>CM044309.1:93748293-95066627 GCA_024291935.2 Okapia johnstoni
AACAAGTTGTTTTTCTCTTGCTGCTTTTAAGATTCTCTCTTTGACTTTTTACATTTTAATTTTAACATATCTTGATGTAAATCTGTTTGGTTCATTTTATTTAGAACTTCCTGAGCTTTGTACATCTGAATGTCTCTTTCCACAGGTTAGGGAAGTTTTGAGCCATTATTTCTTCAAATAAATTTTCTGCCCTTCTCTCTCTCTCTCTCTCTCTCCCTCTCTTTCTCTCTCTTGTCCTTCTAGGACCCCAGAATATTGGTCTGCTTGATGTTCCCCGTAAGTCCTTAAGCTGTCTTCACTTAAAAATTGCTTTTCTTTTTGTTGCTCCGTTTGAGTTCCATTGCCCTGTCTTTGATTTCTGTGTTCCCTTCCTCTGCTTCATCAAGTCTGTTGTTGAACCCTTCTAGAGTATTTTTCAGTATTGTTATTGTATTCTTCATCTTCTTTTTCATATTGTCTTATGTTTCTATCTTTTTGTTGAAATTCTCACTGTGTTTATTCTTCTCCCAATTTAGTGAGCGGATTTATGACCATTATTTTAAACTCTTTTATCATGTACTTATTGCATTTTTCCCCTGAGTTATGTCTTGTTCTTTTGCTTGGAATGTATTCCTCTGCTTCCTCATTTTGCTTGATTTTTGAGTTTATTGCTATGCATTAGTCACAACACTAATTGCCTCAGTCTTAAAGGAGTGGCCTCAGGTAGGAGTTGAACCTTGTCATTCAACCTTGTCTGAGCTCTTGGTTGTCTCTCAAACTTTATGATTATCCAAGAATATTTGCTTATTAGCCTGATTTTATTTTTAATAACTCTAGTTGTTGAGGGTATGCCAAGACCTGTCAGTGTTCTCCCTCAAGGAGAAGCTCTGGATTTGTGAGATCCCTCCTGACTGTGGGCAAGACCACATCTCAGCCTTTCATACCCACCCTGACATAGCCCTTTTCTCATTGGATGTGAAGTAGTTTTTCAATTAGTTTTCAGGTCTTTATCAGAGGGAACTGTTCTATGTGTTCCATGTGTAGTAGATTCTGTGTGCCCATGGGAGGAGATGAGTCCAGGATCTTCCTATATTGCCATTTTCGACCACCTCCTCATGAGAATAATGCTTTTAAATGCATAAAATAAAGTATAAAGGATTATAAAATGAATCAGTAATATTGAAAAACAATTACCAAGAGATGTCTAAAATTTTGTGTCGTGGTTCTGTATGTACTTCTTGATGAACACATTAAATAAAAAGACCTAACATTGAGTCCAATAACCTGGTTAACTTCAAACCAATGATAAACAAAAGTAATATTTTAAGATCTTAGCAACAGGATTATGTAATAAAAATATGTGTGATTTATATTGGTGATAAAGGCATAGGTACTGCAAATACCATTGTGGCTTTCTGCCTACAGTATCATTGAAGGAAATGTTAAATTTAGGTTCTCCAACTGAAATTAACTAGTGAAAATGCAATATATTTTTGTCTCCATCTAAGTTCATGGGACTCCTTTGAGGATGAAGGAGCTGACCTGAACATGTATTCTACACTGAATTCATATTTGAACTTTGGAGTGAGGTGAACCTTGTATGAAGGAGGGGGGAAAGTAGGTTTCTTCTTTAACACCTATTATTTGCAAGGCACTACAGTAGAATTTTTAATGTACATCATGTCATTCCATTGTCAAAACAATGTGTAGCACATTAATTATTTTATAGATTAGAAATTTGAGAGATTGAGAGGCAGGTGATTTGCCCAAGTTCCTAGGACTATGATTTTTCCATGTAGGTGGTAGATCCAGCTCCGCCTCTACCCCAAAGGATATAGAGGAATTACTATGACCTCAGTGCATTTGGGTAGAAAACTTATCACCTCCACAAGTCTGTAATCTCCTTCACACCAGGGTTCTAGTTGAAGTTGTCTCAGCATCCCCCACCAGCTTGCAGGGTCTCACAGTTGCTTTAAACCTATTATATTTTGATTTATAAGTATTGAAACAACCGAGTATATTTTTGAATGCAAAGTAAATGGAAAAATATTTTAAATACCTTTATTCTTGCCATCTTTAGGGAATAGTCATATAGGAGTTGATGGAGGTGACTACAGGAGAATCTGATCTCTGGCAAAGTCCTGAATAAGCTTACCCTATATTAGCTACAGGGGCTTCTCAGGTGGCGCTAGTGGTAAAGAACCCGCCTGCCAAGGCAGGAGACTCAGGTTCAGTCCCTGGGTCGGGAAGATCCTCTGGAGGAGGGCATAGCAACCAACTCCGGTAATTCTTGCCTGGAGAATCCTATGGACCGAGTAGCCTGGCAGGCTGTGGTCCATAGGGTAGCAAAGAGTCGGACAGGACTGAAGTGACGTAGCACACATGTAGACATATATTAGATACTGAATGATATTGTGAATTAAAAGTCTTCCTGGAGTGCCTTACCATGCCAGTGGATGTATTCTTGGTTATGAGTTATATACAGAAGCTGTGCAGAGAGCAGCATCCAAATCTCTAAATAAATGATAGTCATACCCAAAATAAACAGACTAATTAACATTAACTATAAAGAAAATACAACTACTCTTCAATGGTCCCGATTACATAGTTTATTTAGCAAAGTACATGCTTAGAAATTTCTTAAACTGAGAGAAGTAATGGCTGTTAATACTAAATCTTCCTTTTTTCCATTAAAGGCCTCTAGCATATTAATTGCATCATCAGCCCATTTATTGATTTTAATGCCTTGCAGTTTGCTAAAAATGAAATTCTCTCTACTTACTTTAGGATTCCTTGAGATTTAATACATACAATGATTTGGGACTAGAGAGGTTCCACTGGCCAGTTTTAATTAAAAAATACAATACGATGAAAAATAAAACTCTAGGTTCACCAAATTACTTTTTGTTCAGTGGAGGGGGTGAAATCCAGATAAATCAGACTTTCTTGCATTTACTTTACTAATGAGGAAATACAATCCAAGCCAAATAAATCTCTTTTTGCTGAGATGGCAATTTGTTAGTGCTGGAAGTTTTATTTCTTATTGATTAGGTAATAGATATAAAGAGACTCATTACTCTTGAGTGCTCTGGCTTGAAGAATGTTAATATGGGACAACTTCAGTGATTTTGAATAATTCTAGGAGTCCACTTACTAGGGACATCCATATTCTATTTTGTTGTTATTTGTTTTTACCATAGACCTTCTTCTTTTTCAAAAAAGAAGCAAGTGCATTAGACAGGTGACAGAATTTTCAATTTATTTTTAAAAATCCAATTCAACAGTAGAAAGCACATTAAAAAATGCTTTTTGTTCTAATCATTTAAATTCCTCAAGCTTGGTGTTTGGATTTTTTTCTCAAAAGGCACAGCATGTTAGATGACTGAATCTTAGAGCTTTGAAAACAGTAAGATTTTCAGGTTCATCTTTGTGTGAGCAGCAGTCCCCAGAATCTGAAGTAATGTTTACACATACACCGTGGGAACTATTTCTGAACCCTTCCTAAAGTGACATTTTGAGGAACATTTCTATTTTTTGTTGTTTGGCAGAGTACGTGACAGAGACCAAAAAGTATTAGTCATTCTTATTTTTATTGTGCTGCGTGATTCAACGGTTTGACACAGAGCTATCTTTGGCACCATTTGAAGAGTCCTGACTCCACTCAGAGGTTTAACAGGACTTCAGAGAAGCCAAATTAGCTAGACCTGCTATTCAGTGTGTTTTCCAGTAGAATCCTATTGTATTACTGTAGGAAATAGACATGACCAGCTGTGGGGTTTCAGAGGTGACCAGCCAAGGGCACTGACCTCAGCCGTTATGATTTAAAAACCCGTTACTATCAATTTATCCAAGCATCCTCAGGCTGGGGGGAGGGGCTAGAATATGGGCGTAGGGGCCAGAGCCTCTAACTGGGCACAAGTTCTAGCTTAGGTGGATAATAGCTTCTTTATCTGCAGAGATGTGCTTACACTCTTTGAACTCCAGTTTCTTCAAAGCAAAGATTATGGTTTTGTAGTAAGGAGAAGCCACAATAGATAGAAACCAACTGACAGAATGCCCAACACATAGAAGGTGCCCAATAAAGAAAAGCAGGGTGGTAGCAATGCACAGTGTAAAGAGCCTTGAAATCGACTTTAAGCTTTTTAAAATAACTGTATTTATTTATTTTTGGCTGTGATGGGTCTTCATTGCTCTGCGGGTTTTTCTCTAGTTGTGGCAAGTAGGGGCCACTCTCTAGTCATGGTGTTCAGACTTCTCATTGAGGTGGCTTCTCTTGTTGCAGAATATGGGCTTCTAGAGCTCACGGGCTTCATAGTTGTGGCTCCCAGGCTCTAGAGCATAGCTTCAGTAGCTGTGGCACACAGGCCTAGTTGCTCCGTGGCATGTGGGATCTTCCTGGACCAGGGATTGAGCTCGCGTCTCCTACATTGGCAAGCGGATTCTTTACTACTGAACCACCAGGGAAGCTCTCAACATTAATTTAGAAAGACAAATCTGATTCTCAGAGTAGAATAGAGGCTAGAGGTGGAGGGTAGATCCTAGAAGCAGAAAGGATTTTCCTCTGGATTTTGAAAGCTTAGGACAGTAAGCTAACCCAAAAGGCTGATTTACAAAGCAAAATGCTAATTTGCTTATTTGTGATAAGGTCATTGTGATATTTAGACATGCTCCGTGGCATGTGGGATCTTCCTGGACCAGGGATTGAGCTTGCGTCTCCTACATTGGCAAGCAGATTCTTTACCACTGAACCACCAGGGAAGCTCTCAACATTAATTTAGAAAGACAAATCTGATTCTCAGAGTAGAATAGAGGCTAGAGGTGGAGGGTAGATCCTAGAAGCAGAAAGGATTTTCCTCTGGATTTTGAAAGCTTAGGACAGTAAGCTAACCCAAAAGGCTGATTTACAAAGCAAAATGCTAATTTGCTTATTTGTGATAATGTCATTGTGATATTGGGACTTCCTAGGTGGCACAATTGGTAAAGAATCTGCTTGCCAATGCAGAAGACACAAGAGAGACAGGTTCAATCCCTGGGTCGGCAAGATCCTCTGAAGTAGGAAATGGTAACCCTCTCCAGTATTCTTGCCTGGGAAATCCCATGGACAGAGGAACCTGGCGGGCTACATTCCAGGGTGTTGCAAAAGAGTCAGACATGACTGAGCGTGCATACACACATGTGATATTGATAGTCCCAACTTTTTCTTAAACTCAGTCACACAAATTAACATATAGGGATCCACTGTGGTGTTAGTGATTTTCCAACCTCTGTTGGAAAATTGTGTTGTCGTTCAGTGCCTTTGTGAAGAGAGACAAGGATTGTGTCTCACTGAACAGGTCAATAAATTCTGCATTTCTCAAGAGTCTGATAGGCACTCAGATATTACTGTCATGGGCATTTGATGGACGTGTAACAGAGCAAATGATTGTTTAAAAAAATCGTGAAAGATGGACAGGCCTTCTGAAACTGGGTAACTGCCTTTCACTTTGCATCGGTTTTATTTTCCAGGTGAGTCTGTGTCAAGGGCTCACTCTCCCAGCTTGGACCCAGACTGACAAATCTATCTTTTCCTGCCCTCAGAGTTAACTAGATCAATTGTTATGACCTGCTGGCATCTTGCACTTGTCTCTCTTGATCTCTGTAAAATTGTGTGGCAAGTATTCTTTCTGGATGTGATAGATCCATTACTCTCGATAATTACCTCGGCTTTAGCACTGAGCTCACCAGTGCCTTCACCTCATACTTGATCACAGTTGGAAATACACACATTGGCACTGTTTTTCACATGTGGTCCAGGGACCACCAGCTTCGGAATCTTTTGACCTGCCTGTTGAAAATACTGATTTGGGAGTTTAAGTAAGACCTTTAGAATCTCTTGGGATGGGTCCCGGGACCTTATATCTCATTCACTGTTGGTGGTGGTGAGGGAAAGGCCTCTAGTGTCTGTGGCCAGGAGAAGCTCTGAAACTCCCTGGGTACTCACTGTATGCTGGTGTTGGAATTCGCATGGGAGAGAGAGCAGTGCTCTTTCCATCTGGACTTTGCTCTCTGTCTGAAGATGAGTCTCCCACATGGCGCAAGCAGTAAATGGGCCTGTATGTCCATCTCCATTCATTGAGCAGAAGAATCTGAAAACACAGCTGATCCAAGAAAGAGGAAGGAGGGGAATCCATAGGCTTACAACTGGCCTAACTCAGTTCACGGGGTTGGGACGTTAGACAGGGTCTGGGTACTCAAACTTCAGAGAATCATAATAATGGGATATTTGCGGAAAAGCAGTTTCCACACCTTGATCTTTGATCTTGATACCCCTTTACATGGGCTTCCCAGGTGGCACTAGTGGTAAAGAATCTTCCTGCCAAAATACAGGAGATATAAGAGAAGTGAGTTCAATCCCTGGGTCGAGAAGATCCCCTGGAGAAGGGCATGACAACCCACTCCAGTGTTCTTGCCTGGAGAACCCCATGGACAGAGGAGCCTGCTGGGCTACAGTGCATAGGTTCACATAGAGTCATACACGACTGAAGAGACTTAGCACGCATGAATGCACCCCTTTACACTCTTAAAAATTATTGAAAACTCCCAAAGCTTTTATTTATGTTCAATGTATCCATTTTTGCTGTATTAGAAATCAAAACTGAAGAAGCTTAAAGGTATTAATACATCAAAAAACCCCAACCTATTACATTAACACAACTAGCATATTTTTACCTGAAACTATATATTTTTCAAAATAAAATAGTGAGAAAAGAGATGTTATTATACACTTTTACAAATATCTTTAATGTTTGGCTCAGTATAAGACAATTCTTATGTCTGCTTTTACAAACTATCCGTTGCAATATGTTGTTTTGTTTGAAATATATGAAGAATATGTGACCTCACTTAGGCATGTAGTTCAAAAAGGGAGAAATATTTTAATAGCTTTTAAAGATAATTGTCAACATTCTTTTTTGATACAATACCAAGAGTTAACAAGTGGTAGTTTTTAAAGCTTGGTTGTGATATGTTATATCAAACCATATTAAGGTACTCTGCTACATTAAAACTTTGGATGGATCTCGTACCCATGTATGATTTCATAACTTTACACATGATATTTGGAAAATACTAATTCGCCTTAGGACACCAATATTCCAAATGTTAACATTTTATTTTACATATGACACTTTTCATATTGTGTCAACATTTGGAATACAAAATTGCTGCATTAGTTTCTCAAGGTACCATAACAAAGTATCACAAACTGAGTGAATTAAACACAGAAATTTATTATCTGATAGGTCTGGAGACTAGAAGTCAGAAATTCTTCTGAACCTATAGGGGAATCTTGCCTTGCCTTTCTACCTCTGGTGGTTTGCTGGCAATCTTTCACCATTCCAGTCATGCATTTTCCAGATGTCCTCTCTGTGTATCTTCATGTTATCTTCCCTCCATGCATTTCGGTCTCTGTGTCTAAATTCCCCCTTTTTATAAACACACCAGTCTTATTGGACTAAATGGCCTCATTTAAACCTGATTATTATTATTTCTGTAAAGATACTATTTCCAAACAAAGCCACATTCTAAGTTCCTGGAGGTAAGGACTTCAACCTACCTTTTTTGAGAGACGCTCTTCAAGCCATAATATCTACAATCATTAGCATCACCACTGAACTCCTTCCCAAAAGTTGGCAGTTATCACGAAGTGGCCAGGCCCACCTTGGTAAATGCCAGTGTTCCAGAATTCTAATTTTTCTTTGGCAGCTTGCATTCTGTCTTTGGCAACAAATACTCTCAGTTGTTTTCCTTGAAGTGACAGGCTCACTTTGTTCATTTTTGAGAAAATGTCTGCCAAATACCTCAGTTTCAATAATCACAGTTTGTCAGTTCCTTTTTTCAGATAAAAATGGTGCCTCGTGACAAAGGAGCCTGTTCAGGTTGCAACTCAATTACTTTTCCCTGTGGCGTCCTTCATGAGTCAGGCTCCGGATGAAAAACTCATGTGTGACTTTTTTCAGGCCTAACGAGAGGCCGTTGTAAAGGCTTTGCCTGGCAGGCCTCATGGGGGCAGCTGCCCTGCCAACACCACCCTTTAGTCAACAGCCAGTCACTGGACCCTGAGCAGAGTTGTGTTGAGAACTCAAGTTCCTCTGTGTCTCATGCATTTTGAACAATATTTCCTTTTCTAGCCCAGGTCATTCCTAGGTCTCTTTTCTCTGAGGCCTCTGGCAGAGGTCTTCCTCAGGTGCCTGTACTTATGGGGGAGGAGGGGAAACCCTTGGAGACACCCCCCACCCTCCTCTGACTCAGTACAAGTACTTTTCCACTCACAGCCCTCCTTCCTGACCTCGGGGGTCCATAAAATGGCTGGAACCTTTTGTTCAGGGCTCCCTCAGCAGCGAGACAGACCCAAGTGTCTGTGCTGGGCCACCTGACTCTGGTGAGCCTTTCCACAGGAAAAGCAGAACAGGGGGAGTCGGTGTCTCCTCCTGGTTTAGGCTCTTGCTTACACCATCTCTCGGTAAGTGGTTAACGCTTTCATTTTTGGCTTGTTGCTTCGATGCGCTATTCTGACACACGACAGCTTGGTTCCCTCTGTCTCCCAGGTCAGCTCAACTCCAGATACTCGAAGGGCATCTCCTTGCAGCTAGTATTGTTACTGAAAATGGGGTTCCAGTTGCTTACTGGTCAAAAGCCAATAAAGAGGCCAGATTGGTGGAAAGGAAAGTTTGCTTTATTTTGGACGTGTGCACCTGGGGGTTGGTGTGCAGGGTGGTCCAAAGGCCAAGTCTTCTCACCCCCCTTGACAGTCAGAAGGCAAGAGCTTTTATGGTTTGAGGGAGGGGCTACATGCAGAAACAGCATAGGCAGCTCTGACAGTCATCTTGAAATTGATCACTGGTCGTCCTACCAGCCTCATCTTAGTTGTTTTAGGTACAGTTAATCTTCCATTCCAGAGTTGATTTGTTACCATTTCTTGAGGCCAGTTCTCAGAAATGTGGCAGTTGGTGTCATGGCTACAGTCTGGTCAGCATGTTAACTTCTTCCACTTTGGGGGGGTTTCAGTATCTGTAAGACAGCTTACAGGATATGGCTCAAAGTATTATCTGTAGCCTTTGCTCCTGTTGTTGTTATGTTAGTTGCTAAATCGTGTCTGAGTCTTTTGCAACCCCCTGGGCTGTAGCCTGCCAAGCTCCTCTGTCCATGAGATTTTCCAGGCAAGAATACTAAAGTGGGGTTGCCATTTCCCTCTCCAGGGGATCTTCCTGACCCAGGGATTTAACCCACATCTCCTGCATTGGCAGGTGAGTTCTTTACCACTGAGTCACTAGGGAAGCCTCTATAGCCCTTGAGGAGGAACTAAAGGTCATTGACTTTGCTTAATGATTAAACTATTGTGCCTCTCATTGAGTCATCTAGAATATTAAAAAGCCGTGTACTTATGATTGAGTATAATCATATTTTAATATTTTTGACTTCACAATCAAGGGCATTCTTACAGGAACGTGGCCTTTTGCTTTTTCATTGCAAGTGAAGACCACAGTGATGGCTGGTATGGTTTGCTGCCCCTGCCTTGATTAGTTCTGAGACAATGGTAGCTCTACCAACTGTTGCTCCATATCACCAGTGCAGATAACACGGTGAGAGGCAAACTACACATTAGTGTTACTATGAAAATAGTTTTAACCTTGAGGACCCACTGAATCCATTTCAAGGACTCTCAAGATCTCTGTACCAGACTTTGAGAACTACCTGTAATGTGAATATATTCTCTGAGTGACACATCGTTCTTCTTAGTAACCCAGCACCATAGTGTTAACAGAAGCTGTTGGGAGATTTAAGGATTGGGAAATTCAAGATCTCAGTTGGCCTTCCATCTCATATCAGATAAACTACCAGACTAAGTGAGAATATATGTGCTGTTCAGTTTCAGCTGTGAAAGCTACATGTATTCAAATGTATGATCAAAATCACTGAACCAAGAGGGGGTCTGGTATGGATCTGTTTTCCTTGTGTGCTCAGTCTCTCAGCCGTTGTCTGACTCTTTAAGAACCTACGGATCATACCTGCCAGGCTCCTCTGTCCATGGGATTTCCCAGGCAAGAATACTGCAGTGAGTTGCCATTTCCTTCTCCAGGGGATCTTCCCAACACAGGGATTGAACACACATCTCTAATATCTCCTGCATTGGCAAGCAGATTCTTTACCACTGACCACCAGGAAGCCCCTTGTTTTCCTTGAGCCAAACCCCAAAAGAGAGGACTAATACATCCTTTTTCATGTGAACCAAGTTTCATGTGGAGAGCACACAGCATCTGCTACAAGGAAGAAACTCTAGTGAGGATCTCCTACTGATAAGTTGAAGGATGCAGGATTTTCCTAAAGACAACTGCAGAATCTTTCAGGGATCTCAGATGGCAGCTGAGTATTTCCAAAATCCTTGAAAACTTGTGATGACAGTTGTAGCTAGGGAGCCCCAATAAATGTGTACAATAAATAAAGACCTGACAAAGAAATGGAATTTTAGTCTTGCATTAATATTTGTATGGTCATTCAACCTGCTTCCTTACAATCCTCCAGGAGTGTTCAAGATGATATTCATATTTAACAGAACACAACGCAGAGACCTGTCCACTCCAGCTCTGATTGTCTTTCCATTTCATCTTTTCTGGGTTCCTGGGTTGGCATCTCATGTGCCAGCCATAAAGATCAGGACAAGTCACATTCTCTCGAATTCCTGCATCATTGCCTATCCAGTCTTCTGTCCATGATTGGCTTTTTTCCATTCCTTTGACCTCCTCTATTGGCCAAAATCTGAGTCAGCCTTCAGGACTCAGCTCATGCCTGCCAAAAATCTTTCTGGCGCTTGACATTTTGATTATTGTAGACATTTTGACATTCCAGCTTTTCCAACACCAGCAACCAATTTTCTCATTCTTTGGACACCAACTGGGTGTCCTACAATTCAATTCAGTTTGATCAGGAAGATACTAACTACCATCAGCTCCCACAATTTTAAGGGTACAGTTCCAGAGTGCCCCCAATTCAGACACCAACGTTAAACCTGGGGCTTATGTCCTTCTGACTGAGCAGCTGTCAACTGGGGATTCCCTCCATTTCAGTAAATTGCTAAAATAGTTCACAGAACTTAGGAAGGCGCTTTACTTACATTTCCTGGTTTATCATAGAGAATACAAGTGAATAACCAGATGAAGAGACGTCTTGGATAAGTTCTGGATGTGTCCTGAGCACCAGACTTCTGTCTCTCTGGATTTGGGGTATGCCATCCTCTCTACACCTAGATGTGTTTGCCAACTCTGTAGCTCTCTGAACCCCGTTGTGTAGGACTTTTTATATATTCAGTTCAGTTCAGTCGCTCAGTTGTGTCTGACTGTTTGCGACCCCATGGACTACAGCACGCCAGGCCTCCTTGTCCCTCGCCAACTCCCGGAGTTTACTCAAACTCATGTCCATCGAGTTGGTGATGCCATCCAACCATATCATCCTCTGTCGTCCCCTTCTCCTCCTGCCTTCAATCCTTCCCAGCATCAGGGTCTTTTCAAATGAGTCAGCTCTTTGCATGAGGTGGCCAAAGTATTGGAGTTTCAGCTTCAGCATCAGTCCTTCCAATGAACACCCAGGACTGATTTCCTTTAGGATGGACTGGTTGGATCTCCTTGCAGTCCAAGGGACTCTCAAGAGTCTTCTCCAGCACCACAGTTCAAAAGCATCAATTCTTCGGCACTCAGCTTTCTTCACTGTCCAACTCTCACATCCATACATGACCACTGGAAAAACCATAGCCTTGACTAGACAGACCTTTGTTGGCAAAGTAATGTCTCTGCTTTTTTAAAAATATTATATATATATGTATATATATATAAAATAAGTTTCATTACACAGGCATGATTGATTAAATTATTGCCCACTGGCAATTAAGTCAATATTCAGTCCCTGTCACCTCCCTAGATGTTGGGGCCTGGAAGTTTTAACCTCCTTCAAAATCAAGGCTTGGTCTTTTGATGATTAGACAAAAGCTACCTTAAGGCCTTCCAAGAGTCACCTCTTTATACAAAAAGATACTTTTATCATCCTTATTACTCTGGAAATTCCAAGGGTTTTAGAACTCTGTGCCAGGAATCAGGGACAACGACCAAGTACCTTTCTATGATAACAAAAACCCTGGAAGCCAAAGCATTTTACCTCATCTGTATCAGTCATTCAATCCCTGACTCAGTTCATCCCCATGTTTCCCTATCTCAGATCAGGGCTCAGGGATGGGGTGACATTTAGACCTGGCATGAAGTTCAAGGATATGATGAGGGAGTCTATGATATACATTTTTTTGATAATTTTGAAAATTAATTTTGGACTACAAAATATCCACGTTTTTCTTAGTCACATCTATATGTCCTGCCTTATAGCCTAATATCAGAGGCTGGCTTAGTAATCATGTTACTATGATTCATCCTGGGACACTTCTGTCACAGCACTTACTATCAATACATTGTATCTTAATTGTTCACTTATTTGATTATTCCACTGGGTTTGAAGTAGGGAGTCTTCCCTTTCAATTTCCTCCCAATCTAGGAATAATTCACATTCCCTACCTTGTGCCCTATCCTCTGGTCTATCTAGAAATCTTTTATAGCATCCATAGTAGATTGTGGTAGGTAACTTATTTACGAGTTTCAAGATTTGGTTGTAGACCATAAGCCAGTTGATCATTTGGACCACTATTTATTGACCTTATGTTCCCAGCACTTGGCATTTTGTCAACATTTGTTGAATGTTGGAATCCACAAATTGTCTGCTTTAATGTCATCACCCAAACTTGTACTTAACAAGCTACACTAAAGTAGCTCCCTACATATGTTTTATACCTGCATTCCTGTAATATAACTCCCATCCTTGCTTCTTGGGCACACGGACTACTACCTTTTCAAACTCCATAATAACTCTGTGCTTCTTTCTTGCCTCATCACTAATTCGCTCTTTCATCATATTATTCATTCAGCTCAAAGCATCAATTGCCTACTACCAGACCTGGAACAGAAGCTCACCTGAATGGGCTTTTCTGCATTGATCTCTGCTGTGGGTATCTCCAGTACTGTAAGTCTTAGAGAATCTGTACATTTGGGCAACATTTATGAAATTTAAGGTAAATATACAACTACATCCACCTGGAACATCCACAGGCTATTCTGTGTATAATTATATCATTTTCCTTATCTGTCTAATAGTAGTGAAGATTAGGACTAAATTGAAAAACATCTAAAAGTAATATAACAGCCATAGTGTATCTTTGATTAAAAAAATTGAATGTACAAAATAATCATTGCATTTCATCATATCAAAGTTAATTATAAAGTCAAAGGTAGCATTGACTATAAGATGATGTCTAAGGCACTTGAATGGATAATTTTTTTCTTTAGTGAGACTTGCTCATTTTTGTTCCTTCAATATTTATTATCTGCTGCATCCCAGATGTTTTTTTAGCAATTAAGCATTTTTCTTGCTCTCCTGGAGTTCACAATATGGATGGCTAAACATACTATGTATAAAACTCATTATATACAGTGCAATAATGGCCACAATATTTATTCATGTATTCACTCAAAATATACTGTTTGAACCTGTAGTATGTGCCAAACCCTGTCATAATTTTAATGAATTATGATTTTTCTACTTAGAAGTTATGTGGGCTTTAAATATTTGATTAGTCATCCCTGTTAAATCTTTTCATTCTTTTTTATCAATAGCTTCAAAAATAATTAAAAATTCATTGAAATGGTGAAGTCTTAGTAAATAATAATGAGTTTAAAAGATGGGTTATATTTCATTAAGAGAAATTTTAGCTCTTCATACATTTTGTAAGGGGGAAAATGGTCACACTGAAGAATTTTAATTCTGCTGTCTAAAAGGAGACCACAATAGCATTGTCCCTGAGTCCTAGAGAAAGAAAATTATTTTAAGTGGATCCTTTGAAATGTGAAAAAAAAAGTGGTTTACTTGTTTAAATGAGGTATTATTGCAGTGGACTTCAGAAGAGTTAGCTAGTCTGACGTTAGGAGAAATGTTTAAATTACATAATTTTCCAATAAAGATTATAATTTGCCATGCTCTCAGCATGAAAGTATTTGAGTGGCACAAACAAAATTAAGGATGATTTCAAATCAGGTGAAGATTGTGCATGGATATGGCTGTGAACTGTTATTTCTTATAGAACAAAATAAAAAAGGAGCTTAGTATCTTTTTGATGTATATACTTACTTCCTGCATCAAAAGAGTGTTCTGGTAGGAAAATAATGGCTATTTTTGCTTCTAGTAACAAAGGACAGCTTTAAAGTACAGAAGTGAAAATTGGCTTGATAACTCAGAATCAAAAAGAATTACCTTTACCTAAAATATCCAGAGGCTCAGAACTGGAAACCTGGAAGCTTCTGCTAGCATTATCTGGTGAAGCTAGAGGCGTCTGAGCCTTAAAGCAGGGGAGACATCTAATGGTATTTCTCACTACAGACCAAGAAAAAAAGAGTAAATCACACATTATGTGAGATATTTATTTTTAATTAAATAATTTATTGGAAAATTGAAACTTCTCTCAAATTTGAAGCCATATTTGTGAGAGTAGCATATTCAGGAAGATGATTTCCTAGACATGTAAGAAAATAGACCATTACTTCTATTGTGTGTTAATCACTTAGTCTTGTCCTACTCTTTGTGATCCCGTGGACTGTAGCCTGCCAAACTGCTCTGTCCACGGGATTTCTCAGGCAAGAATACTGGAGTGGGTTGCCATGCCCTCCTCCAGGGGATCTTCCCAACCCAGAGATCGAACTAGCGTCTCCTGCATTGCAGGCAGATTCTTTACCATCTGAGCCACCAGGGAAACATTAAGCATTTTGACCTCCTTGATTTCAGAAACCAAAGAATAGAGTTGCTTTTTAATGCTTTTGGATTTATGCATAATATTATATTCATTTCTGCCTTCTTAGCTGCTTCAACTTCATTGCTTCTGGGTATATTAACTGAAAAGATTAAAAACATAAATTATTATAACTAATAAAATGATTCCACAGGCAGTGTAAGAGAAAAACTATTTTTTTAGGGATGTGGTTTATACTGACCATGCTAATTACTACTCTGTTCAAAATTACATTTTCCTTTGGTGGGCATATATTTTGTAACATAAGGAAAATAGAAACTTAAGTCTTTGTCCTAACCCACTACTTAATTATTCATAGCCATCATAATAGCTTATATATTTTTGTTTTTCCAGTTATTTGAATCAGGATTTAAATAAATTATATTTTGGGGATTGGTTGACATTTCTCTCTAAACTTTCCTATAGTCTGGATTATGCAGTTTATGTCCTTGTAAAATTGTTTTAACATATTGCTCTGTGTTGTGAATTTCCTATAAATTAAAGGTAGTTCTAGAGGTTTGATCAGATTCTGATTGAATTGCCTTGGCAAGACAGTGAATTCTCCCATCAGGAATTACTAATGTCTGGCTGTTTCTCTTTCGGTGATGTCGGTAATCATTAATACTTAACTGCCTAAGTCCAACTGGGGGCTTAGAAAATGATGACATTCCAGAAATATTGAACTATCATTTTTTCTGAACTTTTTTACTTGGAATACTTTTATGAAAATTTATTCTTGCCCTCTTTTATTTGGTTTTGCCCATGGTATAGTTCCATAGCATGCACAGAATAAATGCCTGGTATGTTCCCTTTACCTTTCAATATTCAAGGTAATGAGTTGATTTTTCATCATTCTCCAAAGGTGACCGGTTAGGGTTTTGTTTTTGTTTTAACCCCCTTATGAACTCATGAACTTAACCATACTTGATTTCTCCATTCACAGTAACTATCATTTTTGAAGCTAAACATGGCCCATATTTAGCCAGTTTGCACCTCATTAAGCTGAACCCTAAGTTCTATTGACATGACTTTAGTATCTGTTAATAGCTTCCTTGTTAACTGATACAGCAAGATGATTCAGATTTATATTTTGCCTACTGCAAATCTGAAATTAGCATATCTCTAAGGATGTATCTTCTTTTAGTGAGGGATATACTTGGAGACCACAATCTGGGTGCTAAAGGTGCTCATTGCTATTGGGTTCATCATTATTTTCAAACATTTTAAGTAATAAAGTGAAGAAATACATACACACACAAAACTATATATACAAGTGTAGATATTAATATGAACAAGTATGTATATGTAATCATGAATTCTATTGATACATTTAATTCAATATCAGAACTACAGTGTTTTTTATTTTATTTTTGCCTAATATCTTCTATATGCACCTCTTTTGTCCCTCTCCCCCAACAAGAATTAAGAATTCTGGTTCACAACCACACCATGAATATAACTAGAATGTCACATAATTACTCAATTAGTTTATTCCACAGTACATATATAACTGTTTCAGGGTAACAATATAGCCTGCCAACTACCAACACTACTGCCAGCAGTATGATTAATGGAGAGAGTTTAATATCCTGTTTTTTTTTTTTTTTAACATTTTTTATCCTTAAATTATGTCTCAATAGGCAGTGAAATTACTGTGAGCAGTTTCCTTGTGATTATGCCATAAACAGGATAGACATTTAATTTTCTTTTATTTTCTGTTTTTAAGGACTTAAAATTTTTAAATTTTATCTTCTAAGGGCTAAATTTAATTTTTACAGTTTTTTCAGGGGAGGAGCAAGTTAAGGAAAGAAAACAGGGGAAAGAAAAATCTAGGTTCAGAGAAATCTAATAAATCATCCAAGGCAAACAGCTAGAATTTAAACCTACATTTCTGGAGAAATTCAATGTTTTAAGACCATATTACCATAATGACTTTGAATAAATTTTATGTTAGTCTAAATAAACTATCAAATTATAATCAGTAAGTTATTTTCTGATTTTGAGTATAGCTTTTGCTGAATGTTGAAAGAAAAATCAATTTTTGCTTTCAATCTAGTGACAAAATCTTTTTGTAAAATTATACAGATTTTTATATATTTGTTATTTTAATTTTGGATTTATAGCAGACATGTTTGTAGGCATATGTCGTTACCATCAGTCTCTTTATCTCTAAAGAGGTACCAGCATTCATTCGTATACTTATTTAGCAACTATTTATTGCATTCATACTGTTCTAGGTAACATGCTAATTATTGATGTGCTGTGCTTAATCTCTCAGTTGTGTCTGACTCTTTGCAACCCCTTGGACTGCAGCCCGCCAGGCTCCTCTGCCCATGGGGATTCTCCAGGCAAGAATATTGGAGTGGGTTGCCATGCCCTCCTCCAGGGAATCTTCCGACACAGGTATTGAACTAAGGTCTTCCCACATTGCAGGCAGATTCTTTACCATCTGAGCCAAGAATAATAAATAAGATGCCCTCTACTTTCAAGGAGATTGCACTCTAGAACTGCAAATATACAGTTCAGTGGGGATTATTATATAACAACAGCACTTCATAATTATATATATAACAAAAACACTTCGTTGTTGTTCAGTCTCCCAGTCATGTCCAACTCTTTGTGACCCCATGGACTGAGGCATGCCAGCCCTGTCTGTCCCTCACCATCTCCCTAAGTTTGCCCAAGTCCATGTCCGTTGCATTGGTGATGCCATACAGCCAGCTCATTCTCTGACGCCCTATTCTCCTTCTACCTTCAATCTTTCCCAGTTTCAGGGACTTTTCCAATGAGTTAGCTGTTCACATCAGATGACCAAAATACTGGAGTTTCAGCTTCAGCATCAGTCCTTCCAATGAGTATTCAGGTTTTATTTCCCTTAAGTTTGACTAGTTTGATCTCCTTGCTGTCCAGGGACTCTCAGGAGTCTTCTCCAGTACCACAGTTTGAAGGCATTGATTCTTTGGCAGAGTGCTGAAGAATTGATATACATAATACTATATATAAACTAAATAACAAGGACCTACTTGTAGCATCTGGAATTATAGTCAATATCTTATAATAACCCATAATGCAAAAGAATTTTGAAAAGAAATATATGTATGTATATATATATATATATATATATATATATATACACATATATATAGAGGTATGTAACTGAGTCACTTTGCTATAAACCTGAAATTACCACAAAATTGTTAATTAATTACATGTTAATTTTAAAAAAATGGTTAAAATTAAGAAAAATTCACCAGGTTGGAGGATTAGAGGAATGAGATATTTTCTGTGTAAAAGTGTATAGAGGGTTAATATTTTGAAATATTGTCTAATTTGTCTTTCTGTCTCTGTGATTTATTTTCCTCTGAAGCCTTTCTAACATTAAAAATCAGATTTTGAAATAATAAAAAACTCCATATATTAATGTTCTTAAAATTAATGTTAAAATGGGCTTTCCTAACTTATTAGAATTAAAGTTAAATTATTTTAAAGAAAAGTATTACTGTCCTACATTATTTTTTAAATAGGTGGACAGAAAAAAGCAAGATTTACTCACAAAGCACAAAATAAAGTTTTCAAAATATTTATTTAATTTCATCATTTCTGACAAAGCTGAATAAACTACGCTGATAAAATTTACTCTGTAAAACTGTATCATTCTTGGTGTCATTGTATAAAAAAGACACATTTGTTTTACTATCTTCTTTATATCCTGTTCATTTTCTATCACTGTACAAAAGTTCTTATTGAAAGTCTAAAATCATAATTATTTGTTGCCATAAATATCTGTTCAGTTCAGTCACTCAGTCATGCCCAACTCTTTGCAACCCCATGGACTGCAGCTCACCAGGGTGCCCTGTCCATCACCAACTCCCGGCATTTATTCAAACTCATGTCCATTGAGTCGGTGATGCCATCCAACCATCTCATCCTCTGTCATCCCCTTCTCCTCCCACCTTCAATCTTTCCTAGCATCGGGGTCTTTTCCAGTGAGTCAGCTCTTTGCATTAGGTAGCCAAAGTATTGGAATTTAAGTTTCAGCATCAGTCCTCCCAATGAATATTCAGGACTGATTTCCTTTAGGATGGATTTGTGGATCTCCTTGCAGTCCAAGGGACTCTCAAGAGTCTTCTCCAACACCACAGTTTAAAAGCATCAAGTTTTTGGTGCTCAGCTTTCTTTATAGTCTAACTCTCACATCCATACATGACTACTGGAAAAACTATAGCTTTGACTAGATGGACCTTTGTTGCCAAAGTAATGTCTCTGCTCTTTGATATGCTGTCTAGGTTGGTCATAGCTTTTCCTCCAAGGACCAAGCATCTTTTAATTTCATGGCTGCAGTCACTATCTGCAGTGATTTTGGAGCCCCCCAAAATAAAGTCTATCACTGTTTCCATTGTTTCCCCATCTATTTGCCATGAAGTGATGGGACCAGATGCCATGATCTTAGTTTTCTGAATGTTGAGTTTTAAGCCAACCTTTTCACTCTCCTCTTTCACTTTCATCAAGAGGCTCTTTAGTTCTTCTTCACTTTCTGCCATAAGGGTGATGTCGTCCATTTTGCCTTTTTGCATTTCTTTTCCTTGGGGATGATCTTGAGCCATAAGTATGTGACTGTCAAAATGAACCTGTTTCAGTAAATGACTCAATCTATGTTCTAGATAAGTAACATTTGTTCATATGCTTGTGCATGCCTACATGGTCAGTTGCTTCAGTGTATCCAACTCTATGCAATGCTATGGACTGTAAGCCCACCAGGTTCCTCTGTCCATTGGATTCTCCAGGCAGGAATATTGAAGTAGGTTGCCATGTCTTCCTCCAGGGGATCTTTCCAACCCAGGGACTGAACTCACTTCTCCTGAGCCTCCTGCATTCCAGGCAAATTCTTTACCCACTGGAATCTTAAAATTTTATAGACTCTAAAATGGATTCTAACATATTTCGCTTTGCACATTTTGAATTAATGTGAATACATGTAGTCTTTAAAAAAAGATTTTAGAATTATTACCCAAGAAAGAGAGGAAAAGAATCCAAGAAGAATGAAGAACCAGTGTTTTTGACATTCATTATGTATTTTTTTTGATAAAGCCATAGCAGGCAGTATCTTAAAAGTGACTCTGAATGGAAAGAGGCAAGCACTTGAGAAGAAAAAGTGCTTTGGAATGTTAAGGACTATGTCAAGTATAAAGTCAAGTATAAAGTCTGGCTGAATCAGGGCACTGTGTTCCATATCTAAAATCTCAGAAAAGAGAATAATGTGTAACAACGAAATATAGTTTTCCACTATTCAGGGAGCATATTCTGAATTGGGGTGAGATCTGAAGAACATTGCTAAGGATAAAAAGAACATTTTAAATCAGTGTAAGAGCTCTGACACCATCCTTTGGCCTCTTAGAGGGGGAAGCTTGTAGAAAGAGGGTCAATAGCAGTTCTAGGTAGATTTGGAGATGGGAATTCTGGTGAGAGGCAATATTGCAACCTGACCTCATTCTAGCAGAATAGAGGTGGTAAGGATGGTGAGATGGAGTACCTCCTCAAGTCTTTCATTCCTGTGGGACATAATAGAGAGCAACAAATTTCACTGGAGACTTCCCTCTTGGTCCAGTGGCTAAGACTGTGCTCCCAATGCAAGGGGCACAGGTTCAGTCCCTGGTCAGGGAACTAGATCCCACGTGCCATAACGAAAAGATTCCACACGCCAAAATGAAGGTGGAAGATCTTGCATGCTGCAACAAAGACCTGGTGCTGACAAATAAATAATAAATACATATATTTTTTAATTCCACTGGGTCAGTGCAGGGTGCAGAAGATAGTTGAAGATAGCTGAGAATTAAGAGCCACTCTGCCTCTTGGGCTTTCCCTTAACTGAACCCAGAGAAATAGTAATAAGATATGAGATATGAACTGAATCAGTAGGAAAGACCAGTAAGTCACCAGTTGGTGACCACCCATTACTTCTTGCAGAGAAAACAAAAGTTCTTAGAGTAGCTAGGGTCATCAGTAGAGCAAGCTGAGGGCAACCACGAAGATGAGGCAGGACAATCTTCCCATCTCCAGAGGTGAGCCATAGAGGAGCTCACTGGGACCCTGTGCCCCTCTCTAAATGGGAGGAGGGCATATATCACTATGCGGACAAGAGAAACATGGTGACTGAGAATTCTAGAAGTTTGCTTCAGCCTGAAGTCTCCTTCCCAAGGCTCATTCATTAAAAGTAGGTACTTTCCAGGGTCCTGACCCTACCCTTTGTCTCCTTGCTTGTAAACTCCTCCTGGGTCATCACATTTAGGCCCATCCTGCGCTCTCATCCTTTGTGCACTGACAGTACCCAAATCTCCCTCTCTAGACTAGAGAGCTTTTCAGTTCAGACCCATGTGTGAACTTGACCTGTCCAAAAGGAAACTCATCTTTGCCTCAGCCTCTAAGTTTCTCATTTCAGTGAGGGCCCTCCTTATACTGATGTGCCCAGACTGCTTGCTTTATACCCTCTCTCACTGAATCATCAATCAATCAATCACTACCCTTAACAACCTCAAATGTTCCCACTCTGCCCAACCCTCTTTGCCCCTACCTCAGCTCAGGCCAGATCTAAGGTCTCATCTATGTATTAAACAGTCCAATTATAATCCAAAACAATCCTGTTTTAAGCCTTGCTTTTACTCAGTATGCCTTAAACCAAAATCAGAGTGATATTTTGCAAATTCAGTTCTGATTAAGTTGCTTGTGACTTAAACCTCCATTTTCAACAACTCCAGTTGCTCTCAGGAGAAACTTTTAAGCTCTTTGGCTTGATAAGTCTGTGTCTTATGATCCCAAGTAACTTTCTATTCTTATTTTCCTATTCACCAGCTTAAACTGTGAGCCCCCAATCTATGGCCTATCTTTTTGTATTTCAGACTCTCTTGGCTTTCTGCACATGCTATTTCAGTCACCTGAAGCATTCCCTAATCTCCCTTTCCCATACTGACAAATAAGTGCCACAGTTTCCCATGCCATCTTGATGTTTCACATGAATGATTTTGTTGTTTTGTTTCTTGCTTGAATTCTGTGCTTCCTCGTTTGAACACATCAGTATGAATAAGCATCTTTGGGACAGAATCTTGGACTTACATGTATTTTTATATATAAAACTATATTAATAATACCTGAATATATATATATATATATATATTACCTGAATATATATATATGTAATATATATATATAATATGTAATAATACCTGAATATATATATATATGTGTGTATATATATATATATATATGTATATAGTTTTCCTAAGTGATAGAAAAAAGGGGAAAGGTTTAGCTCTTGTCTTAGTTAATGGGACCATAAATCACCTTGAAAGCACATCAGAAGCTAAGGTCTCCTCTTCCTTTCACCCTTTATATTGAGATCATCATGAAGCTTTATTAATTCTCCATATAAGTGTGGGTGATACCTGACATACATTTACACATAATCCAATATTAGTTAGATAAATATTACTCCAGAGTGGGTGGATATTTTATTTCATTGATGAAGATAATAAACCTGGAAAAAGGAGAAGGTGTTTTTCTACATTGCCTTGGGTCTTTATTTAAATCATGTTTTTATAAGCTGTAGAGAAAAATCAGTGTTCTTCAGTGGGTTGCTTCATCTTTAAAGCTGAATTTTCTTTACATGGTTGGCCCTCAGTAACTTTGGTTCTTCAATGTTATCACCACCATATGAAAAATAATTAATTATGTCAGGGGATAGTCTATGCTGTGTAGTCATTCAGTCATGTCCAATTCTTTGCAACCCTATGGACTGTAGCCCGCTAGGCTCCTCTGTCCCTGGGGATTCTCCAGGCAAGGATACTGGAGTGGGTTGCCATGCCCTCCTCCAGGGGATCTTCCCAACTCAAGGATTAAACCCAGGTCTCCCACATTGCAGGTGGATTCTTTACTGTCTGAACCACCAGGGAAGCCCATGTCAGGTGATAGCTGATATTAGATAACAAGCAAACATTCCCTTTTGATTCTACTACAATTGTTCTAGCGCAGACCTTCACCATCACAGCACTGGCCATCTAACAGTTCCCTTTGTTTCTAGTTTTGTTCTTCAAACTACCCAAATGGAAATCCAACATTGTTGCTATACTCTTTAAAACTTTCCTGTTTCACTAGCTCTTCATCACCAATTGTCGAAATTCATGCTACCAAGAAAGGAAAACCCTCATTATTTCTTTTGCTTCTCTTGTGTCTCACTACTTCCTGCTCAGACTTTCTGCTCAAGTCTCATAAAGGAAGACATGGCACACTTTTTCTAAAGAACCAGATAGTAAATATTTTAGGCTCTGTGGACAAAAGGGCTTTGTCCCAACTATTCAGCTCTGCCATTGTAGCACAAAAGCAGCCATTGACAATACACAAAGGAACTGGCATGGATGTATTCCCATAAAACTGTATTTATGGACACTGAAATTTTAATTTCATGTAATTTTCATCTTCTCTTATTATTCTTTTGATTTTTCCCCCAGCATTTAAAATTTTAAAGCACATTCCTAGCTTACAGGCTGTATGAAAACAGGTGGCAGATTTGGCCTGTGAACTCTTAATTTGCCCACCCTTGCACTAAGCCACTCTAAGAGCACTGAAAATACCATGAGATTTCAGGCACAGTTGTTCTTTGCTTAACATGACCCTATTGTTTAGACAGGAAAACTTTAACCTAAGTGGAGCTCAAGGAGAAGCTAAGCTTCCTCAACATCTTGTGTGAGGTGTTCCCTAATCCTTATACCTCAAAATGGGGACAGGTTGATTACATCTTTCATATTAAATACCTTGTAGATACTTCTACTGTATAGTTCTTTTCATGCTTTAATGCAGCTATTTGCATGTCTCCACAACTCACTGAGAGTATAGGTTATGTTTTATCTATTTTCAAATTTCTGGCTCCTTGGCATATAAAACTACTTAACATTTTTGTTTTATGGGGTCATCAGGGAAAAGGACAGCTGGAGACTAAGTCCTATTTTGTAGATAATCATCTCATGAGCAGAAAAATTTCAGTATGTGCCATGAGAAAAGTGTTGGGATGAGGATAGACAATAATCCAAATGAGAGTTAAAATTAGTGCCTGGATGAGTGGTATCTAATGTAAAGTTGACTAGAGTGTACATTAAAATACATCCCTTTTAAGTGGAAAAATGCTTTGGAAGTTAAAAGCAGAAGTTCTCTTCAATTGTGCAAAATTAAACAAGATGTGTCTCTTTCTGCCTTACCTTTTCTTGCACTTTATAGTTCATCAAAAACACATCAATTTTTGAAACTTTTTTAGGTAACAGAAATAATAAAGTACATCTAACCTTTTTGGTCTAGAGTTAAATTTTCATATTATCAAGTTCGAAACATCATTTCTCTTGTGATGTATTATTTTAAATGAAATTGATAAGGAAAATAAAGGTGCAGAGACTTTCATGTAACTTTTTCATGGAGATATTTCTCAACATATAATTTGTAATATAATATATGTAATTATGTATGGAATTTTGCAGCCTGTCAGGCAGATTGTCAAAAAATTTTGTAAAAATATATATTCTCAAGGTAGATACCTGTTATTATATCAACAAGCAGAGGACCATGAGTAAATGAGCACCAACCCTATGAAATTATTTATAAGTAGAACATCTGAAAGATTTTTTTCTTCTTCACAACATGTGTCTAATGTGACACTCAAACTTTTTCCTTATTTATAGTTTTTCACCTTTTTCCTCAAAATTTTAGTGGAAGAAATGGAATTTTCAAAAATAAAATGGATTGGGACTTCCCTAGCTGTCCAGTGGTTAAGACTCCATGCTTCCACTGCAGGGGACATGGATTCGATTCCCGCATGCCTGTGACGTGGCCAAAAAGTAAAACAAACAAAAAAAAAAGGTTTTGGCTGAGGGTGGGCACTGAGTTCACTGGGACCTTATTTTGTATTGAATGTATTCGACTGATGTTGCCTTACCTAGAGAACTAACTTACAAATTGTCTTCCTCTCCCTAATTTATGAATTTTTGATTTATGAATTTAATCGGGTCTTTTAAAACCCTTTCTCCTCTGTGCCAAATATCTAACATGGTAGACTAGAATCTCCTTATAAAAGATAGGTCAGTAGCAAGTTGATGTGGAGGTGAGGGTTTATGGGGCTTCCCAGGTGGCGCTAATGGTAAAGAACCTGCCTGCCAATGCAGCAGACACAAGAGATGCTGGTTTGACCCCTGGATCAGGAAGATCCCATGGAGGAGGGCATGACAACCCACTCTAGTATTCTTGCCTGGAAAATTCCCAAGGACAGTGGGGCCTGGAGGTCTATAGTCCATAGGGTTGCAAAGAGAGTTGGCTATAACTGAGCACTCAAGCATGGACACGTGACCTTATACATGATAGGGGCTCAATGATTATTTGTTGAATAATTGATGAATTGGGAAAATTAAAATGTTACTTTTTTTTCTAGAAGATAAGTTAAATATTGTACAAAATTTCCCTGATAATTTTCTTAGTCTTCTCTCTAGCATAGGGAATTTATGACAAGGTCAGTTCTTGCTCTTTATTGAAAAGGTCGAAGTATTTGTTTGGAAGCCAGGTATTATTCTGCAACTCAGGAAAACTAGGCATCCAGTCCTCTTGAGCTCTGACTGTTAATGTCAGCTACAGATATGACTTCATTTTTACTGGCAGGTTTACAGTTGAGGGACCACTAAGTGTGCATACTTATTCTGGTCAAATCCCATAGATTATTCCAGCCTTTGGGAAAGTGAGGTTTTTGCAGCTTTGCTAAGATGTCCATGCCCATCAGCAGATGCCAGAGCTACACTTGTGTTTTTTTTTAATATTTACTCTTATTGATTTATCTATTTGGCTGTGGGGCTTCCCTGATAGCTCAGTTGGTAAAGAATCCGCCTGCCATGCAGGAGACCATGGTTTGATTCCTGGGTTGGGAAGATCCACTGGATAAGGGATAGGCTACCCACTCCAGTATTCTTGGCCTTCCCTTGTGGCTCAGCTGGTAAAGAATCTGCCTGCAATTTAGGAGATCTGGGTTTGATTTGTCTGCACCAGGTCTTAGCTGTGGCACACAGATTCTTCAGTCTTTGTGACAGCATGCAGGACCTTTACTTGCAGCATATGAACTTCTGGTTGCAGCAAGTGGAATCTAGTTCCCTGACCAGGGATCAAACCCAGACCCCCTGCATTGAAAGCGTGGAGTCTTAGCCACTGAACCCCAGGGAAGTCCTTCACTTGTTAATAATGCTTGAAAGTCTGACATTTTCAGAATCCAGTGCAACACGGTTGGCATTATTCCATAACCCAAAGTTTTGTTAAAGAAATCCAGAAATATAATTTGAAATATTAAGAGAAATACCAGTACTATTAATTTTTCTTTGCTATTATTCTGTAATAGAGTTCCCAAATTCATTGAGTTTATTAAGAAAGTGACCACTCTCATATGAATATTAAAGAAATATGATTCATTACTTTATGGGTAAGAGATGAACAGGACAGGCATTGAAGACAAGTATCTCTGAAAAACTTACTATTAGGGAAGCCCATAGATTTTTCTCCCTAATGTAAAAACCAAACCAAACTCTGAACATAACCTATAATAAAAGACAGTAGTAGGATTATTGGTAATTTTTTTAAAAAAATGTATTGGAGAATAGTTGATTTACAATGTTGTGTTAGTTTCAGGGGTACAGTAATGTGAATCAGTTATACATATATCTACTCTTTTTTAGATTCTTTTCTGAATATAGTCATTACATAGTTCTGAATAGAGTTCCTTGTGCTATACAGTAGGTTCTTACTAGTAATCTATTTGATACGTAGTAGTGTGTACATGTCAATCCCTATCTCCCAGTTTACCCCTTCTCCCCTCCTTTTCCCCACTGGTAACCATAAGTTTGTTTTCTGCATCTGTGATTCTATTTCTGTTTCATAAATAAGTTTGTTTGTACCATTGCTTTTGCATTTCACATAAAAGTGATACAATATAATGTTTGTCTTTGTCTAACTTCACTCAGTATCACAATCTCTAGGTCCAGTCATGTTGCTGCAAATGGCATTATTCTTTTTTATGACTGAGTAATATTCCATTGTATGTATGTACTGTATCTTCTTTATCCACTCCTATGGGCATTTAGGTTACTTCCATATCTTGGCTATTATAAATAGTGCTTTAGTGAACATTAGGATGTGTGAATCTTTTCAAATTATGGTTTTCTCCAGAAATATGCCCAGGAGTGGAATTGCTGGGTAATATGGTAGTTCTATTTTTAGTTTCTTAAGTAACTTCCATACTGTTCTCCATAATTGTTGTACCTATTTGCATTCCTACCAGCAGTGTAGGAGGATTCCCTTTTCTCCAGATCCCCTCCAGCATTTACTGTTCGTAGATTTTCTGATGATGGCCATACTGATTGATGTGAGGTGATACCTCTGCATTTGTGTTTTGATTTGCATTTCTCTAATAATTAGTGATGTTGAGCATTATTTTCATGTGCTTTTTGGCCATCTGTATGATTTCTTTGGAAAAATGTGTACCTAAATCTTCCACCCATTTTTTTCTATTTTTTTTTTTTTTATTTATTGAGCTGCTTGAGCTGTTTGTATGTTTTGGAGATTAATCCCTTGTCTGCTGATTACTTTTCAAATGTTTTCTTGCTTCTATAGGTTGTCTTTTTGTTTTGTTTATAGCTTCCTTTGCTGTGTAAAAGTTTTAAACTTTGATTAGGTCCCATTTGTTTATTCTTGTTTTTATTTTAATTACTCTAGGAGGTGAATCAAAAAAGACATTGCTGTGATTTATGTCAGAGGATGTTCTGCCTATGTTTTCCTCTTAGAATTTTATAGTATTGGCCTTACAGTTAGGTCTTTGATCTACTTTGACTTTATTTTTGTGTATGGTGTTAGAGAGGATTCTAATTTCATTCTTTTACGTGAAGCTGTCACAGCGCCACTTATTGATGAGACTATCTCTTCTTCAATGTATATTCTTACCTCCTTTGTCATAGATTAGTTGACCATAGGTGAGTGGGTTTATCTCCAGACTTTGTTTTGTTCCATTGGTCTGTATTTCTGTTTTAGTGCCAGTGCTGCTGCTGCTGCTGCTGCTAAGTCGCTTCAGTCATGTCCGACTCTGTGTGACCCCATAGACGGCAGCCCACCAGGCTCCGCTATCCCTGGGATTCTCCAGGCAAGAACACTGGAGTGGGTTGCCATTTCCTTCTCCAGTGCATGAAAGGGAAAAGTGAAAGTGAAGTTGCTCAGTCGTGTCCGACTCTCAGCGACCCCATGGACTGTAGCCTACCAGGCTCCTCCATCCATGGGATTTTCCAGGCAAGAGTACTGGAGTAGGGTGCCATTGCCTTCTCCGTTAGTGCCAGTACTTAATGGTAATTTTAAAAAGAACATTTTGCCATGAAAAACTTGCTTTTCCACTCTTGAGAGGCTTAATGTTCATTTAAAAAGAATGTTGGCCATAAAAACTTGCTTTCTCAATTATCATAATGGATTTACAAATATAAAGATCATGAACACCTAATCCACTTTTTAGAGGAAAAAATAAATCACCATGATAAATAGGAAACTGGCATTTTCTTTTTGGTAATTAGTATCTTAGTCATGAAGCATTTTTGGTTTGTCTTGTGTGAAATCTTTCATAAGCCTAAATGGATTTTTTGTGATGGAGATAGTTTTTGAAACTGTCATTAACTTTGAAACAAGATGATAACAATTTATGTTCTCTCTGCCTTCAGATAGGTTGATTTTTATTAATGCAGAGACAAAACTACTCAAAAAATTCAGCAGAAAAATATTTTATAGCCAGATGAAGTTGTTATTTTGTGTTACATAAAAGACAAACTCAGATAAGGAAAAAGAAATCTTGTGTTTTGGTTGTTTTTTCTTTTGGACAGATTAATTTCTGGTTATGGAAATATATCTGCCACATTTAGGTACTTTTGCTTGAGTTTCATGCAACTAATTTCCATAAAAATAAAAATTTCACTCATATAATCGGAGAAACATACAGATATACACAATAAATGTCATTCCTTAATTTTTCAGTGTTATTTATTTTGGAATGGAGAATACAAAATATGGGAAACACCTAAAAATGCTGTATAAATCATAGAGTCATTTCTACAACTTGCATGAATCTCCTGCATGAGTATTTCTTTTAGGATATAAAAAAGATCATTTGGAAAATCAAGGTAAGTGTTTGCTAAACAAATTATAGAATCAATCACCTAGTAATAATAACATTTCATATTTATATAGTGCTTTACAAGTTACAGTGTACTTCCATATATATCATCATGGTTTTAAGCAATGTCTTTCCTTTAAAAATAAACATTTATACCAAAAGTTATCCAGGTACCACAGGTGAAAGAAGTTGAAAAGAGAAAAGCCACTGAAAATGACAAATGTACTAACCAGAAGATTAACATTTTAGAAACCAACCTGGAGGATTTCAAAGCACAAATGGTCAGTGATATCCATATGAGTTACAGGGGAGAAGTCAAGTAAGACTCAGACTTGTCCATTAGATTTGACAATTGGAGGGAAAATAGGGGGAGTGGTTAGAGAGAAATTGTGGGCAAAGGAGGATTTACTATGAGGGAAGGGAGTTTCAGGGTCAGGTCCACTCAAATGCAAATTCTCCTTCATATTCCTAAACTCACAGTGATATTTTGTAATCTGTTTCCTTAAAGTTGGCCTCAAAACTGTATAAGCTTTTGGTCCTGCAATGCCTGATCCATTTCTGATTTTGGAGATGGAAACCTGATGCAGTGGTTTGAGACATAGATGGGAGAGGAGAAGAGTAGATAGGGAGTATGAGTTATTCTTTCAAGAAACTTGCCTAGGGACTTCCCTGGTGGTCCAGTGGTTAAGACTCTGTGCTTCCACTGCAGGGGGCATGGGTTTGACCCCTGGTTGGGGCCACATGCCGTGCAGCTAGATCTAAAATAAATAAATAAAATAAAATAAGAAGCTTGCCTGTGGTCAAGTGAGTCATGTGTATGCAAATAACCAGGGTGTGTGTCCAGCACATTAACCCAGAGACCCATGCTCAGAAGAGCAGCACACTTGGGGTTTAATGCTCTCGCATTGCTGTCTTGATTTTCTTAACAACTTTTTTAACTTACGTTTTATGAATGAGGTCTGATTAGACAGTGAAAGAGCACAGGGCCTCATCTCCTCACACCTCCCTCCCCCAGGAGAGGTTCTCTGCCACTTGTCCCCCAACTCCCTGGTGCTCTAGGCCCACTTGGCCTCTGTCTCCCCACTGCCACCCCACCAGTGTTGTGCCCCCCTGCCTCTGGAAGGAGCCTGAACATGGGCACAGGAAGGATCAGGGGTGGAGATGTTCATCCTGCCACAACTTGGGGCTGGGAATGGTGATAGCTGGCACATCCAGGCTGGCAGCATCATGGGGTGTTGGGTGGATGGTTGGCCAGAGGTCATCTGTCAGCGGAGACCAGCATGCAGTCCACCTGGGACCCAGGTACTTAGTGCTGTCAGCGTGAGGTTTAAAGATCACTGGGTTTGTGTATGTTAATCCCATCCTCCTAATTTTTCCTTCCTGTTTTCTGTGTTTGTGGATCACTACTGGGAAAGATTGAGAGCAGGAAGAGAAGGGGGTGACAGAGGATGGGATGGTTGGATGGCATCACTGACTCAATGGACATGGGTTTGAAAAAATTCCAGGAGATATTGAAGGACAGGGAAGCCTGGCATGCTGCAGTCCCTGGGGTCGCAAAGAATAGGACACGACTTAATGACTGAACAACAACAACAACTGAATATAAAATGGATAAACAACAAGGACCTACTATGCAGCATAGTCATTTACTACTCTTGAACTATACTCAATATTTTGTAATAACCTGTAAGGAAAAACAATTTGGATACACAGTATACATATATAAGTATATATACATATATATATATATGTATTAAATCACTGTGCTGTACATCTGAAACTAACAATACATTGTAAATCAAGTATGTTTCAATTTAAGAAAATCATTGGGTTTCATCCATTTGTGTGGCTTGTGGTGACAGGCCTGTGGGAAGGGAAGATGACAGGCTAGCCTTTCCCAGGCCACAACCCTCCTGGGCTGCAGTGTGTGGATTGAGGGCGATGCAAGGAGATCCTGGCAGTCCTAAGGCTGGTGGGGTGCAAATACCTCACATGGTAACGCAGGACCCATGGGTGCTTCTGAGGGTCTTCATTTCAAGGCTCTATGACTGGAGGGAGCCTCTCTTCCTCCCAATAAATTCCCTGATTCTGGCATGGATTTGTCTCTTAGGGCCAGCTCAAGGCACCCTCTGGGGATGAGCCACAGAATACAAATTTTATCATTTTGGTGATGTTACATACAAGGTAAATACTGTGCCATTTGTACTTAAAACTAGCATGACACAATATAAATATGAATGGTAACATCTATGCAAAAATTTAATATTTTAACTTGATGGTATTTAGAATGACATTAAATAGCAAAGACAAAACAGCATGCAAGTTGAGAGAAGGAGAAAGAGAGGACAGAAGACAGGAAAACTGTTCTACGCGTACCTTTAAGAGCACTTTACTTTTTGAACATAAGGCTATATTTTCACCTCGCACTGGGAGCTACAAATTTTGTAGCTGGCCTTGTGTGTGTATGTTCAGCAGAAAAGGTAGGAGAAAGAAGACACTTGGGAAAACCATCTGCTTGATGTGAAATTTGATTTGGATTAATCAGTACCATTACCTCTGATTGAATGAGAGAGTTTTACTGAGCTTCCTGCTTACATTATTCAAGTGTGTCTGATTGGTGGAACCTGGTTCCTACCCTGTGCCCTAGCTGCAAGGGAAGTGAGCATTTCACATTCTGTTTCTATAGTACTGGATACTCTCTGTTTCCTACCATGAAGTTGGGGATTGTCCAAACCTAGGAAGTAGTTCAGATGCTGTAGGAAAAAAATGTAGGCACCTCACTCATCACTCATGTCCCTTGAACCTTACCCTTTCACTGTGCTCTGACTGACCGTGACATCCAGTTGCTACTGTCTTTCTTATTGTTGTTTAGGGGCTAAGTTGTGTCTGACTTTTTACAACCTCATAGGTTGAAGCCCGCCAGGCTCCTCTGTCCATGGGATTTCCTAAGCAAGAACACTGGAGTGGGTTGCCATTTCCTTCTCTGTGGGATCTTCCCAACCCAGGGACTGAACCTGAATCTCCTGCATTGGCAGGTGAGTTCTTTATCACTGAGCCACCAGGGAAACCCCGCCACTGCCTTTGTTTGAAGCCATTTCCAAAGCCAGTAAAAAAGGTTCTGCTCATTTCACAGGGCTGGCTGGAAGTGCTGAGGGGAATTGGGTGTCTTGGGTGAAAAAATCTCAGCCAGCGACTGATAGGAGCTCCCTCCGTCTTCCCTCTGTGCATAGGAGGTGACAATGAGACGTGGTGTTGGTATTCAGTTGCTAAGTCATGTCTGACTCTTTGCAACCCATGAACTGCAGCACGCCAGGCTTCCCTGTCTATTACTGTCTCCCAGAGTTTGCTTAAGCTCATGTCCATGGAGATGGAGAGGTGTATTTGATACCATTTCCTAGAATTTCCAGGTGGGATTATGCTCTCATGTCTCACTGTAGGAGCTGGCTTTTAACATAGCATTTGTTGACTACCTTCCTTTCACTGATCCAACTCCCCTCCCCTAGTCATGTTTCCTTTGAAAGGTGAAAGTGAAGTGAAGTCGCTCAGTCATGTTCGACTCTTTGCGGCCCCATAGACTGTAGCCTACCAGGCTCCTCCATCCATGGAATTTTCCAGGCAAGAGTACTGGAGTGGGTTGCCATTTCCTTCTCCAGAGGATCTTCCCGACCCACGGATCGAACCTGGGTCTCCCGCATTGTAGGCAGACGCTTTACATCTGAGCCACCAGGGAAGCCATGTTTCCTTTCAGTTCAGTTCAGTTCAGTCGCTAAGTTGTGTCCAACTCTTGGCGACCCCATGAACCGCAGCATGCCAGGTTCCCCTCTCCATCACCAACTCCCTGAGTCCACCCAAACCCATGTCCATCGAGTCGATGATGCCATCCAGCCATCTCATCCTCTGTCATCCCCTTCTCCTCCTGCCCTCAATCTTTCCCAGCATCAGGGTCTTTTCCAATGAGTCAGCTATTTGCATCAGGTGCCCAAAGTATTGGAGTTTCAGCTTCAACATCAGTCCTTCCAATGAACACTCAGGACTGATCTCCTTTAGGATGGACTGGTTGGATCTCCTTGCAGTCCAAGGGACTCTCAAGAGTCTTCTCCAACACCACAGTTCAAAAGCATCAATTCTTCAGTGCTCAGCTTTCTTTATAGTCCAACTCTCACATCCATACATGACCACTGGAAATACCATAGCCTTGACTAGACGGACCTTTGTAGGCAAAGTAATGTCTTTGCTTTTTAATATACTGTCTAGGTTGGTCATAACTTTCCTTCCAAGGAGTAAGCATCTTGTAATTTCATGGCTGCAGTCACCATCTGCAGTGATTTTCCTATATAATCACCTTGCCCTTGAATTATTTCCTAAAGGTCAGCGTCTAAAGGAACTCAAACTAATACAGACACTGGACAGCAAAAAGAGTAACAAATGTCTAGCTTTCCTCGTGACATAAGCTTGTGCTTCTCTGCTTCCATCATGACTATCTGGGCGCGTTTCTGTAATAATACTTACCTCTCTGTAATGTAAAATTTCTCTACCTGCCCCTTGGTTAGACTCACAAGGTCTAGGACCATGTACCTGTGACTGTGTATCCCTGGAATTCATTGCAGAGGCTACATGTAGTGGTAGCCCATCACTATCTACCAGTACACAGGTGAACAAACTCATAAATGATTATGTGTTTATCCCAACAGAACAGCTCATGAAAGATTTACATGCAAATGTTCACTTTGTTACTGTTATCTGAAATCCTGATTGAAATGATTGTAGTTATCTTTATATTTTTCAATCTGCCCAATTTTATTTCTGGCCTAGTTGCTGTGTAGGTGTAGGCATGTGATCCCATTAATCTGTGCATGTGAGGGTGTGCAAAGAACAATGCCTTATTGTGGCTTTTTTTTTCCTTGAAAATTACAGAGAAATGTCTCCCAAATCTGTCTTAAACCTGGCAAACAATATTAAGCAGACCCAAACTGGGTGGCAAACCTAGTTTCTTATCCCTAATGCCTGAAAGTTTTTGAGAAATCCAGGAGAATGGGAGAGAAATCCAGGATGATTTGAATGAGTATCTGTATTATCAGAGACTCAGCCCATACTGTCCTATCGCATGAGTTTGTTTCTAGCATTTTCGACAGAGGTGTCCTTTAACATTTTTGTCACTGCATTTTTGTGTTGAATTTAAAGTCACTGAATTATGCCAGCTCAAGACTTCTCAAATCTGAGGATCTCTGTTTCCTAGAGAATAGATTTGGCTCACCAGAGCTAATGCCACCCACATTCTAGAACCCGACCAGAACATGGGCTCCAAGCCAACGTCTATGCCTCCCTTTCACCTTCCATGAAGAACAGCTTTGAAAGTGTGTCAGTGTGGAGGTCAAATCTCCTTTCTTTATATTTCCCCTATTAATGTCACAATTATTCTTTTCCTTCTCTTTCTTAAAACAATGAACAGGAAATCATACAGATGGCAGAATATGTTAAAGGCTTTGAGCAAGTGTGTGTTAATAGCAGAGGAAGCAGCAATAAGTTTTCCAGGCACTTCCATACAGAAAAATTTGCTAAAGCAATGAAAGAAAAATATGCTTTTCAGTGTTCCAAGTTAGAGATTGTTGCTTGTCTGAATAATGGAACATGAAAATGTGAATGGATAGATGGGGCAATAAAATTTCTAGGATAATCAACCCACTTTTTTTCAAGTTACTGGAAAGATTTTTTATTAAACTTTTTATTGTGTATTGTGTATTTTATTGAGTATAACTGATTATACTGCAGCCATGAAATTAAAAGACACTTGCTCATTGGAAGGAAAGCTCTGGAAAACCTAGACAGCATGTTAAAAAGCAGAGACTTTACTTTGCTGACAAAGATCCATATAGTCAAAGCTATGGTTTTTCCAGATGTGAGAGTTGGACCATAAAGAGCATCAGAGAATTGATGCTTTCAAACTGTGGTGCTGGAGAAGACTCTTGAGAGTCCCTTGGACTGCAAGGAGATCCAACCAGTCCATCCTAAAGGAAATCAACCCTGAATATTCAATGGAAGGACTGATGGTGAAGCTCCAATACTTTGTCCATCTGATGCGAAGAGTGGATTCACTGGAAAAGACCCTGATGCTGGAAAAAATTGAGGGCAAGAGGGGAGGGGGGAGACAGGATGAGATGGTTAGATAGCATCACTGACTCGATGGACATGAATTTGAGCAAGCTTAAGGAGATAGTGAAGGACAGAAGAGCTGGGCATGCTGCAGTCTATGGGGTTGCAAAGAGTTGAATATGACTTAGGGAATGAGCAGCAACAAATCGATGATTAACAATGCTGTGAGTTTCAGGTGGACAGCAAAAGGACTCAGCCACACATATACATGTATCCATTCTTCCCAAACTCCCCTCCCATACAGGCTGCCACATAACATTGAGCAGAGTTCCCTGTGCTATATAGTAGGTCGTTATTTGTTATCCATTTTAAATATAAGTGAATAAATGATGAGCTGAAACTTCAGTTCTGAAGTAATTTTGGAATTTCCTATTCTGATTTCCTAAAGGAAGTCAGTCCTGAATGTTCATTGGAAGGACTAATGTTGAAGCTGAAACTCCAATACTTTGGCCACCTGATGCGAAGAGCTGCCTCCTTGGAAAAGACCCTGATACTGGGAAAGATTGAGGGCAGGAGAAGAAGGGGACGACGGAGGATGAGATGGCTGGATGGCATCACCGACTCAATGGACATGAGTTTGAGTAAACTCCGGGAGTTGCTGATGGACAGGGAGGCCTGGCGTGCTGCAGTCCATGGGGTTGCAAAGAGTTGGACATGACTGAGTGACTGAACTGAACTGACTGATTCTGATTTAATTTGAACTTAGACATATGTTGTTAGCTTATTTTTTGACCATTTTCAGTGAATATTTGTTTATATTTTTATTTCAAAATCATCAGGTTCCCCAAATGTTTTAATGTTATATTTGTTTCCCATGACTGTTGTAATAAATTACCAAAAACTTAGTGGCTTAGAAACAATACAACCTCAGTTTTGCCATTAGCATAATATTCACAGATTCCAGGGATTGTGATGTGGACATCATTGCTCACTCTTATTTTGCCTACTATAAGGTGATTTTTAAAAATATATAAAACTAGCCAAAGAACATAGCCAAAGAACATAAATCACAACTGAGAATGATACAATAAAGAAAGAATTGATAGGGCCGTAGAATGGTCCAGGTGGAGTAGAAATACTAGAGTGGGTTGCTATTTCTTTTCAAGGGATCTTCCTGAACTGGGGATCAACTGGGTATCCCGCTTTGGCAGGTGGATTATTTACCACTGAGTTACCTGAGAAGCCTGCCTTTAAGCATAGTTATTGCTTAAATAGAACTGTTTGCTGCTAATACTCAATTCTCCTATGAAATAATGAGGCTAAGGTCTTGTGTGTTCTATAAAATCTTCCTTTTGATGTGAACTTAATTTTTCTTTATGCCTCTCTCATCTTACTACAGCATGATGAACCACAGTTTATATTCTATTGAATGATTTGCTCAGTACAATGTTCCACTTGGTAAACATTTCCATGACAACAGACATATTCAACTGTAATGACAAGAAAAATGTCGCAGTGCTGATCAACATATAGTGTACACCCGTGCCATACCAGAAGGTCAAAGAATACCAGTCCTAAGGTCTCTATCACTAAATACAAACATAGATACATATGCTGTGTGCATTTGATCAGTAAGATAATTCATAACATGTGTATGGAAAAAACAAAATAAATTCATAACAGAAAGCCAACTATTCCTGATAATAGTTAATATTCCTATTCAACTTCCTTTCTCTCTGATATTCCTAGCCCTTTTCTAAGTGCCTTCATATCTGTGCTAGTGTGCTGTGTGCTAAGTCGCTTCAGTCGTGTCCAGCTCTTTGTGACAGTATAGACTGTAGCCTGCAAGGCTCCTCTGTCCATGGAATTCTCCAGGCAAGAATACAAGAGTGGGTTGCCATGCTCTCTTCCAGGGGATCTTCCTGACCCAGGGATCGAACCTGTGCCTCTTTGGCCTCCTGCATTGACAGGTGAATTCTTTACCACAAAAGATACTTATGTGCTTTAACTGATTTAATCTGTAGGATGAGTGGCTTCTGTTTCTATTTCCATTTTTCAAATGAAGAAATGAAGGCATTGAGGCTGACTGACCTCTCCAAGGTCAACTGATAAGTAGCTAATGTGTGATAATCTGGGATTTGAATCTACTCCGTCTGGATTCAACTCTGGGCTTTTGCCATACAGTACTGCTTCTAAGAACAAAACCAAAACATGCATCCTCACATTCCTCAAAAAGAAGACGGTGTGTCAGGCTTTTTATGAATCTTACTGCTTTGCATAACTTGGTCTGTTGGATATTTTTACTGGTGAAATGTTGAGGAGAAAATGATACCTTCATCATTGAAGGAGATGTTATATTCTTCTAGAAATCCCCTTTGCTAGAATGTGCGCCTCTTTTCTTCCTCCCCTCTTCATTGGTTAATCGTTTCTAATGCAGACCATACAAAGAGTGTTATTATAAGTTGATTTGTACTATTATGTTAATTTTAGGTGTACAACATAGTGATTCAATATTTTTATAGATCATACTCTCTTTTAAGTTATTACCAAATAATGACCATATTTTCCTGAATTGTGTATTATTTCTGTTACTTATCTATTTTGTACATAGTGGTTTATATTCCTTTTTAATCCCATACCTCTATCTTGTTTCTCCCCTCTTCTCTCTCCCCTGCCCCATAACACTATTTTGCTGTATATGTTTGTTTGTTTTACTTTTAGACTCTACATATAAGTGTTAACATAGAGTATTTGTCTTTCTTTGAATTATTTCACTTAGCATAATACTCTCTAGGTCCATGCCCATTGTGGCAAATGGCAGGATGTCATTCTTTTTTATGGCTGAGTAATATTCCATTGTGTACTGCATCTTCTTTATTCATTCATCTGTTGATGGACCTTTAGGTCACTTCCATATCTTGACTGTTGTATATAGTGCTGCTATGAACATTTGGTTGTATGTATCTTTTCTAGTTAGTGTTTTCCTTTTTATTCAGATATATGCTCAGAATTGAGATTTTTGAATCATATGGCAGTCCTGTGTTTAGTTTTTTAGAGAACCTTGATATTGTTTTCCATAGTGGCAGCACCAATTCATTAATGCATTTCCACCAACAGTGTACAAGTATTCCATTTTCTCCATATCCTTTCCAACATCTGTTATTTGTGGTCTTTTTTTATGATAGCCTTTGTGACAGGTGTGGAAGTATTTTATTTCTGAAACTTTATATTTATTAAATTTCCAAAACATAGTTTTTACATAGAGACAGGATGAAGTGGTGTTGATCACACTACTATTCACTGTGCCTTGCACATACCCTCCAATCCCATGCATCTCACTGTATCCTACTCCCTTAGCTAAATCAAAGTCCATCTAAATCCAGTACTTTGCCTCCACTGTGCCTTCACCTGAGGCACTGACCAGTGCTGAACAGAAACACAACCATGGCAGCTGGTAATAGCTCAATTCTATGTTCCTGACTGTAAGAGGCTCCTTACCATTTCTGGCAGTTATATCATAGTCCGTCATCCCTTCACTCACATTCTTCTAAAAGACTATTTCTCCTCTCTATTTGAACACTGAACACTGCCTCACTTTTCCTCAATTTGACTGATGTATTGGTTCTCATTTTGCTGAAGGAAAACTCCCTCAAGGTCACATGACCACCTCTCTCCACCTACATGTGTCTGTGCTTGTAACTCTCTGCCTTCCCTCCCGCTGCACCAGCAAAGCATCTTACTCTTCCACTAGATTGTGAAATTTCAAGCTGAGTCCTCCAGTGATTCTCCCTTTTTTCCCCAAAACTTCAGTTATTTCCTCTTCTATTGAAGCATCCTCCTTCCAGTCTTTGCTCAAATATCACTTTCCATTTGAGGACTTTTTCCACATCTTCGTGTCCAGTTGCAACCAGACTTCCTCTTCCCCTTTTCTGCTTTATTTTCCTTTATAGTAATTATCACTATTTAACAGACTGTATATTTTACTGGTTTGATTATTGTCTGCTTGTCCCCTCCCCCACCACTTCCAAATTAAGTTCCTCAAGCTGGGGATATTTTATGTTTTACTCACTGCTATATACTAGTATCTAGAACAATATGGAGCAGAAATAAGTGTTCAATATGTCCTTGCATGAATGGCTGAAGTAAGGCAATGATATTTTGTATAATTTACAAGCTGTTTTCATAGTCGTTCTCTCATTAATCACAACCACTCAGTCCCTGGTGGCTCCATGGTAAAGGCTCCACCTGCCAATGCAGGAGGTGTGGGTTTGATCTCTGGGTGGGGAAAATCCTTGAAGAAGGAAATGGTAACCCACTCTAGTATTCTTGCTTGGGAAATCCCCTGGACAGAGGAACCTGGTGGGCTACAGTCCATGGGGTCGTGAAGAGTTGGACACAACTTAATGACTAAAACAACAACAATTCAGTAAATATTAAATTACTGATATCATTAGTTCCACTTTATAAAAATAAAAGCTGAACCTTAGAGAGTTGGAGAAGAACTAGCTTTGGATCCTTGGTATCCAGCTCCTAATTTATTGTACTTTCTATCATTCACTTATTCAATAAATAAATATGGAATGTCTGCTGTGTATCAGACACTGCTGTGTGCTGGGGATATGGAGATGGACAAAACATGGTCTCTACCTTCCAGGGTGGTCTTCCCAGGTGGCTCAGATGATAAAGAATCCACCTTCAATGCATGAGAGCTGGGTTCATCCCTGGGTCATGAAGACCCACTGGAGTAGGAAATGGCAACCCATTCCAGTATTCTTGCCTGGAGAATTCCATGGACAGAAGAGACTGGCAGGCTAAAGTCCATGGGGTTGCAAAGAGTCGGACACGACTGAGCAGTTAACACTTTCACTTTCACCTTCCAGGAGCCCAGAGTCTGTAGAGCTCCCCAGATACTCAGGTTCTAGGATGAAAGTCTGAGTGAGGGTAGGATGAGGACAGCAGAAGAAACACATGGGTAGTGGTGGCCAATTCTACCTGGTGGGATCAAGAAAGGTTATACTTACACTGAGTCTTGAAAATCGAAGCCCAGTTTGCCAGGTAAGTAGAGAACAGAATAAAAAATCTAGACAAAGTTATACATGAGAACAAAGACATCATCATTCTGCTTATTATATTAACAGTGACATCTAAAATAATACACTGCAATGATTGAAATCTCTTTGGTTTGGGTATAAAAAGTTTGTAAAGAATGAGAATTAAAAAAACTGACTATGTAATGAATATTTTAGTAACGACATTGGGGAAAGAAAGTCCTTATGGGGATATGAATAGTTCTGATATTTTTTTAAAAATCAAAACTTTTTATTGGAATTAACAGGTGAATAGGCTCTGAGCAAGGAATTAAGTAGCCCAAGCAGAAACTTTAAGCATGTTGATCTCCAAGGGGATATTGATTTGAGTACAAATGTGAAATCAACTTTTCTGTCAATTTGTCAAAACCCGACTTTAGCTGGAAGAGGGTAGTTGTGATTGTGCTAAGGCTTCAGCAGACACATGCTGTACTGTGCACACTGTGGACCCTATGGGTGGAAATACCTATCTCAAGATGCATCCAATATCTAACTCTTTACTAGCAAAGTCCTTTCCTGAATTTGGCCCCTTGATGATAAGTGACTGCATGAGATTTTTTTTGGTAGTATGGTTAGAATCACCCAGAAGGAGGGAAGAGAGACCTAACCTTGCATGAGGATATAGGAAAAGTGAATGAAGACCTCAAAAAAGTTGCAAGTTTTTGTCACCAAAACTGAAATTGAAATTGAAATTCCAATGTACTTAGAATTCAAAACTGAGTGAGTTTCTTAGTGTTTCTTTATAAAATTTAAATTTATTTTTATCAAGGTCATACATATTCTAAAAAGTTTTTTAAACAAGCTTATGAATAACAGTAGTTTGCCTGCTTGTCTCCTCCCCACTCCTCATTCAGGCATTCTAGAGACAACCACTTTCAACTCTTTGATCTGTTTCTTCTGTTATTTTCTTCTGTATTTCTAAATAATACACTTATATTGTTATTTCTTTATTTCTCAACTTCAGACATGTTTTACTGACTCCTACTCTGAGAGAGAAACAACCACCGTACTCCCCACCAACATGCAACTTTGCTTTTTCCCATTTTCCAAATACAGTTATTCTGCAATTGGGGCTTAGTTCAATATTGCACTGTTTACATTTTAAGATTGTGGGTGGGCATTTTGTGTATGTTCATAATAGAAATCTGTGTACATTTAAAACAATATGTGTTTTTTTTTTATTGGGATTTCTTAATGTTATAAATTTTAAATATTTACTTTAAGCTTTTGAATTCAAGTTACAAATTTTATTACTCTGTCTGTAATCAATTACTATTAATAGTTATTTATAAGAGAGGCTTTTACTGATGTTTGTCACATTTACAAATTTAGCTCATTTAAATCCTATAAACAGGTTTAAACTTTACTTTATATTTAGTATTTTCAAGTGTTTCATTTTGCTGACTAGGAAACCAAACCAATAATTTAAACAATCTGAATAAACTAGCAAGTACTGCAGTGGGTTGCCATGCTCTCCTCCAGGGGATCTTCCCAACCCAGGAATCAAACCCAGGTCTCTTGCATTGCAACTGAGCTACCAAGGAAGCCCTATCAATTAGTATTAATATTTATAAGAGAGCCTTTTACTAATGTTTGTCACATCTACAAATTTAGCTCATTTAAATTTTGTAAACAGATTTAAACTTTACTTTCTATTTAGTGTTTTCAAGTGTTTAATTTTGCTGACGAGGAAACCAAACCAATAATTTAAACAATCTGAATAAACCCAGCCCAGTAAACTTATAAATATTGTGACACTCCACTTATCCTAAACATTCTAACATGGTTGACATACTTTCTAAAATTCTATTATACTTTCCAACTGAAAGCTTCAAGATAAAATCAGATACTCTAGAATATTAGGACTAATCTGTTGGATTAAATAATTGTTTGGAATGCTGAATTCTTAAATTCCAAATTAAAACAGAGATGTTAATGTGTCTGTCATGGGCTAAATTTAGTATATTATAATTTACCCTAAATTTCCCAGAGTTAAAGACACACAAAAAAATTACCTTTTTTTCTGAGCAAAGTGGAATTCCTATACTGGTTGACAGTACTGGCCTAAGCTAAAGCCTAAAATTATTACTTTTTAAAGGAAAATTTAAAAAAAATTGATCTTGGTCCATGTGCCTGAGATTCTAGTAACTAATTAATTTTTGTTTAATTTGACTCTGAATCTCTCCATCCCCGGGCCACCAAAATCAGGTTGTTTAATCATGTGATTGGATTATTCTGGTTGATAATATTCTGAATTCTTTTAATAGTCTCCACTTTTGGTAAGGTCACAACATCTACACATATTTAAATAACATCTGATTTTACTTTATATACTTCTCTTGTCTTGATGCCATTCTAAATAACAATGACTATATAAATATTACTCCAGGTGAACTGCATCATGTTCTCTTATCAGATTTCTTACCTAAAAATATGATTTTTCATTGTTTTTACGTTTGTTTGTAGTTTTGTTTCTACTATAGTTTATGGAACTACGACATGCTCATTTTTGCTTTACAATATAATATATCTGAAATTAAACTCCAAAAATGAAAGTTTACAAAGACTTTGATCAGTTTGTTTGTATTTCCTCTTTATATACAGTCAGTGTAATAGAAATCCATGTCTATATATTATTAAATCTACAGTTCAATAAATATAGAAGAAAACAGAGTTATATTTAATTGGTTATCATTCTTTTCTTAGTAGTATATAAAATAATAGATGGTAAATTTTATTTTTAAAATGTACTTTAGTGAAGTATAGTTGATTTACAATGTTGTGTTAATTTCTGCTATACAGCAAAGTGATTCATATTTATATAAATATGTAAATACGCATTCTTTTTCATAGTCTTTCCCATTACAGTTTATCATAGGATATTGAATATAGTTTCCTATGCTAAACATCAGGCCTTTGTTGTTTATCCATTCTATATATAATAGTTTGCATCTGCTAAGCCCAAACTACAAATCCACCCTCCCCCTCCCCTTTGTCAAGCATAAGTATGTTCTCTATGTTTGTGAGCCTGTTTCTGTTTCATAGATAAGTTCATTTGTGTCACATTATAAATTACACATATAAATGATATCATATGGTATTCCTCTTTCTGTTTTTGACTTACTTCACTTAGTATGATAATCTCTAGGGCCATCATGTTGCTGCAAATGGCATTATTTCATTCTTTTTAGGGCTGAGTAGTATTCCATTGTGTATATGTACCATATCTTCTTTATCCATTCATTTGTTGATGAATGTTTTGGTTGCTTCTGTGTCTTGGCTATTGGAATAGTGCTGCTTATGGATGGTGCATTTTAGAATCTATGATACCTTCAGTTCAGTTCAGTTTAGTCACTCAGCTGTGTCTGACTCTTTGCAACCCCGTGGACTGCAGCAAACCAGGCTTCCCTGTCCATCACCAACTCCCAGAGCTTGCTCAAACTCATGTCCATCGAGTTGGTGATGCCATCTAACCACCTCATCCTCTGTCATCCCCTTCTTCTCCCGCCTTCAATCTTTCCCAGCATCAGGGTCTTTTCAAGTGAGTCAGTTCTTCTCATCAGGTGGCCAAAGTATCAGAACTTCAGCTTCAGCATCAGTCCTTCCAATGAATATTCATGACTGATTTCCTCTAGGATGCACTGGTTGGATCTCCTTGCAGTCCCAGGGACTCTCAAGAGTCTTCTTTTCAAAAGCATCAATTCTTTGGCACTCAGCTTTCTTTATAGTCCAACTCTCACATCCATACATGACTACTGGAAAAACCATAGCTTTGACTAGACAAACCTTTGTTGGCAAAGTAATGTCTCTGCTTTTTAATATGCTGTCTAGGTTGGTCACAGCTTTTCTTCCAAGGAGCAAACATCTTTTAATTTCATGGCTGCATTCACCATCTGCAGTGATTTTGGAGCCTGCAAAAAAGTAAGGTCTCTCACTGTGTCTATTGTTTCCCCATCTATTTGCCATGAAGTGATGGAACCAGATGCCATGATCTTAGTTTTCTGAATGTTGAGTTTTAAGCCAACTTTTTCACTCTCCTCTTTCACTTTTATCAAGAGGCTCTTTAGCTCATTAGATTTGGTAAAATCCACTGTCACTTATTTTACTGTAAAAATCTCTGAAAGAAATGAAAATTTTCTTTCAATATTTTCAAGCACATGGATCCTGCCTTGGCATCTCTCTCTGTTCTAGTCTGTTCTGATTGTTCTGCGTCTGCTCCGCAGCTGTTGTGGATCCTCCCTTCCCTATTATCACTGGAAGTTCCTTCTCCCTCCTTCCTTGATTTCTCTATTCCTGGAATCGCACATTTCCTTCTTCCTTGGTTTATCCCATCATTTGGGAGAGCTCATCTTTGAGGTCTTGAGTTTCTAGAAAAATTTTAGTCTGGTCTCATTCTTACTACTATTATAATTATTAATAATTTCCTCTTACTGGTATTCTCTTTTGAAAAATGTTTTATTCTTTATTATTTGAGGGAATATTTATCATTTAGATGATAAACCCTAGACTGACCCTCTCTTTTTCTTCTCTTGTTTCCTATTTTCTGTTTTTTTATATTCCTCCTATTTTCTGATTGATTTTTCCCATATTTATCTTCCAAATATTTGATTTTTTTCTTTCTGCTCTTCTGTTAAACTTCTGAGCTTTTTAAAACTGTTTTTCAAAGATTCTTTAAACAATTGTATTACTTTTTTGTTCTCTTTTACAATGTTAAATTTATTACATTGTAAACATTACTTTTGCTGCCTGGTTGTTCCTGTTTCATTCAAGTTCCTTTGTTTGTTTGTTTTGCTCTCTCTCACATTAAATGCTTTCTTCAAAGATCAGGATCCTAACCCAGTCAATTTTCCCAGAGAGGAATCCTCCAACCTTTGTCTGTAGGCTACAAGCCCATTGCTAGTGATCAGTGAGCTAGTGTGGGAAGGATGATGCAGAGAGGGATCAGTTAATCCCACTGTCCCATCATGGTGCCATCTCACCCCAGCCATATCTCTGGGTCTCAGGTAGAGCCTATCAGTTCATTCTTTCCAGAGAGAAAGCCTCTGTCTTTAGTCTAGATCCTGCGAACGATATGGCTTGAGTTAATGGGTAAAGACCTCATCCTTCTGATGGGGTATTTGGATAGAGGAGAAATGTACAAAATACATTTTATTAAGGAAGTAGAAATGTTAAAGACAAATATCACCAGAGGAAAGACAAGATCTAGTCATGCAAATCTCCTTTATTTTCCTCTTTTATTCACTTTACAAGCATTTACTTAGTATTTACTTTGACTTAGAAAAGACAGCAGGGAGACATCCTGAAGCTATTCTAATCAGGTGGCCAAAGTATCAGAACTTCAGCTTCGGGCATCAGTCCTTCCAATGAATATAACCTTTGAAAAGAAACCAAAGGTCCTTGACTTTGTTTCATGACTAAACTCTTATTATTTTGTCTTGCTCAACTGCTTCCCTTTGTTTCTGCATTTTCTAACTTCTCTGAACTAAATTTGCTGTTTAGGACTCAGGGAAGGCCCAGGAAGCTAAAGATTTTCTACAAACAGGAGATGTATGTGTGTGTCGGGGGTGGGGGATCCAACCCTAGGAAGGTCTTGCAGGGTCCTGCTGGGTTTCAGTTTTACAGGATAGGCATGGATCAGCCACATCAGAAACAGCTCTAAAGACTATAAATCTCAGACAGAAGTTGTGAGTTACTGACGTGTTGCATAAAAATATTCACAGGCTTGCTTGGGGAGCAGGTTGTTCTATTCCCTGAAAGACTTAGAGCTGAGAAAAGGAAGAAGCAGCCTGAGAGAAGAAGCAGATGGGAGGAAGGAACTAAAAGACCTCAATCCTTGGGAGAAAAATAGAGCCTTCATTTGCAAGTACCAAGCAAGTCTATTGGCGCCATATTTCCAAAGGCATTTTCTGTGGAAAATGAGTCGACACTGACTCAAGGCCAAGCAATTCTCTCCTTGCTAATTCAGGAGTTATACTGGCTTAGTGTCCCAGGACATCTGCAACCATCCAACTAGTACCTACAGACAGTCCACTAACTGATGGTTCTGGAAACCTATAGGGGATTGAGATGTTCAGCAAGATTCTGTCTAGAATAGACTCTGAGTGGGTCAACAGCTAATACACCTCTCCTGTTACAGGGGCATAGAAATAAAGGAGAAGAAATACAGGTAAACCTCAGAGATATTGTGAGTTTGGTTCCAGACCACCACAATGAAGCAAAAATATCAACAATGCAAGTCACATATTTTTGTGGTTTCCCAGTGCATATAAAAGTTAATGTTTATGTTATGCTACAGTCTATTAAGTGTGCAATAGCATTATGTCTAAAAAATAATTTAAAAATTCTTCATTGCTAAAAAATGCTAACTATCATCTGAGTGTTCAAGAGTCATAATCTTTTTGCTGATGGAAAGACTTGCTTCTGTGTTGATGGCTGCTGACTGATCAAGATGGTAACTGCTGAAAGTTGGGTGGCTTTGGCAATTTCTTTAGAATAAGACAATGAAGTTTGTCACATTGATTAACTCTTCCATTCACTTGAATGCTTAGAGGTCATTGCAGTGTTATTCATTGACCTAATTTCAGTACTGTTGTGTCTCAGGGGATAGGGAGCCTTGAGGAGCAGGAGAAAGATAGGTGAATGGCCAGTTGGTGGAGCAGTCGGGACACACACATTTGTCATTAAGTTCCCTGTCTTACATGGGCTTGGCTTGTGGCACCCCAGAACAATTACAACAGTAACATCACAGATCAGTGATCACCATAACAAATATAAAAATAATTTTTAAAAAATTTGAAATATAACAAGGATTACCAAAATGAGTAAGTGCTATTAGAATATTGGTGCCAATAGATTTGCCTGGGGGCTTCCCCAATGGTTCAGTGGGTAAAGAATCCACCTGCAGTGCAGGAAACATGTGTTTGTTTCCAAGGGTGGGGAAGATCCCCTGGAGAAGGAAATGGAAACCCACTGCAGTATTCTTTCCTGGCAGAAGGAGCCTGGCAGGCTACAGTCCATGGGGTTGCAAAGAGTTGGACACGACTGAGAACAACAACAAGATTTGCCTGGCACTTGAGTTATCACAAACTTTCAATTTATATAAAATATAATACCTATTTTTTAAAAACACAATAAAATGAGATATGCCTTGCAGAAAACTGTCAACCATGGTCACACATTGATGGTGATCTTATTTTCTTTCTTTACTTATTTGTATTTTCAAAATAGTCTAGATGTATAATAATTTTAATCAGAAAAGTTTTTGAAATGAAGGCAAAAAAAATATTTACCATCTTCATCAGGGTTCTCGGCCTGATATTTGGCAACTCTATCTCCATGTTGGGTTGGGCCAAGAGAGCATCTACACTAGTGCCAAGCCTTTTCTTTGAAAGTCCACCTGAGTTAAATACAGGTTGCAAGCAGAATGATTTTAGACTGGACACCCAAAGGCATAGTCTGGAAAGAGGGGAGCAGTCTGAGGGCTCTTAACTTCAAGAGAGGATGAATTTAAAATTCTTGTCTGTGTTGTCCTCTGTACTGATGACTTGAATTATGGTCCATAATCTCTTCTGAATACGTTTCTCCAGAATATTTATTCCAATTGTGCTTAGAGTTATTCATGTGACAACTTAATGTCTGCCTCCTTCAGTTGACTTTAAACTCCATAAGAGCAGAAACACCATCATCTCTTTCTTTTTTTTTCTTTTTTACCATTGAAAACCCAATCCAGAGACTATACTTGGTACATAGTTGTTGCTGAATAAACGATGGCTGTCTGGATGAAACCCCAGAGTCCATTCACGTATGGGTAAAGGAAGGCTTCCCCATGGTATTTTAGAGATCAGTGAAGTTAAACCTAACTCTGGAAGCTTCTGATTGGTGATCATGTTACATGCAGAGGTATTGCTAGGCAGGACACTGCTTCATTCTCCATGGTGTAGGTCCCAGGAGACTTCCTGGAGGACCTGGAGCCTAAAGTGAGTCTTAAAGGATAAAGAAGAATTAGTCAGTTAGAGGACAGTGGACTCAGCGTGTTTAAAGCTTTGTAGTGAGGGTGAGAGGTTTGGGGGTTAATCAAGGAAAAAGTTTTGACCATGAGGTTGCAGTAGCACATACAAGCTTTATGGATGACACTGGTTTGGTTGACATAGAAGAAAAGTCTCTTACAGTAGGAGCCTGCCCAAAGGTGACTCAGAAGGGAACTTACAGGGAGATCACTAGGCCATTTAGATCTGACCTAAATCAAATTGCTTAACAGTTATAAAGTGGAAGTGACAAACAGATTCAAGGGATTAGATCCACTAGACAGAATGTCTGAAGAACTATGGACAGAAGTTCCTAACTTTGTACAGGAGGCAGTGATCAAAACTGTCCCCAAGAAAAAGACATGCAAAAAGGCAAAATGCTTGTCTGAGGAGGCCTTACAAATAGCTAAGAAAAGAAGAGAAGCAAAAGGCAAAGGAGAAAAGGAAAGATATACCCATCTGAATGCATAGTTCCAAAGAACAGCAGGAGAGATCAGCAAAACTTCCTAAATGAACAATGCAAAAAAAAAAAAAAAAAGAGGAAAACAATAGAATGAGAAACACTAGACATCTCTTTAAGAAAATTAAAGATACAAAGGGGACATTTCATGCAAAGATGGGCACAATAAAGGACAGAAACAATATGAACCTAAAAGAAGCAGAAGATATTAAAATGAGATGGCAAGAATACACAGAAGAACTATACAAAAAAGATCTTCATGACCCAGATAACCACAATGGTGTGATCACTCACCTAGAGCCAGGCATCTTGGAACGTAGGCCTTAGTAAACATCACTACGAACAAAGCTAGGGGAGGTGATGGAATTCCAGCTGAGCTATTTCAAATCCTAAACAATGAAGCTGTTAAAGTCTGCACTCAATATGCCAGCAAATTTGGAAAACTCAGCAGTGGCCACAGGACTGGAAAAGGTCAGTTTTCATTCCAATCCCAAAGAAAGGCAATGCCAAAGAATGTTCGAACTACCGCACAATTGCACTCATCTCACACACTAGCAAAGTAATGCTCAAAATTCGCCAAGCCAGGCTTCAACAGTACATGAACTGAGACCTTCCAGATGTTCAAGCTGGATTTAGAAAAGGCAGAGGAACCAGAATTCAAATTGTCAACATCCATTGGATCATAGAAAAAGCAAGAGAATTCCAGAAAAAATATCTACTTCTGCTTCATTGACTATGCTAAAGTCTTTGACTGTGTGGATCACAGCAAACTGAGGAAAATTAGTTAAGAGATGGGAATACCAGACCACCTTAGCTGCCTCCTGAGAAATCTGTTTGCAGGTCAGGAAGCAACAGTTAGAACTAGACATGGAGCAAAGGACTGGTTTAAAATCAGGAAAGGAGTACGACAAGGCTGTATATTGTCACTTTGCTTATTTAACTTATATGCAGAGCAACCCACTACAGTATTCTTGTGGAGAATCCCAGGGACAGAGAAGTCTGGTGGGCTGCTGTCTATGGGGTCGCACAGAGTCGGACACTACTGACGTGAGTTAGCAGCAGCAGCAGCAGCAGCAGCAGGGTACATCATGTGAAATGCCAGGCTGGATGAAGTACAAGCTGGAATCAAGATTGCCAGGAGAAATACCAATAACTTCTGATATGCAGATGACACCACTCTTATGGTAGAATTTGAAGAGGAACTAAAGAGCCTCTTGATGAAGGTGAAAGAGGAGAGTGAAAAAGCTGGCTTAAAATTCAACATTCAAAAAACAAAGATCATGGCACATGGTCCAATCATTTCATGACAAATAGATGGGGAAACAATAGAAACAGTGAGAGACTTTATTTTCTTGAACTCCAAAGTCACTGCAGATGGTGACTGCAGCCATGAAATTAAAAGACGCTTGCTCCTTGGAAGAAAAACTATGACCAACCTACACAACATATTAAAAAGCAGAGACATTACATTGCTGACAAAGATCCATATAGTCAAAGCTATGGTTTTTCCAGTAGTTATGTATGTATGTGAAAGTTGGACCATAGGAAAGCTGAATGCTGAAGAATTGATGCTTTTGAACTGTGTTGTTGGAGAAGACTCTTGAGAGTCCCTTGGACTGCAAGATCAAACCAGTCCATCCTAAAGGAAATCAACCCTGAAAATTCATTGGAAGGAATGATTCTGAAGCTTAAGCTCCAATAGTTTGGCTACCTGATTCGAAGAGCTAACTCATTAGAAAAGACCGTGATGTTGGGAAAGATTGAAGGCAGGAAGAGAAGGAGATGACAGAGGATGAGATGATTGGATGGCATCACTGACTCAATGGACATGAGTTTGAGCAAACTCTAGGAGAGGAAGGACAGGAAAACCTGGCGTGTTGCAGTCCATGGGGTCACAGAGTCGGACATGACGGAGCGACTTCACTTTCTTTCTTTCTTTAAGGTCTTCCCAGGTGGCTCAGATGATGAAGAATCTGCCTGCAATGCAGGAGACCTGGGTTTGATCCCTGGGTTGGGAAGATACCCTGGAGAAGGGAATGGCTCCTCATTTCAGTATTCTTGCCTGGAAAATCCCATGGACAGAAGATTCTGGCGGGCTATAGCCCATAGGGTCACAAAGAGTCTGACAAACTGATCTGATTGTTCTCTCCCCTACCACGTAACCTTCATCCTGAAAAATCCTCTTGCAACCATTGTGGGAACACCCTCTTATTTGTTTCTTATTCTGGGTTCTGTTTCCTATTATGCACTCCATATCTTCCTTTTCTTTGTTTACTCCATCTTTTTTGTGGCCCTTGTCATCTATAGATACTGGAGAAGTGAAATATTTGAAATTTCACATGTCTTTATTCTAGAGTAGACACCTTTAATCTCTTTCCCCAGAAGCTTTTAATTTCTTCTCTCTGTCCCCACTTGAGTTCCCTCAGTTCCACAGTCATGTGCTTTGCTGTAGATCCATTTTTCTTTATCATTGGATACTCAGCGGGCCTCTTATTAGTTTCCTTTGTTGCTTGTTGTTGCTCAGTCAACAACAACAAGCAACTGTTGTTCAGTCTCTCAGTTGTGTCCAACTCTTTATGACACCATGGACAGCAGCACACACCAGGCTTCCCTGTCCTTCACTATCTCCCAGAGTTTGCTCAAATTCATGTCCATCAAGTCGGGGATGCCCTCCAACCATCTCATCCTCTGTCATCCCTGTCTCCTCCTGCCTTCAATCTTTCCCAGCACCAGGATCTTTTCCAGTGAGTCAGCATTTCACATCAGGTGGCTGAAGTATTGGAGCTTCAGCTTCAGAATCATTCCTTCCAATGAATATTCAGGGTTGATTTCCTTTAGGATTGACTGGTTTGATCTCCTTGCTGTTCAAGGGACTCTCAAGAGTCTTCTCCAGCACCATAGCTGGGAAGCATCAATTCTTTGATGCTCAGCTTTCTTTTTGGTCCAACCCTCACATCCATACATGACTACTGGAAAAACCATAGCTTTGACTATATGGACCTTTGTTGGCAAAGTGATATCACTGCTCTTTAGTACACTGTCTAGGTTTATCATAGCTTTTCTTCCAAGGAGCAAGTGTCTTTTAATTTCATGGGTGCAGTCGCTGTCTGCAGTGATTTTGGAGCCCAAGAAAATAAATTCTGTCACTCTTTCCATTTTTCCCCATCTATTTGAAGTGATGGGACAGGGTGCCATGATCTTATTTTTTGAATATTGACGTTTAAGTCAGCTTTTTCACTCTCCTCTTTCACCTTCATCAAGAGGCTCTTTAGTCCCTCTTCTCTTTCTGCCATTGGGGTGGTGTCATCTGCATATCTGAGGTTACTGCTCTTTCTTCCTGCAATCTTGATTCCAGCTTGTGCTTCATCCATTCCGTCATTTCGTGTGGTGTACTCTGCATGTAAGTTAAATAAGCAGGATGATAATATACAGCCTTGACGTCCTCCTTTCCCAACTTTGAAGCAGTCCCTTCTTCCATGCCCAGTTCTAACTGTTGCCTCTTGACCTGCATTTAGATTTCTCAGGAGGCAGGTCAGGTGGTCTGATATTACCATCTCTTGAAGAATTTTCCACAGTTTGTTGTGATCCACACAGACTTGAGTGTAGTCAACGAAGCAGATGTTTTTCTCTAATTCCCTTGCTTTTTCTATGATTCTATGAATGTTGGCAATTAGTTTCCTAGTTCTGCCATAACAGAGTACTACAGAGGGGAGGGTTTGACCACACAAATTGGTTATTTCACAGTTCTGGAGACAGGAAGTCTGAGATTAAGATGTTGGTGAGGTTGATTGCTTCTGAAGTTTGTGAGGGAACGTCTGCTCCATAATTGTCTCCTGGCTTCTAGAGGTTTACTGGCAACCTTTGGCTTCTTAGGACTTCCTTGGTAGCTCAGCTGGTAAAGAATCTGCCTGCAATGCAGGAGATCCCAGTTAGATTCCTAGGTCAGCAGGATTCCCTGGAGAAAGGATAGGCTACCCACTCCAGAAGTCTTGGGCTTCCCTGGTGGTTCACCTTGTAAAGAATCCACCTGCAATGTGGGAGACCTGGGTTCGATCCCTGGGTTGGGAAGATCCTCTGGAGAAGGGAACAACTACCCACTCTAGTATTCTGGCCTAGAGAATTCCATGGACTGTATACGGTCACATGGACATAAGGTTGCAAGGAGTTGGACAGGACTGAGAGACTTTCACTTCACTTTGGCATTCTTGGCTTGCAGATGATTGACCCAAATTTCTGCCTTCATCTTCAAGTGGAGTTCTCCCTGTGTACCTCTTTATCTATGTCCAGATTTTCCCTTTTTGTAAGGACACCATAATGGATTATGGCCCACTTTCATCTTATGTTTTTGATGTCTGCAAAGACCTTATTTCCAAATAAGGTCACATTATTAGGTACTGGGGGTTAGGATGTAATTCAACCCATAACAGCCCCCTTTCAACTAGAAATTCAGTTCTTTCAGTCCTGGAAATTTTTCCTGTTTCTTTGAAAATTTTCCTTCCAGATGAGCGGGTCAGGTCCCACCTGTGGGTGATAGAGAGAGTAGAGTCCCATAGTAGGCAGTGGAGCAGGCCAGGCCCCTTGTTTAGGTAATCATGCAGTCAGGGTGCTACATGTGAGTTCTTCGGCAGGTCCAAGTAGGTAGTTGGCAGAGAGGGTCCCACTTGTCAGTAGCTGGGCAGGGAGGGTCCCACAGATGTAGCTGAGCTGGTTGGGGGCCCACATGAATGTAGGTGGGCAGGGAGGGTCCCACTTGTCAGTAGTTGGGCAAGTTAGGTCCCACATGTGAGTGGTTAGGCAGGTAGGGTCCTACTTGTAGACAGTTTAGCAGGGTGGGTCTCGTGTAGGTATCTGGGCACTTAGGGTACCACGTATCTGTAGTTGACTGGAAGGGTCCCACTTGTAGATATTTGGGCAGGTTAGGGCCCTCATTTAGATAACTGGGCAGATAGGGTACCTCATATGTGAGCCAGCTCATTGGAAAAGACCCTGATGCTGGGAAAGATTGAAGGCAAAGGACAGGGGTGACAGAGGTTGAAATGGTTAGATAGCATCACTGATTCAATGGACATGAGCTTGAGCAAACTCTGGGAGATAGTGGAGGACAGGGTAGCTTAGTGTGCTGCAGTCCATGAGGTTGAAAAGAGTCGGACACAACTGAGCAACTGAACAACAACATGTGTTCTTGAGCTGGTCTAAGCCCACTAGTAAGTAGTTAGCAAGCAGGGTCCCTTGCAGCCAGTTGTCCAGGGAGGGTCCCTTGTTTAGCTAATTTGGCATTAGTACTCACATGTGAGGTCTTGAGCAGGTCTAAGCCCACCTGTAGGTAGTTGCCAGGGGGAGTCTCACTTGTAGGTAGCTAACAAGGAGTTTACCCCCCCAAAAGAAAGAAAAAAATGTTTTCCTACCTGTTTTTTGTTCTATTCTCTCTGGAACTTTTGTTATCTGGATCATGGAACTTGTGAAATGTTCCTCTAAGATTAAGGAGATTAAGATTATTTCTTAATCCGTTGGTACATAACAAACCACTTTCACTTTCTATTCACATTTTGGAAAGTGCTTTGTTATGTGCCCACAGATTAAGGAACATCAGCTGCTCACAAGACCTCTATTTCTTTCCTCTCCAAAGAATAAATCTCCAAAGTTCTGTTGAGGTGGAGTGGAGGTAGTTGCCTAGATATGCAGAGTAAGGGTGGGGACCTAAAGGTCTAACTGCTCCTCCAAATGGCATTTGAATGATCCCCTGCTGTTTAATCACACTATGACTCTCACTGCCATCCCTTTGTGAACCCTGTAGAAGTTCTTTAGATATTTCATGTTACCACACAACTTCTACCATTAAAGCTTGGAATTCAAAGATCTTTCTCAAGTTTTTTAGACAGTTACCCCATATCCATCTGCTTTCCAGATTCCAGAATTCTGCTTTGGTTATTTTCCTATTCTTTTTGTCTCTGGTTTTGTGGCTTCTAAGAAATACTATATTTTGGTGAAGTATCTTTAATCAAAAGTCCCTAGAAATCATTTTATTGAAGAGCTTTACTCAGAGTAAAACATCGTAAACAGAATAAATAGGGCTTTCAAACAGAAAAAGTAATGACTGAAAAAGAGGTATGTTTAAAGACCTACTTTATAAAATTTGGGACATTAGCTTTAACAACTAGATTTCCCTGAAGGGCTAGCCCAGGTGCTTTTTAAATTCCATACTTATAAAAAACAATACACAAGGTCAGATTTAAAAGTACCCTGCCAGTGGTTGCGAATAAATATTATTTGAACTTACAGTAAGGTTTCAGAAGGACTCAGTATGGCTCCTTTTTCTCTCACTGGCGATTCCTTTCACTGAAGCAGCTTCGCCACAACGCAGTTCTGTGTTACCTTTTTACTTAATGTCATCCTCAGAAGTGATTTGCTGTCAATCCTAAAGGATATCAACCCTGAATATTCATTGGAAGGACTGACACTGAAGCTCCAATACCTTGGTCACCTGATGCAAAGAGTCGACCCCCACCTGATGCTGGGAAAGACTGAGGACAAGAGGAGAAGGGACGAACAGAGGATGCGATAGTTAGCATCACTGACTCAATGGGCATGAATCTGAGCAAATTCCAGGAGACAGTGAAGGACAGGAAAGCCTAGCATGCTGCCTTTCGTAGGGTCACAAAGATTCAGACGTGACTTAGGGACCGAACAACGAAAACAACTTTGCTACAGCTTATTATGGAAGCATTTGTTTTGTCATAGGCCACAAAATGGCATCTCCCATTGTTTTCCAGATGAGTCACAAATTTTGAAAACATAGTCACATATGCTTAAATTTTAAAAATATCTTATTTTGCTTATAAAAGGCAATGTGACTGTCCACAAGTGGTTCGAGAGAGCAAGGAAACTTAGGGGAGTTATAAAGGACAGAATTAGATAGCAGATAATTTAAGCAACACCAACCTACTAGGATTTTGCTGTGATTTTTGTATCTGGAAATAGAGTTTTAGTTTACTTAAGTCCTTAATATGATTTAATAAGAAACTCTCAGACACATCTTTACTTCTAAACGTAGTGTAACATGGTTATCACAAGGCTTTAATTTTGAGTTAATTATCGTAATATGCTTGTAGCTTTCATAAAAATCCTCTGGAATCCCTTGGGAATGAAAGTATTACATTATGCTGCCCCCTGGCAGATATTTTGTTTACTGAATATGGTCAACTGGCCTAAGGAAAATGAAGAGAGAATAGAGGCTGCCCTGTCTGTACAGAAGATAGAATATAATTTTAGGTGTTTGTTGTCCTGAAAACAAATATTATCACCAGAATGAAATTTGTTTGAATTAGGACTTGGCAGTCCTGGGTGTTCATTGGAAGGACTGATGTTGAAGCTGAAACTCCAATACTTTGGGCACCTGATGCGAAGAGCTGACCCATTGGAAAGGACCCTGATGCTGGGAAAGATTGGGGGCAGGAGGAGAAGGGGACGACAGAGGATGAGATGGCTGGATGGCATCACCGACTCGATGGACATGGGTTTGGGTGGACTCAGGGAATTGCTGATGGACAGGGAGGCCTGGCATGCTGCGGTTCATGGGGTTGCAAAGAGTCGGACATGACTGAGTGACCGAACTGAACTGAACTGAAGTAGAATCAGCTCATCTAAATTCTGGGTTTTGCTTTCTCTGTAAGTGGGAATAGTTAATACTGAATGAATGCCAAATGAGGATAAATATTATAAGTAATAACAGAGAAACACTATAGTTAATGTTCTAGGCATTTTATCATAAATTCAACCTGCTAATCTTAAAATTAAATACAGGTAGAGTTGAGGTTCATGTTTATTCTCAATTGTTCCTGGGATAAAGAACGTTTTAAACCACAGACATTGTGTGCACATATACTAGCAGAGATGCTAGTCAAAGCTCTGTTGTTTCCAGTAGTTAAAGCTAGGGTTTTTCTAATAGTCATGTATGGATGTGAGAGTTGGACTATAAAGAATGTTGATTGCTGAAGATCTGATGCTTTTGAACTGTGGTGTTGGAGAAGACTCTTGAGAGTCCCTTGGACAGCAAGGAGATCAAACCAGTCAATTTTAACAGAAATCAGTCCTGAGTGTTCATTGGAAGGACTGATGTTGAAGCTGAAGCTCCAACTTTGGCCACCTGATGCGAAGAACTGACTGACTCCTTGAAAAAGACCCTGATGATGGGAAAGATTGAAGGCAGGAGGAGAAGGGGATGACAGAGGATGAGATGGTTGGATAGCATCACTGACTTGATGGACATGAGTCTGAGCAAACTCTCGGAGTTGGTGATGGACCGGGAAGCCTGGTGTGCTGCAGTACCTGGGGTCACAAAGAGTCGGACATGACTGAACGACTGATCTGAAAAAAATGATACCAGCAGAGAAGAGGAAGTATGTTGAGCAACTGAAAATAGTATAGCTATCACCCCTTGCATCATGCCCTAAATGTTAAATTGATCCTGGAACATATAATAGATTATGCGTGATCTGCAAACTGTCCACATGAGATTTGAGTTCATGTGATCAGAGATCAGTACATGATTTACAAAGCAAGTGCAAAATGAGGTATAAAGTGTTAATATTTCCTGTTTGCACTTGCTTTCTTTTGGGGAGTAGAAGAAACAGTGAACCCCTTAATGGTGACAGAGGAATAGAAATTTTTCAAATTGCCTAGGAATGGTTTTCCCTGACATGTCTGTGGAAACTATTTACCAAGAAGTCTAATGGGAACAACTTAGTTCTGCCTGTATCTCTGTATCTCATTCTTGTGAGGATGGTCCTGGAGCTGAGGAGGTGAGGAGAAGTTGAGGGAGAGCAGGGAGGGATCTGTTCTGAGTATCAGCCAGGGACTGCTGTTACCTGATGTGGTTCACCAGGATGTTTATGGACTTCCAGCTAGGATAGAGTAGTTTTATTTGAGATGTTTGGGTCCTCTTCCAAAGTTACTGAATCAGAATCTCTGGGGATCAATCAGGGTTTCTGCATTTTAACATCTTTAGAGGATATTTAGGTAGAAGTGAATTTTGGTGAAACACGTTTTGTTATGCTCTGTATTTTCAATCGTGTTGTCTGTTGGAAATTTGATGGCGAAGAGTATTCATCTGATACCGTATTGTAGTCAGTGGCAGATTTCCTAGATTCTTCTCGTGCCTCCTTGAACAAATACCAGATAGGAATCCCATGTGAGTACACTCAGTGCAAGATTCGCTTATGTGTGTGGGTGTGTGTGTGTGTATGTGTGTGTGTTTAAGCAATTGGAAATGCTGTGTAGAATTGTCCCTTACTCACTAGAATGGGAGACTCCTGAGTGATTCTCTCTGAGTTCTTATTCCAGGATCAGCCTTACTGCCCTTAGCAAGAAGTTATTTGCTTATGTACATCGATGGACTACTCTCAGAGTAATGGAAATAAGTTAAAGAGATTAGCACCAAAATTCCCAAATAATCCTTTTTTCAGCAGCTATCCCTCAGTTGAAGGATTTATGTTTTCTTTCCCTGTACAAACAGACATAGGCATACGTAACCAGATATATTTCTAATTTATACGCATTTTGCTATCGGTGGTGATGCTGGTCTATTTACCTTGGATTATGTGTTACATTTTTATAATTTGGGATTTTTAAATGACTTGTTATGTTTTCTCTACATTTTATAATATGGATCTTGGGGAAGAGGTTTATTGAGAAAGAAGCCTGAACAATACGATCTCTGAATGCACAGTCCGCTTCTCAGACATATAATGGTCAAATGATAACTTTCAATAGTTAAGGATAGAATGCTTCTAGTAATTCTATGGATTCTGAATAAATAGTAAGGATTTTAAAACAGATTTTTTTTAATTAATGGGATTTATTCTGTTACAGCAGTTTTTGGCTCTGTGCAAAAATTACACAGAAAATACAGGGAGTCCCTCCACCACCCCAGGTTTCCCCTATTATTAACATGTTGCATTAATGTGGTATACATTTGGTATAATTGAGAAATAAATATTGGTAGATTATTACCAACTACAGTCTATAGTTTAGATTAAGATTCACTCTTGGTGCTGTATAATTAGATAGCTTTTGACAAATGTGTAATACCACATTTTTATCATACCATATTGTATAGAATAGTTTCCCTGATCTAAAAATCTCATGTGCTTCACTTATTCATCCATCACTTCCCTGTTTCCTCAAAATCTCTGGCAACCATTGATATTCTTATGTGTTTGCATAGTTTTGCCTTTTCTAAGGCTTCCCTTGTGGCTCAGCTGGTAAAGAATCTGCCTGCAATGCAGGAGACCTGGTTTCGATCCCTGGGTTGGGAAGATCCCCTGGAGAAGGGAAAGGCTACCCACTCCAGTATTCTGGCCTAGAGAATTCCACGGACTGTCCATGGGATCGCAAAGAGTCAGACATGACTGAGCCACTTTCACTCACTCACTCACTCACTCAGGATGTCATATATTTAGAATCATACAGTACTAACCTTTCTGGATTGACTTTTATCACTTAGCATTATTTATTTAAGATTCCTCCACATCTTTTTCTGGCTTCTTATCATTGAATAATGTTCTGTTGTATGACATACAACGGGCTTCCCAGGTGGCACTAGTGATAAAGAACCCACCTGCCAATGCAGGAGACACAAGAGACATGGGATCGATCCCTGTGTCGGGAAGATCCCCTGGAGGAGGGCATGGCAACCACCTCCAGTATTCTTGCCTGAAGAACCCCATGAACAGAGGAGCCTAGCGGGCTACAGTTCAAAGGGTCACAAAGAGCCGGACGCAACTGAAGTGACTTAGCACACACACATGACATACAATAGTTAACTTGCTCACCTATTGAATTATATTGGTTGCTTCTACTATTTTCACGGTTATTAATAAAACTGTTGTAAATATTTTTGTTCAGAATTTTGGACAAAGGGACATAAGATTTCAGCTCATTTGGGTAAATACCTAGGAGCATTCAACTGGATTGAATGGTAAGCCTATGTTTAGTTTTGTAAAGAAACTGCCACATTGTCTTCCTAACAATTGTCCTCCACACCATTTTGCATTCCCACCAGCAATGAAGGAGGGTTTCTGTTGCTCTACATTCTCACCAGCATTTGGTGTTTGTGTTTGGGGTTTTAACTTTTGTAGTAACTGTGTAGAACAGCATTCAATAAGTTGTTTTAATTTGCATTTTCCTGATGACATACCATTCGGGGGCATCTTTTCATATGCTTATTTGCCATCCATTTAACCTCTTTGTTGAAGTGTGTGTTCAGACCTTTGCCATTTTTTAATTGGGTTGTTTGTTTTCTTATTATTGAGTTTTTAAAGTTCTTTATATATTTTGAACACAGTTCTTTTATCAGATATGTGTTTTACAAATATTTTCTCTTCATCTATGATTTGCTTTTTTAACGGTGTCTTTCACAGAGTGAAAGTTTTATATTTTAATGAAGTTCAAATCATTATTTCTTTCATGGTTGTATCTTTTATATTGTGTTTAAAAAAATCATCTTCATGCCTAAGGTCATGTAGATTTTCTCCTATATTATCTTCTGGGAGTGTTGTAGTTATTCATTTTACATTGATGCTTATAATACATATTGAGTTAATTTTTGTGAAAGGTAGAAGATCTGTATCTAGATTAGCTTTTTTGAGTGGGGATGTCTAGTTATTCTAGTGTCAGTTTCCTCTCTGCATTGAACTGCCTTTGCTTTTTCACTGAACATCAGTTTACTATATTTTTGTGGACCTATTTCTGGGCTCTCTAAATTTTTCCACTGATATATTTGTCTATTCTTTTGGTTATACCACACTTTCTTGATTACTATAGTAAGTCTAGTTACTTTGTCCCACTTTAGAACTGTGCTGGCCATTCTGTGTCTTTTGCCTTTCCATAAAAGATTTAGAATAATTTGATATCCACAAAATAACTTGCTGGGATTTTGAATGGGATTGCACTGAATCTAGAGATTAGTTGGAGAGAACAGACGTCTTAACAATACTGAATCTTCCTTTCTATGAACATGAAATGCCTCTCCATTTACTTAGATATTTAATTTCCTTCATCAGTATTTTGTAGTTTCCATTATAAAGAACTTGTGCATACTATGTTAGACTTTTACATAAGTATTTCATCATTTGTGCTAATGTAAATGGTGTTATTAGATGGTTAGATAGCAACATCAATTCAATGGACATGAATTTAACCAAACTCCAGGAGATAGTGGAGGACAGAGGAGCCCGGTATGCTACGGTCCATGGGGTTGCAAAGAGTTGGACATGACTTAGTGACTAGACAACAACAACAAATGATGTTGTATTTTAAAATTCAAATTACATTTGTTCATTGTGATATATATATATATAAACAATTGGTAAATGATTATATATTAATCTTCTATCTTGCCACCTTGCTATAATCTCATTATTCCAGAGCTTGTTGTTGTTGATTCTTGGGAGTTTTCTACAAAGACCATCATGTCGCCTGTGAACAAAGCTTTATTTTCTTCTCCTCCATATTGGAATCTCACTTAATGTTGGATGACAGTGGTGAGGGGGGCATCCTTGCCTTTTTCCTGGTTTAGAAAGCATTAAAGTCTGATGTTAGCTACAGGTTCTTGTAGATATTCTTTATCAAGTTGAGGAAGTTTCTCTCTACTACTTTGCTCAGAGTTTTTGTTATGAATGGCTGTTGGATTTTTCCAAATGCTTTAAAAAGTCTATTGATATAATTATAATATTTCTTTAGTCTGTTGATTACATTAATAATTGATTTTTCTGAATGCTTAACAAGCCTTTCATACTTAGAATAAATTCCACTTGATTATGGTGTATAAATCTTTTTATATATTGTTGAACTCAATTTGCTAATATTATGTTTATGAGAAAGTTCTCCTTTCTTGTAATGTCTTTGGCTGGTTTTGGCGTTAGGCAGATGGTGGCCTCATAGAATGAGCTTGGAAGTGTTTCCTCTTCTATTTTCTGGAAGAAATTGTAAAGTATTGCTCTCATTTTTTCCTTAACTGTTTGATAGAATTCAGGAGTGAAACCATCTGGGCCTAGCATTTTCTGTTTTGAAAGTTTATTACTTATTGATTCACTTCCTTTAATCTATATAGGTCTTTTCAGATGATCTATTTCTCCTTGTATGAGTTTTGGTAGAGTGTATCTTTCAAGGAGTTAGTGTATTTTACCTAAGTTATCAAATTTCTTGACATAGAATTGCTTATCATATTTTATTTATTTATTCATTTGGCTGCATCAGGATCTTTGTTGCATCATGCAGGATCTTTTGTTGTAGTCTGGGGTCAGGAGTTGTGGTGCATAGGTTAAGATGCCCCACAGCATATGGGATCTTAGTTCTCTGACCAGGGATCTAACCCACATCCTCTACATTGCAAGGCAGATTCTTACCCACTGGGCCACCAGAGAAGTCCTTGCTTATAATATTCTTTTATCATTCTTTTAATATCTATATGATCAGTAGTACTAGTTCATTTTTCATTTCTGATATTAGTAACTTGTGTTTGCTCCCTTTTAATTTTTTTTTTCTCTTGATTAGCATCACTAGAGGTTTGTCAATTGTATTGATCTAGCCAAAGAAACAGCTTTTGGTTTCATTGCTTTTTCTCTATTGATTTTCTGGGTTTGATTTTATTTATTTGTGACTGAATATTTATTCTGCCCTTTCTTATGCTTAACTTGGATTTAATTTGCTCTTCTTTTTTTGAGTTTCCTAAGGCTAAGTTCAGGTACTGATTTTATTTCTTTTTTCTGTAGTAACATGTGCATCCAGTGCTATAATTTCCCTCTAAGCAATGCTTTTGTTGCATCCCACAAATCTTAATAGGTTGTATTTTCATTTCCATGTATTCAAAATATTTAAACATTTTTTCTTGAGACTTCTTTTTTGACTCATGTGTTATTTTGAAGTGGTATTTAATATCAAAATATTTTTGGATTGTCTAGCTATCCTTCTGTTATTGATTCCTAGTTTAATTCCACTGTGGCCTGAAAGTATATTTTGTATGATTTGTTTCTTCTAAATTCGTCTACAATGGTGGCCAACCTCATCGGCCCAGAAACACACAGCAGGATCTTTGTATACAGCACGATTCCCTGGCTATCACAGCCAGCTGGAGACCATGCCCCACCCTGGAAGTGCTGCTGTGCGGCCTGCATAAACATCTACCACTGGAATAGTAACAGTGACAGGCCGCAGTCATAGCTGCTACCCTGTCTTTAGGCAACCTCCTCATCTGGCCCATCAGCCTGTTGAGTTTGGGACTCTGGAGTACAACCTGTGATAGGACTTCCTTGGTGGCCCAGTGGCTAAGACTCCGTGCTCTCAATGCAGGGGGCCTAGGTTTGATCCCTGGTCAGGGAGCTAGATCCCACATACCATACTGAAGATCCCACATTCTGTAACTAATACCAGGCACAGCCACGTAAATAAATGAATCCTAAAGCAAATCAACCCTGAATATTCATTGGAAGGACTGATGCTGAAGTTGAAGCTCCGGTACTGATACTGTGGCCACCTGATGCGAAGAACTGACTCATTGGAAAAGACCCTGATGCTGGGAAAGATTGAAGGCAGGAGAAGATGGGGATGACAGAGGATGAGATGGTTGGATGGCATCACCAACTCAGTGGACGTGAGTTTGAGTAAGCTCTGGGAGATAGTGAAGGACAGGGAAGCCTGGCATGCTGGGGTTGCAAAGAATCAGACACAACTTAGCGACTGAACGACAACAGCCCTGTTGCTTCCCCCACCTCCCAGGGCCTCAAAGCAGCTATGCAGATGTTACCATGTTTATGCACATTGGAATCTCAAGCCCTGAGGCCTCCAGAAGTCACCCGGACTTGGCTCTGATTTCCCACCATTTTTGTTCATGCTTGGCTCTGGGGGTTGGTGAGGGCAGAATGGGAAGACTCTTTTTGCCATATTGCTGCTGGCATGGACTTGGAAGGATATGCCTTCTGATATTCCAAAGGCATGTGGGGTTCCCCAGCGTATGGAGGTAGCCTCAAACCTCAGCTAATTAATTCCCAGATCCCTGGATGATTCAGGGTGCCCCTCTCTCTAGATCACAGGGAGCAGAAGGTGGGCTGACCACAGGGGCTTCCAAGTGGGGTGGGGGTTTCCACACACCTACCCATGACTCCTTTGAGGAAGGCATTGTTAACGGAGCCTGTCTGGAGACCCAGCCATGGGATTGTGTGGCCCAGACCCAGACCCTAGCTGTGAGGGCAGTAAGTCTGTCCAACTGGCCAAAGTCTGTCCAGGGTTACAAAGGTCCAACTGGGGCCTGGTGTGCCTGGTGATGGGCAAGTGTCTGAGTTCCCTGTGTGGGGACTCTGTTGATGCATTTTTTTTAAAAAGCCACCTGCAGGCAAGGATTGTGAATCAACCAAAATATGGTCTGTTTTGGTGAATGTTCCATATGAGCTTGAGAAGGATGAATATATATTCTGCCTTTGTTGGATGATGTATTCTAAAACCATTTGATTAATGATTTCGGCCAGTCTATGTATACCTCTTTTTCTGTTTATTGTGTATGGACATTAAACTTTTATCAACTTTTAATTTTCTTTTAGTAGTAGATTTATAGTAATTATGACTACCATCTGCCTGTATACTCCATGTGGTTTATTTTTGGTGGAAAACCTTCACTGAAGTTGATGGTAGTTCTTCTAGAGCTAGCTTCATGATACCTATGTGTTCATATAGGACCCCATACTCAGAAGGGTTTCACACTTGATTTCATGCTCTTATTGTTTCTATGTTTAAATTCTTAATTATTTTGTATTTGAACTTGTGACTTGTAAGTGAAATCCAGCTGGACGGTGACTCATGCCTATGAGCACAGGAGATACGTTTATCTACCTTACTTTGGCACTTCATCACAACCTTCAAGATGCCCTATAACCACAGAATTTTGGTGGAACCGCTGCATGTAGAGTTTTAACAAGACTGAAAGGAAGTGGAAGTTAAGCACATTCCATAGAGTAGGCAGAGGCACTAGGGTGCCAGAGAGGTCACGCTTTCCTCTGGAATAGGAACTTCAAACAGAAAGGAGGCAATGGAATTCTAAAACCAGACAACCAGGGAACTCTATCACGTCCTCTCTTACTTATGCTATCCCTTGTATTAGCCAAAAGAAAAAGAAAAATGATGACACAGAGGGAATGGCAAGCATAGGACTATCCATTGTTCTTTTTCTTGCTGGTCTTTTCTGAAGGTAGAGAGTGTTAGTAGAATGTAAAGAGGCAAAATAAGAACTGTGGAGTTCGGACTTCCCTGGTGATCCAGTGGTTAAAGACTCCTCCTTCCAATGCGAGGGGTGTGTGTTCAATCCCTGGTCAGGGAGTTAAGATCCAACATTACTTGGGGCCAAAACACTAAAACATAAAACAGAAACAATATTGTGACAAATTCAATAATGACTTAAAAAAATAGTCCACATCAAAAAAAATCTTTAAAAAACAGTGGAGCTAGTTTTGTACATCATGTTCAGCATTTGGTAAGAAGAAAATATATAAGTTTGTATGAGCTATAAATATGCATATTGAAATTTCAATGACTTATTGTATAAGTTAAATGCTCTTATATTTGCATTTAAAACTGCTATTAAACAACATAAAGACAAATGATAAAATTCATGTTAATACTTTAAAGCTTTCATTTTTCTTTCATTACTATAAAATAATTACAGCCAGTCTGTTTTAGTATTTTACTGCATTACAATAAATAGCAAATAAAAAGCACCATGACAATTTAAGAAAAATATCAGGAAATAAGAAAGATATATTTTAGGACCTTTAACATTTATCCTTCTTTTTTCATAAGGACCCAAGTTTTTCATTTTGCACAGGGCCCTGCAAATAATGTAACCAGCCCTGAATTTTTAAAGAACAAACATTTATTATATACAACAAAGGAGTTAGTAGTACTGAAATGAAGATTTCATTAAAACATTTGCTGAGATTTATGACTTAACAGAGCAACAGAGCAGCTGTGGAAGAAATTACAAAGAAATGATAGGTTTATTTGACAATTCAAAATTTAAAACTTTTGTACTTGAAGAAAAATACAAAATTAATGATGAATTGGCAAACTATTAATACTTATAAAAATGACAGGTAAAGGATTAATAATTTTCTATATGATGGGTTTTTCCAAATCAATATATAAAACATCCTTGTAGACAAATTGGCAACACTTATCAACAGACAATTCATAAAAGAAAAATATAAAATATTAATCATCATAAAAGCTATAACCACCAATAATACTGAAAATGTAAACAAATATGTATATTTTTAATACTAAGTTGACATTGACTGACATGCAAGGAAATAACCATACACATCATTGCTTGGGGACAAATCCAACTTGGTAAAGACTCATTTTGGATTGCTTTGCAATGGGTGTGCTTAGATCACATAGTCAATTTCTAGGAATTTTGTCTAAGCAAATTATGAGGAATATATTGAAGGATTTTTGTATAAGGCTGATGATTTTTATTTTTCAGTAATGTAAATAAGGTATGGTGATATTTTAAAAAAATAAGTTGATAGATGTTTTACCCTCTCCCTCTAAAATGTGAAGCCCAACTCACTTCCTACTGAGTGAGGGCAGGAATGAGTGCCTTGCTTCTGAGTACAACATGGCAGAAGTGATGGTGTGTGGCCAGGTTATAAAGTGCATCACTGTTTCATCCTCGCTTGCTCTCTCATTTTACTTGCTCTGAGGATAGACATTCAAGCAGCCCTGTGGAGAGGCCCAATTGGCAAAGAGCTGAGATGTTCAGCCAAGAGCCTTGTGAATGAATCTTAGAAGGAAATCTTCTAGCTCAACAAGTCCTCCAGCAGGTTGAATACAACCTGAAATATCAATGGTAGATGGGCAGCTTTGGGCAGTCTTTGCCAGGATCTCATAGGTGAATCACAGAGAAGGTTATTACAAGGTTGGAGCAAAGCTTTCCCATTTTCTATGTCAGAAACGTCCTCTCTCCTGTTGAGAAACACCTTTTAGTTTGCTACCAACATTTATCAGAAACACACTTGATGACCTGCCTCAAAATTACCATGTAACCTGTGCTGCCCTTCACAACCTGATGTTGTTAGACCTGCCAAGCTGTAAATCTGGGCACAGGCAGTAGCACTCTATTATCAGATGGAAGGGGTGTCTACCAGATTAGTCTCAAGTAGTTCCTGAAGGCACAAGTTAAGTTGCATGAAGTGGTCCAAATCTTCATGGCCTTTACTCAACTACATTGCCATCTTTCTCCCAACCTTCTCCACCCATGGTCTCATAGGGAGTTTTCTGTGACAGTTGACTATGGAAGAGAGAGAGTGGGCTAGGTTTTACAATTAGTTCTGCAAAATACACAAAAGTTAGTGGTTACAACATGCCCCTGAAAGATGACGATAAAAGACAAAAATTCATATTGTTTGTTTTTCCTAAAAGTAGAGCTGATCATAGCTGTGGGTATGTGTCTATTTCTGGATTGGGCTAAAGAGTTGTCAGGATAATCAGGGATGTGGAAAGAATATGATGAGAAAATTGATGACAGGGATGTCTGGGGAAAAGCATTGGATAGACATATCTGAATGAACACCCAGCATGGAAATATTTGTGTCTCATGTGACTATTCCCCAAAGGGTGACCCCAGCAGAAGAGGGTTTTAGTAACAAAATAGATAGCATAATGTGTTTTGTGAATGTCAGTGAGCCTCCTTCCCTAGCCACTTCAGTCACTGATTAATTGAGCTCAGGAAAAAGAGGGTATGGTAACAGGAAGGGAGGTTACACATGGACTCAGCAGCATGATCTTTCACTCTCCCGGGGCAACCTGGCTAGAGCCCTTGCTGAGTCTCAACTGCCTTCCAATTTGCCTTCCCTGCTGGCAGTGTTTCTGCCCAAACTCTCATCTGTGGGCTTACAGAATGCTTTCTCATCCACATGACATTCCCACAGCATTGCTCATGACCAAGGCAATCCCTTCACAGCAATAGGCTCAAGCTTATAGACTTCACTAATATTATCAAGTTCACTGTTGCCTTGAAACAACTGATTTGGCAGAATGGTGGAATGGCCTTTGAAAGATTCAGTTAGGGCACCAGCTTGGGTATAATAATTTGTGGGAGTGGGGCAGTGTCCTCCAGGATGTAGCATATGCCCCGAATCAGTAAAACATGCCCTAAATACTGGTACTGTTATTTCTCCCATAGCCAAGATTCATGGATCCAGAAGTCATGGGATTGAACTTTGGGCTCTGCTTGCTAGAGTCTGCAATTATAAAGGGAGGAAAGCTTCCACTGAAGGAGATAATTTCATTGAATTGGAAAATAAGGCTATTATCTGACCACTTTGGGCATCTAACGACATTGACCCAAAGAAGGGGATTACTGTGCTGGATGGGGTAAATGTCCCTGATTATTAAGGGGAAGTTGGTTGCTGCCAAATAATGAGAATAAGGAGTATGTCTGGAATTCCTGACCCATGACCTTTCTCTTCCTTTTTCATTTGAATGCAGCTTGCTCTCCTGAAGATGATGCTTGTGTGTTCTGCTTTGTTTAAACAACTTTTTTCACCATTTCTTAAGTGTACATTTGGAGTCAGAAATTACTCAACACAGTGGAATGAAGCAAGATGTGTTTTTTTCTAAAATCGTGATTCTTAGTTCTCCTTTGTAATTGGCCATCTATTTCCAGAGTAAGGAGATGAAATGATCCATGAGCAGTCATGCCTTCCTATGGTTGCTTTAATTCTGCACACATTCTTCCAGTTTTGATCCTTTTTAGTTGCCCTTGGTGCTCCTTTCCTTTATCGCTACCTTAGCAGTGTGGTTGCTGAACAAATTGCTCCAGGCTGTTCAGGGGAACAGACAAGACTGCTTTTTGTCATGATTAACTTTGGGGATTTATGCGGGAAGCTGCTCATGAAGTGTAGGCAGAAATCGTCCACTGCCCATATGTTGCTGGATCTGATAACATGGAGAATCTATGGGGTAAGCCTGCACAGTCAAGCCTTCTTAACTATTAAGAATACTTCATTTGAAGGTTGCAGATTTCGTTTGATGTCCTCTGATATTTTTCTTACCATTTACCGAACCACCAAAGTAGTTACCACCATCTATCTTTGTCTTGGAAAATACTTCAAAATAAGGTGAAAGCAGGAAGAATTCAATGGATATGGTGAGGGTGAGCTGGCAAATTTTAATCCCATTCAGTTTTTAGAAAATTCATAAAATAGATCAACTTTGGTGAGGTGGTACTTAGGAAATAAGGGAAAAAAGGACTTCATTTTTTTGCAGGTAGAAATATTGCTAGAGCTGCTGTTGATGTCATTAAATATGAATGATATTCTGTTATTTATACCTTACCATATCTCTTGAAGGTATTTCAAGGAAAAAGTCTGACTCAAGTCCTACAGGCAAAATATTCTATTCCCATGTTGAAAAGGAGAGACTACTAAAGTTCAGGGAGCTATTAATAAAATAGTGTGTCCCAGAGTCACATATGTGCAGGATGAGTCCCAAAATCCAGATTCTTTCCACCTGTGCCTTCTTTTGGTGACTAGTTGCTTTTACACTCAAGGCACAAGGGCCAAATGCTCTTCTTTAATAGCTTGTCTTTGATCGTCTCCTAGGTTCTCACCTAGGATTATTGTTAGGAGTGATCACTGGCACATTCGCTCTTCAGAAGGTGCAGAACAGAGAGACTATAAATGGAAGAGTAGGAGGAAGTGGAGATGGTAGGGCAGCTTGTTGAGAAATGGATGGAGCCCAAAGTAGGGGAGTCATCCTTTCTATTCTCTTGGGAGAAACCAAAGTAGAGGCCACTGAATTAGTTTTTGAAACATGTAGGCCATTTTCAGTTCCTTAATTGTACCTGAATTCTTTTCCTATTTAGTTCCAACATGAGAGCCTGGTGCCTCTTGAGTCTACAAAGCTATTACCTAGGTCTCAAGGAAGCAAGTATTTAAGTGAGTGATCTTCAGGTTGTTGATGTTGTTTAGTTGCTCAGTCGTGTCCAACTCTTTGCAACCCCGTGGACTACAGCACGCCAGGCTTCTCTGTCTTTCACCATCTCCCAGAGCTTGCTCAAACCTTTGTCCATTGAGTCGGTGATGGCATCCAACCATCTCATCCTCTGCTGTCCCCTTCTCCTCCTGCCTTCAATCTTTCCCAGCATCAGGGTCTTCTATAATGAGTCAGCTAGACAGGATATATTCTACACACAGAGATCAATAAGATAAGGAAAGATACAAGTCTAAAAGAGAATGTGTATAAACTTTAACATGGTAGACTTCATTTAAACAGAAAATGTTGACTATCTTATGAGTAATTTTGCAATATAACATTCAACGACATAATTTTAAACAACTAGTTAACTAAAGAAACTAAATATCAACCTCATTATTTGCACTCCTTTGACAATAATTATATAGCATAAAGTGAGGTTTTGTATGGTTTAAATATAGGCTTCACCACTTAACACTTGTGTGACCTTAAGTAAGGTATTCACCCCTTTAACCTTCCTTTTCCTCATCTGTAAAATGGGAATGATAGCTACAGCCGCCTCTTGAGTTTGGTGTGAAGCTTAAGTAACAGTTTACATTAAATATAAGATGTATTACATTATATTTACTTTTTGTGGCTCATGCAATACTATTGGCAAATAATTAGGAATATATTGATTCCCTTTGTGACTCCAAAGCCAAATCAGATGCTGTGAATGTATGTATCACAGAAGGTGAGAGCAGAGTTGTCAGATGGTTGGCTTGATTAGTTGTTAGGTGTTTGCAGGGCAAGTGCATCCAAATAAGGGGAAAAGGACAGAGAGTGATGATGAGGACGTGACTAACATAATGCGCTAAGTGGACTAGGCTGAATATATGGAAGGAAGTGAAGCCCTTCACAGGATGAGTGAGATACAAGAGAAATCAGAGCAGTTCAGAGACTGGATCAAACGCTAGGTGGAGACTGGAGGTATGGGAGGTGAGAGCTGGAAAGACAGGAGATTATGCTGAGCAGGCTGAATACTGGGGCACACAGTTTTCAAAGGTGGAACAGCTGTGACTAATGGCAAAGTCCAGGTTGAAAAGAAGGGGAGAAGGGATAACTGGAATTAATTAATATTGGAAGGTCAAATAACCATGAAGCCAAGGTGACAGATGGGTGATTTACATATTCATAGATGTCCCCAAAATGATGAGAGAAGATGGTTTGGAAAATGAGCAGCAGGTGGAAAACTAATGTCAATGAGGAAGGATAAAGGGTGTAGTAGCTAGGCAACTCAGAGCTCCGTGGAAGAAGGGTCACTGCAGGAGGTTCATTCAACATTTTGTAGCTACAAGAGTGACACTGAGAGAGGCTGGGACCTGAACCTGGGAACTTCCCTATTTGCATCTGGAGAGTCTCCTCCAGCATCAGATTAAAAAGTAGCTATAAGAGATGAGAATAACTGCATACATGCACACTTGAGGGGAAATTAAGAACAATAAGATACAAAAATGCTACAAATCAGCGGCTGCCTTTGAGCAAAACCAAGGTACTGTGCCTGATCCCTGCACCCAGCACCACCAAGGGGGTAGGCAGACCACCTAAGCCACCCCTCCAGCCCAACCCTCCAATCTGCCTCTCTGTTGTTGTTTAGTTGCTGTTGTGTCCAGCTGTTTTGCAACCTCATGGACTGTAGCCCACCAGGCTCCTCTGTCCTTGGGATTTCCAGGCCAGAATAGTGGAATGGGTTGTCATTTCCTTTTCCAGGGGAATCTTCCTGATCCAGGGATCAAACCCACATCTCCTGCATTGGTAGGCGAGTTCTTTACCATTGAGCCACCTGGGAAGCCCCAATCTGCCCCTACCCTCACCTCATTTAAGGAACCGGCCCCAGAACAAGGGCACCTGTTACTTGTTTTCTCTTCCCTGTGCTGCAGCAGGAGTCCCAGTAAGGCATTGCCCGAATGCCTCATCTGGCCTCTTGTTAATTTCTGTTAATTTTGGAGTCCTAGGTCTCCAGCCTAGCAATACCCCTTGCCCTGAGGCATTTAGATTTTTCAGAAATAGTCTGCACACAAATGAGTTTGCAGGAAATCAGTGGTTGGAGGGGGAAGGCACTTTCGGAGAAGACTGGGAGGCCAAGAGGCTGAGAGTAAAGATTCTCACCTGATTATGTTAGAATCACCTCAGGGCTTTGGAAAAAAAAAATAAAATGATCCAGGTTTGGGCAGTTGCCCAAACCAGTGGAATCGAATTCTCACAGATTGGGGTTGTCAGCTGTACTTTGTAAAACGACTTAATGGGATATGAACCGTTGCTTAGATCAAGCGTGAGCCAGCTGGGAGGAAGAATCAGGTAAAAAGAGGGGGCTGACCTCAGGGGCCGGCATTTTGAAGCTGCAGTAAGGATGAGAAGCCTGGAGTTAACTGTTTTCTGACTGCAGAAGAAGACTTGGCTTCCTCGTACTTTCCTGGACACTTTCCTTACTCCCGAAGTGGAGATTGTGTGGGCGAGAAGTGAGGAAGGCAGCACTGCTGTGGGGAAAACCTTGGGATGAAAGGTCAGAAACTTATTTATTTACTTTGTTCTCCTTTGCACTCATTCTCTTTCTTTCTCTCTCCTAGTTTCTCTCTCTAAAGCCCAGAGGTCAGTGGAACATCACTGCCCTGTGAAATAAAAGCAGCTTTTTTAGGGACTTCCCTGGTGGCACCATGGTAAAGAATCTGCCTGTCAATGCAGAAGATGCCCATTTGATCCCTGGTCAGAGAGCTAAGATCCCACATGCCTCCTGGGCCCCCAAAAACAAGATATAAGACAGAAACAATATTGTAACACATCAATGTTGTCGCTCAGTCATGTCTGACTCTTTGTGATCCCGTGGACTGCAGCAAGCCAGGCTTCCCTGTCCTTCACTATCTCCCAGAGCTTGCTCAAACTCATGTCCATTGAGTCAATGATGCCATCAAAAAAGACGTTAAAAATGGTCCACATCAAAAAAAAACAAAAAATCTTCCAGAAAAAAAAACGAGGCTTATTAGCTTAGGGTCATTGAACATGGTGAATCCGGCATTTCTGTATGCCATTCTTTTACTCTCTGTTTTCAGAGACAAGGCCCAGGGCCTTCACCAGTTTTCTCAGCATCTCTGTTCCCAGTGCACTGAGGTAGACTTCTAAAGTGGTAGTATTTGGATTCAAAGGTGAACTGGATGGCAGATGGGACTCCCAGCAGGAGATACTTCAAAATGTCACCAGCCATGGACACACCCCAGACTGGGAGGGAAAAATGCCCGGTAGTTCTTGGGTCATCTAAGACCCTTTGTTCAGAGTCCTAGGTACCCACACCCTTCTAATCAAGCTAATCAAGACTTTTTTTTTTTATATAGCTGTACATACATCTATCTGTATACTTTCTCAGAAATCTACCTTGACCATAAAGTTCTTATGCCCTGAATAATCATAAAAAAGTTCGCTAGATCTTTTATTTTCACAGAGAGAATACATATATAATTTTTTTCACCTGGAGCTATTTTATTCTAAATCATCTGTGTGCGCAGACATGCTCAGTCCTGTCCAACTCTTTGTGACCCCATGGACTGTGGCCTGCCAGGCTCCTCTGTCCATGGAATTTTCCAGGTGAGACTACTGGAGCAGGATGCCATTTCCTACTCCAGGGGATATTCCCAACCCAGGGATCGAACCTGCGTCTCTTGCATCTTCTGCATTGACAGGCAGATTCTTTACCATGGCACCACCTGGGAAACCCTTTTATTCTAAATGAGAGCTAATAAATACAAAGGTCAAAGTACTTATATGACTGCATTGTTCTGATTATGACCAGGGTCCCACGTTTCAAGCCAATGGAAGAATATGAATTCTGACCAAGCCCTCAGACTGTTCTGGGGAACTTGTATTTTATACCTCATCTATAAAAAAAAAAAAATTACTTGTATAAATCTAGTAATGAACGATTCAAAAATTTCTATTAATCATGTATCAGCAAAATGTTGTAAGTTAAAACTAGGATAATTAGGAGTAGGTAACAGCTGCACAAACTTGATAGGTAAAAATTCTCAGGATACTTTTAAAGCAAATTATGCAATAGAATATGTAGGAAGTCTGAACAAAGCACCACAGAAAGGGGTCTATTGGTCACTTCAGAAAGCATATTAAACATGAGTCAGTACAGCGATTCTCTTCTTGAAAAGGTAATTATGGCCTTGAAATGCTAAATAAGAATTCAGAATGTAGGAAACACTTGGCACCTTTCCCATTAGGTACTCAAAACTGTCAAAATCCCTTCATGCTCAATTTTGCTTCCATAATTAAATGAGGCAATGAACATGGAAAATAATCAAAGGATGCCAATATAGGACAAGGTAAACAATAAGGAAGTTAACAAATCGATGTTGTCTATCCGAGAGAAGACATGACATAAGAGGTTTGATAATTAGCAGTTTGCTGGAAAAGAAAGTCCTTCATCAAAAATAAAACCACTTTATAATGGGAAATAATGCTTAATTTCAGAGCCAAACAAGCATAGAGAACAATCTTGGCTCTCCTATTGTATGATGCTGAGAAAGAAACTTGACATCCCCTGGCTTCTTCAGCCTCAAATGGGGATAAAACACAACCATCCAGCATTACTGTAAGGATGAGATTAAATTAAGTAATGTAAGTAGAACACCGAGCAAAATGTCCGATAGAGCACAATAATGGGGTGACACGGATAAACCAATAAAGCCTGAGATTGGTGTTGACCTTCTCCTGGCAGTCTTGGGTGGATGGTGGTTAAGAACGTGATTTCTGAAGCTTTGTTGCCTGGGTTCAAATTCCAGATAAACCTCTTCCTTGCTGTGGGACTGCGGGCTAATTATTTAAATTCTCTCCTTTTGGTGATTTCTTAACCCAAGATTGTTGATAGATTTTGTGAGGATGACATCATTTAACATGTGTAAATATTGAGAGTTATTCCAGAGCCGGTCCTCATCTGTCTCGTCCACTTAACTCTCTCTCCTTCTTCGTTTAGTTAGTATGGTTCACAGGCAATGCTTTTGACATTCCTAAGTTGTGAGCAAATAGTGAATGAATACTAGTCCCATTTGTCTGGCCAGTCCTTTCTTTCCTTCTGTTCCATGAACTAATTCCAAGAGCACTTCCTCATAAACTTTCTGCAAACTTGCCTCCATCCAGACTTTCTGGGGACTGCAGCATGTGGCATTCACCACCACTATCCTCCCATCAATGATATTTTCACAGTGATAATAATAAACATCTATGTGCTGAACACTATGCTAAACACGTCATGTGTATTATCTAAGATAACTCGCAACAGTTGGATACTATTAGTACTTCCATTTTATATATGTGGCGACTGTGGTTCAGAGAGGTTAAGATATTTTCCTTGGTGACCCGGCTGTGAAATCATGGGGTCAGGATCTGAAACCATGTACTTCAGCAACTAAGATGTCATGTTTGACCATGATGCTGTGCTGTCATTGAGCTCAATAAATATTTGTGGACTATTTGAAGGTGACTGTTTTCATGAGGTTGTTTACTGAATCTTCTCATCATGATACCTCCCTGCCCTGAATGGACCCGTTACTGTTGATAATAAAGGCAAACAATTGTGTGAATTGGTAGTAAAAATGGGAAGAAGAGCAGAGAAATGTCAAGTCAAGACGTTTCTCTAAGGGAATGTCTTGCTCAGAAGATCAATGTGTTTAAGGATATTGAATGCACAGTTATGCATATAAAGTATGCTCAGTGTCACAAGTAATAGAGGAGATACCCATTAAAATGACACTGAGATATCAGATTCGCACCATTTGTAAAAAGCTGATAATGTCAGTGTTGGCAAAAATATGGGAAACTGGACATTAACATCCACTGCTGATTAGTTTTAATCAGTTCTTTGTCCAGTCATTTGACACTAATAATTTTGCAGTTAAACTCAACTAGAGAAATTCTTAAATGTGCATTAAGAGGAAAATACAAGGATGTTCCAGCAGCATTTTTCTGTGAAAGAAACAATTTTTTAAAAGTTCAAGTATCTATCAGGGCATAAATAGTATATTTTTGTTGCATTTTTATATGTCAAGATACTCATACAGTATTTTAAATGAATGAATCCATTGTGTGTATATATATATATACACATATAAACATGGATAGATCTTAAAAATGTTGAAAGAAAAAATCAAGTTTCTGAGTGTTCAATACAACATGCTATCATTTTTAAAACCATCAGTCTGTGTATATAGTTAATGGATACAGTTGTGGGGTGAAAGTATAAAATTGTAGACTTTATGCAGCAAATCTGTGGTAGTGTTTATCTTGTTGGCAGGAAGGAGAGATGGTGTGTAGAACAGAACTGGTGAGAGAAATAGAGTAAATAGTATTTCTTAAGTTTTATTTTTCAAACTACAGTAACAAGATCTAAGGGCAATTCTGTTTTGGGACAATGAGTTCTTTTATATTAGGATATATTTTATTTATGCTTTTCAAAATACATCACAGTAAAAATAACAGCATCTATGTAGTTTTGCTAATGAATTACTTTGTGAAGTGAAATCTTAATCTAAATGTAACTATTTAAATTGAATCTAGATATATATATTTCTAGGTGGACTTTAAAGTGTAAATCAATTTTATACTGAAAAACTAGGGAATTTTTCTTTGAAAAAGGTTTGATCACTGGGGGTGGTTTAGAAGTGGCCTTTCATGATGGAGAGAGAATGAGATGGACCCTGGTGGCTCAGCTAGTAAAGAATTTGCCTGCAATGTGAAAGACTTGGGTTCGATCCCTGGGTTAGGAAGATCCCCTGGAGAAAGGAACGGCTACCCACTCCAATATTCTGACCTGGAGAATTCACGGACTGTATAGTCCATGGGGTGGCAAAGAGTAGGACACGACCAAATGACTTTCACTTTCACACCTGGCTGTCTTTAGAATCACCTGTGGGGGGTGGGGAGCTCTGATTTGCAAAATGCTTAGCCACACCCCCAAGTTTATCTGCTCTCTGAGAGTTGAGTCCAAATATTGGTTTCCTTTCTGTCTTTGATAGCGGAGTCTGGTAATTTGCTGGGCTTGAAAATCTGTCTCCAGATGTCCTTTTAAGTTTTCTGCCTCCAAATTATTATTTTAAAGATTAATTAGTTCAGTTTAGAAGTGGAGGTGGTTGTTTCTGAGACAGCGACTAAAAGGGTGCAATAGAAAAGTTTTCCAGTTTATAAAGTCGGTGTTCCGGTCTAAAAGTGACCCCACTCCTCCTCACCCTGTAAATCAGTCTGGGTTTAACACAGCTGACACATCTTAAAAGCAGATAAATCCAGCATCTTTACAGTATATAAAGTCTGTAATGATTTTCTCACTTTGTAGGTTTCTTAGCCATTCCCCCCCCCCCCCCTTTTAACTCCAAGAATTACAGTTGAATATCAGAGCATTACAATTTTGGCATGATTGTGGTTCTATTTATATGGAGCTCCTTGTCAATACAAAAAGTAACTAGTAAGTGCCAATCTTTGATTTCTGAGTTTCAGTGTCCTTTGTACTTGACTGGCAGGTGAATATAATCTCCATCTGTTCCCGCAAAATAAAAATGGTAATGACTTGTGTCTGTGAGGCATTTTCTTTTTGAGAGAGGCCTCACTATAAATCCTTTTGTACATTATTGGACGAGTTATATGTCTTCCAGTGCTTGAGACTATAAATATATGGGTCGTAAAGGGCCTCCTGACAGAGACTTCTTGTCTGTATTTGGTCCATAGGGTTTTTCTAGGGGCCAGAAAAAGGGAGAACAGAGAAAAAAATATCAGGAGTTACCTTGTGGAAGCATTTTATTTTTACTGGTTTTTAAAGACCATTTCCTAGGAAGTGGCCTAAATTTATTTATTACTAGTTTTTCAACATGAAAAGGTTATTAATAAGAATGATTGTTTTGATGTTCTCTATTACTTTGGTTTTAGCCCATGCTGACGCACACCCTCCACTCTTCCACGCCCAATAAAAGGGAACTCTAGGAGCCCCCAAATTTGGGTCCATCTTTCTTTATTCACTCTTGTCCCCTGTCCTGCTTCTGTATCCGCTAAGCTCCTGACCTATGACTTTCCTGCCAACAGCCTAACACTTGGTGCCAAGATCTAGTTCTAGATTCAGTGTTTTCAGCTAGACTCTCAAATCTGCTCTTAAGCTCCGGTTTGCCCATTGTAACCCTACCTGTTCTGTTTTCTGCCTCCTTTCTAACAACCCAGGGTTGTCTAGGCTCTTGTTACTGATCCCTGAAAAGGAAGAGGACCCACCCCCTCCACTGTCACCTCCACCCCCATCCAATGGCAGATGTAGGTGTGTGCTCAGTTGCTCAGTCATATCCAAATCTTCAGGACCCCATGGACTGTAACCTGTCAGGCTCCTCTGTCCATGGAATTTTTCAGTCAAGAATACTGGAGTGGGCTGTCTATTTCCTTTTTCAGGGGATCTTCCCAAACCAGGGATCAAACCTCCATTTCCTGCATTGGCAGGCAATCGGATTCTTTACCACTGTGCCAATGGCAAGGGTTGATGCTTTCTTGTCTAAATTTGGCCTGATGGTCTAGGTAAGAGGTTTTTGTATCAGTCTACCAGTTGTATCTCAGTCTGTGTTGCTAGGTTTCCTTTGTAAAACATTTATTATGTGTATTACCAAGCGCAAGTTTATGTACCTGACACACGTGAGGCCAAACAAAGTGAAACTTCAAGTTTGGAGCAGAGAAAGGTTTATTGCAGGACCAAGTATAGCAAAGCATTTTTAAAGGCCAGGTGAGGAAGGGGTGTCCCAGAGAATGTGATCAGCTTGTGCACAATTCTCTGATGGGTTGATGTTGAGGTAACAGGGCAATTATCAATCCTCAGGCACCAGAGGTGGTGGAGGAGCTGCTTGCTCATGATCATCAAGTAGTTATTTCTTCCAAGTGGTGGTTTTTCAGCATCTAAGAAACTCAGGAAATGTGCATCAGATACTATTAGGTGGGTACATCAGAGAGGTGCTCCGGGGACATGGGGGAGGAGTCTGTGTCAGGAAGACCCCGTAGGGTCCGGCTTGGTTACTATGCTTGCAGGGCTTCACATGTATTCTTATGATGCTGTTATTCTCAGAATATATTGAAAACACCTCACTTGGATTGCTTTCTGAACATAATGCCTTATACAATAAGAACTCAGTTGGTGTTTGCATGCATGATGCATGTGTGCTCAGTCATGTCTGACTCTCTGCTATCCCATAGTATGTAGCCCATCAGGCTCCTCTGTGGGATTCTCCAGCCAAGAATACTGGAGTGGGTTGCCTCTTCCTCCTTCAGGGGATCTTCCCAACCCAGGAATCAAACCAGAATCTCCTGCATTGGCAGGTGGATTCTTTATTGCTGAGCCGTCTTTACCACTGAGCTTCCCATGGGGGAAGCCTCATTTGTTGCTTTAAGAAGGACAGACACATCAGCAAAGTTGCAAACAGTGTAATGTATTAAGGGTTGCCTTTTAGTGTCTGGTCATGAATGTTTTGTGATTACAGAAATGATCTGTCATTCATAGTAGACTAAGGTGGAGTGATTACTTCACAGGAAAAGTGGCATTGATGTATGTCAGAGGTCAGCAAGTCTTTTTGTAAAGGATATGACAGTAAATATTTTAGGCTTTATGACCTGTCTGTTCTGACTACTCAGTTTGACAGTTGTAGTGTGAACAGAGTCATAGGCTATGTGTAAGTGACTGTGTTTGACTAAAACTTGATTCTATGAAAAGAGGCAGAACAACAGATCAGATTTGCCCCATGAGCCATGGTTTACTGACCACTGATCTAGGTGATGAGGGATGAGTAAGGTGAAAGTATTTCTGGTACAGGGTACAACATGATAAAAGATCTAAAGCAAGAGAGCCTGTGTATCCCTGGGTGATAGGAACATGAAGATAGCCAGCGCAGAAAGTACTGAAAAGGAGCTGAATAAGAGTGACTAAGGCTGGGTTACAGAACGCCTCACATGTCAACTTAAAGGGTTGGATTGTACCCTGTGGGGAGTCACAAAATGAGCTTCTGTCCTGTAAAACGGCTATAAATCAACTTGCTCACCTTCAAAAGTCAGTAACGCAGTCTATTTGAAGACAACGTACAAGGTGCATATAAATTCTTCTTTTGCACACTTGTAATCATTAGCTGTGGCTAGATTATTGGACACATTATAATCTTTTTCCTTCAGTTGTGTACTGTTTTTCCTACGCAGCAATTACCAAGAGCCTGACAAAGGCAGTACACTCATATATCAATGGCTCATCTCCTCAGCCTATTCTGTCTCCCACCAGCAGCTTGTTTTTGCTGTTCGCCTGGAAATAATGGGACATTTTGGAGAAAATTACACTCTTAATGACCTTTCTATAGAAAGATTTTAAAAAGCTACTGGATAGAGCAGTATTTAGATGAAATGCTAAAAAGAGACAGCTACAGAAGTGAAAAATTGCCCTGTAGCTCAGTAGGTTTTACATGACAGTTTGTCTTAAAGAGACTTAAGAAAGCAATTTTCCAAGAAAAGGAGTCTCTCTGAAATCAACTATTTAGAATCTATAATATTAAGAGAATCATGGAATTGTTTTCTGCCCAGAAATTGGCTAAATCTAAAAGCGACAGTGTATAAAAGGGATTTTAAAGCTAATTGATAGTATTCATGCATATGTTTAACCATCCCTTTAAAAAATTATATTTAAATATTGATTTTGATTTTGATATTGATAAATCAATATTATTTAAATATTGATATATTTAAATATTGATTTTAATAATTTATACTTTAATGTTAATGATTATTTTATGTAATGTTAGTTTTAATAATTTTTATTTCCATGATTTTACTAATATTTATTTCTACAATTTTGTGACATAAAATTAATGGTATGAAGACATCAGTAAGAGAAGTGATCAGGGCTATGGAGAAGCAGTCTGTGAAGAGAGCCCTGGCCTGAGTCTGAAGCCTGGAGGTCTCATGCTGTCTGAGAGCCACTCAGGCCATCTTTCTGAGGCCAGAATGTACAGAGTGCTTGATTGCACTGAAATAGGAATTGTGAAATGCCAAGAAACTGCTATGCAGGTCCAATCATCAGGGAGGCCTGGAGGCTGTGAATGAATTCTAGTATAACCAGCTGATTGCTGGGGAAGCAGAGAGATGGGAGGCAGGAATGGTCTGACTCCCTGTATAATTACATCTAGGCGGTAAATTCAGGGACCACGGTGATGCTTTATAACAAAACCACCTGCTCTTCCTTGACTTGGACCACAGTGATGCTTTATAACAAAACAATCTGCTCTTCCTTCACTTGGGACATTGATCCCAAGGTTTCTCCCTAATCTATACAGAGACTACACAATGTCTAAAGAGTAAATAGTCCTCTAAGAAAGGAAGGTTTCTTGGCAAAGAACATTCAAACACAGTATAAATATCAAAGAAAAATTTTTCCTAAGGGATCCTCGGGCACTCCATGAGTCTCTTTCATCACAGGCAAGTTTGTTCTTGGAAGGGACAAAGACATTAGACACTTTACACGAAAGTAGCAGTGATAGTATTACTGATGCCTTAATCTCCCTGCAAAGGAAAAAAAAAATTCTGCAAGTGTCAGAGGGTCCTCTCAGCAGATATTTTCCTGGGGTTTCTCATCATAGTAGGGGAATATGAAGATTTAGGTTAACACGTAGCATCGGAAACAAAGCACCAAGGGTCTTCAGGTTTGAAGTGACCTTAGGACACAAGGTCTTCTCTGGGAGGCTTATATTCAAGTGGGAGGTAACCTCACAGTGAGGTCATAACTGAGGAGCCCACACTGGCAAAATGCCTGTGAACCAGAAGATTTCCGACAGATTGTAATGATCTCTGTATCGCTGATCAAGGAGGTCAGTAGGTAGACACCAAACGTTACGGCACATACGCCTTGCTTTTGGTCTGCCTCAGTTGTCTGTGGTGGACTGGTCCTTGAAATGGCATGAAGTGTATTTGTCATTTGCTGGGGTTTTTTTTGCCTGTCCCCTTGCTACTTTTAGCCTAGTTTTCCTTTTGGCTACCACTTCTTTGCATATAGTCTGGATCAGACTATAATGTCCCTGCATGAAAGTTGATGAGAATATTAAGCAAAGGTAATCAAGCATTCTTTTCCAGAATTCAAACCCAGAGCAAAGTGATGTAAGAACACAAAATAATTGGAACTAATCATTTCAATTGAGGAATGGGGTGACTTTTTCCCTATCTGTTCAAAAACAACCACAGCCCCACAACCAAACAAGCCCCACATCCACCAATACCACCACCATCAAAAATGCTCAAGGTATTAGCTAACAGACATGGGCTTCCCTGATGGCTTGGATAGTAAAAAAAAAAAAAAAAAAAAAAAATCCACCTGCAATGCAGGACACCTGGGTTCAATCCATGGGTCATGAAGATCCCCTGAAGAAGGGAATGGCAACCCACTCCAGTATTCTTGCCTGGAGAATTCCATGGACAGAGGAGCCTGGTGGGCTACAGTCTACGTGGTCACAAAGAGTCAGACATAGCTGAGTAACTAACACTTTCACTTTTCATGAGGAATTTGCATAAATGTAATGATTCCTGAACCAAAGCATAGTACTATTCTGTACTATGATGAATGCTAGGGTTAGTCATGTGGTTTGTTTTTTAAAATAATCAAGTCAATTAAATAACTTCACTTTGCAAATCACATCAATGTACGTTTGTAGTGTTAAATAGAAAACCCTTTAGGAATAAGATCTTAAAAAAAAAAAAAAAACCTGTTACCAAGCTTTGAAAGATACCCAAGCACGATCTTTAGCATTAAGTTTTCTGGCTTTTGTCATAATGTGTCCATTCATTCTTATAAGTTTTCTTCTCTTGCAGTACTCTGTCTGCAAACCTAGTCAGCCCTTATTGGTCCATAAAGGCTCCACCACATGGTGGCGCTCTGGTTGTGTCTTTAGTGAAATTGCTAGAGTTTTCTTTTTAGGAAAAAGGTTGACAAAACATGAAGTTTAAAACAACTAAAAGCATCCACTCCTGATCTTAGGGGAAAAAAGTATTCTCTTTGGTGTTTTCTTTACATCTCTCTGTATCGTTCTCTTGTTTCAGAGGCCAGCAGGTGCCTTTGACTTTGGTTCATGCAGCTGCAACTGCCAGGACCTAAAGGTGGAGACCTGGCACAAACTGCCTGATTCTGAGCAATCAGAGGCTAGCTTGAAGATAATATGAATCCTTTCTCACCTCGGGTGGCTCAGAAGGTAAAGAATCCATCTGCAATGCAGGAGACCTGGGTTCAATCCCTGGATTGGGAAGATCCCCTGGAGGGGAGGAAATGGCAACCCACTCTAATATTCTTGCCTGGAGAATTCTGTGGACAGAGGAACCTGGCAGGCTACAGTCCATGGAGTTGAAATAACATTTTCACTAACACTTTTCTCACCTCACAACTGTTTCTCTTTGCCCATTCACAGCCCCTGTCCTCCTCTCGCAAAAGAATCACTGGGGAATTTCTAGCACGCTCCAGCTTCCTGACCAATAGCTTGCTCACTTGTTCTCACCAACCTTAAATATGATGTACAATAAAGAAAAACAGTATGATGGATGGAGTCCTAGGATGCAATGATTCCTATTTAGACTCCAAATCTGCAGAATGCACATAGTCCAAAAGTGGCGTAGCAGTGTCTTTTGCCTGTGGGGAGCCTATGTTTCCTCTTGAGAGATAAGTCCCCTTAAGGTAGAGGAAGCTCTAGTTCACACCTGGAGCAAGGCTGGCCTTGTGATTTCTGCTAGATAATGCACAGGAGGCAGTGAACATTTCAGTTGAGCTATATGAAAAGGAAATTATAAGCTGATTATTCAAGAAGTATTTTTTTCTTTTTAGCATGAGACTTTTTTTTAATTTAATTCCGAGTGAAACAGGATGCCGGTGTCTTGGAATCTTTCAGTTTCAGTGTATCCATTTACTATTGCTGCAAAACAAATAACCGCAAACTCACAGGCTAGAAACAATACATTTCCTGTGATTGTGTTTTCTGATTCTTGTCATGTATAAGAAAGCCATCAATTATCTCAAAGTTTCCGCACATCAGGAGTCCAGGCGCATCTTCACTGGAGCCTGTACTCAGGTCTTTGGCTCACAAGACTGTTGTCAAGGTGTCCGCCAGCCTACATTGTGTATATATGCTAAGTGACTTCAGTTGTGTCTGACTCTCTGCGACCCCATGGACTGTAGCACTCCAGGTTCTTCTGTCCATGGGATTCTCCAAGCAAGAATACTGGAGTGGGTTGGCATACCCTCCTTCAAGGGGTCTTCCTGACCCGGGATCAAACCCTCATCTCTTATATCTTCTGCATTGGCAGGCGAGTTATTTACCACGCTGGAGGCTCAACTGAGGATGAATCTGCCTCCAAGCTCATGTGTGTTGTTGGCAGAATTCATTTCCTTGCAGTAGGAGGGAGGAGGTCTTGGCTTTTTGCAGACTGTGGGCTTGAGGCTGCCTGCAGTTCCCTATCCTGTGGCCCTCTTTGTAGGCAGTTCACAGTGTGGTTGTTTTCTTGGAAAGTAATTTTTGATACAAGAAAAGGCTATTAAATTATCTGTTATTTTCTCTAGTTGTGAAAGTTATTAGATTTCTACTGCAGTGTAACAAATTTCCATGAGCTGAGTGCCTTGAAGACACCCACTTATTCAGTTTTGTGCACCAGAAGTCTGGGCATGGCAGGACTGGGTTCTATGCTCAGAGTATTACAAATTTGAAATTGATACACCAGCAGGACTGATTTTTCTTCTGGAGGCTCTGAAGGAAAAATCTGCATCTAGATTCAGTGGCTGTTGGCAGAACTCATCTCCTTGTGGTTGTAGGACTGAGGTTCATGTTTTCTGGCTATCAGTCAGCCAGGGACCACTCATAACTCCTTGCACGTGGCTTCCATGGGCAATTCACAACCTGGTATTTTCTTCTTCCAAGGCCATGGAGAAAATGGCTTTTTGGCTTCTCCCTGTAAAACCAGGCAAAAGGAAAATAATCTCCTCACTTTTAAAGGGTTCATGTGATTGATTAGGTCACACTCAGCCAGATAATTTCCCTTTCTTGATGTTGAATGATATGGATTCTTCATTATATCTGCAAAATATTTTCCCATCAGCACTTAGGTTAGTGTTTGATAGAATATCTGGGAGAAGGGATGTGTACACCAGGGGTTGTCTCAAAATAGTAGTTTTCTCATAACTTCAGCTGTTCTGATATCAGTACCTAGCAGGGCAATTGGCTCTCTCCACTGTACTCTGTCTTAGGAGGAGTTACGGAGAGTTATGGGGCGGTGAAGAATCCACCTGCCAATGCAGGAGACCCAGGTTCGATCCCTGGGTCAAGAAGTTCCCCTGGAGGCGAACATGGCAACCCACTCCATTCTTGCCTGGAGAATCCCATGGACAGAGGAGACTGGAGGGCTACAGTCCATGGGGTCTCAAAGAGTCAGACACGACTGAAATGAGTGAGCACACACGCGTGGAGAGTTATGGTGTTCCCCCTCTGCACCCTCCTGGGCTGAGTCAGAGGATATAAGAGCTGTTAAAGATGTTAAAGTTGTTGTTAATGTTGTTAAAGTTGTTAAAGATGAAGGCCAATCGATGGGAGACCATAAGAGGTAGGGCCAGAAACAACGAGTCACACAGAGGGTGGCCCTTCTGTCTCTGGCCAATACCTTCTGCCTTCTGGGCCAAGGTCCAGCCTCCTCCAATCATCAGTGCTGCTGCTTGGTAGGGCTTTCACCAAGCTGAGGGAAGATTAGCAAAATTAGTAAATTTTTAATTTTACAAAAATATTTATTTAATTAAAGTCTATTATTGGGAGATAATATTGCCTACTTTTTTTCTCTGTCCTTTTGGTAGTGGTGAGAGATGAGCTAGCCAAAGTGCAGCAAAATGGTTTGTATGGTTTTTCTAGAATTCTTTTTTTTTTTTTTTTTAGCCACAGATGTAATATAGGTCTTTTGATTTCTAGTTCAGGACCTAAGTATGAAAGATCATGCTCTTTAGAGCATCAGAGAGAGCCTTTAAAAGAAGGAAAAATAAGACCATGTCGAAAGTGAACACATTTTGCTCCAACTATTTCAAGTACTTAGTCTGCTTTTGAGAGCAGGAGAAGGGGGCAACAGAGGATGAGATGGTTGGATGGCATCATCAACTCAGTGGACATGAGTTTGAGCAAGCTCCAGAAGTTGGTTATGGACAGGGAAGCCTAGTGTGCTGCAGTCCATGGGGTCACAAAGAGTTGGACACGACCGAGTGTCTGAACAACAACAAAGCCTGCTTTTTTTAGTTATTATTCACTAGAGTTCTTACGGAGAAGGCAATGGCACCCCACTCCAGTACTTTTGCCTGGAAAATCCCATGGACGGAGGAGCCTGGGAGGCTTCAGTCCATGGGGTCGCTAAGAGTCGGACACGACTGAGAGGCTTCACTTTCACTTTTCCCATTCATGCACTGGAGAAGGAAATGGCAACCCACTCCAGTGTTCTTGCCTGGAGAATCCCAGGGATGGTGGAGCCTGGTGGGCTGCCGTCTGTGGGGTCGCACAGAGTCGGACACGACTGAAGCGACTTAGCAGCAGCAGCAGCAGCAGCAGCAGCAGAGTTCTTAAGAAAGTTCATTGCCGTTTAAATTTTCAGATTTATGTTACAACTTCCCACCCCGACACATACTACATACTCAGTAGTGGTGATGAAATTTAGGCGCAGTAGAGTCAGATATCATTCTTACGGTCATTGACATTCCGGTGACTGTTGGGATGGAGCCACGGAGTCCCTGAATTTTTAATCTGTTTTATCATCTTAGTTTCGGACATGTTCAGAAAACATTATGAGCATGATAATTATTTTTCCTACTGGATTCATAAGTGTATTTATAGGGATTATTAAGAATTAGTAGCAGGATAAAGAAAAGGGATAAATATGTAAAAGCTGTCATTTAGTGATGACTGCTATGTGCTGCCTGGCACACGGAATCATTTTCTCTCATTCACTCATCAAGGGAGATATTGTCCTCTCCATGCCACATGTGGATAACAATTTTCAGAGAGATTAAATAACTTGGTCACAGCCAGAAATCTACGAAAGGGCAGAAGTATAATTTGATTTCAGGATTCCCTCGGCCAGGTTCATTTTGCTGTGTGACCGTTAGTAAGCCACTTCAAGAGCAAGTGGATATATTTTTCCCACCATCTATTCAGAGATGAGATATTATACTGCTGCTAAGAAGCTCTAAACCTGAATTGGGAATGGACTGTAGGCTTGACACTGTGAGTCACTGTGATGAAGCTGGGTGAGTTGCTTTGTTAAGTTCTCTAAACCTCAGTTTCCTTGTTGGTACAACAAAGTGATGGGATAAAGTGATTGCCACTGGTGGCGACTGACCTGAAAGGCTGGCATGCTTACGCTGAGATTAATTTGTCTTGCTTTGTTTATTCAATCACTTCCTCCCTCCTTCTGCTGTTGATTTCTGTGCCTGTTACCGTTTCCCCTGCCGAGGAAAACATTGCTGTGGCTACTATCGATATTACTATGCTGCTATTGTCGTATTGAGCACTGTGGTGACAGCCTGCAGTATCACTAGTAAGTTCCATGACAATCCAGTCTCTTATTTGAATTTCAAAATTTCTGTGAGATAAGTTATTAATTATTACCTCGATTTTTACAACTGAGAACACAAATGTTTGGAGACATTTTTAAAACTTACTTGAGATCATGTGACTAATCAGTGGTAAGTACAGAATTTAAAATGGTCCTCAGAGCCCGAGATCTTTATCATAACTACCAATATGACATATATTAGATTCTCTTTACCCAGCGTTAGCTTTCAGAGAAAAATAGTCTTTTAAATGTGACTTGATAGAAAGTGGACTTTCTAGGATGATGGACTCTGTTTTGCCTGTGATTGAGGCTCCTACTGGTACACAGAGACATACTCCTGCACATATGTGCTGTGTCAATTGCTCAGCCATGTCTGACTCCTTGTGGCCCCATGGACTGAAGCCTGCCGGGTTTCTCTGTCCATGGAATTCTCAGGTGAGAATACTGGACTGGGTTGCCATTTCCTTCTCCAGGGAATCTTCCCCACCCAGGGACCAAACCCTCATCTCTTGCCTGCATGGGTAGGGGGATTCCCTACCATTAGCACACCCTGGGCAGCCTGGGAGTGTGGTTACCCAGATTTGAGAAACTAGGGGGAGAATCAGCTCCTGGAATTTCATTTCTCAGCAGATCTTTACTGGCCTCTGTTCTCTGACAGGCACTGTGCTAGGCACTGCAGATGCAAAGATGAGTAAGAGTATCCCTGCCCCAAGGACAGTGAGAAAATGGACTTATTTTTCCAGGAGCTGCTCAACTGTCTTCCTGGGGGAACAGGCAAGGGAGGAGGTTCCGGCAGCTGTCTGTCTCCTGCAGAGGAAGGCTGGGGACTCGGGGTCACCTTCCTGTATCTCAGGGAATAATGTACAAAGCTGGTCAGTCCTCAAACCTGGCTACAGAGAGAGGCTGCCCAGTTTGGGGCTAGTGGTTTCTCTTTGAAATGGAAAGATTTGACTGTGGGCCTAAAAACAGAAAGGGGATGTGGAGGCAGCTGGTAGGAATGAACTTTCCCTGAGGCACTGAGAAGAGTGTGTTGAATATTATTATCTTCCAAGATGGAAATGAGCATGTGAGCTCAGAAACCCAGAGGCCTGAAGCAGGGCTGAGAAGCCAGAGCCTTTCTCTTCTGACTAGCCAGGGAGTGTGTGTGTGTGTGCAGCTGTGCACCCACAGGAACATATATGAATGAGCGTGCATGCACATGTGTGTCTGTTTATACTTGTGCAAGCATGAGTTTAGGTAGGTATGTATGTGCCTGTGCACATAATTTGCTGTGTGCCTGTTCTTGTGTGTGTATAAAGATGTGTATGTCTGTGCATGGTGTTCACATGTGTGTTGTGTGTGCAGATCTGTGCACCTGTGTGCATGTGCTCTGCAGAGGGGAAGCTTGCAGAATGTATTTCTGTTGATGGAGTCAGATGCCTATTTGTTTTTAGTCCAGGGTGGACAGATACTAGGAAATCTATGAATGGATGTGGCTGAACCCATAAGAGTGAAAAAGCAAGGCACGTTTTGGAGATGAACAATATTTTTGATGCCTAATGTTTCCCCAAAAGAACTTACACAGCAGAGAAATTTAGCCACCAAGATCCCCAAGGTATGTGAAGGAGTGGTTTGGAGGGAAAAGGAGCTTGTCCTGTGAGCATCTATGCTTACTGTAACACAGGATCTGCATCTCCGCGTGCCCCCTGCTTGCCAGAAAAATTGCTTCCTTTGTCTGAACTTGTTTACAACAGATGCCTTATTACAGACTGGGTTTTAATTGTCCTTGTGAACACTGGAAACAAAATGAAGGCAGCAAAAAAACAACAACAAATAGTATCTATCTACAAATAGTTTTAAACAGAGCCAGAAGACATGATACATTTATTTCAAAGGATTTTAGTTTGATAAGGAGGCTGGAAGCCGGACCTTTTCCCGAAGGGGTTAAGTCCCTGGGGCATGGATAATTACGATGTTCGTTATACACACAGAGCTGTAAGAATCTGTTGTCTTTCTCTCTGGTTGATGATTTCTATTTCAGTGAGCTTCTGTGAAAACAGAGCTTTTATATCTATTTCTGAAATTGATTTTAGGCCTTCTGCTTTCAGCATAAACCAAAATATTGTGTTTCAGGTACTGGTTTGATAAGAGCGACATTCCAGACCTAGAATACAGCTTATGTTTTTATTTAGAATCAAGAGTGAATTTTCATCTGGGCACATAAATGTGATGTTTTGTTAAAAAGAAAGTGCCTTCCTTCCTTCTTGTACAGTTGATAGAAAAAAGTGCTAAATGCTAAATGTAAATCTGAAGTCAGACATCATCAGGCTTTGGATAGCTCATTTGTAAAAGGGTCTCTGGTTCTCAGAAAGCAGTCTTTTTGTACAGCTTGGACAGGCCTTCTGGAAGCCCTAGAACAATTGTGGCCCAGGCTGCAGTGGCAGCTGCCATGGCCCAATCCAGCGTTCAGGGTGAGAAGTGCATCTCTTAGCTACTTAATCAGTGACTCTGAGAACCCATCAATAAGAAGGAGTACCAGATATGTCCCGCCTTCATTTCATTTGGCAATGGATCTTGTTAAAGTAGCTTAGAGTCGTGGAACATTTAGTCTGTACTTCGGTGAAAATCAGTATTTTGGGAAAAGAGGGAGAGACTGAATATCTTGGTGCCTTTGGGTTCTGAGAGCACCTTAAGAGTCTAAAATACATTGGTGCATGCACGCCTGCTCAGTCGCTCAGTCATGTCTGACTCTTTGTGACTGCATGGACTGTAGGCCACCAGGCTGCTCTGTCCATGGGATTTCCTAGGCTAGAATACTGGACTGGGTTGCCATTTCCTTCTCCAGTGGATCTTCCCGATCCAGGGATCGAACCCTTGTCTCCTGCATTGGCAGATGGATTCTTCACCACTGAGCCACCTGGGAAATCTGAAAACCATTGATATTAAAGATAAACTCCATGTGCAGCCCAGGAAATATCCTTGACACTCCATGCTTGAGGACAAAGGACTCCAATCAATAAGACATTAGGATACTCCTGAGGGTAGGGATGGAGGCAAGGGAAAGAAGGGAGGTCGGAGGCCCTCTGATGGATGGGCCAGGGAACTTTTATATAAGCAAACGTGAAGCGCAGAGCCAGTTAAACTTCATAAAAGGTATTCAAATGACAAACAAGCTGGAGTGGCTTCCACGGTAAGGAAGCTGGCCCAAAGGCAGGGGGGCATAAAACTAACCACTGAAAATGTCTGACCATCAGCAAAATTGTGGACAATTCATGAAAATCTAGGCTGGATGAAATATTCCTTAACTAGATGCTGATTTATGGGTAGAGGTGAATCATGAACCAGGAACAAGGGAAGGAAATGCAAATTCAGGGGAAATGGGATTAAGACTATGTTTGGGGGACTTCCCTGAAGGTCCAGTGGTTAAGACTTCACCTTCCAGTGCAGGGGATATGGGTTCAATCTCTGATCTGGGAGCTAAGATCCTGTGTGCCTCACAGCCAGGAAAAAAAAAAAAATACCAGAACATAAAACAGAAGGAATATTATAACAGATTCAATTAAGACTTTAAAAATGGTCCATATAAAAATTCTTAAAAAAAAAAAAAAAAAAGACTATTCAGGTGGCTGCAAGCCAGAAAGAGGTTTTCAAATGGGAGAGAGGTCTCAGATTTTCTTCAAATATCTGATCAGTGTCACTGCTGCCTTCCCATTGGGAGGAAGCTTTGGGGGCCCTGAGTCACACTGGTTAAGCTATAAAGTTACATTGCTGGTGGATGAATGAAGCTTAAAGATAGATGATGAGATGGGGTTCTTGGTGTCTCTGATTGTTGGAGCCAGAAGGAACTTTGTATATCATCTCATTCAATCAAGGATGTGGAAGACTAAAGAGGGTCCACAAGGTGAGAAGACTAAAATCCACTTAGCCAAGAGGTGGCAGAATTGGTGTGAGAATGGGTCTCCTGGTTCTTGTTCTCTCTCTCTCCTAAAAAAATTTTTTTCCTATTCCTCTGAAACAAAACTTAGATTCCCTCTAGTGACCAATGAGCATGATTGATTTTTAATAGATAAGACACCTGTCTAAACACCAACAGAAAACACTCAAGTCTCTATTATTGTTTTCTGTTCACGCTTCCGGGTACCACATCATCTGAAACCAGGAGGCAGTGTTTTCACCCTGGGAATGATTCCAACCACCCTGTGGTTTATACAGTATGCCACACAAATAGCAGTCATTTAAAGCAAACCTGATCCAACAGGTGCTCCCATAATAGGTTCATCCAACCTCCAAACCTATTTACTTAAACCTTGCTTAGAGATATGAAACCATGACTTTCCCCCAAATGGTTCATCTGTTCTCTATTCCTCTGAGCTCATCTGAGCCATTACCCATCCATGTGCCAGAGTAAACTGAAGACATGGAGTTCCTATCACACACATGACATGGAAGACGCAGTTTGGCAGTGAGAGAGATATTTGTGTAAAACCACCAATGCATATCAGGAACACATGGTAAGAAGGGCTATGAGCTGATCAATGATTTCTTTAGTATTTTTATGCATAAAATCTCAACTTATTACAAGCTTATGGACTAACGAAAAGCTAGCTAGAAAATTTAGCTCCAAATAAGCATGCTACCAATAGCATGAGTGTAAGAAAGATCTCATTTATGGCTTTTTAAAATGTGTCTCCACTTCCCTCGTGGCTCAGATGGTAAAGAACCTGCTTGCAATGCTGGATACCCAGGTCCAATCCCTGAGTCGGGAAGATCCCCTGGAGAAGGGAATGGCAACCCACTCCAGTATTCTTGCCTGGAGAATTCCATGGACAGAGGAGCCTGGCCAGCTACAGTCCATGGAGTCTGCAAAGAGTTTGGCACGACTGAGCGACAAACACTGGCCCCTGGCCACTTAGTTGTTTGAATCGAGCTTGCCATTTTCTATTGTCAAAGCACTTATACAAGCCAGTTATCTCCACAGTCCTTACATTTATCATTGTCCTTGAACTGTCGAAGTACCTCAGCTATTCAAAAGCCAATGCTTCTTCTTCCATTGCACTCAGCCCAATCCACTCACTTTGGTAAGTTAGGGCATGATACCACCACGTTACAGATCTAAGCCAGTTCTCAGACCCAGACTTATTGATTGAGGTGGAAGCAGGGTCCCCTTGAGGAAGAATATATACAATCATCATTCCCATAATCTCCCCTCAAAGGCACCTTCAGAGGAAATATTTTGACACTTTGAGAGTTTTTAGGACCAGATGTGATCTGACATTTAGAAACCCAACAGTTTTTAGACTGGTTACAGTGTTTAGAGACCAGGTGATAAACAAAGTCCTGATCCAAGTCTGTCTGTCTGTCTATTTGACTGTGTTGGATCTTAGTTGTGGCATGTGGGATCTTGTAGGTTGTAGCACGTGAACTCTTAGTTGCAGCATGTGGTATATCGTTCCCTGACCAGGGATCGAGCCTGGGCCCTCTGCATTGGAAGCTCAGTGTAATAGCCACTGGACCACCAGGGAAGATCCTGGTCCAAGTCTCATCATTATTGAGTTTGTTGGGTTTATGGATCCATTCTGTGGGTATTGACTCATTTTGCTACTGCATGATTAGTATGGATATACTTAGCAGCTGGTTGTTATTGTTGTTCACTTGCTTAATTGTGTCCAACTCTTTGTGACTCCATGGACTGCAGTATGCCAGGCTTCCCTGTCCTTTGCCATCTCCCAGAGCTCACACAAACTCATGTCCATTGAGTTGGTGATGCCATCCAACCATCTCATTCTCTGTCATCCCCTTCTCCTCTTACCTTCAATCTTTCCCAACATCATAATGTTTTCTAATGAGTTGGTTCTTCACATCAGGTGGCCAAAGGATTGGAGCTTCAGCTTCAACACCAGTCTTTCCAGTGAATTTTCAGGGTTAACTTCCTTTAGGATTGATTGACTGGTTTGATCTCCTTGCTGTCCAAGGGACTCTCAAGAGTGTTCTCCAACACCATAGTTCAAAAGCATAAATTCTTTGGTGCTCAGCCTTCTTTATAATCCAACTCTCACATCCATTCATGACCACTGGAAAAACCATAGCTTTGACTATATGGACCTTTGTTGGCAAAGTAATGTCTCTGCTTTTTAATATGCTTCTAGGTTTGTTATAGCTTTTCTTTCAAGGAGCAAGCGTCTTTTAATTTCATGGCTGCAGTCACCATCTGCAGTGATTTTTGAGCCCAAGAAATTAAAGTCTGTCCCTCTTTCCATTGTTTCCCCATCTATTTGCCATGAAGTGATGGGACCGGATGCCATGATGTTAGTTTTCTGAATATTGAGTTTTAAGCCAGCCTTTTCACTCTCCTCTTTCACCTTCATCAAGAGACTCTTTAGTTCCTCTTCACTTTCTGCCATAATGGTGGTGTCATCTGCATATCTGAGATTATTGATATTTCTCCCAGCAATTTTGATTCAAGCTTGTGCTTCATCCAGCCCAGCATTTTGCATGGTGTACTCTGTATATAAGTTAAATAAGCAGGGTGACAATATACAGCCTTGATGTACTCCTTTCCCAATTTTGAACCAGTCCATTGTTCCATGTCTGCTTCTAACTGTTGGTTCTTGACCTAGATACAGGTTTCTCAGGAGGCAGGTAAGGTGGTACTCTTATATTGGCTACCTAATCTATGGAGTAATAGCTGTTATTGTAGGAAAGTCCAAGTGGAAGCCCCAGAAACTATCCCACCGCTTCCTCCAACTCCCAGCCCAGCCAAGATAGTATATTACACCCTAGGAGGAATCGAAGGGATTAGAGCCAACGTGAAATACTTGAAGGATAGAGTGGTGGTTACCATTTTTGTCTTCTTTCCATTTAGTTGTATTGCTTTTGTGTTCGTCGCTAAGTTGTATCTGGCTTGTTTTGAAACCCCATGAACTGTTGCTCACCAGGCTTCTCTGTCCATGGGATTTCCCACATAAGAATACTGGAGTGGGTTGGCATTTCCTTTTCCAGGGGATCTTCCTGACCCAGGGATTGAACCTGTGTTTCCTGCATTAGCAGGTGGATTCTTTACCACTGAGCCATCTGGGAAGCCTCATTTAATTGTAAAGCCTCCATGGAACTCCTATGGGTTGTGGTTCGTGATTGGGTTTGACATAAACTTAAGCAAATGATAGTCCTAATTGCAGCTGTTGTGCTGGATAGGAACTCTCACTAGAACAGTCTCAGGAATTACATGTGTGACTATTGAATTGGTATTTTTCCCCAGTTATTAACACACGAGATCCAGAAAAATTGTATTAGGTAAGAATACCAAAAACCTCCCTAGTCTAAGCTTCATTAATGCCCTTGTTTTTGGCCACAGTGCAGTTCTCATAAACCCTGATCAATTCGATACCCTGAGGAATGTCACATTGGTCCATTATATTGGTAACAATACACTAATTTGGCTTGATGATCAGAAAGTGGCAAGTACTGTGTATTCCCTGGTGAGACACACGTAGGCCATAAAATGAGAATAACACCAGTGGAGATTCAGAGACCTGTAGGATCAGTGGAAATGTTGGGTCTCTGATGATCTGGAGTATATTGCCATTCCTCTGATACAAAGGGCAAGTTACTGCACCATCTGGTGATGTCAACCAGAGAGCATTCGTGGTGGAGGAGTCACTCACCCACCAGGGTGATGAGATGACTGGTCCAGTGGTTATCAGTCAGTGTTTATCTTCAGCCATCCTAGTGCTTTGACAAATGCAGCAGCCCACATGGCAGGAATGGAGGTTCTGCACAGGTCCCAAAGCTCAGGCCCTGTCACTAAAACTGATATATCAATACTTGCAGCTGTGCATATTGCCCAAGCTTCCAAAAACATCATCATTGGAGAGCTTACTGCATCTCTGACATAACAACAGACCCATTTGCTCCTTGTACCTAGTCCAAGATGGTGTCCTCCTGCAATATCTACAGAAGACTGTATACTTACTGATAGGGGAACAAGCTATAGCCCCAACAGCTATCACCAACCCCAGTGCCATAATCCATCTAGAATGAAATAAATGGAGCAAAATCTTCCTGAATAATCAATTTTTTTTTCTGTTTGTGCCCCTTTTCTGGAACATGGGAGTGGATGTGTGTTTTCATGCTTATGTATTTGCTATGTGTTCAGACACTCCTGCTCTGGCTATGCTTTGTATTTTTTATTACTTAACTCCTCTGAGTTTTGCTTTGCCCCATGTGCTCTATTTTTCTCCCCTGTCCTAGATTTTTTTCCCTCCCAGGAAGACTTTACTATTTCCCCTTAAAATTTCCCCAGATGCTGCGCTCTTATATCTATGTATAAAGTAGAATCATTTATGAAGATATATGTAAGAGGAAATTCTTTTGTTTTCCCTTTCTTTTCCATCCCTAGAAGTAACTGGAAACTGTGTATTCATTTGAAAAGGAAAAATTACTTATGGTCTATTCAGAATATTTTGGAATATATTTATGTACAGTTTGATAATCATATAGATGGTGTGGCCATCCTAATTTAAATAACCAGCTTACCCATGCTGCAATCTGATTTCTTAGGTTTTAGAGACACAGCCTGATTCTCTATAAATAATTGTGCTGAATTGATTATTCAGGAAGATTTTATTTCATTCTAGATGGATTTGCATCTGTTCTAAATCAGTGAGTAGCAATTCAAAAGAGCTACCACTTGATTTCCAGTATCAATGAGAATTCAGAAAACCAAAGCCATACGTTCCACGTAGCTCCTGTGCTGATTAATCGGTTAATAGTGTTATTTAAATACTGTGTCAGAGAAGAGCATACCCCTGTTTCTCCTTTAGCCGTGTACACATATCTATAAGCCTGTGTAATGATGTGTGTGGTGGAATCAATCTCAGGCAATTAAGCTCCCTTTCAATAGTATCTTTCAAGTGATGAATACCAGAGTGTGTTATAAATGGCTGATAAAACAGGTGCTGCAAAACTTCTACAAGAATGTAAGCCAAATGCTATAACTTGAGATCTGATTTAAAGTGTACAATTGAAAGAAACTATTATCAAAGGAGCCCCAAAGAGACAGTTTCAAAGAGAAGAGAGTGGAAAGATCCTATCTCATGTGTTAAGCCAGCAGAGTCACAGATGACTCCAGTGTCGGTGGACTTCAAGGTATGTCATCGATGAATACCATATGATATCACATATATGTGGAATCTAAAATATGACACAAATGAACACATCTACGAAACAAAATCTCACTCAGAAACAGAGAACAGACTTGTGGTTGCCAAGGGGAAGAGGAGTGGAGGATGGAAATATTGGGAGTCTTGGAATTAGCAAATATATATTATTATTATTATATCGGCTTCCCTGATAGCTCAGCTGGTGAAGAATCTGCCTCCAATGCAGGAGACCCCGGTTCCATTCCTGGGTTGGGAAGATCCGCTGGAGAAGGGATAGGCTGCCCTCTCCAATATTCTTGGGCTTCCCTTGTGGCTCAGCTGGTAAAGAATCAGTCTGCAGCGCGGGAGACCTGGGTTCGATCCCTGGGTTGGGAAGATCCCCTGCAGAAGGGAAAGGCTACCCACTGTAGCATTCTGATGTGAACAATTCCATGGACTATACAATCCATGGGGTCACAAAGAGTCGGACACGACTGAACGTCTTTCACTTCAACTCAAAATTTCATATATAGGATGGATAAACATCAAGGTCCTCCTGTATAGCACAGGCAGCTGTATTTAATATCATGTGATAAACCATGATGGAAAAGAATATGAAAAAATGTGTGTGCATAACTCACTACTGTACAGAAGAAATTAACATAATGTTGTAAATCAACTACACTTGAATAAGCTTTTTTAAAAGATGTCATCTAATAGAAAAGTTGAGGGAGACTAAACTCTGTCCCTATGTCAGTTTTAGAATACGATATCAAAGGCTATTTATGAGAACATTTGAACATGTTTATAATGAGACATCAAAAGCTATACTCTTTCCAAGATATCTGCTAACTCTTAATCTATTAATATAAGTGAATGATAATGTGATTTAGACTCAAGATTTATAGCCTTATTTTTACTTCATTGTTAAGTTTAACTTTAGGTCATATATTTGAGAAGTTTTTTCCTCATCTCTCATAGAAATAAACACATAAGCACATGCATACACAATATTTTGTGAATAACATTTAAAGTTTCATATTGACTCTGGTATTCTGTTACTTATTTTCCATGACTTATACTTTTAGACATAATCAGATTTTTATAAGCAGTTTAAAACTATCAATAAAAGTAAACAAATTTTTCATTAAAATGGTGATATATTTCCTACCACATAGTAACATTATCAGATTACAAAATTCTCAGTGATCTCAAATGTCCATTTATTTCATTTTATGAATATTAACTTCAAATATATTTAAACACCAAACAATCCTCAAAATTAATTCTCTAGTGTCCATATATGAAAGATACAGTGTCAATTTTGATAGAGCATTTTTTATTTTTTTTAATTTATTTGTTTTAATTGGAGGCTAATTACTTTACAATATTGTAGTGGTTTTTGCCATACATTGACATGAATCAGCCATGGGTGTACATGTGTTCCCCATCCTGAACCCCGCTCCCACCTCCCTCCCCATCCCATCTCTCTGGGTCATCCCAGTGCACCAGCCCTGAGCACCCTGTCTGATGCATCAAAACTGGACTGGCGATTTGTTTCACATATGATAATATAAATGTTTCCATGCTATTCTCTCAAATCATCAGAAGATTACAAAGTTCTCAGTGATCTCAAATGTCCATTTATTTCTTTATGAATATTAATTTCAAGTATCTTATATTTAAACACCAAAAAGTCCTCAAAATTCTCTAGTGTCCATATACGAAAGATACAGTGTCAATTTTGATAGAGTATTTTTGAAGTCTCATACTTTTAATGTTAGAAAAGATATTTTTGAAAATATAAGCAAAGTGTTATAGCCACGCGCTCCGGGAAACAAGCTCACTCAGAAGGACGATGCAGATAGTGAAGTGCAGTTTATTACACCGGCGGGCCCAAGGCAGAGTCTCCTCTTAGCCAAGGACCCCACCCCCGACCAGCATTTGTGAAAGTCTTTTATACCCCATGTGTACATGTCTGAACCCACCACCCCAATTTCCTTGTGACTTACATAAACAAAGGAAAGGTAAATACAATCACAATAACCCCATATTCAAACAATCAATTATCAATAAGCCCGAGGTGACAGAAAAAAAATCTATGACCTGTCCGGAGGTAGGGGGATTAGTGTATGTTTTCCCTTAGGTGATGAGTAACCTGAATACAATCTTCAAGATTCCCCTGTCCGGAGGGGGTCTTGTCCTTCTATTGTTGTTTCCACAGGCACTAAGCACAGAGTGTGATGAGTAACCTGAATACAATCTTCAAGGTCCCCCTGTCCGGAGGGGGTCTTGTCCTTCTATTGTCGTTTCCACAGGCACTAAGCACAGAGTTCAGAGTCCATTAGAGAGGTGGCCGAACATGATCAGCATGAACAGGCCTAAGATGGAGTCCAGGCCCCATGAATTCCTTCTTCAAAAGCTTTTAAAATGAATTTCATAAATGAATAAATAGAAACTTTAAAAGAAAATCACATATGAATTGGTCTTAAGTCTATCTCCCAGATAAACTTGAGGTTTCACAGAGAACTTGAACCATAGCCTGTTGAGCTTTATGTTGCCAACACTGAACCTAATACTTGACACAGAGCAGTGTGAATATATATGGAATAAAACAAAGCCTAATCTACAAATTATACTTACTACATCATCACATGTTTTATTTGAGGGTGATTACTTAATTTTGGAATCTTTTCCCAAAATACAGAACTTTTTCTTGACTCAGATAAGCACTTCATTGTCTGCGAAGAATGTGATTCCTGATGACCTAAGAATACAAAAAATCATAAAATGCCTCACAATTCCAGAAGCCGATCTTCATGGAACTTGAAAGCCTGAACCAGAAAATCAGACACTGGTAGGAAGGAGCAGCCCCTGGGAAACATGCTGAAGAGTGTGAAAATGCTCCCAAGATTTGTGTCTAACATTAAGATTCACTGACTAGGAGGAAACAGGGTCCGTTTTAAAGCCAAGTTTCTGGTGTGCAAATAGAGAAGATACAAGGAATGGAAGAAATAAAGAAAAAGAAGTCAAGATGAAAGGAAAGGAATGGATTCCCAAAGAGTAGAGGAAATAGCAGGATACAGGCAATTGAAAAAAGTGGGACTCAAGAGTTCAAATGACATCCCCACGCTTCCCTCTGGATGCCCCGGGGCACCACAGTAAAGAGTAAGATCGAGGAAACACCATAGGTATGCAGATGGATTCTTATACTACATACAATAGGAAACATTTAGAGAGGAGGCAAGCTAAATTCCATTCTTTGTGATTGTCTCAAAGCACATAGTCACTGTCTTGCTTAAGGCAACCCAACAGCTGTCTGTGGCCCATTTTCCATTGTTCAGAGAAAAGATAACCTTAATAGGGTAAAGTGCAGATGTTAGTAGAGCTGAAACCAGGTGTTACATAGAAACTGTCCTACACTATGATCCAAAACTTCCCCTGGCTGCCAGCAAACACCTCTTTCTGCACTTCGTGCAAATTGGGAAAGCTAAAGGATTTTATATGCAAGTGTTGCTGAGTTGTGTGAGACTAAACATTAGAACCTAGGTGTAACTGGTTAAAAAAAAAAAAAGCAGAAACAGTCATGAAGTTACAGAACAATTTTTCATCTTTCTCCCAGACCTACCCCAAACAGTATAACCATTTAAAATAATAATTTTTTTCAATGCTGATGAAATTGGCCTGTTTCAGCAAAGCTTGCTAAATTCTAACCTAGCAGGGGCCAGTGAATCAAGTGCCTGAGGGCTTGAGAAGAAAAAGAAAAGGCTGACTGCTATTATATGTGCAAATATTTTAGGCTTCAACAAAATAAAATCCCTGATGATGGGTAAATTCTGTTCTAAAATTGTCATAGGTGTCATCACCCTTGCTGTACTGTTTATGGACTGTGAACTCATAAAGGGACATAGCATTGTTCAATTCCCTTTATATTTTGTCACTTAATTTCTTGATCCCAGACCCCAGGGTGTGGACACAAGTAAACTGCCCATCCAGAGAAAGGGCAGAGGAAATTGTTCTGGGTAGGGTCTAAACACCAGAAATCCCACATCCTGGGAAGCTGTCAGTCCCTGCAAAACAGGATCTTGTTCACTCTAGTTCTGGTTTATTTGTCCTTTTCAGGGGTAATTTGCAGATGTACAGCAGAAATCTAAGAAATGGGGAAAAGCAGTTGATCCAACCTAAGGAGCATAATCTCAAAAAAGGAAGAAATGACTAGCATTTGGATATGGCGTGGTGATTCCCAACCTTGGCTGTGTGTTAGATTATCGTGAGTTTTCAAACCTACCTGTGTCCTGCCACTAGGAGCCTTGATGTAATTCTTCAGGGGCATGACATGGATAAGTTCCTCAGGTGAGTCCAACACGCAGCCAAGATTGAGACGCACTGACATAGGCTGACTTCATGAAGCAGATTCCTATAGAGCACCAATAGAAGGATATTTAAATTTTGCTGTGTTTGATATAAGGAATCACACAAAATAGACTGTTAGAAAGACAACATGGACTAGTTGTATATTTCCCATTTGATCTTCAACAAAGGAAACCATGTATTTATTAATCTATAATAAGCTATATTTAATAATTATAATTTGGCTATAATTAATAAGTAAACCATTTAGTTATTAATCTTATTCATTACAATTGAATGACCTAAATTATGCATTTTCGTGGTTCAGCCTTTTAAACATATGACCCTTTCATATTTCTCAACTAATAGTTCAGTTCAGTCGTTCAGTCATGTCATACTCTTTGCGACCCCATGGACCATAGCACGCCAGGTCTCCCTGTCCATCACCAACTCCCGGAGTTTACTCAAACTCATCTCCATTGAGTTGGTGATAGAATCCAACCATCTCATCCTCTGTTGTCCCCTTCTCCTACCTTCAATCTTTCCCAGCATCAGGATCTTTTCAAATGAGTCAGCTCTTTGCATTAGGTGGCCAAAGTACTGGAGTTTCAGCTTCAACATCAGTCCTTCCAATGAAACTCAGGACTGATTTCCTTTAGGATGGACTGGTTGGATCTCCTTGCAGTCCAAGGGACTCTCAAGAATCTTCTCCAGCACTACAGTTCAAAAGCATCAATTCTTCAGTGCTCAGCTTTCTTTACATTCCAACGCTCACGTCTATACATGACTACTGGAAAAACAATAGCCTTGACGAGATGTACATTTATGGGCAAAGTAATGTCTCTACCTTTTAATATGCTGTCTAGGTTGGTCATAACTTTCCTCCAAGAGGTAAGCGTCTTTTAATTTCATGGCTGCAATTACCATCTGCATTGATTTTGGAGCCCCAAAAGACAGAGTCAGCCACTGTTTCCCCATCTATTTGCCATGAAGTGATGGGACCAGATGCCATGATCTTAGTTTTCTGAATGTTGAACTTTAAGCCAACTTTTTCACTCTCCTCTTTCACTTTCATCAAGAGGCTCTTTAGTTCTTCTTCGTTTTCTGCCATAAGGGTGGTGTCATCTGCATATCTGAGGTTATTGATATTTCTCCCGGCAATCTTGATTCCAGCTTGTAGTGACAATATACAGCCTTGACATACTTCTTTTTCTCTTTGGAACCAGTCTGTTGTTCCATGTCCAGTTCTAACTGTTGCTTCCTGACCTGCATACAGATTTCTCAAGAGGCAGGTCAGGTGGTCTGGTATTCTCATCTCTTTCAGAATTTTCCACAGTTTGTTGTGATCCACACAGTCAAAGGCTTTGGCATAGTCAATAAAGCAGAAATAGATGTTTTTCTGGAACTCTCTTGCTTTTTCAGTGATCCAAGGGATGTTGGCAATTTGATCTCTGGATCCTCTGCCTTTTCTAAAACCAGCTTGAACATCTGAAAGTTCACGGTTCACATATTGCTGAAGCCTGGCTTGGAGAATTTTGAGCATTACTTTACTAGAGTGTGAGATGAGTGCAGTTGTGTGGTAGTTTGAGCATTCTTTGGCATTGCCTTTCTTTGGGATTGGAATGAAAACAGAACTTTTCCAGTCCTGTGGCCCCTGCTGAGTTTCCAAATTTGCTGGCATATTGAGTGCAGCACTTTCACAGCAACATCTTTTAGGATTTGAAATAGCTCAACTGGATTTCCATCATCTCCACTAGCTTTGTTCATAGTGATGCTTTCTAAGGCCCACTTGACTTCACATTCCAGGATGTCTGGCTCTAGGTAAGTGATCACACCATCATGATTATCTGGGTCATGAAGATCTTTTTTGTACAGTTCTTCTGTGTATTATTGCCACCTCTTCTTAATATCTTCTGCTTCTGTTAGGTCCATACAATTTCTGTCCTTTATCGAGCCCATCTTTGCATGAAATATTCCCTTGGTATCTCTAATTTTCTTGAAGAGATCTCTAGTCTTTCCCATTCTATTGTCTTCTTCTATTTCTTTCCACTGATCACTGAGGAAGGCTTTCTTACCTCTCCTTGCTATTCTTTGGAACTCTGCATTCAGATGGGAATATTTTTCCTTTCTCCTTTGATTTTGGCTTCTCTTCTTTTCACAGCTATTTGTAAGGCCTCCTCAGACCGCCATTTTGCTTTTTTGCATTTCTTTTTCTTGGGGATGGTCTTGATCCCTGTCTCCTGTACAATGTCACAAACCTCTGTCCATAGTTCATCAGGCACTCTATCAGATCTAGTCCCTTAAATCTATTTCTCACTTCCACTGTATTATCGTAAGGGGTTTGATTTAGGTCATACCTGAATGGTCTAGTGGTTTTCCCTACTTACTTTCTTCAATTTAAGTCTGAATTTGGCAATAAGGAGTTTATGATCTGAGCCACAGTCAGCTCCCGGTCTTGTTTTTGCTGATTGTAGTTAATTTATCTTAATTATCTGATGAACAGTTTCTGTTCCGGTTGACTATTCCCTTCAGACTAAGTTTTAATCTCTACTTAGCCCTTTCATGACTCAACAGTTATTGATTAGAGTGATATTTAAAATATTTAACAAGCCAATGAAGTAGAGGCACTGACCAATGGCCAAGGACATGGTCCTGGCATTAACCCTAATGACATTAACCCTAATAGGGTAGAATTTACACGTTCATTGCTAAATCAAAATGCAGACCAGTGGGTCTTCAACCATGTCTAAAAGGGGCCCTTTGTGGGCTTTAAGCAATGAATATTTACCAACCAGAAGCAAATGTTTTAAAATATTTAGCAATTGATATTATTTTTCCAATTTGCATGCACTGAAACTGGCCCTAGTAAAGAGTTCCTTAAAGCCTCTAATTTTAAATGTCCACAAGTCAAAAAATCTTGGTGAAGTCAGTGTAGGAGGGTATTAATCTAACTCCTCTCACTTGCTGTGTGAAATCATTTTATAGCTTTTATTGTGTTTTTCATTGGAAACCCTGGACTTTGAATTCAGACAGATCTAGATAGGAGTTACAGCTTTGTCACTAATTGCTGTATAATCTTGAGTAAAGTGCCTCTTTGAGCTACAGTTTCGACCTTTGCTTAGGTTTCATGAAGATTAAATGGTGGCAGGGATCTAGGGTTTATCAGGTACTTTATAAATGGTAGCTGTATTTATCATGATCGTGACTATTTTTCATTGCCTGTTTAGATATTTTTATTAGTCACTGCACAGCTATTCAGCTCTAATTGCTAGAAAGTTACACTTTATTATGGTTGGTTGTATTTTTTTAAATTAATTTATTTTTTATTGAAGGATACTTGCTTTACAGAATTTTGCTGTTTTCTGTCAAACCTCAACTTGAATCAGCCATAGGTATACATATATCCCCTCCCCTTTGAACCTCCCTCCATCTCCCTCCCCACCCCACCCCTCTAGGATGAGAGAGCCCCTGTTTGAGTTTCCTGAGCTATACAGCACATTCCTGTTGGTTATCTATTTTACATATGGTAATGTAAGTGTCCATGTTACTCTCTCCATACATCTCACCCTCTCCTCCCCTCTCGCCATGTCCTTAAGTCTGTTCTCTATGTCTGTTTCTCCATTGTTGCCCTGTAAATAAATTCTTCAGTACCATTTTTCTAGAGTCTGTATATATGCATTAGAATACGATATTTATCTTTCTCTTTCTGACTTACTTCCCTTTATGTAATAGATTCCAGGTTTATCCACCTCATTAGCACTGACTCAGATGTGTTCCTTTTTATGGCTGAGTAGTATTCCATTGTGTATATGTACCACATATACATTTTTCTTCATGAGTCTGGCTAAAGGTTTGTCAGTTTTGTTTATCTTCTCAAAGAACCAGCTTTTAGTTTTATTAATCGTTACTATTGTTTCTTTCATTTCTTTTTCATTTATTTCTGCTTCGGATCTTTATGATTTCTTTCCTTCTACTAATTTTGGGGTTTTTTGTTCTTCTTTTTCCAGTTGTTTTAGGTGTGAAGTTAGGTTGTCTATTCAGTGTTTTTCCTGTTTCTTGAGGTAGGATTGTATTGCTATAACATTCCCTCTAATAACTGCTTTTGCTGCATCCAATGGGTTTTGAGTTGTGTTTTCATTGTCATTTGTTTCTAGAAATTTTTTGATTCTCCCTTTTGATTTCTCCAGTAACCTGTTGGTTATTTAAAAACATGTTGTTTAATCCCCATGTGTTTGTGTTTCTTACATTTTTTTCCTTGTTGTTGAAATCTAGTCTCATAGCATGGTGGTCAGGAAGATGCTTGATACAACTTCCATTTTCTGAAATTTACTGAGGTTTGCTTAGTGACCCAATATTTCAACTGTCCTGGAGAATGTTCCATGTGCACTTGAGAAGAAGGTGTATTCTTCTGCATTTGGATGGAATGTCCTCAAGATACCGATGTGATCCATCTCATCTAATGTATCATTTAAGACTTGTGTTTCCTTATTAATTTTCAGTTTTTATGATCTGTCTATTGGTGTGAGTGGGATGTTAAATTCACCTACTATTATGGTGTTATTGTCAGTTTCCTTTTATGTCTGTTAGTGTTTGTCTTATGTACTGAAGTGCTCCTATGTTGGATGCATAGGTATTTACAATTGATATGTCTTCCTCTTGGGTTGATCCCTTGATCATTATGTAGTGTCCTTCCTTATCTCTTGTAATATTCTTTATATGAGGATTGCTAATCCAGCTTTCTTTTGCTTCCCGTTTGCATGGAATATATTTTTCCATCCTCTCACTTTCAGTCTATATGTGTCTTTAGGTCTGAAGTGGGTTTCTTGTAGACAGCATATATATGGGTCTTGTTTTTGTATCCATTCAGCCAGTCTGTGTCTTTTGGTTGGAGCATTTAATCCATTTACATTTAAAGTAATACTGATATATATGTTCCTATTGCTATTTTCCTAATTGTTTGGGGTTGATTTTGTAGATCTTTTTTCTTCTCATGTATTTATTGACTATATATGTCCCTTTAACATTTTTTGTAAAGCTGATTTGGTGGTACTGAATTCTCTTACCTTTTGCTTGTCTGAAAAGCTTTTTATTTCTTCATAAATTTTGAATGAGATACTTGCTGGATACAGTAATCTTGGTTGTAGATTTTTCCCTTTCAGTATTTAAAATATATTCTTCCATTACTTTCTGGCCCACAGAGTTTCTGTTGAGTGATTGGCTGTTAAGCATATGGGGTTTCCCCTGTATGTTACTTGTTGCTTCTCCCTTGCTGCTTTTAATAATCTTTGTTTGTGTTTAGTCATTTTTTGTTTGATTAGTATGTGTCTTGGCATGTTTCTCCTTGGGTTTATCCTATATGGGACTCTTTGTGCCTCTTGGACTTGATTTACTATTTCCTTTTCTATGTTGCAGAAATTTTCAACTATAGTCTCTTCAAACATTTTCTCATGCCCTTTCTTTTTCTCTTCTTCTTCTGGGACCCATATAATTTTAATGTTGGCACGTTTGATATTGTCCCAGAGGTCTCTGAGACTATCCTCAGTTCTTTTCATTCTTTTTACTTTATTCTGCTCTTCAGAAGTTATATCCACCGTATTTTCTTCCAGCTCACTGTTTCGTTCTTCTGCTTCAGGAATTCTGCTATTGATTCCTTCCAGGGTATTTTTAATTTCAGTATTTATGTTGTTTGTGTCTGTTTATTTATTCTTTAATTCTTATAGGTCTTTGTTAATTGATCTTTGCATTTTCTCCATTTTGTTTTCAAGGTTTTTGATCATCTTTACTATCATTATTCCGAATTCTTTTTCAGGTAGTTTGCCTACTTCCCCTTCATTTATTTGGACCTTCTGTGTTTCTAGTTTGTTCCTTCATTTGTGTAGTATTTCTGTGCTTTTTCATTATGTTTTCTTAACTTATTGTCTTGGAGGTTTCCTTTTCCCAGGCTTCAAGGAAAGTTGAATTCCTTCCTTGAAGGAGGTTGAATTCTTTCTTCCTTTTGGTTTCTGATCTCCTAAGGTTGGTCTGGTGGTTTGTGTAAGCTTCTTGTAGGGCGAGATCTGTGCTGAGTGTTTGTTTGTTTGTTTTCCTGTGATGGGCAGGGCTGAGTGAGGTGGTGGTCCTGTCTGCTGATGATCGGGTTTGTTTTTTTGTTTTGTTTGTTGTTTAGATGCGGCGTCCCGTACAGGGTGCTACTGGTGGTTGGGTGATACTGGGCTTTTTATGCGAGTGGTTTCGTTTGTGTGAGTTCTCACTATTTGATACTCCCTAGGGTTAGTTCTCTGGTAGTCTAGGGTCCTGGAGTCAGTGGTCCCACTCCAAAGGCTCAGGACTTGATCTCTGGCTCTGTGGATGTGCAGCTGAGGGTAGTGGCTGTGACTGTGACACACGTGCATGGCAAAGTCCTCGTCATACGTCAGGCTTGGGACGTACCCCACTTGTCTGAATATGGTCATGAGAGCTGAGCTGAGGCTCCTGCAGGACGCCACAGTGATGAACACGAAGTGCAGGTCTGGCACCGCCTTGAACACGGTCTGAATAAACTCTCTGCAGCAGCCTTGAATACTTGTCCACAGCCACAAAGAGGTGCATGAACAGTGTGTTCAGAGGCTGCAGAAAAAGTTACATTTTTCGTTAAAACGTTCTCTGTCCCTCTTCATGGTAGGAATATTTCTCTCCACCCAACTGACGTTAAGCTTGACCATGGGACTTGCTTTGGCCAACGAAATATGAACATAAGTGCCATGTGTCACTTTCAGAGAGTAGCTTGAAGTACCGAAATTTACTACTGCCTTTTTTTTCTTGACTAGCAACATGTACTTAATCTTACCATATGTAAGTTACAGCTCAAGGGGTTTTTTTAAGCCATGATTATTTTTCTTGCCCCTCTCCCCCCAAATCTCATGCCATCTTGGGCTTTGTCATTTTTGAAACACTTCTTACAGGCTCTTAAAAATATTTGATTTTACTTTAGCATTTTTATTACATTTTCCATGTTATGATCCTCTCTTTTTAACATATGAATTCATCTTAATGTTTCTAATGCATTTTCTCTAGTTTCCTTAACCATATTGTTTTTTTTATTTTTTCCATTGCAACTAGTCCTTCATGTCAGAATTTCATTTTAGATATTCTTATCCTTCTGGAGCTTTAGTTTCTTTTTGGGGGGGCCATTTGAAATACATACATAACTTTTTAATTTGAATTTGAACCCTGATTTCCCAAACCTTTAATTTCAATAGACCCATAGCTGGTATTGTTTCTCTTGTTGTTCAGTCACTCAGTCATGTCTAACTCTTTGCAACCCCAAGGACTGCTATGACATCATAAATTTCAATGTGATATTGTAACTTTCTTCAAGAATTCTTTCACTTCCTCATTAACAATCAATCCTCTCCCAGTGGCTTCTTTGTTTGTAGCACTGATAAGGAAATCAGTCAAAGGGTAGATCTGATTCTGTGACGTGTTCTACAAGGGGATCCTTACTGAGTAGTGGGCTTCTGCCCTGGGGAGGATCTATGTGGGTAACTTTATGAAACTGCAGTACTGGGTGTCATAGCTGATGCCACACAGAGGACTGCATGCTTGAATGAGCATCATACAGAGATGAGAATCATCCTTGATCCCACTTCAAATAAACACCTGGTCTGGACAGAATTCTGCATCAGTAATAGTGGAGGCTATAAGAATATGGAGGCTTTGTCTCAGCCCTCGTGCTTGTGTGCTTAGTCACTCAGTCGTGTCCAACTCTTTGCAACCCCATAGACTGTAGCCTGCCAGGCTTCTCTGTCCATGGGATTCTCTAGGCAAGAATACTGGAGTGGGTTGCCATTTCCTTCTCCAGGGGATATTCCCAACCCAGGGATCAAACGTATGACTCTTGCATCTCTTGCATTGGGAAGGTGGATTCTTTACCACTTAGCCACCTGGGAAGCCCTCAGTCCTTGTATCTGAGGCAAAATAAGAGTCATGATATTCCAACAGGTTGTTGCTGTTGTTGCTGAGTCACTAAGTCTGTGTCCAACTCTGCGATTCTATGGATATAACCCACCAGGCTCCTCTGTCCATGGGACTTCCCAAGCAAAAATACTGGAGTGGGTAGCCATTTCTTTCTCCAACTCCAACAGGATAGAAGGAGCAATAGCTAGGCTTCTACATGTTGTCTGTCTTTTGGTTATGGTACAAGACTCTTTCTTTTGTGGGAGAGAAAGCAGGGTCTTGGGAGCACATTCTGGGGTAACTAGATCCTGGTGGGGATTTAGGAGCCCCTTTCCCTCTCCTCCTTCACTGAAGGGTTACATTTGAGTTCCATTTCCAGAGATGAAGTAAAAGTAAATTGAATTGGTCTTTTGAATACATGTAAGAATCCTTAGAGTATTGGGGACATATATGGAGAATTTCAGACAAAGGCCATGAAAAATAGAGGTTGCATTTTCTACTCAACTGTAAATTGGACCATCTTAGTTACATAATTTTAGGCATATAAATCTTATTATAGACTCCTTTTCCTATTAATTTTCCATAGATTATGAGCATCACTTTCATCACAATGAAAGTGTTATTACAGAGTAGTTATAAACCTACAATTTGTAGTGAAACATACCTAGCATAAACCCCAGCTTCTAACTATTAACTGGGTGATTTTAGATCGATTATTTATTGTCTCAGACACCCAGTTTCCTAAATTATAAATTAATATGAGTAGATTAAATGTAATTTATGTGAAGTGTTTAGCAAAATGCATGGAACATATTAAAAGCTCAGAAAGTGGTTACTATTACTGTAATTATTATTCCATGAAATATCTATTAATCTTCCATAGTATTTGTTTTTTACTGTTACATGGAGCATTTCCATCCTCACACCCTCACATTTCAGTTTTGACATGTCTCAGTAATATTGATAAACCTGCTTCCAGTTTTCATGCAATACACATTAGCTCTTGGCAGAGAATAATCTGAGTACTTCACATGTTTTGAGATAGAATATGCTTCATTTTTAAAACTTGAAGTTGGAAAAATTACTTAAAGTTATGTTTACTGCTATTTGATAATAAATAGAATTACTGCTATTAAAAAATAAAACTAATTCACCATGCAATTTAAAATGTTCAGAGTGGTAATAAAAATGAGGAAGAAATATCTCTAAAGAAAATAGTATGCCTTTTATAATTCCTCATATATTTAAGCAAATGTTCATAGAGGATTTGATTTGGTTTGAACTTTTGTAATATTTTTAAATCAAGTATTTATAAACAAAAAGAATACATGGTATCAATGTGGTAGATATTTAATGCGCCTTCATAAATAAGTGAATTAATAAAAGAGTCTGTAAATATGCAGCTTTTTGTTCAGTAGGTGAAACTTACCAGTATGAAGCAAAAAAAACCCAGTAAAACAATATCTGTAACCAGATCTAATGATTAATCTTGGCAATTATATTTAAAAATTACAAATGGCCCTGTTTTAAAGGGCAAATCATATTTATAAAATGCAATAATTATTCTTATTCTATTAAAAGGGAAAATAATAAACATATGCTAAACCATAATATGAGTAATATTCAGGATTTTGTCTTATTAAATATATTAGTTAAATTTACTGAGATTGGATAAGATTCAAGTACCATTTCAAGGACTGAACTCTGGATGATGGATAAGAAACACAGTTAATAATAAATGGCAATGTCAAGATAAGGTGTGATGGCTAAAGATATCGGTTTTATGGCTTGTTTTATTTAACATCTGTATTAATTATAGAAGAAGTGCCCAGTGTGTTAATTAAGCTTAAAGATGGTTCTAAATTAGGAGATGCTACAAATACCACTGAAAACCAAGAAGTAATCTCAGAAATAGAAGGAATTCGTTAAGTAAAACTGCCATTAAATAATACTGAAGGAAAATAAATGAGTATGAGTGAAGATTTCAAATACTGTTGCTCTCACTTTCTGGTCTTCTGAGGCAAAAGCCAAGTACAAATCATAAAACAAGCATAAAATGACTTTTGAGGCTAATTATCTTTAACTTTGAAAGAGGATCATAAATGATTATCTTTTAGAGCTCATCACTGTCAAGTAGGTACTTAAAACTATGCTTAGAGAACAACTTGGTGTAATGGATTTCACTGTGTTTGAGGAGAATACTGACTTGGATTCTGATGGTTCATATCCTAAACTCTAGTACACATGTTCTTACTTTGTTGTCTAGACCATTACTCTGAATTCTGAAAAGTGAAACTAGCTCTGAACTGGCATCTCTGGCAGTTGGGTTTCTCTTACTTTTGTCTTCTTTATCAAGATGTTTGTCTGAACCTCTGTTAACAATTTCTGACTTGCTGAGTGCTCATCTCATCTTCCTCTTCTCATCAGTTGCCAGGCAAATTTTAGCCCTCTCATTTCCCTCTGGGGGTTCTGTGTAGTCTCAACATCCTGCCTGTTGCCTTCAGAGTGCTCACGTCTCTATCTGATAGCTTCCAACTGCTCCTGGACACAACTGTTTGGAAATTTGTTGCTTCATATTCAGTGTTTCTAAAGAAAATTTGTTATCTTTCTGTCCTTGAAGAAGACCCCTCTCCTGATTTCTTCATCAATGTCAGTGCTGATAGATTTCACCTAGGTCAATGGGGTTAGTTGCTCAGTTGTGTCCGACACTTCGTGGCCCCCAAGGACTATAGTCCACCAGGCTCCTCTATCCATGGAATTCTCCAGACAAAAATACAGGAGTGGGTTCCCATTCCCTTCTCCAGGGGATCTTCCTGACCCAGGAATGGAACCTGGGTATCCTGCATTGTGGGCAGATCCTTTCTCATCTGAGCCACCAGGCATTGTCTGTGACATTTTCATATTCAAGATCCTCTGATTTCTATTGTTTACCTAATCTCTTTGAGTCCTCTTTCCAAATTCATATTAATTTTCCTCTTTCCTCTCTCACTTCCATTCTCCTTGCCCATGCCTGTATCATTTATAACTTTATGATTATAATAGCCTTTTGGGAGGGAGTAAAATAAAAATAATAAGAATAGGGTTTATGTTCTCATAAAAGTAAACACATGTAACTAAGGGAAACTGATTTGCAACATCACCCTTCCAAAAATGAATACTCAAATATTCTAGAAACATTTGAGTAAAAGCAAAACAAACATAACCATGTCAGGTTAACACCATCTAGAAACTTCTGGATTGTAAGTTATATGTGGAAGTGAAGGTCTGGTTCTTGCATGGTTTTAATCATACATTATTGCATATTCTTAGGAGAAAAGTAACCAGCAGTAACATTATCAACAAAGAAAAACTGGACTGTTTCCACACAGACAAAAGATAACAACGTGGTTGCATGATGGAAGTATTAGCTATTGCTACAGTGGTAATTGTTTTGTAGTATATAAGTATACCCTTTAAACTTACACAATGTTATATATTAGTTATATCTCAGTAAAGTGAAAGAAAGTGAAAGTTGCTCAGTCGTGTGTCTGAATCTTTGCAACCCCGTGGAATAGTCCATGGAATTCTCCAGGCCAGAATACTGGAGTGGGTATCCATGCCCTCCTCCAGGGGATTTCCCAATCTTGGGATCGAACCCAGGTCTCCCGCATTGCAGGCAGATTCTTTACCTGCTGAGCTTCCAGGGAAGCCCTCATCTTAGTAAAGCTGAGGGGTAAAGTCATGATCTTGAATTGTGCGTGTGTTCTTAGGCATGTCATGTAAGAAAATAATTGAACAAGTTTGAATTGAATTGGTACATTTATTACAGCCAGGAAGTTTAAAAAATATACGTATACACGTACCATATCATTGAATGAAAAAGCAAGTTACACTGTAGTGTATACAGTATGACAGAGCCATTTTATGTTTATATATTTTTTGTGCATGTGAATTCATACCAAAGTATGAATGACATTCATCTTTGGGGAGTAGGCCTTGGGATGAAAATAAAATTTATATTTAAATTTGCTACTTGTTAAATTATTTTTATTAAGAGTACAGTGATTTTTGTAGTATAAATTAGTTATCCATATTAATTTTAGAAAAATTGAAAAAGATATATAATCATGGAACACAGATGTAACTAATGTTCATACCAGGTTGTGTTTCCCACTATAGTTTTTATGCTTACATATGATTGGATATATTTCAGATTACATAATTTAATGATTTATTCATTTGATAATCAGCATCTTTGTATGGAAAACTCTGGCTCATACAGTGGTGAACGCAAGAGGAAAAAAATAATGAGAGGAGAAGAAATCTGCCATCCAAATACATTTTATTTACCAAATTTATTCATTTAGCAAGTATTTATTGAGAGCATTTTACGTACCGGCACTGTTCTAGATACGACAAGCATGTAACCAGGCAATCTTCTGTTCTTAATGGAAATAGAAACCATCAAAACCCATTTGAAGTGTCTTAGTTTTAAAGTGCTTAAAGACATATCTGGTGTTCAGATAACCTATTAGGCATTTAGCACACTAACTATGTTAAAATTTTTTAAATGAGTAGGGTTTTTTTTTTTCTCTTGAGTTTAAGGTCACAATCATTTAAATTTCTTCCAGTGAACATATGCTTGCAAACTCATGCCAGCTGACTTAATGAGTAGAAGATAAATGTGTTCATGAGTAGAAGAGAAGGGGACCAACAAAAAGACACATGCAGCCAGGATATGGATTCAACAAACAGATTCAACAATCACCTTTGTTCCAGGTGCCAAAAAGTGGGATGAAGACAAAGACAAAATGGAAGAAAGGTTAGAAATTAACACCAATGATAATATGGTAACTATAAACAGATTCTTTCAGCTACTTGCTTTGATATTCCTGATTGCTCTTCTTTCTTGTGCTGGGGAATTGGCTTCTCTGATGACAAATGCAGGTGTCTGTAGGCTGGATGGAGCCAGAGATTATGGTGACAAAAGAGAGGCTGTGATCCAGAAACCAGGCAGGTCCTGGCAGGGGACTGGGGCAAGGCAATGAGAAAGGCAGGCATGCTGAATTTCAAGGGATGGTCTGAGACATCAAAAAGTATAGTAGGTGGGGGCCGACATGGAACCTATATGTCTCCAGAATAAGGAAGTGGCTTAGTTACTAGAACAGAGCATGAGGCTAAAGAGACACTGAGTTCTGGCTTGAGTCCTTTTTTGGCCCTAGGCCTACAGATGTGAATTACTCTGCAAATAGAGCTTCATTCTACTCCACTATGGAACCTGACTTTGGGGGAAGCTCATTAAATAGGGTGGTCACGCCTCTCCATGGTATGAAATCCAAGAACTTGTAGCAAATTGGAAAATCATGGTGCTTAAGAATCATACCTTTCTAGATTTTTCTGATGACCAATTGTGACCCATGACCTTCTCTTTTTGCACTGTCTTTGAGCACTTCTGTGCTAATCTGAGGACTCCTTTTCCTTTCTTTCTACTTTCATTTTGGACTAAGATGAGAACTATATTGAAAATGTTATGATGGGAGAGATGATTAATTATAAATTGCTATCTGTGTCAAACAAAAGCTAACAACTGCTTGTTCCCTAGGAAGGGTTTTTAGATAATTTTATACTCTACTTATACTGGACCAGTTAACTAGATAAATTGGATTTAATATAAAAGGCATTTTATTTTCTCAAAATAGGAGGCACTGCTTGCTCAAATCCAGGGTTTCCATTTTGAGTCTTGGGTATGTTGAGGTGCACTGAAACTGTACCATGTATGGCCTGTATGAATGTGGGTTGTGATTTAGTATATCTTCATCATGTTATTGGTCAAATTTAATTTCCCAGAGGTTAGAAAACTGAAATTATTTCATGTTTGCACACCTTACTCTTGGAAAGAGAAGATGGCAGATAATCTGTTTTTCCATTTATTCAATTTTTCCTTTGGAACCTCTCAACTAGTGATAAAGAAAACTGCATTTGTTTTAAGTGGAAGGAGCTTAATTGAGTGTGTTGGTTTTGTTATAGATGGCTATTTGTGAGTATGCAGAAACCAAATGCCACCTGGGAAGTAAAAATCATTTTTTTCCAGTGCAGTATTTTTAATTATGTCTTTTCACCAGAGCTCCAGGGCAAAAGTTCCATTTTTCTCCCTGCTCATTATTAGTAAAACCCACAAGGACAAGGTTTTCTAATTTCATATTTTTAAGTGAATTTAGCATGCAAAGTGTTCTGAAATGACATGAGATGTGTAGTTAAGATAACACCTAGGCTCTGGAATTTCTTGGCTTCACACAAATCTTTACCTTCTACCCAGACTGACTCCGTTCATGCAGAAATATTTAGCCACACAACCTGCCTGTTACTGAAAGTATATTCAGTGACTTGTTGTAATTATTGTTTGTATGCTATACACATTTGAAACATATGGTAGCTGTTAAGATAACTATATGTATATATAGTTGTTGTTTGTTTGCATTTGTGTTGAGTGTGATTTAGTGCACTATATAGGCTTGTAAACGTTTTGAAATTAATTAACCTGAAAACAGTTGAATTCACCTGTCTGGGTTCCTACTAATACACTGGCTAAGACACTGAATAACGAATGAGAGGAAAATGGAAGGGGTGAGATTCCAAAGAAGAGAACAAGGACTTATGCCTCCAGAGGGTGTAATCCCCGTCCTGCCATTGTTTTCCTCTGTGTAACTTGAGTCTGCCCGTCCTTCTTTGCTTTTGTTTTTCTGGCTTTGGCAGGAGGGTAATAGCAAGCCCAGGCAGCCTGGTAGTGAGGATGAATGAATGCCTAAAATCTTCTTTGGGAGCCTCCAGTAAAACACACTAGACCACATGTGGAAATTATTATTAGTTCATTCTCATGCACTTTTAATCCCTGCCCTCTAGGCTCAGACTGGCAGCCAAGGCACCAATTACTGTCCATGGGGCTGTTGGTTCTTGTGATGTGAACACCTGTCCTCCAGCAAATGAACTGAGATAATACACACCAATTTACTATGTGTGTCATAAGCCCTGCAAATTGAATCTCCAAAATACACTCTGATTTGAATAATACATGACACTGGGTTGAAATGACAGGAAATAGCCTCAGTACAATTGCTGGGGCATCTGTGTCCATCCCAGGCCTTTGTCCACCCAGTCTGCTGCTGCAACGCCAAGCCAGACCTCTCTCCGCATTCTCAGAGCTGACTAAGGGGGGCCATCCATATGGGGAAAGTCACTGCAGAATTGCTGGCTTTCATGGGACAGCCTTGGGCTGACTCATCCAGTCAAGCCAGAGCTTGGCAGACCCAGCCCCACACTGTTCAGGAGTTACAACGAAATTGCGACTGTGTACAACTCCAGGGTCTCTCCAGTTCATATTTAAAGAAATAGTCGTTAGACGCTGGATGATCTGCCCCATGTAAATTGTTGCCCTAAAATTTACAAGAGAGAAAATTTCAGAGTGAAAAAAAGAATGAAATCACAGTCTAGGATAGTGGTTGAGGGAATGAGTTTTAAAGGTCAGACACTGGTGTGAATCTTGCCTCCACTTTGACAAGCTGTGTGATTTCTGGCAAGTTCCAAACTATAATTTCTCTAAACTTTAGTTTCTTCATTGGCCTTTAAAGCCAGGACCGTACCTAACTTGCTTTGCCTCCATATCTCCAGTGCCTGGCATATTATCTGGCACATAGAAGGTACTGAAAAGCCCTGGATGATTCAGGATTTTTCTGGAATTGTTTTTCTTAACTGCTTGGTCCGTACTCAGTCATTTCCCACTCTTTGTGATCTCACGACTGTAGCCAGCCAGGCTCCTCTGTCCATGGGATTCTCCAGGCAAGAAGACTGGAGTGGGTTGCCATTTCCTCCTCAAGGAGAATCTTCCCAACCCAGCGATCGAACCCACTTCTCTTGCATCTCTTGTATTTCCTGGCAGATTCTTTACTGCTGTGCCACCTTGGGAAGCCCACTGCTTGTTACAGCTGCTCATGTAACAGCCAGCAAAAGCAGTGCTGGTGCACAGCCCTCTGTATCAAGTCACCCCTGTGCCTTCCTTGTAGTCTCTCTGGGACCTAGGGAAGAAGGAGGAAACTGGGCTCTTAGTGTTTGGCCTGCTGTGCCTGAATGCCCAGCCAGCAGGTTCATCATGACACTTAAGCTTGTTTTGTGCAACTCAAATCTCCTTCCTCAAAGAAAGTATTTTGCACAGCCAGAGCTGCATATTTTGATACATTTTACTTGTATATTTGTAGAATTGTATACATGTAGAATTTTATAGTGTGTCTGTTGTGTTCTTCTCAGTTTGATAACATGATTCTCACATAAATGTGGATCTATTCACTTGCATGGTTGTATTTGATATTGCACGTAAGTATGTACAATTTTCCTTTCTTTCATGTTTAATTATATGCTAATCAGTTAGAACTATCTTGATCCAGATACTCTCTATTTTCTTTTTTTTTAATATAAGTATAGTTGATTTACAATATTAGTTCAGGTGTATAACCTAGTGAGTCACTATTTTAATAGGCTATACTCTATTTAAAGTTCAAAATAGTGGCTATATTCCCTTGTGCCATTCAATATATCCTTGTTGCTTACCTATTTTATATATAATGGTTTGTATCTCTTAATCCTGTACCCCTATTTTGCCCCTCCCCATATCCTCTCTTCACTGGTAACCACAAGTTTTTTCTCTGTATTTGTGAGTCAGTTTCTGTTTTGCTAAATACATTTATTTTTTAGATTCCACCTATAAGTGGTAATATCGATTCTCTGTCTTGCTCCATCTGACTTACTTCACTAAACATAATACTCACTAGATCCATCCACATTTATTGCAAGTGGCAGAATTCCATTATTTTTTATGTCTGAGTAATATTCCACTGTATATATGTACCACATCTTCTTAAGCCAATCATTTGTTGATGGACACTTAGGTTGCTTCCATGCTTTGGCTATTGTAAATTGTGCTTCTGAGAACACTGGGGTGCATATTTCTTTTTGAACTAGTGTTTTCATTTTCTTCAGATATATACCCAGGAGTGGAACTGCTGGATCATATGGTAGCTCTATTTTTAGTTTTATGAGAAACCTCATACTACATTCCACAGTGGCTGCACCAACTTCACTTCAGTTCAGTTTCTCGGTGGTGTCTAACTGTTTGCGACCCCATGAATCACAGCACACCAGGCCTCCCTGTCCATCACCAACTCCCGGAGTCTACCCAAACCCATGTCCATCAAGTCGGTGATGCCATCCAACCATCTCATCCTCTGTTGTCCCCTTCTCCTCCTGCCCCCAATCCTTTCCAGCATCAGGGTCTTTTCCAATGAGTCAACTGTTCGCATGAGGTGGCCAAAGTATTGGAGTTTCAGCTTCAACATCAGTCCTTCCAATGAACACCCAGGACTGATCTCCTTTAGGATGGGCTGGTTGGATCTCCTTGCAGTCCTAGGGACTCTCAAGAGTCTTCTCCAACACCACAATTCAAAAGCATCAATTCTGCAGCGCTCAGCTTTCTTCACCATCCAAATCTCACATCCATACATGACCACTGGAAAAACCATAGCCTTGACTAGACGGACCTTTGTTGGCAGAGTAATGTCTCTGCTTTTAAATATGCTATCTAGGTTGGTCATAACCCTCCTTCCAAGGAGTAAGCGTCTTTTAATTTCATGGCTGCAATCACCATCAGCAGTGATTTTGAAGCCCCAAAAAATAAAGTCTGACACTGTTTCCGCTGTTTCCCCATCTACTTCCCATGAAGTGATGGGACCAGATGCCATGATCTTAGTTTTCTGAACATTGAGCTTTAAGCCAACTTTTTCACTCTCCTCTTTCACTTTCATCAAGAGGCTCTTTAGTTCTTCTTCACTTTCTGCCATAAGGGTGGTGTCATCTGCATATCTGAGGTTATTGATATTTCTCCCGGCAATCTTGATTCCAGCTTGTGTTTCTCCCAGCCTGGCATTTCTCATGATGTACTCTGCATATAACTTACATTCCCATTAACAGTGTACTAAGGTTCCCTTTTCTCCACATCCACACCAACATTTGCTATGTGTCATCTTTTTGATGCTTGCCATTTTGACAGGTGTGAGGTGATACCTCACTGTGGTTTTGCTTTGCATTTCCCTAATGATTAGTGGTGTTGGGCATCTTTTCATGTGCTTGTTTACCATCTATATATTTTCTACAGAGAAATATCTATTTGGATCTTTGTCCACTTTTAATTGACTTTTTTTGTTGCTATTATTGAGTTATATGTGGTATTTATGTGTTTTGGATATTAGTCCTTTATCATTCATATCAATTGCAGATTTTTTTTTCACATTCAGAAGTTTGTCTTCACTTTGTCAAAGGTTTTCTTTGCTGTGCAAAAGCTTTTAAGTTTAACTTGATCTCATTTGTTTAGATACTACCTTTTTTCTATAGTTATATTCATTTCTAATATCTTATCAAGGAGAAAGGTGGAGAGGAGAGTAAATGCTCTGGGAAATAAAAGCAAGGCTATGAGAAGAGCCAAGGGTACTACAACAATGTCAGTATTTGAAAAACAGACAAGCACTTATTATTCTACCCATGTTTATTTCATAGTTCCTTTTCAACTAATGCCTAAACTCTAAAAAGACAAAGTCTTAGTTGTCTTTTTAGTTTCTATGTTACCCCACATAATGCCTTTGCTTTATTTTGCAGGCTCATTATTTGCATTGAGGGCTGTTAATACATATAAACTCAGAGAAAAGTGTCTGCCCTCCAACTGAGTCCCACAACTGAGTTGGCAGTGAGCATAAGGGCATGACAGGAAGAGCTCCCAGGGGCTTTACCTGGGGTGTGAAGCTGACAGCATCTCCCAACTCTTAGGAGGACCCTGAGAGTATTTGTGCACTGTCCTCTTGTGTGCTTTCCCTTCCTTAAGTCTTCCTTGCCTCTACCCTGGACAAGCCCTAAGAACTTTGTATTTTCCACTTCCTTCTAACTTACCCCATCTTTTTCATCATTGCCTCTACCCATATTCCCTTCCTCTACCTCGTTCTTTGACTACTTTAATACACCGCACAGAAAATCTCACACTGGCAACTTCTCTCCTCCTTTCCCCATGTTCTTAGATCTTCTCTATGTCTGGACATCTCTTTAGAACTTATCTGTCAGTCTGTCTCTGTTCCAGGTCCTCACATCTCTGCAAAGTGACAATTGGTGGTATTAGACTACTGTGTTAAACATAGGAGATGTGGAAAGAGTTCTCTTTATTGATTGGTTCAAGTTTTCACTTGCTCTTTGTAACCTACTGTGTTCTCCTAGCAAGTTATTAATTTCTCTATGCTTCTGTTTTCATTCATTGATTTTTCATCCCTTTTTCATGCCCTCCAGTCACTAGTCAGCACCTTCCTTTGGCTGAATCTAGCATAAAGCCAGCTGACACAGCATCCAGAGAACTACATGCTGCTGGTCTTGGCCACTGTGCTATAGAAGAGAACATGGAGAGGCCTCAGAAGGCAAGCCCGCCCTGGACTAGCATGCAGTGTACTGATCATGCTTATTTAGTAGATGTCTCCCCTCTAAGAATGTGAGCTTCCTAGAGCCAAGAGCTGCATTTCTTTGGCTTTGCATCCCCTGCTCATTTCATAGGAATTCAAATAGAATGCAAGCTTGATCAATGTCTACGGGTGGACTTGTTAGTGAAAGTGAAATCGTATCCTTTCCAGGAAGCATGTTTGCACTTTATCTAGATAGATCTGACCTGTTAGGGGTCCAGGCTGCCAGTAGTGGGTCCTGATGAACGTGTAGTGTGGTGAAGATGAGACTAGAGAAAAGACCAACTAAAAATTATTCACAATTTTTCAAAAAGTCCTACTAACCTGGACAGGGGGCAAATTAGTTTGACAGCACAAAATAGGAATGAGATTTTAGAGAGTGCAGGATGTTGAGAGACGACTGGGAGGGGTGGGGCAGTGTTATGGGCCTTGACAGACAAAAGGAATGAGTTCCTGGTGTTACAGGTTAGTGTAGGGAAAGAGGCACTGCCATGAAAATGAATCTACTAACCGTGAAGCTGGTATCAAAGATAAAACCACATGAAATTCACTATGGCAACCCACTCCAGTATTCTTGCCCAGGAAATCACATGGACAGAGGAGCCTGGCAGGCTACAGTCCATAGGGTTGCAAAGAGTCAGAAACAACTGAGTGACTAACACTTGCAACATTCATAGCCTTGGATCAACCTCATAAGTTCTCCCTCACCCTATCCTCATTTGTTATATTCTTCTCTGCAGCAAAACACTCTCTCCTGTGTTTAACAGTACCTGGCAGGGGAATATGTGTTGAGTGAAAATTATGTAGAGGGAAAGGAAGTTTAAGTGCAGAACCATATTTACATGTAGGTTCACTTTAATCTGGAAGCCAGAATTATAAAAGCATGTGTAGCTAGCAATCTTTTTGTACTATTTTTCTTTTAAAAACAGTCACACTCTGTCTCTGAGGAATCATTAAAAATAGTCACCAGAGGATCTCTCCCTGGGCCCTTGGAGAAACAGGAAACTAACATGAGAATTTTCAAAGTTTGCAAAAGAGCATGGCCTGTAATGAATCTCTAGCAACTATCAGGGACAGATAGCCAAAAAAGGTCTCATTAGGGACTTCTCTGGTGGCTCAGATGGTACAGCGTCTGCCTACAATGCGGGAGACCCGGGTTTGATCCCTGGGTCGGGAAGATCCTCTGGAGAAGGAAATGGAAACCCACTCCGGTACTCTTGCCTGGAGAATCCTGTGGACAGAGGAGCCTTGTGGGCTACAGTCCGTGGGGTTGCAAAGAGTCGGACACTACTGAACGGCTTCACTTATGTGTTTCCCTCTCGTGATAAAACGCCAGTCTGCTCTATGTTTCACCTTCAAGGGCAAAATGCAGCTGACGGCCAGCCCCGAGCTTGTTTAAAGGACAGCGATGTTCCTGGAAGTGATCACTTCTTCTTTCACCAGGATGAGTTCTGAGGAGGAAGCCTCATCACCCTGCTCAGGAATTCACTGCTGAGAAAATTGAGCTGAGTAATCCCATCTGGCTGCTACCCTGGAAACAGCAGCTCTGCATGCCATGTGGTGACCTGTGCTCCGGCCACATCACCACGTGACCACAGTTCCATGGACCAAACAAGGAGAAGAATATGGGGCCAGCCCCTTTCCAGCCCCACCACCCAGCCCAAGAAGAAAAGGTCTTTCTTTTCCAATGTCCCTTGGAATCTCAGGCTCCAGAAGCAGGAACCTCTGAAGAATGTGTTTTTCATCTTGGCAGAGACAGCCTGGTACCCCAGTGTTAAAAAGTGTTATATGGCGATGAGAGGCCTGGGAACCATGACCTGTGAGACCCCAGACAAGGCAAGAAAATATAAGAAGATTGTTCTAGACCTGCTGGTGCATGGTCTGTATGGCCCCGTGAGTTCTGAAGTCATCCACCAGAGCATGAATATCCTAACACCATCATCCTGGGCAAGATGCAGGGGAAAGGCCTGAGCTCCTTCTTCATAGACATCACCCTCCAGACCAGGGCTTTGCTAGATGAGGAGAATGACAGCCTGAGATACTTGACCTTTGTCTTGTTTGGACAACTGGGTACCCTTGCTGGATGGAAATGGAGGAGGGTCTTCACCCATCAGGTGAAGCAGACTCAGGACTCCCTCCTGTCCCACTTACAAGACAGGAATCTTCAGGTGGCCAAGGCTTGCAAAACAACTTTCTGAGCTTGTTCTCCATATCTGAGACAAAGCAAGGACTACAGCTTCCAGAATGATGAGGATCAAAGGAACCCTAAACTCTGCTGACAGCTGAGCCACTACCATCCAGAGCTCCTGTAGTTCTTCTATGCAAATAAAATCCTGTAAACACAAAGAGGCAAGGAGGTGGGTCCAGTGAGCACAAGACTGGGGGCTCTTTTAACCCTTTGGAGGCTCTGTTGCCTCTGGTGATTGTGATAGAAAATGGGATGTTGGGAGACCAATTGATGGCAAACATAGACCATGGAATTATATAATTGCATCCAAAGTAAATTCTAAATAGCTTATGTCTCATTTTCTTCCATACAAACTTGATGATAAGGTGAGTCTTTTCTTTGAAACATTTAACATATATGTGTATTCAGTGCTTTTTTTCTCAGCATTTTTCTTCTTAAGGATATCTCTGTCACCAACCTTTCTTTTTAATTTTTAAGGCTCAGGAGAATATTACCTGAAGTTTTTTTTTTTTTTTTTTAATCTGCTATTGATCCTTTGCCATTTGCTATTAAGACCTTTTTCTGGTAAGACCTGTTTAAAGCTGGCCAAGCTACCAAAAAGTTAGTGTGGAGAGCAATTTCTAGCTGCTCATCATCTTCGACAGTCAATGCCTCCAAGATCATTCTGAACAAGAGTTAATAAAGAGAAAAAAAATCGAAAAAAAAATAGTCACCAGAACACATTATTTTAACCTTCTTTAGCTTTGTGTGTGTGTGCACGTGTGCATTCTCTCAGTCGCTTCAGTTGTGTCTGACTCTTTGCCACTCTGTGGACTGTAGCCCACCAGGCTCCTCTGTCCATGGGATTCTCCAGATAAGAACACTGGAGTGGATTCTCTCCCCACTGAGCCACCTGAGAAGCCCCTTCTTTGGCTTAGGAAAAGGTAAATGGGAAAATTTAGCTTAAATCTCATACCCTAGATACATTGTTCTTTATATCTGTGACACATTATATATTCCCCAATTACATTTTCCTTTCATTTCTGCTGAGTAAGCCATATCTTTCTCACTCCATTACTTTTGGTTTGGTCATGTGATTTGTTTTGGCTGATGGAATGTGAGCAGATGTGATATGCAGTCGTCCCTTTGCATCTACTAGGAGTTGGTTCCAGGACTCCCTCAGATATCAAAATCCAGGATGCTCAAGTTCTTTGTATAAAATGGGTAGTATTAGTACAGTTGGCCGCCTATATCCATGGATTCTGGGTCCACCATACAAGGGCCAGCTGAACTCCACATCAGAGCACAGTTTCAAATATGCTCATTTAGTGTTGGTTTTGTTTCTTTTATGCCCACCCTTTACTTGAAAAAAGCATGACCCAGACAGTAGTTGTCTTTGAACTGGGTTCCAAAATGAGAAAACTAACAGAGAAGAACTGAGAAGAACCTATCAGAGCCACAGCTAACTTGCTGACCTCAGCTATTTGAACAAAAGTAAGCATTTGCTATTGTAAACTAATAAGGTCCAGGTATTTGATCATTATTGCTGCAGTAACAAATGAACACCAACTTTGCAGCATAAACAGCACAAATTTATCTTACAGTTCTATAGGTGAAGTCCAACATGAATCTAACTGGTTAAAATCAAGGTGTTGGCAGGGCTAGGTCCATTTCTGGAGGTTTTAGGGGAGAATCTGTTTCTTTGCCTTGTCCAGCTTCTAGAGGTTGTGCATATCCCTTGGTTGGTGGTTTGCTTCCAACTTCTTCAGAGCCAATGACATTGCATCTATTTTCCCACAGCTACATCTCCCCACTGATTGTCTTTTTCTGCCTTCCTCTTTCACTTTTAAATATTCTTATGATTTCACTGGGCTCATTCACTGAATTTGGATGATCTCTGAAACTTTACGGTCAGCTGCATAGCAACCTTAATTTCTGTTTGCCCTGTAACCTTAACATATTCACAAATTCTAAGGATTATGACAGGGATATCTTTGGGGGCAATTATTTTGCAGTGTAGGTATCATACTCAAGGCTGATATTATTGAGATAGCAGAGAACTAACAACTAGTTTGTAAATGTACATAAAACAGTGACTTCCTGTGGTTGCTTGAAGTCATAAGAGAAAACATACAAGCAGAGTCACATTGACGCTGATGGTCTGGCTCCGTGTCTTATACTGACCCTAGCTGTGGGACCCTGGGCAAGTCATTTGATTTATTTCACTCTTAGTTTCTTTACTTTTAACATGGAAATACTCAACATTGATGCTGTTTATCTTTCAGGGTTACTAGGATCAAATGAAATAATGCAGTATAAGGATATATGTCTCTCTCTCTATATATATGCATTTCATTTTTTCTTCTTTATTATGGCTGAATAATATACCATTGTGGGTGTGTGTGTGTATATACACACACACACACATTATATTTTTATATCTGTTAATCAGTTGATGAACACTTAGATTGTTTACATACCTTGCCTCTTTTCTTCAATTGGAGTGTAGTTGCTGTACAACATAAATTACAGGTGTACAGTGCAGTAATTCACAATTTTAAAGGTTATATTCCAATTATACTTATTATAAAATATTGGCTATATTCCCTACATTGTCAGATATATCCTTGTAGTTTATTTTATACCTAATAGTTTGTACCTGTTACTCTGCTACTCCTGGGTTATTTCCCCTTCTTCCCTCTCCCCACTGGTAACCACTAGTTTGTTCTCTATATCTGTGAGTCTGTTTCTTTTTTGTTCTATTCACTAGTTTATTGTATTTTTTTTTAGATTCTACATATAAGTGATATCATACAATATTTGTCTTTCTCTGTCTGACTTATTTCACTTAGCATAATACCCTCCAAGTCCATCTATGTTGCTGTAAATGCAAAACCTCATTTCTGATGGCTGAGTAGTATATATTTATACCACACCTTATTTATCCAATCATCTGTTGTTAGATGCTTAGATTGCTTCCATATCTCTGCAATTGTAAATAATGTTTCTGTGAACATTGGAGTGCATATATCTTTTAGAATTAGTGCAAGACTTTATTCTTTTCTTTTCTGTAATAGGATATATAGGTTGGTAATAGGGTCATCAGATGCAATCTTGCCACAAATACTCTTTTATATGGACCATGACTTCTGTGTCTATGTATGCATATTTGTGTGCTTATAACTATGCTGTGACTACACGTTCAGCTAACTCACCTTTCCAGTGAAACAGTACTGCAGGTTTCAAAGATGCATACCATCTTCATTTCTTCACCAGTGAGGACCATTAACAAATAATAATAAATTTGTAAATTAAGATCTTGATTTTTAGTCACTAAGTCATGTCCAACTCTTTTGCAACCCTGTGGACTGGAGCTCTCCAGGCTCCTCTGTCCATGGGAATGCCCAGGCAAGAATACTGGAGTGGGTTGCTATTTCCTTCCCCAGGGTATCTTCCCAACCCAGCAAGGGAACTCACATCTCCTGTATTGCAGGTGGATTCATTACCACTGAACAACCAAGGAAACCATCAAAATTAAGATGCCAATTTCCACTAATGAAAACCCCCATGTTTTCAGAGAGAGATGTATATGCCTATGTCTGTTTTGTTGTATATTATAAAATTTTTCTTTTATTTAACCTTTTGTATCATATCACAGCATGGTCTTGACATTCTAAGTTTTCAGTTTCATAGGTTTTTTTTGAGAAGAAACTCACAAATAGAATGATATATAACGTTGCTTTTTCTTATTGTTGGGGGTTCAGCTTGGTGCTGATCCTCTTAGCCAGTTTCTAAGGCTTCCTGGCTAAGAGCAGCTGTCTCTTCCGATGGCAGCTAGATGTTCTTAATATTTTGGTAAGTGAAGGATGGGAGAATTTATCTTACCATTATACATAGGTTCATGAGAGATCACACTTTTATAGATATTTGAGGAGTTTATGTCTTTCTACATCTTTTATTCTTTTTGCCTGCTTTCACATGTTCTTTACTATTTTAGATACAATTTATTTAAATGCATTCTTGTGTGTTTTTACTGGTGTATGTATATACAAGTTATATGTGCTGTTATTTCAGGTCAAATTAAGATACTTGTCTAATGACAGAGCCACATTTTTAATAAGCTGTTTTCAAGAGATCACAAATTTGTTGGCTACAAGCTGAATCTTTTCAGCAAAGCAATGCGTCAGAGAAAACTATCACTTGTAAAAACATTTTCCCATTTAGTACAGGAGCCTACAACCATTCCATGAAATTATGCTGTGCTATGCTAAGTACAAACATGAGAATTAGTCCAAAGCATGGCACTAATAAATCAAAAAGTCCTATAATATTCAAACTAAAAATTCAGAAGAAGAACAAAATTTCAGTGGTATACATGCCTTCCAAAATAAAAGGAGTTAATCATTCAGAGAAAGAGTTATCTTGAAAATTAGTGCCTAGTAAAGTGGAAGATCTCTATTCCCTTGTCCAGTTCTGTTCTCTAAAACTAAATATTCTAAAATAGTTTTTGTTTTGAAGTTCATTTTGATGTTAACCATTATATTGATAGTTCTAATGACTGTTCTAGGTTTTGATCTAGAAGACAATATTGTCTAAAATAACAAGATATTATAATTATTATAATTAGTAATTATCAAACACAATGCCTTTTAAACAAATTAAAATTACAGGCATATACAATAGTTCATAAAAATATAACCAAAAGGGTATGCATTTAAAACAATAGGACGGTTGGGAAGAATGGAAAATGGGATTATGGGAAGACAATAAAGGAATACCTAAATTAATAAATGAATAAAACAGGGGAGTATTTAATATGGTGTGAATTAAGGAGCATGATTAACTTAACCTCTGCACCAGGGGTTCAAAAATACTAATCTGTTTGTGCTTCACCTTCTTTTGGAGGCAGTGTTTCAATTTAGGATGCAAATTATAATGACCTGAGGCTCTTTAAAATATGCCCATACTTGTACCCAATCCCTAAATTTTCTGACTTAATAAGGCTGGGGGAGAAATTTGTTGTTGTTCAGTCACTCAGTCATGTCCAACTCCTTGCGATCCCATGGACTGCAGAACGCCAGGCTTCCCTGTCCTTTACCATCTCTCGCAGCTTGCTCAAACTCCTGTCCATTGGGTCGGTAATGCCATCCAACCATCTCATCCTCTGTTGTCCCCTTCTTCTCCTGCCTTCAATCTTTCCCAGCATCAGGGTCCTTTCTAATGAGTCAGCTCTTCAGATCGGTTGGCTAAAGGATTGGAGCTTCAGCATCAGCTCCAATACTTTGGGGGAGAAATTAGGTATGTGTATTTTTTGTGACTAAATATTATGAAGTGAACACATCTGTGTACGGTTAATCGAAAACATAGAACATCACAAACATCCCAGATGACCTTCTCTTTGAAAAAGTAGTACTTTTGAAAGGTCCAGATCTGATTCTAATGTTTGCATAGGGTTAAGGACCATTCTTCTGGCTCATATTCAGGCTAATGCCTTCTTCTCTCATGGCTTTCTTTCCCTTGCATTCGTTTTTATTTATTTTGCAGTTTTCCAAGTATTCATAGTAAGTAGGGATGATCTATAAACCTTTTCAGTCCTTTTATCTTAAAAATGTATCTATTTTCTTGTTTGATTGTTAGATTTACTACATGTAGGATTATTATTTCAAATCATTTTTCCACTCAAATTTGATAGCACTTTCCACTGTCTTTGAGCCTCTAATTTTGGTGACATCAGTTTGATGTCATTTGTTGTACATATCTTTTTAAATTATCTCTTCCCTGGAAGTTTTCTTGATTTCCTCTGAATCCTTGAAGCCCTGAAATTTCACTGAAATATATTGATATATGCTTGATTCTGCTACCCAGCTCAACATCTGATAGGTCTGTAAGTTAAAAATATTTGCATTATTTCTTTATTTCCTTCCCTTTGCTAATCACTGACTCCTCCTAAGAATGCCTGTTAGATCAACATTGGCATTCTGGAATTGAACCTCAATGATGTAAAGAAAAAAAATTACATATGTATATTATATATAGCTAAAATATATTTATATATAACATAATTATATTCTACAGTATGAGAAATTTCTTAAATGTGATATTTCCAATACTAACCTTGGTCTTAACTGGATTATTCCTTTATTCAGTTCATTGACTAACATTTCATAATCACATATTTTTTAATTCCACAAATTGATTCTCTGGTAGTTCCCTTTTTAAAGAAATAACAGTCTGTCCTTGTTTTCTGCATGCAGTATCTTCTTAAACTTCTCTGAATAAACAAGTGGAATATGTTTAACTTTCCTTTTTGTTCTGAAATCATTTCTGTTTCTTATAGGTTTTTTTTTGTTTTATTCATTGTGATTTTTGCCATTTTTGGTCTTCCTCCAATGTGTGGTGATCCTTAGATAAAAATCTGTATTTATTGAATAAAAGATTAGAAAGATTAATGATCTATTTACATAGAGAAGATGTCAGTTACTACTGCTTTGTAAGTTACTAAGCATGAACCCTTCTGGGTGACTGGGGACTTGCATAATTAGACAAATAGAGAGGGCTTTGAAAGTGAAAGTGTTAGTTGCTCAGTCCTGCCCGACTTCTTGTGACCCCAACCCCATGGACTGTAGTCCACGAGGCTCCTCTGTCCATGAAATTCTCCAGGCAAGAATACTGAAGTGTGTAGCCATTCCCTTCCCCAGGGGATCTTCCCAACCTAGGGATTGAACCTGGGTCTCCTGCATTGCAGGCAGATTCCCTACTGTCTGAGCCACCAAGAAAGCCCAGATTAAAACTCTTTAGTGAATATATTTTTTAGAGTTGCTTCTCCTCTTTCTTTCCTCAGCATCTGCTGTGTCTATCTAAATCCATTCTCCTAGCCTCTCTCTCAGGCTTCTATAGGAATGGTAGGTTTATTCCCTAGGCAGATCAACTCCCTCTTTTAGAAAGTTATTTTGCTCTGAGTTGGCTTAGTTAATTAAAACATTATTTATAAAGCATTTTAATTAAGTGGTCCATTCCAGCTTTTTGTCCATGTTGAGTTGGAATTTGGAGCTAGTCCTTGGTTATCTTGGGGACAGAACTTTCAGTTAGTGTTTAGGTCTAAGGTTTCTCCATCCTGTTTACCCTTCAGCCTGATTCTTTTTATTAGCTAGGATTCCCTCAAGCTTTTTTCTATACTGATGGCTAACTTTTTTATTTTTAAATATTGTGATTTTCATTAAAAACATATATGTACACACATAAGTGTGTGTGTGTGTGTATTTGTTGTTGTTCTTTCGCTAAATCATGTCCAACTCTGTGACCCCATGAACTGCAGCATATCGGGCTTCCCTGTCCTTCACTGTCTCCCGGAGTTTGCTCAAACTAGTGTCCATTGAGTCAATGATGCCATCCAACCATCTTATCCTTTGCCACCCCCTTCTCCTCTTGCCCTCGATCTTTCCCAGCATTGGGGTCTTTTCCAATGAGTCAGTTCTTCACATCAGGTGGCCAAAGTATTGGAGCTTCAGCTGCAGCACCAGTCCTTCCAATGAATATTCAGGGTTGATTTCCTTTAGGATCGACTGATTTGATCTCCTTGCTGTCTAAGGGACTCTCAAGAGTCTTCTCCAGCACCACAGTTAGAAAGCATCAATTCTTTGGTGCTCAGCCATCTTTATGTCCACTCTCACATCCATACATGACTACAGGGGAAGAACCACAGCTTTGACTATGAGTATGTATATATATATGTATGTGTGTGTATATATATATATATGCTTAGTTGCTCAGTCATATCCAACTCTTTGTGACCTCATGGATTGTAGCCCACCAGGCTCTTCTCTCCATGGGGATTTTCTAGGAAAGAATACTGCAGTGGGTTGCCATGCCCTTCTCCAGGGGATCTTCCCAAATGGGGGATTGAACCCAGATATCTTGCATTGCAGGTGGATTCTTTACCATCTGAGCCACTGGGGAAGATATATATATATATGAAGAGAAAGCAGAGTTGTTTGCACAAATCTGACATCTTTCGCTGGAAGTCCTGATGAGTATATAATAGATTTGCATTAATCAAAAGGAAAGTACATATAGATATTGGAAAATTCTGTTATATCAGTGGCCATATTCAGTAAGTTGATTGCCTTAAACAGGACAATATACTGCTAGGAGAAAGCAATAGTGAAAATATCTGAGATATTTCAATGGAAAATTTAGAGGTATTAAGTAAATAAACCTAAAATGATCTAATATATACAGTCAATGTGTTTTCAAGACAATAGACCAAGATTTTGGAGATATACATATCCAATTGTCTACTCATTTCATTTGCCCATCTGTTTCTCTTACTTTGTCCTGCTTTCCGTCTCTCTAGCAAGTCTTAAAGCAACAATAAAAAATGCTCAAGTGTCTTAGCCTTCCAGGTAGAGAAAAGATAATGACCCTAGAACTCTTTAACTCAATATTTAAATTACACCACATGTAAACCCATGGCTGATTCATGTTAATGTATGGCAAAAACTACTACAATATTGTAAAGTAATTAGCCCCCAACTAAAATAAATAAATTTATTAAAAAAAAAATGCAAGAAAAAAAAAGAAAAAAAATTACACCAATAATTTATAACTCTTTTGTACCATGAATCCTTTTGGTAGTCTGATAATGCTTATGAACACTTTTATGAATTAATATTTTAAACACATAAAATAAAACTTACACAATGACACTGGGAACTGAGTATATTGAAATACATGTTATAGTAACAAAATTGTTATATATTTCAAATTTCTGATGACTGTTCTGCCTCTTAATTAGTAATACCAGATGATAATCAGATTATCATTCTTTTTAAATAAATATTATCCATATAAAATAGTGCTGTTCTTATTTTTCATGAATTTCAGAGCTTTCTTATTTCCCTTTTTTCTTCTATCTTGACCTTTATTCTAAATTTATTCTGTTGTTATTTTTCTAGCATATTTAATTGCTGCTGCTGTTGCTGGAATGTTATTAATTTTCAGCTTTTCTTCTTATCAATATAAGAACATTAAGTCCATAAATGTTCCTCTGAATAAATCTTTACTGCATCCCATATTTTTGATATGTAGTAATATTATCATTGTCCCAGTGTATTTTTCTGTTTCTTTCAGGATTTAATCATTGACTGAAGAGTTATTTAATAGCATATTTTTAAATGTTCAGTGAATGATCAAAGTTAGTTGTTGTCCCCCCTCTAGAAATCACTTATTCCTGAAGTATATCCACATTGTTGTTTTTTTTTTAATTTCATGGCTGCCATCACCATCTGCAGTAATTTTGGAGTCCAAGAAAATAGTCTCTCATTGATTTCATTGCTTCTGCCTCTATTTACTATGAAGTGATAGGATCAGATGCCATGATCTTCGTTGTTTGAATGTTTTTAAGCCAGCTTTTTCACTTTTGTCTTTCACTTTCATCAAGAGTCTCTGTAGTTCTTCTTCACTTTCTACCATAAGGGTGGTGTCATCTGCATATCTGAGGTTATTGATATTTCTCCCTGCAATCTTGATTCCAGCTTGTGCTTCATCCAGTCCAGCATTTTGCATGATGTACTCTGCATATCGTTAAATAAGCAGGTGACAATATATAGCCTTGATGTACTCCTTTCCCAATTTGGAACCAGTCTGTTGTTCCATATCTGGTTCTAACTGTTGCTTCTTGACCTGCATACAGATTTCTCAGGAGGCCAATCAGGTGGTATGGTATTCTCATCACTTGAAGAATTTTCCACAGTTTGTTCTGATCCACACAGTCAAAGGCTTTGGCATAGTCAATAAAGCAGAAGTAGATGTATTTCTGGAACTCTCTTGCTTTTTCTATGATCCAACGGTTGTTGGCAATTTGATCTCTGGTTCCTCTGCCTTTTCTAAATCCAACTTGAACATCTGGAAGTTCACAGTTCACGTACTGTTGAAGCCCGGCTTGGAGAATTTTGAGCATTACTGTGCTAGCGTGTGAGATGAATACAATTTTCTGGTACTTTGGACATTCTTTGGTATTGCCTTTCTTTGGGATTCGAATGAAAACTGACCTTTTCCAGACCTATGGCCACAGCTGAGTTTTCCAAATCTGCTGTCATATTGAGTGTATCACTTTAATAGCGTCATCTTTTAGGATTTGAAATAGCTCAATTGGAATTCCATCACCTCCACTAGCTTTGTTCGTAGTGATGCTTCCTAAGACCCACTTGACTTGCATTCCAGGATGTCTGGCTCTAGGTGAGTGATCATACCATCATGGTTATTTGGGTCATGAAGATCTTTTTTGTATAGTTCTTCTGTGTATTCTTGCCACCTCTTCTTAATATCTTCTGCTTCTGTTAGGTCTATACCATTTCTGTCCTTTATTGTGCCCATCTTTGCATAAAATATTCCCTTGGAATTTCTAATTTTCTTGAAGAGATCTCTAATCTTTCCCATTCTATTGTTTTCCTCTATTTCATTGCATTGATCACTGAGGAAGGCTTTGTTATTTCTCCTTGCTATTTTTTGAAACTCTGCAATCAAATGGGTATATCTTTACCTTTTTCCTTTGCCTTTCACTTCTCTTCCTTTCTCAGCTATTTGTAAGGCCTCATCTGACAACCATTTTGCCTTTTTCATTCCTCCTTTTTGCGGATGGTCTTGATCCCTGCCTCCTGTACAATGTCATGAACCTCCATCCATAGTTCTTCAGGCACTCATCTATCAGATCTAATCCCTTGAATCTATTTGTCACTTCCACTGTATAATCATAAGGGATTTGATTTAGGTCATACCTGAATGATCTAGTTGTTTTCCCTACTTTCTTCAATTTAAGTCTGAATTTTTCAATAAGGAGTTCATGATTTGAGCCACAGTTAGCCCCTGGTCTTATCTTTGCTGTCTGTATAGAACTTCTCCATCGTTGGCTGCAAAGAGTATAATCAATCTGATTTCATCATTGACCATCTGGTGATGTCCATGTGTAGAGTCTTCTCTTGTGTTGTTGGAAAAGGGTGTTTGCTATGACCAGTGCATTCTCTTGGCAAAACTCTGTTAGCCTTTGCCTTGTTTCATTGTGTACTCCAAGGCTAAACTTGCCTTTTACTCCAGGTATCTCTTGACTTCCTACTTTTGTATTCCAGTCCCCTATGATGAAAAGGACATCTTTCTCGGGTGTTAGTTCTAGAAAGTCTTGTATGTCTTTGTAGAACCATTCAAATTCAGCTTTTTCAGCATTACTAGTTGGGGTATATACTTGGATTTCTGTGATATTGAATAGTTTGCCTTGGAAATGAAGAAAAGTTATGGCCTACCTAGACAGCATATTAAAAAGCAGACACATTACTTTGCTGACAAAGGCCCAACTAGTCAAAGCTATGGTTTTTCCTGTAGTCATGTATGGATGTGAGTGTTTGACTATAAAGAAAGCTAAGTGCTGAAGAATTGATACTTTTCAGCTGTGGTGTTGGAGAAGACTCTTGAGAGTCCCCTGGACTGCAAGGAGATCAAACTAGTCCATCCTAAAGGAAATCAGTCCTGAATATTCATTGGAAGGACTGATGCTGAAGCTGAAACTCCAATACTTTGGCCACCTGATGTGAGGAACTGACTCATTGGAAAAGCCTCTGATGCTGGGAAAGATTGAAGGCGGGAGGAGAAGGGGACAACAGAGGATGAGATAGTTGGATGGCATCACTGACTCGATGGACATGTGTTTGAACATCTCCGAGAGTTGGTGATGGATAGGGAAGCCTGGCGTGTTGCAGTCCATGTGGTCACAAAGAGTAGGACACAACTGAGTGACTGAACTTGACTGATTCACGTTTTTCTGTTAGTATTTTCTTTTGGCTTGCCTTTGTCTGAACCTAAGCTTTATTTCATCGTCACTGTTTTTTGTTTGCCAAACATCTGTATATCACATTCATTCCTAAATGATAGTTTAGGGTAAAGATGAAATTCTGACTGCTATTTTTCTTCTTTGAATTTCAGCTGTCTTCTGGCTTCTAGTTTTGCTCTTGAGAACTTGTCTGCTTTGTTTTCCCTTCACAAAAAGTGTCTTTTTTCTTTGAATGCTTTAAAGTCTCTCTTTAATGATCTACAGTTTCATTGTAGCTACTATGTTGTGTCTAGGTGTCTTTTTCTTTTTAGTGATTCTGCTGGAATTCCTTTGACCTTCTTAGCCTCAGAATTGGTGTCTTTCTCAGTTCTCGAAAATTCTCAGCCATTATCACTTGGGCTATTGCCTTTTTGCCTGTTCTCCCCGTTTCTCAGGAACTCTGCATAAACATAGAAGAACCTTTTTACTTTATTTTCAATATCTCTTTATTTTTCTTTCATATTTTCATTTCTTTATAACTCAACTTTGTGCTGCATTCTGGGTAATGAGTTAAATTCAATATTCTCCTTCATGAATTCTCTCTTCAAGTTAGCTAATGGAAGCTAATTTGTTTTTAGCCCATCTATTGAGTTTCTCATTTTGCTGATAGTAGTTTTCATTTCCAAAAGTTTTATTTTGAAATTTTGGAAATTATACCTGGTCAACTTTGATGGTCTACTGTTCTGTAATCATATTCTTGACTTTTTTTTTTCTTTAAACCTACTTGTTTTATATTCCTTGCCTGACAATATCAACATTTGCCATCCTTGGTATATTATTCTGCAGGTTTTAAATTTTTTTCCCTACTAATTATGCCTCTCTCTGATGGTAGTTACTTTCATCTTTGTGGGAATTTTGTGAGAATGAGGTTTAAAAGTCTCCCCTTCAGAGAAGATTTGTTTCTGGTTTCTGCAGGTGAATATAGACACTAATGACTAAGAATCACTTAATATGTGACTTATGGGTTGTGTAGACCAGATAGCTAGCATTAGGTAATTTCATTCCCAACCTCAGATAAGGATTCACTTATATTTGGGAAGTTTCTAGGAGAAATTTTCTTTTTATTTTCAACTCTATGTAGATTGATGGTCAAATTAGGCAAATATCCTACCATGCTCCACTGTAATTTTTTTTTTCCCCTTTCAACACAGAGTGCACTGCCTCTCAGCATCCCAAGCTCTATGTGGGGATCTCTGATTCAACCTTCTTTGTGAGTGCTCCCTACAAGTAATTTTGATTGTTCTCCATTCCTGTGGCTCATTAAAGCCAAATCTATATGTCAACATCATGTTCTCACCTCTCTAGATGTCTCCAAAAGCTCATATGTCTGTGCCAGCTCAGCCATGCATTTAAAAATTATTTTAAAAATATCTTATGAACACACCTATGACTAGATTGTGGTTTCTAAGTACTGTTTTGGAGAAATGACTGCTCTTTTAGGCCTGGGTCAGGGAAAGTACACAGTGAGCCTGCTACATCTTCTTGTGCCAGAAAACAAGCAAGCTCTCAAAGAAGGGAGACATGTCACAAGGACCCAGGAGCTAGCTTTGGAACAGTTTAAGCATCAAAAAGAATAATGACTATAATTGACTGTAACCACTTAGTATAAAAAATCTGTGGTGTCAGAAAGGGAGAGACATGCTACCAATGAGATTATTAACTTATCCTTGAAGTTCGTAATTAAAGGCAAAGTTAGGCATTTAGCATAACTCTTGGTGGAAGTGAAGTTCAGCCTGTGGTCATGAGATAAAGTGCTCTCTTTTTTATATACAGATGTTTAAAAATGCTAATTAAAAAAGAAGATGAAATGATAGAATTCAAAAATGACATTTTTATAAACCTAAGTAAAATAGTTCAGTAAAGGATCATCACTAGAGACTAAAATCGTTAGGGGAAATGTTGTTGAGATCAAAGTGTCACACTAAAACACCACTTGCCAATTTTAATAGGCAGGAAAACAAAATCCTTTACAGTGGAGAGATCTGGGAGTCAACATTTTGACCATGTGATGGAAAGTAGTCACATTAACAGTGGGCCATGTGACATTTATACTTCCTGATGATATATCACATGACATACAAGGTATTTTTGCCCAGAGTGCTACACCTGAATCAAGTCAAGGCTTGACATTTAACTTTCTGATTGTAAGAAATACAGAGAATTAGAAAAACAAGAAAAATGACACCATGAGGGAAAGGTGGATCTCAAAATGTAGAACCTTGTTTATGCTGGCTAAGTCTCTCAAAAATGTCAGATGATTTAGGGGAACAAAAAAGGGTAGGAAGCATGAACTTTTTTCTTTTTAGTTGTGCTGGGTCTTCTTTGCTGTGCAAGGACTTTATCTAGTTGTGGTGAGCCGGGGCAGGAGGCAAGGGGGGGTAGGTTGGGGGTGTTGAACTACTCTCTAGTTGTGGTACATGGGGCTTCTCATTGTGGTGGCTTCTCTTGTTCTGAGCATAGGATCTAGGTTTACAGGCCTCAATAGTTGGAGCATGCAAGCACAGTAGTTGAGACTTGCTGGCTCTAGGGCATGTGGGTTCAGTAATTGTAGCTTGTGGGCCCTAGAGTGTGCAGTGTCAGTAGTTTTGGCACATGAGATAAGTCAATCCACAGTATGTGTAATCTTCACAGACCAGGAATCTGGATCCCTGAACTGGCAGGCAGATTCTTATCCATGGTACCACCAGGGAAATCCAAGAAGCATGAATTTTGAATCAAAATTCAAAAAAGGGCTAAAAATACTTTAGAAAAAATTGTGTCAAGAATACACAGAAAAACTATACAAAGAAGATCTTCATGACCCAGATAACCATGATAGTGTGATCACTCACCTAGAGCCAGACACCCTGGAATGTGAAGTCAAGTGGGTCTTAGGAAGCATCACTATGAACAAAGCTAATGGAGGTGATGGAATTCCAGTTGAGTTATTTCAAATCCTAAAAGATGATGCACTCAATATGCTAGCAAATTTGGAAAACTCAGCTGTGGCCATAGGACTTGAAAAGGTCAGTTTTCATTCCAATCCCAAAGAAAGGCAATTCCAAGAATGCTCAAACTACCACACAGTTGCACTGATCTCACATGCTGGCAAAGTAATGCTCAAAATTCTCCAAGCCAGGCTTCAGTAGTACGTGAACCATGAATTTCCAGATGTTCAAGCTGGATTTAGAAAACGCAGAGGAACCAGAGATCAAATTGCCAACATCTGTTGGATCATAGAAAAAGCAAGAGAGTTACAGAAAAATATCTACATCTGCTTTATTGACTACACCAAAGCCTTTGACTGTGTGGACCACAACAAACTGGAAAATTCTTCCAGAAGTGGGAATACCAGATCACCTGACCAGCCTCCTGAGAAATTTGTATGCAGGCCAAGAAGCAACAGTTAGAACTGGACATGGAACAACAGACTGGTTCCAAATTGGGAAAGGAGTACAACAAGGCTATATATTGTCACCTGCTTATTTAACTTATATGCAGAGTACATCATGCAAAATGCTGGACTGGATGAAGCACAAGCTGGAATCAAGATTGCCGGAAGAAATATCAATAACCTCAGATATGCAGGTGACACCACCCTTATGGCAGAAAGCGAAGAAGAACTAAAGAGCCTCAAGTTGGCTTAAAACTCAACATTCAGAAAACTAAGATCATGGCATCTGGTCCTTTCACTTCATTGCAAATAGATGAGGAAAAAATATAAACAGTGAGAGACTTTATTTTGGGGGGCTCCAAAATCACTGCAGATGATGATTGCAGCCATGAAATTAAAAGATGCTTGCTCCTTGGAAGAAAAGCTCTGACCACCCTAGATAGCATATTAAAAAGCAGAGACATTACTTTGCCAACAAAAGTCCATCTAGTCAAAGCTATGGTTTTCCAGTAGTCATGTATGGATGTGAGATTTGGACTATAAAGAAAGCTGAGCACCAAAGAATTGATGCTTTTGATCTGTAGTGTTGGAGAAGACTCTTGAGAGTCCCTTGGATTGCAAGGAGATTGAACCATTCAATCGTAAAAGAAATCAGTCCTGAATGTTCATTGGAGGGACTGAAGCTGAAGGTAAATCTCCAGTACTTTGGCCACCTGATGGGAAGAACTGACTCATTGGAGAAAACCCTGATGCTGGTAAAGATTGAAGGTCCAATAAATCTATATGTTCATGACTCGATGGACATGAGTCTGAACAAGCTCCAGGAGTTGGTGATAGACAGGGAAGCCTGGCATGCTACAGTCCATGGGGTTGCAAAGAGTCAGACACGACTGAGTAACTGAACTGAACTGAACTGGGAAATAAACAGTGGGTATAGCAAGGTAAAAATTTGGTAATGCTTTTTAAAAAAATCTATACTTTTTAGTTGTTCAGTTACTTTGGATGCTTTTTCTGGATGTGTACCTCAAGGTGGACCTGTATCACATAATAGGTATATATCTAATTTTAATTTGTTATTGGTAGATTATATACCTTAATTCATTCAGTTACTTTCAGTAATTTGCTACATCCTTCAGAAAGTAAATTTTCAAAATGCAATGTGTGAACTGATCTTTTCACAAAGCATTAAGTTAATGCTTACATAATTTACATTTTAGTTTATTAGAATGTTATAAATATGTTATAGGTTACATGATGTGTATCAAAGCATGTATTTACAATTAACTTATGTTAACCTTCCAATAACTGTATGTTTCCATTTATCACATTTCATTAGTATATGTATTATTCTTTATTAAAGGTAGTCAAATTACATAATATTATTATGTTTAGCCAGAAAGTTACCCTATTCCAAAAAATTGCAGAGGAAGTAACACTTCCAAACTCTGACTCCAAAACCAAATATAAAAGTCGATATATGTGTATGCATAATTAATTCACTTTGCTATACATCTGAAATTAACACACTGTAAATAAACTATATTCCAATAAATTTATTTTAAAAAGAAAAAAAAATAAGCAAACAAAATTAGGACCTAAGGCAGGACAGTAATTGTGGTTTAGTAACTAAATTGTGTCCCACTCTTGTGACCTAATGGACTGTAGCTCACCAGGCTCCTCTGTCCATGGGATCTTCCAGGCAAGAATACTGGAGCACGTTGCCATTTCCTTCTCTAGAGAATCTTCCAGACCCAGGGATAGAACCCAGGTCTTTCCTGTGCTGCAGGCAGTCTCTTGCATTGCAGGCAGATTCTTTACAAACTGAGCCACCAGGGAAGCCCCCAAGCCAGAACTACTTTCAGTAAAACTAAGTCATCCTTATCTTCTCTTTGAGAGCTCGCTGCACAAAAATAATAAAAGTATACAGTAAAGTTTCCTTAATTGGTCCAATAAATCAAATTCATATAAAAAAAAAGAGAATATTTGAACCTCACGCATTTAGCAGAGAATTTGGTAATTTCTTACAGAGACAGCCGTGAACATGTAGTAGAGTAATACCTAAAGATACAACCACAATTCTGAATTGGCCCTAATTTTGTTTGTTTGCTTGTTTTTTAATTTAAGCTATTTTGTCTTTTTTCCTTTAAAATTTTTTTGTTGTGGTTGGAGTATAGTTGACTTACACTGTTGTGTTAATTTCAGGAGCATAGCAAAGTGAACCACTTTCACTCTTTTGTAGATTATTTTCCCATGTAAGTGATTACAGAGTATTGAGTAGAGTTCCCTATACTATATGTAATATGTTCTTATTGTTTATTTTATATTCAAATATTCTTTAAAGTTCCATATACATACATGATCTTTTCTGACACAAATAACCTTACTGATATTAAAAAAATGGTTTAGAAAAACACACTGAGATTTTAAAATAAAAGACCTAAAATAATGATCAATTTATTATTATTTTCTACTTCAAATCTTACCTGCCAATTGATCTTTGACTCGCAGAGAGGTTAATTAAAATAATATTTAATTTGTAAATAATTAACTTTCTTAAGGCAATCAATTCTAATCTAGGAGAAACTAATGGACCATAGTAAATCTTAGAAATATATTTTATGTTTTATTAACTTTCTTTTCTTTATAATTCAGCAGATGCATTTGAAACTTTCAAAGAAAAGGCATTGCCTATAGCACTGAAATCATCTCTCTAGGAATATCTGGAAATTTAAGTTCTAGGTCAAACACACTTTAGCCAAATAGATTCTGTGTTTCCACTAAAGAAGAGGCACTTTGAGGTGAAAGAATATTCTAGATTCACCTTCATGTTTGTAATTTCTCATTAAAAGAGTGACCAGCTATAAGAATTCTTATTAAGAGCTAAAAATGAAATCCATGTATTATAATTTAAATACTATAAAACAAAGTTCTTAAGCAAAAATAACTTAAAAATTAATTTTGAAAGTGAAAGTGTTAGTCGCTCAGTCGTGTCCAACTCTTTGTGACCTTATGGACTGTGGCCTGCCAGACTCCTCTGTCCATGGAATTCTTCAGGCAAGAATACCAGAGTGGTTTGCCCTTCTCTAGGGGATCTTCCCAACCCAGGGAATTGAACCTGGGTCTCCTGCATTGCTGGCAGATAGTTTACCAACTGAGCCACTACAAAATTAGCTGCTGGTCTGATTTTCTCAGGAGTTTTAAAGAGTCCATTGTTTGGGCAATTTTAGGGCAGCATTTCGAATTCAACATTTATTTTTATTAAGAATTTAGGAGCAAGAGATGATTGAAGTAGTATCACAAATCAGGAATTCTAGAATCAGAATAGTGGTGTGACATTAGATAAGCACTCATTTCAGTATCCTCGTTTCTTAGAAACAGAAAAAAATAGTACCAGTATTCCTTACGTATTACTTTACTGTTCAACTTGGCCATGACTTACCCTTCCATTCAACATTAGAACCCTTGAGTTATCCTTGGTTAGTGCATATCTAAATACTGTCCCTGTGGCTTAAGCAGCTTCCATGTCATTCTCTGCTTTTCCTATTACACATCTTCTGTCCACTAGTACTAAAGACAAAATTCTCTAAGGCCCAAACCATTTGTTTTTTCTAATAGCAATACTATTCCTAAAATGTTCATCCTATTGTCGCAGATGAGCACTGAGCAGGCTTGTATATTTGGGTTAGTGCTTTTCTTATAACAAGTACCACTAGATTTTCCAAAGTGAGGCTATGTGTATCCCATAGTGCCACCTCTAACTTTGTTTTCACGGGCCCATGTTGAACTTCAGTGCGTTAGTTAAGGTATGAATGTTTTATACTGTCACCTAGTGGTGATTGCTTGTTCACCAATAGCTTACTTTTGGCAGAACTGCTGTTGTTATACAACTGTTTGTATAATTGTTTGAAAATTCTGGTAAACCAATTTTTGTTGAGTTGCTACTAGACGTCAGATTCTTTTCCAGGCATTAGAACTATAGTAGAAAAAGAAAATAAAAAACCAAAAAACCAAATTGCTGTGCTTGTGGGGCTTATGTACTATTATAATTTGTTCTTTTTTTCTAAATAAAAATGAGGGATAAATAGAAAAAACTTAAAAACATTTAATAATATGAGAAGTGTAGGATATGTCTTTTGTAGTTGAAACAGATGCTAAAAGTGGAAATTTTTATTTGGGGGAATATAATTGATTTACAACTTTGTATTAATTTTGCTGTTCAGCAAAGTAACACAGTTTTGCATATATATATATTAATTTTATATTCTTTTCTATTATGTTTATACCAGGATATTGAATATAGCTCCCTGTGCTATACAGTAGGAACTTGCTATTTATAAAAAAGGGAAAATTTTATACCTGGATTGATTCTTATTGAGCTGAAGATATTCACCTATCTTGAATAGAGATACAAAGTTTTGAAAATATGTAACTGCCTAGGTGTAAAACATTAAGGCCTTTACAGTATGTTCTTCTAAAATGTACTGAACACAAATACTCTAGACTGTAATTTATTTTCCACAGAGGTATATGTTAGCAATTCTGAAATTATTTTATGTGTATTCTGGGACTGAGAAATAAGTATATGGTGAATAATGAAAGCCAAATTCCTTTTTTATTCCCCACACAGAAAGTAGTTACAAATTAGGAAGAGGGTATAGTTAAAATGAACCATGTAGTGTTAGATTGGAAGTGGGGGAATCACTATTAAGTATGATTTGATATTTGTTAAATAGATTGGTAGAGAAATAGACTAGATGCATTTAAATGTGTATACTCTCTCCTTTGATAATACCTAGAAGCAAAGATAACTTAGTAGCAATGAACACAACTCATATCCAGACTTTAGTTTCTAAATATCATTCTTTAATGAACTCACGCTTTTTGGACAAATACTGATTCCAGATTGGGATAAGGAAAGCACAAAATGAGCCTGGAATGATATGTATGTAGTGTATGCAAGTGTCCAAAAGACAACAACATGTTGAAAGGATACTGGAGCTAACTTGTAGCTCCCAGTGCTGCATCTGGTCAATTTGAGCAATGAATCAAATGGTGATAGTGATGGAGTATACTCCATAGAGCAAACTTCTATGAGCTTATACTGGCATGAATGTATTATTGAATACAAAAAGGAAAGGAGGTAAGGGATAGCCCTTCATTACAGTAGAACTACAGCTAACAAAGAAAAATGATGGAATTTTTTAAAAAACACCATTTGGTGAATATCACAGTAATAATTGTTCAAGGCAAGACTCATCAGTGGGTCTTAAAATTAATGGGAAAACTATGAGAAACAAAATATTTTTTCATAAGTATTTTATTTCATAATATTTTCAAAGTATTTTCCTCATACAATATTATTATATTAATATAGTATATTAATTATAAAGGTAAAAATAGTAACTTTACATGAATAAACCTGGTAAGCATATCAGCTTAACCAACTGATCAAAGATAACAGCACCAGTAATAACATATTGATACAAAGCACTGAGAAGGGCATAGTATTATTTTTAATAGTATTCTTGTCAGAAATGAACAGCTTGAATTTATACACAAGAAAATATGAGACAAACATAAATTGAAGGATATATACAAAATGACTGACTGACCTACATGCTTCAAAAGACTTCCCAGGTAGCATTAGTGGTAAAGAACCCATCTGCCAAATGCAGATGTAAGAGATACGAGTATGATCCTTGGTTTGGAAAGATCCCCTGGAAGAGGGCATGGCAACCCACTCCAGTTTTCTTGTCTGGAGAATCGAATGGACAGAGGAGTCAGCCAGGCTATGGTCCAAAGGGTCTCAAAGAGTCAGACACTACTGAAATGACTTAGCGAAGCAAAAAACTTCAAAAGTTTCAAAGTCTTGAAAAACAAAGAAACAAAGAAGAGTCCAAAATTAGAGGGAATTGAGACATGGCAGCTAAATGCAATGTCTAATCTTAGTTAGATCTTGGATTTATAAAAGGATCTAATGGGACAACTGGTGAAATCTGAGTAAGGTTTCCTGATTAATTAAAAATGTTTTCAATTTCCCAGATATAATCATTGCACTGTGGTTATGTGAAGTGTTTACTGTTAGAGTAGCTGGATGAAGGGTGTATTGATATTCTTTTTACTGTTTTTGCAAGTATGAAATTATTTCATAATGAAAAGCTTAAGTATTAAAATTAAAATATTTTAATTAAAAAAAGTGGAACCTTTTCTTCCAATCACAATAAGAAATAAAATTTGTAAATTTGCCATCCATTTTCACACATTCAAACCTTGTATGATTTTAGGAACTCATTTTGCAACTGCTTGAGATAATCTCTAGAGTAATAGAATCACATTAATAGTGACTAATTGAGTAACATTTTTTTTACGACAGGTATAAAACTAAACAGACAATTTAATTAGAAAATGATAACTATACTCCACTTACAATTGCAATCACAATTGAGTGTTGATCAGTGATTTTTCACATCTAAGATAGCACCAGAAATACCTTGAGGGCTTGTTAAAATGAGTCTTAGGCTCTACGCTCTTGAGTTTCTGAGCCAGTAGGTCTGAGTGGGGTTTAAGGATTTATATTTCTAATAATTTTCCAGGTGAGGCTGACACTACTATTCCCAGGATCACACTTCAATAAACTAGTCTAGATAATAATTTAAAATTGTACAATTAATGTATCATTACATATCCATTATTTCTATATAGTTAATAAAATTTTAGTATATAGTTAAATATTGTTGTTTTTCAGTTGCTCAGTTGTGTCTGACTGTTTGCAATCCTATGGACTACAGCATGCCAAGCTTCCCTGTCCACTGTTTCCCAGAGTTTGCTCAAACTCATGTCCATTGAGTTGGTGATGCTATCTAACCATCTTCTCCTCTGTAGTCCCCTTCTCCCTTTGCCCTTGATCTTGCCTATCACCAGGGTCTTTTCCAATGAGTCAGTTCCTTGCATCAGGTAGCCAAAGTACTGGAGCTTCAGCTTCAGCATCAGTCCTTCCAGTGAATATTCAGGGTTGATTTCCTTTAGGATTGACTGGTTTGATCTCCTTGCTGTCCAAAGGACTCTCAAGAGTCTTCTCCACCACAGTTTGAAAGCATCAGTTCTTCAGCACTCAGCCGTCTTTATTGTCTAACTCGCACATCCATACATGACTACTGGAAAAACCATAGCTTTGACTAGAGGAACCTTTTTGTTGGCAAAGTGATTGCTTCTGCTTTCTAATATGCTGTCTAGGTTTGCCATAGCTTTCCTTTCAAGGGGAAAGCATTTTTAAATTTCATGGCTGCAGTCACCATCCACAGTGATTTTGGAGGCCAAGAAAATAAAATCTGTCACTGCTTCCAGTTGTTTGCCTTCTATTTGCCATGAAGTGATGGTACTGAATGCCATAATCTTAGTTTTTTGAATGCTGAGTTTCAAACCAGGTTCTTCACTCTCCTCTTTCACCCTCATCAAGAAGCTCTTTAGTTCCTCTTCACTTTCTGCCATTAGAATGGTATCATCTATATATCTGAGGTTATTGATATTTATCCCAGCAATCTTGATTCTATCTTGTGATTCATCCAGCCTAGCATTTCACATGATGTATTCTGCCTAGAAGTTAACTTAGCAGGGTGACAATATACAGCCTTGTTGTACTCCTTTCCCAATTTTGAACCAGTCAGTTGTTCTATGTCTGTTGCTGGTTCTATGTCTGTTCTATGTCTGTTGCTGTTCTATGTCTGGTTCTAACTGTTGCTTCTTGACTTGCATGTAGGTTTCTCAGAGGATAGGTAAAGTGGTCTGGTACTCTCATCTCTTTAAGAATATTCCAGTTTGTTGTGATCCATACAGTCAAAGGCTTTATTTAACACAGTCAATGAAGCAGAAATAGATGTTTTTTTGGAATTAATTTCCTTGCTTTCTCCATAATCCAATGAATGTTGGCAATTTGATCTCTGGTGGTTCTCCCTTTTGTACACCTAGCTTGGTTATTTAAATCATCCCCACTCCAAACACCAGGAAGCCACTGATTGTATTACTGTCTCCATAGTTGTGCCTGTTCTAGAATATCATATAATCAGGAAGAGACAGTGTACAATCTTTCCAGACTGATTTTCTCTAAGCAATATGGGAATACATTTAGTATTTGTCTTTTTATTTATTTCTCTTTATTTCTGAGCAATATTCCATTCTGTGAATGTCCATTTATAAAATGAAATGATAGTTCATCTATTTTATTTCTCAACAGGTTTTCATTGTACAGATGTACTATGGTCTGTTAATCCAACATCTATTTAAGTCTTCTTGGTTGCTTCCTGTTTAGGGGTGATAAAGCTGGCTTAAACATTCACAAATAGTGTTTTGTGTGGGCATAGATTATAAAATTCTTTGGGTAGAAACTTAAAATTGCAATTGTTGGATTTTATGGCAAATCTATGTTTTGCTCTGTAAGAAAGTGCCAAACTGTCTTTAAAAGTATTGAATCATTTTGAAAACCCACAAGCGATAAATGAGAGTTCCTTGCTAGCATTGGCGGTGGTAGACTTTTTTTTTCAATTTAGTCATTCTAATATGTATGTAGTGAAATCTTACTGTTTCCATTTAAAATGCACTAAAGAAAAATGATGCTGAGCATCTTTTCATATGTGTATTTGCCACAGGTTTGCCTTCTTGGGTGAGATACATGTTTAGATTTTTGGTCCATTTTGAAAATCAGATTGTTTTCTTATTGTTGAGTTTTAAGAATTCTTCGTATACTTTGAAGACAAGTCCTTCATCAGATATATGTTTTGCAAATATTTTCTTCAAGGATGTGGCTTATCTTCCCACTCTCTTAACAGTGTTTTTTACAGAAGTTTTAATTTCTAGTAAAGTCCAAATTATTTTTTTTTTTTCTTGGTCTGTGCTTTTGGTCTTGTTTCTAAAAACTCACTACTCCACTGAAGGTCATATAGATTTTCTGTATTTTCCCTAAAAGTTTTATAGTTTTAGATATTACATAAAGTTCTATGATATTTTGTGTTAATTTTTATGTGACATATAAATTCTGTGTCTAGGTTATTTTTTTCTCACATATGAATGTCCAATTATTCCAGCACCATTTGCTGAAAAGAAATCTTTTCTCCATTAAGTGGTCTTTGCTCTACTGTCAGTCTTATTTGCTTGGGTGCATTTCTGGTGGGTCTATTATGTTCTATTGATCTATATATTCTATTCTCTTGCCAATACCAGTGTCTTGATTACTATGGCTTTATATTAAGTATTGAAATTAAGTCTTGTGTTTCCTACATCTTTGTTCTCCTTCATATATTACTAGATACTTTAGGTCTTTTGCCTTTCTATATATATTTTAAAATCAATTCATTCACTTCTACAAAATAACTCAGAATTTTATCCTTTTCTGCATGTTTATCCTATTTATGTATACATATATATATATATACACATACATATTAGATGTTTACCTCAGTATTTCACAGGTTTTTGGTGTTATTATAAATGGCATTTAAAATTTTCAAATTAGAACTGTTCATTGCTGCTTCATAGGCTTTTGTATATTGACCTTATATCATGCAGTTTTGCTGTAATTGGTCATTTGCTCCAGGAGTTTTGATTTGTAGATTATTTATGGTTTTCTGCAAAGACAAATAGGCCATTTGTGAAAAAAAAAGTAGCTGTAATTTTTTTCTTCCCAACTTGTATACCTCATATCTTCTTTTCCTTTTTGAAAATTCTTACTGCATTAGGGAAGACTCATAATGCTTTATTGAAAAGGAGTGCTAAGATAAGACATTCTTGCCTAATTCTACAACTTAGAGAAAATTCTCACCATTAAGTGTGATGTTAGCTTTAGGAAGGTTATAGATGTTCTTTATCAAGCTGAGAAAGTTCCCTTTAGGCCAAGTTAGCTGAGAGTTTTTTATAATGAATGGGTGTTGGATTTTTGTCAAATGTTTTTCTGTGTCACTTGATATAGTCAGTCAGTTCAAGAGATATTAAATTGATAGAATCAACAGTACTCTGTTTCTTTGAACTCTTGATGTGGATAACTGTGATTGACTTTCAAATGTTGAACCAACATTCTATGTCTGGAATAAATCCAACTTGGTCCGGGTGTATAATTACTTTTTAATATTGTTGTATGTGACTTGTAACATATAGCATTGTATTCAGAATATTTACAACCATGTTCATGAGCTATATTGGTCCACAGTTTTTTTTTTTCCCTGAGATGTCTTTATCTAGTTTTGGTATTAAGGTAGTGATGGCCTCATAGAACAAGTTTGGAACTGTTTCCTCTGCTTCTAGTTTTTAGAAGAGATTGTAGAGTTGGGATTACTTCACTTGAAATGATAAAATTCAGTAGAATTTACCAGTGAAACCATCGAGGCTTCGTGCTTTCTCTTTTGGAAGGTTATTAAATATTGATTCAATTTCTCTAATAGATATAGGTCTATTTAGAGTCTCCATTTTTCCTTGTGTACGTTATCAAATGTATGGATGTAGGGTTGTTCATAGTATTTCCTTATAAACTGTTTAATGTCCATATGCTAAGTCGCAATGCTTCTCTTTCATTTTTGAATTGCGTAGTTTGTATCTTCTATTTTTCTTGGTAAGTCTGCTAGAAGTGTATTGTTTTTATTACGTTTTCTAGAAAAGCAGATTTTGATTTTGTTGATTTTTCTGTTCTTTTTTTAAGTGTCATTGGTTTCTACTCTATTATGGCCTTTACTCCTATTGTTTGGCTTAATTGACTCTTCTTTTTAAGTTTTCTAAGGTGAAGATAAACTACTCCTTTAATATTTTTATTTTCTAAAATATGTGTTTAATGCTATAGTTTCATTCTGTGCATTATTTTGCTGCATCCCATAAATTCTGATAAGATGTACTTTCATTTAGCTAAAAATGTATGTTTTTTTCTCCCAAATGTTTTTTCTTTAACTCATGTGTTATCTATAAGTATTTTTTTAACCTCCAAAATTTGGGGAGGTTTCTGGGGATTTCTAATTTAACTCCGTATGGTCTGAAGATATACTTTGTATAATTTCTCTTCTTATAAATTTGTAAATTTTATTGTTTGACCCAGAATGTGGTGTACTTTGATTACTGTTCCCTATGAATTTGAGAAGAATGTGCTGTTAGATGGACTATTCTATAAATGTCACTTAGATCAAGGTGATTTATAATGCTGTTTGCTGCTGCTGAGTCGCTCAGTCGTGTCCGACTCTTCACGACCCCATGGACTGCAGCCCACCAGGCTCCTCCATCCATGGGATTTTCCAGGCAAGAGTACTGGAGTGGGATGCCATTGCCTTCTCCGATAATGCTGTTTAGGTCATCTATATCTTCACTGACTTTATGCCCACTTCATCTATTAATACTGGAAGTGAGATGTTGAAGTCTTAGCTGTAATAGTGGGTTTATTTATCCTTTCAATCCTATCAGTTTTTTGTATGACATATTTTGATACTAGGTACAGGCACATTAAGCATTGTTGTATGTAATCAGAGAATTTATCACTTTATCATCATATATGCATCTCTTTATCCCTGATGATTTTTATCATTCCAAAGTCTGTTTGTTTGAATTTAGTATATATCAGCTTCTTTTCCCCAATTATGTTAAGATGGTATATATTTCTCCATTCCTTTATTTTTCATCTATATGAATTATATTTAAGCTCAGTTTTTTTCCTTTTTTTATAACCATTTTTAAAATTGAGGTATAGTTTATAGTTATATGTTTATATGTGTTAGTTTCAGGTGTACAGCATACTAATATAAAATGATTCACTTTATAGATGTGTGTGTATATATATATATATATATATATACACACATGTGTGTGTATATATTTTTTCAGGTTCTTTTCCATTATAGGTTATTATAAGATATCAAATATACTTCCCTGTTTTATATAGGAGGTCTTTGTTGTTTATTTTATATATAGTAATGTGTATATGTTCTTCCCAAATTCCTAATTTATCTCCCCCTGTCTCCCACTATCCTCCTTGGTAAACATAAATTTGTTTTCTATGTCTGTATAAACTCAGTTTCTTGAAGACAACATACGGTTGGGTCTTATTTTGTTATCCACTCTGACTTCTTTGTCTTTTAACTGGCATATTTAGCTCATTCACATTTAAAGTGATTATATTTATATGATTGAATAAATATCTATCATGTATCTTTATTTGTTATATCTGTTGTTCTTTTTTCTCCCCTATTTCTCTGTCTTCTGTGGTTTTAATTAAGTGTTTTCTATGATTTCATTTTACTTCCTCTCTTGGCATATCAATTATACTTTAAGAACATTGTTAGTGATTGGTCTACACAGTTTGCATGTTTATTGCTTTTTAAAAGTAAACTTCTTAATTGAAGATTAACATTAATGGGGAAAAGTATGCTAATAATAGGTGTATAATACAATGTTTTCTCCCCAAGTGAACCACCTGTATAATTAGCACAGTTTAGGAAAAAATATCTTACTACCATTTAAGAAACCTTCTTAGTGTCCTCTACCAGTCACTACAATCAAACCACTAACCTGACTTCTACCATAGATTAGTTTTGTCTGTTTTTGAATACAATCTTTGGGAATTTACTTTTGTTCTTGTTACGTATGCTGACTTTTATAGATGATAGTTATTTTCTTGTTTTTGAAGATTTCAAGTTGTATGCTCATATTTGGTTGCTTTTAATCTAAGACAAACCTTATTAAATGGTGGATGTTTTCCTCTACAGAAAATTTATATTCACTTTTCCTATGAGCTGGGAGGCAAGGCCAACTTCCAAACTATTTTGTTACCCTTCTAGTGTCTCTGGCTTCACCTAGGGTTTTTAGAAACAGCTCCAGCACTATGATACTGATCTAATGTTCAGTCTTTCTACCATGATGTTGATATCAATATTGCTCATAAGATCATCGAGCCCCTTGGGTGTGTGGTCTGCTCACTGATCAGTTTTCAATGGATATTTTTGTGGGAGGGGAGAGCAAGTACACCCTGTGAACCTAGTCATGCAATCAGAACTGCTCATTAGGCGTCCTTGAGTTGTTTTCTTGAAAGAGGGCTCTTACTTTCTAGACAGCCACAGCACTAGAAGCAGAAATCCACATTAATTTTATTCATAAAATGTATACATCCATACTATATCTTTACCTTGATGAGGACTAATAACAATGAGCCAATATCATATTTATATTTTTCTTAATTAACTGATTGATACTTTAAAATGACAGTTTTTCTTCTGTTTTAGAAAATAATAGTCTATAAATATTCTGAAGCAAGGTTTTAAAGTATAAGGCATGAAATCACTTGATTTTACTTGAGATTAGCCAATTTAATACTCCCACAAAATGATATGCTCAGATGATTTTATTTGAATCAAAGAAATCTTGGGATTTCAAGGACTATTGCTGTTTCAAAATTTAGGTAGACTTGCTTTTCTACAAGCAGAAATCTATGCCTAAGTACCCTCAGAAACATAGCTGTCTTTGTAAACCATTCTATACCCCCGACCCTCAAGAGGCTGCTCCATTTCCCCTTGTGTGCGGGGTTTTTTCAATCATCACATCCAAGTGCAAACTAATGGCTAAAATGACTTCAAGTTTTGATTGGCTCATAGCTTCATTATTCTCAGTGAGGTTGTTTTTAATAAATTATGCTCTATAATATGTTAGGCAGTTGTATCTCATGCACACATATATAAAACTCTACCTTGAAGATTACCTCAATCTAAAATTTACAATTCATTAAGGTAAATGAAAGTGTGTCACTCCTGTAGTAGTGTTCTGCTTTTTCAACCTATCAGTAGAGAGTTTAAAATTGTCTAAGAGGTGTTTTTGCATGTAAGATGAATACTTCATAACTTAAATGTTAACGCTCATTTTCAAAACTCAATATAAAGTTAAAAAAGAACTTAAATTTTTGGAGCTTCTAAATGGTTATTCTGCTTTTGATCAAGAAGTTTAATTAAAGAATTTTCTAAAAACTTTGGAGATGTCCGTTTTAGAAGCAAGAAGAAAAGTCTAAAACTTATTTTCTGCCTTACTTTTCAATGCCTGTTAGAATAGTCCCAGGAAAACTAGGGGTAGTTTTCTCTTCAACTTCTCTCCACCCCCACCCCCACCCCCAAAGGACAGTATTTCAGCATTGTTACAGATAACGTGTGGATTCTGATATTTGAACTCAGATGTCTTTCATGTGAAGTCTATTTCTAGAGTCTGTGATTTCAGCCAAGAATTATATATCCATTCCTGTCACTTTTAACTCGCAAGTCAAACAAATATCTTATAATGATTAATTATGTATTGTAAATAAGATGTAAGCATTACATAATGGTGAAATTTTAACTGGTTCATTCAACAGAAATTAGGGTGAAAACTGGAAATAGGGGAAAGTGTAATGGGAGTTAGGAAGACATGCATTGCCCCCTCTTCTCTGAAGAATTGTTATTTTCCATGACAAAATAACTGTTCTAAAAATAATATAGAAATTCTATAACTATGCTGTCCACTGAGTTGAAGATATGTAGATGACTGTTTTAAGACATATATTTTGGAAGAAAAGATAAGCCATATGGCTACTGGAAATAAAGCAATATTTGGGGCCAGAAAAAATGTATTTTCTTCTCTGTTACAAGGGACATGAACACCAGACTGTTAACGTTGGACTTTATCATAGTTCTGACAGCTAGATGAAAATGTCAGGTGGATGAATGTTGAATGAATCCATATGTGGCTGTTAAAATGCAGGAACTGACTGTGCCATGGACTTGTTCATACAGAAATGATAAAGGTAGGAACCAAACAGAAATTCAGCAAACCCGCTAGATTTATCAAATCTAATTTGTTCTTAGTTTGCACAAATTAAGTATATATGTAAATTAACTTCTGACCAATGTATCATATTTAATGGTTATCACACCAAGCAAATATAAAAAATCAATTTGGGGCCAAGCAACAAACATTAAATTTCTAATCTTTTTTCTTTTGATTAGAAAATGGAATAAGGATACTGATACCATAGCTTACAAAATTTGTTTAGAAAAACACACGTGTGTGTGTGTGTGTGTGTGTGTGTGTGTGTGTGTGTGTGTGTTAGTAATGACAGCCCTAAAGATCAAGACAATATTTAAACTCTTTCAAAAACATTACTTTTCTGAGCCAAAGTATAGCTACAGAATCTTGAAGATAGTGCTTCTCAAATTATTTGGAAGAGTCAATATGGAAGTCAACTAATAAAATCAGATTTGTGACACTTTTTATGTAGTCTCAAATTTCCCTATTGGCACAAGGGAAATATATCCCTGGTTTCACTTAGTTTATTGTTTCATTTTGAAAAGTTACCATGATGTATGATGATCAAATTGCTGATTGAGTTGGCTGCTTGCTTCCTTTACAAGTTCCTTTTCCTTGGAAGAATTATTAATAGATGATTAAACATCTGAATGCATAATGATGTTTAGAACTTCTGGGTTTCAAAGTGCCAAGGGCCCTCGATCATACTCTCTGGTGCAGCTAAAGGGGTTGGATTCTCTTACTAACTCATCTCAGTAGACAAAGGCTCTATTCCATCTCTTCAATGGCCAATTTTCTCATAGGTCATCTTCAAGGTGTAGATCCCTGTTTCAGCATCCCTCCAGATTCTTATCTAATCTAGAATAGGTCAAACCAAAATTTTCAGTCTTTCTTTTAAATTTGTATTTATTTATTTTGAAGTCAAACTTTATTTTTTATTTTTTAAACAATTTAATTCAATTTTTATTGAATGAAATATTCTTCAAATTCTTCAGTGCTTTACAGCTTTCAGAAGTTTCACACAAATGATTTCATATAATCCTACAATAATGTTTTTTGCCCCTATTCCTGTATTGCTTCTCCTCTCTCTGTTCCCCCTGGCAACCACTAGTTTGTACTCTATATCCGTAAGTCTACTTTTTTGTTTTATTCATTATTGTGTTGTATTTTTTAGATTGTACATATAAGTGATGCCATACAGTATGTGTCTTTCCTTTTTAAAATATAAATTATTTTAAGGCCAGGTAAATTTTGGAACTTACTAGGAATTTAGGTCCAGCCAAGCATTGATTCAAATGGCTTGGCTATTTCTCTCCGACTTTCCCATCGTCACTGTTATATCAAAAGGAGCTAACTTGTGCTGTACAGTACACCCCATTCCATTTCAGTCCTAGGGTATCAGTGTATACAAAATCAGTATCAAAATGTACAGGATTTCCCTTTGGGGGCTGGGGGTATGGGGACAGAGGAATGTGGATAGAGGTGATGTCATTCATTCCCTTGGCTTTAAATTTTCTGTATGTATATCTTCCGCCCAGACTTTTCTCTGTCGTTCAAGCTTCTATATTCAAATTCCTATATGAACCACTCATTCCATATTTCAAATTTAACTTTTCTGAAATTAAATTTTTCTTCCTGCCTCTCCAACCCAACCTACTTCTGCTCCTACCTCAGCCTCCAACTCCCAATCTGTTCCTCCCTCAAACTCCCCTCTCTAAGTCAGTGGCCTCACTAGCCACACTACTAAAGCCAGAAGCCATCTGGTCATCCTTGACTCAATCTTTTCTCTCACTTGCCACATGCAATGCATCAGCAAGCCTTCTGCTATCTTTAAAACATACCTTCCATCATCACTTCTCTCTGTCTACTGTGACCATTACCTTTCTAATCCATCCCCATAATACTTCAACTAAACTACTACAACTACTGTAAGCTTCTTAAGTAGTCTTGCTTCCATGTGTGCCTCCTCCTAATCCTTTCAAAGTGGCAGTGAAACTTCTAAAAATGCATCTTATGACATATAATTCTTCTGCTTTGAATATACTTGATTGATTTCCCACTGGACCAATAATGAATCACAAACTCTTTATCATGGTGAGCAGTGCCCTACAGGATATGGCAGCAGAAGACAACTGAGATGTCATAGCCTACTTCTCTATTTCAAGCTCAACAAGCTTCTGTTACACTGGTCTTTTTTTTTTTTTTTGGCTGCACTAGGTCTTTATTGTGGCATGCCAGCATGGACTTCTCTAGTTGCAGTACACCAGTTTAGTTGCCCTATGGCATGTGAGATCTTAGTTCCTTGACCAGGGACCGAACTCTTGTCCCCTGTATTAGAAGTTAGATACTTATCCACTGGGCTACCAGGGAAGTCTCACATTGGTCTTCTTTCTAATCCTTAAACATGCCAAGAACTCTTGCCTTTGTGCTCTATCATTCCCCTTCTTAGCTGTTGATGTGATTGACTTCTTTGCATCCTTCAGATGTCATGATAAATGTTACCTACTCAGAGACATCTTCCCTGAGTCTCCAATTCCCTCTACTATGACATTGTTTTCTATCATGGTTCCATTCTCCCCCACTGCCTCTTCTAGCACTCACTAATTAGTATTCAAGTGCTAATTATTTATTTCTTTGCTTATTATCTGTCTTCCTTAGAAAATTTTAAGTTCCATTTGATGAAGGCCATATATATGCAGCAGTCTTGTGGACTACCTTAACCTTAGAGCCTACCAGAGAGATTATGAAAGTCGCTCAGTCTTGTCCTACTCTTTGCGAGCCCATGGACTATAGCCTGCCAGGCTCCTCTATCAGTGGAATTCTCAAGGCCAGAATACTGGAGTGGGTAGCCATTCCCTTCTCCCGGGAATCTTCCCAACTCAGGGATCAAACCAGGTCTCTCGCCTTGTAGGTGGATTCTTTACCATCTGAGCCACCAGGGAAGCCAGAGAGATTAGCACCAGTAAATGTTTGTTGAGTGAAAGTATAATTATGTAGATGGATGAAGGAAGGATTGTTTAGTCTTTGAATCCTTATTTTATGATTATAGATTAGCTGTTTGCACTATAACATTTTGCTGATGAATAAGTAGTCCTGCATGACTATTTGTGATGGATATTAAAATGCAAGATTTTCCAGATTTTTTAAAAAATGATATACAAACTGACCCTGATGTTGACAGAATTTTTACTTTAATAATGTTGATTTATGTTTCAAAATTTGCATTATCCTTCATTAAAATATAATTTTCTGATACAATACTTTCTGACTTCCTCTCCCTATAAATAGCATGCAGAAATCTAGGCCAGGGCTGAGGGATTGGTGTTCAGATATGGGAGTGAAGAGTCACTCTTTGGAGAGAGATGTTCTGCACAGAAGCAATTCTGAAGAACGTGTCTTGGGGGGAATGCCAGTTAAACTCCAAGCAGCCTGTTCAATGAATAATTTAGCTGAAGGAACTGGAAAGAACTTCTGGAGAAGTTAAAAGTAGAGGAGAGAAGTGTATCCAGAGTTACTGAAGCAGATTTTAGATTTTTCAAGTATTTATGCTCTTAGGTAGAAAAGATATGGTAAAAGATGTTGATTGAGCCTGCTGTTTAATAGTGAGTTCCAGATACAGAGCAGAGCACACTGGAGACCAGAGAATCCACAGAGCTTTGAGAAGTGTGGCCCTCAAAGCCCTAGGACTCTCAATTCCTTTGGTCTAGTGTGAATACTCTCTTGTTTACCTCTTCCTTCTAAAAATAATGCCTTATATGATATCTTTCAATTTTGTAAGTTTTTTTTTTTCTTTTTGCTTATGTACCAAATCTAGTTAATGTAACTAGGGGTTATACATATTTGTTTGTATTCTGTGAATATGTCTCAAATTTGTAATTTCCATATGATGGAGTGTCAAGTATAATGATAAATAGAATGAACATGTGTATGTGGTCAGGCCCTGTGATTTCCTTAACTGGGGCCCAACTTTATCCAAACAACCTCCATCAAAAGGTAACAGGAATGGCCAAGGATTATGCCTGCTGACTTCTTTCCTTCTCTTCTCATTTTCCTTACTTTATTAAATAGCTCAGCATATATTTATTAAGCTCTTACTCTGTGCATTGGGGCTTCTCAGGTGACTATGTGTGAGGCTTTTCAGGTGACTGAAGCTAAGTCACTTCAGTCGTGTTTTACTCTTTGCAACCCTATGGACTGTAGTCCTCCAGGCTCCTCTGTCCATGATATTCTCCTGGCAAGAATACTGGAATTGGTTGCCATGCCCTCCTCCAGGGGATCTTCCCAACCCAGGGATCGAACTCACATCTCTTATGTCTTCTGCTTTGGTGGGTGGGTTTTTACCACTAGTGCCACCAATTCAGTAGTAAAGAATCTGCCTGCCAATGCAGGAGACGCAGGAGACACAGGTTCAATCCCTGGATTAGGAAAATCTGGAGGAGGAAGTGGCAACCCACTCCAACACTCTTGCCTGGGTTATCCCATGGACACAGGAGCTTGGACAGCTACAGTCCATGGGGTCACAAAGAGTCAGACACAACTGAGCAACTGAGCATGCACACATATTCATTGTTCTGGAGTTACTTGGAAAACAGGAACATAAGAACTCTCTAGAGTCTTCCAATCAAGATTCAATTTGTACAATGGGATATTTGTTGTTATTTGCTAAGCCGAGTTCCACTCTCTTGCAACCCCAGGGACTGTAGCCCACCAGGCTCCTCTATTCATATAGTACAAGAGCAGTGCAAGTTCTTATGATCTAAAACACTTCCAAACTATAGGTGCCAGTCATCCTCTGCTGGATCATAAAATAAATATATTGAGTTAGGAAAATTCTTTACCAAATTAAAAAAAAAGAAAAATGGCAAATAGTATGTCTTACATGTAATAAAAAATACTTCATAAAGTTTTTGGAGGAGATATATATATATATGCACTCTATGCCGAAGTAAAACGTATGTCTTACTATGAGACAAGGTTAAAAAAAAAATGTTTGAAAGACACTATCCAGAGGAGTTTAGAGGCAGATGACTTGAGTAAGTCAAAGAAGGAAGTCTTTCTGGTTCTGAAAATACTTGAATGAGGCTTAGAGGAGTCGGGATGTCTTTTCAAACAAAAGAGCTACCAATAAGAATTCTGAAATTGTGAATTAAGCTATATCCATAAGTGAAAGTAAACTGTATAGAACCAGCTTAATCTTGAATGAATGACCACTCTATGACCAACTATACTTCCTGAATCTCCTTGGAAACCTATGACCAATATACCAGAAAACCTACATCTCTCCACTTGGAATCATCCTCTTGTCTCTGATCTCCCCAGGGCAACTTTAAAGAGAATTGTTCTTGTGAGTTATACCCCATTTAGAAGGGTGACTGAAAATATTCTCTGTCCAACTGTTCATCCCAAATATTATGTACTTCAGATATTGGAAATATTTTTTTAAATGTGAAAAGCCTAAAGATAATTTCCCACTTCAATAAACTGAAAGTGATCCTCCCCTGATATTAAATCCACGTGTGACTTCTACTGGCCTGTGGCTCCTCTGAGCTCTACTGGACTAATATTTATTGGGCAAACAAATTCAAGGACTCAGGACCACTGATATATGTTAGCATTATTTTTCGATTCAAAAGAAGGGAATAAAAGGAATAAAAGCAGTCAGGTAGCCTCCAGAGAAGGGGAGCTGTTGTTGCAGGCATCTTGCAAGTTAATGGGAATTCACCCGGGACTCTAGAGCCACCCAGAGAGGGGAGAGAGGAGGAGACGGGGCGGGGGGGGTGGGGGGGTGGATGAAAACTCTTCCTTTGCAGCTGGCCCTCTCCCTCATTTGTTGCTCCAATAAGCAGTAATTAGGTCCTGAGCTAATGGTGTCAGCTGATTTGCTGTTTTTAGGCTAGACCCAGAGGAATCTCCATGGAAACCCTGCTGGAGTCGTCCCCCCACCTGGATGCTGAGTGCTCCTTTCCGCCACCTGGCTGCCGCCAGGCCCGCTGCTACCTCCTCCCGCCTCTAACCTGCAGCCTGCAACATGCGCACTGCCCCCGGGATCCCTAAATGGGACAATTCTGCCCGTGACGTCAGCGCCCAGCCGTCTCCACAGAAACTTTTGTCCCACTGGCCAATCAGAGAGCTTGGAAGGGGCCGGGGAACGGGGGGGCGGGAGAAGAGGGGAGTGGGAGGGGTGGGGGGTGAAGGGAGAGGCGAGAGGTTTAGTGTGTGGAGCTGCTCGCGCTCCGCCCGGGCTGTCAGTCCCGGCTCCAGCCGCCGCCGCGAGACCTTCCCGGAGACGCGCGCACACACAGCGCACCCCCTGCACACCCTCGCTCCCCGGCTCACACACACGCGCACACTCAGCCTGGCGGAGCAGAAGCCACTGACCGTTCTGCAAGTGCCGGGACCAGCCTCGGCGCAGTGGGGACAAACACCCCGCGTTCCTCCCAGTCGGGGCTTTCGTCTTGGAGACGGCGACGAGGGGGCGAAGGTGGGCTAGGACGTGGACCCGGCGCCGGGCACTGGTCGGGCCGCCTTGCGGCGCTGCGCTCCACCTGCCTGCCCCGGCCGCAGCCCGGGCGAGGCGTCGAGGGACCACCCCAAGTCAATATTGACCACCCCAAGTCAATATTGGGATTTTTAATAAACCAAGGAATGGGATTTTAATTATTCAAAACCCAGCTCGGGGCCAGAGGATGGTCCTACTCCCACAATATTAAAGACCCATCACTAAGAGGAAGAGAACAGCGTCCGGAGACATCCATCGCAATTACGAATGAAACCAGAGACTTGGTAGCACAGGGCATTGATCGCTGGTGCCCAGCCGGACCCTCCTCCCCCTCGCCCCATCTCTCCACCCCTTCCCCCCGACCCGAGGCAGGCTCTGGCGGCGGCCGGGACCTCGCGTCCCCTACATCGTGGCGGGGGGCTGCATTTTTCATGAGCCGGGGGTGAACAGGTGCGAAGTGCGCTGGGAGCCTCCGGCCGGCGGCCGGGCGCGCGGAACATGGAGAGCGAGCGCGACGTGTACAGCCAGTTCCAGGACTGGTGCCTCAGGACTTACGGGGACTCGGGCAAGACCAAGACGGTGACCCGTAAAAAATACGAGCGGATCGTCCAGCTCCTCAACGGCTGCGAGTCGAGCTCCACGGACAACGCCAAATTTAAATTCTGGGTCAAATCGAAGGGTTTCCAGCTGGGCCAGCCGGACGAGGTCCGCGGGGGCGGCGGCGGCGCCAAGCAAGTGCTCTACGTGCCGGTCAAGACCACGGTGAGTGACTCGCCTGCTTCTGTTATTTGTCTGCCGGAGCAGACCGGCGGGGAGGTGGGGGGTGGGGGGAGAAACGGGGGAGCCGTGAGCCACCGTTGGCTCGTTTGCCCCCACCCTTCTCAACCCCCCTCCCCAAGTCGTCCCCACTCGAGTGAGCCAGGCGCGTTTCCCCCCAAGTGGAGTCTTTGTGGTCCTGTATTTTAAAGCAGCAGCGCATCTCTGGAGCGCGCAGCCCTCCTCGTCTCCGGAGCTTCCATCCCCGGGTCGGGCGGCATTTCGCGTCCTCGGGCTGGGCCATTGTCCCACGTCCTTCGCTGGGCGCCCGGCGCGTGTCCTGCCTTCGCCACCGCGCATAAAGGCCACGCTGAAACCCCAGCCGTACGCTCTGATAATAGACGATTCTGATCGATAGTCTACGGTGTCTTTTTATTGGCACAAAGCCCGAACGTGGCGCTGGTCGTGGATGTGGGGTTCCCCCTCCCCCGGACACTATCAGGTTTTATTGTTAGTTAGACCGCTGCCTGGGAGACACCTTGCTGTCCGATCGCGTTAATCACTCCCAGAGATCTTGCCCTGAAGATTTAGATGGTAGATAGGGACCTGGAGATGCCTCCTCCTGCCCACCCCACCCCCTTCCTTCCTCACTTGCCGCTTTCACAAATAAAGCCGCAGCTACATGATGAACAACAAAGAGTGATGGGTTTGGGCGCAATCAAGTGGTGTACGTTATTTGTTCCTTATTCTGGGATGGCTCTAGTCTCACAGCCGCAAAACTGCAAGCCCAAGCGCTGGCGCTGAGAGCTCAGTGTAGCTCAGTGTATCTCAGCCTCCCCAGGCAGAAGCCTGTGAGGTCGGGAAGCGGCGGCAGCGTCAATTTCCGTTTTCAGGAGATGGGAACTGTGGGCTACAAGTAGGATTGCAGATCAGATCCATAAGACCTCTTCATCATGCTAGGTGGGTAGTCGTCCGGAGCAGGGGTGGGGGAGGGTTATCTGGCATTCGGTGCATTTTTGCCTCGCTTTGGGGTTTCTTGAGCATTTGCTCCTTTTCCTCCATCTCTCACTGGCAACTGTTTCCCGTGCAGTATTCCTGGAGGATGCTAGAAAGGAGATGCCTTGAAAGCTACTCTTCTATCTCAAACGGAGGTATATTAAATTGGAAATACGTGCATGAAAGATTTTTCAAAAGATTATATGGAGGATTCTTTTTGGAAAGCAGTTTATGGTTTCTTGAGATTAATTAGGGGTAGTTGTTTGAAGGAAGTATATCTCTCTTGAAATTTATATGGAAAAATGGACATGGGAATAAAGGTGAAACGGAAACACACATAAAAGTTATGCTTTTTTTGGTAATATGCATCATTGTTGAAAGGCTTCTAGGAGGGTGATCTATAAACGCAGACTTCGCCTTTAACATGTGGCATTGCTAAAGACAATGGTGAGATTGCTTTATTAATAATGAGCACTAGATGGGCATGGATGAACTTAGGTTTATCTACATCTGGATGAGCCAGAAGTCTGTCATAGAGAATGAGGGGCTTTGATTCGTTTATATTGGGAGTAACATTAAGAACCTGATTTTTAAAAATAACTTAGTTAGACAAAGTAAATCAGAATTCACAACATAAGAATGTGTTTTCCTTTGGGTGGTACTGAACTAATTGATGAATAAAATAATGATTTAAGACATAGTTATCTGAATATTGCTTAATAAGATTGTGTGTGTTTTATTTTGTAAATTGTTAGCTGGGAGTTTGTTTTTCATTTCTTAAAATGTTTTACTAGGCACCTCTGTTTATGTGTCAGATTGCTTCACTTGTGTATTTCTCCAATGAGTTTATACTCGCATGGATTTGGTTACATCTACTGTATGTATATACAGGTGTTCTTTTTTAAAATGTTAAATAAAAATTCTAATATAAATTCTGTAATGGTCATAGAGGCACTGAGATAAACATGGATGCCAGTAATTCAAACCAGCATTCACATTCTTGGGTACCACATTTTCATTGAAAAATTAATGCAGAGTTGTTAAGGAATTGCTGCTAAGATATCTAATATAGATTAACAACTCCAGGATTAATAATAAAGTAACACGTGTTTCTATTTTCAGTAAAGATTCCATATAGTTAAGGGAGAAAATGTAATCCTTCAGGTGATGTTCTTGCATGATGGTTTCCTGTGTAGTATTTAAGAGCTCTGATTTTCATTCACACCTGTTTTGAAATTTTGAAGAGGTTTTTAATTCATGAACTTTCCTATTGCTTTTTATGAAATTTTTATGCTGCTCCTGACATAGAATTATAGGCTCCTCCTTCTCTGAGAGACAGCCAATCATCATTTCATTGACTTAAAAAATAAATGAAAGATCCCTTTTATCATGTGTTTGCTCACATCTCAGTATTTCTTCCTTAAACCTATGATGGTTTTTCTTTATGATAGCAGGGGTGCAGTCATCAGAAAGACAAAAAAAAAAAAAAAAAAACTGATTTTTTTTTTTTTTTTTGCATCCAAAAGCATTTATTGGTTGAAAGAGAGTACTGTATTTGAATGGTATTTTCAAGTGGACTGAGAATCATTCTAGGATTCTGAGGTTTGAAGGTTCATGGCTGACTTTGCTGTTACCTCTTGTTTTTCCAAAAGAGCAGATGTATTTATAGCTTCGCAAATACTCTCCCCCCGAAGCCTCAAGGTAACTGATGATAAAAATCAAGCAAGTGGCAACTGACTTAAAAATGTAGAATATTGGAGAAGATAAACATGCCCTTTACTATTTGTACTGGCCATGTCTAAAGCTGAGGGGCATATCTGTCACTCTTTAGATTACTGTGTGCCTGAGCAGATACTGTTTGGTCACCAAGCAACAACATCCTGCGACTCAGCCATTTTAGGTCTGGAATGGGACTGTGTGTGTGCACGTACATGTGTGTGTATACACACACATATGTGCTTTGCTGAGCATGGGATCTAAGTTCTTTTCCATACTACCACTGTTATTTTCTATGTTCTTTCCTTAAAGGTGTCAGAAATTTAGAAGTATGAAATTATGGATAACTTCAAACAGTTCTAAAAAAGATACAGGAAATGCTTGACATTGATTCAGAAGCAATGTTTAATCAGTGACCATTTAAAATTAGCCTCACTATGGTTACTCTGTTTTACATCTCTGATAGTTCTAGCTTAGTTTGTTTTCAGAAGCTTTACATTCTGATTGACACTTTGTTTTCTGGCAACAATTAGTTAAAACATCACACTTTAAAAATGTAATCACATTTTGCCACTTCATATTAGGAAACATAAACTTAGAAAAGAATCAGAAATTTCATTACATTTCATTAGTAATATTATTCATGCATTATTGTTTATTTTTTAAAAGTGTACTGCATTCTATAAGTCGTTAGGAAATTCAGTAAACTCACATTTCTATTTGTCTTTCAGTCTTAACCAAACAAGGTAATGAATATCCAAATTATAAAATCAAATAATGTGAGCAATGCTTTTCTTTCCCTGTATTTGTAGGAACAGACATTTCACCCCACCCCCCTTTTTTTAACCATTTACGTGTATTTTTTCCCTTTATTTATTCCACAAGGAAACATAAAATGAATTTTTTATCCAGAAAAGAAAATACAGTATCTCTAGTTATGTCACTTAAAAATGATAATTTATTCAGTTCTCAGTCTGTAGCCTCAGATTTCATATTTTCTCACTGTGTATACTACTAATTGATTATTGTACAGTGATTAGAATGAATATTCATGGACTGGTTCATAAGCAGTTACTGTTTTTAAGTTCTCTGATTGTAGTTTTGGTTATTTTTTTTAATACCACATCAGAGTGAAGAAAATAATACATAAGGAGTCTGTGTACATTTCCGCTTGGCCTAAGTCCGTGACTCAGGCTCACATCATATATATTGGGCCTTGATCTGTAATTTGCTATAGAAATTCTAGAAAACAAAGCTGAGGGATATGCCAGTTATACATAATGATACTTTGTATCTCTGACAGAGACAAAACAGTAGTCCCTGAGGCAACCGAATTTTGCTTATCTCTTAATACTTGCACAGTGGGAATTGCTATTGATGACTGATGCATTTTCCCCCTTCATTTAAATATTTTGCAACACACTGTACCATAGATCTTTGTGGGGGTTAAGGAGATCCCAAGTATGAGTCTCAGCATTGTGGTTTATAAGCTGACTTCAGTGGCACTTACGAGTTGTTGGGAGGAATCAGTCATCCATGGCAAGTCCAAGTCCCTAGCATAGCACCTCCTTTAGGTTTTCAGGGAATAGTGGGTGCCTTTACTAGAGGTCAGGGTTCCCTGGTGGCTCAGACGGTAAAGCATTTGCCTGCAATGTGGGAGACCTGGGTTCGATCCCTGGGTTGGGAAGATCCTCTGGAGAAGGAAATGGCAAGTCACTCCAGTACTCTTGCTTGGAAAATTCCATAGATGGAGGAGCCTGGTAGGCTACAGTCCAGGGGTTGCAAAGAGTTGGACACGACTGAGCGACTTCACTTTCCTTTCCTTTCCTTTCCTTTTACTAGAGGCCAGTTGGCCATGAGGATTAAGAGACAAAGGGTTTGTCGAGTTAACACCCCTGAAAGGAAATCAGACTCTCTTAGTACATGAGGACTAGTTGTTCAGTCACGGATTCATGTCTGACTCTTTGTGACCCCATGGACTGCAGCCCGCCAGGCTCCTCTGTCCTTGGGATTTTCCAGGCAAGAGTACTGGAGTGGGTTGTCATTTCCTTCTCCAGAGAATCTTCCTGACCCAGGAATAAAATCCACATCCCCTGTATTACAGGCAGATTCTTTCCCACTGAGTAACCTGGGGAGCCCATATGAGGACTATCCCACATTTGTTTCCGAAGATACCAGTCCTTAACTTTTCTGTTAGTTCTTCTTAGTTGTGTTACTAGTGACTATGGTGAAGGTGAGGAATAAGACCCAACACTCATATGCATTCCCTCTAGACACCTTCTGAGCAACAATTCTGTGATTCTACTTGTCAAGATTTTAACTCTGGACTTTCTGTATAGGATAGAGGAAAGATGAGGAAGGAAACAGGCATGTGGCAGTGGAATTTCCAAAAGTTTCAATCTCCATGTCAAGATCATAAAGACCTCTCACTAATAGCTATTGTGTTTGCTAAGATTTTTTATATCTAACTAAGAAAGATGAAAGTGAATCTGATGTGTTTTAGCTTATGCTCATTTTCATAGTCCTAGGATAGCAATATAAACTTCATGGATAGCATGGATGGCAGGAAACTTGGTATAGTGGGCAGGGTACGGATTTTAGAGCAAGATTTAAATCCTGGATTTGACATTTACTGGAGTTGTGAGTTAGAAAGTTTCTTATTTAAAGACAATTTCCGCTTTGTTTCTCTTTGAGAATTTCTCTTTGAGGATTTCCTAATTTGCATCCAAAACTTTGCCTAGTTTTAGTTTTGGATGAGAATTAATAATCATACTTCATAAGCATATAGTATATACAGCATATGCTTGACACATAATAGATGCTACAAAAATGGAAGCTAATCTAATTTTAATTATGTGTTATGAACTCAAAATCACAGTGTAATAAGGAGTTAAAATACAAGACATATATATGCACTAATGTATTATATTGCATCTTTTTTCTTACTCCACTTTTAGAAGTAAAAATGACTTTGTTTTCTTAAAAGTGATACATTCTCATTACTCAAAAGTCTAAGTGAAAAGGAAAAAATTGCCAAAAATTCATGCGAAGTCTCTTGCCTAGATATAGCCATTAACTGGTTATGAGTATCATCACAGACATCCATCTAAACAAGTATCCCAAAAGAAGATTAGAGATAACGGTTAATAGTCATACTGTACATGGAGAAACAGAAGTGATTTTCTAAAACTGGGATGATAATTATATGCTAATTTAAGAATAAAATATAATATTACCAAAATGTCACAAAAATACATAAAATTCAAAAATTTTCTAATAGATTAAGGCTTATTCATAGAAGTGGTTATTCCTAAAATTGACAGAAAAGATTAAGAAAAATATCAACAGTGAATTATATTTATTTTTTCAACTACAATTTCAGTTTTATACCATATAATTGACTTTCTCCAGTGGTAGATAAGGAACAAACCTTTTTTTCATTTCTCACCTTCTTGTTACTGATATTCCTGTTTATAATACATTATATTTATTCTATTATAATTGTTATATATTTTGTTGTATTATATAAATTATATCATTGCTTTTATTGTCAAGGTTCTTTATGTTATAGCATGTAATTTGCTTCTTACAATTATTGTCCCTTTGTTATGTTTAAATGCATATCACCCATTCTTGTACCTGGTTTTCTTTACCTCTAAATTATCTGACTTGATCCATCAGTTGCTTAGTTGTAATTCCTGATCATCATTTTTCCCCCTAAAGAAGGGCTCCTGTTTTCTATTCTTTGGGGTTTATATGCAATTGAAAAATATTTGTCCTTTTCCTTTGCACCTAGAGGGCAACTTAGCTAGGTATAATATCTTTGTTTTCACTCTTTCCACCAGAACATTGTAGATAATTGTATTAGCGCTATTAAAATTCGAAGGCAAACTTGTTTTTTTCCAAATTTCATGGATTTATTTACTTAGGTATCCTTAAAATTAAATAATTTGACTAAGATACATTTTGAATTCCTTTTCTCGCTCTCTTTTTCTCTTGAGTAGTGGTACCCCCATCCATGGCTTCAGTTGTGTGTCTGTTTTGAGGACTTAATACGCTTCTGCTGGAGTTCAGATCTGTGCTTTAGGTTTTCCACTAGATATTTTCCATCAAGATATTCCAAAGCACTTAAAATTAAACAAATTCAACTCTCCATTACCCATGCTAGATCCTCCAAACTAACCTCTTCAAAAAAATTTTTTTTTCTTTAAAATTTTTCTTTCTCCATGGGTGGCAATACAATTTTCTCACCTTTCCAAGCCAAAAGTCTGTGTGATATGATTGGTTTTTCCCCCCTTTCTTCTCTCCTTATGGTCAATACTTGATAGAATATTGTTGATTCTATCAACTTAGTATCTCTTGAACCGACTGACCATATTCTTATGACACCATACCATGAGGTATGTCTATTGCTTGATAATTTTTTTTTTTTTTGCAAAAGTTGTTTTGACAGAAGGGAGGGCATCATGTGTAATATATCTTTGGCAGTAATTAATGGGATAAAGGAAGATCATTTCCCAGCCCCATAACACAATGGAATCTTCTTATTTAAACACCACACACCAACTAGTTATAACCAGATTTGCGGACTATTTTTTAAATTTTATTTAAATTGTGGTTAAAAAAACATAACATATACTTTTCCATCTTAAACATATGTAAGTGTGTGGTACAATAGTATTAAGCATATATACTTTGTTGTACAACAGATCTCTAGAATGTTTTCATCTTGCAAAACTGAAACTCTGTAACTAATAAAGAACTCCCTCTTTTCCCTTCCCTCCAGCCCCTGGAAACCACCGTTCTACTTTCTGATTCTGTGAATCTGACTACTTTTGATACCTCATATAATTGCATTCATGTTTGCCCTGTCATGTCTGACTCTTTGCTACCCCATGGACTGTAGCCTGCCAGACTCCTGTCCATGGGTTCTCCCAGGAGTGAGTTGCCACTTCCTTCTCCAAGGGATCTTCCCAACCTAGGGATTAAACTGGAACCTTCTGCATTGCTGACTCAATGGGCATGAGTTTGAGTAAACTCCAGAGTTGGTGATGGACAGGGAGGCCTGGCGTGCTGCAGTCTATGGGGTCACAAAGAGTCGGACATGACTGAGCAACTGAACTGAACTTCTGCATTGCAGGCAGATTCTTTACCTCTCAAGCCATTGGGGAAGACCCCCACCCCCCACAGTATAATTGGAATTACACAATGTTTGTCTTTTTGTGATTGATTATCTCACTTAACGTAATACCCTCAAAATTCATCCATGTTAAATTGTGTCACAGGATTTCCTTACTTTTAATGGTGGAATAATATGCTATTTTATGTATTTACCATATTTTGTTTATTCATCTGTCAATGAGCATTTGAATTGCTTCTACCTTTGGGCTTCCCTGATATCTCAGTTGGTAAAGAATCCACCTGCAATGCAGAAGACCCCGGTTCAATTCCTGGGTTGGGAAGATTCCCTGGAGAAGGAATAATCTGTCCACTCCAGTATTCTTGGGCTTCCCTTGTGGCTCAGCTGGGAAAGAATCTGCCTGTAATGTGGGAGACCTGGGTTCGATCACTGGGTTGAGGAGATCCCCTGGAAAAGGGAAAGGCTACACACTCTAGTATTTTGGCCTGGAGAATTTCATGGACTGTATAGTCCATGGGTTGGCAAAGAGTCAACACGACTGATCAACTTTCACTTTCACTTTTGACTGGTAGAAATAGTGCTGCTGTGAAGGGTGTCCCTTCAAAACTCTGCTTTCAATTCTTTTGGATGTATACCCACAAGTGGGATTGCTGGATCACATGGTAGTTCTATTCTTAATTTTTTGAGGAACTTCCATACTGTTTTCCTTAGCAGTTATACCATTTGTTGTCCCATCAGAAGCAGGAAAAGATGGGCCTTTTTTTTAAGGCTGTGAAACTGGCGACTTTGCTTTTCATCTAGAGTTCTTTAATGAGCACATTGCTTCTTTAGGCAATAGAAAGTTTTGAATGTAACACAATTAATAAAAATGCCTTGCATTTATCAACTTATTAATATATATTGGTTAAGGATTGAGATAATAACTTTAAACAAAATGTCCCCTTTAACATTCACAATAATCCTATCAGATGAACATTTTTCATTACATACTTGATAAAATTGTAGTTTAAATTAAGATAACATTCTAAAGCCACACAGCTCCGAAGTGTTAGAGTTGGGACAAGAAACTATTTCAGTTGGATTCCAAAGTCCTTGCTTCGGTTTTCAAACTTTTAAAATAATGCATTCTAGTGATTAAAACAAATTGAATATTCCCCCAACATGTGTATTTTTATAAATTGCATATAGTTCTGTATCAATACTTAATACATAGCGCACATTCAAAAACGTAAATATATAGGACCATTAGTTCAGTTCAGTCGCTCACTTGTGTCCAACTCTTTGCGACCCCATGGACTGCAGCATGCCAGGCTTCCCCATCCATCACCAACTATTACTAAATGTATACAAACATAAATTTTAATGTTTTTCTTTATCTCAGTAGGTCATCTCATGCATTTCCTGGGGTGTGCACATACCAATTTGGAGACAGTTACTCTAATCCATAGGATAATATTGTGTGTGTGTATTTGGTCACTTAGTTGTATCAGATTCTTTGTGATCCCCTGGACCGTAGCCTGCCAGGCCTCTTTGTCCATGGGATTCTCCAGGCAAAAATACTGGAGTGGGTTGCCATTTCCATCTCCAGGGGATCTTCCCAACCCAGGAATTGAACCCAGGTCTCCTGCATTGCAGGCAGATGATTTACTGACTGAGCTATTGTTGAAGGCAGAAACTATTGTTGAAGCCTAATATTACCTCACAGTAAATCATTTTAGTTAAGACCTTACACTTCAGCTAATATATCACCTTCTCTCTTACAGGGGAGTGCCTCTGTATTTAACACAATATTAAAAATAATTTCTTAGCCATAAAAATCCATGACATCCATAAAACAACTATACTCTTTCAGTATTGTTTTGGTGGAGGTGAGATTTTATTTCATCAAAGGCAAGTTGAGGTGGTACACAGTCAAGAATAGCTGAAGTGCAGGGTGCAGTGGAAGATGAAGTTGGAAAAGTGGGGGGGGGCAAAATTATGGGAAGCCTCTACCTCCATGTTACAAAGTTTGACCTTCCTTCTATAGGGAATGCCAGCTACCAGAAATGTTTGAGCAAAGATGTTATGATTTAGTTCTTATGGGTAGGAACTTGAGATGTCTCCTTAGTTTATGCTGAATGTAAATCAGATGAATAAAGAATAAAAGTTGAATAGTTCCTTTTGCCTCAATATTTGTTTGAAATATTATAAATGTTACACAGATATTGAAATCAAATTGTCAAGCAGTAAATCAAAATAATTCAATAGCTTGATATTGTGTAATTGAATCATGCTGTGCAAATGTCAGACTTTATTAATTCTAATACAGTATCAAAAATAGGATTGTTTGAAATGTAAGAAAATAAATTTAAAGACACTTAAAAGGATGCAACTTAATGACACAACAACAAGGCATCTCTAAACAATGCAGTTTAATTTTTCCTGGTTTTAAAATTTCTACAAAAGAGTGGTACTCTAAATACTCTTCTATGTCTTGTACTTTTATTGGCTATTGTTGTAAGATTCACCCATGTTGTTGTATGTAGCTGTAGTCTGCATTCTTTAGAATGAATGTATCAAAATTTCATTCATCTTGCTGATGATACATTTGACTTCTAACTTGTTTAATGTATTATGAACATTTGACAAAATGTAGCAAGAATTTAAATCTATAAAAATTAAAACAAAAATTTTGGAAAGAAAAAGGTATATGGATCAAATCATCTTGTAATAAAATGTTTTTTTTTTTTCCCTTCTGTTTTTAGAGTTGAGGAGAAATAATTTTTGGCCTCTTATTACTACATCCACAGATACAAAGATTTACCAGAGAAATTGTTCTAAAACTCACAGGAGATTTCTATATATCAATAGAATACTTATTCAAGCACAGACCTTTTCAAAGTAATGTTTCAAATATTGGTTAGAACATGGAGTTTATACTTTAAGAGGCAGTATTCTAAATCTTATTCCAAGTTGCTTATTCCTCAGACTTCTTCGATTTTAAATGCCTGTCTCTGCCACTGTGGTTCTTCATCTTTGTGTACTGTGATAGGCAGGATTCTGAGATGACTCCCAAATGACCCTCACATGTGTTCAATCCCCTTACCTTCGAGTGTGAGTGGGAAGTGTGCATATGATCTCCAATTCCTATGGTTATGTTATATGGAACAGTTAACTTGAAGAAAGGGGCTCTTTTAGGTGCATCTAACTTAATCCCATTAACCTTTTAAAAGCAGAGAGTTTTATAGCAGAAATAGCAGGCAGAGAATTTCAAAACCTGAGTTGGATTCATTGTAAGGGAGATTCTCTGTTGCTGAGATGGAGGGGGCCTTGCGGTTAGGAGCTGAGAGTATGCTTTGCCAACAGCTAGCAAAACAACGGGGACCTAAGTCCTACAACCACAAGGAATAAATTCTGGCAGCGACCAAAGGAAGCTTTTCCTAGTTGGGCTTCCAAGAAAGAATGTAGCCATCTTCCACCTTGATATCAGCTTTATAAGAACTGGCAGAAGACCCATTAAAAGATGCTGGACTTTGGGACCATAGAAACTGTGAGATAATAAAAGTTTGTGAAGCTTTAAGCCACCCAATTTGTAATTATACAGCAAGAGAAAATAATACATAGTTTTTTGGTCTAAATTTTTCAAAAAACATTTGCTCAGTTAAAATAACTTTTTAAAAAGCATATTTGACTAAGATTAATTGTGGTTTAAGATGCAGCTGGGAATAATTTAAATGGCATTCTGCTAATGCCTAATGTGTTGCCATTTTAATTGTTTTTGATGAGATGGTCCATAATTTAGTAAAATAGATAATTTCTAACAGCTCATTTGAGATAGTTATTGATCACATTAGATATATTTGTGTGTGTGTATATATATATATATATACAGAAATATATCTAACCTGACTTGCCTCTTGAGAAACCTGTATGCAGGTCAGGAAGCAACAGTTAGAACTGGACATGGAACAGCAGACTTGTTCCAAATAGCGAAAGGAGTACGTCAAGGCTGTCTATTGTCACCCTGCTTATTTAACTTATATGCACAGTACATCATGAGAAACGCTGGGCTGGAGGAAGCACAAGCTGGAATCAAGACTTCTGGGAGAAATATCAATAACCTCAGATATGCAGATGACACCACCCTTATGGCAGAAAGTAAAGAGAAACTAAAGAGCCTCTTGATGAAAGTGAAAGAGGAGAGTGAAAAAGTTGGCTTAAAGCTCAACATTCAGAAAACTAAGATCACGGCATCTGGTCCCATCACTTCATGGGAAATGGATGGGGAAACAGTGGAAACAGTGGCTGACTTTATTTTTCTGGGCTCCAAAATCACTGCAGATGGTGATTGCAGCCATGAAATTAAGACGCTTACTCCTTGGAAGGAAAGTTATGATCAACCTAGACAGCATATTAAAAAGCAAAGACATTGCCAACAAAGGTCCTCCAGTCAAGGCTATGGTTTTTCCAGTACTCATATATGGATGTGAGAGTTGTACTATAAAGAAAGCTGAGCACTGAGGAACTGATGCTTTTGAACTGTGGTGTTGGAGAAGACTCTTAGAGTCCCTTGGGTTGCAAGGAGATCCAACCAGTCCATCCTAAAGGAGATCAGTCCTGGGTGTTCATTGGAAGGACTGATGTTGAAGCTGAACCTCCAATACTTTGGCCACCTGATGCGAAGAGCTGACTCATTGGAAAAGACCCCGATGCTGGGAAGGATTGGGGGCAGGAGGAGAAGGGGACGACAGAGGATGAGATGGTTGGATGGCATCACCGACTTGATGGAGATGAGTTTGGGTGAGCTACGTGAGTAGGTGATGGACAGGGAGGCCTGGCATGCTGCAATTCTTGGGGTTGCAAAGATTCGGACACGACTGAGTGACTGAACTGAACTGATAGCTGTATTAGTATGTACCACTTTGATTTTTCTGTTTTTAATTAAAATATTTCATTATATTCCATCTATCTTTTTTATAGAATATGAAGTGGCTTAGTGTTTCATGGTTCAGGGAGGATGGAGAATGAGGAATGCACATATTAAAATAGAGCATTATACACATTATATTAATGTATGTTTAAGTATTTTTTGACTGCATAGTGACAAATAACAATACACAGCAATATCATTTATTAGCACTAACCATACTATAATTTTATTTTTAAATAATTACTTTATTATAATATTATACATTTTAAATGAGACCTGCCTAATATTTGGGGAATTAGCATATAGAAAATAGCAATAACAGGTATATCTTCTTCTGTTAATATATTAACAGGAATTGGAATCATTTTCCTCTCTCTGTGTTGAGAAGAGAAAATCTTTATTTTGATTATTTTCCCTTTCTATCTGAGGTTTATTCAAGAGACTCTTATGTCCCACTCTTCCTAATTTTAATCAAGTGTTCATTTGTGCGAGTTATTCTCAGAGTTACAGATTTTTCAAGTGTTTGGCACTGTTAGAAAACTGGAAGGTTGTGAAGGAGACTCGGAATATAAGTTCAGGAAGTTGGAAGCTTCATTTTGGTGATACAAAGGAATAGCTTGTCTGACAGTCAGAGAAAGGGTGTTTTTGTTGCTAGTTCTTCCTTTTTTAAAGTTATGTGTTTTCATAAAATATTATTTCAATATTTGGGTCTCATAATTATGTATAAAGAGAGTAGTCATTGAGATAAGGTTGGCCAATATTTTTTAAGTTATCTTGTTTTTTTTGGTGGGGTGCCAGGGTGAGGGGATGCAGAGACAACACTTATAGCTGGACCCAACTGCAGTTGCCAGATGGCTAGAGGGCTTTAGGGGTTTAATCTAGGAACATGGGACAAAGCGAAGTGGCACATATGAGGATCTAATGTCTAGCTTGGTCATAATAACACTATCCTCTAACCAATTGACCTAATTAGATGGGATTTTCAAGACTAGATGGTATTTTGATTGCAAGTATGATAAAAGATCTCTTAATAGAGCTTCACTAATTAGTGAATTAATCAAAACTCTCTTCCCAGGGTGTGGATAGTTCATTCAAAATAGTCTACACTGTAGTAACCTATACCTTGTACACATAAAATTGAGTTGTGTCTATATTACTGGTTACATTTTCCCACATCTTTTATGTGAGTTTCAATTATTATCATGATTATGACATTTTAATATTTCATAACTGATGAACTGAATCCATGAACGTAAAATCAATGCTTTAGAAAGGCTCAAAATAAATGTTAATTGCTAAAAAGTACAATTAGAAAAAAATAGAGAAAAAAGAAGAAAACAGGTTTCTGCACAGCCTAGATTACAAGTAATAGCTTACTTTAACTGAAACTGGAAGTCACAGACAATGCATTGTCCAGGGCATTATCCACACTTGGAATGTCAATCGGTAGACCCATGCTTAAAACATCTTTGTCTTATCACAAGTTTAGTGAATAAATATATGTTAGCATATATTATGGAGAAGGAAATGGCAACCCACTCCAGTATTCTTGCCTGGAGAATCTCAGGGACAGCGGAGCCTGGTGGGCTGCCATCTATGGGGTTGCAGAGTCAAACACCACTGAAGCAACTTAGCAGCAGCAGCAGCATATATTAAATAAATGAAAATTTGACATTTACATGTAGTGTTTTCACTGTCTTCCAACTTTAAACATTTTAATTGACTAGCTTTAACTAGTTAAAGTTAACTAGCTTTAAGTTAACTGAATAGCTTTAAGGATAACAAGAGCTTTATGCACTAATATATATAATAACAACAAGTGGTGTATGGCCAGCCATGGAAAAAATGAGTTAAAGATACACATACTGGTAGTGCTGATAAAATAATATACTGTTATGATGATGAAGAACTTAGTGTTTCCTGATGGTTGTCTCCATTCAGGTGAGTCAATGCCATCACTTGATCCTGTGGGTTTAGCATGCCCTCTTTAAACCCACATTTAACAAGCCACGTTTTGATTGTTTGGGTTCCTACATAAATTGTCCAAAGAGAGAGAATGTACTGGTCAAACTGTTGCCAATATTGGGAATATTTTGAGTTATATTTTTCAGTATAAGTTAAGTGATTTTAGGTTTTATAATATCTCCTGAGTTTTTGATGGAGTTCAGAAAGTCTACATATAACCAATTATGTCTGTATGTACACTGATGAGATCTCCAAAAGAACACTAGCAAGCTGATGAGATGGGAAGGGAAACATGGATGTCAGGGAGGCAAAGGTGGGGTCCATCACCTGACTCATTTAGAGTTCCCCCTTCTAGGCAGTCATTCTTAGTTTCCAGTTCCCTTGACATCCTTGTTGTTCTCTTCTAATTATTTTCTAAAATATGGTACCTGGCATACTTTATATATAGGGTTAGAGTCATAGTTTGCCTATAATTTTGAACTGGGCTTTTTTCATTTAAAATCGTTAAGATTTCCCCAATACTCTTCATAATTATTTTATGGCTTTATAAATACCTAATCAAGTGTTTCTACCATAACTCTCTTCTTTTTAAAATTTTTGTTTGATTTTACTCTTTTGCCCATTTTTTAAAATTTTTCATTGAAGTACAGTTGATTTACAATGCTGCGTCTCTAGTGTAGAGCAAAGCAGCAAAGTGATTCAATTTTATCTATATCTGTATATATACATATATAACTACATACATATATTCCTTTTCAGAGTCTTTTTCATTATATTTTATTACAAGATATCAAATGTAGTTCCCATCCTTCTTGTTACCATAACTGTCATCCATAATTTTCTTTACTATTTCCATATGGTTTATCATTTAATTTTTTTTTTTACTTTATTTTCCCACTTAATTATGATACTTGTCTATCCTTTTCAAAAATACGTGTGTGTGTGTGTGTGTGTTTGTATCTTGGAATTGATTTTTTTAGCCCTCAATGGGGAACTTTCCTTGAATCTTCTTAGGATCCAAGAATTTCGTAAATCTTATTCCTGTCTTCTAGCTCCTGTTTAAATGTGCTTACCCATTACTCGAGTATCTTGTTAGAATGGAGATTCTGGGTCAGGCCAGGGCTTATGATTCTTTATTTCTAAAAAAAAAGCTACATGCGAGTTGCCGGTGCTGGTCAAAAAGGTGTATCTCTTTCATTATGAATCATTATGGATGATCTCTTTCATGAAAAACTCTAGTGAGAATATAAAACATAACTACCTGAGCACTCTGAAAAACAATAAAAGGCGGAATGTGGATGGAAATGGACTAGATGCCAAACAATAAAAGCGGTGAGTTTCTCTCTGTTTTTCCCATTCTTTTGTCGCCTAGATTTAACTGAAGGCTGGTCTCAGTCATGGAGCTGCACTGCTGCTATATGGTGGCCATGCTGGCAAAGAAAACCTAAAACTCTTAGTGGATAACCTTTCTTGTTGGCCAGAGGAACAGTGTGAAAAGGGCCCCTGTGGTCTGTGTGTGTGAAATTCCACCACTTTCTCTCTCTCATTTTCCTGATACATGCGTCCTGAAGATGGCTCCAGTCTCATGAATTTATACAAAGCGCAGAAGGATGAAATGCTTAGAGGCACTGGTATTTTCAGGCTAGAGGAATCAGAAATAAAGGAATGTTGGAAACAAGAGTGAGGGAAATACCAGAGAAGCCATCCCCTAAATCTTTGTGTGAACTGAATTCTTTGTCAAGTTGTGAATGTGAAACCTGTATGCAAAGTACCATGACCAAGTCTTTGAGAATTGAAGTGTGATATAAGCTACCGTACAAGTCCCAGATTAATCCTTACACTACCCATATGCAGATTAGACCCAAAGGAACAGAAAAATTTGAAAACTTAACTGATAATGGAATCACTGGTGAGAGGGCAAGCAAAGCTCATGGTCTGAATCTAATAGGATTTAGTGCATGATATAAATATACAACACTTTCCAGAAGATTTTAGTAGGATCCAGAATCTCACAACATAATCAAAATGTTCAGGATACAGCCTGAAATAAGATAATTTTATATGCAAAATTGCATATAAAAATGATGAAAATTGGACATGTTTTAAGAGGAAAAAATCAACAGATGCCAACTCTAAGTTGAGTCAGATGTTGAAGTTAAGAACTTTCAGCTATTATAACCAATGCTCTATGCAGAAAATTCAAATACTTTGGAAATTAATGGAAAAATAGATATTCTATGCAGAGGAAGAGTGACTGTAGTTCTTTTAAGAAGAATAAAATACAAAGATTTGAACTAAAAAATTTAATAAGTGGTAAAAATTTACTGGGTGGGCTCAAGAATAGAATGAAGATAGGAGATGAGTCAATGAGTTTAAAGATAGATTAATAGAAATTATCATATCTGAAAAACAGGGTAGAAGATTACAATATAAAAAAACTACATTTTTTTTTTGCCACTGAAATCATAGAAGAAGAAAAGAAAGGAATTGTTATAGAAGAAAAATATTTGGAAAAATAATGACTAAAAGTTTCCCAGAGTTGGTGACAAACCGAGATGCATGGTAAAACCCAAACAAGATAAAATTTAAAAATGTTATAAAACTCATAATGAACCTGCTGAAAAAAATGAAACCTGAAGAAAAACTATGAATTATTTTCCACTGGACCTGCTTTAAAATTAATGCCAAAGGAAGTTCTTCAGGTTGAAGAGGAATGGTTGTGTGTGTGGGTGTGCGTGCGTGCGTGTGCGCGCTAGTCACTCAGTTGTGTCCAACTCTATGCGACCCCATGGACTGTAGCCCACCAGACTCCCCTCTATGTGGAATTCTCCAGGCAAGAATACTGGAGTGGGTTGCCATTCTCTTCTCCAGATTGTTTTCCCAACCCAGGGATCAAACCCTGGTCTCCTGCATCGCAGGAGTGTTCTTTACTGCCTGAGCCACCAGGGAAGCCTGAGGAGGAATGATACTAGAAGGAAATTTGGAACTTTACTAAAGGAAGAGCAATAGAAACTATAAATAAGCTATTTTTCATCTTCTATATTCTTTAAAATATGTATGGCTTTTGAAAGGAAAAATTATAGCACTGGTGGGGTTTTAAAGTTTATGTAGCTCTGATAAGTATATATAATATACAAAGGATATTTTCTAACTAAAAGTATTAAGATATCAAATAAGAGAAAGTTATCTGGTTATTCCCCTAGTATTCGAATTTTCAACAAAATACTTTTAAGTAATCTGTAGGTGAAAGAAGAAATCCCAAAGAAAATTAGATAATATTTCAAACAGAATGAAAATGATAGTATAGCATATCAGAATTTTCAGGACACATCCAAAGGAAGATTTTGAGGAAAGTTTATGATGATGAGTGCTTACGTTACAAAAGATGAAATGTCTCAAATCAGTAATCTCAGCTTCCACCTAAGGAACTAGATAAATAAAAGCAAATTAAATCTGGTGAAAGCAGAATCTAAATTTAGTTAGTTCCTGGTGAACTCAGTAAGTCAAAAGTATCCCTTTACCTGGGATTCTAAGGACTGAGGGTGGTTCACATAGTGTCATAGACAGAGTGGAGTTACTGGGCTTTGGTTACTGCTGATGGTACTGGTATCTGCTCAGATGTGTTGGATTGACCATAATCTCTTATAGGAAAGCCTGAATGAACTTTCTGGCCAATCCAATACATTTCCCCATTCAATTCGCTTCTGTCATGTAGATCGCTAGTGTCGTATGTCTTGTTCGTGAATACAGGGCTTATACAAATATGGGACTCTATCAGGTGTCTTGTCTTTCTTGATATCATGGGATGAGTTCACTTCCTCTCCTGTTGGTGCTTGTGAGACTGTCTCACACTGGTACTCATTGGCATTCAGCTGTCTCCATTCTCTTGCTCACAAACTATGTCAGATGCAGAAAAAAAAAAAAAAGCCACCCACTAAGTTGTGTTTAACTCTTTGCAACCCTGTGGACTGCAGCACGCCAGGTTCCCCTGTCCTTCACTATCCCAGAGTTTGCTCAAATTCACGTCCATTGAGTCAGTGATGCTCTCTAACCATCTCATCCTCTGCCATCCTCTTCTCCTTTTGCCTTCAATCTTTCCCAGCATCAGGGTCTTTTCCAATGAGTTGACTCTTTGCATCAGGTAGCCAAAATATTAGAGCTTCAGCCTCAATCCTTTCAATGAATATTCAGGGTTAGGACTGACTGGTTTTATCTCCTTTCTGTCCAAGGGACTCTCAAGATTCTTTTCCAGCATCAGTTTGAAAGCATCAATTCTTCAACAGTCAGCCTTCTTTATGGTTCAACTCTCACATCCGTTCATGACTGCTGGAAAAACCATAGCTTTGACTGTATAGATCTTTGCTGGCAAAGTGATGTCTTTGCTTTTTGGTATTCTAAGTTTGCCATAGCTTTCCTTTCAAGGAGCAAGTGACATTTAATTTCACAGCTGCAGTCACCGTCCACAGGGACTTTAGAGCCCAAGAAAATAAAATCTGCCACTGTTTCCATTTTTTCCCCTGGATGCTGTGATCTCAGTTTTTTGAATGTTAAGTTTCAAGCCAGCTTTTTCACTCTCTTCTTTCACCCTCATCAAGAGGCTCTTTAGTTCCTTTTCACTTTATGCCATTAGAGTGGTATCATCTGCATATCTGAGGTTGTTGATATTTCTCCAGACAATCTTGATTCCAGTTTGGGATTCATTCTGCCTGGCATTTCTCCTAATATATTCTGCATATTTGGGGTTGCAGGAATTCCCAAAGCTATCTGGGTTTAGCTTCTGAGAACTCTTTTTTAAAGTAAAACTTTAGGGAGGCATAGACTTCAGGACTTCTTCTCAGGAACTCATGAATATGCAGGTACATTTTCTTCTGTTTGTCTTCACCCACTGAGAATGTTATCTCACAGGAAGTGTGAAAACTGTTTATTATTTCCTCAACATTTATTCAGGTCTGTTTCTTATGGCATAAACATTATGTGATGGGTCCTCAGGCTTTAGGTTTCTGAAGATCCAAAGCTCAGAATCTTGCAACTCCAAGTAAGCTTTTGAAACCTAAAATCCAAGACTTGAACATGTGAACATTTTTAAACAATGTGTGTTCATCACACCTTTCCCTAGGGCAGTGTATGTATATAACCCTCACAACTCGGTTTGGGGAAAGGACCAGGATACACATAGAAAGACAAATGAAAGAAATCAGTTCATACTTCAAAAGTTCTCCTGGCATCTATGAAGTAAGGAGAGTAAATGACAGCTATTTCACATGGTTATTGTGATGATTAGATGAGGCAATACGTATGATTCCTGTGTCAGTTTCTGACAACAAAGAATTTGAGTATGAATTCCTCTCCTTTTTGTCATTGTCATCTCATTTCCCAGTAAATGCAGAAGTATCATCTATGTTGAGAGAGAATGTAAAGACATCTTAAGAGTTTATTAATTATGTGAAACAATTCAGGATATGCTTGAAGAGAAACTCATGGCTCCAGAATAGAATACAAATGGCCAAGGGAAGGGTAGTGACTGAGTTTTTCCTTAATCCATTATTCGTCTTACCTATTATCCAGGATAGATTTTGACCATAGTACATTTAAAAAGTCTCCTCACGTTAACCAGGACTTCCCTGGTGGCTCAGTGGTAAAGAATCCACCTGCCAATGTAGAAAACAAGGATTCAATTCTGGGGTCGGGAAGATCCCTTGAAGAAGGAAACGGATACCCACTCTAGTATTCTTGCCCAGGAAATTCCACTGATAGAGGAGCCTAGTGGCTGCAGTCCACAGAGTTACAAAGAGTCACTAACACAACGTAGTGACTAAGTATGAGTGTGAGCTTCTTAACCAAATGATTACTTTGCAGTATAGTATATATATTTAAAATTATAAAAATCCAAGCACAGGGGAAGGGGAGCATGGGATGAATTGAGAGAGTGACATTGAAAGATATACATTACTATATGTAAAATAGATAGCCAGCAGCAATTTTCTGTATGACACAGAGGTCAGCCTGGTCCTCTGTGACAACCTAGAGGGGTAGGATGGGGTGGAGTGGTGGGAGGGAAGTTCGAGAGGGAGGGAACATATGTATAGCTATGACTGATTCATGTTGTATGGCAGAAACCATAACATTGTAAAGAAATTATCCTCCAATTAAAATAAGAATTAGAATAAGCCCAAGTATCAGGGAACCAGAGAATACTGAAATGAAAAGGAATGATGCAACAAATATTATAAAGTATTTTATTATAAAGATTGCTGCAGGGACCATTGGATTAAAAGTGCTTAGTGCAAACTATAAGAACTAATCACTGGCATTTAGGTTTTGTTGAAAGCTATTTTAGTTCTCAAACAAATAGCATTTTCATGAGTCAGAACTGTATAGGAAGGCAGTATGTAACCAGGAGAGGTATATCCTGTCTATGCTGCCTTATTAGCACTTGTCACATTGTGGTGTTTTGTTTTTTTTTTCCAAAAAAGCAGAAGTTTATCTTTTATCTCATTCAAAAAAGGGGGGCTAAAGGTAGTAATTAAAGGGATGATATGGTGAAGTCCTGATGTCATAAGGTATCAGGGCTCCTATTTTCCTATTTGCCTTTTTAATATTGCTTTCATCACACTTACTGAAGCAGCTCTAGTTCTGTTAGACATAATGCTTTCCAGGCAGAAAATTGTGTGTGTGTGTGAGAGAGAGAGAAAGAGTGAGAGGAAAGGATACAGACTCTCCCAGCTCTCTAATCTCCCTTTTTTTGAAATGAAATTTTTATTGAGATAATCATAGATTCACTGTACTCATTTCTTACTAATGATTACACTTTGCAGAACTATAGTGTAATATCACAACCAGAATTAATTCTGTTGATACACTTCACTAATCTTATTTCAATTTCCCCAGTTTTATTTGCTGTGTTTGTGTGTCTGTGTGTGTTAAATTCCACACAGTTACATTGTGTCTGGGTTTGTGTATCCACTACACAAACATACTGAATAGTTTCAACAACATGAGGATCGTTCAATCTACTCTTTTATAACCATGTTCATCTCTTTGCTGACCCCTTCACTCCTCCATGACTTCCTAACCCTAAGCTCTGGCAATCACTGATTTATACTAAATTTCTAAAAACTTGCAATTTCAAAATGAAACCATACGTACAACATACTTTTGAAGATAGGCTTTTTTTTTTTTTAACTCAGTATCATTCTCTGGAGACACATCTAAGTTCTTGTATGTATCAATAATTTGTTTTTTGTTTTTGAGTAGTACTCTCTGATATGGATGTACCACTATTTGTTTAATCTTTAATCTGTTGAAGGATATCTGATGTAATTTCAGTTTGAAGCTGTTACAAAGAAAGCCGCTATAAATATTCGGGTATAGGTTTTGTGTGAACATAAGCTTTCGTTTGTTTGGGATAAATGCCCGAGTGGAACTGAAGTGTTGCACAAGTGCATGTTAGTTTCCTGAACTGAAACTGTTTCCCAGAATGTCTGTACCATTTCACTTTCCTACTAGATATGTATGAATGATATTTTCCCATCCTATCCATTTTTTCATGTAAATGCAAAAATAACTTATACTCAGTAACAACATAAAGTCATACTTCCTCTTTGAGCAGTTATCCAGTTCATAGTTGATGTTTGAAGCTAACAAATGCAAATAAGACCATAGATTTCATTGTAATATTTTCTCAGTTTTTGTTTCATGAAAATCATGGATATTTAGTGGGTTTATTCATCTCCAGCATTAATGTCTATTGTCTAGAAGATTGGAGACTTTACTTCTTTTGAAAAGTTTTCTAGTAGTGCTTGCCTACGATTAGAAAAATTGACATGTGTAATCAGCCAGCCAGCGACTGTTCATGAACTGGGAGCGAAAGAAACAAATATGTTAATATTTTTAGGCAATGAAAGGAAGGATTAGGTTTTAACTATAGAACAAAGATACTGAAGTGAATAATCTAGAATACAGTAAATTTTGTAGACCTGTGGGTTAACTAATGATTTCAATCTGTTGGAGTAAATGAACATGCCAGAGTTTCTCTCTGAGCAGCAGTAATACTTACATTAATCTCAGTATTCCCAGGATTCTTTGTGGTATCTAACTCATAGCAAGTGCCTGATAAATATTTAATTAAAGAATGTAATTTAAAAAAGAAAATGTAATTATAGCAAAAGTGGAATTTTGACCTTTTATTTTTTGGTCAAAGCCAGTTGAAATCAACTTTGTCAGTCCTTAATCTGATTGGTTCCTGGACTTAGAAGAAATAATAACATTGTTTTCTTTAACTTTTTAAATGCTCTAAAAAGCAAAATAAATGCATATAATGATAAGAAAAATATGCTTACACAAATGTAGGTAATGAGCAAATTTTCTGTATGTATTAAACGTGGATCTGGATAAGAAGAGAGGAAGTTTGTTTCTTGATTAGAACATCAGTGTGTGCTGTGCTTGGTCACTCAGTTCTGTCCTACTGTTTGAGACCCTTTGGACTGTAGCCTGCCAGGAACCTCTGTCCATGGGGATTCTCCAGGCAAGAACACTGGAGTGGTTAGCCTATCCCTTCTCCAGGGGATCTTCCCGAACCAGGAGTTGAACTGAGGTCTCTTGCATTGCGGGTGGATTCTTTACCAGCTGAGCTACCAGGGAAGCTCTACATCAATGTAGAATGTTGGCATTTTCATGGCACTCAATTTAAAATTTGCATTTATGATATATATATATATATGTATATATATAAATTATATACTTAATAGAAACATTACAAGTATTTTTTAAAATGTAATTTGGACCTTGAAAGAATTTTGAAAATTTCCAAGGCACTATAACTAAACCAAGAACTCCAGACGAAAGGTTTTGAACTCAGAAATTTATTGGGCCATGTTCACTTGCTTCCCTAGTAGCTCAGCTGGTAAACAATCCGCCTGCAACACAGGAGACCCCGGTTTGACTCCTGGGTCAGGAAGATCCCCTAGAGGAGGGCATGGCAACCCATTCCAGTGCTCTTGCCTGGAGAAGCTCCAGGGACAGAGGTGCCTGGGGAGCTACAGTCCATGGAGTCACAGAGAGTTGGTCATGACTGAGCGACTAAGCACACACAATGTTCACTTGGGTGGGCTAGCATATGAAGCCATGAAAGAAGGTGATAATGCAAAAAAAGTCAATAAAGTATCATTTCCTTCTCTCTCTCTGTCTATATTTTTCTTCTGTGTCTCTATCTCTCTTAATTTTTCTCTGTGTTATAATACAAAGAAGCAACCCTATAAATAGGTTGAAACTTAAAAATGCCTTATGAAATTATTTTTTTCAAGACAAGAATGAGCCTCTGTTTTTGATCAGAAGCTGATCTTCAGTTTTGAAATGTTCTGTATTCATAAGAAACTGTTCTGTTGGTTAGGACCATACAGGGAAAAACAAAAAAAACAAATGCTTTCCTTAAGGGATTCCTCTTGTCATACAGAACTTTTACATTGGATATTTTCACTAAATTAGTCAATTTACTTATTCCAACAATGTTTTTTATTCCTTTCAACTGATCATCTCTCTCTCATTAGAAGCTGACTTTTGATACCACTATGGATGGCTTCGGTGTCTGACCTGTGTACAATACATCAATGTATCGCTTATGTAGAGAGGTTCTTGGTGGCTTTTTCATTTTATGGATCAGTAAATTAAGAAAAATTTTAAACATGAGTCGAAAACAAATTTGCATTTTTTTTGTTTTGACATATTAGGATATTAAGGCATTAACATCCTAAGGCATATTAGGAACATTAAGGCAAAACAAAAACCATCACCTATTATACCAACATTTTGTGAAATAGCATTTTAACATAAGAGCAGCAAATAACGACAACAAAAACTAGAAAGCACAACTTGAGAATGAAGTACTCTGTAAGTGGAATTAGTTTAACTTAAGGAAAAACTCGCTTCATTTTTGCTTTATTGTTTCTCTTCACATATGAAGAACCACATCATGGACTGACATGAGAACTGAGATAACCACATCTCTTTATGGGCGCATATTTTTTAAGTTTTTCTCTAAAGATCTATTGGTTATAAAACAAAAGCCATTGACATGCTGTCAAATAAACATGACTGGTGGTCCAGTTTATAAAAGGGTGAAAGTCATGACTCAAAATGAAATTTCTAAAGAGCTCTTCCTCACAGTAGTATTTTTTCCTCTAATGAAAAGTAACACATTAATTTCCCTGTCAACTCTTATTTACTTACTGCTGTGATGATACTCAGTAAATGGTGCCAAGGACTGAAAGACACCTTAACAGTTACTGGAATGAAAGTGGAGAAAAAAGTAGAAATTATAAAAAGGAATGGTAAATATAAACCTTTTTTTCTTTCAGTTTAAAAGGCTGCTGCTGTTATTGTTGGTATCCAGTTATGTGAGTAGGCTGGAAAGGGTTAGTGACACCAGGCACAATTTTTACTGTGCATTTTTACAGGAATCTTCTCCCCCATCTCCAAATTGTACCAGCTTGACGTGAAATGCAATATTTTAAAATGCAGTTACATAAAAGTTTGGTGATTTGTAGGAAAACTTCTCACCTCCAAGAATTAACTGATATTACTGATTTTTTTTTTTAACCATACACTATAATAAAGAGGGCTTCCCTGATATTCAACTGGTAATGCAGGAGACCATGGTTTGACTCCTGGGTCAGGAAGTTCCCCTGGAGAAAGGATAGGTTACCCACTCCAATATTCTTGGGTTTCCCAAGTGGCTCAGATGGTAAAGAATCTGCCTGCAATACAGGAGACCTGGGTCTGATCCCTGGGTTGGGAAGATCCATTGGAGGAGGGCATGGCAACCCACTCCAGTATTCTTGTGTGGAGAATCCCTATGGTCAGAGGAGCCTGGCAGGCACAATCCATGGGGATGCAAAAAGTTGGACACAACTGAACAACTAAACACAGCATATAATAAAGAAGCTTCCAAAATATTCAAACCTGTAATTAACTTATGCCATTCTCAACACTTGTATAATGATAACTAGAACTGTAAATTTATAGAATTTTGATTCAACTTCTAGTGTTACGTAAAAGTTTTATATGGCATTTATGGTTTGATCTGATTGACAAAGTAGTAAAAATTACATTTAATGATAAGGATACAAAGATAAATGAGGAGGGCATGGCAACCCGCTCCAGGATTATTGCTTGGAGAATCCCTATGGACAGAGGAGAGTGGTGGGCTACAGTTCATAGGTTCACAAAGAGTAGGACATGACTGAGCAACTGAGCACAGAGATAAATAAGTCTAGATTTTTTCTCCTTTAAGGAGCTCATTTTTGTGTGTGTGCATGCATAGTGAAACCTGAATAGGTTTCAAATCCCTTTTTAGGTCACTCTTGATATTTTAACCAGATACGCTAGAATTTCAGTTCAGTTCAGATCAGTTGCTCAGTCGTGTCCGACTCTGCGACCTCATGAACCGCAGCACACCAGGCCTCCCTGTCTACCACCAACTCCCTGAGTCCACCCAAACCCATGTCCATCGAGTCGGTGATGCCATCCAGCCATCTCATCCTCCATCGTCCCCTTCTTCTCCTGCCCTCAATTTTCCCCAGCATCAGGGTCTTTTCCAATGAGTCAGCTCTTCGCATCAGGTGGCCAAAGTATTGGAGTTTCAGCTTCAACATCAGTCCTTCCAATGAACACCCAGGACTGATCTCCTTTAGGATGGACTGGTTGGATCTCCTTGCAGTCCAAGGGACTCTCAAGAGTCTTCTCCAGCACCACAGTTCAAAAGCATCAATTCTTCAGCACTCAGCTTTCTTTATAGTCCAACTCTCACATCCATACATGACTACTGGAAAAAACATAGCCTTAACTAGATGGACCTTTGTTGGCAAAGTAATGTCTCTGCTTTTTAATATGCTGTCTAGGTTGGTCATAACTTTCCTTCCAAGAAGTAAGCATCTTTTAATTTCATTCCTGCAATCACCATCTGCAGTGATTTTGGAGCCCAGAAAAATAAAGTCAGCCACTGTTTCCACTGTTTCCCCATCTATCTGCCATAAAGTGAAGGGATTGGATGCCATATTCTTAGTTTTCTGAATGTTGAGCTTTAAGCCAACTTTTTCACTCTCCTCTCTCACTTTCATCAAGCGGCTCTTTAGTTCTTCTTCACTTTCTGCCATAAGGGTGGTGTCATCTGCATATCTGAGGTTATTGATATTTCTCCCAGCAATCTTGATTCCAGCTTGTGCTTCTTCCAGCCCAGCGTTTCTCATGATGTACTGTGCATATAAGTTAAATAAGTAGGGTGACAATATACAGCCTTGAAATACTCCTTTTCCTATTTGGAACCAGTCTGTTGTTCCATGTCCAGTTCTAACTGTTGCTTCCTGACCTGCATACAGGTTTCTCAAGAGGCAGGGCAGGTGGTCTGATATTCCCATCTCTTTCAGAATTTTCCACAGTTTATTGTGGTCCACACTGTCAAAGGCTTTGGCATAGTAAATAAAGCAGAAATAGATGTTTTTCTGAAACTCTCTTGCTTTTTCGATGATCCATCGGATGTTGGTAGTTTGATCTCTGGTTCCTCTGCCTTTTTTAAAACCAGCTTGAACATCTGGAAGTTCGCGGTTCACGTATTGCAGAAGCCTGGCTTGGAGAATTTTAAGCATTACTTTACCAGCGTGTGAGATGAGTGCAATTGCAATTGTGTGGTAGTTTGAGCATTCTTTGGCATTGCCTTTCTTTAGGATTGGAATGAAAACTGACCTTTTCCCAGTCAACATTTTTTTAATTGGAGCATAATTTGCCATGTTGTGATGGTTTCTGCCTTACAGCAATGTGAATGAGTCATAACTCTGTGTGTGTGTGTGTGTGTGTGTGTGTGTGTGTGTGTGTATGTATATATATATATATATATATATCACCCCTCCCTTTTAAGCCACCCTCCCAGCCCCTCATCCCACCCATTTAGGTCATCACAGAGCACCAAGCTGGGCACCCTGTGTTATATAGCAGTTTGCCACTAGTTAGCTATTTTACACATGATCGTGTGTATATGTCAAATATATACACTGGTCAAATATATACTCCTGGTACTGTCTCAGTTCATCTCACCCTCTCCTTCCCCTGCTATATGCACAAGTCCATCCTCTACTTCTGATTCTCCATTCCTTCCTTGCAAATAGGTTCATCAGTATCATTTTTATAGATTCCATATATATATGTTAGTATATGATATTCATTTTTCTCTTTCTGATGTACTTTACTCTGTATTACAGACTCTAGGTTCATCCACCTCGCTATAACTGACTCCAGTTCATTCCTTTTTTATGGCTGAATAGTATTCCATTGTATATATGTACCACAACAACTTTATCCATTCATCTGTTGATGGACATCTAGATTGCTTCTATGTCCTAGCTATTGTAAATAGTACTGCAGTGAACATTGGGGTACATGTGTCTTTTTCAATTATGATTTTCTCAGGGTATATGCCCAGTAGTGGAGAAGAAAATGGCAACCCACTCCAGTATTCTTGCCTGAAGAACCCCATGGACAGAGGAACCTGGTGGTTTGCACTCCATGGCGTTGCAAAGAGTCAGACACAACTGAGTGACTAACACAACAACAACAATGCCCACTAGTGGGATTGCTGGGTCATATGGTAGTTTTATTCCTACTTTTTAAAGGAATCTCCATACTGTTCTCCATAGTGTCTGTATTGTTTACATCCCCCACCAACAGTGCAAAAGGGTTCCATTTGCTCTGCATCCTCTCCAGCATTTATTGTTTGTATACTTTTTGATGATGGTCATTCTGATTGGTGTGAGTTGATATCTCATTGTAGTTTTGATTTGCATTTCTCTGATAAGTAGTGATGTTGAGCATTTTTTCATGTGTATTTTCCATTTGTATGTCTTCTTTGGAGAAATGTCTGTTTTAAGTCTTCTGCCCATTTATTGACTATATTGTTTGTTTTTCTGATATTGACCTTATGAGCTGCTTATATATTGGAGATTAATCCTTTGTTAGTTGCTTCAGTTGTAGTTGTTTTCTGTCATTCTCATTTTCATCTTGTTGATAGTTTCCTTTGTTATGCAAAAGCTTCTAAGTTTAATTAGGTCCTGTTTGTTTTTATTTTCATTACTTTAGAAGGTGGGTCAAAGAGAATCTTGCTGTGATTTATGTCAGTATTCTGCCTATGTTTTTCTCTAAGAGTTTTATAGTTTCTGGCCTTACATTTAGGTCTTTATCCATTTTTGAATTTACTTTTGTGTATGGTGGTAGGAAGTGTTCTAATTCCATTCTTTTACATGTCGTTGTCCAGCTTTTATAGCACCGTTTATTAAAGAGGCTCCCTTTTCTCCATTGTATATTCTTGCCTCTTTTGTCAAAGATAAGGTGCCTGTAAGTGCATCGGTTTATCTCTGGGATTTCAGTCTTGTTCCATTGATGTATATTTCTCTTTTTGTGCCAATACTATACTGTCTTGATAACTGTGCCTTTGCAATAGAGTCTGAAGTTTCTACTCCAGCTCTGTTTTTCTTTCTCAAGATTGCTTTGGCTATTCAGGGTCTTTCGTGTTTCCATACAGATTGTGAAATTTTTGTTCTGATTCTGTGAAAAATGCCATTGGTAATTTGATAGGGAGTGCATTGAATCTGTAGGTTGCTTTGGATAGTATATTTATTTTGGATAGTATATTTATTGTGATAAGAATCACAATATTGATTCTTCCAATCCAAGAACATGGTGTATCTCTCCATATATTTGTGTGTTCCTGATTTCTTTTATCAGTTCTAATAGTTTTCTGTATATGTATCTTTTTTCTCTTTAGGTAGGTTTATTCCTAGGTACTCTTTTTGTTGTAAGAGTTTGCACTTTCACATCTGCCTCTGGGCCAGGAGATATGGCCCATATCTTTAAGACTCCTCATAAAGCTGAAACCATCAAAGAATTTCATTCTCAGTAAATGGTGGACTAGGATATAACAAGGAAACATCTCTGCTTAGACTTGGCTCTGGAAGGAAAGAAAACTTCTTAGAAGAATTTATAGACCTGTGCATGTATTTTGATCTGGGGTTCAAATATACAACAGTAATGTGGTCTTAGAGGTCCTAAGCTAATAAATTAGCAACAGTGAATCAAGGTTGGCAACACCTGAGGGTCACTGGCAGAAGCTGATGTGTACTCTCTTTAGTGGAGTGTAGATTGGAGTGATCTACTTTAATCACACGCTTCCCAGGATGCCAAGAGATAAAACTCAACTGTACTTGAATTTGCTGTAATTACAAATTATAAAACAAACACCCATAACTAAGAGTCAGCAGAAATTGCAAGAGAAGAATCAGACCTCCAAGCATTTATGATATTAGAATTATTATATACAGCATATAAGGTGAATATATTTTATATGCCTTTGAAAATATAGGCTCAAAATATAAGAAAGAAATGAGATATTCATCCAGAAAAAGGAAGATTTTCAAAAGAATCAGATAATTCTAAAAATCAAATAATTCTAAAAATTAAAAAATTATTATCAAAATCTGTACTAGTTTTTTAAGACTACCATAAAAAAGTAGCAGAAACTGTGTGGCTTAAAACAACAGAACTGTATTGTCTCACAGCTCTAGAGGCTAGAAGTCCAAAATAAAGGTGTTAGGAGGGTGGATTCCTTTTGAGGGCTGGGAGCGAAAATCTTTCTTCTAGCTTCTTGCTGTTTTACTGACGGTCTGGCATGTGTTGGCTATGATGGTCCTCACATGGCATTCTCTCACTGTCAAGAGAGAAGTTAAACAGCAAATCAGACACAGTTTAATATTGAATTTATGAACTGAAAGATAAACTTGGGTAATTTCTTTAGATGTAATAGACAGACATGGTGATAGCAAATAAGAAAAGAGGGATTACTCTTTTTAACCTTTTCTTGCTGAACTATGAAATGAAGGGATGGGATTAGAATTTACCTGTGGATCTGTTCACACTGAAATGCCATTTGTTATCTACTCTTGCTTTAAAAGGATGAACTTGATGAGAAAAAGGGTAAAGATTATAGTTTTCAGGTTTCTTTTCATTTTCTTAATTGTAAAGGCATAATTAAGTGAAATACTACATTGATTATCATTGAAACTTGCTTAATTCTTGTATATGAGTTAGTGCTGTTTTGTATTTATTTTTCCATCCAAGTAGTGGATCCATTCAAATTTATCATTATATCCTCCTCCTCCTTTCCCCTCCCCAACCAAACTACCCCCCTCCCCAGAACTTATATATCTACTTAGCTCTATCTAGCTATGGGCTTACTAGGTGGCTCAATGGTCAACAATCCATTTGTCAATGCAGGAGAACCGGGTTTGGTCCCTGGGTCAGGAAGATTCTGTGGCATAGGAAATGGCAACCCACTCTAGTTTTCTTGCCATGGGAAATCCCATGGACAGAGGACCCTGGCAGGTTACATTCCCAGGGTTCCGAAGAGTTGACTTTGTAAAGCAGACACACATGCATCTATAGCTTTATTCACTCTTTAAGTACATTTGAGAGACTATGAGGGTAGTAGAAATCCATCTCCAAATGCTTAAAAATATCTGCTATCAATTTAAAAAATCTTCCCCAAAATGTTATCAGAAATATCCAAAAGGTTATAAAATTGTGATTTTTTTTCTTACTATATATAATTAAACGACAGTTATTCAATTTAGAGGAAATACTCTTTTGTTGAATATTACTTTCTTGAACTTTTATTTGTGGCTTCCCAATATGGAGAAAGGCAGGAGTTCCTGGAAAATAAGTTAAACTGTTGCAAAGTATTAAGTCCCTTCTTTCTAGATTCCTTAAATGCCAATAATCTTTCCAGTGTATGGAAATTCGCTGCAGATTTGTCTGTTTTGCAGTTAACAGAATGGGAATAAATCTCCTCAAAAGGTTTGCTTGAGGGCCTTCAAATCCCTTTCGTCAACAGCTAATCAAAATTTTTGTCCTATCAACAACAGTTCAGTAACGTCAAGTTCACTCATGTAACAGATCGTTTACTTTATTATTTACTCAATTATAATGTCAGCTGCAATCATTTTGTGATCCTAATTCTATACAATTTAAAATGCTGTGCATGTGTGAGGTTTCCAGACTCAGATGGCTCTGATCAGCAATTTCCATAAGATGTGAGACCTGGCGTTCTTTGATTAAAGCAAGATGATAGTCTTGGTAATCTAGCTGACTAATGATTCCTATGAGGGAAAGTATGTGTGCAGCCACCTCTGTGTAGCTTTACGATTTCATGAACCGGATACAGTAGGACAAATAAGTTGCTCTATGTCCTCAAGGAATATTAAGGGAAACAATGTCTTCAGCATAGACATTCCAGAGGGAATCTCTTATTCAAAAATTAATGCATTTTTCAAACTTAAGAAAAAAGAGAAGGTGCAGTCACATAATGATTCTTTTAATTTTGTCAGAAAGTGAGATTTTATTACCTTTTTAGGGTCTTTATGAATGTATCTCTTTCTTGCAGTTATCTAACTTTTTAAAGTGAGATAGTTGGGTGGAGATTAGCTTTGGGAGTAGAAAAAATAAATTCTTTCTATACTTGAAGGGATATTTTTTTTTAAAGAGGTGATTGATCCACTTTTGTACCTTATTCCGATACTGTGCTACTTCACCTTACTGAAGCAATGCTGGCAAAGAATTCCAGACAAGGTGATTCTTCTTAAGGTCTCAGATATCTTGATCATTGCTAATGGAAAATAAAATGCATACAGTCACTTGTAACAGGCATAATTGGCTTCAATGCAATGGCAGCAAAAAAGCTTATTTCAGCACACACAGGTACAAAGATTTTTTAAGGTTAAATAGCGTTTTTTGGGGAAAAAAACCCTAATATTTGTTTTACTAACACTGAGACCTCAACAGAAAACATGGTGGTATGATTTTAAAGGATTTCGTGTATCAGTGTTTGTGTGTGAGTCACTCAGTCATGTCCAACTCTTTGTGACTCCATATACTGTAGTCCACCAGGCTCCCCTGTCTGTGGGATTTCCTAGGCAAGAATAGTGGAGTGGGTTGCCATTCCCTTCTCCAAGGGATCTTCCCATCCCAAGATTAAACCCAGGTCTGCTATATTGCAGGCAGATTCTTTACCATATGAGCCACCAGGGAACCTGGAGAGGTTGCCATTCCCTCCTCCAGGAGATCTTCCCGACCCAGGGACTGAACCCATGTCTCTTATGTCTCCTACATTGGCAGGCAGGTTCTTTACCACTAGCGCCACTTCAATATACCCGTAAAATTTATATAAACTGTTTGGCCTTTTCATTATTTTGCCTTAATAAATCATCAAGATTTGCAACTTATGATTTTACTTAGCTGCTTGGGTTTGTAAGTTGAGGGATAATAATTTTTCTATTTGTGACCTATCCTTGGGTTTTTCTTTATATTAATTTCAACTTAGAGTGTAATTAGTGTATACACGTGATACCAGTTGTCAGTAATAAAATCTATAAAATGTAGATTTGAGAAAAATGATCCAGTCATGCTTTAGTGTTTCATGAAAACTATGTCAATAATTTCTGAGTGTCGTTTCAATTTTATTTGAAAATGACTTAACAAAGGTTGTAATTACAAGTTCTTGGTAAGTCATTTCAAAATCCCTTTTTACTGTACACTTTCCATTAATTTGAATCCATTGTATTGGAGTCAGTTAAATACCTGTATGTTAAAAATTAGCTCTGTAAAAGGTGTTTTTGCTCAGTAAGTAGTTTCTATATTAATTATATGCAAAAATATTCTATAACCCTATCTTCCAAAAACTGCTCAAGATGAGAGAGTTTATAGTAGTTCTTGGAAAATGAATAAGGTGAAGCAAAATATATAACATATTTTAATATTTCAGTTTTGAACAAAGGCATTTAGCAATACTGGGAATGGGTTAATTTTTCCCCACCTAACTTATAAGAGAGATAGATGAATCCCATGAACATTTTTACTGCTTCTGTTTGCTCTCTTTCCGTTTTTTTTTTTAAGAGCTACAACCTGTGATAGCTCTTTGTATTGATGCCAAGAAAGTCTTCTGAATCCTTGTAGGTAAAAATACAGCCAAGATGTAAGAATTTTAATTACAATCTGGATACAGTGGAGAAATATCTTAGAACATCATAATAAACACCATCTCCCCTACACAGCTGATGGTTGCAGGAGAGAAGTGCAGATGTGGGTGCATGTATGTGTATGTGTGTCTGAGAGAGAGAAAGGTGCGGATAGGTAGACAAATTTTGAAAAATGTTGGGTAAATTAGACAAATCTATAGATGTGGTAGACTTATAACTCTCCCAACCCTATCCCTCTTCTCGTCCTCTGCTGGCAGAGCCTGTTTCCCCTTGGAAAGGTGATACATGCCTATGTACTTGCTTTCTAACTTCCCCTGCAGCTAGGGCATTGAAACTTGACTTGGCCAATGGAAATGGAAAGTCTTTTGTAAGGTTGCAGCAAAGTTAATTGTCCCTGAATAAAAAGAGATGAAAAGCATAAAACACTCTTCTTCGCTGGATGTGACAGTGAGTACACATGAAGCCTGGGATTTCTGAAGTCTTCTTGGAAACATCAGGGAGATAGAGCTGATATGGGGAGGATAACAGAGGAAACCAAAGGAAAGAATTTACTTAGGTCATGGTAATACCTTCTTGACTTAGAAGCAAATCTGAAACAACACTGCCTCTGTAAATTTTTGTCTAAAAAATATTAGATGCATAAGTAATTTTAAGGTAGCTGTTCTGTTAATTACAGCAAAGTCATCTTAACTGGCAAAAGTAATTAATTATCTTATCATATTGTTGTTTTGGTCACTCAGTAACATCCAACTCTTTTGTGACTCCATGGCCTATAGCCTGCCAGGATCCTCTGTCCATGGGATTTCCAGACAAGAATACTGGAGTTGCGTTGCCATTTCCTACTCCACAGAATCTTCCTGACCCTTTTGTGTGTATACACACACATATACATGTATGTATTTGCATATGTATAATATATATATATATATATACACACCTACACACATTTATGTAGGTATATATGTGTATATATGCATAGGTATCTGCATATATATGTATGTATGTGTGTGTACTTTTTCCTTTAGTATTATGTAACTCATTTACCAAAACATGTAGACAAATCAGAATGAAGAGAGTGAAGCTTGACTACTATTTTCCACTTGACAGTAAATTCTAAAATGATAAAGTTATTAGAATTGAGTGGAGATACACTCAAATATTTATGGAATTTTTCTACTTTATCACATATGTTCAGGACCTTTGAAGCTGTGTGCTATAGTTACAGAGCCGTTTTTTTAGCAAAGCACAGCTAAAGTTGGCTTCTTATTTCTGTATTATGTTTCTGTGCTATGATTTCAAGCTAAAGTATGTTAGCTTATTCAGGGATTCTTAACAACATGGGATGTTTATGACTCATGGGACCCAATAGAATCCTTTGGCTCTGTTAGCTTATTTGTATGATTGTATGTGAAACAGTTTCATGTTGTGCACCAGACCTATGTATAAAATACCATTTATACTTGTTTTAAAATACAAAGAAATTCTTATAATATGCTGATCTGAGTGATAGCAAAGTATTGGGTTGGCCAAAAAGTTCGTTTGGGTTTCCCCATAAGCTGTTAAAGAAAAACCCAAACCAGTTTTTTGGCCACCTAATAATTCTTTAGAGTTGAAAATAATCATACAGCTCTAACAAAATGTAAAGTGACTTGAAAATCATTGTGCCAACATAGTTATATGTGTATTCAACTAAAAGTGTTATTTAAATTTTAAACTATCAAGACCTAAAATTCCATTCACTATTTTTGTATATTAACGTTGTCTATGAACACTTTCCTTGAAACATTTTACCCAGTTTAGGAGTATATACCACAAATAGGATTAAAAGTATGTGACTTGCTGTAAACTGATAAATACAAACAACAATTCAAAGCACACATTTTACTCATCATGACTGGATAATTTTACATTCATATGTAAGGGACAGCACATTCATTCATATAAATATTAAATATCTATACGTAATAGAACTTAAATGAATTTATAATTTTTGACAATTTTTTTATAGAAGAGCATTGGATGTGTGTCATATATATCATTTTTTAGTTGCATTGTATTTTAAGAGATTATTTTAATTGACATTCCAAGCTTTTTTTTTTCATGTGATCTGCTACAAATGGTCTCCAGCCATTCTTATCAAGAGATAAGCATTCTCAGCTCTTACAAATTATGGTGAATGAATATTAATCAATCAGTTTTGCCTCTTTATATAGACTGTAATTCCAGATGAAAGCCTGCTGTTTATAACTCTGAATTTCTGCCAAAACAGAGATGTTGAAATTCATTTGGATACGATCTGTATCCAGTGTATTAAATATATATATATATGTATACACATATGTAACGCATGTGTATTACATAAAATATTACATAGATTATGTATTATATATTTATACATTATATTATATATTTATATATTTAAAAGAAATACATATTAGACATTATATAATCTGCAATATCAAATACTGTATACATTATATGTTCTTAAATATCATACATATTATTCAGATATATAATTTCTTTTAACTTAAAAAATCATCTAGTGTATAGTTTGGATGGGAAACTTGCTGAGGTCATAGGAAAAAGCAAAAATGTGGTTAAAAGTGCATCTTCAAGTTTAAATGTCAAAGTGAATCTTTTGCATTCAAATATTTCATAATCACATGGAATTTAAAAACATTTATTTTGCAAATAAAAAATGAAAATAAAGTAAATATTTTGGACTAGATTTAAAGGGTTTTAGCCTTATTCTTTTCAGATTGATTTATTTCTAACCCATAGTATTAATAGTTTAAAATACACTAAATGGCATGTGATTTTGAAATATTTTATTAGTGTTAGGCACTCAGTCACGACTGACTGTTTGCAACCTCATGGACTGTAGCCAGCCATGCTCCTCTGTCCATGGGATTTTCCAGGCAATATATGATTCTAACAACATAACATTCCAGAAAATGCAAAACTATGGAAACAGTAAATGTGATGACTGGTTTCTAGGGTTTATAGAGGAGGGAGGAATGAGTAGATGGAGCACAGAAGATTTTTGTTGCTGTTGTTCAGTGGCTAAGTTGTGTCAATCTCTTTGTGACCCCATGGACTGCAGAGTGCCAGGCTACCCTATCCCTCACTATCTCGCGGAGTTTGACTAAAGTCATGTCCATTGAGTCAGTGATGCCATCCAACCAACTCTTCCTCTCTTGCCCCCTTCTCCTCCTGCCCTCAATCTTTCCCTGCATCAGGGTTGATTCCAATGAGTCAGCTCTTTGCATCAGGTGGCCAAAGTAGTAGAGCTTCAGCTTTAACATCAGTCCTTCCAATGAAAATTCAGGACTGATTTCCTTTAGGATTGACTGGTTTGATCTCCTTGCAGTCCAAGGGACTCTCAAGAGTCTTATCCAACATCACAGTTCAAAGCATAAATTCTTTGGTGCTCAGCCTTCTTTATGGTCTAATCTTCACATCTGTACATGACTATTGGAAAGACCATAGCTTGGACTATATGGACCTTTGTCAGCAAAGTGATGTCTCTGCTTTTTAATACACTATCTGGATTTGTCATAGCTTTCCTTCCAAGGAGCAACCATCTTTTAATTTTGTGGCTGCAGGCACTGTCCACAGTGATTTTGGAGCCCAGGAAAAAAAGTCTGTCAGTGTTTCCACTTTTTCCCCATCTATTTGCCATGAAGTGATAGATCTAGATGCCACAATCTTAGTTTTCTGAATGTTGAGTTTTAAGCCAACTTTTTCACTCTCCTCTTTCACTTCCATCAAGAGGCTCTTTAGTTCCTCTTTACTTTCTGCCATTAGAGTGGTATCATCTGCATAGCTGAGGTTGATTGATATTTCTGCCAGCTATCTTGATTCCAGCTTGTGGTTCATCTCAGCCCAGCATTTCCCGTGGTGTACCCTGCATAGAATTTTAAACAGCAGAGTGGCAATAAACAGCCTTGGTGTACTCCTTTCCCAATTTTGAACCAGTTTCCATTGTTCCATGTCTAGTTCTAACTGTTGTTTCTTGGCCTGCATGTAGGTTTCTCAGGAGGCAGGTAAGGTGGTCTGGTATTCCCATATCTAAGAATTTTCCACAGTTTGTTGTGATCTACACAAAGACTTTCATGTAGTCAGTGAAGTAGAGGCAGATATTTTCTGGAATTCCCTTGCTTTTTCTATGATCCAACAAATGTTGGCAATTTGATCTCTGGTTCCACTGCCTTTTTTAAACTTAGCTTCTACATCTGGAAGTTCTTGGTTCACATAATGTTGAAGCCTAGCTTGAATGAAGTGAGTGCAACTATATGGTAATTTGAACATTCTTTGGCACTGACCTTCTTGAGGATTGGAATGAAAACTGACCTTTTCCAGTCTGGTGGCCACTGCTGAGTTTTCCAAATTTGCTGGCATATTGAGTGTAGCACTTTAATGGCATCATCTTTTAGGATTTGAAATATCTCAGTTGGAATTCCTTCACCTCCACCAGCTTTGTTCGTAGTAATGCTTCCTAAGGCCCACTTGACTTCAAACTCCAGCATATCTGGCTCCAGTTGTGACCACTTCATTGTGTTTATCTGACTTTTTTGGTATAGTTCTTCTGTGTATTCTTGCCACCTCTTCTTAATCTCTTCTACTTCTTTTAGGTCCTTATTGTTTCTGTCCTTTATCTTGCCCATCCTTGCATGAAATGTTCCTTTGAAATCTCTAGTTTTTTTTAAGAAATCTCTAGTTTTTCCCTTTCTATTGTTTTCCTCCATTTCTTTGCATTGTTCACTTAAGAAAGCTTTCATATCTCTCCTTGCTATTCACTGAAACTCTATGTTCAGTCTGATATATCTTTCCCTTTTGCCCTTCCCATTTGCTTCTCTACCTGGCTCCACTATTTGTGAAGCTTCCTCAGATAACTACTTTGCCTTCTTGCATTTCTTTTTGCGGGGGGGGGGGGGGGGGGGGGGGAGATGGTTTTGATCACAGCCTCCCGTACAGAGTTATGAACTTTGGTCCATAGTTCTGCAGGCACTCTGTCTACCAGAATCCCTTGTATCTATTCATCAGCTCCACTGTATAATCATAAGGGATTTGATTTAGGTCATACCTGAATGGTCTAATGGTTTTTCCTACTTTCTTCAATTTAAGCCTGAATCTTGCAATAAGAAGCTCATTATGTGAGCCACAGTCAGTTCCAGGTCTTTTTTTGCTGACTCTGTAGAGCTTCTACATCTTTGGCTGCCAAGAATATAATCAATCTGATTTCATTATTGACCATCTGGTGATGTCCATATATAGAGTCATCTCTTGTGTTGTTGGAAGAGGGTGTTTGCTGTGACCAGTGTGTTCTCTTGACAAACCTCTGTTAGCTTTTGCCCTGCTTCATTTTGTACTCTAAGGCCAAACTTGCCTATTACTCTAAGTATCTCTTGACTTCTTACTTTTGTATTCCAATCCTCTATGATGAAAAGGACATCTTTTGTTGGTGTTAGTCCTAGAAGATCTTGTAGGTCTTCATAGAAGCCATTAACTTCAGTTTTTTGGCATTAGTGCTTGTGGCATAGACTTGCATTACTGTTATATTGAATGATTTGCCTTGGAAACAAACCAAGATCAGATTCTTATTTTTGAGACTGCACCCAAGTATTGCATTTCAGACTCTTCTGTTGACTGTGAGGGCTACTCCATTTCTTCTAAGGGATTCTTGCCCACAGTAGTAGATATAATGGCCATCTGAATTAAATTTACCTTTTCCCATCCATTTTAGTTCATTGATTCCTAAGATGTCAGTGTTCACTTTTGCCATCTCCTGCTTGACCACATCCAGTTTACCTTGATTAATGGACCTTACATTCCAGGTTTCTATGTGGTGTTGTTCTTTACAGCATCCGAGTTTACTTTCACCATTAGACACATCCACAACTGAGTATTGTTTCTGCTTTGGCCCAGCCTCTTGATTCTTTCTGGAGTTATTTCTCCACTCCTCCCCAGTAGCATATTGGACACCCGGAGGGCTCCTGTTCTGGTATCATATCTTTTTGCTTTTTCATACTGTTCATGGGGTTCTTGAACCAAGAATTCTGGAGTGGTTTGCATTCCCTCCTCCAGTGGACCACGTCTTGCCCGAACTCCCCACTCTGACCCGTCTGTCTTGGGGGGCCCTGCACAGCTTGGCTCATAGCTTCATGGAGTTATGTAAGTCCCTTTGCCTTGACAAGGCTGTGATCCATGAAATTATTTTGTATAATACTATAGTGATAAGTACATGTCACTATACATTTATTTATAGCCATAGAATGTGCATCAAAAGTGAACCCTGATGTAAACTAAGTACTTTCATTGACTGGAGCAAATGTCCATCTCTGGTGGGGGATGTTGATAGTGGGTGAAGCTGTGCACATGTGGTGGCAGGAAGTATATGGGAAATCTTGTGTGTCTTCCCCTCAGTGTTTTTTTTTTCTCCCACAGTGATTATTTATTTTTTTAAACTTTTTATTTTGTATTGGGGCATAGCCAATTAACAGTGCTGTGATAGTTTCAGGTGAACAGCAAAGGGACTCAGCCTTATATATATATGCATCCATTGTTCCCCAAATACAGGCCCCTTCCATACAGGCTGCCACATAATTGGCAGTATTATGTGGCACATAATTGGCCACATATATGGCACATAAAGCTCACACATAATTGAGCTGAGTTCCCTGTGCTATATAGTAGGTCCTTCCACTCAATTTTGCTGTAAACTTAAAACTGCTCTGATATATAAGGTACTTAAAAAATACGTTACAAAAGTTTGCAGTGTTAGAAGCAAAATCCATGTGCTTTGGGATTTATAGAAGATAGTTATTCTGGTTAAGGGGAAAATTTATGAAAAATGTTACCTAAATATATATATAATATTTTATTAAGGATAAGAGTCCACTATTGTGTGCAGAGAGGAATAACAAGGACAGAAATTTTGGCAGTTGGAGTACTAGCAAATGATACATAGAGTTGACCCTTAAGCAGTGTGAGAATTTGGGCCCTTTGAACCCCACGCTGTTGAGAATCTTTGACTCACTGAAAACTGAACTACTAATAGTCTACTGTTGACTGGAGGTCTTACAAATAAACAGTTGATTAAGTTACATTTTGTGCATTATGTGTTTTATGTACTATAGTCTTAACAATGAAGTCATCTAGAGAAATGAAATGTTAAGAAAATCATAAGGAACATAAAATACATTTATAGTACTGTATGTATTGTATTAATCAATAACCTAGTAACCTCTGTTTACAAGATGAATCATCTGTAAGTACCTATATCAGTATTATCCATATGATAACAAAATGCTGCATGTCATACATATTACTAATATTAGACATCAAAAAGTGAAATGAGGTGAAGAAGAAATTGAGATTTATTTACTAGGATAACACTTCATGCATTGGTAATTGAGGAGCAGCAATATAATTGTTTTAAGTTAGCCCAGTGTAATCCATATGATTGCTTCACAGTAGCCTAGCCTGTACACTAATGAATGAATCATTATCAATTTTTATGGCACACAGTATTTCAGTCATATTCATCAAACAGTATTAGAAATATTGTTATATTAAAAAAATCCCTTACCTGTGATGATAGGCTGAATATGAAGTTTCTCCAGTTATGAGAGAGAGATACACACTGTATGCTAATAAAATTCTTTAAAGGCAAAGTTATGGAACAAGAAACTAACACATTATTAACTTTATATTGAATACCACTCACCTTATGTTTATATAAGGATTGCAATACATGTATGTACATATACATTTTTGTGCATTTATTGAAAAAAATCCACCCATAATTGGACCCACACTGTTCAACACTGTGTTGTTCAAGGGTCAGTATTAGTTTCATTGAACTGAAAAGCAGTGAACACTTAGTGGAGTAATGGAAGCTAAGATTTGAAAGATAGACTTTGTATAGTTTTACAGTTAGCTAGGACATTTGTTTGCTTTACTTATGCCTCATTCTGTAGAGAAAGAAGAAGGCTTAGAGATAGGGTAACACAATTAGTAATGGATAAGTTTGTTCATCTAATTCCTCGTGCAAATTTTTGTCATTTTGTGCTTCAGCAACTGGAAGATCTTTGAATGGTAAAGTAAGAAGTTTAGAATTTATTCAGCTGGCTGTGTTTCTTTTTGTTTGTTTTGTTGTTGTTGTGATGTTAGAACGTGGCAAAATAGAACACGATCTTAAGATCAGTATGGCAGAAGTGATCCTAATGGATTATGGACAAAGTGAAGGTACTCAAACATGAAAAAAACTGTCATTTTGATCGGGAGGACCTGAGCTTGGGTAGTTGAAATAGAATTAGAGAGACTTGGTATGAACTTGGGTATCAATTGGGTATCAATAATCATTGTGCCATACCAGTCTCAAAACTCAATTGTGTAGAAGGAGCAGGACATGGAGGTTGGGGTTAAACTATCAACTGTTTTATTACATATCTTTGGATCATATTAGCTCTTAAAATAAGTCCATATTACAGTGGTAATTTAAACATAACTAAAAATACGTTTTAAAAGTATACCATAGCTTTAATATCAGCAGTAGATATGGGAGAAAGAGGAAATAAAAGGCTGAGAAGGTGAGTCTGGGTTACTAGTGCAAGAACATGACAAATGGCATGGGAAATTTGAGGCATGTTTTATGTTAGGTAGTACCTAGCTATGAGCTTGTTTTGGAAATATTAAAATTGATGATTTTTACCACATATGTGAAAACCTTCCAGCAGGGAAGTAGCAATAAAGGTTAGAAATTCATAAAGGCCAAACTGGATTGAAAAGTCATGCTTAAACAAAAATTGTCTCCTTGGAGTCAAAAAGATATTAAGGCAAGGGAAAGAAAGAACAAAATTTGAAATACACATATTTAAGGACTGTGAGCTACCTGGGCATATATTAGTTCTCAGCTGGTCTAGGTGTGTGGTAATTAAGGAATAGGTAAAAATGTTTGCCTTCAGTTAGCTGACAAGTGAGTGTTTCTCAAGGCAAAATCTTTGACCTACTTTATAGCCTGGCTGAGAATCAAGCGGTCCACTGGAAGTTTAGCTGTGCCAAACTTTCTCTTATCTGTGTCAGAGAGAAAAAGGGTGAAACACTGGTTCAAATACGTTTAATAAATATGAAATGTAGGATTAATTATGATTTCTCATCAGATTATATTCTCAATACATTCTCAGTGATGGTTCATGACCTTTATATCCTTGGTTGCTCAGGTACTATGAGGAAAATATGCTCACTTGGTCTTGGCTAGCATTCAGTTAACAGGGAAGGAGGTCAAGTGCTTTCACGTTATTGTTTATATTTGTGAAATGTGCACATTATTTTATTGAATTATATTTGTATTTTATAAAAGTCGACCAGGGAAATAAAATGATTTGTCAAAGTATGAGGCTAATGTAATTCACAATGAAGTAAACAGAATAGGGAGTACAGTTGTATATCTGTCAGGATAAATGGATTTGCAAGTGTGTTATTTCCATCTTGCATGCCCAAAAGAAGAGTTGACATAGAATATATGATGATGAACATCTTAAAATTGGACCTTGACTGAGTATCTAGCTACTTACTCTCTTGCCCTGACACACTGGCAGTAGTTAAACTATCAAACATTGCTTGACATCATGAAAGTTTTCACTTAAGTTTTCAAAAAAGAAAGCATAGTGTTCTCTTCGTAAAGCAATCAGAGCCGTCTTTCAGGGAACGGGTAAAATAACATCTTTCATAATAAAATGGATCATTTTTTATCATGAAAGGCCAAAAAGATTCTAAAAGTAAAGTGGCATTTTTCAGAGCTGAAGATATCTTTGCCGAAACAAGCATGTTTATTTCTGCTAAGTTTGTAAAGCTAGTTTGTAAGCCTAGTAACTGACACAAAGTAAAGGAAAAGTATTTGCCTTGATCAAAGGACTGCTGGTTGTCCTGTCATATTAGGCATACAGTGTAAAGTAAAGATTGTAATCATGTATACGTCTAGTTAGACAGATGATGTTATAGGTCTTTGGATGTAGAATAAGAGGTGCTGCTATGTGCATGCTAAGTCACTTCAGTCCTGTCCAACTCTTTGCAGCTCTATGGACTGTAGCCCAACAAACTCCTCTGTCCATAGGAGCTCATGACAATTGACTTTATCTCCTTAGCAAAGGAGGAGATTGGGCCATGATTTGAGTGACTTGTTGCTGTTCTTAGGAAGGTCAATTGTATTTAAGGGTTATTCAAGAATTGATAGGTGAATACTATAAACTTACACTAAAAAGTTTTAAAAAATGTAAAACTACTTGGGGATACTGTAGGGAGCTTCATGGGAAACACGGAATTTTCATGGAGTGCAACCGAAGAGAAGAGAGTTGGGCCTCATTGGAGCGAAAATCTCCAAGAAGTGCTTTTCTCCCCCTTTGTGGGATTGCGTGGTGGCTTGGAAATTCATCCCTCTGCACAGCAGTTCCATTCTGCTCTCTAAAGATTATTTAAAGAAAAAAAAATGCGACTTTCATAGTTATCTCCTGTGTCTTCACTTTGCGCATGGCACTGTCTTGCCAAGGCACCAATTCTTGGCTGCCTCAGTCCTTGTCTCAAGTTGAAATTCTTGGAAAGGGGGACCTTGGTCAATTAGGGGTAATTACGTGCCAAGGATTTGGAGGACATTTGAGGTGAGCAACCAGGTATCTCTGATATAGACAGAAGATGAAAATAATAAAGATGAGTATCTGTGAGGACCACTTGAAATTTGTTTTCATTAAGGATGCTGTAAGATGTGATTTAATAACCTTCTAGAGTAAATATGTGACCTTAGAAGCAAGAAAGAAGGTTTGGGAGTGTTGGAAGTTTACTAGCATTTCTTCATGTCTTATGAGCAGAGGCACTGACTGCTTTTGTTGGGGACTGTCTTCAAAGGATATTTGTAGAGGGAACAGGCTTGGACAATAGAGATAATGTCCCCCTTTGGGGGAAAAAGGTAGGTTTTCTCACTGTTCAGTATTATAAAGATGCTGTTTTCCTCCATGGCACGACAGCCAGACCTACTACCCGTAATAAAAAAAGAACAAACAGATTCCCTGAGCTTGGGATTTCTTTCCTGTAATATGTCCCACCACACATGCAGGGAACAACTGACCTCCTCCTTGTGGCTCTGTGAGTAAGATAACTTGGGGAGATGATGCAAATGCTGATACTCTGTCTGTGACTATTCCTATAAGGGCCAGTGGCCCTTTGTCACTAATGTAGGTGTCTGCGTCTTCTGCCACCATCCATGAAAACTGTGGCAGGCTGAAATAGCTTGCAAACAAGGGGAAATCTCAGATCCTTTACAGTTCTTGACAGAATGATCCAGTTTCTAAGATAGACATTGTGTTTTAATGGTTGCCTCTGGGAGCCTAGGGTAAAGGGGCAAGTGAAACTGCAAAGTAGACGGTAATTGGAAAGATAGGAGAGTGTGTGTCTAGGGACAAAATAGAGAGTGAATGTCGTGAAAGTATTGGAGCTTCAGCTTCAGCATCAGTCCTTCCAATGAATATTGAGGGTTGATTTCCTTTAGTATATATTGTATATACTTATGCATTAAGTATATATACTTATACATTAAATATATATTGTATATACTTAATATATAATTTGTATTTTATAGCATTGTTATTATAGCAATAATAGTAATGATATGAATCATTTTCTTCATAACAATTCAAAACTTACTCAAAATTAGTTCTGAATTTCTCTTTGCAGTTACAAGAACTCAGCTGAAGCTTTACAATTATGTGGAACAGCCAATGTTTAGACAAAAACCACTCTTCTCTCCAGGCCTAGTACATTTGAATTGGGATCGAGTTCCTTTTAGTGATTACAATTATTTAATACTTTTCATCCCTACTGATTCTTTTTTGTTTTTTCTAAGATATTATTTATTCATTTTATTTGTATGTTTTACTCACGTAGAGTAATATTCTGTTTATGACATGCAGTTTTTTGTTTGCATGTGTGCATACTTGCTGAGTCACTTCAGTTGTGACCGACTCTTTGCGACCCTATGGACTGTAACCTACCAGCCTCTTCTGTCCATGGGATTCTTTAGGCACGAATACTGGAGTGGGTTCCCATGCCTTTCCCCAAGGGATCTTCCCAACCCAGGGATTGAATGTGCATCTCTTATGTCTCCTGCATTGGCAGGTATGTTCTTTAAAACTAGCGCCACCTGGGAAGCCCAAGCAGTTCTTTGGGTTTTGACAAATGGATAGAGTCTTGTAACAGCCACCACAGCCATAAGATAGAATGGTTCCATTACCCCTAAAATTCCCTCATTCTTTCCTTTTACAGACAATTCCTTTCACCATTCCCTACACCTGGCAACCACTGGTCTATTCTCTGTCCCTAGAATTTTGCCTTTTACAAGATATCATATGAGTGTAGTCACATGACATGTAGACTTTTGACTCTGGCTTCTTTCATTTAGCAAAATGAAATTGAAATTTATCTATGTCAAGTGAATCAATACTTTGTTTCTTTAAATCTCTGGGTATGAATCCTTTCAGTTAATATATCATCAGTTCAGTTCAGTCACCCAGTTGTGTCTGACTCTTTGTGACTGCATGGATTGCAGCACACCAGGATCACCAACTCCTGGAGCTTACTCAGACTCATGTCCATAGAGTCAGTGATGCCATCCAGCCATCTCATCCAATGTCATCCCCTTCTCCTCCTGCCTTCAATCTTTCCCAGCATCAGGGTCTTTACCAATGAGTAGGTTCTTTGCATCAGGTGGCCAAAGTATAGGAGTTTCAGCTTCAGTATCAGTCTTTCCAATGAATATTCAGGACTTATGTCCTTTAGGATGGACTAGTTGGAGCTCCTTTCAGTCTAAGAGACTCTCAAGAGTCTTCTCCAACAACACAGTGCAAAAGCATCAATTCTTCTGCACTCAGCTTTCTTTATAGTCCAACTCTCACATCCATACATGACTACAGGAAAAACCATAGCTTTGACTAGGTGGACCTTTGCTGGCAAAGTAATGTCTCTGCTTTTTAATATGCTATCTAGGTTGGTCAGAGCTTTTCTTCCAAGGAGCAAGCGTCTCTTAATTTCATGACTGCAGTCACCATCTGCAGTGATTTGGGGGCCCCCCAAAATAAAGTCTGTCACTGTTTCCATTGTTTCCCCATCTATTTGCCATGAAGTGATAGGACTGGATGCCATTATCTTAGTTTTCTGAATCTTTTAAGTTTTAAGCCAACTTTTTCACTCTCCTCTTTCACTTTCATCAAGGGGCTCTTTAGTTCTTCTTCACTTTGTGCCATAAGGGTGGTGTCATCTTCATATCTGAGGTTATTAATATTTCTCCCATCAATCCTGATTCTTTGTACTTCATCCAATCTGGCATTTCTCATGATGTACTCTTCATCTAAGTTAAAGAAGCAGGGTGACAATATACAGGCTTGATATACTCCTTTCCTGATTTGGAACCAGTCTATTGTTCCATGTCCAGTTCTAACTATTGCTTCCTGACCTGCATAGAGATTTCTCAGGAGGCAGGTCAGGGGGTATGTTATTCCCATCTCTTTAAGAATTTTTCACAGTTTGTTGTGATCCACACAGTCAAAGGTTTTGGCATAGTCAATAAGGCAGAAATAGATGTTTTTCTGGAACTCTCTTGCTTTTTCGATGATCCAGTGGATGTTGGCAATTTATCTCTGGTTCCTCTGTCTTTTCTAAATCCAGCTTGAACATCTGGAAGTTCATGGTTCATGTACTGTTGAAGCCTGGCTTGGAGAATTTTGAGCATTACTTTACTAGCATGTGAGATGAGTGCAATTGTGCAGTAGTTTCAACATTCTTTGGCATTGCCTTTCTTTGGGATTGGAATAAAAACTGACCTTTTCCAGTCTTGTGGCCACGGCTGCGTTTTCCAAATTTGCTGGCATATTGAGTGCAGTACTTTCACAGAATCATCTTTTAGGATTTGTAATAGCTCCACTGGAATTCCATCACCTCCACTAGCTTTGTTCTTAGTGATGTTTCCCAAGGCCCACTTGACTTCGCATTCCAGGATGTCTGGCTCTAAGTGAGTGAGATCACACCATGGTGGTTATCTGGGTCATGAAGATTTTTTTTGTATAGTTCTGATAATTTTTCTATTTAATTTATTGAAGGACATCTGAGTGATTTCCATTTTTGAATAGAGTGATTATGAATAGAGTTGCTGTAACATTTGCATACAGGTTGTTGTTCAGAATATGTTTTCATTTCTCAGGTAAGTATCTAGGAATGGGCATGAAATGTCATACGATAGATGTTTGTTTATTTTATAAATTGCAAATCTGTTTTCCAAAGTGACAGTACCATTTTCATTTCTTCTAGCTAAGTATACAGTGCCAGTTGCATCACTCCTCACTAATACTTGACATTGTCCATATTTTTTGCCATTCTAATAGATATATAGTGGTATCATATTGTGTAGACTTCCCTGCTGGCTCAGTGTTAAAAAAACCCGCCTGAAATGCAGGAGATGGAGTTCGATACCTGGGCTGGGAAAATCCCCTGGAGTAGGAAATGGCAACCCACTCCAGTATTGTTGCCTGGGAAGTCCCATGTACAGAGGAGCCTGGTGGGCTACAGTCCATGGGGTCACAAAGAGTCAGGCACGACTTAGCAACTGAAACATCTACAAGTATCTCATTGTAGTTGTGCTTTACTTTTCCTAATGAGTAGTGATTTTGAGCATCTTTTCCTGTTTCCTTGTATCCACATATATCCTTTGAACACTTTAGATTATTGCTCACTTATTCATTTTGGGTATTTGTTTGCTTGTTATTGAGTTTTGAGAGTTGGTTATATATCCAAGATACATATTTTTTGTAAAAAATGTGATTTGAAGATATTTTCTCCTAGTCTGTGTCTTGTCTTTACACTGTTTAAAACAATATCTTTCACAGATCAGGTGTTTTCTGTTTTGTTATATCTATCAGTTTTCCTTCCACGGATCATATTTTAATGTCATACTAAAGGACTCTTTGCTTAAACCAAGGTTAAACAGATATTCTTTTTCTTTAAGACTTACTGTCTTACTCCATACTTGCATGACCTCCCATATTGTCAATATCACTCACCAGAATGGTACCTAAAAAATATTTACCAAGAATGAACCTACTTTGGCATCTCATAATCACCCAAGGTCCATTGTTGTTTCTGTTTGTTGTTGTTCAGTCGCTGAGTAATGTCAGACTCAGCGACCCCAGGGACTGCAGCATGCCAGGCTTCCCTGTCCTTCATTATCTCCAGTAGTTTGCTCAAAGTCATGTTCATTGAGTCAGTGATGCAATCCAACTGTCTCATCCTCTGTTGTCCCTTTCTCCTCCTGCCCTCAATCTTTCCCAGCATCAGGGTCTTTTCCAATGAGTCAGCTCTTCACATCAGGTCATCAAAATATTGGACTTTCAGCATCAGTCCTTCCAATGAATATTCAGGTCCATAATGTAACTTAGGTGTTTTACATTCTGTGGATTTGGACAAAAGTGTAATGACAAATATCCAGCATTATAATATTGTGCAGAATATTTCTGCTTCCCTAAAAGTCCTCTGTGCTCTGTTGATCTCTGTCCTCCAACCCCTGACATCCACTGGTCTTTTTATTGTCTACATAGTTTTTCCTTTTTCAGAAAGTCGTATAGTTGGAATCATACAGTGTGTAGCCTTTTCAGGTTGGCTGCTTTCACTTAGTTATGTGCATTTAAGCTCCCTAACCCCTGCTGATGTCTTTTCATGGCTTGAAAGCTCATTTCTTTCTAGTGCTGAATATATTCCATTGTTTGGGTATACAAACAATGAATACTTGTTTCAGCTCATTTATTCATTCACTTATGGAAGGACAGCTTGCTTGTCGCCAAGTTTTGGCAGTTATGAACACAGCTACTGTTAACATCCATGTATGATGTTACTGTGTGGGCACAAGTTTTCACTCCATTGGTAAACATCAAGGAGTGGTGTTTCTGGATTATGTGGTAAGAATATGTTTAATTTTGTAAGAATAAGCCAAATTGTCTTCCAAAATGGCTGTACCATTTTGCTTTCTTATATGTTGTTCCATAGCCTTTCCAGCATTTTATGTTGTTGCTGTTCTAGGTCTTGGCCATTCTAATAGGTGTATAGTTGCATCTCATTGTTTCAGTTTTCATTTCCCTGAAAATGTATGATGCAGAGGATCTATTCATATTCTTATTTTGCAATCAGTGTATCTCATTAGGTGAGGTGTCTGTTAAAATATTGGCTCATGATTTAATTAAGTCATTGGTTTTAAGAGTTCTTTGTATATTTTGGACAGTAGTCCTGCATCAGATGTTTCTTGTGCAAATATTTTCTCTCAGTCTATGGTTTGTCTTATAATTCTCACGATATTTTCTTTTGCAGAGCAGAAGTTTTAAATTTTAATCTAGCCCAGTTTTATAAGTTATTTCCTTCATGGACTGTGCCAGTGTTATATCTAAAAAGGCATCATCATACCAAAGGCCTTCTAGGTTTTCTCCTGTGTTTTTCTTCTAGGAGTTTGATAGTTTTGTATTTTACATTTAGGTCTGTGATCCATTTTGAGTTCATTTTTGTGAAGAGTGTGTAATCTATGTCTAGATTAATTATGTGAGTGTCCCATTGTTCCAGCACTATTTGTTAAAAAAACTGTCTGTTCTCCATTAGAGTGCTTTTGCCCTTTTCCAAAGATCAGTTAGGTATATTTATGAGGATGGATTTCTGGGCTCTATATTGTATTCCTTTGTTCTATTTGTCTATTCTTTTACCAACAGCACAATGTTTTGATAACTTCAGCTTTACAGTAAGTCTTGAAGTCAAGTAGAGTCATTCCTCCAACTTTGTTTTTCCCCTTCAATATGGTGTTGGCTATTCTTGGTCACTTGCCTCTTCCCACAAACTTTAAAACAGTTTGCGATTATCCATAAAACTATTTGCTAGGATTTTGACTGGATGTGCCTTGAATCCATACATCAAGTTGGGAAGAATTGACACCTTGACAATATTGAGTCTTTCTCTCCAGGAGCAGAATATCTCTCCATTTTTATAGTTCTTCTTTGACTTTATTCACCAGAGTTTTGTAGTTTTCTTCAGATAGATACTGTACCTATTTTGTTATTTTATATCTAAGTATTTCATTTTTGGTGCTAAGGTAAATTATATTATTTTTATTTAAAATCCACTTGTGCATTACTAGTCTATGGAAAACCAGTTGACTTTTGCATATTTAGCCTTTTATCCTGCATCATTGTTATAATTGCTTATAAGTCCCAGGAAGGTTTTTTTTGCTGATTCTTTTAGATTTTCTACACAGATGATAAAGTCATCTGTGATCAAAGACAGTTTTATGTCTTCCTTCCCAATCTATAAATCTTTCATTGCCTAATATATAGCATTAGCAAAGACTTGCAGTGCAGTGTTGTAAAGGAGTGGTGAGGAGGGAAATCCTTGCCTTGTACTTCTTAGTGGGAAAGCTTTGAGTTTCTCACCATTAAATATGACATTAGCTGTAGCTTTTTTTTTGTACATAGTCTTTGTCGGGTTGAGAAAGTTTCTCTCTATTCTTAGTTTACTAAGAAGTTTACCATTAATGTGTACTGGTTTTCATCAAAAGATCTTTCCAAGTCTGTTGATATAATCATGTGATTGTTATTTTATTTTTTTTAGTTTGTTGACATGATGGATTACCTTAGTTGATTGAACAGCCTTGCATTCCTGAATCAAATCCTACTTAGTCATGGTGGAATTTCCCTAAATTTTCTAATAAATATTTTACAGTTTACATTTTACATTATATGATCCATTTTGAGTTAATAAAGTATAAAGGGTGGGTCAAATTTTATGTGCTTTTTGGCAAATGGATGTCTATTCTTTTGCATCACATTCAGTTTACTAGGATTATGAAGTTACAGTTAATTTCAATTTTTTTAAATGTTGAAAAAGTTAATATTAAAAAATAGCCGTTAATCCCACTATCTCAAAATTGTCGCTGTTAGACTTTTTTGTGTGTTTCTTTCCACACTTTATTCTTTCTGCACCCAGTTTACAATAAATTGAAGTATGAAACTATTCGCAAATGTATTTTTGTATTCCAGTTTTAGTAATATCATTTATGTACCCAAAAATCACCCTTTTTAACGTGGACAATTTAATGGTTTTAAGTGTGTTCACCAGGCTGGGCAGCTGTTGCCACTACATAATTTCAGAATATATTCATCATCCTGAAAATAATTACTCACATCCATTAGCACTCACTCTTCATTTCTCCATCCCCCTAGTCCCTAAAACTAATCAACTTTATTATTTCAATGGATTTGCCTGTCTGGATATTTTATATAAATGGAATAATACAACATGTGGACTTTATGTCAGTCTTCTTTCACTTAGCATAATGTTGTCAAAGTTCAACCATGCTGTAGCATGTGTTAGTACCTCATTTCTTTTTATGTATGAATAATGTTCCATTGTATGGATATGCCATGTTTTGTTTATACATTCCTTAGTTTATCAACTCTTTGACTAGTTTTTGCCTTTGGCTATCAAGAATAATGCTGCTGTGAACATTTGCATACAAAGTCTTCTGTGGGCATTACTTAATTCTCTTGGTTTTATACCCAGGAGGGGAAATGCTGGGTCATATGGTGATTCTGTTTTAGGAACTGCCAAACTGTTTTCAATTGCCATTTAAATTCACACAACAATGTATGAGGTTTCCAAATTCTCCACATGTTTACCAATACTTGCTCTTTTCCATTTTTTAAAATTATAGTCATCCTTGTGATTATGAAGTAGTATCACCTTGTGGTTTGCATTTCCCTAACTGACTAATCATGTTGAGCATCATTTCATGTGCTCATCTGTATGTTTCTTTGGGGAAATGACTATTCAAGTTCTTTGCTCATTTTAAAAATTGGGTTGCCTGTTTATTGTAGAGCTATAAGACTTCTATTTATATTCTGGAACTATGTCCTTATCCAATTTATTATAAACAAATATTTCCTTCAGTACTGTGGTTTGGATTTTCACTTCTTTGATAGCATTCTTTGACATGTAAAAGATGATGCTGTCAAAGTGTTCCACTCAATATGTCAGCCAGTTGGGACAGGAAAAGGTCAATCCTCATCCCAGTTCCCTGCAGTGCGGGAATCCACCTCCAATGCCAGAGACCTGGGTTCAATCCCTGGATTGGGAAGATCCCCTGGAGAAGGGAAAGGCTACCCACTCCAGTATTCTGGCCTGGAGAATTCCATGGTCTGTATAGTCCATAGGGTCGCAAAGAGTTGAACACGACTGAGTGACTTTCACTTTCACTTTCATCCAAGTTCCCAAGAAGGGTAGTACTAAACAATGTTCAACCATAGCACAGTTGTGCTTAAAATCTTGCATGCTAGGCTTCAGCATTATGCCAACCAAGAACTTCCAGACATCCAGGCTGGGTTTAGAAAAGGCAGCGGAACCAGAGATCAAATTGCCAACATTCGCTGGATCATAGAGAAAGCAAGGAATTCCAGGAAAATATCTACCTCTGTTTCATCAATTATGCTAAAGCCTGACTGTGTGGATCATAAACTGTGGAAAGTTATTAAAGAGATGGGAATACTAGCCCATCTTACCTGTTTCCTGAGAAACCTGTACGCAGGTCTAGAAGCAACAGTTGTTCCCTGTATGGAACAACTGATTGGTTCAGGATTGAGAAGGAGTATGACAGCGCTGTCTACTATCACCCTGCTTATTTAGCGCACATCATGGGAAATGCTAGGCTGGATGAGTTACAAGCTGGAATCAAGATAGGCAGGAGAAACAAGCTCAGATATGCAGATGATGCCACTCTAATGGCAGAAAGCAAAGAGAAAATAAAGAACCTCTTGAAGAGGGTGAAGGAGGAGAATGAAAAATCCAGCTTAAGACTAAATATTAAAAAACTAAGATCATGGTATCCAACCCCATTACTTCTTGACAAGTAGAAGGGGAAAAGGTAGAGGTAGTGACGGATTTTCTCTTTTGAGCTCTAAAATCACTGTGGATGTTGACTGAAGCCATGAAATCAGAAGATGATTGCTTCTTGGCAGGAAAGCTATGACAAACCTAGACAGTGTGTTGAAACGCACAGACATTACTCTGCTGACAAAGGTCCGTATAGTCAACACTATGGTCTTCCCAGTGGTCACGTACAGTTATGAGATCTGTACCGTAATGAAGGCAGAGCGCCTAATAATTGATGCCTTTGAACTGTGGAGCTGGAGAACCCTCTTGAGAGTCTCTTGGACAGCAAGGAGTTCAAACCAGTCAATCCTAAAGGAAATCAGCCCTGAATACTCATTGGAAGGACTGATGCTGAAGCTGAAGCTCCAGTATTTTGCTCATCTGATGTGAACAGCCAACTCATTGGGAAAGTCCCTGATGCTGGGAAAGGTTGAGGGCAGGAGAAGAGGGTGTCAGAGAATGAGATGACTGGATGGCATCACCGATGCAATGGACATGAATTTGGGCAAACTTCAGGAGATGGCGAGGGACAGGGAGGCCTGGCGTGCTGCAGTCCGTGGGGTCACAAAGAGTCAGATATGATTGGGTGACTGAACAACAATGGCATGTAAAAAATTTTTAGTTTTTATACCATTCAAAATATCTTTTTCCTTTGTTTGATTGTGTTATACTTGTCATAATAATAAACTCTTATCTGAAGTAGGGTCATAAAATTTTGCACCTCTGTTTTCTTCTAAGAATATTATTATAACTTCAGCTCTAATCTTTAGGTAATTGATCCATTTTGAGTTACTTTTTGGATATAGTATGACAAAAGCATCTGACTCATTCTTTTTTATGTGATATCTAATTGTTCAAGGACCATTTGTCAAAGACTATTCTTGTCTTTATTGAACTACCTTGGTGCCCTTGTCAGAAATCATGTGACTGTGCAGGTATGATTTACTGATATGTGTGGCTTCCAGGTGGCTCAGTGGGTAAAGAAGCTGCCTGCAGTGCAGGAGACATGGATTCATTCCCTGGGTTGGGAAGAAAACGTAACCCACTCCAGTATTCTTGCCTGGAGAATCCCATGGACAGAGAAGCCTGGCGGGCTGCAGTCCATGGGATCACAAACAGTCGGACACAACTGAAGTGACTGAGCACACACACACACACACACCTGCCAGTTTTACTCCATTGATCTGTATGTTTGTTTTTATGCTAGAGCCATGCTTCCTTGATTATTGCACTTTTGTAGTATGTTTGAACATCAAGAAGAATGACTTCTCTAACGTTTTTTGATTGGTTTACTTTTTCTGAGTCTTGTATTTCCAATGAATTTTAGGATTAACTTGCCAACTTCTCTTTTTTTTTTGAACTTCAATTTTTTGTTGAAGTATAGTTGATGCACAATATTTTTGAATATATAAGTTACAAGTATATGATACATTGTTTCACAATTTTAAAGGTTATAATCCATATATAGTTGTTATAAAGCATTAGCTATAATTTCCCAGTTGTACAATATATCCTTGCAGCTTCTTTTATACATAATAGTTTGTACCTCTTAAAAAAGCAGTTGAAATTTCGATATAGATTGTTTTGAGTGTGTAGCTTAATTTGGCGAGTATTGCCATCATCATAATAGTCTTCTAATCTAGGAACTTGGGCTGTCTTTGTATATTTTTTAAAAAATCAACTTTATGAGGTAAATTGGCGTATAAAGTTGTAAGCTATTTAGAGTGTACATTGTGGTAATTTGAAACACGGTGAGAGAGGATTCTTGCCATCTAGATAATTAACACATACATCGTCTTTTGCTGTTCTGGAAAAATTTAAATTATATTCTCTTAGCAAATTTTGATTATATCAGTGTTATCAGCCGGAGTCACATGTTTTGCATTAGATCTTTACATCTTAGTCACATTGTAGCTGAAAGTTTGTACCCTTTTAGCAACCTCACTGGCAACCACTTTCTACTCTCTGTTTCTATGATTTTTGACTTTTTAAAAATAGATCCCATGTACAAAGGATAACATGCAGTTTTTGTCTTTTTCTGTATGTTGTGCTTTTACTTAGCATAACGCCCCCAAGGTTCATTTGTGTTGTTCTGAGTTGTAGTATTTCCCCCTTTCTCATGTCTGAATAGTATCCATTATTTATATACCACGTCTTCATCTGTTCATCCAGTGATGGGCATAGGTTGTTTGTGTATCTGGCTATTGTGAATTATACCATTAACAAAGGAGTACAGATATCACCTCAATATTGAGTTTTCATTTCCTTTGGATATATAGGTAGGAAAACTACTGTTGGATTGCATGGTAGCTCTGTTTTTAATTTTTTGAATAATATATTGTTTTCAAGAGTGGCTGCACCCATTTATGTTTTCTTTTGTTCAAGTCCTTGTCAGCACTTGTTTTCTCCTGTGTTTTTGATGATAGCCGTTCTAACAGATGTAAGGTGATATCTCATTGTCATTTTGACTTGCATTTCCCTGATGACTAGTAATGTTGAGCACCTTGACAAGTACTTGTTGGCCATTTGTATGTTTTCTTTGGAATAATATTTACTCTGATCCTCTGCTCCTTTTTAATTGAATTTTTCCTGTTAGTTTATGAGTTTTCAATCTGTTTTGGATATTCACTCCTTATCAGACATATGGTTTGCAAATATTTACTACTGTTTTCATATGTTACCCTTTCATTTTGTTGATGGTTTTCTTTGCCATGCAGAAGGTTTTTAATTTGATGTAGTCCTACTTGTTTACTTTTGCTTTTGTTGCCAAATCCAAAAAATCATTACCAAGACCATTGTCAAGGAGCTTACCTCCTAGGTTTTCTTTTAGGAGATTTATGGTCTCAGGTCTTACATTCAAGTCTTTAATCCATTTAGAATTGATTTTGGCATATTGTGTAAGATGGAGGTGTAAGTCTCCTTCAACAATATTTTGAAGTTTACAGTGTATAAGTCATTTCTCCTGGTAAATTTCTTCCTAAATATTTTTTATGGTATTGTAAAGGGGATTGTTTTATGAATTTCATTTTCACATTTTTCATTGATAAGTGAAAACACAACTTTTATATATTGATCTTGTATCTTTCAACTTTTCCAAACTCATTTCCTTAGTCGACCAGTTTTTCAGTGGATTTGTTAGGATATTCTCTAAGCATTAATTTTTGTCACTTGAATCAGCTTTATATTTTTGTGATTAACCCACATGGTTATTGTGTATATAATTTCTTATAGGCTGCTAAAATTAGCTTGTGATTATTTTGTTGGAGATTTTTGTCTCTTCATAACGGATTGTTACTGTGGTTCAGTACTAAGTTGTGTCCAATCTTTGTGTCCGCATGAACTGCAGCACACTAGGCTCCTCTGTCTTTCACTCTCTCCTGGAGTTTGCTCAAATTCATGTCCATTGAGTCAGTGATGCAATTTAACCATCTCTTCTTCTGCTGTCCCTTTCTTCTTTTGCCTTCAGTCTTGCCCAGTGTCAGAGTTTTTCTGATGAGTCTGCTCTTTGCATCTGTTGGCCAAAGTATTGGAACTTCAGCATTAGTCCTTCCAATGAATATTCAGGGTTGATTTCCTTTAGAATTGACTGGTTTGATCTCCTTGCAATCTAAGGGACTCTCAAGAGTCCTCTCCAGAACGAAAAGGGATGCTTAGTTGTATTAGTCGTGTCCCACTCTTTGCAACTCTATGGACTGTAGCCCACCAGGCTCCACTGTCCATGGGATTCTCCAGGCACAAATCCTGGATTGGGTTGCCATGTCCTTCTCCAGGGGATCATCCTGACCTGGGGATTGAACCTGCATCTCCTGTGTCTCCTGCATTGCAGGCAGATTCTTCACCCACTGAGCCACCTGTGAAGCCCACAAAAAGGGATACTGATACGTAATTTTGTTTTCTTGTGATTGTATTGTGTGATTTCGGTATCAGGTTTATACTGACCTTAGAAAATCAGTTGAGAAGTCTTTTTTTTTTTTTTTGGAGGAGTATATGTGAAATGAATTCTTTTTTAAAACTTTGGTCAAATTCACCAGTGAGTCCATATATTCCTGGGCTCATACTTGTAATTTTTAAAAGAATAAATATTCAATCTCTTATTTATTTGTCTATTCAGATTTTCTACGTTTTCTTATAGTTTGTGCTTTCTAGTAATTTGTCCACTAAAATCTATATTATACCTTTTTTTGTGAGCAGTTGTTCAGTATCTTCTTTGAATTCTTTTTATGTAGATTGGTAGTAATGTTTCCCTTTTAATTTCTATTTTAGTAATTTGAATCTTCTCTCTTTTTCTAATTGATGAGTCTAGCCAAAGACTTAATAATGTTCTTGGTATTTTCCATGAATCAATTGTTGGTTTCATTGATTTTCTCTTGTTTTTCTATATTCATTTCATTTATTTCTACTTTTCTTGCATTTGGCTTGCTTTTATTTTTCTAATATGATAGAAAATTAGATTATTTGAGATCTTGCTTTCTTAAAATCTAGGCACATACCACTATAAATTTCCCTCATAGCACTTTTCTTTACCTGTATCCCGTAAGTTTATATATAGTTTTGTTTTCCTTCATCTCAAACTATTTCTCACTGAAGAGTGTGGTGTTCTATTTTTGACAGTTTTGTCAGTTTTCCAAATTTCTTATTGATTTCTAAATTTTTTATATTGTGGTTGTAAAAAAATATCTTGTATGATTTCAACCCTTTTAAAGTTATTGAGACTTGTTTTTTGGCCTGGTATATGGTCTATAATGGAGAACACTGCATATGCACTTGAGAAAAATACATATTTCTGCTGCTGTTACAGAGTGCTCTTAAATATGTCTGTCTATTAGGTTTAGCTGATTTGTAATGTTGCTCAAATTGTCTGTTTCTTTGGTGATTTTCTGTCATGTCTAGTTGTTTGAGGCATTATTGAAAGTTGAGTATTGAAGTCTCCAACTATTAACTTTTAATTATTACACTCTTTAATTCTGTCACTTTTTTCTTCTTGTATTTTGTGGCTCTGTTTTTCAGTATGTGTATGTCAATGATCGCTGTGTATTCTTGAAGGACTGTCAATTTTGTCATTATAAAGTGTCACAATTTGCCTCCAGTAATAATTTTTATCTTAATGTCTACTTGGTCTAACTTTGATATAGCTTCTTCTCCTCTCTTTTGGTTTCTGTTTGCATGGTATATCTTTTTCCATCCTTTCACCTTCAGTATGTTTGTTTCTGAATATAAAATAAGTCTATTTTATATGTATTTTTGAATGATTGTTTTTATCCATTCTGCCTATATCCATCTTTTAATTGTTGTAACCCCTTTACATTTAATGTAATTATTGCTAAGGAAGGAGTTATTTCTCCTGTTATCTGTTTTCCATGTCATGTCTTTTTTGTTCTTAACTCCTTATCTTCATTTGTATTAAATACTTACTTTCTTGTGTACCATTTTAATTTCCTTTTTGTTGCTTTTACTAGATATTTTTAGTTATTTTCTTAGTGGTTGCTGTGAGAATAACCATCAATTTCTTTCTTTTTAAAAATGTATTAATATATAGCAGTCGTTAGGATTTTTATCAACATAATTTCAACAACATATAAGGTTTGCTTCTAAATTCCTGGAACCTGTAAATCTCCCAGTATTTGCTAAGGGGCTATCTGTGTATGTTGGGACAAACCTTTGACACTCAGCTGGGCAGCTGACGACTCTTTTCTAACCTTTATTTCCTGTGTGTGCAAAGCCTCAAGGTCAGCTAGAGGTAAGACCCTGAGTCCTTCTTCGACCTTCTCTGAGCATGCAAACATCTCTACATGTGTGTGTCCTGGATTCTTAAGGATATGTTGAAGCTTTTTAAAACCTTATGGACATCTCATTGCATAGTTTTTAATTGTAAGTTTTTGTTTAGTCTGTTGCTTGACTCAAATGTGCAATTCACTGTCTTGGGAGCTATGAAAATAAAACATTTTCCTGTAATTGTTTTCCATAAATGCTCCTTAGTGGAGAGCTGTTCACATTAGGTGAGTTCTGAGTCATTCAATTTTGAACACCCTGACACATGGGGTCTCCCAGAGAACTACTTGACAGATAAAATAATGTGAATGCTCTTTGGAACTTATGCTTCAAAAAAGTTCCAGTTCCACTCTCTTTCCTCTGGTGGCTACAAAGTACACTATTAATGTGGGCTGTTACTTATCACAGCTACCGCAGAACAACATGTTTCGAAATGGAACTAGAGAAAGTTAAAACACTGGAAGTTTCTACCTTCTTTCCAAGGCTCTTTAACAATGCTTTAACAATGCTTGCTGGGTTGTTGTAAGCCTTTTAGGAGTTTCTAGTGTTTTAGAAAAGTTGAATCTGACAATTTATGGAAGATCTTTCATTGCTCTTAGGAAGAGCAGATTTTGATACATTTATAACATATGTGAGTGTGGCAAAGATTTGCCATTCAAGAATTCATATAATATTCTGAAGACAGATCAACATTTATGGAGTTGCAGAGCAGGTTAGTTATTTGGTGTCCCTTAAGAAGATATCCTTTAAATGCTTCATTACCACTTATTTGGTGGATATAGGGAGAAGCTGATTTTTTTAAATTTACAAACATTTATCTTTTTACTTTTATAAAAATATTTAACATTCATCCAAGTATGAATATTTATTTTAATCAGCACATAAAACTGATTCAAAATTATATTAGTAGGTTAATATTAACAATTGATGTGTTAATATTGATTTGCTTATCAAAAATTATTTAGTCACTTTGTTATTATAGTGCTGGGTGGTGACATACAAGTGATGTGTTTTGATAATTTCAGATTTGTAACAGAACTTCACTTAGGTTTTTAAAATTACATTTGGTAATAATTTACTGATTACATACAGATATATATGGGTAAATTTACACACATATATGTAAAATTATAGGTCTAAAATTATTGGGGCTTTAAATATTTGTTTTCTCTCTCAAAGAGTATGGTATCCAGATTGAAAGAGAAAATATGTGTATTTGAAGTGACGTGGGAACAATAATAAACTAATGTATTAAACAAATGACAGGTGTTATTAAGATTGTATATTCTTATACTCATGAGGAGACTGAGGCCTTTGATTTTGGAAGAAGGTTTGAAGGATAGCATGATAAAGTGCAGTTTGGGTGACTGATAACTCGAGTATTTTCTATATTGTAAAATGCTATAAAGCTCTATTCTTTTAATAAATCCTAAGTCATATTGATTGCACAGTGTTTGACAGACAAGACATATATGGTTTTTATATATGATATGTTTATGATATTTAATTTTCTATCTGGCTTGCTCAGTGCCTGAATTAGTAACTTGTTCAGAGGTTTCAAACTAGATAAATAGGATAAGACACTAGCTTGGAATGTAGCAAGAATAATATCCATTTTAGTTGCCATGGAGATGGCAGGCTTTATCATCAGTGTTATTGATGGGGGACTGCCATATTAGGCTATAGATCAACAATCTTGGAAATTTTTCTTTCACTTATTTTTAGCATGTATACTACATATTACCAACACATTTGTATTTGACAAAAGTTCATTTTACTTTGATATTTTTCTGTATACTTCCAAATAGCTTGATATGTTAGAAAATACAAAACCTAACTTCCTATATTCAAAAAAACATTTTGCGTACAGTAGTAGACAGAATAAAGGCCTGCACAAGTTGTTTTTAGCCTAATCTCTAGAACCTGTGAATATGTTGCCTGACCTGGCAAAATGGGCTTTGAAGATGTGATTAAGTTTAGAATCTTGAGATAGGAAGGTTATCCTAGAATTTCCAGGTGGGCCCAATATAATCTCGAGTCCTTATAAGAGGAAAGGAGGGCTAGATTCAAAGGAGATATGAAGATAGAAGCAAAGGTTGGAGCAATGCACTTTGAAGATGCAAGAAGAGGCCACATGCGAAGGAATGTGAGTGTCCTCTAAAAAAGTGGAAAAGGCAAGGAAAAGATTCTCCCTTAGAATCTTCAGAATCTCCAGGATCTTTAGAAATTTGGGAGTTGTAGGAGGTGAAGCGGAAGACAAAACATGTGCAAAGGCTAAGAAGCAAAAGGGAAAATTGAAAAAAAGAGTTACATGGCTGGAGAGTAGAATAAGACAGGGAGACTTGTGAGAGACAAGTTTAAAGAATTTACAGGACCAAGAAGTGAATAGTTTGGCAGTTCATACTGAGGAGTCTGTATTTTACTTGGGTGCATTTTTAAGCATAACGTAGTAAAATGTCTTTCCTGTTGAGCAACTTCCCTTCAATTCCAGCATTCCTAAGAGGTTTTATGAGGGATAGATGTTGGTTTTTGTCTGTGTTATTGACCTTTTCTGTATTATTGAACTGAGCATATTTTTTTTTTTTATTTTGTTAATATGGTGGATGACATTGATTTTCAAATGTTAAAGCAACTTTGCATTCCAGTAATAATCCCCCTTCTACAGTATGGGGATGGTATCTTTTTTCATCCTCTTATTTGTGAACTATTTGTGGCTTGAAATATACAGTTGACCTTTGAATAACACAGATTTGAACTGCGAAGGTGCACTTGTATTCAGATTTTTGTTTTCAATAAGTACATGCAATGGGATGTTAGTTGAATCTGCAGTTGCAGCCATGGATGCAGAGGGCTGACTATTAAATTACATGCAGATTTTCTACTGTGTGTGGGTTTGTGCCCTTAACCCCTGCATTGTTCATGGGTAAACTATGAAGTGCATTTCTTGTAAGCAGTATATAGCTGGATCTTGTTTTAATAATGTCTGCCTTTTAATTGAGTCTTTATTAGAAATGTAGAAAAATTTTATTGAGATATAGTTGATTCACAATGCTGTTAGTTTCTGCTGTACAGCAGAATGAATCAGTTATATATATACACATATTCAATTTTTTAGATTCTTTTCCCATATAGATCATTACAGAGTATTGAGCAGAGTTCCCTGTGCTGTACAGTAGGTCCTTATTAGTTATCTATCCCAATCTTCCAATTTATCCCCCCACTTTTTCCCCTTGGTAGCCATAAGTTTGCTTTCTACATCTGTGACTCTCTTTGTGTTCTGTGAATAAGTTCATTTGTACCATTTATATTTAATGTGGTTAGTGTTTGTCTGTCATCTTGCTGTTTTTTTTTTCTGTTTAATCTGTTCTTTGTTCTTTTCCCCTTCTTTGTCTGCATTTTTGAAATTAATATTACCAAATGCCATAGAGTTTATAGTATATACATTTAACTTATGAAAGTCTACCTTTAAGAATTATGCATCTTGTGTAGTTGAGGAAGCTTGGCGTGGTGCACTTTCATTTCCCCCTTGTGACATTTATGCTCTTGTTAATATATATATATATATATATTTTCAAATAGATGTGTGATAAACCTTATAATACATTATTATATTCAGATTTTAATGATCTTCAAATATATTTACATAATAAAGATAATACAGTAATATATTTACCCATGTGATTATCATTCTGTTACCTTTCCTTCCCATTTATACATCCATATTTCCATCTGGTATCATCTCCTGCTGCCTGAAGGATATTAGCATTTCTTATAGGTCTGCTAGTAATGAATTCTTTTGGCTTTGTATGTCTGACGATATATCTTTTCATTGTTTTCAAAAGATTCTGTGATTGTTTGTACATACCTATATATTTTAACATCACATTCTTTGTTTTCTGTTTACCTTGTTTTTTTAATGTTCCTTTTTCCGTTACCTTGACATTTTACTTATTCTTCATTCACATTTCCCCTTTACTAATTTGGATTTTATACACTAGATTTACCATAGTGATTGACATGTACATCTGACCATGCATGATTATTACAATCTACATCTTGACCTTCCTGCTAAATATTGACTCCTACCATGTTTCCATGGGGCTTCCCCAATGGCTCAGACTCTAAAGAATCAGCCTGAAATGCAGAAGACCTGGCTTCGATCCCTGGGTCAGGAAGATCTCCTAGAGAAGAGAATGACTTCCTACTCTGGTATTCTTGCCTGGAAAATCCCATGGACAGAGGAACCTGACAGGCTACAGTCCAGGGGGTCCCAAAAAGTCAGATATGACTAACTAATCTATACTGTATATATTTTCAGGAATTACCTTTGTTTTAGTTTAGTCTCTTTTTTCTTCTAAACTCCAGAATGTAGATACTATTATTGTTGTCCTTTTATATAAATACTCTAAATATATATATATATATATGTGTATATATATATATGTAGTTGTTGTTCAGTCACTCAGTCACGTTGGACTCTTTGTGACCCCATGGGCTGCAGCATGCCAGGCCTCCTTGTCCCTCAACATCTGCTGAAGTTTGCCCAAGTTTATGTCCATTGCATCGGTGATACCATCCAGCCATCACATCCTCTGATGCCCTCTTCTCCTGCCCTCAATATTTCCCAGAATTGGGGACTTTTCTGGTGAGTTGGCTATTCGTGTCAGGTGATCAAAACACTGAAACTTCAGCTTCAGCCTCAACCCTTCCAATGAGTATTCAGGGTTGATTTCCCTGAATATTGATCAGTTTGATCTCCTTGCTGTCCAAGGGACTTCTTCAATACCATGGTTTGAAGGCATCAATTATAAGTATATGAATATTATATATTAAATATAAATATTATTTATCTTTATTTCATAAATATAGTTGTTTTTAATGCTCATGTCCAAATTCACTAGTTACTTTCCACATTTCTTTTTCTCATCTGTTGATCTTTTCCTCTGAAGGTATTTTTTTCCACATAAAATTGGTGCTTTAGAAGTTTTTTTTAAGTTAGTGGGCAGTTGTTTCTTAATTTTCTAGCTGAAAATATTTTTATTTAGACTTATTATTTTAACTTTTAAACCTTTCTTAAAAAGGTCATCTTATTTTCTATATTCCATCATACCTCCAGCTGAGAAATGTGTTGCCAATTCTATTGTCCTTTCTCTGTACATGATCTGTCTCTCTTTCTTGAAGGTGTTCACATTTCTTTTTATCATCCTATTGTAGTCAACAAATTTGCTATAATGTGTCGAGGTGGAGATTTCAAAACACTTATGCTTTTGAATATATATTTCTTAAAATTCTGAATTCATAACTCTTATCAGTTGTGGAGGATTAATATCATTTTAGAGGGAAAAAGATGATGTACATGTGAGTAGGAAAATTTATAAAATAACAAAAGAGGAAAAAAACAAATCTAGAAAGTAGAAAACTCAAAGGTTTCAATAGAAATTTAGATAACATTGAAAAGAGAATTGGTGACATGAAATCTGGATGTGTAGACATTGCCCCAAATGAAGCCAGTTTTCATTCATTCCTTTCCCTCTAATTCTTTGCTCTTAGAAATCTGCTTCATTGTCCTTAACTTGCCAGAATCTCAGGTTTAGTCTTTTCTTCTGCCCATTCCCTCCAGTCCCCAGAAGCTGTAGGTTCCTGGTGTAGGCAGTTGCTTCCAGAGAAACCCAAGCTTTAGCTTGCTGTTATAGCTTTCTCCTTTGGTTTCATGTTGCCATTTCTTTTAGACTTTAGTTTTTGTGTCCCTGATCATTTCCTGTCCTTAAGTGTGAGCTCAGTAACACATCTGAAATGCTTGTGTTCTCCCTCTGTCTCCCCATCTACTCATATTTAATCCTTAAATAAGTAGCCTCAGATCTTCATTTTAGAAAGATATTTTTGGTTACTCTGAAAAGACTGAATTGTGAATCAAAAAAAAAAACAAAAACATTTACTCAAGTAGTAAATTGAGTAAGTATTACAAGTAAGAGATACAGGTAAGTATAAGAACACTTGAGAACAGTTTAATATGGATATGTGGGAGGCATAAAAAGTCAAAGGTTACTATTTTAAAAGCTTAACAGAACTTTGTATATCAATTATTACATATCTGTTGGAGAAACAGCTTGATTGTTAAAAACATAATCTCCAGTTAATATTGTTCAATTTCTTTGTGTGTGTGTGTTAGTCGCTCAGTTGTGTCTGACTCTTTGTGAACCCATGGACTGTAGCCCGCCAGGCTCCTCTCTATCCATGGGATTCTCCAGGCAAAAATACTGGAATGGGTTGACATTCCCTTCTCCAGGGGATCTACCTGACCCAGGGATTGAACCTGGGTCTCCTGCATTGCCAGCCAATTTTTTACTGTCTGAGCCACCAGGTAAGCCCTATTTCTTTAGTGGACATTTTTGCACTGATAGATATTTATTATCAGCTCAAATTTGACAGTCTTGTATAAGTTTAATGAACACTTTAAATGTTTTTTCTAGTATGTAGTACAACCTAAAGATTTTAAACATTGGAAAAAATAACCATCACACAACTAATAAATTGAACATATGCTGTGCTTTCAAAGTGTAGGCATTTATCAATATTAAATATATATTATGTTCATTATTATTAAATTTCTTTCTGCTTAGATTTCTTGAAAAGGAAAGAAACACAAAAGAAAGAAAAAATAACCTTTGGTTCTACTAACTAGAGACATCTGTTAGTTAAAATTACATATTGAGTATATGATGCAGATTCTTTCAAATCATTTCTTAATATACTTTGCTTTTCCCAGCTTCCTCAGTTCTAGTGCACACTAAGATTAAATGATCAGATATTAATTCATTTTGAAAGCTTCAGTTAGCAGTTCTGTGTCAAGTTTTATATTTTAATGCCTCAGTATATATTGTACCTTGAGGAAGTGGAGCAGTACTTTAATATGCAAACATTGACACCTAACTGAAGGTGTGCCAAACATGCTGAGTACTTCTAATACGATGGGAAATATAAGGGTGAGAAGCTAGGCTAACCTTTTCAAATGGCAGAAGAAGCTGTCCAGAAAGCTAAAACTTTTCCTTCTCACTTCCCATTCACTTAAACTTCACATTGTAATGTGGGGTGCTTTGATTATCGACCCTTTGGGATCCTGAGAGCACAAACTGAGGTATTAAACATAAATTAGTATACATTCTATGACTTATAGACATATCTTTCTCCAAATTGAAATATACATTTGCTTTTAATCAATGTAGGCAAAAATTATTTTTTTAAGAAGAAAGAAATTTGGCATTAAGAGCATGGATAATATCCTTAGGGGGATGATAGCAATATTTCTACCTATAATATTTGAAATAGTTTGGCAGTTTGGAACGTGATTATAGGAATATTGTCTTTACTAAATATTCAGTTATTGATGATTAAATCATCTTTCAAACTACTGCCTAGTAAAGTTGAATATTTCAATGCAAAGGCAACAGGACATATCTGGGTTAACAATCAGATAACACTTCAATTTGAATTTTAAGGTTTATATCTAATCTCAAGATTTTCATTCGAAGATCCTTTATGTTTTGGTAGCCAAATTTATTTAGTGCCCAAATATATATATGTTTATAATTACACACACATATACTACATAATTTATGTATATCTCAGGTGGCACTAGTGGTAAAGAGCCCACTTGTCAATGCAGGAGACATAAGAGACTCGAGTTTGATCCCTGGGTTGGGAAGATCCCCTGGAGGAGGACATGGCAACCCACTCCATTATTCTTGGCTGGAAAATCCCATGGACATAGGGGCTTAGGGGGCTACAGTCCTTGGGGTTGCAAAGAGTCAGACATGACTGAAGTGACTTAGTGTGTATATATATATAATTTATATACTTACAAATTATATATAAATATTTATATTTAATTTATATAATATATATAGCAAATCACTTTCAAATTTCTTAAGCAGACTGTTAAACTTAATTCTGTTTAATAAATGCTGTTCATTTTCCTACATATTTTCTCCAGTTAAAGATATAATCTTTGCTGTAAATGCCAAGTAATGAACAGTTAGTTAACAACAAGCTGATTCATCAAGTATTTCCACAAATATTCAAAAAAATCAATGATACAGCATATATTCAGCAACACAGGTATTGCTTAGAATTTTCAAATGTTGTGCATCTTATTAAAAAGATAATAACAGCTTTATGAAAACTCCTGGCTATAGCAATAAAATATTCATTGCCGCTCAAGAAAAGGACAGATGTAGATTATTGTAAACTATAGAAAAACTGTCCTCAGAATTTCAAATGGAAAATGAAACATAGTTTTTTTGGCATTTTCTTTTTCAGTACCTAAACAATGTTTCTTTCAAAATCGTGGTGCTTCCTGATGCATTCGAATGCAAGGCAACAAAGTCCATTGACTGAGCTGCCGAAAGAGAAGCCCTTCTCTGCCTGTGCTTGTTTTGCTCCAGTAAATAAACACGTGATTAAGTTCTTTTAGGCTCTGAGCAAAATTAGTTTCTGTATGCAATCCTGAATCGTCCGTCGAGGGTGCCTCTCCTGGACACAGTTTACCTGACTGGGGGTGGTAGCATACTGCTGGTGCCAGACCCCCTCCCACATTCTTCTCTCATGGGATGTCTGGGCAGAGGGAGGAGACCCTGACCCTGCAGGAAGTCTGGGGTCCTGCAGCCTTCTCCTAGCCTCCAAGGACCTCTACCCTTTGCTCCCAAACGCCAGGGAAAAGCAGAGAAAAGGGGGAAGACTCGGTGTCCTTGTCCTGGAGATAACCCCAAGTGGATGGAAGGGGCTGGCAGAGGGTATCACTAAGCTGGCTGGGACTGGAGGGGGTCTTGCTGGAAGTTAGCCTCCTCCCTGCTTCCATGCCGGACGTAATTGGGTATGAATTGGGGTGGGGCAAGCTTTTTTTCAGACCCTTGGACCTATGGAACGTCGACAGGCACGACCCCAGCAGGAATGCACCTCCTTCCCAGAGGAGTGAGGAGAGAGATGCCTTCCTAGGGCCAGGGAGTTGAGCCTCTACCTTGGCGGCTGCTGCGCGGTGGCTAGAGTCTCCAGCCTGCTTTGCCTTGTGCTTTAGTGCTGAGTGCCCCGCGCGGCCCAGCCCCGCTGGGGGAGGACTCAGACCTCCCCTGAGCCCTCATCCTCTGAGCACAGGGGTGGGGAACGCCAGAGGGAAAAGGGCCTTGGCCTTCCTCCCTCCCCACCCGTTGCCAAGGCAACCGTGCTGTTGGAGATGGACGCAGTAGAGGCGAGAACGGACCGTGCTTGTGGTTGGAGCACCAGTCGAGAAGCCTGGGAGAGGTCTGCGGAGAGGTGGCGGAGGTTTGCTGGATGGAGAGAGTCTTTCTCACCTCCACCCTTCTAGCGTTGCCATGACGACTGTCAGGGCGCCCTCACCTGTACCAGCTGCTGCAGCCGCTGCTGTCTAAATAAAAGAAGCAGAAACCAGAGCCCTCCTTTGCCCTAGCGGTCTCTACCAGGACTCAGTCCAGTAGCTGCCACTGCTCGCCTCCCACAAACAGGGCAGACGTCCAAAATTCGTCCCGGGTTCCTCACCATGTCTTTGTTTATTCAGCTTTCCACCCAGAATTTTTTTTTTTTTTTTTTTTTTTTTTAATCTCAGTACCTTCCACAATAACTGGTTTGGGGGAAGAAAAATAAAACGACTCCCTGATACTTACTGTGTCTGCCCCACACCTCTACTTAACAGCGTATTTAGTTCGCAGAACACTGCCCTAGGCCAAATCTAATTATCAACAGAAAGAGAGTTCAAGTTGTTTTTATTTTAAATTACAGTAGATATGTGCAATTTCTAGTTTTCACTTATAGGCTATAGATAATATTTACAGGAATGTGCTTTTACTGAAATTAACTACTTTTGGACAAATGAGTGGAGTAATTATGTGTCAGAATATCTGGGGATATATGAGAGAAAGAGGGAAGTGTTCAGAAGACCTTCCCTGTTTTTTGCTGGTTCTTCATGCCAATCCAGTGCTCACATCTCTCTTTTCTGGGCTTTATTCCATCCACATTTGAGACCCGTTTTTGGCTTTGCAAGGGGGGTTATTTTAGCATGGGTCTGCCTTTGAACTAGAGGGAGGAGGTACATTAAATACCCTAGAATACTTATCCTCTGCTCGGGTTCAAAATTTAGTGTATGGTTGCATCTCTGCTGACTACCAGCATGAATGCTCTTAGCAAGAAGGACTCAGATTAGAGCAAGTTGAGGCATCTGTGATCTTGAATTGCCAACCATACCCTGGCAGCCTCTGTGAACTGCTGCTGGTCACAACCTCTTGCCTCTCAAATTTCTTTCCTGTTTAATGTGTATATCGTGCAGCTTTCATTCTCTGAAAGCACCCTGGTAGCTTTTGCCACTGATAATCATGAGTTTCCTTACATAGTCCTGCAGTTTTGAATTACCTCTTTAGAAAATCCCAACAATGAAGCATAACTCTTTCTTTCCTAAAGCTGATAGCTAAGATACTTAATAATTTCATTTTGTCACACTGCCTGTGTCACAGGGTTTTCAAAATCACTGGGCAAGATTTTTATATAGTCCAAGCCCTAGCTAAAGCTATGAATTGGAAAAACTTGTGTCTTTAGTGTACAAATCTGCTTGGTTGCAACCTCTCCCAAAGGTCACCAGGGTTTCCTCAACAAAAGGTCTCATTCCCTCTTTCATTTGTCTTCCTACTTGCTGTCTCCAAAGTGTTTGACCTTTCTAATAGACCCTATCATCTTCCTTGGAAATCTCTCCCCATTTTCTCCTGGGGCTTCTCTGACCACTTTGGAGGCTCTTTCTCAGTTTTTTCCTTTTCTATTATTAGTAATGTTCCTTCCTTTGTACTACTTGTTGGTCTTTTACTTTCTCCATCAGGCATATTTTCCCGAGTCTTCCTGTTCACTTCCATAGCTTCATCTGTCCTGTTACTGTCTTGTCTTCTAAGTCTGTGTTATCTTGTACAGATGTTTCCCTGAGCCCTAGACACCCATTTCTAACTACTTCATGGGTGTTTCTACTTGTCTTACCTGTAGGCATCTCAAATTCAACCTCTCACTGAACTATGTTCTTCTCCAAAGCTCACTTTTCCTACTGTATTTCATGTCTCAGTGAGTGACCCTATTATCCACCAAGTTACCCAAGATAAGAATCAGTAAATGGCTCTCATGGTTCTCCATTCATCTAATCGGATTCCTTATTGGTGTTTAGCATGTGCCAGGCTGACACTATCATGAAGCTGAATTCATTCAAGTGGGAAAGGCAGATGGCTACACTTCTACTGAGTAATCAAATGACAGTTTTTTTAAAAAGTCTACCTCAAAAGTAAGTGAGGGTACTGTTATAACAAAGAATAAGGTGGGGAGAGCACTTTAGATGGGATGATCAAAGCAAAGTTTCTATGTGTTAAATGGCTAAGAGGGATGAGAAGAAACTGAACATTTAGGTTGCTGGAGAAAAAACAGGCCAGAGAGCAGTCTCACACTGATCCGGAGGTGGAGAAGTGCTTGTTGTGGTCAAGAATTTGCATAAAATCCAATGTGCATAGTAGAAGGGATCAGAGTGGGGTGCAATGAGAGTGGAAAGGGAAGCAGGGCACAGATTTTGCAGGACTTTGTGTGTTCTGATGAAGAGTTTGGATTGTATCTTAAGTGCAGTGGGAAGCTGCTGAATGGTTTTGAGAAGAGTGGCATGAACTGTTTTATAATTTGAAAACATCATGCTGGCTGTGGGGTGGGGAATGAATTGGAGGGGGTGACAGTTTGGAGGTGGAGAGGAAATGAAAGTGGAGGGAAATGGGAATTATCAGATTAGTGATAGTGGGGGTGTGGACATTGAGGGGGAGGTAAGCAAACAAATATGAGATATTTTCAGTGGTCTTTTTTTATCACTCAGATTAGGTCTCAGTCTCATTTCTGTCCTTAGAGTGTGCTGTGCCATAAGGGGCTTCCCATACCCAGGGCCTGACTCCTACAGCCTAAAAGAATAAGGTGTTATTCCTTTAAGGCCTAAACTGTTAATGATTCTGACATGATAGCTGATAGGAAGTATTTAGATAAGAGAGAAAGATAATAGGTAAGAAAGCAGGTTCTAGAGTTAAACTGCCTAGGCTCATATCCAAGCTTCATGACTTACCAGTTGAGTCACTTTAGACAAATTGCTTAACCTTTTTGTTTTATCTTTTCCAGCTATACGATGAGAATCATCATAGTAATAGTACTTATTTGCATGGATTTAGTAGGGCTTAAATAAAATATATATGTAATACCCAGTAAATGGTAAGTGCTCAGAGTACTCAGATAATGATATTGATGCCGATGATGATAGATAACTTGAGATCTCACTCTGATGAGCATTTGAATGTAACCATTGAGGGAAGTTCTGCAGCATTCCATTTCCCTGTGGCTCAGACAGTAAAGAATCTGCCTGCAATGCAGGAGACCGAGGTTCAATCCCTGGGTTTGGAAGATCACCTGGACGGGGCATGGCAACCCACTCCAGTATTCTTGCCTGGAGAAGCCCATGGACAGAGGAGCCTGGCAGGCTATGGTCCATGGGGTCACAAAGAGTCGTAAAGGACTGAGCAACTTTCACTTTACATTGAGGGAAGTTCTGAAGCCTTTACTTTTAACTTTTACTAATAAGTCAGAATAGGAAGAGGAAGGGCATTGTGGCTGAGCTTTAGGGTGGGAGGAAATGGGAAATGTTTTGATAGACAGGCATCCTAGGATTGCTGCCCCTCAAATATCTTTTCTTGGAAAAATTGACCTAGAGAAAAGAGTTTTCTCTTCCATTATGATTTTTTAAGGCTGTGTTATGCTATTTTATTTTTTTATTGTTTGAGTGACCTGCAAAAAAAGGAACATGGAGTTTAAACAGTGGCAAGGATGATAGAATGTCTTTAAGTTGGTCTTGTGCTACCTTGTGATTTTTTCTTTTTGTCTTGCTGATTCCATATTAAAGATGGCTCAGTAATTATAAACTTTCATTTTCCTAAGTTCTCATCTGCCAATATTGATTGTCTTGTTTTATGAAGTAATCCTGTCCTTCATGAATGGCCTATATCCCATAATTTTCCAAATCAGTTATCAAGGCTTCTCAGTATTGAATAAATAAATGGATGAATTAATCCTTTATACAGTATTTTTTTCACCATTTTCCTTTCTTTTCTATTATTATTGCTCTCTGTCTAAATTAAGCCCTCATTCCATTTCTCCAGAAATTTATACAATGTCTTTCAAAATCTCCCTGCTTGACTTTTTCATTTTCATGGTGTATTAATTTTCTCAGCTATTCATGTCACTCTTTCATTCAAAAAAATTTAAAAGCTGTTCTCTGAGAAGTCAGTTACAAACTGGCAAATGATTCATATTCAAATTATATAGAGAAATATAAAAAGACCACCCCATAAAAAAAAAATTGAACAAGAGACTGGAAGAGATACTCAACAAAAATGGCTCTCCAGGTAGCCAACAAATGAAAGCAAGGAGGTTTAGTCTCGTTAGTCATGAGAGAATGAAAAAACCACTAGAGAGTCATTAGAGAAATGGAAGTTATACCCACCAGAGTGGCTACAATGAAACAGAGTGATATTCCCAAGTGTTGGTGAGATTACAGAACAAGAATAATGCTCAGATACTCTAGAAAAATAATAAATTACTACAGCTGCTTGATATGATCTGCAGAAGTTGAACATATGAACATATCCATGAAAAACTCGATTCCTTGGGTATACACCAAAAAGAAATGAATGATGGGTGAACCAAATAAAAACATAAAAGAAACTCAGAGCAGTATAATTTTTAATAGCTGAAAACTGGAAAAGACACAAATGTTTATCTTGAGGACAGTTCACTCAGTCATGTTCAACTCTTTGTGACCCCATGAACCGCAGCATGCCAGGCCTCCCTGTCCATCAGCAACTCCCGGAGTCCACCCAAACCCATGTCCATCGAGTCGATGATGCCATCCAACCATCTCATCCTCTGTCATCCCCTTCTTCTCCTGCCCTCAATCTTTCCCAGCATCAGGGTCTTTTCAAGTGAGTCAGCTCTTCACATCAGGTGGCCAAGGTATTGGAGTTTCAGCTTCAACATCACAATGATTAAGTGAATAATGGCATATTCTATGAGGAAATGCTGTATAGCAATAGTAGATAAAAATACTGCTGCACACTGCAACATATATGAATCCCGCAAGCATCATGGCACAACAAGATAGGCAGCCTTAATCTGTGTTGACAAGTTAGTGGTTATCTTTGGGGAGGAGAGCAAAGTTAGTGATTGGGAAGAGGCACGCAGGAGCTTGTGCTTATGTTGCCCCTCTTATATTAATCTGAGTGATCTTTACATGGGTGTGTTAAATTTGTATAATTTCATCAGGGTGTACCTTTATGTTTTGTGCATTTTTTTACTGTTATATTTCAATAAAATTATATACTGGAAAAAAAAAAAGGATTCCCTAATAGGTTACTCCAGGTTGGCATTCAAGCCTCCCCCAGTTGGATTGTGACTCACTTTTCCAAGCCTCCCTCTTACATCCCACAAGCATAATGGGATGGGACTTTGCACAGGTCTCCTGTTTGCATCAGAATAGATCAGTAAATCAGGGAGAAACTTCCACTCGTCCTTCGTATTTATCATTTTCTTCCTCCGAATCCTCTGAAATTTCAACTGGACACCTGTGTGCTTTTGACCAATCTGTTGACTACATTTTCTTGCTTTCTTTTACTCTAGAGGTGGTCCTGTGATTGATTTTAGACTGATCAGACATAAACAATTACGCTGGATGCGACTTATTTACTCCACTTTCTCATTTTCATGTTTATTTCTGGGTGGGAAATAGAGATGTCTGGAGACTCCTCAGAAGCCACGTGCTTCTGATGGCAAAGCTACCAGGCTGGTTCTGACCCACTGAACTTTAGAGGAGAGAGGAATATACTAGACTTCAGAGGAGAGACAAATATGTTTCTATCTCACTTAAGCTACAACAATTTGAGGTCTCTTTATTACAATATAGACTCTATATTTAACACACTTAATATTTCATAAACATTGTGATTCATTATGTGCTATTAAATGAGGCTAATTAATTATTCTTTCCAGAGGGTACCTTGGTTCCTACTGATATAACCTTCAGGCTGTGCCATATTCATTATTTTATCTCCTGCAGTGCTTTCCATTTCCTATATATGTGATCATGAGCCTCAGCTTCCTTATCTATGAAATGGGAATGACATGATTATTATCAAGAATAAAAGATACAATACGTGTAAAGTGTTAAGCACAGCCTGGGGTACACATTAAGCTGTCAACAGATATAAGCTTATTTTCACATAATAGTTTTAATTTACATTTATGACATTATAGAATTAAGCAAAAGTACAGCACAGAATATCAGTGTATGCAGAGGGAGATATCTAAGTTAAAGGAATTGTAAAGACTAGCTCATCTTATTTTATGACTCTAGGTTTTTAGAAATTTGTGATTATTTCATAAATATTAAAAATAGTGCAATGTCTATGTAAATATACTCATGAACAAGCAACTCTATCCTTGGTTTTATATATATATATCCCAAAGAGGTTAAGTGCATGAGCATTCCAAAACTATAAACTAAATATCATGGTAGCAAAACAATTCAGTTATTTCCTAGCCGTAGGAGCTAAACTAGCTCTTAATGTGGGAATATTTCTTTTAACTATTCCATGCTTCTCTTTCCCTTTACATATAGGGAGTAATTATTCTTGACTGTTGACTCCTTAAGAATGTGACTTATTTATTAAAAAGTGCTTTGGGAAAAATGCCTAAAAAATGTTATGTATAATTATACTTCTAATTTGAATATTTCTTTTCCAGCATCATCTAGCAATTTTCTTGCATCTAAAGTACTTTAAATTCTCTCAATAGAGAAGTAAATGCTTATGGTTTTTGTTTGTCTAAAAATTCTCATTCTTGAATGATGATCTAATTGATTATACAATTCTGAATTAATATGTATATGCCCGTAGAATCATGAAGCTGTTACTCTATTGTCTTCTGACTTTGTGACTGTTGAGAAGTTTGCGGTCAGATGCAGAGTTGGTCCTTAAGAGTGACCCGTCCTCTCTTTCCGGCTGCTTGTTGATATGTCAGTCTGTGGTTATTGACAGTTTTACTACAACGTATTCAAGACTGGATTTTCGGGGATTCCTTGTATTTCTTAAATCTGAGGACTATTAACTCTACCTAGTTATTAGTTAGGACTAATAGCTCTAACTAATTTTCCCTCAAAGTTTTCCCCAGATTCCCCAACCAAGAGACAAATGAAAGTAAACCAAGTTACCTTGTCACCCTCTTTACAACTGGGCAGGGTTTTGTTTCTTTTTTCCTACCCCATCCTTTCATTGTATGTGTTAACCTTTTTTTTCAGAGGCCTGTTTTTAGGTGTTTGTTTCTGTTTTAAGTAGTTGTCCACATAACCATGGAAATTTGCCTTGGTGGAAAGTTTCTTTTTTTAAAAAAATAATGGAAGTGAATGTTTTATATCCTTGGCAATTTTTATTGTTCAATGTGAATTGTTATAAAAATATGAAGAAATATTTTTAGAAATATATGTAGTTAAAATGGCACTCCTGTTTGACCACTTCCAATTTGCCTTTATTCATGGACCTAACATTCCGGGTTGCTATGCAATATTGCTCTTGACAGCATCGGACTTCACTTCCATCACCACTCATATCCATAGCTGGGTTTGTTTCTGCTTTGGCTCCATCTCTTCATTCTTTCTGGAGTTATTTCTCCACTGATCTCCAGTAGCATATTGGGCACCTACCAACCTGGGGAGTTCATTTTTCAGAGTCCTATCTTTTTGCCTTTTCATTCTGTTCATGGGGTTCTCAAGGCAAGAATACTGAAGTGGTTTGCCATTCCCTTCTCCAGTGGACCATGTTTTGTCAGAGCTGTCCACCATGAACTGTCCATCTTGGGTGGTCCTACATGGCATGGCTCTTAGTTTCATTGACTTAGACAAGGCTGTGGTCTCCAAAAGCACTGCAGATGGTGACTGCAGCCATGAAATCAAAAGATGTTTGCTCCTTGGAAGAAAAGTTATGACCAACCTAGACAGCATATTAAAAAGCAGAGACATTACTTTGCCAACAATGGTCCATCTAGTCAAAGCTATGGTTTTTCCAGTAGTCAGGTATGGATGTGAGAGTTAGACTATAAAGAAAGCTGAGCGTCGAAGAATTGAGGCTTTTGAATTGATGCTGTGGTGTTGGAGAAGACTCTTGAGAGTCCCTTGGACTGCAAGGAGCTCCAACCAGTCCATCCTAAAGGAAATCAGTCCTGCATATTCATTAGAAGGACTGATGCTGAAGCTGAAACTCCAGTATTTTGGCCACCTGATGTGAAGAACTGACTCATTTGAAAAGACCCTGATGCTGGGAAACATTGAAGGCAGGAGGAGAAGGGGATGACAGAGGATGAGATGGTTGGATGGCATTACTGACTCAATGGACATGAGTTTGAGTAAGCTCTGGGAGTTGGTGATGGACAGGGAAGCCTGGCGTGCTGCAGTCCATGGGGTCACAAAGAGTCGGACACAACTGAGTGACTGAACTGAACTGAAAATGGCACTAGTCCTTAAGAACCCACCTGTCAATGCAGGAGATGTAAGAGATACAGGTTTGATCTCTGGGTTGGGAAAATCCCTTGGAGGAGGGAAAGACATGTCACTCTAATATTCTTGCCTGCAGAATCCCATGGATGGAGGAGCCTGGCAGGCTATCGTCTATAGGGTTGCAAAGAGCTGGACAGGACTGAAGTGACTTAGCATGCATGTGGTTAAAATAGATAGAATAGATTTTTGTTATATTTTAATTTTCTGTGAATTTTCAATTGATTTTTTTTTTAATTGGCCCAGGTTTCTTTGCAAAAAATGTCTTGAACTGGTTTTAGTCTCCTTGAATAACTTGCCATTCTGTCACACAGAAAAACAAGGCTTTCACTCTCAAAAGGAGCCCATGGCCTTTTAAATTTTCTCCTTTAAAATATATATATATTTTTAATTACTTACAATTTTTTTTCCAAATTTAAATTTTGTATATTTAATAAAATTAAAAATTATTTAAAATGTCCTTTAAATTATTGTAGATCAATTTTAAGTTCATGGCAATATTGAGCAAAATCTATAGTAATTTCCCATATGCCCCTTGCCCTCACACATGTCCAGCCTCTGATAGTATCACCATTCCACACCCAAGTAGTGCATATGTTATAATTGTTGAACCTGCATTAACATGTCATTATTTTTTAACATTCATAGTTTACATTAGGATTCACTCTTGTTATACATGCTATGGGTTTTGACAAATGTATCCATCATGTGTGTGCTAAGTTGCTTCAGTCATGCGTGACTTTTTGAACCCTTTGGACTATTGTCTGCCAGGCTCCTCTGTCCATGGGATTCTCCAGGCAAGAATACTGGAGTGAGTTGCTGTGCCCTCCTCCATGGGATCTTCCAAACTCACATCTCTTACATCTCCTTAATTGTCAGGTGGATTCTTTACCACTAGCACCACCTGAAAGCCCATATCCATCATTACAATACTATAAAGAATAGCTTCTCCACCCTAAAAATTCTCTTTGCTTTGCCTATTTGTCCCTTCCTCCCTTCTAACACATGGCAACCACTGATCCTTTTACTGTCTCCATAGTTTTGCCTTTTCCAGAATGTCATATAGTTTATATAGTATAGTGCATGGCCTTTTTAGATTGGCTTATTTCATTAGTAGTATGCATTTTAAGATTCCTTTATGTCTTTTCATGGTTTGACAGCTCATTCATTTTAGTGCTGGATATACCACAATTTATTGTCCATTCACCTGCTAAAGGATATCTTGGTTGTTTCCAAGTTTTGGCAATTATGAATAAAACTGTTGTAAATATGTGCAGGTTTTCATATGGACATAAATATTCAACTCCTTTGAATAAATATCAAGGAGCATAATTACTGAATCATATGATGAGAATATGTTTCGTTTTGTAAGAAATGACCAAAAGGTTTTCCAAAGTGGCTGTACCATTTGGCATCCCCACCTGCAATAAATGAGAGTTCCTGTTGCTCCACAACCTGATCAGCACTTGGCATTGCCATTGTTCTGGATTTTGCCATTCTGATAAATATCTAGGGATATCTTTTTAGCTTGCATTTTCCTAATGGCATATAATACTTGCTTTCCATCTACATATCTTATTCAATGAACTATCTGTTCAGGTCTTTTGCCCGTTTTCAGGTTGTTGGCTTTCTCGTTATTGGATTTTAAGAGTTTTTGAATATTTGGATCTTTTATCAGCTATGTTTTGCAAATATTTTCTTCCCATCTATGACTTATCTTCTCAATCTCTTGATACTGTCTTTCACAAAGCAGCATTTTTTTTATTTAGTGAAGTCCACCTTATCAATTATTTGTTACCCTTAGTGTTGTACCAAAAAATCATTGCCATGCGTAGGGTCATCTAGTTTTTTTTTTTTTTTTTTCATATTATCTTCCAAGAATATAGTTTTGAATTTTACACATGGGTGTGTGGTTCATTTTGAGTTAATTTTTGTAAAGAATATAAGTTATGTGTCTAGATTCTTTTTTTAAATCATATAAATGTCCAGTTATTCCAAAACCATTAGTTGAAAAGACTTTTTTTTTTCTCCATAGTATTACTTTTGCCACTTTGTCAAAGACCAGTTGACTATATTTATGTGGGTTTATTTCTACACTTTATATTCTGTTCCTTTGTACTGCTTGTCTGCTCTTTCACCAGTATAACAGTGTCTGGATCACTGTTGCCTTATAATAATCTTTAAGTTAGGTGGTGTCAGTCCTCTGATTTTGTTCTTCTCCTTTAATATTGTGTTGGCCTTTCTGAGGCCAACCTTTTACTTTTACTTTTACCTTTTACTGTGTATTTGATTGGACTATCCCCAATACTATTTTTGTAAAAGCCTATCCAGATATTTGTAGGACATGTATTATCTATAGTGAAGTAACAACTAACATTGGTTGAGTGCTTTTAAATTTCATGTGAAGTTCAAATAATTCTAAAGCTAAACAGGTGCATGCTGTAATTACCTTCATGTTTCAGATGAGAACCCAAAGCCCAGGGAAATGTAAGGGAATTCCTCAAGGAAACTTTGGAAGTGTATGGTGGAATATGGTAGTTTGCCTCAGAGAGGCAAATGTGGTATCACTTCCCAATACCTATAGCATGAGCCAGCTGTTTGACAAAGAGATTCTACAAATTGTCCAGGTTACAGAAATACAATTTATACTCTGATTGCAACTTTACTGATTAAGTACTAGATGCCATGGACTATAATAGTTTGAGCAGTATTAAAATTTCAAAATAATTGTCAACAAGCCTCTTCTCTGGATGTATTGTGCAGATTAAAGTCTTTCTAGTGGAGAAGGCAATGGCACCTCACTCCAGTACTCTTGCCTGGAAAATCCCATGGATGGAGGAGCCTGGTAGTCTACAGCCCACGGGGTCGCTAAGAGTCGGACACGACTGAGCAACTTCACTTTCACTTTTCCCTTTCATGCACTAGAGAAGGAAATGGCAACCCACTCCAGTGTTCTTGCCTAGAGAATCCCAGGGATGGGGGAGCCTGGTGGGCTGCCGTCTATGGGGTCGCACAGAGTTGGACCCGACTGAAGCGACTTAGCAGCAGCAGCAGTAGTGAAGAGATCATTTAAAATCCAACATAGCATCTTTTCTCAAAATAGCGCCAAGCTGGAGTCAGTCTGGATGCCCATCAACTGGAAAATGGACAAAATGTAAGTTAGCCATGCAGTGGGATATTATTCACAAATAAAAAGAAGTAACTACTCATGCACACAGCAGCATGAATGGATCTCTAAATTATTATTCTAAATGAAAGAAATGAGACACAATCAAATACAGAAGAACATACTGTATGATCCCACTTATATAAACATTTGGAATGGGCAAAACATTAGCATCTAATGATTGAAATCATTAGTCATTGCTTTGAAAGGATTGACTAAGAAGGATTATGAAAAAATTCTCTTGGATGATTAAAATGTTTATTGTTCAATTCCTTTTTCTAAGCTAACTGAAAATCATACTTAAGATCTGTGCATCTTAATTACATATACATTATTAATAAAACTAAAAAACCCAAATAGCATATTATATGCTAAAAGCAAGAATGAACAAAAGGAGGTAGAGACAAGGGAAATCAGTGAGTACCATAGCAGAAAGGAGTCAGGGAAAGCTTCATGGTCACTGGGCATTTGAGATGCATTTTACAGGGTAAACAGGAGTTTGCCTGTTGAAGAAAATCTTTCTAGGGAGAAAACAGGTACTATTCATTTATTAAGTCCTGAATTTATTAATTAATCTACTCAGAAATTATAGTCCATTTATTCTCTACTTGGAACAATTCTAGGTCCTTGTGATATAGCAGTAAAAAGACAAACTCAGTTTTTGCCTGAGGAAAGCTTTGATTCTCATGGGGAATTAATGAGTCATGAATTTTACTGAATTTTCAGGGAAAGTTGAAAAGTTCTTTGTGATCAGCCTGTGTTGGATGGTGAGAGACAAGGTGGGTTGTGTTAAGTAAATTGAAATTAGATTAAGAAAATATATGTAAAATAAATTAAGGAGTTTGAAATTTTATCTTATAGGCTTGAGAGTCTTGTAGACATTTATAAATCATAAGTTCATTTGGTTATCACTTTTAAGGAAGGTTATTTTAGTCATTTGAGGGCAGGTTGGAACAGAGAGAAATTAATGATAAAATGATAAATAAAATGCTGTTTCCATAGTCTAAGCCAGAGTCTAAGTCAGTAACATGTGTCACCTCATAGTTTTGAGTCCAGAGGAGACAGTGCTAACTTAGAAAAGTACTCTTCCTTATCAACCCAAATCAAGGCTTTACATTCTAGATAGCCACCATCAAAAATAGATTTGGCAATGTAATTTTAAAGTGTTAGGTGCACAGTCGTTTCTGACTCTTTGCGACCCCATGGACTGTAGCCCACCAGGCTCCTTTATTCTGGAGTGAGTTGAAATTTCTCTATCTGCAATTCCTAGTCTAGATACCAAAAGTCATTCCCTGAGCTAGTAAATCAAGAGCCCAGTAGGAAATGGGGTAGGAGTGGATTGAAAAACCAGTCTATAGATAGAATTATTTGATTACTGGATAAGGGAATGATTTGGGATTTTTGATTGATAATGATAGTAATAATCATAACAGTGTATAGAAAGTTTTGGGTAAGTGTGATAGAAAAGTTTTGACAGAGATCTTGTTTACACACCTCACTAGCTAAATCATGTTTACTTTTCAATGAAACCCTGTTGCAGCTCTTCTGATCAATTTAGAAGAGAAGAAATTTTCTTTCTAGGTTTTAATTCCTTGGATTGTAATAAGGACAAAAATTCTTGCTTTGTGGCCATATGTACCTAACTTACTACTCTCAGTTTTCCTAAACTGAAGTCTTATAGAATTTTCAGGGAAAGTTGAGAAGTTTGGATAATACCCCCACCCCTGGGGAATTATGACTCAAAAGATAGCCTTCTTTTTTTTTTTTTTTAATTTATGGTTTATTTTGGCTGCGCTGAGTCTTTGTGGCAGCACACGGGCTCAGCTGTGCGAGCTTAGTTGCGGTATATGGGATCTTAGTTCCCCAACCAGGGATTGAACCCCAGACCACCCCCCCGTATTGGGAGTACAGAGTCTTAACTGCTGGACCAACAGGGAAGTCCCCAAGATAGCCTTCTTATCTCCAAAGGCTTTAAGTGATTTGTTTCTTGTGACCACTTTCTTCCAAACATACTCATACATCATAAGTTATCAGCCATGGACACTATATATATTTTGGTCTATTAAATTTTTTATCAATAAGTTTGCTGTGAGTATCAGTGTTTCTAAAAGTCAGTTTTTATTTGCATTGCTCTAATTCCTAGTTCCAAATGACAGAAGGGACTTTGCCACTCTTTTAGGTAATGATTGTGACTGTTAGTTAAGGGAAAGTGCAAGATGGTGCATTTGAACTTCTCACATCAGAGCCAAATACTGAATGATCCACAGTGATGACTAAAAGAGACAGCTCAAGTGATCAGATATCTCCAGATGAATGCTTAATTTATGTTAAATCAGCTAAGAAGGGAATTTTAGCTTTTACCTTTTTGTTGGTTGCTGCATAGACTGTTCAATAAATACAAATGCAATGGAATAATGAAAAGAAAGAAAAAAAAAAGAAACAAGGTGCATGCAGCCTAAATGATAATTGGTTAACCAAAACCTCAAAATTGAAAATTACTTATTTGCACTTCAGGGGCAGCAACAGCATCTGTCAGGGAAGTGGTGAAAAGTCCTTCCTATTAGACAGTACCGACAAGGAAAGCTCCTTTTGCCAGTATCTGAACATATGGCAAAGCAATGTTTTTCCAGACTTCTTTGTGCTGGCGGGGACTGGCCTCCTAGTCACTTGGACTTTTGTTTGTGTAGCCGAGATAATGAATATCCCACATAAATACTTATAATTATCTTCTCACTGAAGAAACATAACCTTGGAATTCAAAGCTGCGTTCTTGGGTAAATCATCAATTTTGGAAAGAAGTAGAATTAAATTTTGTCTATTTTTTGAAAATAAATGGCTGGTACAAAATTAATAAATTTTGTAGAGGTTTGCCTTTCACAAAAATGTATTTCTTTAGGTTGAAGTACTTTAGGTTGAAATACTGTATTTTTCTTTTTAAAATACATTTCCTTTGTACTGTTTTTCTCTGATATGTTGTTTGCTTAAAATTCTGCATGTTGTTATTTTCCTTTTTAAAACACAGTAACTCAAACCCTTTAGAAGGTGTAGCTAAAAATGGCACCAGTTCATATTTTTAATTTCATTTGTTAACTCACTATATTTCACATGTAAGTAGGGTGAGTTTCTTCAATAATTTCTTCAATAATCAGTACATAAAAATCAAAGTTATTTTTCAGTTGAAGGCCTCTTGTAAATCATTTTATCAGATTCTTTTGTTTTTTTGTTTGTTTGTTTTTAAATATACAGAGTGAACCAAAGCCCTGAAAACCAAATGGCAGGATCTTCCCCTAGATTAAAAAAAAAGAGAGTTTAGGACTGCAGATGGCCTCTTTGATAATTAGCACATTCTGCTTGAATAAGAGTGGTGATGGGTGATCTTATAATAATTATGCAGTTTTAAATGATTATTTGTCAGGCGTTACTAGCTGGGACATCAAATGTTTCTTTGCTTTATTTGTTTGTAATTGCTTTCAGGTTCAGATAAAATTGAAATAAGGATGGAAACAAAACGAGTGGGAATGGGTATTTTCATGTCACTTCTCCTCTTCATAGGGATAACTGCTTGCTCTCCGGAGCCGTGGCTTTGTATCCTAGCACAATCCAGTGATCTGAGAAAGTTCCTTGTAGTCTCTGTGCCCAGTATCCTGTACGTAAACTGGGAATAGCAGCCATGTCAGACCCAGGAGTAGCTATAAGGTAAGGGACCACGTGGGTACCACACTAGTGGGGTCCACTTGAGCAGGGCAGGCTTAGGGCACAGCGGCTCTTGTGCAGATCATTTGCTCCATCCTCAGCCTTGTGGCTTCTGCTTCATCTACCAGCTTCTCCCCTTCATTCTACTCTTTACCCACCCCCATCTTTTTTTTTTTTTTTTTGGTCTCATTCACTTCTCTGCCCTTCTTCTAAACCCATTCATTCATTTCTTCAACTCACCCGTGTTTTTAAGCAGTCACCAACAATGGCTGAACTTTACCATCTGGAATTTTCTCTCAACTTTGCTTTTCTTTCTCCTCTTGCTACTGCCTCCTTTGTTTACTCGGGTTTTAGTACTTAACATTTTACTATTACAGGAATTGTTTTAGGGCACTAATCTGTTTTGGAATTCTCATGTTAAAAAATCCTTGAATGGTTTCCCACTGCATGTAAAGTAATAAATGACTACGGAGTCTGATGTTCGTGAACTCAGCATTCTCTTCCATTCTCACCTATAACTCACCCCTCTCCTGATTCCTCAACCATGGCTGTACGTCACAATTACAGAGGGAGATATTTTTAAAATCCATGCCTGTCTAGTTACATTCCCTGTGGCAGAAATCTAGGTATCAGACTATTCCTTAAAGTTCACCAGGAGATCCCAATGTGTAGCCAAGGTAAGGAGCCAGCCTTGGGAACATATTGGCTTTATTGTACTTTACTAATTATAGTCTCTTTTGGCATACTTCCTTAAAACTTCTAGTTGTAGACCACACTCTCTTTCAGGAAGGGAAATACATCTTGTAAGTTGTTAAAAGAAATTAGCTGAAGATCGATCGCAGTATCTTGCATATAATAGAGGTAAATTCCTAAGCCTTGCAGATACCTGTATCTCTTGGTACTGTCCCACTCCTGGGCTTTCTGATTGTATCTCTTCTGCAGAACTAGATTCCACCATCCTTATGTAGTTGCAGTAAGCCATGTTTGGGATACCTTTCAGTCTTTACAGGACTTCCCTGGTGGACCAGTGGCTAAGACTCTGTGCTCCCAATGCAGAGGGCACGGGTTTGATTCGTGGTCAGGGAACTAGATCCCACATGCCACAACTAAGACCCAGCAGAAGCAAACAAATAAAACTTTTGCCTTTTCTAATAGCTCAGTTGATAAAGAATCTGCCTAAGCTATATGTCTTAGGAAACTCAAACAGGGGCTCTGTATCAACCTAGAGGGGTGGAATGGGAGGGAGATGGGAAGGAGGTTCAAGAGGGAGGGGATATATGCATACTTATGGCTGATTCATGTTGAGGTTTGACAGAAAACAACAAAATTTTGTAAAGCAATTATCCTTCAATTAAAAAATAATTAAAAAAAAAAAAAAGAATCTACCTGACATGCAGGAGACCCTGGTTTGATTCCTGGGTCAGTAAGATCCACTGGAGAAGGGATAGGCAAGGTATGGTAAAAATCTATGGTAAAAATTAGATTCGATGATTTATAGATGTTCTCTGTGAATTCTTGAGTTTAAAGTGAAGTTGCTCAGTCGTGTTTAACTCTTTGCGACCCCATGGAGTGTAGCCTGCCAGGCTCTTCCATCTATGGGATTTTGCAGGCAAGAGCACTGGAGTGCGTTGCCATTTCCTTCTCCTCATAAAAACTGAGAGTTGCAGATTTTGTATTTATTTCACTGTCTTTATTATGTTTTATTTGTTGTTTATGAATTGGCAGCCCTTCATACTGCTTTTATTTCTAGATATTTCACTAAAGTTGCTACCTATCACATTAATTAGTTTATAAAAATGATTTTACCAGTTAGAATACCTGTTTTATAGCAGTTGAACTGCAGGATGGAAGGTGATTATTTTAATTCATTGATTCCTAGACAGTAAATGTACTTTATTGATCTTAGTTTGAATTCTCAGTTATAATTTAAAATAAAATTATTCAGTAGATGTTATATTTCTATCAAAAATTGGACTGTAAATTATTTTTAATTGAGTGGAAAACTCTGATAAATGCTCCTGTTTTCATCTGAATAGTATGTTTCAGTGCTATACTAGTATCAATTGTATCCATTTCTTGCCATATTACCTCCCAAGCCAATAAGGTCTCCTGTGGAGAATGGAAGTCAGGAAGGATTGAAGGAGAAAGATCTAGCCCACAGTGGTTCTTTTTTATCAGTTATTCTTCTCTGGCCCTGTAATATAGTTGGAAATGAGGAATTTCAGTAGAGTTGAATTTGTAATCCAGGAAGAGTAACTTTACAATAGATCCTATAATACCAAGAGGAGACATGTAGAACTGTATAATAGTCGTTTAATAGGAATGGCATTTTGATTTCATCATACTAATGTTGGCATCTCTAAGCTTCATGCCTCTCATTTATTAATTTCATGTAATTGCTTTAAATTTTTACGTATATGTGTATCATCTCACTATTTGGCAATCAATAAGCTAGCAGAAAGTTAAGTGAGGGTGGTTCATTTTTTAACTTAACCATTGTTTTCCCTCAATATAGTTTTAATATTAATATAATACAATAAGGGCATTAAAAACTAATCTTTTTTTAAAACACATATTTACCATCACAGACTCAGTTTAGAAAACTGATTAGTTTTGTGATTATATTAACATAAAGGTTTTTCAAAACTAGTATATTTTTATAGCACCCTGAAGTGACATGTTAGGTCAGCTAATTTTTTAAGGTTATGTTTTCAGAGGCATTTTGGTCAGTGGTTGACCATAGGAACGATGCTATAAAATATTCACTTAAATCATTAAATATGTCATTCACTCATCCTGAATGAGATAAAATAATGAAATCCTGGAGCTAGGTTGTACTAACTCATGAAAGCTTATTGTCTCATGGAATTTACAGTAGCAAATATTGTATATTTTGTTACTGTTTATAAATTACATGCTATACATCTTTTATATCATTAAAACTTAAAATAACCATATGAATTATATACTTTTATGAGACAGTTGTTAAACACTTAGCAATACACCATTATAAGCGTCAGTGACTGAGCTGTTTGCATTGGACATTCAGGCGTTTGTGGACTGTTTAAATTTGTATTACATAAGATCCTTTTCCTATATTTTTTTATATCTTTAAACTCAAAATCCAAAACTATTGGAGACCACATCTTTTAACAGCTTTATTGAGATATGACTCACATACTGTACAATCCATTCATTTAAAGTATACAATTCAATTTTTTAGCCTTCTCATAGGGTTATAAATGATTCATAGGCACCTTACCTGCCTCCTGAAACCTGCATGCTGGTCAAGAAGCAACAGTTAGAACTGGACTTGGAACAACAGACTGGTTCAAAATTGGGAAAGTCAAGGCTGTATACTGTCACCCTGTTGATTTAACTTACATGCAGACAGATTTTGTTTTCTTGGGCTTAAAAGTCATTGTGGATGGTAACTGCAGCCATGAAATTAAAAGATGCTTGCTCCTTTGAAGAAAAGCAATGACAACCCTAGACAGCATATTCAAAAAACAGAGACATCATTTTGCCTACAAAGGTCTGTATAGTCAAACTATGGTTTTTCCAGTAGTCATGTAAGGATGTGAGAGCTGGACAGTAAAAAAGGCTGAGCATCAAAGAGTTGATACCTTCAACTATAATGCTGGAGAAGACTCATGAGAGTCCCTTGGACAGCAAGGCTATCAAACCAGTCAATCCTAAAGGAAATCAACTCGAATATTCATTGGAAGGACAGATGCTGAAGCTGAAACTCATACTTTGACCACCTGATGCAAAGAGCTGACTGACTGGAAAAGACCCTGATGCTGGGAAAGACTGAGGGTAAGAGGAGAAGGGGACGACAGAGGATGAAATCATTGGATGGCATCACTGACTCAATGGACATGAGTTTGAGCAAATTCTGGGAGATGGTGAAGTCCATGCTGCAGTCCATGACTGTGTTGCAAAGAGTCAGACACAACTGTGCAACTGAACAATAATAACAAGGGTATAAAATTATCACTGTCAACTAATTTTAGAACACTTTTGTCTTCTAAAAGATACTTGTACTGATGAGCGGTCAATCCTCATTCTCTTCTCCCAAGTCCTAAGCAATCAAGAATTTACTCTGTATTTATGCAAATTTGCCTTTTTTTGGAGCCATTCCTTTCTACAAGAGATCCTCCTGATTCAGGGATCAAACCCAGGTCTCCTGCATTACAGGCAGATTCTTCACCATCTGAGCCACTCAGGGAAGCCCATTTGTATGAAAGAAATCATGTAATATGTGATTTTTTGGTGATTGGATTCTTACTTATCTCAATATCTTCCAGGTTCATCCATGTCATACCATGATTCAACATTTCATCTCTTTCTATTTCTCTGTATGCCTTTCTTGTATAAATGTACTTTATTTATATTTATCAGTTCAGGGACATTTGAATTTTTTCATATTTTTTGGCTATTATAAATGTTTCTATACTATGTACCATATATTTTATGTGAATGTATGGTTTCATTTGTCTTGAATTTATACAAGGATGTAGACTTGCTGAGTCATCTGATAAGTCTATGTTTAATTTTCCAAGTTGCTTCTGAATTTTCTAAAGCAGTGGCATCATTTTGCAATCCTATCAGCAATGCAGGGGGGTTCTAATTTCTCCTTATTCTCACCAATGCTTATTAGTATTGATTATAACAGCCCTAGTGAATGTGAGGTAATATCTTATTGAGGTTTTGATTTAAATTTCCCTAATTACTAATGATGTTGAACATATTTTCTTGTGCCTTTAAGCCGTTTGAACATCTCTAGATAACTGTTCAATTTTTAAACCAAACTTTTAATTGGATTATTTGTCTATTATTGAGTTGTGTTTTCATCTATTCCAGATGACAGTCTCTTATTAGATACAAGATTTTCAAATGTTTTCTCCCATATTTGTTGGTTGTCATTTCACTTTTTTGATTGTACTATTTGCAGCATGACTTTAAAAAAAAAATTTGGTGGAGTTCTTTTTATCAGTGTTTCTCTTGTTGCTTTTGCAGTAAGATTCATAACTAAGAAAATCTTGCCTTACCAAAGGTTAAAAATACTCCTGTTTTCTTGTAAGCATTTAAAGTTTTAGCTCTTATGTTTAGATCTATGATCTATTGTGATTTAATTTTCATTGTGTGACATAGTGATGGCTGCTTCAGTCTTTTGCATTGGGTACCCAGTTGTCTCATTCCCTGGTGGTTCAGTGGTAAATGGCTCTCTGCAATGCTGGAGATTTGGGTTCAACCCCTGGTGTCAGAAGATCCTTTGGAGAAGGAAATGGCAACCCACTCCAGTATTCTTTCCCGGAAAGTCCCATGGACAGAGTATCTTGCGGGCTACAGTTCATGGGTTACAGAAGTTGGACACGACTTAGTGACTAAACCACCACCACCACCATTTAGTTGTCTCAGCACCATTTATTGAAAGGACTATTCTTTCTCCATTGCAGTATCTTGTCACTCCTGTTGGACAGTTAGTTGAAAATAAGTGTTAAGTTTTATCTTTGAAATCTCAATTCTTTCCCACTGATCTATATATCTGTTCTCACACTGGTACAATGCTATGTTTATCATTTTAGATTTATAGTAAGTTTTGAAAACAAGATGTGTGAGATCTCCAAATTTCTGCTTTTAAAATATTATTTCAATTTTTCTTAGTACTTTGCAGTACATATGCATTTTAATTTGTCAATTTCTGTAAAAAAGCTAGGTAGCTTTTAATAGCAATTACATTTATTCTGTAAATCATTTTTGGAGTATTGCCATCTTAACAATATTAAGCCTTTTGATCCATGAACATGGGATACATATATTTAGGTACTTTAAAATTTCTTATAAATAGTGTTTTGCACCTGTCAGTATACAAGTTTTGCACTTCTTTTGTTAACTATAACATTATTAAATATAAACTTATACCTAGCGTTCTATTTTTTCGGTGCCATTATAAATAAAATTATATTTCCTAGTTTGTTTTGGGGTTGTTCATTGCTAATGAACAGAACTGCACTTGATATTTATGTACTGATTTTGAATCTTACCTTTGAAAAATTCATTTATTAATTCCAACAGTTATTTAGTGAATTCCTTAGGACTTTTTTATGTACAAGAGTATGTCATCTGCAAATAGAGATATTTTTATTTCCTCTTATCCAGTCTAGGTGTCTTTTCTTTTACTTGTCTCATTGCCCTGACTAGAAGCTTCACTACAATGTTAAATAGAAGTGGCTTGAGCAGACATTCTTGGCTTGCCCTGTTCTTAGAGGGAAAGCATTCAGTCTTTCACTATTAAATAAGATATTTGTGTGAGGTTTTAAAAGATACCCTTAATCAGATTGAGGAATCCTTTCTTTTCCTAGTTTACTGAGTTTTTGTCAGAAAAGTTTGTTGCTTTTGTCAAATATTTTTCTGCATTTGTTGAGATGATCATATGCTTTTGCCCTTTATTCTATTAATATGGTATATTAATTCATTTTCTTGTGTTAAAGTAGCTGGAGTTATCCTGCTTGATTATGGTACATAATAATTTATATATATATGTTTGGATTTTATTTATTAGTATTTTGTTGAAGTGTTTTTCTTTGTGATATATTAAGCATGTTGGCCAAAACTTTCATTCAGTTTCTTTTTAATTAATCTTTATTTTTTACAGAAGATTTTGGTTTTCAGCAAAATTGAACAGAAAGTACAGACTGTTCCCATATACCCCCTGTATCCACGCATGTACACACTCTCCCACTGTTAATATCCCAACCCAAAGTGGTATATTTGTAATAATAAACTTGCATTGACACATTCTTATCACCCAAAGTCTACTTTTTACATTAGGGTTCACGCATGGTGTTGTACAATATTAGTTTTAACAAATGTATAAAGATGTATATCCCACGTTAGTACCATACAGTGTAGTTAGCTATAGGTTTTTTGCAAGTGTTCTTTATCAAGTTGAAGATGTTCCCTCATTTCCTAGTTTGCTGAACTTTTATCATGAATGAATGCTGTTGTTTTTCAGTCGCTAAGTTGCGTCCGACTCTTTGCAACCCCATGGACTATAGCACATCAGGCTCCTCTAAGGGGATTTCCAGGCAAGAATACTGGAGTGGGTTGCCATTTCCGTCCCCATATTCCTTCAGTTTTTAAGTAAAAATAAAAGACATTTTTCATTTTCAACTAGAACTTTATTCAATAATGTATTCCCAGTGCATTCAATGTGAAACTTTTCAACACTTAATTTGGATATTTTGAGGATATGGGCTATCTCTCGATATAATTGCTGTCAACTTAAACTAGTCTACTTGACTGTGGATAAACACCCAGTGAGAAATCTCCAGCATGAAACATTGCAAACCACTTTTGACATTCATTTCAGGTGCATTTTTACCTTTCTTGAAATAATTAAGCATAATTTGCCAAAACAAAAATGTTTGTGTGTCTTCAGCCCACACAAGAATTCACTAAAAATGAACCTTTTGGCCAACCCAATATTTTTGTCATAAAGGTAATTCTGACCTCATAGAGTGATTTCAGAAGTATTTTCTCATCTATTTTTCTAGGAGAATTTGTGATAAATCAGCTTAATTTTTTGATTATTTGGTCTAGTAAAACCCTCTGAACCTGTACTTTTCTTTGTGAAAAGATTTTTTATTACTAATTGTATCTGTTTACTTGTGACAGACCTATTCAAATTTTCTATTTTTTAAGTTAGTTTTAATGATTTGTATCTTTGTAGAAGTTGTTCATGTTCTGTGGTTATTTAATTGTTAGCATACAGTTATTTTTGTCATGTCAGTAGGAGTATTCCTCTTAATATCCTGAGTTAGTAATCTGCATCATCTTCCTCTTTATCTTGGTCAGTAAAGCTAAAGTTTTGCCATTTAGGAAACTTTTTCTAAGGCTACTCTCTGATTTTGCTGATCTTGTCTATTTTTTTCTATTCTCTTTGTCTCTTTTAAAAAATATTTTCCCCTTCTGCTTGGTTTTACTTTACTCATTTTCTAGTTACTTAGGGTAGAAAGATAGGTCTCTGATTTGTAATCTTTTTTTGGGTGGGGGATCATCCAGTTTTATTGAGATATGATAGATAAACAGGACTGTAAGTTTAAGGTGTAAGGCAAAATAATTTGACTTATATACATTGTGAAATGATGACCGCAATTAGTGAACATCCAGTATCTCATATATAAGGTAAGAAAAAATAGTTTTCCTTGTGATCAAAGCTCTTTTATAACATACATCAGTGTCAATTATATTAATCATATTGTATATTATATCCCTAGGGCTTATAACCGGGAGTTTGTACCTTTTAACCACTAATCAGTTCCCCTTATCCCACCCTTCTCAAGTAACCACAAATCTAATTCATTTCTCCTGTGACTTTGTTTATTTGCTTTTTGAGGTATAATTGACCTATAACGTTATGTTAGCTCCTGGTGCATATCTCATGATTCAGTATTTCTATACATTACAACATGGTCACCACAATAAGACTAGTTAATATACAAAGATATTACATTGTTATTGCCTGTATTTCCCGTGCTGTAACTCATTTATTTTGTAACTGGACGTTTATGCCTCTTAGTTTGTCTCCCTGTTTCACCCACCGCTTACCCCATGTCCCTCTGGCAATCACCTCCTTGTTCTCTGTGTCTGTGACTCTGTTTCTGTTTTGTTGTTTGCTCATTTATTTTTTAGATTCCACATATAAGTGAAAGCAGGGTATTGGTCATTCTCTGAATTATTTCACTTAATACTGTCTAGGTCCATCTGTGGTTTTGCAAATGGCAACATCTCATTCATTTTTACGGCTGAGGAACACACTATTATGTATATGTATATCATGTATATATCTTATATATGTAATACTGTTCTTCTACCAGTTTCATGCTGTTTTGACCACTGTAGCTTTGTAGTATGGTGTGAAGTCAGGGATCCTGCTACCTTCAGCTCTATTATGCTTCCTCAAGATCAGTTCAGTCAGTCCAGTTGCTCAGTCATGTCCACCTCTTTGCAACCCCATGGACTTCAGCGTGCCAGGCTTCCCTGTCCATCTCCTGGAGCTTGCTCAAACTCATGTCCACCGAGCTGGTGATGCCATCCAACCATCTCATCCTCTGTTGTCCCCTCCTCCTCCTGCCTTCAATCTTTCTCAGCATCAGGGGCTTTTCAAGTGAGTCAGTTCTTTGCATCAGGTGGCCAAATTATTGGAGCTTCAGCTTCATCATGAGTCTTTCCCATGAATATTCAGAACTTATTTCCTTTAGGCTGGACTGGTTGGATCTCCTTGCAGTCCAAGGGGCTCTCCAAAGTCTTCTCCAACACCACAGTTCAAAAGCATCAATTCTTTGACATTCAGCTTTCTTTGTGGTCCAACTCTCATATCCATACATGACTACTGGGAAAAGCATAGCTTTGACCAGACGGACCTTTGTCAGCAGAGTAATGTCTCTGCTTTTTAATATGCTACTATGTTGGTCATAGCTTTACTTCCAAGGAGTAAGTGTCTTTTAATTTCATGACTGTAGTCACCATCTGCAGTGATTTTGAAGCCCAAGAAGATTCTCAAGATTGCTTTGGCTATTTATTTTCTTTTGTGTTGCTATACAAATATTCAACAAATTTTAAAATTACTTGGTCTAGATCTGTGGAAAATGCCATTGGCATTTTGATAAAGCATGCTTTGAATCTGTAGAATGCCTTGGTAGTATGGTCATTCTAACAATATTAATTCTTCTTGTCAGGGACATGGTATCTCTTTCCATTTGCTTGCATCAGCTTCATTTTCTATTTTTGGAGTACAGGTCTTTTGCATTCTCAGATAAGTTTATTCCTAGGTATTTTATTCTTTGTGACATCCCAATAAATGAGATTGTATACTCTGTTAAAGAATGTTCTAATATCATTGTTTAACATGTAGCTGTCCAGTTTTCCCAGCACCACATGTTAAACAGACTGTCTTTTCTGCGTGATGTATTCTAACCTTTTTTGAGGTAGATCAATTGACCATCAGTGTGTGGACTTATTTCTGGGCTCTCTCACCTGTTCCATAGATCTAAGTCTCTGTTTTTGTGCCAGCACCATACATTTTGATTACTTTAGTTTTATAGTATAGTCCAAAATCAGAGAGTGTTGACTGTTAAGCAAAAATTGTAAGGCATTTCCAATACATGCTCCCATCGCACAACTTGCACTGTCTGTACTCTAATACATATTGCCTTCAGTAGGTTGAATAAGGCCCACCCAAAGATTTCAATCCTATTTCCCATGAATCTGTAAGTGTTACTTTGTTTGAGAAAAGAGTCTTTGTAGATGCAGTTAAGTTAAGGATCTTGGTATGAGGAGATTGCCTTGATTATCTGGTTGGACCCTAAATTCCATCATGTGAGATGAGTCCTTATAAGTGAGAGAGACAGAGCAGAGGCACATCAAAAAAAGAAGCCAGTGTCATACCCTGGAGCTTTTAAAGGGAGTGCAGCTTTGTCAACATCTTGATTTTGAACTTCTGTCTTCCAGAACTATGGGAGAATAAATTCACTTTATTTTAAGCCACTAATTTTGCGGTAATTTGTTACAGAAGCCTCAGGAAATTAGTATGTAGCTCTAGCAATGATTGACTCAATATTTATTTTCTATACTAGACTGAAAACTACATAAACACCTGGATTATCTATCTCCTACACTTTGATAGCTTTAGCACTTAGCCAGAGGGCTTGGCAGTAGTCGGTACTTGTAGGATATTTGTTGAAGGAATGAATATATAGGCTATGATCACTACATAGTAACTTATAAAATTACTATATTTCTGGTTATTTAGTAAGGGGACGGAGAGGAAACTCCATAAGCTTTATTTCTGGGAGGAAGGAAGACAAAGTTTTGAGGACAGAGTTGCTAGTCAGTCAACTTAGAATTTTGATCTCCAGCCTAAGAAGAGTGGATGTTCTCTGAGGAGTAGAGGCTTGGCCAGGAGAGCTGGTGGGTGGACATCTGACGTGGTGCTTCCCTGACACCAACCTCAGATTGAGCAAATTTCCAGGCTGGTTGCTGCTGTTTCATGCCCCTTCCCTGAGCTCTCACTGCAGACTGGTCTTGTATCACAAGGCAATGAAGAATTATCCATGGATTCCAGTATAGAAGAAGAGATGCCTTGAGATATTAAAGGGGAGAAATCATAAAGGCCTGAAACCTAGTGAGGAACCACATGCATCACAGACCATTTATGAGGAAGCACTTCAGATTTAACAAAGGCAGAATATCTGGCTGTTTGGCCTTATATAAAACTTTATAGTTATTTAATATCCTGCTTTAGGCACTGCTGCTTCGGAGATCTATTATGAACCAGAAACAAATCAATAAAATAAAACCAAACTAACAAAAAACATCATACCATTTGCTTTCAGTTTTGCAGTGAGCTTAGTCTGCCAGCACAATTGTTCAGAGGCTTTGCCATTTGACTCATTGACTGCATAATGATTTTGCTCAGGTTAATCACCTTCTGTTGTATGCCAACACTGATGGAAACGCAGTGGTACTTCAGGTTGAATAAGGTTTGAATAAGAACACTGTCTGAATGTGTGTGTGTGTGTGTATTTGTAAGCAGGGAAACCTTTCACTTCAGAAATAAAAATGTATCTATGATATCGTCAATATTAGACTAAGGGTTAAAGGTTAAAAATGGGTGCTCTAGAGATAGGTGGTACTTGGGATCCTCCACTCAGAAGTAGTGAATTCTTTCAGGTGGAGCCATGTAAAGTTACATTTATTTCCTATCTCATTCAAAGCTTACTATTTGCTCTTCTCAATCATGTACAGGAACTTTTGGCTCCTTGTGGTCTTTCTGCCGTGATGAATCCCCTGCTTCAGCAAACTGTCAAATTCTGTTTCTTCTATGAAAGTGCCTCAGTCAGAGGTGACATCTTTATTCTCTGAATTGCCCTAGTAGTTATATTTTTATCATGATCATCAGAATGGCAAAAGCCACCTTTTACTGACTGTTCACTAAATGTCAGACACTGGGTTATATCCTGTACATACATTATTTCATTTAATGATTACAGTTCTGTTAAGTAAGCTCTAATATTCCTATTTTATGGGTAAGAAAAAAAATTCAGAGCGGTTTAGGTGATTTGCACAAACTACACAACTTCTGAGTGAATGATCCAAATTTTACACCTAGATAATCTCTAGAGCTCATAGTTTTAACCTTTAGCACATACTATCCCTTAGTCTAATCTGGATAGAAGAATAGATGAATTTTCTTTCCTAGACTCTATGATATTATGGGTAGAGGTTTCATATTATTTCTTTCAATTTCTCTAATAACAATGTCCAGTACCCAGGGACACAATAGATATTTATTACATAAATAAATCAATATCTGAAAGAAATTATTGCAATAAAATACTAGGCCTTAATAATATATTTTAGAATAATTTAAGAAAGTTATACTGTTTAAGAAAGTTACAAGTAAGTCATTACAAAATTTAAAAGATTGCATTAATGGGTAAGCATGATTCAGTTCAGTTCAGTTGCTCAGTTGTGTCCGACTCTTGGCGACCCCATGGACTGCAGCACGCCAGGCCTCCCTGTCCATCACCAACCCCCGGAGTTTACTCAAACTCATGTCCATTGAGTCAGTAATGCCATCCAACCATCTCTCCCTCTGTCATCCCCTTCTCCTCCCGCCTTCAATTTTTCCCAGCATCAGGGTCTTTTCAAATGAGTCAGCATCATGTGGCATCAGGAGGCCAAACTATTGGAGTTTAGCTTCAACATCAGTCCTTCCAATGAATATTCAGGACTGATTTCCTTTAGGGTGGACTGGTTGGATCTCCTTGCAGTCCAAGGGACTCTGAAGAGTCTTCTCCAGCACCACAGTTCAAAGCATCAATTCTCTGGCGCTCAGCTTTCTTTATAGTCCAAATCTCACATCCATACATGACTACTGGACAAACCATAGCCTTAACTAGATGGACCTTTGTTGGCATGATTAAATCTGCCAAATATCTTTTTCATGTTTCTTAAAGTTTTATATATAAATTAAGTATAAAACGAGATATTCAATCACATTTTTTCAATTTTCCTATCTAGATGATTTGGTTCAGTTTATCAAAATGCTTTTGTATAATGAAATTTATGTGTTAATCTGATGTATTTAATACATCTTTATTAATCTTGTGCCTTTTTTTTTTTCTGGTTTTGTTCACAGGATGGTGTAGGGGTAGATGAGAAGCTATCTTTGCGGCGGGTAGCTGTGGTTGAAGATTTCTTTGACATTATCTATTCAATGCATGTGGAAACAGGGCCAAATGGAGAACAAATTCGGAAACATGCTGGACAAAAGAGAACTTACAAAGCGGTAAGTTAAGAAATGAAAAGAAAAAAAAAAGGCATGCATTTTGAAATTTGATATTATATGCTTGTTAAAGTTGGGTTAAATAATTATGAATATTCTATCTTCCACATAAATTTTACTGTATCATGGTCACACCCAGAATTTAAACTATTATTATTACTGATTTTATTTTTGTTGTATGTTCACTAAGTTTATTTCATATAGTTCAAACGTGTTTTTAGCGTTATAATTTTTTTAAAATAAGCATACAATGTGGTTAGTCCCAGTTAAATGCCCACATGCGAAGATTATTTGTGTTATATGTTCGATACATAATATATTTTCAAATCATACAATATAAATTATGTATTGGAACAGATGAACTTTTTACTACCACTATTGTCTTAACTGTCCTGCCCCTTCAAATCATATTAATATGTTCAGGTATTTCTTATTTAATAATTATAATCACATGAATAAGAAAATTTTATGTCCTCTTCTTATATTACCTTGTATTAAATACATTTACCCTGAAGGGTATGCATTTCTTAATTTTCCAGTATAGATTATTTTAAAAATATGTGTTATTTTTATAGTCTAATGCCCTGATCAATTAAAAATGAAAATATATAATGTTTTTATTGTAAATTATCTAGAAAGCAGATTTAATTAACTGTTAGACTTTGAAATATTTACTGTCAATATGGAGTTATATATTATTTCTAAAGTTTCTAATTATACTTACTGTTCGATCTAAACATTTTATTCTAGTTTTTAATTTAATTAAACATTTTATGAAATCATCTTATTTAGATAATTCATCCTTTCTAGGAAAATTGAACAGTAAATCATTCTTTTCCAATATGAGCAAGGGTACATCAGAAATACTTTATCAGCAATCAGAACAATATCCTTTTTTTTATAATTCTTATTGAACTTTGCTTTTGGCTACCTTTATATTAACTGTTTTCAGCTATATTTATATACAATATCAGTCTGGATCCATTTTTTTTTCAGATACAGAAAAATGTGTGAAATGCTCAAAGTTTCAAATACAGGTACATATGTTTGAAAATTAGCTACTGAGCATAAGAAATAGCTTCTTTTCCATAACTATTTTTTGCTATATTTCCAGGATCATATTGAATCTTAGTTGCATAATAACCCCTAATACATGTTGTATTTATCTCTCCTTCTCTATGGTTTTGTTTCTTGGCTGTTTCCAGATTGCATGGTTTGTGGGCAGGCACTTTTGTAAGTTTCCTTACATAATTCTGCCACATAAACTTTCTTTTGACTTACATATCCTAGGAGACATTTTTATCATGACTAATGACAATGATCTAGCTTCTTAAATTTTTTTTGTGCAAACTAATATTGCTGAACATACTCCTTTTGCCTGTCTCCTAAGCCAGGGTTGTATCTCTGGATACTAATAGGAGAAAAAATTATATATTGATCTACTAATATCACTAACGTGTATTGTTATGGTAATGATAATTCATTTTTACAAAATAGCTACCTGAACTTGATAGGACTTTGTAAGATAGGAATACATAAGTTCAATTGTATTAAATGAAAGCAAACCGACAAAACCCAAGTAGCTTCATTGTCAGTAATCATATGGCAGCCGAATCTGTGTAGGTGCCAAAAGCAATTGAAAGTGGTTTAATCTTTGAAGTGCATTTACTAGAAACTTTTCATTAAAATAAAAATATGTCATAGACCCAAAGCTCTCATCTGATGTTTTACTAAATGTAGAGAATCTGAACTGCCATAAAGCATGCTAAACCCTTCCAATAAATTGGTAAATACATTTCTAATATATATCATTTTGCATTAACATTTTGGAGACATTTTCTGCATTTTGGAATAGGGATAGATACCAACTTTGAACATACTAATAGTGTCTGAAGCATCACCCATTCCCTCTTGAGAATGTCCTTTTTGAAGATCCTTCTCTTTGCCAAATTTTATTTTTGTTTTTGCAACTAAAGTATTCTCACCTTTTCCTAATATCACCAAGGTTTCTTCTGGCCTAAACTTTTGACTTCTCGTATCCCTTAATTGAATCCTAATTACATTTCCAAAATACATTTCCATTTTATGGAGTAATAATACATCATAGGGGAAAATAAAAAAAAACAAACACTGCTGCATTGCCAGCAAAACTGTACACATGACTCTATAATGAATTTAAATCTAATATTAAAAGTTAATATAAGTGTTCAACTAATGGGACATCACACTAAATGTAATTTGAAATGAAGTGGTTTAGTGCTATTAGGCCCTAGACTGTTGGGTCAGAATTTAGCTCTCAATGCTAATGTTGGAATTGGCTAGTCATTGGTAAAATTAGCTAGATAACCTACTGCAATTATAATGGTTCCCATTAAGATTATTTTCTATTTCTAACACATTAGCTCATAGAGCATGCATGATTATGTTTATTGACTTTCTTTTTCTCCCTTATGCTACATGGCCAAGAAACTATACTTATACAACTAATCATTAAAACGTGTCATATTGTCTTAATAATATTACCGATAGATTTAGTGGTCATTTTATTTACTTTGCCTTTTTTTGCAAATCTTTTCTGTGTTTTCACTCTGCAGGAAATGGTGGTCCTTTAATATTGGATTAACTTCTGAATGCCATTTGTTTTTACCTCTCTGCAGTATATCATTCCTTGAAATATCTAGTCATTATACAATCTAAATTTTATTGCAATCTGATCTGACTAGAGATAAAATCGGAGGGTGTGTTCTATTACTTATGAGCTCTTTTTAAAAATCCACATAAAATGACACATTTTAGGAATATGTAAAGGCTATCATAAATAATTTTTTTCAGTCATTGTTGAATTCTACTGTCTTTTAGGTATTTTTTCCCTTTCGTCTCTGTGTCTTATAAACCTTTACTGGTGCATTGAATGTGTTTCCTTCAATATTTTTGAGTTGATGATATACATTAACAGAGTAGAGAAGAAGTGTGAATCATTCAGACATCACTTACATTTGAACTTAAATATATCTTTCTACTGAAGATTGAATGCAAGTATACTTAGCAGTTTGGAAAGTGACTTCAAAATTAATTTTGTAACATTGTTTAAAAAAAATCATGAATGCAGGAAGCTATCTTCCAGTCCTTAACTTTTCTCAACTATTGTCTGAATTCCACCTTCAGGAAACACAGCTCTTCTCTAGTTGTCTTTTATCTCTTGCATTTTGTCACAGGCTAAAGCACAGTTGGCTTCCCAGAAAGGTGTCTTTAGTTAGGGCCCAATTAAAGGATAAAGTTTCAAAGCTCTTTCTTGTTAAAATAAAAGTAAGTGGTTGGAAATACAGGAACTAGTGAGAAAAGTCAGTGTTTTCAGTAGAGAGAACAGTCTGCATATATACGTGTAAATGTACACATACACATGTAATTTGTGGTGTGAAACAGTAAGTTTACATGTATTACTCACATATATAGCTGCCAATAATTGCATTCATTTAATTCCGAATGGAAAGCATATGCTATAGACCAGAAGCCAGGCAAACTCAGTTTTAAATTTCAAATTTAGTATTTCCTCTCTGTGTCTCTTTGGGCCAGTTATTTACTTTTTTTCTCATCCTGTTTAGAGGGAGGTAATGATATGCATGGCATGGTAAAATAAATCAGTTATTATTCATGAGGTGCTTGCCTTGTGGTCAACTTTTGAATAATATTATTTCTCCTTTATCCAATCACTAGTCTTGTACCAGGTAGAAAGTCAAGCAGGGCAATCAATATAGCTCCATCATTGTCTTGATTATAATTAGGGATGTAGTTTCCTCTGCTTGCCCCAGTGCCTCCATGTTGGGAAAGAGAGGAAAAGTCATAACTGAGACATTATTTTGTGTACACCTTATAAATGTCACAGTCTCTGACAATCCACAGCATAACTGTTATCCAGGGTTTGACCAGGCTGAAGGGAAGAGTGGAAGTAAGCCAGGACCCCTTTGTTTAGGACCTTTCCTGCTAGACGATGTTTACGAGAATTTTAGTTATTTCTTTGCTTCTTCCCAAGTTCCAGTCTTAACGTTAATTTTCAATTACTTTTCTGAAAACTTTTAAAAGTGGCTCTCTTTGAAGAATTTACTTTCAATATGAATAGAATATTCCTATTCAGGGATATTCATGGGCAGAGAAGTCTGGTGGGCTACAGTCCATGGGGTTGCAAAGAGTCGGGCCCAACTGAGTGACTAAACACAACAACATTCAGGGAAATACTATAGAAAAATACTATATGAGCCAGAATGTCTATATCCCTACTCTGACTTTAGAAAGGAAAAGTATTTATTCTTTCAGGTCTCTTAACACTTAACCTTAAAGCCCCGTCAGCATCATTTTTATCCTGTTCTTGTTTATTAATATCTATTGGTTTGGTGTCTTTACTGCTAAGTGGGATATTTTAACTTGCACTGTTTGGGCTAGTTTGTTATGTCAAAATTCTCAGAATTCTTGTCAATTGAGAATAAGAGGAATGACCAAAAGTTGCAACCGTTTTACTGTCCAAAAAAAAAAATAACACTAAATTAAAGTTCTGAGAGTTCCTAGCAATTCATCTACTCCCTCTTTGGTGTAGGCCACAGTTTTTGCACATGTGAAATGAGGAGGCTATATTTCTATTTTCTTCCAGCTCTGAAGGGATTACAGCAATTTTCACAGTACGTGTGGAGCCATTACTGTACGCAAGGAAAAATAGTACCAAAGTGAACAAGTTGGCTGGCACAAGAAATGTTCAAACAGGGAAATGCCTCCTGCTCTTGATAAAGCAGATTGGCTGATGAGCATAGCAGAGAGATAGAAGATTTTGGCTTTATTATCATCTAGAGAGCTCTCTTATAAATAATAATAATGATAATAATAATCATGAAAAGTATCTATAGTCATTAGACTTCTTTTTTCCAAGTTTTAAAAATAGCAATCAAATAAAAAATGACTCTCAAGTGTCAGAAAATTTTCACTGCTCTCCATTTTGTTAAAATTTTTGCAGTAATCTGAATCATGTGGTGAGCAGGCCGTTACTAAATTTATAATGTGATTTTAAGCTGCAAGGCAACAAATGTGACCACACCTCAGATTTCATTGTAAACATAAATGATCCTATAACCATCAGTCTTGCTTGACTTATAATCCTTTAGCCTGAGACACTACTGAAATAGGGGGTTATAGCTATTTCTGTGATCAGTGTCAGGAAGGCCTTGATCTCTGAATATCACTTCCCTTCCCTATCACAATGCCTTAAGTTTATAATTAGAATTTAACTTCTTTGGATTAAACCGTTGACCTCTATATCGTTATATGGACTTCACACATCCTCGGGCAAGAGAAGCTAGAGAATAAATTAGGCTGCTGGCAGTCATTGACATGTTGTGTGATCATTTTGTAAATATGTTCGTCTCTCATATGTAGCTGGGTTTAGCTGAAGAACAGGTAGGCAAGAAACGTGTGACACGCCATAGATAAACCTACTAATGTCCCAAGCAGCACAATCAGCCTGATTTTTGTATGAGTCCTGGTGTGGCATCATGGGTCGTAGTCTTTGGCATGTATGGTATAGAAGTTGAGAGCTCGTGTTATCACGTGTGTGCGTGCTCAGTCACTTCAGTCATGTACGACTTCATGTGACCCCCACGGACTGTAGCCTGCCAGGCCCCTCCGTCCATGGGATTCTCCATGCAAGAATACTGGAGTGGGTTGCCATGCCTTCCTCTAGAGATCCAACCTGTCTCTTGTGTCTTCTGCATTGGCAGGTGGGTTCTTTACCACTAGCGCCACCTGGGAAGCCCATGGTATCAAAGGAGGATGAAAGGCCTCTGCAAACCCCATGTATTTCTTTTTATGAAATATTTGTAAAAGATGAGAGTATTGTTTTGAAATAGAAAGTATTAGATTAAAAACTAAGAACATTAAGTAGATTTCTCAGTGGAGGAACTGCCTGGTCGTGATTTACAGATAGAATATCAACATGCTGTGTTCCTGTGTCCCTCCTCAGACTCCCTTTTACTATTGTGATTTCTTCCTTTTGCTAACACAGATCCAAGTGCATACATAGGGTGTTTCTGAAGCCAAGGATTGAGGAAAATATTCTCTGGGACTTGGAATTAATTTTATGTCTGTAAACAATCTTCATGGACCTAATGTAAAAAAAAAAAAAAGGCAAACTAATACAGCAATTAAACAGATATAAGTCCCTGTCCTTTATGTGCAGATGACATTGTTTATTTCTCTTTGTTATTACACACCGAAATGACTTAAATAAGCGACTGTTTGGGGTATCAAGTAGAAGTAGGAAAAAGTTTTAAAATTATTCCAAACTCAAATATATTTTATAAACATTTGTTAATATAGAACTCAGTGATTCTGTTATATATTAAGTCAGTGATCTAAAAATATATTTTATTATTTTAAAACTTACTCAGTTATAACTATTTTATGGTACTTTTGTGTGATTCCTCTTGTTTATTTTATCCAATTTATTTAATGCAATTTTTAAAGGTTACTTTCCATTTACAGTTACTACAAAATATTGCTTATGTTTTCCATATAGTACAATATATCCTTGAGTCCATCTTACACCCAGTAGTTTGTACCTCCATTGCCCCTCATTCTCCCTACTAGTAACCACTAGTTTTTTCCCTATGAGTCCGCTTCTTTTCTGTTATATTCAATAGTTTGTTGTATATTTTAGATTCCACACGTAAGTGAAATCATACAGTGTTTGTCTTTCTCTGCCTGACTTATTTCACTTAACATAATGCCCTCCAAGTCCATCCATGTTGCTGAAAATAGCAAAATTTTCCTTCTTTTTTTTCCCCCTTTATTTATAGCTAGTGTCAAAGTTAAAAAAATGGTGAAGTCTTGAATGTCGGGAGGCCATATCCGTCTCTCATATTATTGTATAGTCCCAGCTTAGTAAAAGGACCATCTCGTGGTTTTCCATAAATGCTTGTTGAAGGAAAAATTTCACCTTGTCTCTGTGAAGTCCTTGAATTTTTGATACCAACTAAGTAGTGTAAAGATGTCACTATAAATGGAGATAATGAAATAAGATCAGAACGGTGGCCCACGGCTCTAACGACCCTGCACTACCCAGTTCATGTTGACTTGAACAGCGCCCTGGATTTCTGTAGTTTTGCAGGCTCTGAATAAGGTAGCAAAGTTATTTAACCCACGTGCTTCCCATTTGTTTTTCAGGGAAAGCTTTGATGCTGCATTTAATTATGCTATCATCTTTGAGGCAAGGTATAAACACATCACTTACATTTTCACACATTGGTTTATTTCTTATCAGATGCACAACCATATCAGCATATCCCCTCCCCAAGTATAGAGGTTTTATGAAGGTGATTGCTGAGTATTGAAAACAGCTATCAAATTTAAACATGGTACACATAATATTGGGCTTCCCTGGTGTCTCAGATGGTAAAGAATCCGCCTGTGATGTGGGAGACCTGGGTTTGATCCCTGGGTTGGGAAGATCCCCTGAAGGAGTGCATGGCAACCCACTCCACTATTCTTGCCTGGAGAATCCCCGTGGACAGAGGAGCCTGGCAGGCTGCAGTCCATGGGGTCGCAAAGAGTCGGACATGACTGAGTGACTAAGCACAGAAGCACAGACACATAAGTTTAGAGCTTTCTTGGCAGCTGAGACAGTAAAGAATCTGCCTGCAATGCAGGAGACCTGAGTTCCATTCCTCAGTTGGGAAGATTCTCCTGGAGAAGGGAATGGCAACCCACTCCAGTATTCTTGCCTGGAGAATTCCATGGACAGAGGAGCCTGGTCGGCTACAGTCCATGGGGTCACAAAGAGTCAAACACAACTGAGTGATTAAACACACACACACACACACACACGCACACACACACACGCAATGTTAAACCTAACTTTCATGTAGGAACACTCATTATTTTGGGTAACTCAAAATTCCTCAGGCCAAGCATAAGCAGTCAGATGCATAAAACCAACTCAGAAGGAAAAAGTAAATCAGTGGCCTGCCAATTAAGGTTATTAAATAGCAATCCTAAAACAGAATAATAATGTTCATTCATTTGTCAGAATTGATTTATTTCTTATACAGCTCTAGTGAGAATTAGCCCAGGTGGGCAGAGTAAGAGTGCAAATCCTTTTACTCAGAAACTTTCTTTTAGGTAGTTGAGACCATCAAAATATTTAAGAACTCATCCAAACCAGTTTATCACCAACTAATGTCACAAATTCTGTTATTGATACTTTTTGTGTTACTGTGAATAGATATATTCCTTGAAAAGGAATTAACCCTTTCTAGAAACATCATTAATTCTTTATGTCCAGCTTGATAAATTGCTACTTCAGTGCACCCTTGTGGTGAACATGTGCCAATGCAGCTTTTCAAACAGCACAGGACAAATAATACTTGCTAGTGGATGATTCTTCAGATCCAGAGGTTTAGGTTTTCCTGGACACTGTGATGATGTCAGAAATAAAAGCTCCTGAATTTCTTACAGTATATGCACATGGATATTTATTTAAATACCTATTTAATTGGGATAAAATATAATAGGAAAGAAGACTAGGACATGAGGTAGTAGAAAGAACATGGTGCCACCTTTGATGTCAGCTAGACTTGAGTTTAAATCCTGATTAGGTGAGTTTTATGCACACAGTGTTTGCATGTGTTAATTGTAGGGTTGTTTTGAGGCTCATAGTATTTATGTATGTAAAGGTGTAAATGTAATCATTGGTCCCAACATGATATTATACATAGTGGGGTAAATAGAAACATGATATTCTCTAAAAATTCAGAATTCTTTGTGAGGTGACAGATGCCATAAACGCCTTTTTGTATACTAATTAGATGCTGAGCAGCCTCTTTCTTTGTATCATCTATGTCCTCAGTGGCCCATGTAAAACATCCACCCATATTTTCATTCATGACTTTTCCAGAATTGAAAGCACTATTCACTAACTTCATCTGCAGCAGTTTTAGCCATTTTATAAGTAACAAGTGACATCCTTTTCCTGTTCTTTTCTTTAGCTGTTCATCTGCTCTCTTCCTCACCCTCTCCTTCCCCTTCATTTTTCTGGAAATGTCCTCTGCCTCAGCACAGCCGTGGTTGAGCATGGCTCTGCTCCTTGGCCCTAGCAATCGGAAAGGAGCTGAATCGTGAGAAAGTGGATTCTAAGAATTGGAATTTGGACCAAATTTTTTTGTATTTGGTGTTCAAATATTTTGGGGCATTCCTGGGCACTGTGATTTGGTATACAAAATGTATCCATTGGTTTGCATAGTTATTTGTACGGTTTAAAGCAGTATGTCTCAATAGGGCACTACGGACTTCAGGGCCAGACAGATGGCATTGCTCCAAGTACTCCAAGATTTATCCTTAACCCCTGAGTGCTAAGTTCCAGCAACACAGTAGTTATTCCTTGTTTTCAAAAGTCACTTTGGTGTGCCTGACACACAGTGAGGCCAAATAAACCAAAATGGTGGAGCAGAGAAAGCTTTATTGCAGGACCATGCAAGGAGATGTGTGACTGGTGCCCTAAATCCTCTGAACTCCTCACAGACTCTGCACATTGCATAGACATATGAAGCAGAAACATCACTTTGCTGACAAAGGTCCCTATAGTCAAAGCTATGGTTTTTCCAGTTGTCATGTGTGGGTATGAGAGTTGGACCGTCAAGAAGGCTGAGCGCCAAAGAATTGATGCTTTCGAACTCTGTGGTATTGGAGAAGACTCTTGACAGTGCATTGCACTGCAAGGAAATCAAACCAGTCAATCCTAAGGAAATCAGTCCTGAATATTCATTGGAAGGACTGATGCTGAAGCTGAAGCTCCAATACTTTGGCCACCTGATTCAAAGAGCTGACTCATTGGAAGAGATCCTGAAACTGGGAAAGACTGAGGGCAGGAGGAGAAGAGGGTGACAGAGGATGAGATGGAGGGATGGCATCACCAAACTCAATGGACTTGAGTTTGAGCAGGGAGATGGTGAAGGACAGGGAAGCCTGGCGTGCTGCAGTCCATGGGGTCACAAAAAGTCAGACACGACTGAGCAACTGAACAACAACGTGAGGGCTGTGTGACTCACGGCTCTCCTTAGTAAAGTGAAGCCTGAGCGTCTCTATTTTTCTTCTGTTTCTTCTAAGAGGACTAAATCTTGACTGTTTTGGGTGACTGTGGCAGCAGTATTCTTGACCATGTGTTTTAAAAGAAGTACTGCCATCCCTCTGCGTCTCAGGGCTTAATAAGGGTAAACTTTAACCAAGGGAGCTGAAACAGGAACCCATGAGAGCTTGACCATGCCGTTGAATTCTGGACCAAAAAAAGTTGAATTCAACTTGTTCTCCCCTAAGCCCCAGAAAAAACACTAATGTATCACAGAAGATAGAGGAAGTCAATTTTCCCACACTTCCATGTGTGTAATTGTATATTTAATGAAGCTATTCATGCTGCAAGTCACTGAATAAACATTTGCTGTGCGGAGTCATTTTATTTACATGCAACAGTTAGGGATTCTCTTTATTTTACTTTCAGGAACCATGTATGGAGGAAAACTTTTTCAGTATCCATCTGCTCATTTTTTTTTTCATCTAATATAAAGATTCTCTGTTATGACAATCTGTTCCTTAATAGCCAGATATTCTAACATTAGAAGAAACACAAAAACATTACCCACAACTTTGGAAATATAACTCCAGTTTATTGGACTCTCTCTTTGCTGTAGTCACATTTGTGCAGTTGATGGCTATTTTAATTATTGCAAAATACAACTCCAAGATAAAGATGTTCATCATTATAATAAAGATAAAAAATAGAAAATAAAGTTCTTTTCTGCACAGCAGTATAGCTAAATTTTAAGTGTCATCAGTGGAGCAAAAACTATTTCTTATAAAAATGAATTAGCTATAATTAGATCATTTCTATTTCTTGTTTGCCTGCATCTTGATTTGCTAATGTACAGTGATGTCATGCTCAGTTAATCCAATGTTGCCCTACAAGGGTTTTACCTCTCTATTTTCCTCCTCTTGTTTCTTTTCATCATATAGCATATTTCTGTGCCTCTGCCAAAGTTCACTGCCTTTGCCTCTTTCCTTGCACTTGTACTCTTTTCCTATCCCTGGAGGATAGACTGCACTTGATTCCATTTTTATTCCCTTCGCCCTTCATCTGAAGCATTTGCCTCAGATTTCCAACTTGCTTTTAGCTGTCTAAAGTTTGACCTGAACTGTCTAAGAATAGTCTTGCCCACTTTAGACCTCCTTTGAATTTGTAGCCTTCCTTTTAAACTTGACCATATAACCGCCATCTTCTCTCAACACCACAGCAAATGTCTTTGGACTGACAGACTGTATTTCTGTGCTTTAGGCCAGTATTTTTCACATTATGTATCATGACCTATTCGTGGGTTTTCAAGTGAATGTACTGAGTTGTGATAACTTTTAAAAAATGAAATAGAAGAGGATAGAAATGATCTATTTTGCTGTAGAAATGTGTATACGTGCTGGCTTATGATGTAAAATATATTTCTGCCTGTGCTGTTGGTCTAAAAAGTTGGAAAACATTTCTTTCAATGAGCACTGTGATTTCAGATTGCCTGCAGATGCCCAGTAATCACTTGCACCTACCCTGCTTCTCACTTCTGCTCTTGATATATTCTTAGATCTTCCTGGCACAACAATTTGTTCCACATTTAAAATTATCTTCGGGCTCTAACCCATATTTTCATTCATCTGAGTTAAATGTACCCTACAAGTTTGCCAGATTTAACAAATAAAGATACAGAATGCCCAGTTATATTTGAATTTCAGATTAACAATAATTTTAATATTTTATTCCCAATATCACATGTTTATCTGGAATTCACATTTAATTGTGAGTGTTGTATTTTATCTAGGAACCTTTGTGTGCTAACTCGCTTCGGTTGTGTCTGACTCTGTGCAACCCTATGGACTGTAGCCCCCCAGGCTCCTCTGTCCATGGGATTCTCCAGGCAAGGATATTGGAGTGGATTGCTGTGTCCTCTTCCAGGGGCTCTTCCCAACCCAGGGATTGACTCTGTGTCTCTTATGTCTCCTGTATTGGCAGGAGGGTAATTTACCAATAGCGCCACCTGGGAAGCCCCTTGGAAACTTAATCATATTTAAAAATCAACTCAAGATATTCCTGACTGGGCCACTCCTTAACTAAATGAAAAAGACAAGAGGACCTGATAAATGGGTGTGATGACTGAATATAGAAAATGATCAGAAAAGAACAAAGGGAATAGTAGACAGTGATATAAACTGAAAAAGCCGTATTGGAGTAATTGATGAATACTGGAGTGGGTAGCCTATCCCTTCTCCAGCAGCTCTTCCTGCTCCAGGAATCGAACCAGGGTCTCCTGCATTGCAGGTGGATTCTTTACCAACTGACCTATTAGGGAAGCCCCAGTAACAGTACCAGAGTGTAGCAAAATCAATACTATGGGATTGATAAGAACCCAACCAAAAAGTTGAGAACCCACCACCAGGGGGCAGTAGAGAGTTTGCGGGGGCTAAAGTGCAAACCTGGGAGCATCCTAGTTTCAATATTGAGGATGTTAAGGCACAGAAGTTCAGTTGGTTAACAGATGTATAGAGGTCAAATAGATACAGTATAACAGGAAGTCTTTCTGAAATGGCAGTTAGGGTTTGGAAGCAAAAATGGCTGAGGGTCAGAGTAACTGCAAATGTGATCAGACAAGCTTAATGTCTGCCCTTTTGTTTAACTGATTATGTTGTTATAAATACGCTTTTTACCTGAGAGCATTTATATTGAGTCCTGATCAAAGCATTTTTTGGAATCACATTAAAATTAGCCAAAAAATTACCAACAAGTGATTACAATGATTTCCTATTTGTTGTTGACTAGCTCAGTCCTTTCTGACTCTTTGAGACCCCACGGACTGCCAGTACACCAGGCTTCCCTTTCCTTTGCTATCTCCTGGAGTTTGTCAAACTCATGTCCACTGAGTCAATGATGTCATCAACCATCTCATCCTCTGTCTCCCCCTTCTCCTCCTGCTCTCGATCTTCCCAACATCAGGGTCTTTTCCAATGAGTTGACTCTTCATATCAAGTGGCCAAAGTATTGGAGCTTCAGCATTAGTCCTTCCAATGAATATTCAGGACTGATTTCCTTTAGGATTGACTGGTTTGATCTCCTTGCTGTCCAAGGGACTCTCAAGAGTCTTCTCCAACACTGCAGTTCGAAAGCATCAATTCTTTGATGCTCATCCTTCGTGATGGTCAAACTCTCACATCCATACATGACTACTGGAGAAACCAGAGCTTTAACTATAGGGACCTTGTCAACGAAGTGATGTCTCTGCCTTTTAATACACTAAGTTTGTCATAGCTTTTCTTCAAAGGACCAAACATTGTTTGATTTCATGGTGGCATTCACTGTCTACAGCGATTTTAGAGCTCGGGAAAATACAGTCTGTTACTGTTTCCATTTTTTCCCCATCTATTTGCCATGAAGTGATGGGACCAGATGCCATGATCTTAAGTTTTTGAATGTTGAGTTTTAAGCCAACTTTTTCATTCTCTTCTTTCACCTTCATCAAGAAGCTCTTTAGTTCCTCTTCACTTTCTTCCATTAGGAATGTGTCATCTGCATATCTTATGTTATTGATATTTCTCCCAGCAATCTTGATTCCAGCTTGAACTTCATTCAGTCTGGCATTTCACATGTTGCACTCTGCATATAAGTTAAATAAGCAGGGTGATAATATATAGCCTTGACATACTCCTTTCCCAACTTTGAGCCAGTCCATTGTTCTATATCCAGTTCTTGACCTGCATACAGGTTTCTCAGGAGACAGGTAAAGTGGTCTGGTATTCCCATTGCTTGAAGAATTTTCCAGTTTGTTGTGATCCATATAGTCAAAGATTTTAGCATAGTCAGTGAAGCAGATGTCGATGTTTTTCTGGAATTCCCTTGCTTTTTCTATGATCCAATGGATGTTGGCAATTTGATCTCTGGTTCCTCTGCCTTTTCTAAATCTAGCTTGTACATCTGGAAGTTCCATCATATCTGGATTGTGAAACAATTACCAACAGGTGATTTCAATTACTTAATATGGCCCGGAGTATTACTGGTATAGAATCATACCTAGCAGTGTTAGGGATAATTTTAGTGCCTATGCCTTTAATAGATGTTTGTTCAATGTTTAGGTGAAGAATGTCTTCACCTTTGTAAGACTGTTTCCATGTGCCACTCCCCTGATCCAGAAGTTCCTCTGTAGAAGTATAATGATGTTCACTGCTTATCCTTTCTCATGCATGAACTGAGTAAAAGAAAACTCAAATAAATGTAAGAAAACCATTGGTTAGACTTTATAGTTTCATAACACATCTGTAAAAATATCTGGGCCAAAGGCTATAGTGTTGGTAAGCTTTATATGTATATGCTATATGTGTGTATATATACATATATATTTTTTTCCTAATTCCCTCTCTTTAGATGTATTCAAAAATATACAGTGTGTAAACCAGATAAAGATAGAGTGACCCTTGTTCAACTGGAGATAATGCCCGTAAACAAGATTTTCCTTCCTCAGATAGGGGTCTCTCTGGATTGTGGTGTCTTTTTGAATCAGGACATATGAGGTGTACATTGCAAGTGGTATGCGATAAAATATCATAATGAATGAAGTGAATGAAAGTCACTCAGTCATGTCCGACTCTTTGTCTCTTTGCCACCCCATGGACTATACAGTTCATGGAATTCTCCAGGCCAGAATACTGGAGTGGGTAGCCTTTCCCTTCTCCAAGGGATCTTCCTAACCCAGGGATCAAACCCAGGTCTCCTGCATTGCAGGTGGATTCTTTACCAGCTGAGCCACAAGGGAAGTCTAAGAATACTGGAGTGGGTAGCCTATCCCTTCTCCAGGAGATCTTCCCAACATTGCAGCTGGATTCTTTACCAATTGTGCTATCAGGGAAGCCCAAAATACCACAATACTAAACATTAAATATCACAATAGGCTTATGATAAATGTCATTAGGAGACTGTTTCTTTATACATGATCTCAGGAGTTTCACAGAAAAGAATGTTAAATATTGGGCCCCAAAGGCGAGTTCTTTCATGGGTTTACTGTATGATACTTGGCAAAAAAAAAAGTTCTAGTGTTATTATTCCAGTGAAATAAAGGTGTTATTTCTTGTTAAAAAATTCACTTTATGAAGCTAATGTGGAGAAGGTAATTTCAAAAGTAGTGCGATTAAACCAACTTTATTTTGCTCTAAAACTCAGTATTTGAAATGGAGCATAGTGTTTACAAAGGCATCAGGCTGTGGAGTCATGTTACTTAACAATGAAATTCAGCACTTGCCTATTTTTCCAAATTGCTAACATTTGGTAGCATTAATTCTGATTATTTTTTGCTAAGACCTTAGTGAACTTAGGACAAAATGGTATGATTCTGTTTGATAAATCTTTTGATTTTAGCATTTTTTATTTGCTAATGCTCATGATTTACCCATGTCAAGCGATGTCTCTATTTTAGCTCATGTATTAGGTTCAAATCTTAAACCAACAATAGCTTCTCTACTGGTGAATTTCTTTGAACAATTAGAGTCTTATTCCTTTAGAAATAGGTTACTTACACTCCTTGTGTGTGTTAGTTGCTCAATCATGTCCGACTCTTTGCAACCCCAAGGATGGTAGCCTGCCAGGCTCCTCTGTCCATGGGATTCTCTAGGCAAGAATACTGGAGTGGATTGCCATTCCCTTCTCAAGATGATCTTCCCGACCCAGGGATCAAACCCTGTCTTTTGCATCGCAGGCAGATTCTTTACCGTTTGAGCTACAGGGAGGAAGAAACTCCTTCTTGTACATTCTATTAAAAGTGGATGTCCTCTGCATTCAGTTGCTGGCTGTTACAATATTACAGCGTTGTGACAAAGCCATTACTTTAGCCTCAGTTCTGTTGGAACCGAACAGATGGCCAGTTCATTTCCTCCAGGTGGAGCTCTGCATTGTTACTGCAGTCTGACGTGTTTCTCGTGGACTCTGTAAACTGAGACAAGGCACAGAGCCCTTGACTGGCCCTTATATTCAAAAGAGTCACCGCAAACCAGTCGGAGCATTTTATACTTATAAAGAACCTCACTCTAGGGAACATTATAAACATTTTAGTTTAATTAACCTATGCTGTGAGGTTAATATCCCAACTCTTAAGGATGAGACAGTCTCTCTCTCTCTTTCATTTTTAATACTGATGACCAGGAGAGGCTGTAAAATATGGTGATCAAAACTGAATAAAAGGTAGGCTCTGAAACCAGAGCTTGTCTCTTCTTGTTTGATAAATTATACAACCTCTCTGAAGCTTAGTTTCCTTGTCTGTTAAACAGAGATGATAATGATGATGATAGTCATCTATCCCTGGGACTGTTTTGAGCATTAATTGATAAAATCCATAAAGAATTCTTGCTTAGTATAATTATTATTAAGTACCCAATTAATGGCAAACACACACACACTAGAATTTTAGAAAAGCATTTCCTATTGTGTAAAATAGCCAAAGAAAATAAAAGTTGTCACAGAGTTAACTAGAACCCTAATTTAGAGAACTGTCAATTCTCTCTCATTTCAGGAGCCAAAGAATTGCAGGTTAGGGACAAGATGAGTCAGTTTTGAGGAGCTTTCTATTGAAAATGCTTGGAAATTCAACACAGTTAAAATTAGAATTCTTAGGACTGGGCAAGAAGGACAGGACAAACAGTCCTGTTAAAAAAAATTTTGTCTGTTATCAATTTTGCTGCTAATTTGCAAAACCTTATGGCTCAAGGTAATGAGATAACCTTGGATCATGTAACTGTGACTCACACAGTCTGAAAAAGTATAGCAAAACAACAATTTTTATTCAATTACTGTTTTTCTTTTTACATTTTTGACTTGTACTAAGCTTCATTGATATCTATTTTATTTATTTTAATTTTTTATTTCGTATTGGAGTATAGCTAATTAACAATGCTGTGATAGTTTCAGGTGCATAGCAGAGTGACTCAGCCATACATATACAAGCATATGTTCTTCCACAAACCTCCCATCCAGGCTGTCACATCACATTGAGCAGAGTTCCCTGCACTGTACCATAGGTCCTTGGTTACCATTTTAAATTTAACAGTTTATTATTAAATTATTTTGAATAATTAATTTAAAATTTTGTCTAATTTCATATTACCCACATAGTCAGATCCCAGTAAGAAAGACTTATTTCTGAATATAAAACTGTGCTATTCCAAAGTAAATGTAAGAAGACTTTAGGAATTACATATATTATCAAATTTATGAGATTTGCATACTCGTTTAACGGTGATTGACTTTTAAAATTTTAGTTCTTTTGAATAAGTTACAGTTTTACCTTGATAGGCTTTTCAGGGGAAGATGAGTGGCACTTGGAAACTGCCATTGGTTTTATAATTGTTGGGTTTAAAAAACTACTGCTGCTTCTTCCTTCACAAAGGCAGGGACATTGGCAAAGTAAAAATGCTCATCTTCCTTTCAACTATAGTATTTGTCAGTAAACTTTTCAGAAATAGGTTCCTGATAGTTTTTTTACGTTTTCTATTTTAACCCACAAATGTGTAAGATCAATAGCAGTGCCCCTTATGAGACTTAATAATTAGATCCTCTTCCAGTGGATAGGTTTATCATTAGATTACTAATATCATACTATCTTGGTTCTAAATGCTGTCCATCCATAGATCCTAAAGAAAGTGAAAAGTGAAGTCGCTCAGTCATGTCCGACTCTTTGCAACCCCATGGGCTGTAGCCTACTAGGCTCCTCCATCCACGGGATTTTCCAGGCAAGAATGCTGGAGTGGGTTGCCATTTCCTTCTCCAGGGGATCTTCCCAACCCAGGGATTGAACCCAGGTCTCCCACATTGTAGGCAAACGCTTTACCTCTGAGCCAGTTATTTTTATGTAGAAGTAATACCATATTTTTAAATTAGAGAGGTGATTTATACTTCTTGGGATGATAATAAAATTTATTACTTTCTGCATTACTGATGAATTCCAGTCTTAATGGACTTAGAATGTAATGTTTTCATTGAAGACACTATCAATGTTGTCTAATACACAGATGAATTAAAGTCTTTAGATGTGATAAGCAATGAAAAAAGGTACCACAACATTCCCACTGCTCAACCACAGCTAATTTGAAGTTCAGAAATAGGAACAACAGGATGTGAGGGCTATCTGTGACACCTGTCACCCCATTGATCGCCAGGGTTGAGTCCACTGCTCTGGCTGACTAGGCAGGTGTACCCGTCCTTCCTTACCACTCCAGGTGCCTTCTTCCTGAAACTGCATGCTCCACTGAAGAGCATGACCTTCCCTGATACAGGAGGATCATTCTTGGGTCAAAGGCATATGAGTAGTTGTGCTCCCCTGCCAGAACCTCCCCACAAGCTCTCAAGGTCCATTTGTAGGAGAATGTAGGATAGTCAAGCTTCCAAGACTCCAGACACAGCAAATGAGGTGCTGCATGTGGCAGCCTGCCTTTCTTAAGAAAATAAATAAAAAGCATCAACAAATCTTACAAATCTTTAGCCACAACCCAAGTTGAAGAGTTTGTTAAATTAGATATATTTTAACCCATGGCTGATTCATGTCAATGTATGGCAAAAACTACTACAATATTGTAAAGTAATTAGCCCCCAACTAAAATAAAAAATAAATAAAAATAAATAAAATAACAGACAAGGGCTTACTGTATGCACAGGGAATTCTGCTCAATGTTCTGTAATAACCTAAATGGGAAAATAATTTGAAAAAAAAAAAAGAATTAATTTAAAAAACCTAGTATGTATATCTCTAGAGCTTTGTAGCTATAATAATATAATAAAAAATATAGCAGTGATAGCAGGAAAGAAAAGAAAGTTCCCAAGTCCTGACTCTGGTAACACTTTGCGGTTAGGGTTAGGCTGGGCTTTTGCTTTTTTTAGAATATCAAATTTTTGAAAATCTTTTTTTGAGGTTCCTGCTTTCCTTGGATCTTATGCATTTGTCTAACCTGTGTGTTGGATGAGCCCACCATGGTCCCTTCAGTGTATGGACACAGACCAGGACTGAGAGATCCAATTTCAAGTTCCAGCTCTTTGCTCTGCCCTCTCTTCTGTAACAGTGGCAGTTCATTTAACCTCTTACACCAGTGGATCCTCTTATCAAGAAATTATTATCAAATCTTTTTTTTTAGCCACTACCTAAAAGAATGGATACAAAACTCAGTGAAAAGCAATATACAAATCTAAGAAAACAAGTCTGGATTTATAGAAAACAATGTTTCTAAGAAAGAGGTGCCTCATAGTTATTTACCTGATGAGTAGTGTGAGGTCATTGGTTTGTAAGATTCAATATGACTGTGTTCTAGTCCTTCCTTTGCATGTTTATTTTCGTTACTGGCAACATGTGACTTGTCACACGGCAGCTGTTTTGTTGTTGCTGTTTGTATTGTTTCAGTGTTTCGTTCAGAAGGAACATGACTAATATCCATTCAGGTGATGTTCTGCCTCTTATTGCGAACAAGACGCAGCATTTCTGTGTGGATAAACCAATTCTAAGGAAATACACTCTATCTTTCCCAGTTATAAAGATATCTCTAAGAATGAATTTTCAAATGAATATCATCCTCACTAGCGTTCTAGAAATGCTCTGTACCACATATTCAAAGTCTGATTTCTGTCCTAGAAAAAGAGAAGTGATTAGATTTGGAAAATGGGTCAAGGAAATAGACATTTATGAATGACATAGTGTTTTATATGATTAATTATAGTTAGTAGAACAGTATTTCAAGTATATGAATCAAGATATTTTTCAAGTTCTGTCCCTTCTAGATTTGATTTGCACCTGTTTTTACATATTTAGGACTTTGATGAATAGACAGCCTAGAAGAACACATCCCTGAGTTTTATTTCCTTTTATGAACATCTGTTTAAAGTTGATTTAGCATTTAAACATTCACAGAAGCAGACCCTTTCATCAGGGCAAGGGCCATAGGAGCATTTAGCTCAGGCCTCAGGTTCAAGAGTCTTCATGTAGACTGTCCATGTAATCTCTGAACAGGGTTTTGAAAGGATATTGACAGGACCAAGTGCAGTATTTCATTATGGGCTTTAATTGTAATTATTAAAATGAAAATGTAATTATTCAAATGTACCATAATTTTAGAACTTTTAAAGGACGTCTCCTCACTGTTTAAAAATGTTCTGAGAACCGTGGCAGTGGAGGCTGCGTAGGACACTTAATTTCAAAGAGGCTGGAGAAGAAAGATTCTAGAAAAAGGAAGAGGAAGAATTTTCCCTCTTCACCATCATGGCAGGAGAAATATCCCTTCAGAAATGAGTGTGAGACTTGAAGAGCCTATTCTGAGGGTCTCTTCTCCTCCCTGTGCCTCAGAAGACTCCAAGGTCCTTGGGCTCTGGTGAGCATGAGGTGGGGTAGAAAAGGTCTGAGGAGAGTAGGGTTTCTCAGCAGGTCCCCCTATAAAATGGGTTCTGAACATGAAAAAAAGCACCTAAAGAGGTGGTTTTGTCCACTTACATAACATACAGTGCTAAGCCCAGAATAATACCCCAGAAATCAATGTGGTACAATACTTACTAAAATATCTTCTCTAAGATACCAGAAGGAATTTTTATTATTTCATTAACAAATGTACAGATATTTATCCACTTATATAACTTATTTGTGGTCATTACAGATACTTGTTTTTCAGAGTAAAAGTACAAAAGAAATATTAAATATGGTTAATGATTAAAATATTGGAACTAGGTAGTGCTAGGACAAATAATACAATTGAATCAGGTCAATGATAAAGCTCTCTAGATCGGATTTCTACACAAGTGCTTTATTAACACTGAGAAAGGGAAAATTGCAGAGCATCAGGACCATGGAAGCAAACACAGCATCTCTCTTACTCCACGATTTGGCTATTTTTTTCAATTGAAGATTTCTCTTTTATGTAAGAAGAGAAAAGCATTAATAGAAATCTTCTTTGAAAGTAAATTAATGGAGCATTCTTCTCAAATCCTGCTTGTTAATGAATTTACTGGTTAGATGTATTAGTTCCAGTGGATTATAACTCCATATGTGTTCAAATATGAAGTGTCTGGACAGAGCATGCAGCAAAGACTTCACTTCTAAATTATTGTAAGATAGATTTTTAGAGTCAGAAAAATTAATCAGATAACTAAATCAGGCTAAAATGTTAGTTCCTTTTGTAAAAATAGATGAATAAAAGTCAAATTTGTGTGTGTGTGTGTGGAGAGAGAGAGGGTGTGAACGAAAATGAACATTTAAATTGTATATATGTGTTTCTTTACTTTATAACTAACATGATATATTTTGATGAAATACTTTGAAATTACTCTACTTCTTTTTCCTCACAATTCCTATATTACAAAGAAGTTTTTTTTTTAATCTGAACATCTCAATTTACAAATGATAGTTATATTAAAAATCAGATTTTCATTGTCTAATCCTAGTAGAGTTGAATGTGAATTACCTGTGTATGGATCATCCATGACGTATTTTCAGTTGTAGACTAATTTCTTCTCTTTGATATTCTTATGGCTTCTTTTCCTTGAGCGTCAAAGTGATAGGCTAAGTGATGCAAACTGGTTTTCATATGAAATCCAGGGTAAAATACACTTTATAATTTTGGATTTTAGTATGTGAGGTTTCCTTGATGCCGTGCTCCTTCTGCAGCCTGGATAAGCAAAAGTTTCCTCCATTACCATGGAAGGACCTGTGCAGATTTGTACTCAGTTGAACACAAGGTGCATATTTTCCTTCCTTTCTACAAACTTAAAATACATCAGTGTTCATAACAGCTCTACATGCACCTGAGATACTGTTATGGCACTTATATCTAATTTACAACTCATTTATTCCTCCTGCTTATCTCATATTTCATGGACCAATGTCAGTGTTAGTATGGTGGAAAACTAATGCCCTAATCAGACTTCCTAGCAGCCCTGTCAGAGTTAGTGTCGGGTTTTATTTAGTGATGTTTAGCAACCTATCAGTTTCACTTCCAGAATCTTTGCTTTGATGAGAGAAATACCTTGGCTTTTGAAAAGTCAGGATTTAAAGAATCACTGATAAGAATATTGATTTTTAATTTGATTCTAGATCACGGTTCTGAAAAGAGAAGCTCTGGATAGGGTGCTGGAAAAGTGGCTCTGATTCTCAGTGTGACATAGATTATGAAAAAACTGATGTAAAATAACAAATAAAAAATTGGTGGCCAGAATGCATTCCAGGTGTGTCATTTTCTGTGGAAAGGATGATTCACTGCAGTAAATAGATAACATGAATTCTGTTCAGATTATTTTTTTTTATTTTTACTGAAAATACTTTGAAAAGCAATCATGAAGACCTGCTTATTACTGCAAAACCTAAAGTTTATTGTTTCTCCTTGGGGCTAAATTTTTAAAAGCATATGTAAAATTGGATACCATGTTAATGGTGCTAGCAATGAGTTTAATTGCCAAAACCATGGGGGCCAATTTTAATAAGGAAAATTCACCTGAGTATCTGTACCCTGTGATTATTTTTCCTAAAAGAAATGCAGAAATAGAAAAAGATCTCCATCCAGATGTGGCTCCTTTTCCTCCACATCGCGTTCTTAGTGATTATTAAGAGACACGCAATCAAGTTGGATAGATATTTCTTGAAATGATGCATGGTATGCAATGCATGCTTTCATTGTGCTTCCTGCCATTATGGAATAATGCGTCTTATTTGGAAATACAGTAATCACTTCTGTTGAATCATGCCCAGTCCTTTTGTATAATAACACTCCTATTTTGTGAATCATTTCAGATTTCAGAGAGCTATGCCTTCCTACCAAGAGAAGCGGTGACACGATTTCTAATGAGCTGCTCAGAGTGCCAGAAAAGAATGCATTTAAACCCAGATGGAACAGATCATAAAGGTAGCCGCAGTGTCAAATAGTGAGATTTCAAGTAATTTTATTCATAATGGCAATTTATAGCCCACATTTTTCGAAGGATGTGGTAGACTGAAACGGTTCAACAAGTCAAATCATCTTATTTATTCAAATAGGAGCCAGTAAATCCACTTACAAAGCAAAGCAATGCCCTTCTTCAAATGAAAGACATTCTTGACTGTGGCAAATACTTTTTGTTTAATTTTCATTCATTGTGTATATTTCATGGTGTTTTAACTATCTTCAGCAAGGAAATTGATGTTCCATCTGTGTTCTTTTAAATTTATCATCTTCTTATTTTTAAAAGTAATGAATAATAGTTTTCTTTCACTGAAAATTTTTATGGAGAAGTTACTATTTGGCTTTGGCTTTCATGAAAAATTATTTGGATTATTTTCCTAATATATGAGTTTCTCACAGAGGTTAATCTCAAAGCTATATTGAAGCTAGTCAATTCCCATGTGTTGGAGGATGAGTAGAATGGCAAAATATAAAAATTAAAAGCTTCCTTTTTGACCTCATGTGGTCCACTTAGAAAGTAAGTGTGGGGACTTCCCTGATGGTCCAGTGGTAAGACTTTGAGCTCCCACTGCAGGTGTGAGAAGTGAAAGTGAAAGTGTTACTCTAGCCCACCAGGCTCCTCTGTCCATGGAATTCTCTAGGCAAGAATACTGAGGTGGGTAGCCATTCCCTTCCCCAGGGGATCTTCCTGACCCAGGGATCAAACCCGAGTCTCCTGCATTGGAGGCAGATTCTTTACTGTCTGAGCCACCAGGGAAGCCCAGCCTTAGGTTCAATCCCTGGTTGGAACATTAAGATCCCACATGCTGTGTGGCATGGCCAAAAAAGAAATATGTACAGCAAAGGAAAAAAATACAAAAATACTGATGATTTTGTTTAATCACTATATTAGCTTCACTCATTGTTACCCAAGATATCAAAAAACTCACCTTGTAGTTAGAAATAACCAGTTTATCCATAGTGCTATTTTGTCCCCAAACACCTTTATTGAACCTTGCCAATCATATATATATATCTTGCATCCTATTTCAATTTGAACAAACTAGATCATTCTGAAATTACAGGTAGAGTACTGTATCACTTTCATTACCCATTAAAAATGTTTTATTACAGATAATGGAAAACCTCCCACTTTGGTGACCAGCATGATTGACTACAACATGCCAATTACCATGGCCTATATGAAGCACATGAAACTGCAGCTGCTAAACTCACAGCAAGATGAGGTAAAATGAAAATATCTACACTTATATCACAAGTCAGAATGAAGCTTGATAACCATGACTCTCATATTAAGCACGATGGCATTTTGAAGACAGTACTTTATTTTTTTAATAAAAGGAATGTCAATAGAACTGCACAGATGGAGAAACACGGAGAAATTTTTAGTCGTCAACAGATTCCCTATCTGACCACATCCACCTTAGTGTTATGTGAAAATTTGTTCATTCTCCCCAAAGATTCATTTTCCTTCATAGCCTACCATTGAACTAACCTTGGTAAAGTGCTAGGAAGTTCAGGGGAAAGTATTCCAAATAAGTGTGTATCCAGGGAAATTATAGTATTAAGGCTATTTTACCTGCAAGTCAGAAAGTTCAATTTCATAGGTATTTCAAGTATGACCATTTCAATCATATAAATCTTTTGTATATTTTAAAGTTGTTTTTCAACTAACCATTATTCTATGTATTTGTCTACTTCTCCGAATCATCTTAACTAGAAATGTTTTGATGTTTCAGATTATTTTACTTAATTTGTATAGTAAGATTTTAGCAATGAGCTTGTTGGCATATATTAGACACAGAATGAATATTTGTTAAATATTATTCTCCTAGATACCGATTAACTTACCAGTTTGGTTGAAGTATCTCAAAAGCAGGGACTAAGTTGTATATAAACCCTGTGTGTATTCCCCAAATACTTCTAACAGTGTGGCTTAGTAAATCCTTCTTAATTAGTTAATATACACACTCAAAGTATCTATATTAGAAATAGTTTCTCAGGCTAATATATTCTCTCCTTTTTGAAATTTCTCTGGAAGAGGAAATGTGGTTAAATACTTATTTTTAAGTATAACATTACTTGGTGAGGTATTAAATTCTTTTACAATTGTTTTGTTAACTTTGTTCATAAAGCTCAAATCAAATTTTTTATTTTCCTCTTTATGTCAGCAGGTTTAATCTCAAAACTGTATTTATAAAATTATTTTATCTCAAAGGACTTGATGAAAAGTATATTCTATAAGAATATCTGTATTAATGCCATGGTGATATCAGATTCCATATTATCAGGTAGATATATGTAAGTGATTAACTCATAATAAAGCCATTCAAAGATGGGAAAAGCAGTTAAGAAAATATTACTATTTATCCATCCCCAAGAATGAAAATATTGTTCCCATGATTCATCACACCATTGAAAATCATTTATTTAAAACCCATAAACTAGTTAGAGCTTTCAAATTATTTGTAGGAAACTCATTTAGGTATTGATATGTTTATTAATAGGCCAAAAAGTAAGATCGACTTTGAGCCAGCAGAGCCCACATACGCTAAGTCCTTCTGGCTTCTAAAAAATTCTGAGTATTTCACAGTAAAAAAAATGGATCCTTTTAAATGATAATTGGACTAGGAAAATAACTCCTATCCTTACATTTTAAAAATTCTACCTTGGGTGTACATTGTCTTAAAACTATTTAGATAAATGATGAATTATATTACTTACAACATTTTGGAAATTGTGATCATTGAAGGATAAAAAAGTGGTTAAATAAGTCATGGTAAAAATGGAAATCAAGTGAGATATCCCTCTTGTACTAAGTTATATTTAAATTTAACAAATGTTTAATCAATTACCTTAATCAATATTTATTGAGTGCCTTCTTATGTAATTTTCATTCTTATAGGCAGTGGAGATAAACAGTGAATAAATTGACAAAATCCTTGCTTTTATTAAGCTTATCTTCTAGTGATGGTGGGGGACAGACCATAAAGGGAATAAATGATGAAAGTAGGTATGTAAGATGATACTAAATGCTAGTAAGAGAAATAAAGACAGCCAGGAATGGGAGTTCCTTTAAAATTACAGTCCAGGTTCAATGCATGATACAGGGTTCTCGGGGCTGGTGCACCAGGATGACCTGGAGGGATGGGATGGGGAGGGAGGTGGAAAGGGGGTTCTGGAAGGGGAAAACATGTACACCCATGGTAGATTCATGTCAATGTATGGCAAAACAAATACAACATTGTAAAGTTAAAAAATAGAAAATAAACTAATTAAAAAAAAATAAAACTCAATATAAAATTTAAAACAACAACAAAAAAAGAAATCGGGATTTATTTCCAAAGTCTATGCTAGCTTGGCAATGATGAGCAACTGCTATGGGCTTCTGTCCATTTTGTGTATCACTTCATAATAAATTTTTGTTTATAAAAAAAAAAATTACAAAATACTGTATCCAAAGTAAGATCAGCCTTGTCATAAACTATTGATGAGAATTTAAACCACAAAAGACTTTTTGGGAGAGAGTTTGGCAATAATTAATTTAAAACTTTAAAAAGTTATTTATATGCTTTGACCAGAAATTTATACTAAGGAGTTTGATATATAAAACAATTTACATATTAGGATGTTTATTGCATTGCTAATGGTAATGACTGGAAATATCTAACAATGAGAAACAGTTGAATCTGCAACATGGTAACCTCTACCCATACAGGGATATTGAAATTTAACCAAAATTAAATTAGCTAAAATTAAATTTTCAGTTCTTTAGTCACACTAGCAGCATTGATCAGCCATAATGTGCAGTTCGTATAAACCATTTTATAGAACAGACACTGCTGCGTCACTCTTTGTATCTAGTTTCTCTTTAAACATACACATATCCTCACACACATACTTTTTACATCTAGATACATTTATATATTTTCAGTAATACATTTATATAGCTTCCCTGAGAGTTGGTAAAGAACCCACCTGCAATGCAGGAGACCCCAGTTCCATTCCTGGGTTGGGAAGATACCCTGGAGAAGGGACAGGCTACCCACTCCAGTATTCTAGGGCTTCCATTGAGGCTCAGCTGGTAAAGAATCCGCCTGCAATGTGGGAAACCTGGGTTCCATCCCTGGGTCGGGAAGGTCCCCTGGAGAAGGGAACAGCTACCCACTCCAGTATTCTGGCCTGGAGAATTCCATGGACTATATGGTCCATGGGGTTGCAAAGAGTCAGACACAACTGAGCACTTTCACTTTCACATTTATATAGGGTCTTCCCAAGTGGTGCTAGTGGTAAAGAATCCTCCTGCCAATGCAGGAGACACACGAGACATGGTTTTCATCCCTGGGTCGGGAAGATGCCCTGGAGGAAGAAGTGGGAACCCACTCCAGTATTCTTGCCCTGATAATCCCATGGGGAGAAGAGCCTGGCAGCCTACAGCCCATGGGGTCTCAAAGAATCAGACATGCCTGAGCGCCTGAGTGTGTGCACGCGCCCGCGCACACACACAAACACACACACATATTAAATACAAATCTCTCTCTCACACACATATACACTTATCATGGAAATAATATTTTACTAGACTACATCTAGCTAGCTCTTTGTAGTGCATATATTAAATACTTTTATAAAGACTCTTCATAAAGTATCCACAGCTACTTTATAAATACAGATTGATCATCTTTACCATTATATTTAAATTGATGTTTGTGTGTGTTCATGTATAATAAATATAAATCTTATATACTGTAGAATTTGTTACATATTCTATATAACATTATCAAATAGCTTTGTGCTTACTATGTATCTGTTGTTTTAACTACTTTAAATATAATATAGCCTCTCAATCATTACACAGCCCTCTGAGGTTGATACTGTTTTTATTTTCCCATTTTATAGTTGAGGAAACTGAGGCACAGAAATGTTAGGTAACTTGCTTAAGGTAACACATCTAATAGGTGGCAGAGCATAAATCTGAATCCAGGCAGTGTGGCTCCAGAGAATGTGCTCTAAAATAGTATATTACAGACTATATATATATAGAGAGAGAGAGAGTATATGTAATGGTTATGCATATCATTAGTCTATGTGTGTTTACATATGTGCATATATGGTGCACATTGATAACATGTATCTGTGCACTGAATTCTATTATTTTTTCTTCTTCAAACATAAATATTTATTTCAGATACTTTGGATTTTTCATAGAATTTAGAATTAGAGAAAACATAATGTCCCGAGAGAGGGCATGTGGCTGGGAGAAGTCTATGTGGCTGATGGCCCAGAGGCCTCCCGACATGGAATTTCCTTGCTGAATTAATGGCTCAGACGGTAAAGCGTCTGCCTACAATGCAGGAGACCCAGGTTCGATCCCTGGGTCGGGAAGATCCTCTGGAGAAGGAAATGGCAACCCACTCCAGTATTCTTGCCTGGAAAATCCCACGGATGGAGGAGCCTGGTAGGCTACAGTCCATGGGGTCACAAAGAGTCGGACATGACTGAGGACTTCACTTTCACTTTCAGTGCTGCTTGGTAGACCCAGGCACTATCAGAACCTTTGACAGAGGAAGAACACCCAGATACCTGGGCCTGACCTAAGGATCAGAGTGCCCATTGTTAGTGTGCTAGAATGTTCCTGTTTCCTGACCATAGCAATTTCTTCGCTGATGCCAAGATGTCATTTATGAAGCCAAGGGAACACTTTCTATTCAAAGAAGCTCTTTTCTCAAGCCTGGGTGACATCATAATGAATCCCAGTTCTGATGTGTAATAGTGTGATTAGTTATCTAACTGCTCTATGCCTCAATTTCACAAAGTGTTAACTGGGAAAATGCTGGGTAAATTTCACAACATGTTAACTGGGTAAATGCTAACTCACAGGTTGGATGAAGCTGACATAAGTGAACAACTAAATAACAGAGTCTGTGATATAATTAGCAGTACTACTACTGCTGCTACTGGTAATCATTGCATCAATGTTAAACTTTGAGATCAAATATTTATGAGTTGAAGTTAAACTTGGTGGTTTCAGTGAAACATTTTGGTATTTTACACAAGTTTCTCAGGCTTGCCTGCCTACATAAGCACACAGCATTTGTCTGAAACTCAGTTCTCCCAGAGGAATTTGCTTCAAGAAAATGATTATAGCAACATAGCATACATTTGTTTTAACTTAATATTTGATAGACTTTTTGATGAATTGACAATTTGTCAGCTTTGCCTTTTGGGAATTTAGCCATTTGCTGATCTGGCTTTTGGTTGCTGTTTGGCTTCTGAATCTTTCGTCCTTTTACTGAGAATTTTTTGTTGTAACACCATTTGTATTCCCTTGCAAGGAAGAAAGGCTGTACTAAGATTAACTTGTTTTCTGACTAATGAGGACTTTGAATCTAAACATGTAAATTTTTCTTGAAGTAGATTCTATTCTGTTTGCCAATAAATATTTTTCAGTTCAGATGTTTTATTACAGTGTCAGATTTTTGCTTATAATATTTTATTGTCATTAAAAATCAAAATGTGTTTCTTTTTATGCTATATTTTGTGATTGACTCTTAGAAAGTTTTTTTAATAATTAAAAAATACATTCCTTCATTATTCAGATAATTCCTCAACTACATCCTTCAATCATCTTCATCTTTCAATCATCTATTCATGTTAAAATTTAACTGAGCCCTATAAAAGCTTACTTACTGGCTAAACTTTAATTGATCCAACAGATAAAATAGTCATTATCTGAGTATATTATATTTTATGATACTTGATGATATGTTAAAACCCTTTTCAGGATGAAAGTTCAATAGAAAGTGATGAATTTGATATGAGTGACTCAACACGGATGTCAGCCGTGAACTCTGACCTCAGCTCCAATCTTGAGGAAAGGATGCAAAGTCCCCAGGCTCTTCATGGCCAACAAGATGGTAAGCCTTTCAAACTGACCAAACAAAACAATAATATAATCTTGGATCAGAATTGATTAAAACAACCGCTTCTTATTCTGGTTGGTAATTTTTTATCTGTTTCTATGGAGACTTTTTTCTGTACACTCAGGTTATGTTATCCACTTCATTATTCTTAGATTCAACTACTTGGATTAAAACTGTAAATGCTAGTTATAAAACTCAAGCTTGCCCATGTTTTGCACTCTGAGCTTAAAATGAGTTACATTAGTGGACTTTGAGTTTCTGTGATGTTTTCTAGCTTTGGTTTCTTGGACCATTGTTCTCCTGATTGAATAAAGAGTTTAATAATGGTCAGATTAATTTGGTTGTTTTGATTTTACTAAAAGACAAAAAGGTATAACCAAAAAACAATTGCTATAAAAGAACAATTTTACCATAGTGATTTTGCTGGGTAAGAAGATTTTTGCTGCAATTTTGAACTGTTTTATTCAGCTCTAAAGGAAAGAATGATCATGATCTTTCATTCATGGGTCTGTTGATGATTCCTGAGTCATCACACTGTCCTTGATAGAGCAGTTAAGGTTGAGAAAACTGGAAATGTAGAGAAGGCTTAGCAGTTAACACTTTTAGGTCTAGTATATTCAGAGATTTTTTTTAAAACTATCTTTGTAGATTTTTGTCTTTGTAAATATAATATCCCGTATGCAAGGAAGTGTTCCTTACTTGGTAATTGCGGATGAAAATTCAGGGTTACAAATAGAAGGAAATTGTCCAATTTTATTCAAAAATAGTTTATTATTCCTGTAATTAACAAATTTTCATGAGCTTTTTGACTGGGTATTTTTGTGCCTGCATCTGTTGATAGCAAATAAAGCTCTTTACTTGTTTTCTCTGATACTTGATTTAAAAACTGGTTGCACAAGATTGCTGCCGTTAGTGTTCTTATGTTGTCAAACAAGAAATCCCTAGTTTTAATCAGAAAGTCTTTAAAAATGTGGGGGGGGGGTTGTGTTTCCACTTCAGATGAATCTAAAAGAGGCTTGTGTTCTTGTTGGCGTGAGTTACAAAGAAGGAGCAGGACACTGGGCATCAGTGGCTTTAAAATCATATTTTACTCATTACATAGTATAACAGCTCTTGCAATAGAAATGATGCTTATTTGGGAAATTTCTAAGAATGTAGTTCTTCTGGTGTGAATATAAGTTGCTTTGTTTCCTCTAAAATATTAGTAGATTTTCAGATTTTGTGTTTTAATGAAAAATGTGTAGCACCAGGATAATGGAATAACCATATATATGTGTGTAGGTGGGAGGGTGTGTATCACTCTATTAATATTATTCACGTTTCACCTGACCATCATCTTTTTTACTCCTTAATTTTGGGGATCATAAATAATATGAGGATGTCTCTCGTGATGCAAATCCTTTGTTTTCTTGATTGAAGTCTATTATGGATCTTTGGCTAGGAGAGAGTTGATGTGATATATGTTGATTTTAATAAAATGTGGAGGAATAATGTCAAATATTACTTCGTCTTAGGAGACGGCGTTGATGCCTTTCTCACTGTACGTTGATGTATGCTTCAAGGATAGGGACATACCTACTAGTTTCTTCTCCAGGCTAAGCCTAAGCCTTCCCTTACATGTTCAATGCCTTCTCCTCACACTTCTCTTGCAATTTCCTCTTCTTGCAATTTCCTCTTCTTGCAATTACCTCTTCTTTCTCCTGCATCACAGGTTTTCCCCAGAATCAACATACACACATGATGTAATAAAGACCCTCCTTAGGAGACCTCCATTAATCCCACAATGCCCCTGCATTCACTGCCCTTTTCTCTGCCCCACCCCCACAATACTCTTCACTGCAAAACCGAGACCCTGTCTCATCTCCACTTCCTCATCTCTTCCCGGCTCATCTCAGGTAGGCTTCCATCCTCACCATCCCATTCTGCCTGCTCGTGTGAGTGCTACCAGCAGTCTTCATGTTGCCCCAATTCTTTGATGCGACCATAGTCCTCATCTTTCTCATTACTAATATCAAAGGATCACACACCATTTGCTTCCTGCTGGGCCTGTCTCTGGGTTCCTTTTTCATTGTCTTGTCAATAGATAGTAGAATATGCTGGGGTGCAGCCCTTCTCTGTCTCCTCTTTTGTGCTCACTGCCTAGATGATCACATGAAATCACTTGGCTTTCCATATGATCTGTATCCTGATAAGTCTCACATTTGCCTCTCCAAGCCCTAATATCTTTCTTGAGCTTGGGACTCTCTCCTCCTCTCTATTACCTAAATGAGGATTTATCAGGATATGATATGATATTATTTTTCTTATCAGCTCTTTTTCTTCTCTACTATAAATATCATATTAATTAGGGGATTTTTGTGCTTTTGATTCCCTTTCAGTTTCTCCATTCAACATACTTCTTAAATAGTCTATTATGTAAATAATTATGCTCCATTATGTAAATCTAACTTTTCACCGCAATCATGATTTGTCACATACATTTTGCATATTTTTTGTGATTTTCTTTTCTCTTTCTCCCTGACAATGGCACTCTCATTGGTAACCCCTACTGACAAACTATCATTCCTCAGTTTCTCTACACACACACACACAACCACACTCACACACTTACACACAGATGTACATACTCAGAAGGTTTTGTCATCATTTTATAAAAATAGGTCATATCATTTACTGTAGTCTGTTTCTTGCTTTTTTCATCCGTATTACCTTTTTTAAGAGCTTCTTGAATACTAAGATGTATATACAGTATGTGTGAGTGCATGCTCCATCATGTCAGATCTGTGACCCCCATGGACTGTAGCCCATCAGGCTCTTCTGTCCATGAGATTTTCCCGGCAAGAATATAGGAGTGGGTTGCCATTTCCTCCTCCAGGGGATCTTCCCGACCCAGGGATCAAATCCACATCTCCTGTGTCCCCTGCATTGGCAGGTGGATTCTTTACCACTGTGCTACCTGGGAAGCCCGTATACACAGTGTAATGTTCAGTAAAAAAAAGATATGGTCCCTATGCCTTTAACTAACACACAATCTAAAGCAATAAAAGTATACATATACCATTTGCTTCTGGTTACAGTTCATTGAGCCAATGTGGGAAAAGTCCTGCCTCTGTAAAAGTAAGAATTCGTGCTATTAAAACTTTTAGTTTGTATCTCCTTGAAATCAGTGGGGATGTAGAGTCCTAGGACTACCTTGGGTCTGGGGTTGTCTTGCTTTCCTGTGGATAATATGCTTTGATCTTTAGTAGTAAGTGGGTAAGGACTTATGATGTAACAAATCCAATTATGGTAGCAACCTGAACACAGCTTCAATTTAAAATAGTCCAAGGATTTCGAAGCATCACTGGCCTCCACCCACTACATACCGGTGTTGCCTACCTTCAACCATTACAACCAAAAATGTTTATAGACACTGAAAATGTCCTGTGTATCCCAAAGTTAAGGACACTACATCTCTGGTGTAGGCAGAGAAGGACCATCTCAGTAATAATCCAGTAAGATGAATATTAAGAGGGCAGTGGAGAGAAGTTTAGAAATGGAAATTGGAGAGAAGTCTAGGAAATATGAAAGTATGAAATTCCAGTTTAATATTCATAAAATATGAACAATATAAACATTTTAAAGCTAAAATGTTCTATTTTCTTTAGTACTAAGTAATTACTTTAAGGTATTATTGTAAAGAAATTGAAATAGCATCTTGTCAGTTTTCAGGACTCTTTCCCATAATTATAACACAAGTAAGTGTAACAGTGTATTGTTGGACATAGTGAGAAAAAAACTTCTTTGGTTCTCATCTCACATGGTAATGGAAGATTTTTAAATCTCTTCAATTTCAAGGGAAAGAGAATATGAAATATAAATCAGTTTGTAGATATAACTATATAATGCACATAGGAAAAAGAGAGGAACGAAGGGAAATGTCTTGCCATCAGACTAGATCATTAGGTAAAGGTGAAGAAAACACAAATCAGAATGATGAATTTGATAAGAAAAAAGTGTGTCAAAATTGATGTGTAATATTTCTTTTACTTATTTTAGGTTTATAATTCCCTAACTCAATTAAAATATAAAAATGAACAGAAACTTTGAATCTTTGTATAGGAAATATTTTACCCTCATTTAAAAAATTGAGGTATAATTTACATAACACATCATATTAGTTTTGATGTACAATGTAACAATTTTATGTAATATATTACAAAATTATCCCCACAGTAAGTCTAGTTAACATCCATCACCTCATATAGTTACAATTTTTCTTTCTTGTGACAAGAACTTTTAAGATCTACTTTTTAAACAACTTCCAAATTACAGTGCAGTGTTATTAACTATAGGCCCCATGCTGTACATTAAGTCCCTAGAATGTACTTATTTTAAATTGGAAGTTTGTTCCTTTTGACCACCTTCACTCGTTTTTTCATTAAAATATATTAAACTGTGTAAAACTTGTTTGCAATCTTCAAGAATGCCTTTAGGGTAAAATAGCATGTTACATAATGATTTGAGTTACTCAGGACACTGCGCTCCTTTAAGCTCTGGTGAAGTATAAGGGGCTGACTGTGCAACAGGTCCTTCTCTGCAGTGCTTGTGGCCCATGGAATTCCAAAATGCTCTCCTGGATCAAAAAGCTTAGAGGTGCTCAGTACTCCAATGTTTATCAGTGTGTACGTATTCTTGTCTTTCCATCTATTTCAATGGATTATGAATAGAAATGTCGGTTAAGGCTTATGTTGTCCAATCCCAGATCCTAGAAATTTGTGGGAGCATGGACTAGCTCAAAATAGTATTCTTTTTTAAAAAACTATTTATTTGGAACTGGTACCTAAAAACAGCTGATTTATTTTTCGTTGTTGTCTTAGGTAATTTATTATTAATAAAGTATTTCTGGCAAAAGCGTTGGATTTAGAAACAGACTTAAAGATTCAGTTCACAATATTCAACTTCTTCTGGTAGAGAAATACTTCTCTAAGAAACATCTGAATTACCATTCTGAGTTAATAACGTATTGTATACTATTGATAGTTTTATAAAGGAAAATTTGTGCTTTATGAAAATCCAAAATATTATTAGATTATTACTAGCAAAGGATTTCTGTATTTTTAAGTCACAACAAATTGTATTTTCCATTTTGCCATTTTAAAAGACTATAGGAATATAGGACTATAAAGAGAAGTTGAGGCACAGCTTTCAAATCTTTGCATGTTAGCTAATTTGCCTTTAAAAGTAAGGGATTACAATAGAGAAATTGTATACATTTCTCTTTGGCCCTCATTTTGTTACATTTTGGTTGTGACGTCACAGAATATATTGCTCTAAAAGATATTGAATGTACCTTATCTCTCAGCTCAATGGAATTATGTAGAGATATTTTTAACATAATTTTTGCAATATTTTGGTACTTCACTAATGTATCAAACAATGACTTGTTTATTCATTAAAAACTAACAATGGCCATGTGCCAAGCAAAGTAGTAGTGTAATGTCTACAAACAATGCAAGAGGGAGACAGACTTGTGAGGGAAGAATTCCCCTAAAGCCCTTTGACGTTTACTTCAGCTTTTACCTATGATTCCTGGAGAGGCAAATGGCTCCCCACTCGGCATCCTTGCCTGGGGAATTCCATGGACAGAGGAGCTGGGCTGGCTACAGTCCATGGAATCGCAAAGAGTCGGACATGACTGTGCAACTTTCACATCACTTACCTATGATAGACTTCTAAGTAATATATTCAAGGCAGCTTTTTTCTTTCTGGTGTATGTTTTCTAATTCTAATAGCATTTAGAAATGCATCATTCATTTGCCAGAATTTGAAAACTTTCCCCTTTCCACATATTTGTTTTCTAAAAAGGTTTTAATATGCTTCGATTGGTCAGGCCATTTTTGATACACAGAAAATAATTGGAATTTAGTGGCTAATCTGCATACAATTATTAGAATATGGTGTATATGTATACAAACATAGTGTGCATATATATATATATATACATCTTATGCGTGTATGCTCAGTCATGTCTGACCCTTTGAGACTGCATGGCCCACCAGGCTCCTCTGTCCATGGGATTCCCCAGGCAAGAATACTGGAGTGGGTTGCTGTTTCCTCCTCCAGAGGATCTTCCCCACTCAGGGATTGAACCAGCATTGCCTGCATCTCCTGAACTGGCAGGAAGATTCTTTACCACTGAGCCACTGGGAAGCCCCCTATAATAATGCTTAATTATAATAAACTTCAAAGAACTTTAGGTCTTACTGCTGAGAACAGGTAATTTTTTTGCATAAATATCAGTTTAATGAAAATTAATAATTTACATAGGCTATTACTATATTATAGGTAATTCAGTATCTTTTATTAACATTGCTTTTCAGTTTATTGCACCTAGCAGATACTGTGGTTTTTACAACTCGCAGGTTTATGGCAGCTCTGTGTTGAGCAAGTATATCAGTGCCAATTTTCCAGCAGCATTTGCTCACTTTTTCTCTCTGTCATATTTTGGTAATTCTTGTAATATTGATATTTCTAACCCTTTTCTTATTATTATATTTGTTATGATGATCTATAATCAGTGATTTCCGATGAAAAAGCTTAGTGGTCAATATTACTATTGCAGAAAGATTGACTCACGAAAGGTTCATGATGATGGCATTTTTAGTATAAAGTATTTTTAAGTTATATACATTATTTTTTGAGACATAATGCTATTGTACATTTAATTGACTGGCATATTGTATTAAGAAGACTTTTATGTGCACTGGGAAACCGAAAATTTCAGATGACTTATTTTATTACAATACTCATTTTTAATGTGGTTGTCTTGGACTGGACCCATGTTATCTGCAAATAATAGGTAAACATTTTGCATGCTAATATCCGAACACAAACGTGATATATTAGATTGAACCATATGAACTTGCCATATTGACTCAACCTAATAGTTTAAACTCTCGAATAACTTAAAATATTGATAGAACATGAAAATTATTAAAGCAAAAAGTTTTTGAAATTGGGGTATATTTCTGTTTCAGAACAATGATGCATACACATGTACAGCAAGCATGTGTCTTGACTAGTAAATGTATAAGATGACCATAGTCTTGTTTTAGGTGTAAACATGGAAGGGAGTAAATATAAAAAATAGCAATTTAGTGTGAGGTAGATAACTGTGTAAAGCAATATTGCAGTGGCAGTCACATTTTTTCTTCTGTCCTTGTTTAGATTATATGCTGGACTGACAGTGTAGACTCCTACCTGGGGAACTTATTTTAAAAATACAGATTTAGGGGAACCCATCTCAATGGGATGGCTAAGGAAAAAGGATGGTGCCACTGCTCCAGGCTATAATTTTGAAGATACCACTCAAATTTCTATCTGACAGTTTTGGAATTTGAAGTTGACAACAGAATTGAGTCATGTACGTATAGTTCATACCCAAATGCTGTTTTTGGTCAGTGGTACCTTCTGTATCAGGCTTCTCCCATGACTCAGTTGGTAAAGAATCTGCCTGCAATTCGGAGACCATCTCTAATGCAGGAGACCCGAATTTGATCCCTGGGTCGGGAAGATCCCCTGAAGAAGGGAATGGCTACCCACTCATTCTTGCCTGGAGACTCCCATGGACAGAGGAGCCTGGCAGGCTGTAGTCTATGGGGTCACAAGAGTCAGACCTGACTCAGCAACTAAACCAACCACCACCACTTTCTGAGTCACTTTTCTGGTGAGGATTGTGTAAGTTTCTATGGGTTTCAGTTAAAATTGTCTTCTTCATTATGAAATTTGCTTCACACTGCATTCTTTATTAGTTTAGAAAAACCTCTCTGCTAGTCTATTATATTTTATAGCCTGCTGTATCTGAATATTGCACACACTGGATTTAATTTAAGAAAACACACACACATGCAATTACTTTTTACCACCCTGTGTACATGTGAATACAATTTTAGTAAAAATACGTTTATGACTAAAATTGCATCTAATTTAGCTGAACAGAATAGTTTTGGGTAATTATTAAAGTATACAAAGCAGCAATAAAAACAACTGCTATTGGTCATTTAATTGGAAAATCTAATAAAGCACATTTTTAATAAAAATGATGTATAACAGGATATGTGATAGGAAATTAAATTTAGTAGTTAATTTTTTATGATGGTGACTTTTAAGTACAAAAGCTATTAAAATTTGTTGAGAGTTAACACTAAATTTTCTATAGATGCTGTGTTGTCTTGAGTAAGGCATTTCCATTTTTCTACAAACTTTGTTTTCTTTTAACTGCTTCTAATTGTTTAGGAAATTTTGTACAAAGCAAAAATGGTTAAAAGAGTGTCGATATATTTTCTTTTTAGGTAAATGGAATAAAGTTTTTGACTTCCAAAGTTGAACCTATTCTTAGCCCTGTTATTTTTTCAATTTTTAAGCTGAATATGTTTCTGTATTTAAAATACATGAAAATGATACAGTGCTGCTTTTTTTTTCTTAAAACAAATTCTAATGCCTGATTAAAACATGACTTTTATAGCAAATTTATTGAATTAACTCTGGAATGAGGTAGTTAAGCTAATGATGTTTTTTGAGAGCTTTCTTTTCATTGCAGTTGCTCTATAAGCAATTATATTATAATTTGCAGAAATATAATGTATTATTGTAAGCTATGTTGAGAAAATCATTAATTGTAAGGAATGTTACTTTGATTTAGAGGAAATCTTGATTGCTAGAGTTTTTTGTATTATTATTATGCTTGTGTATGCGTCTTGGTGTGTGTGTATTTAATCATTTGAAATAGCTTTTAAGTAGTAATTCTCTATTTCTGAAAGCAGAAGAAATAGCAACTTGACTTATGTATAAAGATTAAGTATGAAAAAAAGATGCTGAGTTGTGCACTTATCTAATATGCTTTTGTGGGGAATATTATTTTCTTCTTGTATTTAGGATCATATTATTTGAAATTTTACTTTTCTCTGAAGTTAAAATTCTGCTTTTTGATCCTTATTTTATATAAGTGATTTTTCATGTAAGAGAGTGCTTGATAGAAATTTAGCCTATTGATTTCAATATCAAGTTTGTACAACCCAGTGACCAGTCCAATTTTAGCTCGATCCTGGGCCTCTGGAAAATTGGGGGGATTGACTTGATTCTAGGCTTGCTTTCAAGAGTCTAATCTGATCAGTAAAGGGTTAACTTGAAATGTTACTTCTCGGTTAGTTCTTTGTTTTCAAGTATTGCTCTTGTGTTTTGTCATTTTCTTCATAGTAGTGATTGTTGGTTCACAAATGATTACATGTGTTGACTGAAATCAAATAGACTGCCAGATATTTCTCCATCAAAGATAGGTTTATTCAGGATTAGCAGAGAATTACAGTTTGGGGTCTGCAGTAATGGTGAGCCATGTGTAAGTTCCAAAGTGGTAAGAGGGGGGGAATAATTCTATAGAGGGGAAAAGAAAGCTGAGAGTGTTATAGTAAACAAGAGTCCATTGCTTGTCATTGGCTGAATCCTTCCAAGGAAGCAGATGAAGTCTTTCTTTCTCCAGTTGGGTTCTGTTGTCATTACAGGGCATGAGTTTCCCCTTCTGGTCTCCCAGCTCTGTTTAAGTCAAGTTTCTGTTGATTTTTTTTTTTTTTTTTTCATTTTCCCCTTTTGAGCAAGTGCTTTCTCTGAAAGCATCACTGGCCAAGAGTAAGGTTTTGTATACTTTCAATGGCTTTTTTTCCTTCAGCATCAGGAAAGACCTTTCCTAAGAGTAATGTTTCCTATCAGAGAGAAAATGCACAGGTTAGAAAACTATTGAGGTCAGATATGAATAATGATGAATGGTACTAGGGAGAATGCTCAGGCACTTTTTTTTTTTTTAATCTTAGGACTATATATTGTCAAGATCATAGACATCTGAAGTGTTATATCATCATCAAAAGTTTGGTCCACATATATTCCAACAGGCCTGGTCCTGATATCTTGGGGAAGTTATTTTATCAAATTTCACCTGCTTCAATTCTAGGAAATTTTTACTTTCATATCACCAGACGATACACATTCAGGGTCTATTCAGGTTTTAGTGCTTTCTGTAGATGTGTCATTTGAATCTAAGAATCTATTTCTTGAAGTTTGGTGGGACTAGGGTTAGAAGTACCTAAGAGACATCTCCATTGAGTTTGAGGAGTTCTTCTGGAGGTGCTCTTTCCAATAGGTGAAGTCTCCAGGTGACAAGGTATGGTTCATAAGGTCTTTGTCTCTGATAGCAAACTGTGACAGGGTCACTCCAGAGAAGTTTACTGCAGATCATCACGAGGTGTCAGGAGGTGCTACATTATTGCTAAGCAGTTGTGAGGGACTTCCTCAGTGACAGAGGGGAGGAAAGGGGTAGGGTTAAGGTTGCTACAATGTAAAAGAGTTACCTGAGGAGCAATTACTAGAAGGACTTCATAGGGAGGTGAGGTGATGAGTTAGAAATGATGAGTATGATGAGAATTCAGGAGTGGTACAAAAATGGTACTGAAATGCATGAAGTACAAAAATGGTTGAAAGAAATCCCGCAACACTTTTCTTGAAGGTCTTAACCAAACAAACAGTGGTGGTAATGGCTCTAAGACTAGGGGAATAGCCCTGAGCAGCAGGGTCCACGTGCTGACTGTAACACCCTCTGGGTAGATGGTGGTCCTTATGTTTCTGGGCAAGTGCTCCATTCCTTCCTTTACATTATAGAAAAAGAAAAAAGGCAATCTAATAATTGTGATGCCCAAGGGCAGATGAGTTCATCAGACTCTTCTTTAAGGCCTTAATGGCTAGGCAAGTCACTTATTCCCATAGAATTTGATTGGGGTTTTTGTTCTCTAGTAAAACATGGAGATTTGGCCATAAGAGAGAAATTTAGAATTCAATTTCGGCAATGACTAACTAGCTCGAGAAAGCCTTGTAGCCAGCACTTAGTTTTGGGTTTGGGAAAATCTAGGACAGTTTGAAGCCTGTCTGTATCTAGGTGAAGGCCTAGTTCAGATATCAGATGCTATAAATACTGAACCTGGGTTTGGACAAACTGCAAAATTTTTGACAACCTTCTGCTCCTTTAAGGCCAAGAACTTTACCACTTGGATGCAATCTTCCTGTGCTGAGGCTTGAGAAGGAGCAAAGAAGCAAATCATATAGATATTGCAACAAAGTAGAACCTCTAGGGAACTTTATATCAGATTAGCCTTTAGGATTTGGAAGAAATAAGGGCTCTCAGTAAAACCCTGAGGCATTACAGTCCAGGTGAGTTGTTTTCCTTCCCAAGTGAAGGCAGAAAGGTATTGACCGGTTTCATCAACTGAAATACTAAAGAATGCACTGCGTGAGTCAATTACAGTAAAGAATTTACTTTTGGTAGGAATGAAGACTAGTAACCTATCAGGATTAGAAACAACAGAGTGTAATGATGTTGTTTATTGCTTAGAAGTCCTAGATACACCTCCATTCTCAGACCTTAGATTTTTCTCACCAGTAAAATAGGAGTGTTACAGGGGCTTTGACAAGGAATAAAGAACCTTTCAGCCTTGAAATCTTCTATTATGGGTTTTATGCCTTGAAGAGCTGCTTTACTTATAGGGTATTGATTGATTCTGGGAAAAGGTTTTGAGGCATCTGTTTGAATTTTGATGGGAGGTATGCTATGAATTTTGCCAGTATTATTTGAAGGTGTCCAAAAGGATTTTGGTAACTGATTCAGTAGGAGTAAAGATTGTTTCCAGAGTCTGTTCTAGTACTGTCAGAGATGGAACAAATAAAAAATGCCAAAGGGTTATTTAATTCACCTGATTGGTTACTTTGATGACTACCGTGAAATTCTAGAATTATTTACTCCTTTTGAGAGAAAGAAATTCCAGCATGATACTTCTCTAAAAACTCCCAACCTAATAAAGGTATAGGCACTGGAAACTAAAGAGGGGAAAATGGGGTGTATATTTCTCAAAGGGCCTAAACAAAAGGGAATAGTAAGTAGGTTCCAAGACAGGTTCCTTAGAGATTCCCACTAGAACTGTTTTAGTACTCTGTGTCTGTGTTTGAACACCAAGAATGTGGTCCCAGTTTCAGTTAGGATTGAAAGAGGTTCATCCAAAATCTGGAAAAATGTTTCTCCAAGCCAAATAAGAGAGAATTGGGAGGAACCCCATAGTTCTTTGGAAACTTGTCATTGAGAGCGGGGGAGATGTTGGCAAGGCTGGTTAGAAAGCACCCCTAAATTTGTAACCATTTCTTTTCTGATGTCCTGGCTCTTTGAAATAATAGCAGAAACCAAGAGGATTTTGGTTTCATTTAGAATTCTTCATTTGCTGGATGTGAAGATTAAGAATTTCGGTAATCTCCCTTTTAGGTGACTCACCTAGGGTATGAGAGGACTGGTTTGCCAAAATAACTAAATCTAAAGTGGACATGGTTCCCATTCCATCCTGATCCAGTTTACTAGAAGAGAAAGGTCCCAGTTCAGCCCCATGGATAAGCAGAGTTATAAACTACCTGGGAGGAACCAACATCTGAAGGAAGACCAGAATTCTCTTTAAAAATTATCTGAACAGGTTCATCAGATTTTTGTTTGCAGGCCAGAATCTTGTTCCAAATAGCAAGTTTGGGGAAGGCCTTGGGAAAGCTCAATAAAGTCGCCTAGCAATTGCTTAAGCCTGCTTGTGTGTACATTAGCACGCTGGTCTCCTGATTTTAATTCCAGAGACCTTTCAGCATTTTCCCAATTAGTGGTTTTCATCCAATGCTGGGCCTGACCTTTACCAACAGCCTTATGAGTGAACTGATATAAATCTAAGAAACCAGGTTGATAAGTTTAAATGACCATATTAAATTCCTCAGCAAGTCTGTCAAGATCTTCAGTTACTTTAGGAAGATCTTTGACTATGGCTCACAGTTCAGCTTTAGTCCAGGGAATATAAGTAATTAAGAGTTTAGCCTCTGGATCCTCAGAGGGTTTGATTTTAAAGCAGCAGATCCAGGTAATTTCAGATAAAAAGGGAGAGGGAAGAGTTTCAGAAAACGGGGGAGTTTGGAGAGAGAATTGGTGAGGGAACTGGGGACATAGCGGAGGTATAGTTGTAGGAGGGAAGGCGGAAGATGGTGCTGAAGGCTGAGTCTGATGGGAGAAGCCAAGGGAGAGAGACAGGATGGTACCAGTGGCCAAATCTGAGACAAAGAATTGAAGGAGGAAGAGCCTGGGGCTTTGGGAGCCATTTTTCTTTCTTTAATCATTTGTTTGCCTCAATCTTAAAATCTTAATTTTCAGAGAGGCAATTTTAGACTCCTCATAAAGTTAGAAAACTTGCAAATACTAATAAATCAAAATAAACATCACACTCAGTTCTGGAAATTTTTGAGTTATGTAGTCCAATTCCATTTCCAGGAAATTAAGTTTGGTAAATTCCAAAGTTCTCCATAATCGCCTTTGATATTCTAAACTGCCTTTGGTCAAGTCAGTCCATTTAGTTAGAAATGTACATGAGGAATGGCCATGGTTTTAAAACATAAATTTTAAACGGAAGTCTTGAAGGGGAACCTTCATAACATTTAGATAGTAGGATCTATTTCTCAGGGGTTTTTGTCTAGAGTAAAAGAACAATTTTCAAACAGCTTAAATAACCTATAGCTTTAAACAGCTCAATTTCAAACAGCTTCCAACTTACACAGCTTCCAGTGCGAATAGCCTTTAGCCCCGACACAAGACAGTCTAAGTATGGTACTGGAGGGGCCAGGCCAAAGGCTTTCCAGCCAGTTTCCAGAAAACAGCCCCTATTCCAAAAGACTAGACTCATGGGATAGCTGAACTTGCACAGATTTAGTGAAGCAGCCCCTGTTCCCAAAGGAATGGGCAGATGGCTTCTCAGCCAGTTTTGATTGAAACAGTCTGATAGTAAAATGAGTCCACAGTGCTAAGTGAGTGCTCACATACAGACAAGGCCTTAACTAGATAGACAGACCTTAAAGTAGATCACAAGTCTGGAGAGCTTCAAACACAAACAGGGTGTGAACTCAGATTGAGGGCAAAGATCTACCTGCAAACTGCAGGGTTGGCAAGAAAGCAGTGAGGAACAGTGGGCTCAATTGTTGGTCTCACACTCGTTTGCCCACCAGCCCACGAATCTTCAGGTGTTTTCTCTGGTCTCTGTATTGGTTTCCAAAAGGTTGACATAAAACAAATAGACTGCCAGATAGTTCTCCAGGAAAGATGCATTTATTCAGGCTCAGCAGAGTTTTATTTTAGGGTCTTTAATCATGAAGAGCCTCACAGAAGTCCTCACATACACGAGAAGGAGCCCTCTTTTACAGAGGGGGGAAAGGGAGTTGGATGATTGTAGTAAATGAAGGGTCCATGGCTTGTTTTGTTGGCTGAGTCTGCGCAAGGAAACAAGAGGTATCTTTCTTCCTGTTGGGCTCTGGTATCATTGCAGGGCATGAGACTCCTCTTTTTGATTCTCCGACTCTATTTAATTGAGGTTTCTACGTATTTTTTTTTTTTTTTTTACATGTGAATCCAGTGTTCAATGTTTCTGTTCCCCTAGGTGATGCCAAAATTCTATTGGAAACAAGTGGAAGATACTAGACCCTTTAGTCTTTGAATATTGAGTTTTGTCTGCCCAATAATACAAAAATAAGGTCAAGAATTCATGTCACACGGAAGAGCTGTTAGAAAGTACATATCCATTGTGAATGTATTCAGATAAAATTTAAACCTACAAATCCATGAGTCTGGCTACATTATAGAATCAGAACCTCTTGAATTTTCCTAATTTGAAAGTCTTGAGCAAAAATATTTTTTTTTCTAATTGTTTTTGTTTCTTTTTACTATCATCTGCCTAGCCTTTATAAACTCTCACTGTAAAGCCAATGCCATGCGTGGCTCTTTACACATTTCTTGTTGCTACTGTGGGTTGGCTAGCTATTACATTTTTTATAAAATGGCTTTATCCTCTAGGCAAAAATAATCTCGATGTTGAGTAGGCTTTGAAGCTGCTGTTGCGGGAGAACTGTACATAGATAAACAGTTACAAAATGAGGTTAAATTGACCATAAGAAATTTTTATTTACTAGGTTTACAAAGATCATAATTAGATTGTGGGTTGAGAAAAGGAAAGGATAGTTGAAGGGTATTAAAAAAAAAAGGATCTTTGATTATATTAATTACAAATTTATAGTGTAATTGTTTTCTTATCAGTCTCACTTTTTGTGATGGGGAGCATCATAGAGGCAGGGAATGAGTATATCTTGTGCATCCTTGCATGCTGGTCAAGAATCTGCTCCCTTGTGGCTCAGCTGTTAAAGAATCCCCCTGCAATGCAGGCAGATCTGGGTTTGATCCCTGGAGAAGGGAAAGGCTACCCACTCCAGTATTCTGGCGTGGAGAATTCCATGGACTGTATAGTCCATGGGGTCGCAAAGAGTCGGACATGACTGAGCGACTTTCACTCACTCACTTTGCATCCTTGTGTTCTGGTAAAGAATCTGCCTGCTAATGCAGGAAACGAGGGTTTGGGTCACAAATATTCTCTGGAGAAGGGAATGGCAACCCCAATTCAGTATTCTTGCTCGAGAATCCATGGACATGAGGAGCCTTACAGGCTACAGTCCATGGAGTCACAAGAGAGTCAGATGTGACTTAGTAACTAAACAACAGCAAGCTGTGTTTGACATATAGTAGAATGTAGATTTTTAATTGAAATGATGTTTTAAAGTTTCTTCTTCATTTGCTTACTTCTGTAGTGAAGATGTATTCAACTCTTAGATCCACTTTTTCTTACCAAATACTAGATAAGTAGTTGATTTTGCTAGCCTGTGAGTTGAGTAGTCAGCTGTCTTCTTTACATCTTACTTTGGAGTTCGTGCTACCTGTCTGAGCTGTTTCCTTTGTCTTCTTCCTCCCAAATCTTGTCAGGAGCAATGGAATAATAAACTATCTTTGAGATCTGAAAGTGAATTCACTCACAGGGCAACATGAAGCAACTCTTAAATGTTGAGACCTGTATTCTTGTCCCAGCTCTGCCAGTAACTAATATTGCAGCCTTAAGAATTAACATATTTGGACAATCATCCCTACATTTGAAACTTGAGAAGCCTAGATAACTCCTCTATAAGATTAAGTCCAGCCCCAGGATGCTCTGTTTCCCCTTTTGGATTCTCTTTTTCCTCTATAACATTTTGTTACCTTCATCCTGATGAATCATTTTTCTTTAAAAAAATAAACAGGACTCCATTATCTTCTGTATATCACTGTTGTTCAATCACTGAGTCATGTCCGACTCTTTGCCACCCCATGGACTGCAGAACCCCAGGCTCCCTTGTCTTGGACAATTGCCGGAGTTTTCTCAAACTCGTGTCCATTGAGTTGGTGATGTATGTATCTCTAAACTGGTTTAAATGTTTTCTCATACTAGAGAAAGAGATTAAACAATGATGGAGATGTCCCTTTTTCCCACCAGCATTTCACATCTTTAAAGAGTTATTTTAACTCCCAAATACTGCTATGATGAATGCTTATAAAACCAGGTGATTACTGAAGGAGCAGACTTCCCACTTTCCCCATTTTCCCCTCCAGCCTTGACTGCAGGAATCATCTAGAATCATCCTCTCTCTTCTTTTTGCTGCCAGTCTTCCATGCCTTTTTGTTATTGTTTTTATTTATTTATTCATTTATTTTTTTACTTTACAATATTGTACTGGTTTTGCCATATATTAACATGAATCCGCCATGGGTATACATGTGTTTCTCTTTCATGCCTTTAGTAAGAAACTATATCGACACAAGGACTCATGGGTATTGCCAAAATGTGAAATTAACTTTCTCCTTTTCTTTAAGACCATCATTTATAAGAGCCCTTATTTCTATTCCTTCCCAAATGTATCTATCTGCATAAGTATTTGCATATATATGTATGTGTATATAGAGGGGTGGAAAGGAGGAGGGAGAGAGAATTTTAGTGCTTTCAACAATAATGATTGTTTTCCTTCAAGTGTTTTTCATAAAATTTATCCTGAGGTCTTCAAGTACTGGAGGGTATTGGGATTTTCTTCAACAGCAACATCATTAAGGCTTTGACAACCTCAGATGTTTATATACATTTCAGAAATTTTGAGTGTTTTGACAGTCAGATATCATCTGCCTATCTTTCAGTGTGCAGATTTATTTCACTAACATATCCACTAACATCTCATTATTGCTATGGTATAACAACGTCTTGGAGAATAGATTCTAGAGTCATAGAAATAAAAGATACAACTCAAGACTGCTTGTGAGTTAGTCACTCAGTCATGTCCGACTCTTTGTGACCCCATGGACTGTAGCCCACCAGGCTCCTCTGTCCATGGAATTCTCCAGGCAAGAAGACTGGAGTGGATTGCCATTTTCTTCTCCAGGGGATCTTCCCCATCCAGGAACTAAACCTGGGTCTCCTGCATTGCAGGCAGACTCTTTACTGACTGAGCCACAAGGAAGACCTATAACTGCTCAGCTGTTACTTTATTCAAATCTATGATAAAGTGATCAAGAAAAATCATATTAGCATTGTGGGTATGGGGGAGTTTAGTACACTGAACAGAGGCCAGTGTTCTAAATTGGTGTCAGGGAAGACACGCTGACTCTCAGTGAATGTCAACAGCATGAGTGGTTTATCTAACTAAAATGTCATGTTGTTGTTCAGTTGCTAAGTCATGTCTGATTCTTTGCAACCCCATGGACTGCAGTATGCCAGACTCCTCTGTCCTTCACTATCTCTCAGACATTGCTCAGATTCATGTCCCTTGAGTCAGTAATGCTAACTATCTCACCCTCTGTCACCCACTTCTCCTCTGGCCCTCAGTCTTTACCAGCATCGGGGTCTTTTCCAATGAGTTGACTCTTCGCATCAGGTGGCTAAAGTATTTCAGCTTCAGCATCAGTCCTTCCAATGAATATTCAGAGTTTATTTTCTTTAGGATTGACTGGTTTGATCTCCTTGAAGTCCAAGGGACTCTCAAGTGTCTTCTCCAGAACCATAATTTGAAAGCATCAGTTCTTCAACACTCAGCTTTCTTTATGGTCTAGCTCTCACATCTGTACGTGTCATGTGCATAATTCTATTTTAGAGTTGATGAAAAACATCTAAACTACTATCTGGATTCAACCATCTAAAAATCAGATTATTGTTTTACATATTTCCATATGAAAGTGAAGATAGATAATGAGGAGAAATAAAGCATCTTGACTGCTTACAGTATGCCAGGTACTATCCCAAGAATTAACTTCCCATCAATCCTAGGAAGTAGTAGAAGTTTTTTATTTTCATGGCATAGATGAAGAAGCTGAGGCTAACTTACTATCTTTATCCAGTTACTAAGTGCTAGAATCAAGATTGGAACATAGGAATTCTGGATTTGGAGCCTACGTCTTTAAAGATGAGTTTTCAAGTTGCCCCACACCCAAGTCTGCAATCTTTGCATTATTATATTCTGTAACTGTGCTTACTTACACACACTATTTTATGCCATGCATGCTCAACCATCCCATTAAGTTCTTATTTTCTGAACAAAGCATTAATATGCTAATACTTTACGATTGCCTGTGCTTTTTAATGTGTCTATAATAGCTGCTTGTAGATGTGTCTGCATACTTCACTATTTTCATGCATGTATCTTTGTTTCTGCATTGTTATGAAGAAATTAAAATATTATTTCTAGCCATTGAAATCTATTGATTTTGCCTAGCTTTCTAAAGTAGGAGTAGCAAACTTAAATTCTGTGTATTTCAACAGTATTCTTGACAGTAATTGCCCTGTGTTTAAAATTCATATTTCCTTTTATCTGTTAAATATGTAATTGACTTTTGACAATTTCTTTCATTTCCCTCATTCTTCCCTTGTATGGAAAGGACAATGAGAAATTGTAATTTACCTCCTCTACTTCATTCCTTGTTTTGAATCTTCTCATTTTACTTTACTGTGCTTTATTCTAAATAATAAGACCAAAGTTTGGCAGAAGAGGGGGGAAAAAAACACTTGTCATTCATGACCATCTGCTTATGCCAATAATGATTTGTTATGCCAATAAGCTTTTGGGAGATAACATTTCAGCTTTGCTTTGTATGAAATAACAAAAAAAAAATGTACAACTTTTTGGATAGAGTACTATTTTCCTGCATAAAGCATCTAGATGAATAGGCTATTTTGAAATATCAATCAGACAAGTCACAAGTCTTAAAATAGCATACTTTATATAACAATAATAGTCATGTTAATGGAATAAAACTTAAACAAAATGGTATTAAAGGGTACAGAAGGTGGAAATTATCCAGATTAAGTGATGTAGACTTATATTCAGTGCTACACAAGTGTGAGCAAACTTCAAAATAAAACATCAAACTTCAAAAGAAAACTTTTAATACTATAAATTAAAACTTGCATTTTACAAAGTAAAAACTTGCATTTACAAAGTAAAGAACAAAAGTAGACCAGTAAAATTTATTAGACGATTGTGAGAGCTTGTGGTTTTGAGAGTTTATATTTGGTAAATTGAGTGGTTAATAATAGAACCATTTACCGCTTGGGCATATTTTTTGTCTAACAATTGTCAGTATCCCTACATGTGTTAGAGGACTTGTCAGCCAGCCAATCTGTAAATGGGCCAACTTCTGCATTTACATTTATAGATAAGGGTCTATCCCTGCTTTCTTAAAAAAAGACTACAAAATGTTATTCTGGGTATGAACAGTTTATAAATAAGTTCAACAGATTAGGTATTTTCACTTTCTTTTGAAAAATGTTTCTTATCCTATTATGGTGATATTATAATAATACTATCACGATGTTTAATAAGCAAGATAGTTTCTTGGATCACATATTATTATTATTGCCAAATTAAACCATGTCTCCTATTTTCTTCCCATTAAACTATAACTGTTGGTTATAAAATAATATTTTACCTTGTTAAATAAGCGTTTACTAAGAATTCTTTATAAACCAGATTCCAACTATTATTTAAGGTGGCAATGCAATGAACAAGGACAATGGTATGATGGACAGCAGTGGACCAGGATTCATAGGACCAAAGTTGAGATCCAGTTTCTATGATGTGACCTATGTATTCCTGATGCATGCCATTTTATATACTATTAGTTCAAGAACCCTGCATTTTCAATTAGGAGTAATACTTGCTTTAAAAAATCATAATCTATGATAGGAACCAATAAGATAATATAGTCATTTACAATAAGAATTTATTGACCATTTACTATGTATGAGAATTACTATATGAAGTGTTAGAAATTTAGCAGTGTGCAAAGCAGAAAAGGGGTCTATATTGTTAACACTGATATAGAGTCTAGTGGGGTGGGGATACATGATTAGATTTATCCTTACAAATTGTAACAACCTCTGCAAGAAGTATAGTTCCTTATGAGAGAGCAGAGCAGTGGCTTGGATTTAACCTGGCCAAGGACAGGCTTCCCCACTGGCTCAGCTGGTAAAGATTCCGCCTGCAATGCAGGAGACCTGCATTCGATCCCTGGGCTGGGAAGGTCCCCTGGAGAAGGGAAAGGCCACCCACTCCAGTATTCTGTTCTGGAGAATTCCATGGACGGTATAGTCCATGGGGTCACAAAGAGTGGTACACGACTAAAACTAAGCAACTTTCCCTTTCATTTGGAGGAGCTGGGAATACCGCTCAGAAGTGACATAGGTCTAGAAGATGAACGGCAGTTCTCAGGTGAAAAAGGACACACACGAGCACTTCCGGCAGAAGCAAGACTATGCACAAGTTGTGTACTTTGGAAACTGTTATGGTGGAATATTTGGTGGAGCAATATTTTGATGTTAAATTGTGTGTGCATGGTTTTTCAAATCCTTCTACTAGCCACATTGCTTCTCAAGCAGAAACTAGGGCTTTCCAGATGAATTGCCCTCAGGCAAAGCATGGTATAGAAAGAATAAAAAATTGATTGCTTTGCTTTTGAGTACTGGGTATTTTAAAATTAATAGCATAGATATATACCTTTAAAACCATGGCTTTCAATGCCAAGATCCAAACATAAGATAGAATTCTAAGAAACTGGCTTAAAATAGGAACAAAAAGCCTAGGGGTCTGAATGAATAAATTATAGAATGTACAAAAATGCATAATTACATAAGAATTTTTTCCTCCTTGAAGAAGCTAATGGTCCAACTATCTGTGGAATAGGGCAATTTAGAGGGATGAGCTGCATAGTTTTCTGGGAAAAGTCCTGTGGCCATGGACAGGGTGTCAGGGTAATTGAAATATGCTTGAAGGATGAAAGAACAGAGTGAGTGTGGGTCTCATTACCCACGAGGTATTCAGAAAAACTGTGTCCAACATAGCATCTAAAGAGTGCAATAGCAGTAGCATGAGGTACTAAGATAATACAGTAGACTAAAGGAAGGTCTTACAAACACATACCAACCTGGGATGAAGTGGCAGGAAGAAGCAGCTGAGAGGTCTGCTTAGCTGGATGAATCTCCGTGGCTGGGATGAAAAAGCCCTAGTGGCTCAGATGGTAGAGCGTCTGCCTGCAATGTAGGAGACCCAGGTTCGATCCCTGGGTTGGGAAGATCCCCTGGAGAAGAGAATGGCAACCCACTCCAGTCAGTACTCTTATCTGGAAAATTCCATGGACAGAGGAGCCTGGTAGGCTACAGTCTATGGAGTCGCAAGAAGTTGGACATGACTGAATGACTTCACTTTCACTTTCTTTGACTTTATCACTGGAATCCTGGCAGGGTCATGGTCACCATCAGCAGATTCAATAAGGATAGACTATTTGTTTTTTGTATTCTGGATTGAATTATTTGTTTATGTTTATTCAGCAATCACTTGTGTTCTGTACATTGGGTGGAAATAAATGAAAACCAACCAAATGAGGACAGGCAGTGGCTATTTATTCAGAGCTAGTTATAGCAAGAGTCAGCCACCATCACTTATGTTTGACAGAGACTTAGAGGCAGAGAGAGGAGAGGAAAAGTTTTATAATGAAAAAAGGAAAGGCTTTAGGTGTTCCCTACTGGAAATCTATTGGCATGTGGAAGCTGGAGTTGGGGTAACTAAAAGTGAGAAGTCCTGTGAAGGTAGTTAAGGGTGCACAGGACTTTCTCTGGGTTAGTCCTAATTTGATCACAGAGACAAAAATTTAGGCTATCAGCAATTAATCACACCCTGGTCATTTTAAAGCAATTGTTGCAGGGATTATTTGACATTTTAGGTTGGTTGCTAGAGATAGTTGTCTATAACTTCCTACCAGTCTAACTTAAAGTAGTTTGACTTCCTGATCTAGTTACCATAGAAAAGCCGTTGGTTTCCTGGGATGGTTACAGAAGATGCGAGTCAGAGTTCCATTTCTGTATTTGGCCTAGCCATTGCCCATATGAATATTCATCCTCTGAGTTATTTGTACTTTGTCTGTGCCTGCTTTTAATATTTTCTTGTATACTTGGTTTTCAGCAGTTTGCCTGTGATATACCCAGGTGTGTTTATATGTGGGTGTATGCGTATAAGTTCTCACTGGGATTTGTTGAGCTTCTTAGATTTGTGGGTTGAGATTTTTCATCATTTTCTTCAATTTTTCATGCTTTGATTTTAAAAAAAATTTTACTCTCATTTTCTGTCTTTTCCCCTCTTGATATTCCAGTTGTAATATTGCATGTTAAACTCATTCAAAGACACTGTATTCTCCAATACCATAATTTGCATTTGATGCTTCCTTAGTGTGTCCAGTTTTCTACTGAAATACACTATCACTTTACCCAATATATCAATATTTTGCTGTAAATTGTTTAACATGTTAATTACTAATGATAATTTTATTAAAGTCCAAGATGCTAATTTCAATAACTGAATTTTTGTGGATCTATTTACTTTGCCTTTTTTTTATTATTATGGATAAGCTTTACCTTCATATATCTTATAAAGTTTTATTGTATTCTGGACATCATTAGAAAGGAATGCTTGAAGTATACCATTTTATTGTTTTATTTCCCAGGTAATAAAAATCCCTTCCATGCCTGGTGGTTAGGGTAAGGGATTAACCATTCCAAATTCCTCTTATTGCTGGGTCATAGTTTTAATTATATTGAGTTCATCTTTAATTTGCCAAACCCCTAACCTCCCAGGAGTTTTTCATCTTGTCCATATTTCAACAGACAGGAGACTGTATTGTAGTCACAAATATGTTTGTTTACTGTTGAATTTCAATTACAGAGGATTTTGGAGTGCAATTATTGCAAGAATGTTAAGGAACAAGCAACTTATTTTTGCATTTTTCCCCTCTACTGCTGCCTTTTTAGTAGATTTGGGGAGAAGAAGAAGAAGAATTGACATACTAAAGTTTTTTTTTTTAATATTTGGGGCTATTTTCAGTTTTTAAAGTATTCACTCAACCAAATTGTTATCTTGTCTTGCCTGATTTCTCCTCGTCCCTGCAGAGCCTCTCCATCCGTATCAGGTCTGCTCCTCCTCTGTCCATACACATTCACGTCCACTGTCAGGTATGGAAGCTGCAGAAGCTCTTTGCTCATCTCATTCTCCTCCTATCTCACTGGCATGTTTTCTCAGTTTGTTTCTTAACTTTTTGTCAGTTGCTCTATTTCTTAAATTTGCTGGGCCTTGTGACTCAGTTTTCTAATGTTTTATTTTTTATGTGCAATCACTCCAGTGGTGACAACACTTAGACTCTTCATATCATCAATGCCATGACTAGTTAAATCTCCAAATCAGACTTCTACCTTTAACTCCAAACTTGTATTCCCAATACCCTATTTGACATTTCCAATTGGATATAGAATAAACATCTTAATACATCCAAAATTGAACTTCTCACCACAAAATAATAAAATACAAATTAACAAAACCCTCCAGACTGGCAGTCTTTTTACTCTCGATGATAATTCAACCATCTCAATGATAATTCCATCCTCCAGGTTGCTCAGACCAAAATATTTAGTCACTTGTGACTTCCTGCTTTCTATCATATACTCAGCATGCTATCAATCAGAAGATTTGCTAGTTCTTCCTTTTATCTTTAGAGCATGTCCAGAATCTGAACACTTATCTCCACTTCCATATCCACTATCCTGATCCAGACCACCAGCATCATTTGCCTGGCTTATTAAAGTAGCCTCAGATCTAGTCTCCCCGCCTCCATTCTTGTCTCCTTTCCTTGATTATATTCTCAACCTGGGTGATCCTTTTGAAACTGCAGTCGGATCATGTCACTCTTGCTCAAAACCTTTCAGAGGCTTTTCGCATCTCTCACGTGTAAATTTTAAAGTCCTTTGTATGGTCTGGCTATAGGGCCCTTGTGCTGTACCTCAAACATGCCAGGTATACAAGGGCCTCGGGGTTCTCTGTGATTGTTGTTAATTTTGCCTGTTAATTGTTGTTAATTCTTGTATCTACACTGCTTGCTCCAATGCCTCCTTTGAGGTTGCTCAAATATCTTTCCAGTGAGGTCTTAAATGATCTGTTTATTTAAATTGCAAACTGTATATACCTCCTCCACCTTATTTTGCCCCATAACACTATTTTCTTCAATTATCTATGTAACTTACTTCCATCTTTTATTTTTTCTCTTCCCTCATTGCAATGTAAATGAGGGGATAAAAGACATTTTTTTTCCCTGTTTTGTTCAGGCTGTATACATAGAATAATGCCTGACACATAGAAGGTATTTTAAAATGTGTTTATATATTACTAGCTGTTTTTTTCTAACTTGGCTACCAATTCATATTGCTAGCCTGAGTCTTTACACTGTCACAGTCTAAAGATGAAAAAGTTTCCTGGTTTTACAGTGATACCTTGTCCCCTTCATATTATTCTGTTATATTAATTGTGCTAGAGTTTGCAGATTATAGTTATAGTTAGAATAAAACAAGCAAACACGATTTTCTTGAACCAAAGGTTAAGTGTTATCCTAGGAAAAGGAACATATATTTGTACTCCATCTTCCAAAAAATTGCTTTGTAAATGTTAAAGTACTTTTCAAATATAAATAATTGAAATATTTTGCATAGTAGACAGCTTTGGAATATTTTAGTACTGATTTGACATATCAGCTCTCTACTGAAAACTACATGCTGCTTTTATGTATTTTAGAGCCTACAATGTAAGTTAAGTTTGGACATTCAAATTCCATGTAAATAATTTAATGCTTAATAACAGTGTTCCAAAATAATTTTTCCCTTTATACAAAATTCAAGTATATTTAAATTCATAGTGAAACCTATAACCATGTTCTAATCAGGTGTAAAGACTGAAATAATTGGGGGAAAAGCAGAAATTGAAAAAACAATGAATAACATTTCATGTTTAAGAATAGTAATGAAGAACTTTGCATTTTAGCATAATTAAAAAATAAAAATCTCTTGAGAGTTATTTTGATAATTCTCAAGACTGAATGAATCATCTAGGATAAAGAAATTTTAATTTGCAGTAAATAAAAATGCATGTCCCAAATTTGCCTTCTATTTTAGATTAATTATTGGTAGCTATTATTTTAAAAATTTATATAGACATTACTTTGAATCTCTGTAAATATTCCAAAGCCAATTTCAAAATTGTTATTTTTTTGTTAGAATGGATAGTTAAGTTCATCCTGAAAGTCTGCTTACATATTTTAGATATTAATAATTCTTAAGTCAAACTCTTGAGACTTGTGTTTTGAAGATCTATATAAATATTTAAAATCTCTGAAAGATGTAATTTAGTGGTAAAAATGGAAATTCTGCATGGACATTTCCTCATATTCAAGCAAAGTCTTACATTAAATCAAAGAAACAAATACTTGGAAATTACTAAAACTTAATTTCTTAGTGCATTTTATAATCTCCTATCAAAAGTCCTTAGCCTTTATCACCTATCATCAGATTATATAGCAAATAGATTATTCAAAACTTTAAAACAATTATTGAAATATATATAAGAGAGAATATATGCATGAGCCTTCAAATTAAAAAGTAAAAGAATCATTACAATTTCAGCACATTTCATAGTATAATGGTATAACAATACATCATATAATACTTTTTGAAGGGGAACTCATTTGCATGCTGAAAACTTTGCTGGTATTACAGATGATAAAAGTCATGCATTTTAGCCTTTTTTTAAGAGAAGAAACTAATTTCTTTCGATGAAACTTTTTTTTTAATAAATTTATTTATTTTAGTTGGGGGCTAATTACAATATTTTAGTGGTTTTTGCCATACATTGACATGAATCAGACATGGGTTTACATGTGTTCCCCATCCTGAACCCCCCTCCCACCTCCCTCCCCATCCCATCCCTCTGGGTCATCCCATTGCCCCAGCCCTGAGCATTTGTCTCATGCATCGAACATGGAATGGTGTTCTGTTTCACATATGATATATACATGTTTCAATGCTATTCTCTCAGAATGTCCCACCCTCACCTTCTCCCTCAGAGTCCATAAGACTCTTCTGTGCATCTGTGTCTCTTATTCTGTCTCACATATAGGGTTATCATTACCATCTTTCAAATTCCATATATATGCATTAGTATACTGTATTGGTGTTTTTCTTTCTGGCTTACTTCACTCTGTATAATAGGCTCCAGTTTCATCCATCTCAATAGAACTGATTCAAATGTATTCTTTTTAATGGCTGAGTAATATTCCATTGTGTATATTGATGAAACTTTTAGCATGTCTAATATTCAACTTTTTGGATCTCTGGATTTTAGAATATATTGTTATATCATTTTAATTTCAATGGGCATGTAGGGAGAATTCATCTAACTGAAAATGTGCTAGAAGGCAGTTGTTTTTTTTAAATTTTATTGTTGAAGTATAATTGTTTTATTAGTTTCTGCTGTACAATAAAGTGAAACAGCTACATGTGTACATAATATCCCCTCCCTTTTGAGCCTCCTCCCCCCTTCTCCTCATCCCACCCCTCTAGGTCATCACAGATCACCCAGCTAAGCTCTCTGTGTTACACAGCAGGTTCCCAATAGCTACCTGTTTTACACATGATGGGTATATATGTCAAAACTTCTCTCCCAGTTCGCCCCACCCTACCCTTCTTCCCCTGTGTCTACATGACCATTCTTTACATCTGAGTCTCTATTCCTGCCCTGCATATAGGTTTATCTGTATCTTTTTTCTAGATTCCATATATATGCATTAATATGTGGTATTTGTTTTTCTGTCTTCACTCTATATGACAGAAATTTCTTGCATTCCTATACACTAACAACAATGAAAGATTAGAAAGAGAAATTAAGGAAACCATTCCATTCACCACTGCAACAAAAAGAATGAAATACCTAGGATTAAACTTACCTAGAGAGACAGAAGACCTTAAGAGACAGAAAACTGTAAGACTCTGATGAAAGAAATCAAACACGACACAAACAGATGGAGAGATACAACATGTTGTTGGTTTGGAAGAGTCAATATTGTGAAAATAACTGTACCACCCAAAGCAATCTACAGATTCATTGCAATACCTCTCAAATTACCAATAGCATTTTTCACTGAACTAGAACTAAACGCTTTACAATTTGTATGGAAACACAAAAGCCCCTGAAAAGCCAAAGCAATCTTGAGAAAGAAAAGTAGAGCTGGAGAAATGAGGCTCCCTGACTTCAGACTGCAAGACAAAGCTACAGTAATCAAGACGGTATAGATTAATGGAACGTGATAAAGCCACACACCTCAAAAGGTATGAGCACCTTTTCTTTGACAAAGGAGGCAAGAATATATATTGGAGAAAAGACAGCCTCTTCAGTAAGTACTGCCGGACAAACTAGGAAGCTACATGTAAAAGAATGAAATTAGAACACTTCCTAATATCACACACAACTCAAAATGGATTAAACACCTAGATGTAAGGCCAGACCAAAAAAACCCTTAGAGGAAAACTTAGCCAGAACACTCTTTGACATACATTGCAACAAGATCCTTTATGACCTACCTCCGAAAATAATGAAAATAAAAACATTCTAACTCCTATTAAAACTTCATTAAGCTAGATTTCAGTGCTAACTTCTAATGAGATTATACCCCTTTCTCTTCTAAGAAATGCAGTAATATACCTATTTGAATACCTTGTTCAAGTTTTGTTACTAGTTGTCTGTTTTATTGAGTTCACTTAATAAATGGTATGGACCTAACAGAAGCAGAAGATATTAAGAAGGGGTGGCAAGAATATACAGAAGAACTGTACAAAAAGATCTTCATGACCAGATAATCATAATGGTATAATCGCTCACCTAGAGCCAGACAACCTGGAATGTGAAGTCAAGTGGGCCTTAGAAAGCATCACTACGAACAAAGCTAGTGGAGGTGATGGAATTCCAGTGGAGCTATTTCAAATCTTTAAAGATGATGCTGTGAAAGTACTGCATTCAATATGCCAGCAAATTTGGAAAACTCAGCAGTGGCCACAGGACTGGAAAAGGTCAGTTTTCATCCCGATCCCAAAGAAAGGCAATGCCAAAGAATACTCAAACTACCACACAATTGCACTCTTCTCACGTGCTAGCAAAGTAATGCTCAAAATTCTCCAAGCTCGGCTTCAGCAATACATGAAGCATGAATTTCCTGATGTTCAAGCTGGTTTTAGAAAAGGCAGAGGAACCAGAGATCAAATTGCCAACATCCGCTGCATCATCGAAAAAGCAAGAGAGTTCTGAAAAAACATCTATTTCTGCTTTATTGACTATGCCAAAGCCTTTGACTGTGTGGATCACAATAAACTGTGGAAAATGCTGAAAGAGATGGGAATACCAGACCACCTGAATTGCCTGTTGAGAAATCTGTATGCAGGTCAGGAAGCAACAGGTAGAACTGGACATGGAACAACAGACTGGTTCCAAACAGGAAACGGAGTACGTCAAGGCTGTATATTGTCACCTTGCTTATTTAGCTTATATGCAGAGTACATCATGAGAAACGCTGGGCTGGAAGAAACACAAGCTGGAATCAAGATTGCTGGGAGAAATATCATTAGCCTCAGATATGCAGATGACACCACCCTTATGGCAGAAAGTGAAGAAGAACTAAAAAGCCTCTCGATGAAAGTAAAAGAGGAGAGTGAAAAAGTTGGCTTAAAGCTCAACATTCAGAAAACTAAGATCATGGCATCTGGTCCCATCACTTCATGGCAAATAGATGTGGAAACAGTGTCAGACTTTATTTTGGGGGGCTCCAAAATCACTGCAGATGGTGATTGCAGTCATGAAGTTAAAAGATGCTTACTCCTTGAAGGAAAGTTATGACCCTCCTAGATAGCATTTTAAAAAGCAGAGACATTACTTTGCCAACAAAGGTCTGTCTAGTCAAGGCTATGGTTTTTCCAGTAGTCATGTAGATGTGAAAGTTGGACTGTGAAGAAAGCTGAGCGCCAAAGAATTGATGCTTTTGAACTGTGGTGTTGGAGAAGATTCTTGAGAGTCCCTTGGACTGCAAGGAGAACCAACCAGTCCATACTAAAGGAGTGTTCATTGGAAGGATTGATGCTGAAGCTGAAACTCCAATACTTTGGCCACCTCATGCAAAGAGTTGACTCATTGGAAAAGACCGTGATGCTAGGAAGGATTGGGGGCAAGAGGAGAAGGGGACGACAGAGGATGAAATGCCTGGATGACATCACTGACTTGATGGACAGGAGTTTGGGTGAACTCCGGGAGTTGGTGATGCATAGGGAGGCCTGGTGTGCTGTGATTCATGGGGTCACAGAGTTGGATATGACTGAGCAACTGAACTGAACTGAATAAACCCAAAGAACTGTCTACATAGAATGTATTTTCTATTTCATGAGTAACTACTGTGTATTCAAAACATTTTTGTCATATAAACAAGACATTTATAAATTACATATATGCTAAAAACACCATGTGGAATAAAATTCATGACAGCAAATGTTTATGTGTAGCAATGATCATGGTAAGATGCTTTCGGTAGACAATCTGAAATATGCTTAGAACATTTGTAAGACTTGAATGAGTTTTTTCAATTTTGGTAAAATCAATAATGCATGATGACAAACTACAGAAATATATGTAACAATTGATTCATATCACAATTAATAATACTAATGAATTATATGCCCCAGTTTCACAAAGTGAAATATAATTTATTTATATCTACTACTATTAGTAATACTGCATATTTGTTTCGCATTTTAAAACTTCAGAGAGCAATTTTGATAACAATAATGATTAGGAACAGTAATTAGATATTTCATAATTTGAAATGCATTATTAGGATAAAAATTTCATTAACATGTGATCCTCAAAAACAGTTTCTTTTTATAAATGATTAGATGTCAGTCTCTCTATTTCCACTGACCCCATTTCAGATGAACTTCTGAATGGCAGTTATAAGGTAGAAGGCTTTTAAGATATCATAGTATATGTGGAGGGAGGAAAAGGTCATGTGACTTGAGGCTGTATCTAGTCTATATAATACCCTTCATTGTGTAGAAGCACAATATTATATGCATGAGGTGTTGATGATAATTCTGTATTGTAGCCTTAATTTTTCTTTATTCTTTGACCTTCATCGTTAAAATTTCAACAAATAAGAGAAGTTGAGTAAGGATAGACTGTTTAGCCCAGTGGTCTCGTTTTCACTTTCCTTGGACTTATTTGATCCTCAGTAATGCTGGTCCTACACCAATAAAAGAGGAAATATGTTTTGTGCTTCATAGATCAGTATGCTGATTGTATTGTGTAGGTTGTACTTGACTTTATAATTGCTGATTCTTTCTAAACATAAGAACCATTCAATCATGCCAGTCAATATGCAAGCAAGAAAAAATGTGACTTTCGAACTACATAAATAGAATTAATTTTTCCTGTACATTAGTTTAACCATAATAAAAGCTCTTTTATAGAACTTTAGAATGTATGTTTTTAAGTAGAAAGATTTCAACTTGAAAATACTTGAGCTTTAGTGTAAGATTCAGTGATATATTAATGATATGACTAATTTACAAATTTACTAATTTATCATATAATAATAAAGCACTACGTAATATCTGGAAGCAATAGTGTTTGTTTATATTTTTGTTGCCTTAACGATTTATAAAGCATGTCTATGGGCATTATTTTCTTTGGGCAAAATGTAGACAGAAAGATTAGCTTTCTTTTATGCCCTCTTAAGAGCTATGAACACTCAGACTTGAAGAGATGATTTCTGTCCAATCATACACTATAAGTGCAAGAGAAAAGGTCTCAATCTATTTCTGGATATAGTTAATTTCTTTTGTGAATATGCACTATTGCTTTCTCCTTGCTTTTGTCAAAGTCCAAATGACTTCTTTCTATGATATAATATTGACATTTTCCATCTGTTTGCCTATTTTAATTTTGATATGTAAATATATATATATATATGTGTTTATGTATGTGTGTGAAATGGCTGTTTGAGTGAAATTGAATACATTACTACTATTTTTTAAAAAAACAGATAATCAGGTGACCTCTCCTTTGGTATATTCTACTGCAAAGTAGACCAAAATCATCTCTAGAAATTTTGAACACTTCGAAAAATGGGATGGAAATAGAAGTTATATATTTATAAGGAGAAGATTGTGCCTTATATTTTTAGCTAGTTTATAGTATTCTAGCAGAGGCTTCTTTAGGAATGATTCAGGCTTGTTGAGGTTCTGATATGTCCGCCTTGCCCTTCAGCTGAGACTCATAACTGAGACTTAGGGTCCATCACCCAGTGCTGTGTTTCTGTACTTCTCTCAAGTATTTATTATGTTTCCACTCTCTATCCTCTCTGAGACTTCTACAGATCTGTTTCTTCTTTCATTCCTTCAAATGAATCTTTGGGTTACTCATTAATATTCCAGGTTTTGATATTTGTTTGCCATTTCTTATCTTCATTTCCTTCTTTTACCCATTTTATTACATCATCCAGTCTTGTCCTTATTTCACTTTTTTCTATGTCCCTGCTTTACTTTTTACCTATCGTGATAGACTTTATGTCTTTTCTAGCACACATCATTCTAAATAATACATACTTACTTCAGTAATTGATGGCAAGAGTTAGTTCATATGTTATGAGGATATGTTAAACAATGATATACAATGGTAACTATTAACTAACTCTTCACTCTTTATTCATTTAGGGCTATGCTGGGCCTTTGTTGCTTTGTGCAGGCTTTTCTCCAGTCACAGTGAGTGGGGGCTACTCTTCATTGTGGTGTGCAGTCTTATTGAGTGGTGGATTCTCTTGTTGTGGAGTACAGGCTCTAGGCATGCAGACATACGTAATTGCAGCATGTGGGCTCAGCAGTTGTGGCTCATAGGCTCTAGAGCCTGGGCTCAGTAGTTATGGCACAAAGGCTTAATTGCTTCATGGCATAGGGATCTTCCCAGACCAGGGATCAAACCCGTGTCTCCTGCAGCGGCTGGTGGATTCCTCTCCACTGTACCACCAGGGAAGTCCTGTTCACTCTTTTTAAATGTTGTAAGATACAACAGGAGCTTCCCTGGTGGCTCAGTTGGTAAAAAATCTGCCTACAATGCAGGAGACCAGAGTTTGATCCCTAGGTTGGGAAGATCCCCTGGAGGAGAGCATGGCAACCCACTCCAATATTCTTGCCTGGAGAATTCCCCTGGACAGAGGAGCCTGGTGGGCTGAAGTCCATGAGGTTACAAAGAGTTGAACATGACTGAGTGACTAAGCACACAGGATACAACAGGTATTGAAGATGTGGTCTCTTTACCTTAGTGAATGTATAATATTGATGTTAAAAATATTACATGATATATAAATAATATAAATGGTAGATGTTACAATCAACTGGCTATACTTTCTTTTCCTTCATTTATGCATGGTTCTTATGAGTTATTACTCCACTAATGTAGAGCTGATGAAAACAAAAAATGTAGCTTCCCTAAGCCAACTTTATACTCAACCCAGAAATGTAGCTCTAGCAGTGCTAGATATGTGCCTTGAAAGAATGTGTTTAGTTCAGACTACTGGTCAATTTTCCTGTTGGAACATTTTAGTTATCTGACCACCATCCCATAAGGTTATCTTGTGCACATGGTATTCTCCACTTGAAACTACTATAATGAACAGTATGAGAGACAAATAGTTCTCTTCCCATAAATCTAGGGCTATAGGATTGGAATGTTGGTAATAATACCTCACTGAATTTTTTTAATTCACTATGTCTTGAAGAACAACATTAAGATAATGCTTATTATCGTAATAGCAAATGCTATTATTAAAATTATTATATGTAAGATTAGTGTTTATTCATACAACATTAATTCAGCAGACATTTTCCAGATATCTGTTATGAACTAATGATTAAGCTAAATACGAGCATGTATTCTTAGTCCTTAATTATATTCTCTGACATTTGATAACATATATCTCAGCGGTTGCTATATATAACAACATAAAGCTGTTTTCATTTTATAAGGCATCTTAGAATTTCTTTCTGTGTGAAACTCGGGTCACTTGGAGCATGTTAGCCTTGTATATTACTCGGAGTTAATTTGAAGTTCTGTTTTCAGAAGAAAGAAAAATACTGAATGTCTAGAAATAACTTTACAACTCGAAATAAGTCACACAACAAGATAGAATGTGATGTCTTTCTGCAGATACATAGCACCTTTATTCTGAGGAGGTCAGAGTGTTCCATATACATTTATCTCATTTCCACCAAGATTTTCCTTCTGCAGTAATTGCCAAAACACAGAGAAGTAACATTTCTTACCTCAGGTCATGAAGCCCTCCTCCATAAATAACCAACTATATCTCTTTTCTAAGCCTTGGTTTTCTCTACAACATGGTTCAAAAATACGTTCATTTTCTCTTAAAATGATGAATTACTTCAACTAACAAATACTGTGCATCTACTGATAGTAGGCGCTGCTCTGGGTACTTGGGATAAACCAGTAAGCCACGTAGAGGGAAAACCCTCCCTTTGTCCTCCTTACACTTCTATTTTAATGAGAGAAAGTGGGTAGCGTGGGGGAGACTGATAATAAACACTGTAAATTAGTAACTTACAATCTTTTGATGAGAGATAAATGCAAAGGAAAAATAGAGTAGTTAGGGGTAAGTTAACCAGTGGGATGGGAGCTTGAAAAGTTTAATACATATGGTGCAGAACTAATTTAAGTTCCCAACTATAATATATAAAGCAATACTAAAAAGTGGTTTAAAATGAAAATTTAAAAACAGTTGTGTGGAGTGTTTTGCATATTCAAATTGACGAGAACTGAATTTATTAATTCGACTTTGCAAGCATGTATTGAAAAGAATTCTGTCTAAAAGTACTGTTTCACTGATTGTAAGTACAAGTGTAGTAATAGTATAGATTCTACTGTCAAACTGCTCAGAGCCTGGGAGACATGATACTCTGGTTATCTATAAAGATACCAACTTCAAAGAATGATTATTTAAAGCCATACCATTTTATGATCTCATGATTCTGTGGGTTGACAGATTACTGTAATGCTTGTGCTCTTTGTGATATCTCCTGGGACTCTCATGTCTGAGAGCTTGGTTGGCCTGGACCATCAGAAGTGGCTCAGTCATATGCTTGATGCCTTGGTGGGGAAAGGCTGGAGGTTCCTTTCCTCTGGGACATTGGGTTACTAGAACAAATGGCCTTGTTTTATTTCTTACGTCAGGACCTCTTCTTCCCTTTGTGGCTTCCGTGTAGTTCTGCCCCTGGTTTCTCTACATGGTGCTTCTGACAGGTAGTAAGACTTCTTAGAGGCTTCCCTGGGGTTCAGATGATAAAGAATCTGCCTTGAAATGCAGGAGACCTGGGTTTGATCTCTGGGTCAGGAAGATACCCTGGAGAAGGGAATGGCAACCCACTCCAGTATTCTTGCCTGGGAAATCCCATGGAAAAGGAACCTGGCAGTCTACTATCCATGAGGTCGCAAAGAGTCAGACACAGCTGAGTGACTAACACTTTCACTTTTTCACTTTCAAGACTTCTTACTGGATGGTCCAGAGGTTCCACAAAGAACAAAAATAGAGACAATCGGACCTTCTTAAGAGATAGGTCCTGAGCTTCCACAGGGTCACTTCCTCTACATTCTACTGGTTAAAGTGAGTCCCAGGCAATTCCAGATTCAGGGAGGGTATTTCACAAGGGGAAAATTTTGTGCAAATAGGATTCACAAGTCACTTGGGGCTATTTGTGAAGACTAACAATCCCAGTAGTCATGTATGGATGTGAGTGTTGGACCAGAAAGAAGGCTTAGCACCAAAAAATTGATGCTTTCAAACTGTGGGGCTGGCAAAGACGCTTGAAAATCCTTTGGACTGCAAGGAGATCAAACCAGTCAATCTTAAGGGAAATCAACCCTGAATATTCATTGAGAGGACTGATGCTGAAGCTGAACCTCCAATACTTTGGCCACTTGATGTGAAGAACAGACTCACTGGAAAAGACCCTGATGCTGGGAAAGATTGAAGGCAGGAGGAGAAGGGGATGACAGAGGATAAGATAGTTGGATGGCATCACCAATTCAATTGGACATGAATTTGAACAATCTCCAGGAGACAGTGAAGGACAGGGAAACCTTCCATGCTGCAGTCCATGGGGTCACAGAGTCAAACACAATTGAGCGACTGAACAACAACAATTGCAGGAGACAGTGCTATCTGTCTTCAGTGGAAGCACTGAAGCTGGACATCTGGAAATCTGGTGTTTTTGGGAAAGGCTTCCAAAAACAAGATGATGATGAAGTAAACCTTAAAGGAAAAGTCAGAATTTTCCAGCAAAACATACACCAGGCAAAGAGAGAGAGCATGAGACATACACAAGGCGTGGTGTCAGAGAAGAGTGTCATGCGTTTCAAGAACTTCCAGTTCCTTAAAACAAGATTAAAGTCGAGCCTCTTGTTAAATGATGAGGAGGAAGGCAGACCTTTGATCCAGGGGTATCTTTATAAATGAGAATTGCTCTCAGAAAGTTACTGTGAGGATTAAATTATATCATTCCTCTGGCATATATATAGTTATATTTATATACATACATACACACACATACACACTAGGTGTCTATACATATATGTTGTTACAATACTAATTGATTTCTTTTTTTAATTATTGGAGTAGAGTTGCTTTATGGTGTTGTATTAGTTTCTGCTGTACAGCAATATGAATCAGTGATATATACACATATATCCCTCCCTTTGGGATTCCCTCCCACTCAGGTCACCACAGGGCATTAAGTGGGTGCTCTGTGCTCTACAGTGTGTTCTTATTAGTTACCTATTTTATATATAATATCAATAGTGTACTGATCAGTGTACTCAGTAGTGTCCCACTCTTTTGCAACCCCATGGGCTATAGCCCACCAGGCTGCTTTGTCCATGGAATTTCTTAGGCAGGGGATCTTCCTGAGCCAAGGATCGAACCTGCATCTCCTGCACTGCAGGTGAATTCTTAGCTCTGAGCCTCCAGGGAAGCCTAGTATCAATAGTGTATATATGTCAATTTCAATCTCCCAATTCCTCCCCCCACCGCTGCCCCATATCCATGCATTTGTTCTCTGCGTCTGTGTCTCTTATTTTTCTGCTCCGCAAATTGGCCTCTCTTGTGGCTCAGCAGTAAAGAATTCACCTGCAGTGCAGGAGATGGAGGTTCAATCCTTGGGTCGGGAAGACCCCCTGGAGGAGGAAATGGCAACCCACTCCAGTATTCTTGCCTAGGAAATCCCATGGACAAAGAAGCCTGGTGGGCTACAGTCCATGGGGTCGCAAAAGAGTCAGACATGACTGAGTACACTGACCAGTACTGTTTTTAATATTCCACACATATGTGTTAATATATGATAATTTGTTTTTCTTCACTCACTTTATTCTGTATGACACTCTCTAGGTCCATCTATGTCTCTACAAAACAAAACAAAACAATCCATTTCTTTTTATAGCTTTATAGCTTTTATATATTTATAGAATATATAGTAGTGTTCTCTTTCATATATGTACCACATCTTTTTTGTCCATTCCTCTATTGATGGACAACTAGGTGATTTCTGACACTTGCTTTGCCATGATGAGAGATTTGAATTTCATTCTGATATACATGGAAAGCCAAGTATTCTCAGAGAATCACTTTGCTATATGGGATTTATGGTAGAAAATAATGTATATTTCATTATCATTATTTATAAATTATTGTATGTGACACATTTTTATATCAGTGAAATTTAAAATATAAAATATGCTGTGCTTTTTTGGAGAACTTGTTAAACACTGCCAGCACATTAAAGATGTCATTTTCCTATGTCATCCTGTTTCCTGTATGTCCCTCATTCTCTTTTCTCTACTTGTTATGCACTCAACTCGACGTTTCAACCTAGATATTCTCGGCTGTTGTTGTTTAGTCACTAAGTCATGTCCAACTCTTTGCAGTCCCATGGCTTATAATCCTCCAGGCCTCTCGGTCCATGGGATTTCCCAGGTAACAATACTGGAGTGGGTTGCCATTTCCTTCTCCAGGGGATCTTCCCCACCCAAGGATCTAACTTGCATCTCCTGCATCTGTATTCCAGTTCATTAATTCTCTATACTTTTCTCTCCAACTACTATCAACTGTAAAGCCTATCATAAATACTTAATGTTAAATATCTCATGTTTAAAATTATTGACTCTCTCTTTGATTTCATTACAGAAATTCTCACTATGGTGAAATTCCCACCTCTTTTCATTCATGTCCTTAAATATAACAATCACAGTTATTTCAAGAGAGCAACTAGGTTTTCGGTATATCTTTCTACTGCCTGTTTTTCTGTGATCTATTTTTTTCTCCTTGATCCTATTTTTTTGGTATTCCTTATCATGTTTAAAAAATTAAATTTCAGATATTGAGTATGAAAAATAGTAGAGTGTCTGGGCAATGTTATCTGACTTAGAATGAGTTTCTCTTATCAATTTTTATGCAGATAAGGAGGCCCAGATTATCTGATCAAGTTTGAACTGATGGGATGCTGGGTTTCAGTTCTTATAATAAGCTTCCTTCTGCATCTTTTCTTCTTCCACTCATAGGGTCTAACCTTCAAGAGATGCCAATAGGTAGCCAGGTTTTTTTTACAAAAGCGCTTCATCCATACAATTCCTTATGTTTTCAGTCCAGAACTGGGACTGCAGTAAACATTGCTCTGTTTTTTTTATTTTATTTTTTAAGCAATTTTCTGTTTGTCTTCTTTACCTTTTGCCCAGTGCTACTTAAAAATAGGCCAAAGTCCTAAGGCTAAAACCATGAGTCATGTTCTCACTTCCATGCTACCACCCTTTCTCCCTAGGATCATAACTCCTCTAATCCTGGCTACCTTCGCCCATATGAAGTCTTTTTTTTTTTTTTCCTTTACGGTATTATGAGATTTCTAAAAGTTCTCCTCTTTTCTCTGCCTCCTAGCCATGTGTACTTAGACTTCAGCCTCTCCTCACAAGAAAATCAGCATTTGCCCTGAGGGGGAAAGTTGCTTGGAGAATGTTGTTTCCCAAGTTCTGGGATTTCCTTCTCTTAGGGATCTTGGGCTCTTTCATCCTGGTGGTCAATAGGCTGATGCCTTCAAACACATGTCAAGTATACATTTTTAATAATTAGCTGGTTGTTCTCATTGGTAGCATTGGCCTGTTTCAGTCTGTTCCATCATGATTGTATCTACTCCCCTTTGATGATTTCATAACTCTGCACCTAGAACTGTGCCTGGTACACAGAGTATGTGTTGGATAAACGTCTACTTCCTACATTAGATAGTGAACTCAGTGAGACAGGGCCAGTGATCTAAGTCTTCATATCCCAGCCCTCAGCTTAATACCTATTAAAACAGGTGCTGAATATTTTTGTTCATAAGTGAAAGTGTTCCTCCTGTAAAACCAAAAGGGATTATGTTGTTCATTTGCAACATGATCCCACTCCTCCTAATCTGTAGCTATTGTTTAGCAAACAGTTCTTAAAATAGAATTAATTCAAAGGAGTGCTGTGTATTTAAAACTTCATTCCTTGATGTCCTTGTTCATTTGCTAAGTTGTGTGCAACTGTTTGCGACCCGATGGCCCATGGCATACCAGGCTACTCTGCCCTCCACTGTCTCCTGGAGTCTGCTCACATTCATGTCCTTTGGGTCAGTGATCTACCGAACCATCTCATCCTGTCACCCCCTTCTCCTTTTGCCTTCAACCTTTCCCAGCATCAGAGTCTTTTCCAGGGAGTCAGATCTTCGCATCAGGTGGCATATTGGAGCTTCTGCTTCAGCATCAGTCCTTTATTTATTAAATTTTATAAATCTGTAAAGTTTACAAACAATTTTATAAAAAATTAGATTTATTGACAGATTTACATTTCTTTTCTGATCTATTTCCCTAGTTATTATATAATCACTTTGCTTTATTACATATTAAAGCCATATAAATGATATGAAAAGTACTTTTGTATATTTATTGAGTTCATATCCTATATCAGATAATGGTGTTAGAGATGGGAGACGAAAGATGAATAATATGTAGTCTCTGACTTCCGTATTCTAAGTAATTCCTAATTTTTAAGTAGCATTTCCTCTATGTTGGGCATTTTTATAAGAAATTTACATATATTTATTCCTTGGATTTCTGTAAGAATTCCATGAGAAAAGTACTATTATGTTATCATTTTCCCCATTTTGAAAGGAGGAAACTGAGGCCCAGATAGATTAGTCATGTGGTTTGGAGTCTATGATCAGCGTCCAGCTGAGGTCTAGAGACTGTATCTAAGCCTTTCTACAAAAGAGGGATGCTTAGAGAAAAATCGATTTTGACCCACACTTTGCTCTCCTTGGGCTTCCCTGATAGCTCAGTTGGTAAAGAATCTGCCTGCAATGCAGGAAACCCCAGTTCAATTCCTGGGTCAGGAAGATCTGCTGGAGAAGGGATAGGCTACCCTCTCCAGGATTCTTGGGCTTCCCATGTGGCTCAGCTGGTAAAGAATTTGCCTGTAATGCGAGGGACTTGGGTTTGATCCCTGGGTTGGGAAGATCCCCTGGAGAAGGGAAAGGCTACCCACTCCAGTATTCTGGCCTGGAGAATTCCATGGACAGTTAATGGGGTTGCAAAGAGTCGGACGCAACTTTCACTTTTACTTTTGCTCTCCTTGCTGTGAGCCCCAGTGTCTTAACCTCATTCCTCAGAACTGCCTTGGGGTTCATCCTCAAAGCAAGTTTTCAGGGAAATGTTCTCTTCCCTACCCTTTCTATCCCCACTTCCCCTCAGATGAACATCTAACAGATATACTAATTATTATATTGAAAAGCAGGGGCTCAAAAAATAATACAGTGGAGAAAAAAATAAACAAATTTCTAGCAGTTGTGATTGCTGGCATTCCTATAACCTGTGTTGGTTATAACTCACATGCAAAATTCAAATCTAAGTTGTGGCACTTTTGTGTGACCTACTTTAAAAACTTAAAAAAAAAATAATACTGTTTTTCAGGGGCAGGAGAGCTGGAAAATATATAACATGATTGATTTCTAGGTAGTTAGTCTTAAAGGAATGGCAGATGGTAAACATTAGCTATTAGAGCAGGAAATTATTTCTTCAACATATTCTTTGAGCTCAGAGATTCTTTAAAAATAAGTAATTCTGGTTGGTTGATTTTGAAAGTAAACCATATGTTGTTTACATGTCTTGGCATTTATCCAGTTTCCCTGAAGAAGAGCGTGAAAAATGAAAAAAATAGCCTTTTACTAATTAGATAATAATGAACATCATGAAAACAAGTGTCATAAGTTTTTAAATTATGAGAATGGATCTTCAGAACAAGCTCCGGGAATAGGATCCTGGAGTAGGGAGGGGTGGTAAAAATTCTGCATATATGTATAAGGTGAGTACATGGGCATCCTGGAGATATAGCCCAAGGCACACATTCAACACATTTAACTGTTATTTATTACTATGATAGAAATCAAAAAAACAAATCAAAGTGAATTTTCAAATGCCCTGTCTATTTGATATGCATTACTAAGTGTAAACATGTGCATTATTTTCAATACTGAGGTACTCATTAATAACACAAAGTATTTCATACGTATTTGAATGACAAACAAGCAATAAGCCTGATGAGGGAGAGGATATATATATATATAGGTATCTATATCTATCTATCTATCTATCTATAGATATGCTTATGGCTGATTCGCATTGTTGTAGGGCAGAAACCAACACAACACTGTAAAGCAATTATCTTCCAATTTAAAATGAAAAAATAACAAAGACAAACAACTTCCACACATTATTTAATCTTCATTCTACATGTGGAAATAGAACCTTTATGCTTTACTAAATGAAATGACTTTTGCGGGGAGGATCCTATCCCTACAGTACCTGGCCATTGTGGGTGCTCAATAAATGTTTGTGCAATGAATGAATGAATGAGTAAATCAGCCAACTGACCAAAAAAGGTAGCCTGATGATTTTCCTAGAAGGCCAATAGGACGTTGGATTCGTCTAATATATAGATGCCCTCCCCTCTAAGTGATAGCCACATCCATCAGACCTGTTTTCTCTCTTCACTGGAAAGAGTGGGTGGAGATGATGCCAATTTTGTGGCTTCAGCCACATAGTCCCCGCTTCATGTGGGGGAAGGGTGGTGCTCGGTCAAAGCTGCTCCTGACATAAAGGACTGAGGAGTGGAGAGGATGATGGGGACATCCAGGAGTACAAAGGACAGTTTGGAGGACTCGTGGGTGATATCCGCATTCCTGGTGGTGGTACACTGAACCTTGGCTGCGGAGAGGGAGAAACTTTTCCAGTTCTGTGTCCTTTCTTCTCAACAAAAGAAATGGACAGGCTTGGATGCACTGGGATGTTTCTGGAGGAAAATGAATATGCAAAATAGGATACAATTAGGGCAACTCAAAGGCATTAATGACTATTTAAAATATGTAATAATGTGTATGTTAATTATGTTCCAAAAATATAACCGCTGTGTTTGAAAATAATATAGAAATTCTGCCCTCGTACAGTATGACCTGAGACTAGCTCTCTTCTGCTGTTGCAAAGACACTTAAAATTCCACCGATGATTATTTTTTGAAATGATTAACACTTATTGTGATTATTCTCCGGCTAATACATGTATGCAAAATGTGGCTGCAAGGATTTGCTTATGTTAGCATATCCCCTCCCCCACCCTGAAACCTCAAGGCTCCAGACATGGACGCTAGAGAGAAAATGGATGTGTGTGTGTGCGCGCGCGTGTGTGTGTAACCTTCAAGTTGATACAATGCGGATGATATACAAACAAACAAAAAGAAAGATAAAGCTTTCCACTTGATAATGCCATTCTCAACATATTAATATCATTTTAGAAAAACTTAGAGTAAGGAGAATGGTTTCAATTTAAGAGAGTAGTGTTTTAAATGAGCTATACAGAGCATTTAAAATTGGAAATTTAATATAACAGAGAATGGCACTTTTGTTAAAGAATGCTGTAATCTTCCAGCCGTGTTCTTAACCAGTGATCTCCCCGTAGCAAAATGCATAAATAATCAACAACCCAGTCTGTCAGTAAACTTGTTGGGGGATTAAATCCTAAAGGAAGGAGCCCATAGCCCTGAAGGAAAACTGAGTGCCTGTTTCCCTGAGTCTTTGAAGGCTCATCTCCGTAGTCCCACTGCTAGAATGTGCTCTGTTGTCATAGCAACCCCATCTCCTGCTTCATACAGGAAAGATTAGCTCTTACTGTGCAGAGGAGAGAATTTAGGGGAAGTCAGACTAATCCCTGGGTGCACTTGGAGAGAAAGGTTGGACCTCGCCTGAGGGATGCTCTCTCTGCCATGATAGAATTGGCCTGCCACAGACACTGGTATTAAGTTGAAGAGCAGAATTCACAGTAAGTTTCAGCTCCTCCAGAGTAGAATATTGATGAATGAGGTTTGTCTCTGTCTTGTTGAAGACCGTCCCATGCAGCAGTAGAATGACAGTAGGAGACTCTGATGAGACTGCCAATGTTTTCCTAGTTTTGGTGGTATTTAAAGGGTTGACCACATCAGGAACTTGAGGAAAAATTTTAGATACTTTTTGAAACATCCATCTGAAATCCTGGGGGCATGTCAAAATGAGATAGGCAAAAATAAATGTATTATATGTTTTGGGCATTTTATTTACCCTGGGTTTTTGCACATTTAAATTTAAAATCTCATAGAAAGAGAAACTCATGAAAAAAATCTTTATGTCGAAGCAGGTATGTTTCTTTAACTCTCAAAGTGATGAGAATTCATTTTAGGCTTGTAAATGTTCTTTTTCTATTGTATATACATGTTTTTGAATATCTTTTTAGAAGCATACAACTGGTAGAGTTCTTTTAAGGTAGTTATAAAATTATAAAGAGGTATTCTTGGGTAAGATTAATTTATTTAGCTCTTCTATTTGAGCTGCTGCTTCAACTTCTCAGCATAAAGCATGTGCAGTGTGTAAATCTTTCAGGATTTTCCGCTGCTTGCCTCAAATGAATTTTGTTCTGGGGGGATGTCTATGTGGATTTATTTAGATTTTTTTCCCCTTGATTTCTATTTGTATATTTTTATGCAGTTATTAAGGATTGCATATATTTTAGCTAAAGTGCTAGGAAAGCTTGTGGATTTGCAGTGTTTGATTTTGATAGCTATTGTGAAGATGTCTAGTCTTTCAAAAACTTAATTACTGCAAAGTATACTTTAATCCACATCCAAAAATTATTTTTTCAAGCATTTATAGAGTTTACATGTATTACTAATATATAAACTGTTTGACTATCAGTGTGTTTTAACTATCAGTGTGTATTACCCTAAGAGTATATGTGTTTTTATTTCAAGTATTCACGGTGAAAATTGTATCATGCTGCATTCATCATGTTTTCAGTTGTTTTGATTGTGACCATACATGTATAGTGTGTATTTAGAAACTGAGTTTTGCTTTCTATGGACCAAATTTTAGGCTACTAATGTAATAGCAGACTACAACTACCATCACAGTCTATGCTAAATATAGCCACTATCATAAAATACCTAATTGGCATTTGATATGTGTTGCTTTATCAGAATAAAGGAGACTTGGTTGTTTGAAAAAGCAGAGCAGAGATGACACATATAGTCCTTTTCTCTTAAACTTAATACTAGAATAGAAGACATGCCTTAGATTTAAAGGAACGATTATGTTAAAAAGTGACATAAAATTATTCTCTTCGTGTGTCAGGGAAAACACACAAAGCCATAAGGGTCGTACTTGGCTTAATAGCATTCAACTTGTAACCATGCAGAAGCCTGATGCACTTAAGAAATGGAGACAAAGCAGAAAGTCAGGAGTCCCTTTCAGTAAATGATTGCAAATTATTCTAACAGTCTTTTCTGTGGTTTCAATCACTAGTTGAAGGTAGGACCCACCAAGAGAAAAAGCAAATCTGCTCTTTCTACACTTTCTCATCCTTCACCCCCATCCATGCAGAAAACAAAATGGAGTAATTTATCCCTCTTCGTAGACTTCGGGCAAAAGTGAGGAAATCAATGAATGACCTTGTGCTAAAAAGGGAGAAGATTCAGGTCTACTATATGATGTGTAGCTCAAAACGAGCAGAACACAACTGGGAAAGAAGAAGGATGACTAAGAAAAAAATGGGCATCATTTACTTAGATAACACCAGGATATAATTGACTAATAATTGAAAGGTCATAAGTCAAGGATTTAGTCCAGTCACTCTGTTAATCAAACTTTTTTGAGAGATATTCTTAACCAGTGTAAAGGAAAAAAAGCAACAAAAAATTGTTATATCACTTAGAATTTTCCATTTCAAGTCTTCTTTGGTGGTGGTGGTGGTTATTATCATGATCATTATTTTAGGAATACGGTCTGATTGAACTGGAGTCAGATGCTGTAAGTTGTCACATCCCTGAGGCAGGTTTGGTTTGGGTGCCTATCATGTCAAGGTCTTGCTTGGACAGGGAATGGGTCACCCTTCAAAGCCTAATTACTCCCTGAAATGCTTTGGTTCAGGAGTTTTTGGAAGAGCAAGTAGCTCCATTCTTGAACAGGTCTCAGAGGTTTGAAATGTCATTTGGAGAGTCCAGAGGTCCATTTGAAGAATAAAACTCCTCAGGACATAAAGGTCTTCTGAAAGTTCTGGGGTTTCTAGGTGATCTGAAAGTGGTCTGAGCTTTTGCATGGGAAACCGGAGGAAACAACCACACAGGAAAAAAATCACAATATAAACTTCTGCTAGAGAACGCGACAGACCTACATTGGAGGCATTAATACATGATTTCCTAGTGGTCAGTTACTATGTAAATTGAGAGCTTCTAAAACTTCCCAGTATGGTTGATGATTATTATAGTAAATATTAAAAATAAAAGTCTTCAGCATAAAAGGTAATACTGTGACATGAACCCATTTTGTACTTGCTTTTAAAAATCAAATTAAGGTTCAGTTTGACTTTTCATATAGGATTGGATTCTATGACACAGGTTTGGGTTAAAGGCCACTTGAGAACTATACTAAAGCAACAATTCCTCTTCTCTTTTTAAAATTTCAGGATTTATGCTGATGTAAAAATCTTCTCTTCATATTCTTCAAGTTTTACTATGTCTCAGGACAAATATATAAGATGCCAAATTTATATTTTCTTAGGGTTGCATGTAAGCAGATGGGTAGCATGGTGCATGGGGAAGTTGGCTGGGCAGTTGTTGAAATCAGGTTGTAGAAAGACCAGAACATTAGCCTGGGCTTTGTGCTCTTGATGATATATACTTTTGAGGGCTTTCCTTGTAGCTCAGATGGTAAAGAATCTGCCTTCAGTGCAGGAGACCCAGGTTCCATCCCTGGGTAAGGAAGATCTCCTGGAGAAGGAAAAGGAAACCCACTCCAGTATTCTTGACTGGAGAATTCCATGGACAGAGGAGCCTCGCAGAGCTAGAGTTCATGGGGTCATAAAGAATCAGGCACAAGTGAGTGACTAATACTTAAAACTTTTAAGGGCTGATGGGAGCAATGAGTATCTGTGAACCGGAATGAAAAAGAGAAGCAGTTCTCTGTGAAGATGTATCTTACACATGTAGGGTAGGATGTATAGATGGTCTGGGCAATAGTCCAGGGATGTGAATAGGATAGAGAGCCTAGGCTAGCATAGAAGTACTGAGAATTAAGAACAGGGAATAGATGAGAAAGAATTATAGACATGTAGACTATGGAATTTCATGTGTTAATTTATACAACCAAGGTTTATTTGACCTCTGCCAAGTGACAGGCGACAAGACAGATGGTGGGAATTATAGAGCAAAATGCAAAAGTTCAGGCATTCATAAAAACAGTCTGGTGGGAATGACTGAAAGATAGAAAATCAAAATATCTTGTGGTAAGCGATATGATAAAACAAGCAGAGGATAGACTTGCCCCACGACTGGATAGCACTGAAGAACCGTCAAACCCCAAACCCACTGGTGCTATTACTAGATGTAGGGAAAGATAATAGGAAGAGGGGGTTTATGAGGAGAGTGGTGGCGGTAATGGAGGCAGCTATGAGTTTGACTTTGGCTATCTTGTTTGATAGATAAGCCTTAAAAACAATACTGCATTTAATTATAGTAGTTATCTTACTCATAATGTAGTTTCTCTTAGAAGGTCACATTATTACATGAAATTTCATAGCATCTTAGCATTTATTTTACTGCTCTCTGTATTTTGTTTTCTCTTTAATAGTTGTATATAGCAATTAGAGTATGTGAGAGCTTGACATGTATTTTCTTTTGAAGAACAGCTTTATAGTGTGATCAAAAAGAAGTTTAATTTTGATTACTAGAGTCGGACAATTCTAAAATCTAAATAGGGATAGCTTCCAACTGTGGAACTTTGTACTCTGTTCTTAGCCTTAACATATGATAAGTTCAGTGCAAAGGAAAAAAGTATATATTCAGTTGAATTTTTGAGAAAACCACCTCTGTAGCTTACACAATTAGCTAGGGACAACTATATTTTATATTGTCTTTTTATCCAGGTAACTGGAAGAATTTTCTATTATTATACTCCTGAAATGATAATAATTATAATAATTACAATAACAGTCTCAACAATGAACATTTTGGGTACTTTAGGTGTATAATTATTGGGGAAATAACAATCCTGCCCCCCAAAAGCCCATCTGCGGGCATGTTCTTTGTATCGGACTCTTTGCAACTCTAGGGACTGTAGCCAGCCAGGCTTCTCTGTCTATGGAATTTTTCAGGCGAGAATACTGGAGTGGGTTGCCACTTCCTTCTCCAGTGGATCTTCCTATCCCAGGGATCAAACCTCCATCTCCTTGCATTGGCAGACGGAGTCATTACCACTGAGCCACCTGGGAAGCTCAGTGACCCCTCTACACCTACATAAAAGTAAGAGAGAAAACACAGTTGGTTATGGAGTAAGGATGTAAGGTGTCATGAAAGTAACTCCAGAGTCTGGACAGAATTTCACACGTATTTATACAGTAAAGTAGAATAAAAAACAATTCCAAATTCTTTATCTCTTTGAGAGACAAATAGATACATCTGTGATTATCCCCTTTTTGTCTTTGAAAGAAAGAACTGAAATAATTCTGGAGACATGCATTTACAGTTTGACGGTTCAGAAGTCTCACTCTTACATGAAAAATCAAAAGATTGGTCCTCTTATCACACCTATATATTTTGAAGAAGATGCCCTAAGGAAGGGGTCAGGGGAGGAAGCCACATCTCTCCTCAAAGAAAGTTCATTATTGTATCCTGATACCTTTTTACACACATTATCTCATTTAATTATTAAAATACTGCCAGACACATTTAATTACTGTCATGTCCTGGTTTTATGAATGAGGAGATTTAAGCTTAGAGGTCAAGAAATATTCTTAAAGTTGTATAATGGATAGCAGAGGATTATTCCAGTTCACTCTATCTCACATTCTTATTTCTTAAATAAGACATTGTAGAAACTTGTCTTTGGATATGCCATGGAGAGGCAATGATGAGGAAACAATTATTTGTATTGTCTTGGCATGGGTTTCTATATGTACAGTAAAGCCTTGTGTTATAAGTAAGCAGACTGTTGGACACAGTCCAATCCAATTATTCCCTATAATAGCTATTTCATGGGGTTGTTTTGAGAATCAAAGGAGATAACATTAATGTAAAAACACTTGCATCACCTTTAGTGTTTCATAAATGATAGTAGTCACTTAAGATTGAAGTTGTTCTTGTTTTTTTTTTTTGAGTGATTTTTTTAAAATTTTAATTGGAGGCTAATTGCTTTACAATATTGTGGTGGTTTTTGCCATACATTCACATGGATCATCGGTGGGTGTACATGTGTTCCCCATCGCATCCCTCAGGGTCATCTCAGTGCAGCAGCCCTGAGCACCCTGCCTCATGCATCGAACCTGGACTGGTGATCTATTTCACATATGATAATATACATGTTTCAATGCTATTCTCTCAAATCTTCCCACCCTCGCCTTCTCCCACAGAGTCCAAAAGTCTGTTCTCTATATCTATGTCTCTCTTGCTGTCTCGCATATAGGGTCATTGTTACCATCTCTCTAAATTCCATACATATGTGTTAATATACTGTGTTGGTGTTTTTCTTTCTGACTTACTGAAGTTGTTGTTACTGTTCAGTCACTAAGTCATGTCTGACTTTTTGCAACCCTATGGACTGCAGCATGCCAGGTTTCCCTGTCCTTCACTATTTCCCAGTTTTCTCAAACTCATGTCCATTGAGAAAGTGATACTATTGAACTATATCCAATGCTGTCACTTCCATCTCCTCTTGCCCTCAATCTTTCCAGCATCAGAATCTTGTCTAGTGAGTCAACTCTTCATATCAGGTGGCCAAAGTATTGGAGCTTCAGCTTCAGCATCCGTCCTTCCAGTGAAAACTCAGGCTTGATTTCCTTTAGGATTGATTGGTTTGATCACCTTGCTGTCCAAGGGACTTTCAAGAGTCTTCTCCAGCACCCTAGTTCAAAAGCATAAATTCTTTGATGCTCAGCCTTCTTTATGGTCCAACCCCCAGATCCGTACACGACTACTGGAAAAACTGTAGCTTTGACTATCTGGACCTTTGTCATCAAAGTGATGTCTCTGCTTTTTAATACACTGTCTAGGTTTGTCATAGCTTTTATTCCAAGTGGTAAGCTTCCTTTAATTTCATGGTGGCAGTCACCATCTGCAGTGATTTTGGAGACCAAGAAAATAAAATCTGTCACTGTTTCCACTTTCCCCCCATCTATTTGTCATGAAGAGATTGGGACTGGATGCTGTGATCTTAATTTTTTGAATATTGAACTTCAAGCCAGGCTTTTCACTCTCCTCTTTTACCCTCACCAAGTGGCTTTTACTTCTTTGCTTTCTGCCATTATAGTGTTCATGTTCAGTTCATTCAGTCGCCCAGTTGTGTCTGACTCTTTGCAACCCCATGCACTGCAGCACCCCAGGCCTCCCTGTCCATCACCAACTCCCAGAGTTTACTCAAACTCATGTCCATTGAGTCTGTGATGTCATCCAACCATTTCATCCTCTGCCGTCCCCTTCTCCTCCCGCCTTCAATCTTTCCCAGCATCAGGGTATTCTCCAATGAGTCAACACTTCATATCAGGTGGCCAAAGTATCGGAGCTTCAGCTTCAGCATCAGTCTATCCAATGAATATTCAGGACTGATCTCCTTTAGGATGAACTGGTTTGATCTCCTTGAGTCCAAGGGACCCTCAAGAGTCTTCTTCAACACCACAGCTCAAAAGCATCAATTCTTTGGCAATCAGCTTTCTTTATACTCCAACTCTCACATCCATACATAACTACTGGAAAAACCATAGCTTTGACTAGATGGACATTTGCCGTCAAAGTAATGTCTCTGCTTTTTAATATGCTGTCAAGGTTGGTCATAACTATTCTTCCAGGGAGCAAGCATCTTTTAATTTCATGGCTGCAGTCACCATCTGCAGTGATTTTGGAGCCCAAGAAAATAAAGTCTGCCATTATTTCCATTGTTACCCCATCTATTTGCCATGGAGTGATGGGACCAGATGCCATGATCTTAGTATTCTGAATGTTGAATTTTAAGCCAAGTTTTTCATTCTTTTCTTTCACTTTCATCAAGAGGGTCTTTAGTTCTTCTTCGCTTTCTGCCATAAGGGTGGTGTCATCCGCATATCTGAGGTTATGGATATTTCTCCCAGCAATCTTGATTCCAGCTTGCGCTTCTTCTAGCCCAGCATTTCTCATGATGTACTCTGCATATAAGTTAAATAAGCAGGGTGACAATATACAGCCTCGACTTATTCCTTTCCCTATTTGGAACCAGTCTGTTGTTCCATGTCCAGTTCTACCTGTTGCTTCCTGACTGCATACAGATTTCTCAAGAGGCAGGTCAGGTGGTCTGGTATTCCCATCTCTAAGAATTTTCCACAGTTTGTTGTGATCCACACAAAGGCTTGGCATAGTCAATAAAGCAGAAATAGATGTTTTTCTGGAACTCTCTTGCTTGTTTGGTGATCCAGCGGATGTTGGCAATTTGATCTCTGGTTCCTCTGCTTTTTCTAAATCCAGCTTGAACATCTGGAAGCTTGCAGTTCATGTACTATTGAAGCCTGGCTTGGAGAATTTTGATCATTACTTTCCTAGTGTGTGAGATGAGTGCAATTGTGCGGTAGTTTGAGCATTCTTTGGCATTGCCTTTCTTTAGGATTGGAATGAAAACTGACCTTTTCCAGTCCTGTGGCCACTGCTGAGTTTTCCAAATTTGCTGGCATATTGAGTGCAGCACTTTCACAGCATCATCTTTTAGGATTTGAAACGCAAAAGGCAAAGGAGAAAAGGAGATATACCCATTTGAATGTAGATTTCCAAAGAATAGCAAGGAGAGATAAGAAAGCCTTCCTCAGTGATCAATGCGAAGAAATAGAGGAAAACAATAGAATGGGCAAGACTAGAGATCTCTTCAAGAAAATTAGAGATACCAAGGGAACATTTCATGCAAAGATGGGCACAATAAAGGCCAGAAATGGTATGGACCTAACAGAAGCAGAAGATACTAAAAAGAGGTGGCAAGAATACACAGAAGGACTATACAAAAAAGTCTTCATCACCCAGATAACCACAATGATGTGATCACTCACCTAGAGCCAGACATCCTGGAATGCGAAGTCAAGTGAGCCTTAGGAAGCATCACTTTGAACAAAGCTAGTGGAGGTGATAAAATTCCAGTTGAGCTATTTCAAATCCTAAAAGATGATGCTGTGAAAGTGCTGCACTCAATATGCACATATATTACTATATGGAATCTAGAAAATCATACAGATGAACCCATTTGCAGTGCAAGAATAAAGGCACACACGTAGAAAACGAACTTGTGGATCTAGATGGGCAAGGAGAGAGTTAGGCGAATTGAGGAAACCCATACTCTTAACTACAATATTAGTCTACCTATTGTCCAAGTATAAAAAAAATGCTGTGATGCAGGTTAGTACAGGTGCTAACAGAAAAGAGTAAGTGGCAACAAGTTGGAGGTGGTCATCTCCGAAGGCCTTAGTAGATACACTTTTTCTTTAGCCGATAGTTTTCTCTATAATAACTATTTCATGGAATTGTTGGAGGGATTGAAGGAGATTGGCTAGTAAAAAGAAACTTGAACAGCACTAAGTGCTTAAGGTATGATATCAATCACTCCCAATCCTAATCTACTGATTTAAGTCTCAATTACTGCTCTAGATTTTCTTTCCTTTTCTTTCTCTTTCTTATTTCTTTGTTTCATAAACAGTCTGAATATTTGTGCTACCTCTTCTTTCACTTTGCCTAAAACTTTGGAGACTTAATGAAAGATCCATAGACAGCTCTTCCAACATCTGACCTTCACTGTGAATGAACTTGTTTTCATAACAATTGGGATAGAAAATGGTGGAGATATTCCTTTAAACTTTAGAAAACAGGGTCTGGTTTTCTGGACCAGTTTTCTTTCTCATACCTGCTGAGAGAAAGGGACTTGTTAGGGAAGAGGTCTTGAGAGCTGTTCATTTTATAAAGTGAGGCTCAAGGGAAGGGATCTCTCTCTCTCTCTCTCTCTCTCTCTCTCTCTCTCTCTCTCTCTCTCTCACTCACTCACACACACACACACACACACACACACACACACACTGTTTTTGTTGTTTTGATGCTAAGTCATGTCTGACACTTTGCGACCCATGGACCAGCAGCCTTCCTTGTCCTTCATTATCTCCCAGGGTTTGCTCAACCTCATGTCCATTAAGTCGGTGATGCCGTCCAAACATCTCATCCTCTGTCATCCCCTTCTCCTCCTGCCCTCAATCTTTCCCAGCATCAGGGTTCTTTTCCGTTGAATCAGCTCTTCATATCAGGTGGCCAAATTATTGGAGCTTCAGCATCAGTTCTTCCTAAATCCTAAATGAATATGTAGGATTGATTTCCTTTAGGATTGACTGATTTGATCTCCTTACTGTCCAAGAGACTCTCAAGAGTCTTCTCCAGCACAATTCAAAAGCATCAATTCTTCAGGGTTCAGCCTTCCTTATGGTCCAACTATCATATCTGTACATGACTACTGGATAAACCATGTCTTTGAGTAGATGGACCTTTGTCAGGAAAATGATATCTCTTCTTTTTAATACGCTAAGAAAGCATGTCTGTGTATAATACTGTCCTGCAGCCTAATTCTATACTTTTAAATCACATACAAAACTTCATGCAACAGAGCCTCTTTGCTTCAAAACCTCTTTGAAAACTATCTGTGACAGAATCACTGATATGTCATAACTTTTAGTAAAAGCTAACCATAGGGCTATAAAGTTTAGCCCTGTATAGTAAATTTAAGAACAGCAATAGACATTATACTATAGCTAATACAATGCTTTGTGGAAAAAACCTGATGTAGATTTTAAAAGGAGAATAAGAAATGAGCTTTGATCGATGCCTCAGCAAGTAAAGAATCCACCTGTAATGCTGACACAGGAGATGTGAGTTTGATCCCGGGATCGGGAAGATCCTCTGGAGAAGGACATGGTGACCCACTCCAGTATTCTTGCCTGGGAAATCCCATGGACAGGGGAGCCTAGCGGACGACTGTCCATGGGGTTGCAAAGAGTCAGACACGCTGAGTGACTGAGCATGAGATCAGGAGATACTATCAATGTCTTCCAACCTTGTCTGATAATGGTCACCCCTATTAGTTAAAAAATTAAGGGAAAAAGTGAAAATTACATATAATTCTTTTCTAATAGTTGGAAAGAGGTTTCAAAATTTAGAAAATCCCAAAAGCCATGACTTTATTAGAGAATGCTGCATATCTCTATCTTCTTTCTGGAAATTCCGTTAAGCAAGTAGGAAATTTAAAGGTGATAACTAATATTTTTTTCACTGTAGCTAATAAGATCTCAAGGGATGACTATTACCCATACCAGGAAGGGAGGCATGTGTTTCTCTTACCACCTGCCAAATAAAGAACATCAGTAATCTTTGATTTCAGTCCTTTCTTCTGTTTGCAATTCTTCATAGTGGAGAATATAGGGGAAAAGGCTAAAAACTGTGAATTTCTGTTTATTGTTTCTTATGAGTCCTCATAAAATAGTCTCAAAATGTGATTTTTCCTATTTATTTAAATTTATTTAATTAAATTTATTTTTATTTATTTTATTAAATTTATTTATTTAAATTTATTATAAATCCACCCTACATCATTCCCAAGTTCCTAAGATTTCCATAGAGCTTAGAATTTTAACCTGTTAACATTAATTAATTACAGATTGCTGGGGGAAAATGTCAATAACCTCAGATATGCAGATGTCACTACCCTAATGGCAGAAAGTGAGGAGGAACTGAAGAGCTTCTTGATGAAATTGAAAGAGGAAAAATTTGGCTTAAAACTCAGCATTCAGAAAACTAAGATCATGACATCCAATCCCATCACTTCATGGCAAATAGATGGGGAAACAATGGAAACTTGATGAAATTGAAAGAGGAAAAATTTGGCTTAAAACTCAGCATTCAGAAAACTAAGATCATGACATCCAATCCCATCACTTCATGGCAAATAGATGGGGAAACAATGGAAACAGTGAGAGCCTTTATTTTCTTGGGCTCTAAAACCACTGCAGATGGCAACTACAGCCATGAAGTTAAAAGATGCTTGCTCCTCAGAGGAAAAGATATGACCAACCTAGAAAAGATGTTAAATACCAGAGATATCACTTAGCCAACAAGGTCCATCTAATCAAAGCTATGGTTTTTCCAATATTCATGTATGAATGTGAGAGTTAGGCCAGAAAGAAAGCTGAGTGCCAAAGAATTGATGCTTTTGAACTGTCGTGTTGGAGAAGATTCTTGAGAATCCCCTGGACTGCAGATAGATCCAACCAGTCCATCCCAAAGGAAATCAGTCCTGAATATTCATTGGAAGGACTGATGCTGAAGCTCTAATACTTTGACCACCTGATGTGAAGAACTGACTCGTTGGAAAAGACTTTGATGCTAGGGAAGATTGAAGGTGGGAGGAGAAGGGAACAACAGAGGATGAGATGGTTGGATGGCATCACTGACTCAATGCACATGAATTTGAGCAAGCTCCGGGAGTAGGTAATAGATAATTAGATTCACATTCTGGCAACTATTTCATTATGCTTTCTCCATCCTAGAATAGATTTGGGTGTCTGATGAAGTTAACCACATGTAACCAGGTTGGTACGTGATCCTTTCCAAGCCATCATGGTCTCTGCACCCACATGCATCCTTTTTAGAAATTTCACAGTAACAGAGGGAAAACTCAGTATTATATTTAATTTATAAAATATACTTCTGACCAAACTCCTATGAACAATTTCAGAACAGAATTCTGGGTTATGTCATTGTCACTGGTGCATGTCAGATACATTTTTTTTTGTTGTTTATCCATTCCATGTTTCCTAAGTTAGAAACAAAAGCAGATTCCATTAAATGATTCAAAATAATCTTTTTTTTGTTGCCTGTCAGCATAGGGAAGTGGGAAACATACAGACTTTGGCTTTGTACATATTTACCTTCTCCGCTCTGTACCTCCAGTGTAGTTTACTCATCTGTCTGCTAACGGGCTAAGAACCAACTCTGCATGTTATAGAGCAGCAAAAGATAATATTACACATTTGTCTTAAAATGCATATTTATGAATAAAACATTTAGACTTTCTAGAATCACTTGTATCACAAACAAATTATTAATTACATATTCAAAACATATATCCATGAGAAAGATTTCCAAAATTACAAAAATTATAAAGCAAATGCTAGAGGCCCACAGTCTTCCACTCCCAACCCACTGTACTCTCTTAATGGGTATGATTTGGGGGGAATAATTTGCTATGTACTTTTCCAGCAAGATAAATGGATAAACGATAAATCAATAGATATATCCCTTTTTTAAAAAAGTGGTAGCTAAGATTTTGAATGTAGGTGTTTTTCATTTTTATCATTATTTTGAATTAGTAGTTGAACATTTTGCCCAGGGACTTGCTAAGATTGTCATTGTCTGCATATTGTTATATGAGCTGTTTTATACCAGCTGTTGCTATCAAAGACATAAAAATTTACAGACCAGAGCAAAGTGGATGGATAGACCACAGACATCTTTGGGGAAGCATTCATTAATCGTGGCAGGGTCTCTGCTGAAATGGCAACGACTACACACCTTAATATTACAGATACCAAAAGACAGGCTAACCCAGATTCAAGACTAGCTCTTAAAATACTGGTCTGCAAATGTCTCTAGAGCTGAAATGTGTAAATTAGAGATTCACTGAGTCCACTAGCCAAAAGTGAAAATGAAAGTGTTTACAGCTCTCTAATTAATGCCACGTGTACAGTTTGAAGGCGGAAAAATGGAAACACCCAGGCCTGTGGGAAAAAGTGGTGGCCTGAGAGTCAAGAGAACCGATTTCCCTTCTGTTCTGCTACTCGGTGCGGGGCCATCAGTAAAGGAGCCTGTCCTTTGTCGTCAGTGTAGCTACTTAAATAGGGGTCATAGTCACTGTTTTCTCCCCAGAATTGTGGTCGCAATAAAAATAAGGAAAATAAATAGATCAAATTTCACAGAAACCATGATATAACTGCTGAACCACTGATGTTCTGATGTCTATAATGTTTATATATTTTACTAAATTTTAATGAGCTTCTACCAAGTCAAGACCTTCAAGGAGCTGTTAGGGGCCAGTGTTGGTCTTCAAACTGTTACTGGCCCATAGCAAGTAATGAATTTACAACAGAGCAATTTTATGTCTGTGGAATTTAGTCACAAATAAATGAGTTTGTGGGCTTTCCTGATAGCTCAGTTGGTAAAGAATCGGCCTGCCATGCAGGAGACCCCAGTTCAATTCCTGGGCTGGGAAGATCCACTGGAGAAGGGATAGGCTACCCACTCCATTATTCTTGGGCTTCCCTTGTGGCTCAGCTGGTAAAGAATCCACCTGCAATGCGGGAGACTTGGGTTTGATCCCTGAGTTGGGAAGATCCCCTGGAAGAGGAAAAGGCTACCCACTCCAGTATTCTGGCCTGGAGAATTCCATGGACCATGGGGTCACAAAGAGTTGGACACAACTGAGCGACTTTCACTCTCAAATGGGTTTGTATTTTGTATGTTTCAAGTTTTTTCAGTTTTGCAGATTATCTGTCCATGAGAGATTAGATATAAAAGGACCCATTTCTTTATCACAGATAAAAGAATTCTTACCACAGAGAAGCAGGGCACTTGGGCTCAGGAGCAGTGATAGATACAGCTGCTGTTAAGTCACTTCAGTATAATATCCTCTTTTTGATTATCAAGGAGCATGTGCCTACCTTATTTTTTCTCTTCTTCCTTCTTTCCTTCCTCCCCTTATCTTCTTTCCTTTCATCCATCTACTGGGTGATTTAGAACTTACTTAGCCACTGCTATGTGGCAAGCATTGTGCCTTGCACTCAACCATATTCCTGCCTTCCTTTCCCTCTTCCCACCTCTAAAAGGAAAAATAACCAAAGTAGTAAGAGAAGTGGAACTTAGAATTCTCTGGATATGTAACCTAGGATGCACTATCGTATAATGCATTGTTCTTGCATGCATTCTTTTTAAAAAGAGGTAATATTAAGATGAAGCATATATTATCTCTCTCTTTTTTTTTTTTTCTTTTGAAGATGAAGCATGTAGGGATGTAGGGATTTCCCTGGGGTCCAGTGGCTAAGACTCCATGCTTCTACTGTAGAGGGTGCAGGTTCGATCCTTGATCAGGGAACTAAGACCCTACACACCACACGGTGCAGCCAAAAAAAAAAAAAAAGGTGAAGCATGTAAAAGTTGAAATTCAGTTTTTATTATTAAGAGAGTAAATACAAATGCCATAATAGCTTTCTCTTAATGGTAGAAAATGTGAGCAAACTGGAATTTTACATAAACCATTACTTTCCTTTGCCTTTAAGATATTATTCATATTAGGAGAAAAAAGAAAATCTATTTCTTGAGGCATGAAATCATTCACTAATAATACATTTTGCACCACTTAATAACAGTTGTAAATAATACCTGAAGTGATCTGCGTGTTGAATAAATGTGAAACGTTGTCCTGGCTTAATTCATTAATTTTAGGTTGTTATGTCACTATACTTACTATTACAAATTAGTTATTATACCTTGTCGCCTGTAAGAAAAAGGTATATTTTTTTCAGAAAAAAAGAAAAAACATTTAAATAGAGTAAAAAAAAAAAAAAAAAGAAACTGTGTCTTGGTTTTGTTTAGTCTGAAAAATAATGCTGAATTCATATGTATAAAACACTCAAGCATTTTGTCAGAAAAATAGAGAGGGATAGCATCCTTTAAACAAAATGTTTCTGTGCTTTCAGAGACAGCCATGCCTGGTGTGCTTTCTTTTCACGGCTGGGGTTTTCAGCTTTACCAGAAGAATTAGGTGACATTAGATTGTCTCCTGGAGAGGTGTGGGGTGGAAGGGAAAAGATAAGGACCATGAAACCAGCTTCCCTGAATGTGAATTAGGCCTGGGCACCTGTGGGACCTTGAGGAAGTCATTTAATCAAGATCCCAGAATATGCCCTGGTAACATTAGATTACCTGGGCCTGCTTTGAAGATTAGATAGAAATTAAATTCCCAGTACATATTTTTAAATTATTTTTCATGATACATATAGGCACTAGTTATACAGAGAGCTTATTTGCAGCAGTTGCTTCAGATAATGAGGGTAGTCATTATTTGTAAAAATGATGTGTCACAATACGGGAGACAGTGATTTAAGGAATCCAAGAACAGGAAGTGTAGAACAACCAGGCTGTGAGTTAACTTTGACCTTACTGAGTTAGATACAGGGTTATCATGTAATCTGTTGCTCAAACTGGAACACATTTGAGGGTATATGCGTGCATGCGTGCTCAGTCGTGTCTGACTCTCTGCAACCCTATGGACTGTAGCCCTCCAGGCTCTTCTGTCCATGGGATTTTCCAGGCAAGAATCCTGGAGTGGGTTGCCATTTCCTCCTTCACAGGAACTTCCCAACCCAGGGATCAAACCCACTTGTGCATTGCAGGCAGATTCTTTACCACTGAGCTACCTGGAAAATAATTTGAGAGTCAGAAAGGGGAACGGTTAATAATTATGCTGATACCTCGTGAGGCCAACCTGCCACATAGTCCCTCTATTAGGTGCCTTTTCTCTGTGTTGCTCTTTCCCCCCCACACTCTGGCTTCTTCTGCTGAATTTGCTTGAACATGGACTCTTGTAAACTCTTTAGCCAAGTGTTTCCTTGTGACTCTGCCTCAGTTGTGCCTGCTAAACCAGTTAGGAGTTAGGGCTTCTGAGATTTTATTATGCACGTGGATAGACTGGGAGTCTTCTTAACATGCAGATTCTGATCCAGTAGGTTTGGGGTTGCACCTGAGATTGTGTTTCGAACAAGTACACAGGTGATTTTGATGCTGCTCATCACTAGGTCACACATTGAGGAGAGGAGGTAGCTTAATCTAAGAGATGGAACCTTTTTGGCCTAATTCACCTTTCTGGTTTGACCACATTGGTTGTTGTTCTGACCTTTATAGTTTGGTGGCCCTTTGGTCAGGTGCCTGCCTTGGCTGTATTGACCTGGGAGGTCATGTGACTACCAAGGCTATAGGCTGTTGGCAGGTTTATTTGTTCCAGAAGGCATATAGAGAGGACATCCATACACTAAAATGATATATTCATTGTCCAGTTTGGTTTCTTTGAATGGAGAGTCACTGAGAAAGAATCATGAAAAGGAGCCATCAGCAATGAACACCCACCAAAACAGGCCATTCAACTCAGTAAATGTCTTCTCTCTGGCTTAAGTCAAGAAACTCAAGGCTTTCAAACCAGAATCCACTTTGGATCAAATCATCCTTTGCACTTTTTCAAAGGATGATTTTATAGATGGCCATGGTTATGTAATGTTGGTATAGTAGCATGGGGGTGTGGTGGGGAGGAGTATATTTTGAACAACTCTTGGTTAATTAGAAATAATCACTTTGTAAGAGATCTTATTTTATTTTTCAGAGTTTAAGTGAATACAGTGAGTACAGAAACTTAAAGAAATTTTTTTAAATGGTCAACCAAGGCAGATTTTTTTTTAATTTTTGATTTGTAGAGAGTTCAGTGATTTATCATGATAGAAGTAGTATTAATCAAAATGAACATATATACCACTGCTATAGGAAGAATATTTATTGCCTGAGAATACTTTTCATTCTTAGTCATTTTTATTTTTCTCAAACTCATTCTAAGATTACTTTTTGTCATTCCTTTTACTATAATAAATAAAACATCAGCAAAACCTGAATGTTTTCTTCCATTGACTTTTAAAAAATACTGTATTTCTAATTGATGACTTGCTATATATACTACTTTATGCAAAGGAATATTAAAGCAAGGTTCTCAAACATTTGGGGGGGAAATGTCTTCCTTGTGTGAAAAGTTAGTATATATATAAAATTTTTAAACTAGGAAAATCAAGAATTGAGAAAATAGAATCCATATGGTTTGGAATCAATGTAATTCTTTAGGCATTTGTTGAATATCCACTCCACACAAGTCATAATGCTACCTTCAGGGTACACAGTGAAGAAAAAAGCTTATCCTTTCATTGTTTGTAATTTAGTAGATTTGTAATTTAGTAGATTTCAGAGCAAGAGGAAGAAGATGTGTTCTTGGAGGGCATTTCTGCAACTTCAGTACCCCCTACACAAACACTCGAACCATCACTTTATTTCCCCTAATTCCTGACGCATCCTATGATATTTCTTCCTAATTCCGTGATTCCTTGCCTCAGTGTTCTTCACCAAATACCTCTTCTCCTGCCTACTGGATGGCTCCCCGTCTTAGGGCTTGTTCCAAGCCGTCTTTGTGTTGTCTTCCTCCTCCTCCCCCTCCTTCTCTTCCTCTTTAGTTTGCTAATCCTCATCCTCATACTGAAACCCTCTCTAAAGCCTGCCTTGCCTGAGAACCAGTAGGGCACACTGGTTTACAAGGGCTGGATGTGACGTCTGCCGTTAAGTGTCAGCTTTGTCATTCATTAGCTCTGCTAACTGAGAAGCACAGAATATTTTCAAGACTCGACTATTTTCATGTTGGTAAAACGGGGCAAATAATGCCTATCAGCTTTGATTCACCAGGTTCCTAAAAATAATAAATTAGGTCAGTTATGAAAATTATCTTTTTTTCCTGATCTGGGCAATGTCTTCCAAAATAAAGCAATTAATCTCTGCAGAAAAAGCGAACACAACCCTGGCTGGTCATTGGTTCCTGGAGAAATTGGTTTAGAATGCTAGTTCCAACTTTTGCTTGAGAAATGAACCCAGTAGGCTCCACTGCAGAAGCATGACTTTTGTGATCTTCCAACCATTTTTTAAAACCAGTTGACCTTGTTTCAAACATTGTTCCATGGGCGTTAGTAGGGATGGGTCTGGGAGAGCCTGTACTCTAGAGGAGGATTTAGGATATGATGGCTGCACTGATGTTGCCCAGCCTGCTCAATTAGAGTCAGTTCCTCAACCATCTATGACTTGAAAGAGTTTGCTCTGTTTCAAACTCAATATTTTGAGTGCTTTCATGGTTTTCTTGAAACATGAGCTTCCTTTTCCCCCAAAATCAGTGCTCAAACTAACTTTTGATTATTTAATTCAGGATTAACAAAATTAAAGCTTTAGATTGATTCAAGTATAGTGAGTTTGAGTGTGAAACAGAAATGCAAAATGTGGAAATGACCCTTCTATCTTTACTATTTGTTAAGTTACTGAATTAATACAACCAAAGCAAGTTCTATGTCTGTTGCTGAAAATGTCTCACCATTTTATTCCCATGTGTGTGTGCTAAGTCGCTTCAGTCACATCCGACTCTGTGCGACCCTTTGGACTGTAGCCCACCAGGCTCCTCTGTCCTTGGGATTCTCCAGGCAAGACTAATGGAGTGGATTGCTGTGCCCTCCTCCAGGGAATCTTCCCAACCCAGGGACTGAACCTATGTCTCTTACATCTCCTGCATTGGCAGGCGGGCTCTTTACCACTAGTGCCACCTGGGTGGTGACACATGTCTGAATACATTATGAACTCTTGATGAACACTCTAGGATTCTGCTGTTATGAAAGTAGAACTTTTTATTATAAATGTCTCTGACTTACAGTTTATTCTCTACATTGCAAGCACAGTGTCTGCTATTTTTACAGAGAAGTTGATTTTAGAGTTGGGTTGGTAGGTCTTTCTCCCCTTCTCATTTCCTTAGTTTTTACTCACAGTAAAAACAGAGTATGTGCTTACTGAATACTCATTTATAACAGTGAAGCCATTCATGACATCCAGGTTTCATACCCTTTCCCATGAGTGTGACCATTGGCCCTTGTCTGTCCTTCACCCAGACTCTAGTGATCCAGGGTGATGGTGGGAATATAAGTGGTATCAGAGCTTTACCCTGCTGAGGTGGCTGTAGGGCCCATGGCTTCATGGTGATTTGCATGGATCTTAACTGCGGTCTGAGGATAACTCCTTTATTTTCTTCAATTGCGATATTATTGACATACAACCTTTTATTAATGTCAGATGTACAACATAATGATTTAATAGATGTATAGGTTGTGAAATGCTAACCAGTAAATCTAGTTAATACCCATTACCACACATAGTTACAAATTTCAGTTTCCTTGTGGTGAGATGAAATCACTTTTTAAATAAAAAGGTGACAAATCTATTACTGGTTCTCCTTCAACAAGAGGGCTTTAATTTTCTATATCCTTTAAATATGGATGTTAATATTGGTTTTCTTTGATCTCTTGTAATTGTAAGTTCTTTGACTTTTTCCTGCTTATTCAAAATTTCAGTAAGTTTTCTAAAATAGTGTCATTTGATATCATTCAGCTCTGAATGTCAAACAGAATTGTCTTTGGTTGTAAATATCATGTCATTGGTCAGCCTGTACTCTTATAATCATGGTGAGATTGAAAGTTGACCTGCGTTTATAAAAACATCATGGCTGTTCCGTTTATGCTTAATCACAAGAAGGGTAGGCAGAAGGCTTTTGTTAAGTGAGGGAAAGGTGGTAGCAGGCTGTTCACTGTGATTCCTGATATTACGAAGTACTGCAAAATGGGCAACTCAGAATACACCCTTCAATTTGGTAGTGTCTCTAAGAGCCTGCTAAATCGAAAGTTAGCTCCTTTCTCTCCCCCACAGCAAAGCACTTGTCTTTTTCAGGCTTTTTTCCTCACAATACCTGAACATGTGTTTCCTGCTGAGGTGTAGCAATACAATTTAAACAGAAATTTGGTCTAGAATTAAGTCAGTTTCTAATCCTATGTTTGTTACTGTCAAGGTGACTCGAGCAACTAAGTTCTTCATTGAGCTCTATAAAATAGGAAAACTGATAGTCTTATTTTATGCCCAGGTCTGTTTTGAATATTGTAAAGAAGATGACTACCAAAATGATTTGTGTAATTAAGATGTTTAATGAGTCAAAGCAACTGGCATTACTCAGATGAATCCTTTGTCTAAATCAATAAAAATAATTTAGTCTTTGTTAGAAAGATACCAATACCTTGACAAGTGTCTAAATAATAATGCTTTATAATTGCCCACAAATGCTTAATGACCTTGAATCCTTTAAGATAGCCAATAAATTCCTAAATATCACTGTTACAGACAATGATGGATTTCAACCCCAGAGGTAGAAATAAAGCTTAGTGAAAAATCTCTTGGATATCAAATAGTGAATTGACATTATGAAGGAAAAAAGTCACAAGATATTGACTATAAAAACATCACAGGTGCTAGAAAACAGAAGTCCTGAGGCCAAAGAAAAGTGAATTTTATTCGTTGTGATTCAATCTGGAAAATGTTCATTCCATGGCATTCCTTAGAAAAAAATTAAAATAAGGCATTCTTCTCAATGTGTAAAGCAGTGTAGGAATTAGTAATGGAAGGAAGCCTCTGCTAGAGCTGGAAGTGGAAAAGCTGGGGAGGAGATGGCCTTACTAGAGGCCAAGAGCCAGAGCTACCTGCTGGTAAACAGACAGGCATAGGATGCTTTCTGGCAGGAAGATGCTTCCTGGTGGGAGCTGGGATGTGGAGAAGACCCCCCACCCTTTAACCAAGTTAGAAACAGAGTTCTCCTGATTCAGAGGGGAACTGTGTGTGGGTGGGGAAATAGGGACACTTAGGCACTTTCTTCTCCCCTCCTGTCACTGCCAGTACTTCCCATTGTTTAGTGAAAAAAAAGTGAAGTCGCTCAGTCGTGTCCGACTCTTTGCGACCCCATGGACTGTAGCCCACCAGGTTCCATCCCATTGTTTAAACCAGTCGTAAAACAAGGTCAAGGAAATCTGGGAAATGGTTTGCAAAGAAAAGGGGAAGATGGACTTGAGAGCAAACCAGTAAGTGACCCGTGTAGAAGAGAAAGGAGTGTGTGGGGAGCCTTTCAGAATTCTTAGTATGGGATTTGCTTATCAAGTCCCAGAAGTGCTGGGTGGCTCAAGTTTCTTGGAATTGCAGGAGGTTGGGCATGAAAGCTTCTGCTTCATCAGGGAGTGGTCCTGGTTCACCCACTACAGGAGGGAGAGGGACATTTTTGAGAGCAGGAGGATTAAAAGAAAACATCACAGATCAGACACTCTAATCATTTGCCTCCAAGTTACTCTGAGAACCTGGGAATGAATTAGGTCTAGATAATTGTAGGATTTCTTCCTCTACATACTCTTTCAAAACAACAATACACTTCTTCGCCTGCTTGCTAATGGCTAAAAATACCAAGAGAAAAGCCTTTCATTCCACAATTAGAGATAAAAGGTTTCAATTACAAGTGTCTAGCTGAAGTAGCATTTTCCTGTGGGGGAATTTCAGTCAAGGGATAATCAATCTGTCATCTATTTCTCAGTAAAATGACTTGGAGAGCCCATTTGCACGCAGATAGCTTGAGGAGTTGCCATGAGGATAGGAAAAAGAACACGAGGGACCCCGGGAACAAAATTAGAAGAATTTGACAATTTTTCCTGGACAGTACTCTTTGCCTACTATGTAAGCAAAATCAGACAATAATTTGAGCACATGTGAACATGTAGTTGGTACACAGCTCTGGTTTATGGGCAGCATAAAGTTTCTTGATTTTGCAAATGTACTCTTGACCTTGGTTAAGCCCTTCTTGCCTAAGAGTTTGTTAAGGTAATCAAAGTGATCCTTTTCTCAAAAATAACATCTTTGGTTATTCAGTACATATTGATATTAGCTCTTTGGGAAAAAACATATCCTTTTAGGAGTCTTTTAAAAAGTGAAGCCGACTGGCTCTGTTTTTTTTGTGAGGTTTCGATTAGTTTTGATAAGGGAAAGAATATTTGGCTGGTCTCTTCTTCTGAAAATTTCCTAGAGATTTGTTAAATGACATTACAATGTGCTTAGATTCTGTCTTACTGAGCTCAGATTTGGGGGCTGTCAGTCATATTCAGTTCTCTTGTTATCAACAGTTACCACCCACAGTTCCATATTCAACCAGTTAGTTGTGGGAGATGATCTACATTAATAAATGGCCCTAGAACTCTTTTAAGAGAATTGCTTCTTGATCTCTTGCCCCTGACCAAGATAAAAGAAACCAGCATTTCTGATTTTTATTGAGTTATAAGTTTTTAGTGCCCAAGTGAATCTGTATTGTTAACTATCTACTCAGGAGATTCTGGAGCAATTAAAGTTTGAGAAACACTGATCCACACCAATCTTTGAGTATACGTGAATAATTTTAAGTGGTATTACCTATCCTAATACACCATGACATTCCTTTATGTTTGTCACTGTATTCATTTTCTGTTGCTGTGTAATAAATTGCCATGAGCTCATCAGCTCTATAGGTCAAAAGTTGAGGCAAGTTCAGCTAGGTTTTAAGCTCAGGGTATCACAAAGGCTAAAATCAAGGGGTCAGCCTGTCTAACCTCTTATCTGGAAATTCTGGTAAAGAATGTATTTCAGAGTTTATTCAAGTAGTAGGCAGAGGTTAGTTCCTTACGGTTGTGGGGCAGAAGTCCGTTTTCTCATCGGTTGTCCACCCTACCCCTTAACACTGCTTGCATTCTCTTGTATGTGACCTCACCTTATAGATAACATCAACTTTGTATAAAGCACTATACACACACACACACAAACACACACATGTATATACATATACACATATATATATATATACACATACACATATAATTTTCACTTATCTCTAGCTGAAATTTAGCATTTTATTGTCCTATGAATATAGTCAGTAAAACACAGTATTCACAGTAACTGTTGACTTCATCAGCAGAATAAATCAGATATTTTCAAATTACATTGTGATTATAAAAAAAGGTTAATGCATATTATTTTCTGTAAAATGTCTGGTTTTTTGAAACCCTAAACAAGCTAATGTGTAAGCATGAAAGTCATAGTTTATAATAACTTATTTAGATAATTAGAAACCATTGATAAGTCATGAATGACCATCTTTTAAAATGGATCCTCTTAGAACTGGGAGAAAGTTTTATTGATCAGTTGACAGTGACTCTAAGGTAGGAGCAGAGATAGACTTTTAACAGACTAAACTCACATAATCAATTGGCTTCTCCAAGTACCTACCCTGGGAGAACCATCAGTAATTTTATGTGATCCCAAAAAAGGAATATACAATAAATTGCCACAACTTGCTGAAACATACAGTTCCCTATCTTGGTATGTAGAAATGTGGAATGTATTCAGTTCTCTGTCCTCTTCTAGCTCTTTCCTGCCTATATTTCTTTTTCTCATATGCTCTCTGAACTAGAATAACCTACACCATCGCCAATATGTATCTATGTGTATCTCACCTCCTTCAGGTTGCACCTCTTGTAACTGATACCATCCTTCATCCTCCATGATATATAAGCAACTTTTCTCTCTCTGAAAACCTTGTTTACTCATTGTGCCTTATATGAAACTTACATGGGACAAATACTGTTTTCTGACTTGCATTGTAATTCTTTTGTTATAGTCAAGTTAAGAACAAATTCTACATGGAGTCTCTCTGGACTCACAATCCCAAAAAGAGTGTCTAACACACAATAGGTATTTGGTTAAGTTAAACTTTGTAAACAAAGTGATATAAAGAAATGCATATTATTATCTCCTCATTGGTGGCTCTGAATTAGTTTTCTTTATTGTGCTGAGGTTAGTGATATCCTTTGGAACATATAGCTTATTTTGGTGTCTTCACTATCTTGCTCCTGTAATTAGAGCCTGTCCTTGCAATGACATGGTCTGAATGCGGAGCTCCCAGACTGTAATAACACCCTTCTGTACAATTAATTTACTTGAAAACTGAATCTCCTTGTTATTTTCTTATCCCCAATATCAATTTGATCATTTTACAATCAATGACCTTTAACCTTTCAGTAGTAGTTATGCATGCATATGTAACACATATGAATTTGTCTGCATCAGTAAACTTCTCCTTAGTCTGAATGTTTTGATTTCAAAATGTAGTCAGAGGACTAGAGATAGGAGACTATATTACATTTGGAGGCAAACATTAAAATTATTTTGGACCCTATGAGCATCTGACCTGCATTTTAGGACTAAATATCCAAATATTAAAATTAAAATGAGGATGATATATATTTTCCCTATTCATTTTGCCCAAGGCACTTGGCCTAAAGGCCATAATGAAGAGCTACTAAAAGTGAGTAAGAAAGTAGGTCAGGTGCCTTGGGAGATTTCAAACATATATATATCATATTATTAATATTTATATATGTAAAAGATAGATATACATATATGTGTATATATAGATATATTTAAATATACCCACAGCCATATACCACATATACTGTTATAGGTTAATTCATTTTATATAGGGAAAACTATTGACTGGTTTTGATGAGCCTACTTTGCACAGAATTCTGGTAGAGATGTTAGAAATAATTTAAACAATATTTCTAGCATCTATACTAACTTGTGGAGGAAATGAGGAGTGGGGAAGGAGAAAGAAGGAAATAGCCTGCTACTCATGTTAGTGTTATAGACAAGAGCCACAGCCAAACTCAAGTGGACAGCCCCTTTCACAATACTATATCCATCCCATCAAAACTAACCTCAGTGCAAATGCAACTCAAATATCCAACTGCCCTTCTGATGTCACTAGATTCCACACTACCTGTCATCATATTCCACATTCTCCTTTGTTGCTAGGCACCCTGGACACTCTTAATTTCCAAAGCTCCAGGTGCTATTTTTCCTTGGGACTCAAATACACAGTTTTTGGTTCCAGTGCTATGGTACCCAGACTGAAACTTGAGAGGAGCACCATCATTCTGGGTCTGTGAACGTAATGATCATACCTTCAGATCTAAACCTAACACTGTGTGTAGCAGCCTGGTACCCACACGCCTGCAGCCACTCAGGATGGAGCAAACTCTGCTGGGTAAGAAAGCAGGTTTCCCCTGTAAACCAGTAATCTGATATGAATTGTTACGATTAACAGGAGTCTCAGATTTGTGGTCTATAATTCTGAAAAAATTATCTTTAAGGAAGAGAGAATGAAAGCGGTGAATGTGGTTTTATGAAAGTAGGTAATAAAAAATGGTTAATGAATCCTCAGTTTAATGTCTGCTCACTTCTTTATATTAAATTTTTCTAGTATAGACATCAAAAACTTTGTTTTAAATTTTGATTTCTGAAACAAGTGGCATGTGAAATAGATTCTTTTACCATTTACAAGATAAAATATGTGAATATGTATTTGATACAAATGAGTAAATACTTTGTCCTTCATGAAACATATGATTTACTGAGGAACTGAAATATGTAAAGCTGAATTTAGTTACCTTGGTAACATCTGGAGTGAACCACTCTCTGTAAAAATATTTTCTTTCTTTATTGTTTATGCTTTACACCGAAATTATAAATACATGACTTTTATTAAAGATTCTCTTGATAAATGCTCCCTTCTCTTACCTGAAAAATGAATAGATGATATATTATTTATTAATATGTATGATGATATCAGATTAAAATTACAGATATAGCATGTTTGACTATAATTGGCATTGGGTTTGTTCTATGCAAATATAGATTTAGTTTTTAAATATATCTTTGAGGTTATATTTTTTAATGTAATGATAAAAATTTCTTACATAAAATATTTATTATTTTTGAAGGGATTCAAGTACACTAATGTAAAATTACAATTTTCTTCATGAATTAAATAATTGCTCTTGAATCAGTCCATTATACTTTTCTTTGGGTTTCTTAGAAATAAATAAATAAAAAGAAATAACTTTTCATACTTTAGCATAACCATATGACTTAGCATAGAAGGACATCCTTAAAATTCCAAATTACTGACATAAGTTATTCCCCTAATTGTGTTTCTCAAACCTTGGATAGTTCATTGTTAAAAGAATGTTATTGATTTCTCAAATTAATGGCTGTGGAAACCACTATGCATATTACTTATGGCCAGTTTCCTAAATTCTCTTGTTTTCTCACCAAATGAGGTCTTTTCTTGAATGGGTACATAAACGGAGTAATTTCTTGCCCTGCAAACTCATTTTCATTTTCTCACAAAATATGTTCAGAGAATTGCTTAAAAAATACTATTTTGTTGAAAATTAAACTGAATGCCCTTTGTTTTCATTTTTTACTAGAGTAAGAAACCTAGACTTTTTCCTAGCCCTGTGTCCAACCGTTACCAATCTTACCTCTTCTTTTTTTTTTTTTTTTAATTTTTATTGAAATATAGTTGATTTTCAAGTATGCATTAATTTCAGGTATACAGCAGAGTGATTCAGTTATACATACATATATTCATTTTTTCACACATTTTTCCCATTTAGGTTATTACAGAATATTGAGTAGAGTTCCCCTTTGCTGTACAGTAGGGCCTTGTTGGTTATCCATTCATTATATATAGTAGTGTATGTATGTTAATCCTGAGCTCCTGATTTATCCCTCCCTGCAATGTTTCCCCTTTGATAACTGTTTATTTGCTTTACATATGTTTTCTATTCTAAAATATTTTTAGTCACCCCCTCTTACTCTGCTGTGCTGCTGTTTAACTTAGAGTTTGTTGAGCTTTCAACAAGCTGACTTAGGTGACTTCTACGTCTCCTAAGGGTCCCCCCAACTTCCAGATTGTTGCCTTCATACCATTCTCATCATCAAAGACGGAGGTATCTCTTTAAAACATATATTTTTTTTCACATCACTTCCCATAGTTAATTAAAATAACTTCTGTTTGCTCTCAAGATAAAATCCAAGTTCTTTGATGCACAAAACACTTCTTTTCCTCCCTTTTTAGGCTTCCCTTTCATCGGTGTCTCTTTGGCACTCAGCTCTGTGCTCTTATTTCTCATGGGCCTGCACATTCTTTCCTTTATGACTTTGCCCCTGACAATTTCGAGGTGAGGAAGGCTCTTCCCCAATTTCTTCACCTGATTAAAGCTTTGGAATTCAACTCCAATGCCACCTTCTTTAGAAAACCTTCTGGATATCTTGATCCCTTGTTCTGGATCCCTTTAAAATGAATAGCAGATTCTTGCTATGAATATAAAGAAGAAATGAAGAGAAGCAGAATTTTATTGTTTAGGTAAACTTTATTTTTCTTTGCTCTCAATACATTGGCTTTGATATTATCTTCTTCTAACCGATTTTCTTCTGTATTTTAAAGCCAGAAAAGTTTTCTTAGTTCTGCTGCTTCTCCTTCCCTGTTTCTTCTATAATTATTCCACTTTTGTTATTAGAAAATTATGTATTATATGTTATAAATGATATACTTTATAGTACATTATGAATTCTTTATTGAGTAGATAATAGGGAATATGTTAGAAAATCCAGTGCCATACTGTTAAGACAATATCAATATTAACATTTTGGACTACAACTTTTCAGTCTTTTTGTTCTTCCATTTATCTGTTTTCTTTTCACAAAATTGGGGTCATATTGACCAAACCTTTCTGTAACTAGCTTTTTCCATTTAGTACCTCTTGACTCACATTTTCCTGCATATTTAAAACGGGATATTGACTAATTCCATAATATTCTAAATATTCCAACATATATTAAGCCAAATTTCTATTTTTGACACTCTGTATCATTTCTAAAATTTTGTATTTTGATATAAGCAACACTGATTTCAGTGTCTTTTTATCTGCAGAGAGATGCAAGCAATGATTAAACCCCTTAGGCTTTAAAGCCTTTATAATGGCTGAGCAAAGTTTCTGAGTACTTTTGATGTTTCAGATGCATATTAAATGCCCATAAAGCTTGTACTAGTATATAATCCACTAGCAGGGTGGACAATGCTCTCATCAGAGAGTTTTCACTGAATCTGGATATTCTCACTGAAAAAAAAAAAAACAAAAACTTGTAAAATAATTGGCCATTCTTTTTTTTTTTTTTTCAATTTACTTTTCTTTGTGATTGCATTTGCAATTGAATGTTTTTTTTTGTCTTCAGATTATTTTATCTTCTATTTATTTTACACTTCACTTCTTGTGCCTACGTATGCCTACTAGGTTAAAAATGATACAGGCTACTTCACAAGTTAGTTGCTAAGGATAAACTGCACATTATATGTAAAATTCGTTAGTACTATGCCAAGCCCAGAATAGGAGCTCAATAAATGTTTGTTGAAGTAGAAACTTATCAGCATATCAATTAAAATCAAAATATAAATTTTTTTCTTTCCAACAGATGATTCTGCTACAGAGAGCTTCAATGGCAACGAGACTCTGGGGCACAGTTCAATTGCTTCAGGCGGAACACACAGCAGGGAGATGGGCGACTCCAACTGTGATAGCAAAACTGGGCTGGAACAGGAGGAGCAACCGCTGAACCTGAGTGACAGTCCCCTCTCAGCACAGCTGACTTCGGAATACAGAATAGATGACCATAGCACTAATGGAAAAAACAAATATAAGAACCTTCTAATTTCCGACCTCAAGATGGAACGAGAAGCGAGAGAAAATGGAAGCAAGGTAAGGTCATGTTACGATTTTCAATGAATTTTTAAGTTGGTCATGAAAGTCACAAAGAAATACTTATACAAGAAATGAAGATCATCGTCACTAGAAGTGTTTTAAACAAAGCTCAACAGTGGGTTAGCAAGAAATCACTAACTGTAGACACTGTGTATCCATGTTACATGAACAGAATAAATTTCTGGTATAACAGTGAGTAAAATGGATTCTTTCTCATGCGGAGTGGTAGGTTTTTATACATGGAATCACTTGATTTAATGTGCCTCACTTATATAATCATACGGATTTGTCTTTGGGAGTTTGTTGAGCTCTGATGTGAAAGTTTAACTCTCAGAACACAATTTGGACTATAAAAAGATCACTTCTATTTCCACCTAGATAGGATAGGTGTATGTAGCAATAAAATTTCAATTAAATTCTTAAGTTTGCTTTAGAGACCCGGTACCTTTGATCCATAACTTACTTCATGTACATAGACAAAATTTGTCAGTTTTCTGGATGAAACATACAGATTAAATAACTCCTTGAACAGTTTTCTCTAAATTGTACTATGCAAAACATATGTGCAGATGTATTATCTGCACTTCTAGATTCTTTTTATTAGAATAAACTACAATATTCCCCATTCCCAATAGATTTATTCATTAGAAGTGAAGCTATATTTCTATAACTCATGTTGATGGTTTTGCTCTAGAAGTTTTGAAGGTATACTTTTATACATATGAGGATATTTATAGCATGTATGTTTTCACTCCCTCCCCTGCACTCACTTCTAAGTTAGAGTTTTAGAATAGGTCTTTTGAAATAGATCCTAAAAGCAAAAAGTCTTAATCTGGATTAATTTCTGAATTTGCTAAAGCATTATGCTTCCTAAATTGGCTCTATTTAAATCCTCTTGCCTGCCTGAGGGTGTGTTGTCTTATCCTCTTTTAAGCAAGTCACTAGACATCATCAGACGCTTAAGCACTTTTGCCCGAGGGAGGCTGTTACAACTTTTGCATTGGTAAATGCACAGTACCTCTTTAGTGGATTAAAGCCATATCATACAAACACAGATTATTTTATATTCACTAACATTATGAGAATCACAGTGTTATATTTTACAGGACAAAATAACCCTTAAGCTTCCCTGCCCTCCACATAACCCTGTCTTTATAAAACTTATTTGGGAAATGTCCTTTCAATGCTATATATCTACTTAAGAGTTTTTTTTTTTTTTTTTCAAAAATCATCTGGTGGTTTGCTCTTCTCTTGTTTCCCTCCTTGTTCAATATTATTATGGGAACTATGCTCGTTAAAATACCCTCTTCCATTCATTAAACAGAATGAATTTACTTTTCCACCTCTGTAAAAATGGGATTATAAAAAGCACAGATTGATGAACCTGCAAAGAGTAAGATAGGAAAAGGGTTCCAGAGAGGAGAAGACACCTGGGAGGAGGAATGTTTAATGGTTTGATAAAAGAACAACCCCTGTAGCTGACTAAGAAGTAACCAGAGAGATAGAGGGTAAATCAGAAGGGCATTGCGTAAGGACGCTGAGTCCACCTTTCAAGAAAGAGAATGGTCAGCTCTGATGGACACGGCTGAGAAATCAAAGCAGATCAAGTGGAAAATAACTGAATTTGTAACATAGTTGTGGCAGCATGTTGCGACCAGAATCCAGAGGGACTTTCTTCAAAAAGAAAGTATTAAATACCTTTTTTATTAGCAGCAATGAGTAGATAGTAGAGACAAGTCAATGAGAGAAGGGTCTTTATTCATAAGGATGTTGATACAGCCACTAAGAGTATGAGTGTTACTGACCCCAAGCTCATATTGCTCACCACATAAAAGGCCAATAAGTCAAGGTACTGGGGCTAGGGGTTTGAATTTTCATTTCAAAAGCCAGTAGACCCAGAAGATGGTGGACTAGTGTCCCAAAGAAAATCTCACCCAAGGTACAATTCAGGCTTCTTTTAGCTAAAAGGGAAAGGGGTGTGGTTGGTCACTGTAGACTTCTTTGTGTGGGAATCCTTTGTCCTTGCAGCTATCCAGGTAGGTCTGGTCACAGTGTTCCTGTAAATCCTCCAAAAGACAAATGTTATTCTCTGTTCTGCAAAATTTATCTCTATATGAATGAAAAAGTATTATACCTTTAAAGGGCAGAGGCTTGAGAATGGGCGATCCTGTATATTTCAGGCCATAGGCAACGTTTTTAACTTGTTCAGTCACTCAGTTGTTTCTGACTTTTTTCGACCCAATAAACTGCAACACACCAGGCTTCCCTGTCCTTCACCATCTCTCAGTGCTTGATCAAACTCATGTCCATTGACAATGATGCCATTCAACCATCTCATCCTCTGTCATCCCCTTCTCCTTCCACCTTCAATCTTTCCCAGCATCAGGTCTTTTCTAGAGAGTCAGCTCTTTGCATCAGGTGGCCATAGTATTAGAGCTTCAGCTTTAGCATCAGTCCTTCCGGTGAATATTAAGGATTGATTTTCTTTAGCATTGACTTGTTTGGTCTCCTTACAGTTCAAGGAACTGTCAAAGGTCTTCTCCAACACCGCAGCTCAGAAGCATCAATTCTTTAGTGTTCAGCCTTCTTTATGGTCTAACTCTAACATCCATATATGACTACAGGAAAAACCATTGCTTTGACTAGATGGACCTTTGCTGGCAAAGTAATGTATCTGCTTTTTAATACACTGTGTATGTTTTTCATATCTTTTCTTCCAAGGAGTAAGTGTCTTTTAATTTCATGGCTGCAGTCACCACCTGCAGTGATTTTGGAGCCCAAGAAAATAAAGTCTGTCACTGTTTCCACCGTTTCCCCATCTATTTGCCATGAAGTGATGAGACCAGATGCCATGATCTTCATTTTTTGAATGTTGCATTTTAAGCCAGCTTTCTCACTCTCCTCTTTCACCTTCATCAAGAGACTCTTTAGTTCCTCTTCACTTTCTGCCATAAGGGTGGTATCATCTGCATATCTGAGGTTATTGATATTTCTCCTGGCAGTCTTGATTCCAGCCTGTACTTCATCCAGCCTAGCATTTCAAATGATGTACTCTGCATAAAGTTAAATAATCAAGGTGACCATATATAGCCTTGGCATACTCCTTTCCCAGTTTGGAACCAGTCCATTGTTCCATGTCCGGTTCTAACTGTTGCTTATTACCTGCATACAAGTTTCACAGGAGGTAGGTAAGGTGGTCTGGTATTCCCATCTCTTTAAGAATTTTCCACAGCTTTTTGTGATCCACAGAGTCAAAGGATTTAGCATAGTCAATAAGGAAGAAGTAGATGTTTTTCTGGAATTCTTTTGCTTTTTCTATGATCAAACAGATGTTGGCAATTTGATCTCTGGTTCCTCTGCCTTTTCTAAATCAAGCTTGAATATCTGGAAGTTCTCAGTTCATGTACTGTTGAAGCCTAGCTTGGAAAATTTTGAGCATTCCTTTGCTAGCATATGAAATGAGTTCAATTATGTGATAGTTTGAACATTCTTTGAATCTTCTTTGGGATTAGAATGAACACTGACCTTTTCCTGTCCTGTGACCACTGCTGAGTTTTCCAAATTTGCTGGCATGTTGAGTGCAGCACTTTAACAGCATCATCGTTTCGGATTTGAAATAGCACAGCCGGAATTCCATCACCTCCACTAGCTTTGTTCGTAGTGATGCTTCCTAAGGCCAACTTGACTTCGCACTCCAAGATGTCTGACTCTAGGTGAGTGATTACATGGTTATCTGGGTCACGAGGATCTTTTCTGTATACTTCTTCTGTGTGTTCTTGCCACCTCTTCTTCATACCTTCTGCTTCTGTTAGGTTCATATTGTTTCTGTTGTTTATTGTGCCCATCTTTGCATGAAATGTTCTCTTGGTATCTCTAATTTTCTTGAAGAGTTGTCTAATCTTACCCATTCTATTCTTTTCCTCTATTTCTTTGCATTGTTCACTTAGGAAGGCTTTTTTTTTAATCTCTCCTCGCTATTCTTTTGTACTCGGCATTCAGATGGGAATATCTTTCCTTTTCTCCTTTTCTTTTACTTTCTTCTTTTCCCAGCTATTTGTAAGGCCTCCTCAGACAACCGTTTTGGGTTTTGCACTTCTTTTTCTTGGGGATGGTTTTGATCACCACCTCCTGTACAATGTTACAAACCTCTGTCTGTAGTTCTTCCGGCACTCTGTGTATTAGATCTAATCCCTTGAATCTGTTTGTCACTTCCACTGTATATTTGTAAGGGATTTGATTTAGGTCATATCTGAATGGCCTAGCTAGAGCAAGCTAAATATGAAAATAAGCAAAGCAGGGTCCCTGCTCTGAAAAGCTTATAGTCAAGCAGATAAGAATTTCAAAGTTGTTATTATGCCCTTATTCCATAAGTAATATGATGGGCATATGGCAGGGTGACATGAGAGAGCAGATGGGGGGCACCCATAGGACCATGATGAATCTTTTTTAATATTTAATTTTTTGGCTTTGCCAGATCTTAGTTGTGGCATGAGAGATCTAGTTCCCTGAACCAGGTTCAAGCCTGGGCATCCTGAATTTGAAGCATGGAGTCTTAGCTGCTGGAACATTGGAGAAGTTCCGTTCAGTTCAGTTCATTCACTTAGTTGTGTCCAACTCTTTGCAACCCCATGGACTGCAGCACACCAGGCTTCCCTGTCCATCACCAACTCATAGAGTTTACTCAAACTCATGTCCATGAGGTCAGTGATTCCATCCAACCATCTCATCCTCCGTCATCCCCTTCTCCTCCCACCTTCAATCTTTCCCAGCATCAGGGTCTTTTCCAGTGAGTCAGTTCTTCCCATCAGGTGGCCAAAGTATTGGAGTTTCAGCTTCAGCATCAGTCCTTCCAATGAATATGCAGGACTGATTTCCTTTAGGATGGACTGGTTGGATCTCCTTGCAGTCCAAGAGACTCTCAAGTGTCTTCTCCAACCCCACAGTTCAAAAGCATCAGTTCTTTGGTGCTCAGCTTTCTTTATAGTCCAACTCTCACATCATACAGGACTTGAAGAAGGAAATGGCAAACCACTCCAGTGTTCTTGCCTGGAGGGTCCCAGGGACAGGGGAGCCTGGTGGGCTGCCGTCTATGGGGTCGCACAGAGTTGGACACAACTGAAGTGACTTAGCAGCACATCATATATGACTACTGGAAAAAATAGCCTTGACTAGATGGACCTTTTTGGCAAGGTAATGTCTCTGCTTTTTAATATGCTGTCTAGTTTGGTCATGACTTTTCTTCGAAGGAGCAAGCGTCTTTTAATTTTATGGCTGCAGTCACCATCTGCAGTGATTTTGGAGCCCAAGAAAATAAAGTCTGTCACTGTTTCCACTGTTTCCCCATCTATTTGCCCTGATGTGATGGGACAGGATGCCATGATCTTCATTTATTGAATGTTGCGTTTTAAGCCAACTTTTTCACTCTCCTCTTTCACCTTCATCAAGAGGCTCTTTAGTTCTTATTCTCTTTCTGCCATAAGGGTGGTGTCATCTGCATATCTGAGGTTATTGATATTTCTCCCAGCAATCTTGATTCCAGCTTTTGCTTTATTCAGTCCAGCATTTCTCATGATGTACTCTGCAAATAGGATAAATAAGCAGGGTGACAATATACAGCCTTGACATACTCCTTTCTGTATTTGGAACCAGTCTGCTGTTCCTTGTCCAGTTCTAACTGTTGCTTCCTGACCTGCATACAGATTTCCCAAGAGGCAAGTCAGGTGGTCTGGTATTCCCATCTCTTTCAGAATTTTCCACAGTTTGTTGTGGTCCACACAATCAAAGGCTGGGTCATAGTCAATAAAGCAGAAGTCGATATTTTTCTGAAACTGTCTTGCTTTTTCAGTGATCAAACGGATGTTGGCAATTTGATCTCTGGTTCCTCTGCCTTTTTCTAAAACTAGTTTGAACATCTGGAAGTTCACAGTTCATGTATTGTTGAAGCCTGACTTGGAGATTTTTGAGCATTACTTTACTAGCATATGAGATGAGTACAATTTTGCGGTAGTTTGAACATTCTTTGGCATTGCCTTTCTTCGGGACTGGAATGAAAACAGACCTTTTCCAGTCCTGTGGCCACTGCTGAGTTTTCCAAATTTGCTGTCGTATTGAGTGCAGCACTTTTGCAGCATCATCTTTCAGGATTTGAAATAGCTCAACTGGAATTCCATCACGTTCACTAGCTTTGTTTGTAGTGATGCTTCCTAAGGCCCACTTGACTTTGCCTTCCAGGATTTCTGGCCCTCGGTTGGTGATCACACCATCGTGATTATCTGGGCTGTGAAGATCTTTTTTGTATAGTGTTTCTGTGTATTCTTGCCACCTCTTCTTCCCAGACCATGATAAATGTTAAGAAAGACTTTATAGAAAATGATGCCAGGGATAAGTGTGAAGGGCAAGACAAGTGATTCACAAGGGAAGGGTTATTTATGGTAAAGCATGTTTTGAGGGCTAGAGCAGTGAGAGACTACACTAGGCATGGAGATTGGCAAGGAGATCAGCATGGGCACAGCAGAGAATGTGTGAAGGCATGGAGGATAAAGGGGCTCCATCATGAAGGCTTTTAGGCCAGTTTAAGGACGTGAATTGCATCCTGTTGGTAGTGCTTTGTATAAGGTTGTGGTCAGCTTAGAATTTTAGAAAGATTATTCTGGCAACATTGTAGTGGATCCATAGCATAGGAACTATGGAAAAAAGAAATAAAATAGTTGGAGAGCTATTGTGGCCATCCAGGAAAATAATAATGTAGAGACATAGTAAAAAAAATAAATAAATAATGAACAGTATACTGTTGTACTTTGGACATTGTGTTTGCAGGAGTACCATATACAGTTTCACAGGTTGTATATTGAGAGTCCCAGACACTCCTGGGAGTGTCTTTCACATAGATTATGATATGAATGACCTCTTTACCTCTATACATTTCATTAAGATATACATTTTGTAAGAATGGTGTCTACCTTGCTTACTACAGTATGACCTGTTGTTTAGTTGCTAAGTCATGTCCAACTCTTTTGCGTCCCCAGGGACTGGCCCACCAGCCTTCTCTGTCCTCTGTCAATGAGATTTCCCAGGCAAGAATACTGGAATGGGTTGACATTTCCTTCTCCCAGGGATCTTCCTGACCCAGGGATCAAACCTGTATCTCCCGCATTAGCAGGCAGATCTTTACTGCTGAATCACTGTGGCTAGCCCGTGGCTTAATATCTGGTTACATAGTAGTTTCTCAAATATTTTGGATAAGTGAAATTTTCCTAACTGTGGGAGGTAAAACAGAACATTTTAGTATGACTCCAGGATTTGAGGCCTGGTTGCCTAAGTGAATGGTGATTACATTGACTGAGATTTGGAATGAAAAACACCTGAAGGAAGCTATGTTGACATATAAAGTTTATGATACTTATGTGGTATCCATTAGAGATGTTCAATAGATAGGGGGAACCTAATGTTTTAGCTTAGAAGAAACATCCATGGTGGAGAGACATTTGAAAGATTTCAGAGAAGGGCTGCCTAAAGATTTTGTGGTTGATAAGATCACTTCGGACTTATATAGACTAGAGATTAGCTCAAAATACATCATCCTGGAGAATATCAATCCATTAGGAACAGTGGCATGGAAGGAGTTTGCTGGGGAGAAAAGAACCCTAAGAGAGAATGAAGGCAGCCAGTTAAGAAAACCAGGTATCTTAGAAGCCAAAATACAGGGCATTTCAAAATTAATGTAAGTAGTTAAATGGGGTAATCCTTAGGTGGAGTGACATAGGTCTAAACTTGGAGGACATTTAGGAGAGTTAAGGCTTGTAGTAGGGTTCAAAACCCATGGAAGAAGAAGAGCTAGCAAAATTGGTGGGAAATTGGATTTATGTTAGTTGTAGAGGCTGGACAGGGAAGCTGAGTCATTTATTACATTTATTTCATTTTTAGAGTTTTATTTTTTCATCGAAGTATAGTTGATTTACAGTGTTGTGCCAATCTCTGCTGTACAGCAGAGTAACTCAGTTATACACATAGATTCTTTTTTTCATATTCTTTTCCATTATGGAAATTTATCACAGGATATTGAGTATAGTTAGTTCCCTGTGCTATACAGTAGGACACTGTTGTTTATCTATCTTAGATATAATAGTTTACATCTGTTAATCCCAAACTCCCAGTTGTTCCCTTCCCCCACTCCCCCAGGAAGAAGACTGTGGGATTTTGCTTCAGGAATTCTTGCAATCAAAATCCAATGCAGAGTGCCTCAGGGCAGTCAGGTGACCTTCATACTAAAGGTTTAGCAAACTCATGTGTTCAGTGTTACTTTTTAGTCCTTAGGAATGTTCCATCAATTCTATCCAGATTTACAAAGTGATACTATCGCCAGTTTCTTCATCCAATATTTTTGAGGTTAGACTCTGTTTTACCTTGGAGGATTGTCAAAGCTTAATTATATAGTATCTCTAAGAAACTTAGATACCAGTGAGTTTGATATTGACCTATTTCACAATTTCATTATGAAGACTATCAAACAAAAATGATTTTAAAGCATTTTAAAACCTTAGTGAATAGAATTGCTTAAAAAGAATAGCTTAACTGAACTAGAGCATTTACAAATTGCTTATTATTATGCAAATTCACTTAATTAGACTAACAGAGAATCATAGTAGTCAATCTAAAGAATAAAACTATTGCATGAAAAGAGTTTAGAAGATATTTATTTTATACTTGCAGACGGTCACTAGTAACTAGTAACATTAAAGCTCGGGAAAAAGTAGAAATGCTGATTAAGAGCTTGGAAAATACAACTCATGAGGAAGCATTAAGGGACTCATTATATGCAAAAAGAAAGACCAAGAAAACCCAAATCTGGATATGGTGTTTTAGTCGCTGAGTCGTGCCTAACTCTCGCGAACCATGGACTGTAGCCTGCCAGGCTCCTCTGTCCATGGGATTCTTCAGGGAAGAATGCTGGAATGGGTTGCCATTTCCTTCTTTAAAATCTGGATATAGATATGTTTAAAATTATTAATAGATGAGAACAGAAACAAAATTAGAAATCTAAAGGAAAGAAATATACAAATTAAAAACACATATCATTGATACTTTTTTAAATTTTCTCTTAGTATTTGTGACCCAGCTGCCTTTTACTTAATACGGTAACATATTCTGAATCAATCCCCGAAAGAATAATGTTTCAAGTAATAACGGCAGTAGGAAAGTAATTATTGCTTGAGAGTTAACATGTTGCTATAGTTGCTACATATTTAGTTTTTGGCTTAGTTCCCAGGACCCTTCAATCTTCACTTTACTCAAAACTATATTTTTCCACAACGTGGCCCATATGACATTATTTTCAATCTTTCCTTTACATTTTTACCAAAATGGATATTATCATTCAAACTGAAGTTTATAAAATACTTCTCACAATTCTCATTAATAATGGTTAGGTGATTTTATTTAGATACAATGAATGGAAGCAGTAGAGTTTTTCCCAAATATCTCTTTGAGGGGCTTCCCTGGTGGCTCAGTGGTAAAGAATCTGCCTCTGCCAAGGCAGACCTGTGCGATCCCTGTTTCAGGAAGATCCCACATTGCGCAGAGCAGCTAAGCCTGTGCACCACAACTATCGAGCCTGTGCTCTGGAGCTCCCCAGGAGATGCAGCCAGTGAGCCCATGTGCTTTAGTTACTGAAGCCCACAGGCCCTAGAGCCCATGTTCCGCAAGAGAAGCCACCGCTAAGAGAAACCCTCGCACCGCAACTAGGAGCAGCCCATGCAGCAACGAGGCCCTAAGCACAGCCAAGAATAAATAAATGAATAATGTCTCTTTGAAATGTTTAGGCACAATGAGATTGCCTTTTGAGACAAAGGAGTGATGGCTTGACTTCTGGAACAGTATTATTTTGTTCTTTTCATTATTGTTTTAATTTGATGATTTTCAATTTCCAGCTTCTTGGTGCTGCATAGAGATTTTTGGCCCAGATGTGGTTTAGAGTAGAAGCAACAATATATATTCAGCAAATGTTCCTCATAGGTGGTGCGCCCTATCCTGAGTACCTGAAGGACAAAGGGAAAAAAAAAGAGGTCTCTGTTTTTAAGAACTCACATTTTAGCCAGAAAAATAGATGCATAAATAAACAGGTATATTGCAATATGGAAAGTAGTTGTACATGAGAATGCCTTCTAGGCCTATTAATCTTGCCTGGGGAAGATCCCAAGTTAATTCTTTTTTGTGTGTTTTTGTTTTGTTTTTTTAATTTTATTCATTTAGTTTATTTATTTTGGGGGGCACTGGATCTTCATTGCTGCTTTCGAGTTTTCTCCAGATGCAGTGCACAGGCTTCTTATTGTGGTGGCTTTTCTGGTTTCGGAGCACAGGCTTAGGCACACGGGATCAATAGTTGTAGCACACCAGCTTAGTTGCTCCAAGGTATATGGGTTCTTCCTATACCCATGGATGGAACGAACCCACGTCTCTTAGGTCTCCTGCATTGGCAGGTGGGTTCTTTACCACTAGTGCCACCTGGGAAACACTTGTGTAATGCTTTCATATTCATAACTTAACCAACTCATGCTATCAGATAAGGAGAGCACATATAATCACCAGTCTCATTGAAACAGAAGGACATAAAATCTAGTGGATGTTAAACTATTTAATTGAAATTAGCTGTATAGTTAGCTATATAGATAGCTGTATAGATAGCTCAAGCTATCGAGCCTGGTATTGAACGCAGATCATCTGAAACCCATGTGCCTTGCACTGTGCCCACACTGAATGATGCTGTGCGAGACCAGTTCCCTTTATGGACTACATGGTGACTGTGATGGGCAAACAATTCAAAGAGGCAGAAATCTAGTCCCATTAGCAGATATTTACTTGATAAAAGGCAAATACTTGCAGTGATATTTCTTATATTTTTCTCTTTTATATGAATTATTTTACAAAATGAAAATAATACACCAGATGCCTCTGTTGAAAACATAAGCAAGTCTGCAAAATACACATTTATTGTTTTAGTGAATTGAGTGGAAAAACAAATGGGTAGCTGAGTTGGAATGGGTCTTTAAAAAGCCCCAGGGTAAATTTTAAGCTCAAGCTTTTATTGTTAGCTACCAATTTAAAATAGCATTCATGTAATAATATAGATGAAGTTTATGTATAAAATACACTTTAGTGTATTTTTATTCTTATAAGTTGCATAGATCTCAGATGTGTCCCTTATGGGGCATATTTTTTCCTTCTATTAGTACATTTTTTAAAATCAAAAGATATAGAAGAATGATATATTATGACATAGTTAGTTTTGTTGTATCTATGCTATTTATAATTAAATTTAACGTGTGTAATGCTTTTGTGAAAAAAAAAATGCTTGCCTTGCTCAGAGACTGTAAAATTAATTACAGTATAGAAAAATAAAATAATCTTTAAAATTGGGGCTCACTTCAAAAAAAAAAAAAATCAGGAACCAAGAAAAGCCCTACTGACTCCTACCACCCAAATCAGTGTCCTTTTGAATTCTTATGCTATCATGCTTGCCATTACACATGCTTAGATTCTTTGTAACCTATTACAGGGATGTGGTATGGCCACCATTTTTGAGTGCCTACTATGTGTGTTCTACTCCGTGTTAGTTCACCTTTTTTATCTCAGGAGAATGGAGAAGATGAGGAACTTATAGGGTCTATGTCAAGAAATGTGCTAAGTGAAGTTGATTTTTAATTCCCCATATGTAGCAAAATATCAATTTTGAGTTCCTTTTTAAACATTTAACGGTTCATTTGTGTCAATACAAAGTCTCAACTGATCCATCAGTTCCATACATTCATAATAATCTGGCTAGAATGACAGATTGTAATTTGGACCAAAAAAACCAAAAAACAAATGGACCAATAGTTACCATTGTGTTTATTTGATGATGACAATGAACTATTGGTCAATAGCTCAAAAAGAAATAGGAGTTTTATTTTGCATGTTTTTGTATTCAGTGTCTTTTGAGTTTTGCGGAGGATTTTTTTTTTTAATTTTTATTGGAGTATAGTTGCTCTACAGTGTTGCGTTTGTTTCTGCTGTACAGCAAAGTGGATCAGCTATACTTACACATATTACCCCTCTTATTTAGACTTCCTTCCCACTTAGGTCACCTAGAGTCAGCTCTTTGCATCAGGTGGCCCAGGTAATGGAGCTTCAGCTTCAGCATCAGTCCTTCCAATGAATTTCCAGGGTTGATTTCCTTTAGGATTGACTGGTTTGAGCTCCTTGCAGTCCAAGGGACTCTCAAGAGTTTTTTCCAACACCACAGTTCAGAAGCATTAATTCTTTGGTGCTCAGCCTTCTTTATGGTACAACTCTCATATCCATACATGACTACTAGAAAAACCACAGCTTTGACTAGATGAAGCTTTGTTGGCAAAGTAATGTCTCTGTTTTTTAAAACAGTGTTTAGATTTGTCATATCTTTTCTTCCAAGGGGCAAGTATCTTTTAATTTCATGGCTGCAGTCACCATCTGCAGTGATTTTGGAGCCCAAGAAAATAAAGTCTGTCACAGTTTCCATTGTTTCCCCATTTATTTGCCATGAAGTGATGAGACCAGATGCCATGATCTTCATTTTTTGAATGTTGAGTTTTAAGCCAGCTTTTTCACTCTCTACTTTCACCTTCATCAAGAGGCTCTTTCATTCCTCTTTGCTTTCTGCCATAAGGGTATTGTCATCTGCATATCTGAGATTATTGATATTTCACCCAGCCATCTTGAAAAATCTTTAAAAGCTTTATATAATAAGATCATCTATACCACTTTTCTAGATTCCACATATATTCATTAATGTTACAATATTTGGGGTCTTTTTGTTTTGCTTTATCATTGTATATTTGTTTGTTTTGCTTCTGTTCTATCATTTGGAGTAATATCAAATGGTTAAAAAAGTAATTTTGTCTGTAAGTGTCTTTAGAGAATGGTAGAGGAACCTTAAGAGAAAGAAATGTAGTTGAAAGACCCTAAAGTGATTTACACATCTCAAAGTAATGGGTATTAATAGCATTCTTTCATTCACTTGCTGTTGACCCAAATTTGAGGAAAGAATAAAAAAAAGAAAAATTAATATCAGTGACAGAGAACAATGCATTATAGTTTGTCTCAATAGAATAGTTTATGATTTTTATTAACATTAAATATTTGATGAGTCTTAAAGTATACTCCTGGGCTTCCCTGGTGGTTCAGTGGTAAAGAATCCCACCTGCCAGTGCAGGTGATATGGGTTTGATCCCTGGGTTGAGAAGATCCCCTGGACAATGGCAATCACTCAAGTATTCTTGCCTGAGAAATCCCATGGACAGAGGAGCCTGATGGGCTACAGTCCATGGGGATGTCAAAGAATTGGACACAACTGAGCAATGAAACATCAGCAACTAAAAGTATACCCCTAGATACAACTATCTGTAGCCTCATTATTAGTATTTTTTCTTAATATTTTTGAAATGGAGATCCTAAAGTTAGCTGGGGTCAAGAGGGTAACTCAGACACAGAGTTTAAAAGAAGAGAATTAAGTCATCATCTTGGTCCCAAAGAGTAATAATGATAGGTAACAACCATAGGATTCTTACTATTTTCCAGACACTCATCTAAGAACTAACTCATGTAATCCTTTTAACAACACAGTATTTTCAGGCTCTGTTATTATTCCCATTTTTTTCACATATGGAAAAACTAAGATCCAAAGAATTTATAAGTATGGTTATACTAAGAATTTGTATACTTTGCATTTAAGCTTCAAATCACTTGACTCACATTTCAACTACCACAGTATATGTTGAGATCATGGGGTAGGGTCTGAAAATGAGCAAAAGCAAATTAATGCTGAGACCCCTAGCTGCTATTTCATGGTTCACAGATGTTCTCTGAGCAGGAAGCAATGCTGATCAGCTCTGTGACTTTGAGCAGGTCACTGCCTTTTTAAGCCTGTATACTTCATCAGTAAAATGGGGATAATGATACACTTTAATTTAGATCGACAATTTGAAGAAGCATATTTATTTCAGCTAGTGTATATTACTTTCCTTTTCCTCCTTTTTTTGTCTCCTTTTCTTACCTTATTTTGCCTTAGTTACACTTATTTTCCAGGAATCTAGAACACATAATACATCCCTAGAGGCATTTTGTAGGCATTCATTCTAGGACTCATTTCTGTGAATTCATAACATGTACTCATAGAAATAGATCCTAGGATATCTTGCAATTTTTGCTTGTTAAAATCTTTCCTGACCCTGTTGGAATCTGTCCAATTCAAATAGTACATTTCTGTATAACACCTATCTTGATGACCTCAACTAGGGAAAAAAATCTCTTATTTTTTCAACTTTTAGAAGGAATGATCCATGAAGAATGAGGACAAGGTGGTGGGTGATGGGTTGTGTGGTCACACACTAAAGTGATTTACACGCATGAGGCTTGCCCCAGACAAAATGTTTGTTGAAGGGGAAAAAAATGCAGTGATATGGGAATATATTTTATTGATCTTATCCTATCTATTTTCTCACAGTAGCAATTTTCTCACATTGTCTCTTGGCTTCCTTAGACACCCCACTGTGCAGCTGACTCCGGCTTTAGCATGAGTCAGTGGAACCAGGAATATTGTCCTTTTCAAGGTAATATGTATGCAGTATTACCTCTGTATACAGAGGTATACATATTACCTCTCTGGGCCAGAGATTCTCATTTGAATATTTCACAACGAATTTTGACTCCAATGGATATAACACCAAGAATACAAATGATGAAAGCAAAAATCAATAAATAGGACTACATCAAACTTAAAAACTTCCGCCCAGCAAAAGAAACAATCAACAAAATGTTAAAGGCATCCTATAGAGTGAGAGAACAATTTTGCAAAGTACGTTGCAGAAAGGTTAATATCCAAAATAAATGAAGAGCTTCTACAATTCAATAGCAAAGGAAGGGAGGGGGAGATAGTAAGAGGGAGAATGAAAGAGAGAAAGAAAAAAAGAAAACAAGCCAGTCTGATCTGAAAATGAGTGAAAGCACTAGACAGAAATTTTTCCAAATAGATTATCCAAATGGCCAACTGGTACATGAAAAAAAAATGTTCAACGTTGCTAATTACCAGGGAACTGCAAACCAAAACAACAGTGAGGTGTCATCTCACACCTAGCAGAATGCCCATCATCAAAAAGACAGACATAACAAGTATTGGCAAGGGTAAAGGGAACCTTATAAACTGTTGGTAGAATATAAATTCAGCCAGTATGGAAAACAATATAGAAAAAAATTTTAATCAAAAAATTAAAGAATAGATCTACCATATAACCCAGCAATTCTACCTCTGGGTATATACCTGAAGGAAATAAAAACAGAGTATCAGAGATATATGGACTCCCATGTTTATTACAGTGTTATTCTCAATAGCCAAGATATGGAATCAACCTAAGTGTCCATCAATGGACAAATGGATAAATAGGATGTAGGGATACACACACATGCCCGCCCCCCCCCACACACACACGCACACACACACACACTATTATTCAGCAATGATAAAGAAGGAAACTTTGCTGTTTGCAGCAACAAGGATAAATCGAGAGGACCTTATGCTAAGTGAACTAAGGCAGAGAAAGACAAACACTGCATGATATCACATATTGCGGAATCTAAAAAAAGACAAACTTGTAAAAACAGAGTAAAATGATGCTTAACAGGGGATGGGGATGAGGAGGTAGGACAGGTATTTAAGGGCACAAACTTACAATAAATAGTAAATAATTTTTAGAGATTTAATGCACAGTATGCTGAATATAAACAACAATGTTGCATTATAATCATCAAATGTTTTAAGAGACTAGATCTCAGTTGTTCCCATTACTAAAAAGAAAAAATAATTATGTGATCAGATAGAGGTTCTAAGTATCATTACAAAGTCCATCAGATTATTAATATATAAATGTGTCAAATTAATGCTGTGTACCTTAAATTTACACAGTGTTATATGTCAAATATATTTCAGTTGAAAACAAAAAAAAAAAAAAACCCAACAGTGAGTCAAAATAAATACATTTCCAATATGGTGATTGAGGAGGATAGCAGCATAACAGGCTGGCAAAGGAGATATTTGGGCGATTATGAGGTCTTGTGTTGTAATTCTCAAATGTTCAAACAGTATAAAGACAATGAAGTATTTTGGTGCTTAAGACAAATGTTTTTTAATTTAGTTTTAAATAGAGGGTAATTGCTTTACAATGCTATGTTGGTTTCTGCTGTACATCAACATAGATCAGCCATAGGTATACATATGTCCCCTCCCTCTTGAACCTTCCTCCCACCTCCAAACCCAACCCAACTTTCTAGATAGGACAAATATTTTTGAGACAATTTTTAGAGCAGTTTTCAGTTCACAGCAAAACTAAAATAAAGTTACAGAGATTTCCCATTTTTCCACACATGCATAAACTCCTGCATTATTAGCATCCCCCACCAGAGTAGTTCATTTGTTACAACTGATAAGCCTACATTGATACACCATAATCATCCATGTCCACAGTATACCTCGGGGTTCAGTCCCAGTATTGTGTATTCTTTGGATTTGGGCAAATGTATGATGATAAGCATCCATCATTGTGCTATCATACAGAGTCTTTTCACTGTCCTTAAAAATTCTCCATATTCCCACTATTTATCTCTCTGCCACTTTAGACAGACTTTTAGAAACCAAAATTAACCTGTGAATTTACGTCTGCATTTTACTTTTTTGCATTTCAATTAAAATATTATTCCTGGCACTAGCATTCTTATCAGAGATGCCACTAAAATGCTGAAATAATTCAACATAATTATTATTATTTGGGGCAATTGTCTCTAGATCAGAATTGTCTGAGTCATCTAATACTCCTCAATTCCGATATGGGCAGAGTGCCCTTCCAGGAACCGTAGGGGCTACAGAATTGCTTCTGAAGGAACATATACAAAAATAAAAGGTGAGGAGAGTGAATGTCAGCCCTTGTGTGCAAAACTGTTCTGTGAAGACACCAAGTAGGGAGTTGCAGAAGGTTTCATAGCAGAAAGCATTTGTATGAACCCAGAGACTAAAGGTAGTTATGATGAAAGAAGGTTCAGGAGGTGAACGGAAAGAAGAGAATACAGTCACAAAAGCAAGAATACACCAAAGTGATCTGGGAGCAAATAATCTTGAGTTTGGATGAACTCAGGAGTGTGTCAAAGTGAATCCGGGCAGTTGTTTCCCAGGACCAGTCCTGATGTGCTTCTTGGTTGTTGTGCCCGAGCTTGGGGAACCACGGAAGGATACGAGCAGGGAGTGATGCAGTGAGCACGAGCCTTGGGCAGGAAGATGAATGTGTCAGTGATACAGACGATGGTTCAAGGATGCTGCAGACAGATGATGGAGGGAACATTTCCAAGGGAGAGTGATGCCTTTGCCAGGGCATGGACCATGGCAGTCTGTTACAAGCCGAAGGAGTTTCAGGTTCTAGATGGTCACTTAGACATGAGAGACTGGCAGGTGGAAATGTGAGGCCAACTTTGAGGAGGAAGACTGGAGAGGAAAGAAGGTAGTGATCATCCACACAATGTCAGCAGGAGATGAGACAGGAAGTTGGCAGCCAACAGACCTGAACCTTTCTCTTTTGGATGAAGGAAGAGAGAACAGGGAGGAGGGGTACAGATGAAGCTGACAGAGAAACAGGAAACATAGAAATCTGGCATGGCCAGACCCAGGTAAAGAAGAGGGGAGTGATGGATCATTTTCAAGATAGATCATTTAGGGAGTTGGAGAAGGGAGGGAGCTATTGACATGGGGGTCCCTGGAGGCCTTCCAGAGGGCAGTTTTGACTGAGTGGTGAGAAAAAAGGCAGATCTCAAAGAATTGAGGTATGAGTCAACATGTGGTGTTTAGTCTCTAAGTCATGTCTGACTCTTGTGATCCCATGGACTGTGTCCTGCCAGTCTCCTCTGTCCATGGCATTCTTCAGGTGAGAATACTGGAGTGGGTTGCCATTTCTTTCTCCGGAGGATCTTCCCGACCCAGGAATTGAACCTGAGTCTCCTGCATTGCAGGCAGATTTTTACTGAGTGAGTGATGAGGGAACTCAATATATGGTTTCCTTTTAAAAAGAGTTCATCAGATTTGTATTATTTTTTAAAGTTATATTTGTTTAAAGTAATAATTTGATTGTAAAAATGAAGTATAAATTTAATATTTTAACATACTGCCCTAGCATTGACCTTCCAGTTGAATCTAGCAAATTCAGTTTTGAGCACCAATTACGTACTTAGCGTTAAGGTTGCTAAAGTGAAAATGACGTAGGTCCTCACTCCAGGGCCGTCAAGAAAAGAGGGGAGACAAACTCATGGCTCAGTGGCAAAGACTCCTCCTGCAATACAGGAGAGGCAGTTTCTATCCCAGGGTCAGGAAGATCCCCTGGAGAAGAACATGGCAATGCACTCCAGTAGTCTTGCCTGGGAAATCCCATGGACAGAAGAGCTTGACGGGCTACAATCCAGGGGGGTCACAAAAGAGTTGGACACGACTTAGAGACTAAACAACATAGTCTAAGTGCAGTCTTTTAAGATTGAAAAGTAAGTCACAAATTTAAGTGGATTATTCATTTTATTGAGAGAAGTGGTTGGAGTGGGAGTTTGGGGCGGTCAGGAAAGATTTTCTTGGGAACATCCTATTTTTCCTGAGTTTGGAAAGAAAGAATATTGTCCCTCCAGAAGAGAGGAGAAAAGTGATTTGGATTTATTTTTTTCTTTTGCAATTGACTAAACTGTGAGGGCTTGGGCACATTACTTAATTGCACTTTAATTCAATTTACTTATGCGTAGAATGAGAGAATAATCTTTATTGCTTAGAAGTCTTCATTTAGTTATATATTTTTACTGTTTTCTGTGGGTTAAATCCCAGGAATAGGGGAAATACGATGAACATCAAGTGAAAAAAAGCTGGAAAACATTTAGCGTAGACTGAAGATGAAGTAAAAAGAACCATCATTATTTGTGTTATGACTGCAAATGAATGAAAACAGGCAGTAGATTAAGCGAATAACTGAACAAGCAAGGATTTTTAAGCAAGGAAAATGTGATTCCAGTTGCATTTTAGAAAGTTAAATAAATGGTATGTTCTTCTAATTCACTGTGTGTGTGTGCTCAGTCGCTCAGTCATGTCTGACTGTTTGCATCCCCATAGATTATAGCCTGCCAGGCTCCTCTGTCCATGGAATTTTCCAGGCAAGAATACTGGTGTGGGTTGCCATTTCCTTCTCCAGGTCTAATTCACTAAGATATTTTAGTTGTTCAAAGTGCTAGATTTGCAAAATGGATCAAGTAAATAAAGTTTATTTTATCCATCAAGCAAACATATCTTGAGGATCTATTATGAGTCAGAAATTGTGCTGGACTCTGAGGATGCAGAGATGAATAAAATGTAGTCTCTCTTCTAAAAAACCTAGACTTGAATGAGACAGTTACATCAATAGATAACTAGCTAGAATAAAATACATGTAATAATAAAGATATGCACTGGGCATCATACTCACATGAAAGATTTCCAGAGCACTGGAAAACATCAACAAAAGTTAAAAGAGAATAATATACTTGTCCTTTAGGAGTTCCTCACTAGGGTGAATTCAGGACTAATTGTTAAGTGCTAATAGAAGAATGTAAAATAAATTTTTGTGTCTGTATCTCTTGCAAAAATATTATTATGCAAGGATACAGAGCATGAGCATGAATGAGTGTTCCTAGGGGTAATATTACTTCCAAAATATTTCATACAAGTATGATAAACACAATGAAAGTATGTTTGTGTTAGGAAGGAATGACCAGGTTTTCACCTTAAGTACAAAGCATGATTATTTTAGATGTTAACTTTAACGAATTTACAAAACATGATTATTTTAGATGTTAACTTTAATGGATTAACAGCACCTTCTTCATGGAACTTTCATTAATCTACAGTGATCCCAAGTCATGTTGAGACTTTGTGAGAAAGTGGATGAGGACCTAACTTTTATAAGTGTTGGAAGTTTTTAATCTAGTTCTTATATTGGAGGCTTATATTTGATAACACATTTTTGGTGCTATTTTAAACTTTTATCCATTGTTTACCAAATATTTATCAACTCCCTCCTGTGAGTCATGTGTTGTGTTGGCAGTTAGGAACATAAGGGTGAAGAGGAGAGGGGTGGTGCCTCTTTCTCAGAGCCTGAGTGTTCATTAGCAAGAAGTTGGGGGTAGAATGGAGGACATGGCATAGTGGAGAGGAGAGGTACTGATTTGAATTGGAGGGATAATTTGGATTTGAGTCAGGATTTCCTTTGCAGAAGAAATGCATCTAAATAGGAAATTAAAGAATAATTAGGAGCTAAACCCAAGTGGTGCTAGTGTAAAGAACCTGCCTGCTGATGCAGGAGACTTAAGACACTTGGGTTCAATCCCTGGGTCAGTAAGATCCCCTGGAGGAGGGCATGGCAACCCACTTCAGTATTCTTGCCTGGAGAATCCCACAGACAGGGGAGTCTGGTGGGCTGCAGTCCACAGAGTCGCAAAGAGGTGGACATGATTGAGTTACTTAGCATGCACGCAGGACCTAAACAAGAGAGAAGTCTTCAAGCCTTTGCTAAAGAACTGGTTCCAGGTAGAGGCAAGATTTGGAGACAAAGCATGACATCTTTGAAAAACTAAAAGTACTTCAGTCTGGCAGGAGCTTGGGGCACTGGGGACATACTGGCAGAGATGAGTATGGAAAAGTAAAAAGAGCCACATTTCCAAAGTCCTTGTTTATGAATTTGGATATTGTCACTATAAGGGTCATCAGTCAGAATAGTGACATAATAGGATTTCATTTTTAGACAATTTTAAACTATAGGATCTGGAAATGGATGAACCAAAGTGGAATCAAGATCTTGAAAACCTTTGAAATAACCTAAGAAAAGTATTTTGGTTACTTGGTTTCTGGCATAGGTATCTGGGTAGACGGTAGTGCAATCACTGAAACAGGCTTCTCTGTAGGTGTCACTCTTTCTGCAAAGCTGTTGTGTGACACCCAGTTTGGGGATATTTGCCTCTCCTAATTCATGCCCCCATAGCCTTCTGCTCCTCTTCCTTTGTTAGTTAAATGTTGGGTTTAATTTCAGTTTTAGTGCTTAGCTGTCTCTATGATGAAAACTGAGTTCCAGCCATTTAGAAATACTATCTTTGAATATCCTCTTCCTCTACCTGGAATATTTGCTGTGTTTACTCATTTCATCCTACCCTAGTTCTCCACCTCCCATACATCCACGTGTGCTCACAAGTACACACACGTACCCACCCCCCACCCTTTGACCAGGTGTGCTTCTATCTATTTCTTACGACTTGGTTCAGGGTTGTGAAGTCTACCCTGTTGCAATGAGGGTTACTACCTTCTCTTGTCTCAAAGAACTGATACATAGTTCTTTTATATTATTTGCAATGTTAAGTTCTGAATATTCATTTGTATGTTTTTCTCCTGTATAGGAACAGAGAAGAAACATACATTACCTATCCCTGAGGCATTGGCAATTAGCACAGTTTCTAATATGTGTTTATTGAATCAGCTAGACCAGTTGGAAGATGGCGAAGGGCAGGTTGTTCTTATGCTGTGGGTTCAAGAAGAAAAAAGGGAGAGGCCAATTAGGAAGTTTTGGATTATCTGGTAGAAAGAATCTACAGTCAGGTATTAGAGAATTTAGTTAGCATCATTTGTAGAAAGAATCTACAGTCAGGTATTAGAGAATTTAGTTAGCATCATTTGTAGAAAGAATCTACAGTCAGGTATTAGAGAATTTAGTTAGCATCATTTGTAGAAAGAATCTATAGTTAGGTTATTAGAGAATTTAGTTAGCATCATTTATAGTATTAAAGAAGCAATACTCAGTTGTTAATCTTCTCAGATATATTGAGGAAAAATTCAATTAATGAAAACTTGTGTTGAATTATACCTTGCTATAGAAAAAATGATTAAGCTTTCTGAATTATTTGGCTTATGATCACTAGGAATAACTGACTTAAAATAATTCTTATTTGTGCTGAGATTCTTGATATATTGTCTGACTTATAAAATCTAGGAATATATTTTTCCTCATGATTTTGATTCTCATTTTTCTGTGAAGAACTCACATTTAAGAATTTAAACTTTTAAAGTAGCGTTTTAGCTATACTTTCTATATTCAGGTCTATAATTCCTTACTTTCAGGAAATAAATTTAGTATCAAATCACCATCTCTGTCAGAGTCATTGTTGAATTTTAAGAACGTCTTTGTTATGACAACATTGTCACTATTTCTAAGTAGAGAAAAATAGAAATTAGCATTTGATGATGTCTGCAGAGGAGTTTCCAGGCACTGAATACAGAAACAGACATTTTCCTTCCCCTGAAAAGGAACACACATTGTCAAGTACTCACACTGTTTTGAGTTTTACCACCTTGGGATTCTTTGATTTAATTTGGATGCCATCTTCAGATCTCACAAGTGTGCTAGGGACTTTGAGATCTTGATCTAATTATGATAACACATCTCTGCTTTTTTATCTTATCAAGACTCAGACTGACATTTTCAACAAAAAAATTTTCCAAAATTGAATGGAAAATAAAGAAATTATTATAGAAAAAAAAGGACTAGTAAAAAACCTACAGAGACTTCCATCTTTTTATTCCATGATAATTATAATGTAAATATCTGAAGAGCTAGAACAATATTTTGTTCATATTTAAATTCTAAGTATTCTTGCTTAGAGAATCCCAAGGACAGAGGAGCCTGGTAGGCTACACTCAATGAAGTCTCAAGTGTCAGACACAACAGCGACTAAACCACCACCACCAAATTCTAAGTTCCCAACACAGTGTTGAGATTGTGGTAAAATATTTTACATGATTTTTATAAATTCTGAATTAAACCAATCTACAGTAGTTACCAAAGAGCAAGTTGTATTCTGTGGGCACTTTTGCCTGGCTATTTGCCCTTTCAACAGTTCACCAAATCTTGAACAGATTTACTGTAGGGGCCACATTATATTTTTAAAATTGCATTATTAATGGAGAGTCAATAAATGTGCTTCCCTGATAGCACAGTTGATTAAAAAAAAAAATCCACCTGCAATGCAGGAGACCCCGGTCCAATTCCTGGGTCAGGAAGATCTGCTGGAGAAAGGATAGGCTACCCATTCCAGTATTCTCACGTTTCCCTTGTGGCTCAGCTGGTAAAGAATCCATCTGCAATGCAGGAGACCTGGGTTTGATCCCTGGCTTGGGAAGATACTCTGGAGAAGGGAAAGGCTACCCACTCTAGTATTCTGGTCTGGAGAATTCCATGGACTGTATAGGCTATAGGGTCACAAAGAGTCAGGCATGACTGAGTTACTCTCACTTCACTCACTTCAGAATAAATACAAAGTTCCTGGTCATGTTCCCAAACTATTTCTTATCTAATACTCATTATTTGGCTGAGAGATGTTCCAAGCTGATAGAGCAATTGAATAATCTTTATCATAGACCTGGCAGATAGCTTTTATTTTTCAAATACTTGGTAGTAGCTGTCTGCGCTGGAGATACATCTTGCCCAGCCTTGGTAAGAAAAATGATCAGTTAAAATGTGTATCCTGAGCATGGGTTATCAGAATAGTGGTACCTTTGCCACAGCTGAGATAACCTTCTCCAGCTGAAAATTATCAGCATCACCAGCCTCTGAAACATTTGGTCTCATTTCACATAAGTACATCGCTCTTCCCCCACCCTACTCAAGATAAGTGTCAATAGTCATTTACCTGTAATAGTAGCTCTGTAATAGTCAATAAGCATGTGTAAATCCAGACTTTCTTTTAGACTATGTTGTTTTATAATATATTTCTTAGTGTATCATATTCAAATTAAGATGTAAACACTTGTGATCCTATGGATTTAGTAAAATTAGAAAAAAATTACATTTTCTGAATATGCTTCTAAAAATGATGAGGAAGTGTGTGCCCATTTAAATTCTCTGTATTTAAATAGAAGAAAAATAATAGCTTTGCAGTAGGTGATCTCTTTAATTCAAGAATGCTTTGCACAGAATCTAGTATATGGTTTCTGAAGGAATGTTAGCAAATATTTCAAGAAAATTGTAACCTTCTTATCTGTATTATTTTACACTCCACTCAGGAACTTTAAGTCTACTCTGATAAAAAATGTAAGTGAAACAAGTGGAAGCGGAAGAAAGGATGAGGAGGAAAATAAATACTTGCCAAGGGCCAGTGATGAGCTAGACGTAGAACCGTGCATTCTAGTAAACTTGGAAGTTTCCTCTCTTAGATCTCTGTGGCACATCTCCCATTCATTCATTCCTTTCGCCAGACAAGCAAACAGTCCTTCAACACTTATCAAATGGAGAGAGTGAACCTCTGTGCAATTTTAGGTGATTCTCATCAATAAAACATGAATTATTTAAGGTTGATGTATTTGAAAAATGATGTACAAAATTATAACACCCATATGCTAGTCTGTTTCTTTGCATACTATTTTTCTCTTTTCCAATTCAATTTATTCAGGATTTTTCAGTATAAAATTAGCTTTTTCCCCCTACAAATTATAAAATGGATGGCAGAAATATAAAAATGCATGGAATTTTTCTTTCCCTACCTAACTCTGTTATTCTTCTGTTAGCCATATTTTTTCCTTCTTTGTTACTCCTGACCTCAAAAGGTATATAATGCTGAGAAGGGGAAATGCTTTCATATAGGTTGGAAAAGGGTCGACTAATCTATCCTATAATTTGTATTGTGAGCAGGATCAACTAACCTGTCTCATCAACTCTTTTTTTTTTTTTAGCAGTTTTGTCACTATATAAAGCATACAATTGACCAATTTAATATGCAAATCATGTTTTTTTTAATTTTTGAGGTATAAGTGATATATTAGTTTCAAATATGTAGCATAATGATTCAGTATTCATATGTATTACAAAATGATCATCACAATAGTTCTAGTTAACATCTCTTACAACACAATTACAAATTTTTGTGTGTGCTAAGAACTTTTAAGTTCTATGCCCTTCATTTTCAAATATACAAGGCAGTATTATTAACTGTAGTCACTGTGATGTACATTGCATCCCAGGAACGCATTTATTTTACAACTGAAAGTATGGATCTTTTGGGCACCTTCACCCACCCATTCCACCTCTTCAAGTCACCAACATATTCTCTGTATCTATGCATTTTATGTCTATTACTATTATTATTTAATGTAATTTAAATCAAACTTTTTTTTTGCCTATTTGTCCATCTGACTTATTTAATTTAACATAATGCCTTCCAAGTTCATCCATGTTGTCCCACATGGCAATATTTCCTTCATTTTATGGCTGAATAATAACCCATTTAAAGTATATGCTATATTTTAAAATGTATTCATCCATCAATGGACACCTTGGTTATGTCCATGTCTTGGCTATTGTAAATAATGTTGCAGTGAACAAGAAGGTATATATCTTTTTGAGTTAGTGTTTTAGTTTTCTTCAGATTAATAACCAGAAGTCAAATTGGTGGATCATAAGGTAGCTCTATTTTTAATTTTTTGAGGAAACTATGTATTGTTTTCCATAATGACTGCACCAGTAGAGCACAAGGATTCTCTTTTCTCCACATCACCACCAGCATTTATCACTTGTCATTTTAATAATAGCCTGTATTGTGTATGGTTTTGATTTTCATTTCTCTGATAATTACCGATGCTGCATACTTACAATGTACCTAGAGACTGTCTATATTTCTTCTTTGGAAAAATGTCTATTCAGATCCTCTGCCCAACTGTTAATCAGATTTTTTTGTGTTTTTTGCTGTTGTGAGTTCTTTAAATGTTTGACATGCTCCTTATCAGAGATATGAATTACAAAGTTGCAGATGAGATAATATGATATTAGATATAGAAAATCCTATGCACTCCACCAAAAAACAAGCAAACAAAAACCTATTTAAGTAATCAATGAATCCAGTATAGATGCAGGTGCTAAATCAACATACCAAAACCTGCTGTGTTTCTATACATGAACAACATAATATCTGAAAAAGAAATAAGGGAAACAATCTCCTTAACAGTGGCATCCAAAACAATAAAATACTTATGAATAAACTTAATCATGGTGGTTAAAGATCTTTATGTTGAAAACTTTAAGACTTTGATGAAAGAAACTAAAGACACAAATAAATGGAAAGATTCCATGTTCATAGATCAAAAGAATTTGTATTGTTAGAATGAGCATACTAACTAAAGCTATCTATAGATTCAATCAAAATTGCAATGGCTTTTTTAAATAGTAAAAACAACTCTAAAACTTTGTGGAACCACAAAAGACCCTGAATAGCTAAGCAATCATGAGGAAGAAGAACAAAACTAGAGGAACCACACTACCTGGTTTCGCACTAGACTGCAAAGCTATAGTAATCAAACAGTATGGTATTGGCATAAAAATATTGATTAAAAAAACCACATTGATTAATGGAACAGCATCAAGAGTCCGGAAGTAAATCCCCATATATGTTGTCAAATAATATGGTAGTCAAGGATATTTAAAGGGAGAAGGACAGTTTTGTTAATAAATTGTGCTAGGAAAAATAGATAATCACATGCAGAATGAAGTTGGACCCCTCTATCTTACACCACTTACAAAAATTAGCTTCAAACAATTAAAGGCTGAAATATAAGACCTCAAACCATAAAACTCATAGAATAAAACACAGAAAAAAATCTTCTTGACATTGGTCTTGGCAAAATCTTTTTGGATATGACACAAGAAAGTAAAAGTAATAAAAGCAAAAATAAATAATTGGACTGTCATGAACTGAAATATTTCTTCACAGTAAAAGAAACAGACAAAAAAATAAAAAGGTTAGACTATGTAATGGGAGAAAATATTTGCAAATCATATATATGATAGGGAGTTAGTATCCAAAATATACAAGGAAAACATGCAATTCAGTAACCAAAAAATCCAAAACAAGATCATCATTACATGGGCAAAGGAACTAAACAGACGTTTTTCCAAAGAAGACATTCAAATAGTCAATGGATACATGAAAAGGTGTTCAACTAACTGAGGAAATACAAATCAAAATCACAGTGAAATTCCACCTCACAACTTTTAGAATGCTTATTCTTACTTGATAATAATAAAAAAAAATGATAAATGCTGAGGAGGATGTGTAGAAAAGGGAAACCCTGTGCACTATGGTAGGAATGTAAATTGGTGCAACCACTCTACAAAAGTGTGTAGCTTCCTCAAAAAATTAAAAATAAAATTCCCATATGATCCAACAATCCCACTTCTGGTTATATATGCAATGGAAATTTAACCAGACCTTAAAGAAATATCTACACCCTTCTGTTCATTGCAGTAGTACTCATAATAGCAAAGGTGTGGAAACAATCCAACAACCACAGTGTACATCTATAGATGAATGGATAAAGAAGAAGCATATATATATACATTTAAATAAATTGTTGTATAGCATATATTATAATGAAGTACTGTATATTTGCTGTGGTCCTTTAATGGACCGGAACCTGGCGGTCTGGAGTCACCGATAAGAAAGTGAAAGAGAGAAAGAGGCTGATACTCCCTGGTTTACGCAGAGAATCAATAAAACCCTAGACGCAGGGTTTGCACCGCTCACGAAGGCACAGGGCGCCCTCTCGAGGAGGTCTTGAAAGCCCGGGTGAGAAAGTGAGTTCAGCAGATTTCTATGCTCCAGAGAATTAGCCTGAGGGAGAAAGAGACAGATAGAAAAGGAGAGAGAGAGAAAAAAAGACACGGGGACCCAAGCCTCTGGTGGAGGAAGGGTGCTTTAATGATCTCTCTCTGAGTATATATATGCTGTTGTACAAGAAATTTCTTTCGACAATGATCAGAAAACCAAACGTACAGCCACTGTTACCAAGGGAACAAGGGATTAATAATAGTCACAAGGTCAGGAGACAATCCATATCTCAAGAAAGAGGATCGAGACTAACCAGTTTTGTTGTAAGGAGAATGTTTACTGAAGGAGATTCAAGCCTGCCTCATCCTCTGACCTCAGTCCTGGGAGTGGCGTGCCTTTCTACTGATAAGGAAGAGAGGATTTATGAGAAACCGCGTGTAGGAATCCTCCTTTTAAACATTCCTCAACATATATTAGTGTATCACATATAATATAAATATAATACACATGAATATTATTCAACCATGAGAAAGAAGGGCATTCTACAACTTGCAGCTATATGGATGGACTTTAAAGGCAGACAAAGACAATCATTTATATTTGCAATCTAAAAAGTTGACTCACAGAAACAGAAAATATAGTTTAGAATAGAGGCTGGAAGTTGAGGGAAATGGGGAGATGCTGGTCAAAGGATACAAACTTACAGTTTTGAGTAAGTTCTTGATATCTATAATATAGAATGGTGATGATAGTTAACAATCCTGTATTACATACTTGAAAGCTGTTAAGAGAATAAGCCTTAAATGTTCTCACCATAAAAGAAATGATAATTAATTAAGGTGGTGGAAATGTTAACTAACTGTACTGCATCATGTTGCAATATATATGTAACAGATCATCACATTGTACACAATAAACTTACACAATGTTATATTTCAGTTATATCTTAAAGCTGGAAAAAAATAAACCCCATTTCCTCACCCCTCAGCAACCACTGACCTACTTTCTAGCTCCTTAGAGTTTACTATTCTTGACATTTCCTTTCAATGGAATCATATAAATAGATGGTCTTTTATATTGATAATTGGCTTCTTTCTTTTGTATAGTATTTTTTAAGGTTCATCCATGTTCTGGCATGGATTAGCACTTCATTCTGTCTTATGACCAAGTAACCTTCCATTGTATGTATAGATGGTACCACATTCTGCTTATCCATTAATCAGCTAATAGACTTTAGGGTGATCTCCTCTGGTCTGTTATTAATAGTTAATAATAGACAAACATTTGTGTGCCAGTTTTTGTTTGTGGACATATGCTTTCATTTCTCTTGTGTATTTACTTGGTAGTGGAATTGCCAATTCCTATGGTAACTCTGATTAAACATTTGAAGTGCTTCCAGATTTTTTTTTTTCTAAAGTACACATCATTTTACATTTCCAGCATCAGTGTATGAGGGCTCTATTTTCTCCACATGTTCACAGATGCTTATGTCTGACTCTTTTTATTAGGTGTAAACTGGTGTGTCATTGTGGTTCTGGTTTGCATCTCCCTGATGGCTGATAATGTCAAGCGTCCTTTCATTTGTTATTTGTATCCTTTTTGGGGAAAGTCCATTCAGGTTCTTTGGTCTATTTTTAATTGGATTGTCTTTTTATTATTAAATTGTATGAATTCTTTGAATATTCTAGATATATGTTCCTTACCCTATATATGACTTGAGCATATTTTCTCCCGTTCTGTAGGTAATCTTTATATTTTATTGACTGGGCTTCCCTGATAGCTCAGTTGGTAAAGAATCCGCCTGCAATGCAGGAGACCCTGGTTCGATTCCTGGGTCGGGAAGATCCCCCGGAGAAGGATAGGCTACCCACTCCAGTGTTCTTGGGCTTCCCTTGTGGCTCAGCTGGTAAAGAATCCGCCTGCAATGTGGGAGACCTGGGCTCAATTCCTGGGTTGGGAAGATCCCCTGGAGAGGGAAAGGCTACCCACTCCTGTATTCTGGCCTAGAGAATTCCTCGGACTATATAGTCCATGGGGTTGCAAAGAGTCGGACATGACTGAGAGACTTACACTTCACTTCACCCCCAAAGCTGTCATTAATGGTCTTTTAACTTGTCAATTAATTTAATTTAATTTGTCATTGATAGTGTCTTTTGAATCACAAAAGATTTAATTTTGATGAAATCTGATTTATCTACTCTTGTTGCTCATTCTTCTTATCTCTATGAATCCACTGCCAAATCCAAGATCAGAAAAAATTTAGTCTTAGGTTTTCTCCTGAGGTTTTATACTTTTAGCGCTTAACTCCAGTTGTTTTAGCACCGTTTGTTGAAAAACTGTTCTTTTCTTACGAATGGTTTGTCACCCTTGTTGAAAATCCATTGGCAATAGAACACAATAGAGAATGGATTTATTTCTGGACTTTGAATTCTATTCCATCTGTTTATGTCTTTCCTATACTTGGGCTTCTCTGATGGCTGAGATGGTAAGGAATCAGCATGCATTGTGGGAGACTTGGGTTCAATCCCTGGGTCAGGAAGATACACTGGAGACAGGCATTGAAACCCACTCCAGTATTCTTTCTTGGAGAATTCCATGGGCAGAGGAGCCTGGAGGTTACTCTTTGTGACCCTGTGACCATAGGGTCACAAAGAGTTGGACACGACTGAGGGACGAACGCTAACACTATTGATTACCATGGCTTGTAGTTAAGTTTTGAGACTCGGAAGTTTGTGTCCTCCTATTTTGTTCTTGATATTTAAAGTTGATTTGACTATTCTGGGTTCCTCGTAATTCTGTATAAATTTTAGAATCAGCTCATTAATTCCTAAAGAGAGAGAGAGAGAGAAAGAAGGAAGGAAATAGGAAAAGTCAGTAGGGATTTGTGATAATAATTTTCCTGAATCTGAAGATCAGTATGGGTATTTTAGGGGAATATCTCAATCTATCCTATACCACCCCCAATTTTGTACTATGAAACAAACAGATTTGGGAGTTAAGATATTACAAGTGAGGTTTTATTTCATTATAAATCACGCAAATATTAAGCACAATTTCAAGTGGATTAGAATAGAAAGAAACTAGATTTCCATAATATAGAAGCTATTCTCATTTTGATCTTGGAGCATCTGTCATTAACATTCTCCTGTTAACATTTATGGAAGATTTATGCATGCACCGATGGGAGAATTAACCTCTGAATCTGTAATGTCAAGTGGTTTTCATTAAAAGCTTACAGATACCTGCTTGGTGAATTTGACTATTTACAGTTGGAGATGACATGACTAATGACTTTATTAATTTTACTTGTAGATGTGTCAAATCTGCAAGAACTGATGATTTAACTTTGCCTTAGTTTATATCTATAGGTACCCATACATGTGTACAGTATAGAATTCAGTAGCTCTGTATGTGGCTATTGAGCACAGGAAATACAGCTAGTGTGACTAAAGAACTGATGTTTTTTATTAAGAATAACTAAATTTTTAATTTGTCTTAAGTTGTGGACACTGCTCAGAAGCTATTGTATTGGACACCACAGAGTTAAAGTAATTAATGGAAATACTGCTCCATTCTCGCATTTACCCTGTGCCTGCCTACTCCTTCCCCTTCCTGCTTCCAGAAACACGCAGACCAACACTCAAAACCACCCATCAGCATAGAAGAAAAAATTCTGTGCTATTATTTCAGCTTAAAAATAAGATAGGATTAATAGCTGTATCCCAGAGAAATCAAGTGTCCTAGATAATTTAGCAGCTGGCACAAGAGTGGTTGTTGAAGAGTAGAGGACAAAACCACTTAGTGAATGCTTGTTATTTTCACCATCATCTTTTGAAGCAAACTGCAATTTTAAATAGAAATATGCATTAAAGCATAAGTAAGGATTTACTCAAGTGGATTTTTACATGAAAGTTTCAAGAAATGTGGACTAATATAAGATAGTAGGTCATCTCACAGTGTACATAAGTAAGCAGATGAAGGTTTTGTTCATATAAAAATTATCATCATTAGCTGTTAAATAAAAATTGTATTTCAAACTGCAAGAAGACCTGTGGATGAAAAGATGGATAATTGGGGAGTTTGGGATGGACATGTACACCTGCTGTAATTAAAATGGATAACTAACAAGGCCCTACTATATAGCACAGGGAACTCTGCTCAATGTTATGTGGAGGACTGGATGGCAGGGGAGTTTGGGAAAGAATGGATACATGTACATGTGTGTCTGAGTTCCTTTACTGTTCACCTGAGACTATCAGTGGCACGGTTTATCGGCTATACTCCAATACAAAGTGGATGCCTGCTCAGTCATGTCTGATTCTTTCCAAGCCTTTGGACTGAAATCTGTCAGTCTCTTCTGTCTGTGGGATTTTTCAGGGGAGAACACTGGAGTGGGTTGCCATTTCCTCCTCCAGGGGATCTTCTCCACCCAGGGACTGAACCCAAGCCTCTTATGTTTTCTACATTGCTGGCAGATTCTTTACCCACTGAGCCATTGGGGAAGCCCATCAGTTCAGTTCAGTTCAGTAGCTCAGTCATGTCCGACTTTTTGCAACCCCATGGACTGCAGCACGCCAGGCCTCCCTGTCCATCACCAACTCCCGGAGTTTACTCAAACTCATGTGCATGGAGGCAGTGATGCCATCCAACCATCTCATCCTCTGTTGTCCCCTTCTCCTCCCACCTTCAATCTTTCCCAGCATCAGGGTCTTTTTGAATGAGTCAGTTCTTCACATCAGGTGGCCAAAGTATTGGGAAGCCCGTACTCCAATACAAAATAAAAAGTCAAAAAAGAAGAGATGGAATTGGCTTTGCTCTTAAGACAGTCCAGTGTAGAAGGGAGACAGACAATCGACATCATTAAGAGAAAATGGGTTAAAGTTTGTGATATGAGAATGTACAGAGGAGACACCTAACATACTTGAATGGAGACAAGTAAAGACTTCCTTGTGGAAAATGTTGAAAGGTGAGTAGGAGTCCAGGCCTTGACAAAGCTGAAGGAGTTGTTGGTGTGGATACAGAAGAAAGGAGCAAGAAGAGAATAATGCAGCCATAGGACCACAGGCTTCTTGGATTGAGGCGGGGAGGGGAGCTTGAGGACTTGACTGGAGGACAGTTTCATTGTTGTAGGAATATTGTACCTGACCCTGAAGTCAGTAACTGAAGGATTCAAAATAGCAGGGGGAATCAGGTATGGTTGTTGTTGCTGTTTTTTAATGTGGTTGTTGTCATGCAGCTGTGTGGAAATTGGGTTCAAATTGGGAAATCTCGGGTCATAAACATCAGTAAAGAGAATTAAAAGTCTATAGGAAATCTCAAAATGCAATAAGAGGAGTATGGAAACAGAGGGAATAAGTTTTCTATGTAGACAGGGACACAGTGATCAGGGATTTTAACTATTGTGAAGAATTGGGGAAATGACAGTAGGTAAGAGCATTTGGGGTCGAGAGGGAGCTTCCCAGGTTGTTTCTAGTGGTAAAGAACCCACCTGCCAATGCAGGAGACATAACAGATTCAAGTTCAGTTCCTGGATTGGGAAGATCCCCTGGAGGAGGGCATGACAACCCACTACTGTTTTCTTGCCTGGAGAATCCCCTGGACAGAGAAGCCTGATGAGCTACGGTCCATAGGGTCACAAAGAGTCAGACATGACTGAAGCAACTTAGCACACCTACACGCAAGAGGATTGGGGACTTGAGGAGGCTGGGAAGGTTTTGAACCTGATGACAAGGAATTGGAACCAGTAGGTGAATAGGGTCATAGACAGGCAGGGCCAGGCAACAAACATGACACCTAGGTGAGGCTGACAACCACAACTTTGAGAAGAAACCATATCTTATAACTGTGTAACTTTCTCAGATTGCATGGTAGGCTCAGTGAGAGATGTAGGGTTTTTATATTGAATTTCCTAAAGATCAAGGGATATGTTGTTTGTGGATGTCAGTGAGGGAATGCTTAATGTTGTGATTAACTTTGTAGGTTGACAAGGTAATGAAAATGGGCAGGGATTGGTAAATTGGGAGACATTTTGGTTAAAGGATTGCAGTACTTCATGAAGACAAGTAAGAGACATAGTTGATATACAAAAATGGAAAAGATGTAGTCAGGGAATTGAAAATTGAGGTTTTATATTCCACAGAAGACTAATTTCTTTTGATAGCAAAATCTAGGATATGGTGTTACGTGTATGTGGCTGAAATGGCATGAAAACAAATGTCATTTGAATTCAGGACTGCATGAGATTATGAGTCTGGGATCATGAATACATCATCTTTAAGGACATTGAAACCATTCAGAAAATTGGTGCCATTTGAGGTGGAAAGGAAGACTAGGGACCAGATAATAAACACAACTTTAAATATAGGGAAGTGAGCAATAAGCAAAAGATAACAAATGAGAGATCAGAGGCTAAATAATTGGATCAGTAGTCTTCAAAGTAAGAGCTGTTTTCACAAAACAGTGGCAAAATGAACGGTTGGAAGGGGCAGTGTGGATGTCGGAGTATAGCGGCCTGTACTGTGATTTTTTTAGGTGGTGATCAGTTATATGCAGCCACAGGGAGACATAGAAGAGGCTCAGGAAAGCAAAGTTTATTATAGTCACAGAGCCTAGAACCTGAGGTGCAGCAAACTACACAGGGCTGCATGAGGAAGTACTAGCATCACTCAGAACAAAGAAAGGACAGGAGCAAAGGGAGAGCCCTAGGCAGCCACACATCCTTTATTGGAGTTTCTGTGTAAAAGGCAAGGCAGGGAAGAGAAATCAATTTAGCATTGGCTAATTGAAATAATTTTAGCAGACCGTAAATATAGTAATAGTCCTTAGTTGCCTGATACCTGGCCCTGGAATGATTAAGGCAGAGGAAAATTGCCTTCTGGGGTGTATGAGCCATACAGGGTGTGTGACTCTGGGTTGGTTAGTCTGAATATCAAAGGCATGATCCAGGCTGAGCCAAATCTTAAGAATTGACTTGAACTGAGAGGGACAGTATGTCCCCAGGCAGAAAGTGTTTTTTTTTTTTTTTTTTTTTTTTTTGCTTATTTATTTGGCTGCTCCAGGTCTTAGTTGTAGTATGTGCGATATAAGTTGCAGCATACAAACTTAGTTGAGGCATGTGAAATCTTGTTCCCTGACCAGGGATTAAACCTGGGCCCCCTGCATTTGGAGCTCAGACTCTTAACCACTGGCCCATCAGGGAAGTCCCCAGAAATATTTCTAAGATGTCAAAAAACACAATATATAGACAATAAAATATATAAACAATCCATAGGCCACTTTCTAGGACCAAGTCAAGTGTAGGGGTAGAATGAATGTGTGGTATAAATTGACAAGCTCCACAAAGAAGGTGGAGTTCTCAGAGAGGGCTGTATTTAACACAGGGCGAGGAGAGGGGGAGGCGTGTCCTCTTCTGCAAAGCTCCAAGTGACACAGGTGTGCCTGCCCTAGAGAGATGCAAGAGTGTAAACTTAATAATGTGAAGGGGCGTCCCAAGTGGCTCAGCGGTAAAGAATCTGCCTGCCAATGCAAGAGACACAAGAGATGTGGGTTCCATTCCTAGGTCAGGAAGATCCACTGAAGTAGGGAATGGCAACCCATTCCAGTATTCTTGCCTGGAAAATTCCATAGACAGAGGAACATGGCTGGCTTCAGGTCCATGGGTTCACAAAGAGTTGGACACGACTGAGTGACTGAGCACACACACACAAACTATGTGAAAGATGCCTGGCAAAGCAGATATTTGAGAGAATGGGTGTTTACATCCTGGGTAGGGACCAACAGTGATTAAAAGTGAGATATGAAAAAAATACCTGACTTCCATTTTGCAGAAGGGATTATTTTGTAAAGTTGTTTTGATATGATTGAACAGATAATTTCAACCTTCCATCACTATCACAATAACTTATTGGATTTTTTTTTCACAATACGTATCACTGACTGAAGTTATCCTGGTTAATTGTCTCCTGGTTACTTTCCTTCTCTAGTAGAAAATGGCCTCCCATGGGAGTAGGGTCTTGTGTTTTACTTGGTTACTATTACATCCCCAGTCTTCCAAACAGTGCTTGTTACTAAGTGCTTAATAGATATTTGGTAAACAAAATAATTAACTCATTATGTTCTTCTATGTTGTCATAAGTGGTAGTTAAAAAGGAAAGTAAAACAATCATTTATTGGGCATTGCACATGACATATTGTACAACACAATCATGCCCCAGCTATAGTGAGTATAGTCAATAAAGAAGTACCCCCAGGACTTCTCTGGTGGTCCAGTGGTTAAGGGTCCACCTGCCAATGCAGAGGATGTGGGTTCAATCCCTAGTCTGGGAAGATCCCACCTGCATGGGGCAACTCAACTCATGTGTCACAACTACTGAGCCCAAGCTCCATAGCAAGAGAAGCCACCACAATGAGAAGCCTGTGCACCACAACTAGAGTAGTCTCTGGGCTACACAACTACAGAAAGCCCACAGTACCAGATAAGACCCAGCAAGGCCAAAAATAAATAAATGAAATAAATTTTAAAAAGAAAATGAAAAACATGAACACACAGAGGTTTTTTTTTTTTTTTTTTTTTAAGAAATACCTCTAACATTTCTATGGTACTTATTTGTATTTTATCAAACACATAGTACTTCTGGATGCCAGGAATTGTCCCAATAACTTCACTGATATTAACTCATTAATTATTAATGATGGATTGTTATACTGCCTTAGTAGTTCCCTAAGGAATTTTGCTTTGGGTTTTACAAAATTCGAGCTTCCACCACTGAAATATGCTGAGGATAGGAATGTCATTTGCCATCTGTGTCTCTACAGAAAATAAATTATAATAAGGTTAAGTGAATATTCATGGTATTCTTTACTGGGCCAGGCAGTCTTTCTGAAAACACATCCTTTTTGTCTGATGCCATATAATGATTATTTAAAACCCTATTAATAGATGTGATATTAAAAGTTATTTATTTATTAGTTTGGCTTCTGGCAAGCTATCTTAATTATCTTGTTTAAAGATGTTATATATTTTAAATCCCTAGTATTTTTCTGAGCCAGCTGGTTCTTAATTATTAACAGATGCTATCATTCATCTCACAAAGATGTGATGGTGAATTGCTGCAAATCTCCTTAATATCACCAATCAGGCTGTATTTTTTAGGCTTTGATTCAGGATGGCTTTGCCATTGATTTTAAACAGCTATCTTAGATAATTCTGATGGACTTTCCCAAACTGTTAATTGGTGTCATCATCCACAAAAAGGAAAGATGTTATATATAGTATGGGGGTTTTCAAAGTGTTTAGTTTTTCCTTTCTTTAACCTTTGACAAAATTCTAATATATAAACTTTATGTGCTATGTGATATAGGTGTCTTGTTTTCCTTTGCCATAGGACGCATGTGTAGCTACCTTGGTTTGAGATAGTGTGTGAATCTGAGTAATCAGTTGTACCCACTCTTCAGCTAAGTCATAATCTGGATTGTCCACACTGGTGGTTTCTCTTGGTCCCAAAGTCTGTAGTTATGCATGGGCGGATGACTCTTCTATTTAATTAATTCACCAGGAGTCTGATGTCAGTGATCACAGTATCTGTGAAAGAGGGGTGCCCCTTATCAGCTCTCAGTACCACCTATCTTGCCGTTTCTTAAGTGAACAGGGCTTCACTGTCTGGGCCATTTCATGGGATGAGATCTTTCTCCAAAGAAATGATGAAGACTCAAGTACATTATCTTTAAGCATTTCACACTCTGTCATTCTCCACCTCTATCTGATTTACGGGTCTTGTATTCCAAAGAAGGAGAGTCCTCAACAGAGAGAAGAGAGGTCTAGTGGTATGCAGTGTGGGGCAGGAAAGGTTAGAAGAACCATACAGAAAGTGTTCATTTTCCTTACCTGGATAAGGTTTTATTTTCCTCAAAAATCAGACCTTGCTCCACAAGTTTGTTTGTTTGTTTTCCCCACAAACCATGTTATGCATGAGAATTGTACATTGCAACCCTATGGGCTATAGTCCATGCGTCTATGGACTATAGATGGGTTGTCATGCCCTCCTCCAGGGCTTTCCAACCCAGGGATCGAACCCACATCTCTTACATCTTCTGCATTGGCAAGTGGGTTCTTCACCACTAGCACCACCTGAGAAGCCCCATACTTTATTAACAACATTTGAATCTTATTTTCTGGCATAGAAACCTGTCTTTATTGGCTAGGTGAGCATTTGCATCAGACTGTGTTGCCTGACCTCCTCAAGGAAAGGAGAAATTAAGAGTTTTCTTCTTGTTCCTTGATGAGAGCACTTTAAATGTTCTCAGCTTCACGGATAAAAGCAGACATTTTCTGGTTTTAATATGCCTTGGGACACTGGGGACGCTCCAGTGGTGCCCACTATTGCCCACTCATTATAATACCTTCCCCTCTAGCTGACCCCTGGGTACACAGGTGGCTGGACAGAGATCACTCATATACTGGGTAAAGCACAATACTTAGATTCAGGAGACCTAGGAATGATTCTTGTGTCTGCTAGATGTGTCACTTTGGCTTAATTATTAAAAGTCTCTTAGCCTAATATAACTCAGTTTACAAATGGAAGTATTGACTCTTTCCTCCATTTTTTTTTTTTTTTTTTTGGTTTGGGGCTTTTTGTTTTGTTTTTGTAGGAGGATCATTTAAGAAGATATTAAATCCAAACATACTTTATGCTTAGAATCATAGATTTCAAGGATCATAATATATAATTAATATGTTCTTTTCCAGCTTAAGATAACAAAATCAGGTTATGCCTCTTTATTGCTTGAACCATAATAACTCTGAGCCCCTCCTTGGCCAAATTTACAAAGAGTGCAATTTTTTCTTCTGCTGTTTTCCTTTCTAGGAAGTTTCTAGAAACTCTGAGAAATATTTTTCAACCATCCTGATAATCATTTGCATTTCCACATCATATGCTTCTCTGAAGGTTTCATGGTCACTTTCAACTACAGAATGGCTTACCTCTGCAAACTGCAACCATGACCACAGTCATTTCACCTCCCCCATAGCTAAACTAGGGCTCTGGTAGTATTTTCAGTCCTGTATAATGGTATATTTTACATAAAGTAAAATTCACTCCTCTTAGTGGCACTCTGTCATCACTAGTCCTTGGTATTGTCGATTTTGTTTTAGTCATTGTAACAGATGTGGTTGTGTCTTGTTGTAGTTTGCCCATAGAATAACTTTCTTGACTTTTAATTGGTATTGCATTAAATCTATAGCTCAAATTGGGAGGACTGATACCTTACAGTATTGAGTTTCCTATCTATGAACATGGAACATCTCTCCATTTATTTAGTTCCTCTTTGATTTCATTCATCAGAGATTTCCAGTTTCACTTGATGTCTTGTACATATTTGGTTGGATTTTGCCTATATCATTTATTTAGGTGCTAATATAAACAGTATTGTGTTTTTAATTTGAAATTCCACCTGTTTTTTGTTGATACGTAGTAAAGCAATGGCCTTATGTATATTAACCTTGTAACCTACAACCCTGCTCTTCAGTTCAGTTCAGTCCCTCAGTCTTGTCCGATTCTTTGCAACCCCAAGGACTGCAGCACGCCAGGCTTCAAGTTTTAAACCAACATTTTCACTCTCGTCCTTCACTTTCATCAAGAGCCTCTTTACTTCCTCTTCACTTTCTGCCATAAGGATGGTGTCATCTACATATCAGAGGTTATTGATATTTCTCCCAGAAATCTTGATTCCAGCTTGTGCTTCATCCAGCCTGGCATTTTGCACTTTTTACTCTGCATATAAGTTAAATAGGCAGGGTGACAATATACAGCCTTTATATACTACTTTCCCTATTTGGAACGAGTCTGTTGTTCCATGTCTAGTTCTAGCTGTTGCTTCTTGACCTGCATACAGATTGCTCAGGAGGCAGGTCAGATGGTCTGGTATTCCCATGTCTTTCAGAATTTTCCACAGGTTGTTGTGATCCACACAGTCAAAGGCTTTGGTGTAAGTCAATAAAACAGAAGTAGATATTTTTCTGGAACTCTCTTGCTTTTTGGATGATCCAGTAGATTTTGGCAATTTGATCTGTGGTTCCTCTGCCTTTTCTAAATCCAACTTGAACATCTGGAAATTCACATACTGTTAAAGCCTGGCTTGGAGAATTTTGAGCATTTTCTAGCATGTGAGATGAGTGCAATTGTGCGATAGTTTGAGCATTATTTAGCATTGCCTTTCTTTGGGATTGGAATGAACACTGACCTTTTCCAGTCCTGTGGCCACTGCTGAGTTTTCCAAATTTGCTGGCATATTGAGTGAAGCACTTTAACAGCATCATCGTTTAGGATTTGAAATAGCTCAATTGGAATTCCATCACCCCCACTAGCTTTGTTTGTTTGTTTTGGTAGGACAAAATATAAAAGACAAAATCAGAAATGAAAGATTTAGTAGGGACATAGACCCATCCTGACGAGGGAGTCATGAACAAGGAGAAGTTTTCACACAGTAGGAAACCCTCTCGCAGGCGTGTCTGTGGGGAGTTTTAGAATCTCAGAGGACAACATGACTGGGAGGAAAAAACAAAACCCACAGAATACGAACCTAACCGTGTCCACTACCAGCAACTGGGGGCTGGGCAGGGAGGTGCGGGCTGCATCATCGGCCATTAGGATAAGGGAGCTGATGTGAGAAAGCAACACAACCATGAGATCGCCAAAGAGACAAACAAACAAACAAACTTTTCCTGCGAAAAACTCTAATACTGCATGATGACACCTGGCGGGCTCACAGAACAACCTTGCTCTAATTGCTTATTAATTTCAGGAGGATTTTTGGGGTCAGTTCTTTCAGATTTTCTATATAGATGATCGTGTCATTTACAAACAATGACAGTTTCTATCTTCCTTCCCAGTGTGTATACCTTGTGTTTGCTGTGAAAGTGCTGCACTCAATAGGCCAGCAAATTTGGAAAATGCAGCAGTGGCCACAGGACTGGAAAAGGTCAGTTTTCATTCCAATCCCTAAGAAAGGCAATGCTAAATAATGCTCAAACTACAATACAATTGCATTCATCTCACACGCTAGTAAAGTAATGCTCAAAATTCTCCAAGCCAGGCTTCAGTAATATGTGACCGTGAACTTCCAGATGTTCAAGCTGATTTTAGAAAAGGCAGAAGAACCAGAGATCAAATTGCCAATATCCGCTGGATCATTGAAAAAGCAAGAGAGAGTTCCAGAAAAACTTCTATTTCTGCTTTATTGACTACGCCAAGGTCTTTGACTGTGTAGATCACAGTAAACTGTGGAAAATTCTGAAAGAGATGGAAATACCAGACCACCTGACCTGCCTTTGAGAAATCTGTATGCAGGTCAGGAAGCAACAGTTAGAACTGGACATGGAAGAGCAGACTGGTTCCAAATAGGAAAAGGAGTATGTCAAGGCTGTCTATTTTCACCCTGCTTATTTGACTTATATGCAGAGTACATCATGAGAAGCACTGGGCTGGATGAAGTACAGGCTGGAATGAAGATTTCTGGGAGAAATGTCAATAACCTCAGATATGCAGATAACACCACCCTTATGGCAGAAAGTGAAGAAGAGTTAAAGAGTCTCTTAATGAAAGTGAAAGAGGAGAATGGAAAATTTGGCTTAAAACTCAACATTCAGAAAAGTAAGATCATGGCATCCGGTCCCATTACTTCATGGCAAATAGATGGGGAAACAGTGACTGACTTTACTTTTTAGGGCCCCAAAATTGCTACAGATGGTGAGTGCAGCCATGAAATTAAAAGACGCTTGCTCCTTGGAAGAAAAGTTATGACCAACCTAGACAGTATATTAAAAAGCAGAGACATTACTTTGCCAAAAAGGTCCGTCTAGTCAAGTCTATGGTTTTTCCAGTAAGCATGTATGGATGTGAGAGTTGGACTATAAAGAAAGCTGAACACCGAAGAATTGATGCTTTTGAACTGTGGTGTTGGGGACGACTCTTGAGCATCCCTTGGACTGCAAGGAGATCCAACCAGTCCATCCTAAAGGAGATCATTCCTGGGTGTTCATTGGAAGGACTGATGTTGAAGCTGAAACTCCAATACTTTGGCCACCTCATGTGAAGAGCTGACTCTTTTGAAAAGGACCTGATGCTGGGAAAGATTGAAGATGGGAGGAGAAGGGGACGACAGAGGATGAGATGGTTGGATGGCATCACTGACTCAATGAACATGAGCTTGAGTAAACTCTGGTAGTTGATGATGGACAGGGAAGCCTGGTGTGCTGCAGTCCAGGAGGTCTCAAAGAGTTGGACATGACTGAGTGAGTGAACTGAACTGGACTGATATATATATATATATATATATAATATATCTCATATACATCATATATATATATCATATACATCATATATATGTACACACACACACACACACACATATATGTAAAACATACATAATTGAATGCATTGTTGCTATTATTATTTTGAACAAACTGGTATAGGTTAGGTCAGTTAAGCATAAGAATAAAGGAAAAATTTTATTTTGCCTTCACTGATTCCTTTCTCAGTATTCTTCCTTCCTTTATTTAGAACCAAGCTTCTGACCTATATTATGTTCCTTCTTTCTAAAGAACTTCTTTTAACATTTCTTATGAAGCAGTTCTACTGGCAAGAAATTCCCTTGATTTTGTTTGTTTGAGAAAATCTTTATTTATTCTTCACTTTGAATGGATAATTTTGCAGGGTACAGACTTTAAGTTGGTGAGTTTTTTCTCTCAATGCTTTAAATATTTCACTCTGTTCTCTTTTTTGCTATATGGTTTCTGAGAATTTGATGTAATTCCTTTTTGTTTTCTCTGTATACATATGGTGGTTTTTTCCCTCTTCTTTCAGAATTTTGTCTTTATCTTTAATTTTCAATAATTCAAAAATAATATGCCTGTAGAATTTTTGGTGAGGGAGGGGCTTTTATGCTGTTTGATGTTCTTTGAGTTTCCTGAGTCTGTGGTTTAGTGTCTAATGTTTATTTGGTGGAAATTCTCAGTAATTACTGTTTTAAATATTTCTTCATTTTTTTTCTCTCTTTGATATTCTTATTATGTGTATGTTACAGCTTTTGGTAGTTTTTGCATGATCTTTGGGTATTCTGTTCTGTTAAAGCTGTCATTCTTTTTGCTTTTCTGGTTTTGAGGATTCTATTGATATATACTCTAGCTTAGAGATTTTTTTTTTTCCCCTCAACTATTTTCAGTCTACTAATAAGCCTGTCTGTCAAGGACTTTCTTTATTTCCATTACAATTTTTTTTTATCTCTAGCATGTTTTTTTCTTTAGAATGTCTCTCTCTCTGCTTCATTGCTATTCTCTTCTTGCATGCTGTTCTCAGAAGGTCAAAAACAGAAGAGGCAAAACTGATGAATCACCAAAGTAGATAATTAGTGAAAGTTTACTTTGCAGACACCCAAAACAGTTCATGAACTGGAATCATCCAAACTGAACATGAAATGAGGCTCAGGGGCATATCATTATAAAGCAGCATATACACTGAGAAGGCAGAAACTGTTTATCCTTCATTGTGATTAGTTATAATAGAATTTTCTTAAGTGATCACAATAGGAAATTGGTTAGTGGTTCCTTCATTTCAATTGTGGGAAACAGTTTAAGTTTTTCTTATGATTTCCAGAGGTATAAGAGAGAAATGACCCAGGTCAAGTTAGCCTTGCAAAATAAGCTAAATTAAGCTTTCTGTGTATGACTAAACTGGTTTTGTATACTCAGGGAATTTTTTAAGCTGATATCTCTTTGTTTTTTATTCTAACACTGTCTACTTTATCCCTGAGAGCCCTTAGCAAATTAATCATGTCAGTTCAGTTCAGTCACTCAGTCGTGTCTGACTCTTTGCGACCCCATGAATTGCAGCACGCCAGGCCTCTCTGTCCATCACCAACTCCCGGAGTCTACCCAAACCCATGTCCATCGAGTCGGTGATGCCACCCAACCATCTCATCCTCTGTCATCCATTTCTCCTCCTACCCTCAATCCTACTCAGCATTAGGGTCTTTTCCAATGAGTCAACTCTTCGCATGAGGTGGCCAAAGTATTGGAGTTTCAGCTTCAACATCAGTCCTTCCAATGAACATCCAGGAACGATCTCCTTTAGGATGGATTGATTGGATCTCCTTGCAGTCCAAGGGACTCTCAAGAGTCTTCTCCAACACCACAGTTCAAAAGCATCAATTCTGCGGCACTCAGCATTCTTCACCGTCCAACTCGCACATCCATACATGACCACTGGAAAAACCATAGCCTTGACCAGATGGACTTTTGCTGGCAAAGTAATGTCTCTGCTTTTAAATATGCTATCTAGGTTGGCCATAACTTTCCTTCCAAGGAGTAAGCATCTTTTAATTTCATGGCTGCAATCACCATCAGCAGTGATTTTGGAGCCCCCAAAAATAAAGTCTGACACTGTTTCCACTGTTTCCCCATCCTATTTCCCATGAAGTGATGGGACCAGATGCCATGATCTTAGTTTTCTGAACGTTGAGCTTTAAGCCAACTTTTTCACTCTCCTCTTTCGCTTTCATCAAGAGGCTCTTTAGTTCTTCTTCACTTTCTGCCAGAAGGGTGGTGTCATCTACATATCTGAGGTTATTGATATTTCTCCCGGCAATCTTGATTCCAGCTTGTGTTTCTTCCAGCCCAGCGTTTCTCATGATGTACTCTGCATAGAAGTTAAATAAGCAGGGTGACAATAGACAGCCTTGATGTACTCCTTTTCCTATTTGGAACCAGTCTGTTGTTCCATGTCCAGTTCTAACTGTTGCTTCCTGACCTGCATACAGGTTTCTCAAGAGACAGGTCGGATGGTCTGGTATTCCCATCTCTTTCAGAATTTTCCAGTTTATTGTGATCCACACAGTCAAAGGCTTTGGCATAGTCAATAAAGCAGAAATAGATGTTTTTCTGGAACTCTCTTGCTTTTTTGATGATCCAGCGGATATTGGCAATTTGATCTCTGGTTCCTCTGCCTTTTCTAAAACCAGCTTGAACATCTGAAAGTTCACGGTTCACGTATTGCTGAAGCCTGACTTGGAGAATTTTGAATATTACTTTACTAGCATGTGAGATGAGTGCAATTGTGTGGTAGTTTGAGCATTCTTTGGCATTGCCTTTCTTTGGAATTGGAACGAAAACTGACCTTTTCCTGTCCTGTGGCCACTGCTGAGTTTTCCAAATTTGCTGGCATATCGAGTGCAGCACTTTCACAGCATCATCTTTCTGGATTTGAAATAGCTCAACTGGAATTCCATCACCTCCACTAGCTTTGTTCGTAGTGAGGCTTTCTAAGGCCCACTTGACTTCACATTCCAGGATGTCTGGCTCTAGGTGAGTGATCACACTATCGTGATTATCTGGGTCGTGAAGATCTTTTTTGTACAGTTCTTCTGTGGTATTCTTGCCACCTCTTCTTAATATCTTCTGCTTCTGTTAGGCCCATACCATTTTTGTCCTTTATCGAGCCTATCTTTGCATGAAATGTTCCTTTGGTATCTCTAATTTTCTTGAAGAGATCTCTAGTCTTTCCCAATCTGTTGTTTTCTTCTATTTCTTTGCATTGATCGCTGAGGAAGGCTTTCTTATCTCTCCTTGATATTCTTTGGAACTCTGCATTCAGATGGGAATATCTTTCCTTTTCTCCTTTGCTTTTCGCTTCTCTTCTCTTCCCAGCTATCTGTAAGGCCTCCTCAGACAGCCATTTTGCTTTTTTGCATTTCTTTATGTTTTAAAATTTTTGGTCTGTAATTCCAACATTCCTGCCATATCTGATTCTGATGCTGTTCTGTCTCTTCAAATTGTTTTTTCAGCTTTTTGTTATGCCTTATAATTTTTTTTTTAACAACGATATTCAATGTACTGTGTATAAGGAACTGTTATAAATAAGCCTTTGGTGATATGGTTTAGAAGTGTGGGGGAAGGGGAGAATTCCATAATCTATGTATTAGCCCTCAGTCTTTTAGTGAGTCTATGCTCCTGACCTATGAACTTCAAAAGTGTTTCTCAGTTTTTCCCTTATCCTTAGGTGTAGGACAAGGGGATAGGTTAGCTTGAGTGAACAGGAGTTGGGTATTTCCTTTCCCAGGTCAGTTAGGCTGTGATAAAACCCCAGCAGTTTAGGCTGTGGTTAGTTCATTTCTTCTGATGCCACGCTATTTGGGATGAACATAGTGCACTGACTTATTTCAAGGTGGCTCTTGTACCCCTCCCTTTGCCAAAAGCAAGAGGGGATTTTTCTCCAGTATTTAGAATAAGACTCGTGGTTGAGCCCCTGAAGGTAATTTTTGCAATATGGGGGCTGGGGGAAGGTGGGTATAAGTTAATCCCCCTAGAATTTTTAACTTCAGAGTTATCATCACTGAGATTCCAATAACTCATCTGTTACAATTCAGGTTTTCCTGGCACCCATTCCCTCAGAATTTTCACATATCAAGTATATGAACTTATAGCCAGTGGGCCCATCATATTGATGTACTAAAACATAAAACATGTTTATTTCCTCCAAAAAAATCTCATAATCCCACTTTACACTTTTTAGTTGTTTTCCCTAGTCAAAAAACAAAAATAGAACTGTGCAAATATTCCTCACCTCTTTAAGACATTTAGTAGGTTCAATCTGAATACTATGCCAGACTCATTAAAGTGGATCAGAATATTTTTCATCAGTTTATCTTTAATACACCCAAGGCTGGGGAATAATTTGAAGTGTTATACTAGATATTTACGACTTCACAATTGACTATTCTGTAGAATGTTAAGTAACAGGCAACAACATATATTTTAATCATTATTAAATGCATTGTAAAGATCAATACCCTTTGGTTGTACAGCAGAATATTCCACACCAGTCTACACAGCAGTTCAGCTTTTACTTTCTAAATAAAAATGGTCAGTGTTTTCAAATGAATCTATCTGTGAAACATAAACAAAATCTGAGATGTAGAGAATGGTTTGATGGTTGCCAAGGGGGAGGTGGGTGGGAGAGTGTAGGAGTGGGAGTTTGGGATTAGAAGATGCAAACTGGTATATATAGAATGGATAAACAAGGTCCTGCTGTATAACACAGGGAATATTCCATATCCTGTGATAAACCACAATAGAAAAGAATGCAAAAAATGCATATATGTATATATGTGTGTGTGTATATAATGATTCACTTTGCTGTACAGCAGTATATAACACAATATTGTAATTCAACTATACTTCAATGAAAAATCAATGTAGAAGAGTGGTCAATGTCTTTATACAGTTCATGAATCATAATATAAATTACCCTTAATCTGTAGACTAGGAACTTTGAGTGGAAAACAGTAACTATATCAGAACCATAGAGTACATTTTAGACACTAACTGCCACATTACAATAATTAGTTGGAACATTCCTTGGCATTGCCTTTATTTGGGGTTGGAAAGCAAACTGACCTTTTCCAGTCCTGTTGCCACTGCTGAGTTTTTCAAATTTGCTGGCATATTGAGTGCAGCACTTTCACAACTTCATCTTTTAGGATTTGAAATAGCTCAGCTGGAATTCCATCACCTCCACTAGCTTTGTTCGTAGTGATGCTTTCTAAGGTCCACTTGACTTCACATTCTAAGATGTCTAGCTCTAGGTGAGTGATCACACCATCATGATTATATGGGTTGTTAGGATCTTTTTTGTATAGTTCTGAGTATTTTTCCCCTTCTTCTTAATTTTTTCTGCTTCTTTTAGGTCCTTCCTGTTTCTGTACTTCCTGCAGGAAGATTATGTCTTTATTTAAAGGTATAAGGAATGTATGCAATGGAAATAACACATAAACTTGTTGGCCATTTTTGAGTTTCAAACTCAGTTTTCCTTTAACTGTCTTAGTTGCTTTCATAAAAAATTAAGTGGGTGATTTAGTTCTTTATTTAGCAGAATGCCATTTGGACTAACCTGTTTCATGTAGATCATTGCCATTATAAAATTGATGTATAACTGCTACCAATTGTAAAGTGAAATATTATTTGATCTTGTCTCAAATTAATTAAAAGAGCATTGATGGGGTTTAAATCAATATATCAAGTAGCTAAAATCACTTTTTGAAACATATACCCTTAAAACTAATAAATGTAATAGAATATAGCATAGTTTGTGCTATAAAGTATCTCTAGCCCTGTGCTGAGCTAAGTCACTTTAGTCGTGTCCAACATGACATGGACTGTAGCCTGCCAGGCTCCTCTGTTCATGGGATTCTCCAGGCAAGAACACTAGAGTAGGTTGCCATTCCCTCCTCTAGGGGATCTTCTTGACCCAAGGATCCAATCCAATCCCACTACTAGGCATATACCCTGAGGAAACCAAAACTGAAAAAGAGACATGTACCCCAATGTTCATTGCGGCACTATTTAGGATAGCTAGAACATGGAAGCAATCTAGATGTCCATTGACAGCTGAATGGATAAAGAAGCTGTGGTACATATACATAATGGAATACTACTCAGCCATAAAAAGGAACACATTTGAGTCAGATCTAATGAGGTGGATGAACCTAGAGCCTATTATACAACATGAAGTAAGTAGAAAGAGAAATATAGATATTGTATACTAATGCATATACATGGAATCTAGAAAGATGGTACTGATGAGTTTATTTTCAGGGCAATAATGGAGAAACAAACATAGAAAACAGACCTAAGGACATGGGGGGAGGGGAGGCAGGAAAGGGTGAGATATGTGGAGAGATTAACATGGAAGTTTACAATACCATATGTAAAATAGGTAGCCAGCAGGAATTTGCAGTATGACTTGGAGAACTCCAACAGGGGCTCTGTAACAATCTAGAAGGGTGGATGGGAAGGGATGTGGAAGGGAGATTGGGAAGGAGGGGACATGGGTATACCTATGACTGATTCTTGTCAATGTATGACAGAAAACCACAAAATTCTGTAAAGCAAATATCCTCCAATTAAAAAAATAAAGTGGCAAAAAAAAAAATCTAATCCTTAAAACAAAAATAAAGTTGATTCTTTTTAAAATAACTTTGTAAACTAGTCTTTAAATATTTAGTCATACTGAAGTCCATACTTTTAGTTCACTAGTATTATGTTTCTTCCCTGATGGCTCAGACAGTAAAGAATCTGCCTTCAATGCAGGAGACCTGGGTTTGATCCCTAGGTTGGGACGATCCCCTGGAGAAGCGGTATTCTTCTGGAGAACACTCAGGTATTCTTGCCTGGAGGATCCCCATGGACAGAGGAGCCTGTGGGCTACAGTTCATGGGGTTGGAGAGAGTCAGGCACGACTGAGCAACTAAGCACATAACAGCATGATGTATTGTAGCATTTCTGTCTTTGGTAAATAATTTTCAGTCCAGTTTTTAAACATCATCTTATTTATTCTGCATTGCAACCCTGTGAGTTAGGCACTATTGCTATCCTCAGTTTTTGATGAGGAACCTGAGACTTGGAGTAAGGTAACACAGACAGCAAAAGCAGGAAGGAGAATTTAATTGCTTGACTTCAAGATAGCCCTTAGACAAATGCTGATGATTTGTAAGAATTTGAGGCCACATGACGTTTCTACAAAGTTGGTAAGTTGAAATCAATAATTTTTGTTTTTATTTATTCTGTTTTTTTAAATGAAAAAAATTTAGCCGCAGTGGGAACCTTGCAAATTCACATAGATTAAACTGGAAGAATATTTCTGTATAAGTCTATTTGGAGGTTTATTTTCCTAGGAGAGAGTAAGAGTGAAAATTTAAAATTGAGCTTGCATTACATTTCTTTGTAATTTCTTATTTATTTAATTTGTTGGTTAAAAGATTATATATCCTTTATTTCCTGTTGTTGAGCAGATATGACTTGTGGCAAGAAAAACAATTAATCCATCTTATATATAAGGTATGAGGACCCAGTTTCCTATGACCCTAGAAAATATTTTTTCATAGGCCATATCTTGATTAATACCCAGATGATTTCTTTATTCTGACTCAAATCATGTGTAAGCGTTAAAGAAATAATGTTTAGTAAACTTGTGTGTGCACATGCTCAGTCGTGTCCGACTCTTTGAGACCCCCATGGACTATAGCCCACTAAGTTCCTCTGTCCATGGGATTTCCAAGGCAAGAATACTTGAGTGGGTTGTCATTTCCTTCTTCAGAGGCTCTTCCCAACCCAGGTATCGAAACTTCGTCTCTTGCATCTCCTTCACTGGCAGGCGGGTTCTTTACCATCTGAACAACCTGGAAGCCCTTTAATAAACTTGCTTTTTACAAGCTAGGCAATAGCTTTTTACTGTAGTTTATTTCCTTCTTTTTAACTTAATTTGAGTTAGTTGAAATTGCCAATATTTGACAACTTTGGATCATAAGAAATGGCAAGTTCATATGATTCACTCTAATGCAAATAGAATAGTCAACTGTTTAGAGGAGTGTTAAAGAATATTGAAGGAAAGGAACTGAAAAACAAAACCAAGTTTCTGGTGATTAGTTTGAAAGCAACAATGATTTTATATTTAAAAAAAGATTTGTTTTTTTTGTGTGTATTTTTTTTAATATGCTTTGTTTTCAGAGCAATTTTAGGTTCACATCAAAATTCAATGGAAAATACAGAAAATTCCTTTATACTCCCACCACTTCCTGTCTCCACACAGCTCACAACCTCCCCCACTATCCGTATTCCCTCACCAGAATGGTACATTTGTCAACAACTGATGAACCTACATTAATACATCTTTATCACCCTGAAATCCATTCTTCATATTTAGAATTAAACCTTAGTGTTGCACATCCTATGCATTTGTGCAAATCTGTGACACGTCTCCACCATTATAGCATCAGACAGAATAGTTATATTGTCCTAAGAATTCTCCATGCACTGCCTGTTTGTCCCTCACTCCCCTTGACCTATGACAGCCATTGTTCCTTTTTCTGTCTTCATGGTTTTGCCTTTTCTAGAGTGTTATATAGTTGGAATTATACTGTATAACTTTTTTATACTGTCTTATTTCACTTGGTAATATGTATTTAAGGCTCTTCCTTGTCTTTTTGTGAACTTCCCAGGTGGCTCAGTGGTAAAGAATCCTCCTGACAGTACAGGAGATTTGGGCTCGATCTCTGAGTCAGAAAGATCCCCTGGAGAAGGAAATGACAATGCACTCTAGTATTCATGCCTGGGAAATCTCATGGACAGAGGAGCCTGGCAGCCTATAGTCCATAGGGCTGCAAAAGAGCTGGACATGATGTTGAGACTTAATAGTAAAAATGTCTTTTTGGGGCTGGATAAGTCATTTATTTTAGCAATAAATAATATTGCATTGTCTGTATGCACCACAATTTATCTGTTCAAATGCTGAAGGACATGATGGCTGCTTTCAAGTTTTGACAGTTAGAAATAATTCTGCTATAATAATTAATATTCAGGGTGTTTTTGGACAAAAGTTTTTAACTCATATGGGTAAATACCAAGGAATGTGATTGCTGGATCATATAATAAGAGTATGTTTAGTTTTGTAAGCAGTTTCAAACTGTTTCCTGAAGTGGCTATACCATTTTTTAATTTATTTTCCTCAAGTATAGTTGATTTACAGTCTTATGATAGTTTCTGCTGTACACTGAAGTGATTTGTGTAGTGACTCAGCTACACATACGTATACAATCTTTTTATATTTTCCATTATGATTTATCACAGGGTATTGAGTATAGTTCCCTGTGCTATACAGTAGGACCTTGAAAAATAAATAATTTAAACATACCAGTCACTAGAAGTAAAAATGGAATCTGAAAAACAACAAAAAAATAGAATTCTCTACAAACAAAAGTCCAAGATCAGATGGCTTCACAGGCAAATTCCTCCAAACATAGAAAGAAGAACTATACTGGCTATGCCATTTTTTATTCCCACCAACAACGAATAAGAGTTCCTCTTGCTAAACACCCGTGCCAGCATTTGGTGTTATTAACATCTTAGATTTTGACAATCCTAATATGTTTATGTGCTTAGTCCCTCAGTCATGTCCAACTCTTTACAACCCCATGGACTGTGGCCCGCCAGGCTCCTCTGTCCCTGGTATTCTCCAGGCAAGAATACTGGAATGGGTCCTGTTCTTTAGGAGATCTTTCCAACACTGGAATTGAAGTCAGGTCCCCTGCCTTCTAAGGCAGATCCTTTACCATCTGAGCCACTAGGGAAGCCCGGTAGGTATATAGTGGTGTCTAATTTTTGTTTAACTTGCAATTCTCTATTGAATATGATGCCAGATATCTTTTATTATGCTTATTTGCTCTCTGTTTATCTTTGTAGGTGAAGGTGCTGTTCAGATATTTTGTCCATTTTTTGGTTGGGTTTTAAGAGCTCTTTATATGTTGTGAATAAGTCTTTATTAGGTGTGCGTGCAAAGTCGCTTTAGTCGTGTCTGACTCTTCACAACCCAATTGACCGTAGCCTTCCAGGCTCCTCCGTCCATGGGACTCTCCAGGCAAGAACCTGAAGTGGGTTGCAATTCCCTTCACCAGGGGATCTACCTGACCCAGGGATCAGCCATGTCTCTTATGTCTCCTACATTGGCAGACAGGTTATTGACCACAGGTGCCACATTGGAAAGCTTTATCAGTTGTGTCTTTGCAAATATTTCTTCCCAGTCTATGGTTTGTCCTCTCACTTTCTTGCCAATGTCTTTCATAAAATATACATTTTAAATTTTAGTAAAATCCTGTTTCTTACATTTTTTGATAGATTGTATCATTGTTGTTGTATCTAAAAAGTCATGACCATGCACAAAGGCAATTTAGATTTTTTCCTATGTTATTTTCTAGGAGTTTCATCAGTTCACTCATTTAGTCATGTCCAACTCTTTGCAACCCCATGGTCTAGAGGACATCAGACTTCCCTGTCCATCACCAACTCACAGAGCTTGCTCAAACTCATGTCCATCAAGTCAGTGATGGCATCCAACCATGTCATTCTCTGAATCCCCTTCACCTCCTGACTTCAATTTTTCCCAGCATCAGGGTCTTTTCCATTGAGTCAGCTCTTTGCATCAGGTGGCCAAAGTTTTGGAGTTTCAGCTTCAGCATCAGTCCTTCCAGTCAATATTCAGGACTTATTTCCTTTAGGATTGACTGGTTTGATCTCCTTGCAGTCCAAGGGACTCTCAAGAGTCTTTTCAAAAACCACAGTTCAAAAGCATCAATTCTTCAGTGCTGAGCTTTCTATATAGTCCAACTCTCACATCCATACACGACTACTGGAAAAACCATAGCTTTGACTAGATGGACGTTTGTTGGCAAAGTAACGTCTCTGCTTTTTAATATGCTGTCTAGATTAGTCATAGCTTTTCTTCCAAGGAGCAAGCATCTTTTAATTTCATGGCTGCAGTCACCACCTGCAGTGATTTTGGAGCCCAAGAAAATAAAATCTTCCACTGTTTCCATTGTTCCCCCATCTATTTGGTCTGAAGTGATGGGACCGGATGCCATGATCTTAGTTTTCTGAATGTTGCGTTTTAAGCCAACTTTTTCACTCTCCTCTTTCACTTTCATCAAGAGGCTTTTCAGTTCCTCTTCTCTTTCTGCCAGAAGGGTGGTGTCATCTGCGTATCTGAGGTTATGGATATTTCTCCTGGCAATCTTGATTCCAGCTTGTGCTTCATCCAGCCTGGCATTTCACATGATGTACTCTGCATATAAGTTAAACAAGCAGGGTGACAATATACAGCCTTGACATACTCATTTCCCTGTTTGGAACCAGTCTATTGTTCTATGTCCAGTTTTAACTGTTGCTTCCTGACCTGCATACAGATTTCTCAAAAGGCAGGTTAGGTGGTCTGGTATTCCCATCTCTTTCAGAATTTTCCACAGGTTGTTGTGATCCACACAGTCAAAGGCTTTGGTGTAGTCAATAAAGCAGAAGTAGATATTTTTCTGGAACTCGCTCGCTTTTTCGGTGATCCAGCAGATGTTGGCAATTTGATCTCTGGTTCCTTTGCATTTTCTAAATCCAGCTTGAACATCTGGAAGTTCATGGTTCATGTACTGTTGAAGCCTGGCTTGGAGAATTTTGATCATTACTTTGCTAGTGTGTGAGATGAGTGCAATTGTGCAGTAGTTTGAACACTATTTGGCATTCCCTTTCTTTGGGATTGGAATTAAAACTGACCTTTTCCAGTTTCCTGGCCACTGCTGGGTTTTCCAAATTTGCTGGCATACTGAGTATAGCACTTTCACAGTATCATCTTTTAGGATTTGAAATAGCTTAACTGGAATTCCATCACCTTCACTAGCTTTGTTCGTAGTGATGCTTCCTAAGGCCCATTTGACTTCTCACTCAGGATATCTGGCTCTAGTCCAGTGATCACACCATCGTGGTTATCTGGGCCATGAAGATCTTTTTTATATAATTCTGTGTATTCTTGCCACCTCTTCTTAATATTGTTTGCTTCTCTAAGGTCCATACCATATCTGTCCTTTTGTGTTCCCATCTTTGCATGAAATGTTCCATTGGCGTCTCTAATTTACTTGAAGAGATCTCTAGTCTTTAGAAAACGTTCTGTTGTTTTCCTCTGTTTCTTCTTATTGATCACTGAGGAAGGCTTTCTTATCTCTCCTTGCTATTCTTTGGATCTCTCTTTCCTTTCCTCCTTTGCCTTTAGCTTCTCTTCTTTTCTCAGGTATTTGTGAGGCCTCTTCAGACAAACATTTTGCCTTTTTGCATTTCTTTTTCTTGGGGATGGTCTTGATCACTTCCTCCTTTACAATGTCATGAACCTATGTCCATAGTTCTTCGGGCACTCTATCAGATCTAATCCCTTGAATCTACTTGTCACTTCCACTGTATAATCATAAGGGATTTGATTTAGGTTATAGCTGAATGGTCTAGTGGTTTTCCCTTCTTTCTTTGATTTAAGTCTGAATTTTGCAATAAAGAGTTCATGACATGAGCCCCAGTCAGCTCCCAGTCTTGTTTCAGCTGACTGTATAGAGCTTCTCCATCTCTGACTGCAAAGAATATAATTAATCTGATTTTGGTATTGACCATATGGTGATGTCCATGTGTAAAGTCTTCTCTTGTCGGAAGAGAGTGTTTGCTATGACCACTGCGTTCTCTTGGCAAAACTCTTTGTTAGCTTTTGACCTGCTTCATTTTGTACTCCAAGGTCAAATTTGCCTGTTACTCTAGGTATCTCTTGATTTCCTACTTTTGTGTTCCAGTCCCCTATGATGAAAAAGACATCTTTTTTGGGTGTTACTTCTAGCAGATCTTGTAGGTCTTCATAAAACTGTTCAACTTCAGTTTTCTCAGCGTTACTGGTTGGGTCATAGACTTGGATTACTGTGATATTGAATGGTTTTTCCTGGGAAATGAACAGAGATCATTCTGTCGCTTTTGAGATTGCACCAAGTAATGTATTTCACGCTCTTTTGTTGACTATTAGGCCTACTCCATTTCTTCTAAGGGATTCTTGCCCACAGTAGTAGATATAATGGTCATCTGAGTTAAATTTGCCCATTCCAGTCCATTTTAGTTCACTAATTCCTAAAATGTTGATATTCACTCTTGTCATCTCCTGCTCGACCACTTCCAATATACCTTGATTCGTGGACCTAACATTGCAGGTTCCTATGCGATATTGTTCTTGACAGCATTGGACTTTGCTTCAATCACCAGTCACATCCACAACTGGGTGTTGTTTTTGCTTTGGCTCAATCTCTTCATTCTTTCTGGAGTTATTTCTCCACTGATCTCCAGTAGCATACTGGGCACCTACCGACCTGGGGAGTTCAACTTTCAGTGCCCTATCTTTTTGCCTTTTCATACTGTTCATGGGGTTCTCAAGGCAAGAATACTGAAGCGGTTTGCTATTCCCTTCTCCAGTGGACCACATTTTGTCAGAACTCTCCACCACAACGCATCCATTTTGTGTGGCCCTACAGGGCATGGCTCATAGTTTCCTTGAGTTAGACAAGTCTGTGGTCCATTAATCAGTTGTTTAGTTTTCTGTGATTGTGGTTTTCTATCTCCTCTCTTAGGGATAAGGATAAGAGGCTTATGGAAGCTCTGGATGAGAGAGATTGATTGTGGGGGAAACTGAGTCTTGTTCTGATGGGCAGGGCCATGCTCAGTAAATCTTTAATCCAATTTTCTTTTGATGGGCAGGGCTGTGTTCCCTCCCTGTTGTTGACCTGAGACCAAACTATGGTGGAGGTAATGAAGATATAACCATTTGAATGCAGAGCTCCAAAGAATAGCAAGGTGAGGTAAGAAAGACTCCCTCAGTGATCAGTGCAAAGAAATAGAGGAAAACAATAGAATGGGAAAGACTAGAGGTCTCTTCAAGAAAATTTGAAATACCAATGGAAAATTTCATGCAAAGATAGGCTCAATAAATGACAGAAATGGTATGGACCTAACAGAAGCAGAAGATATTAAGAAGAGGTGGCAAGAATACTACAGAAGAACTGTACAAAAAAGATCTTCATGACCCAGATAATCACAATGGTATGATCACTCACCTAGAGCCAGACATCATGGAATGTGAAGTCAAGTTGGCTTTAGAAGCATCACTATGAACAAAGCTACTGGAGGTGATGGAATTCCAGTTGAGCTACTTCAAATCCTATAAGATGATGCTGTGAGTGTACTGCAGTCAATATGTCAGCAAATTTGGAAAACTCAGCAGTGGCCACAGGACTGGAAAAGGTCAGTTTCATTCCAATCCCAAAGAAAGGTAATGCCAAATAATGTTCAAACTACTGCACAACTGCACTCATCTCACATGCTAGTAAAGTAATGCTCAAAATTCTCCAAGCCAGGCTTCGACAATATGTGAACCATGAACTTCCAGATGTTCAAGCTGGTTTTAGAAAAGGCAGAGGAACCAGAGACCAAATTGCCAACATCCGGTGGATCATCAAAAAAGCAAGAGCATTCCAGAGAAACTTACATTTCTGCTTTATTGACTATGCCAAAGCCAATGACTGTATGTATCACAACAAACTGTGGAAATTCTGAAAGAGATGGGAATACCAGACCACCTGATCTGCGTCTTGAGAAATCTGTATGCATGTCAGTAAGCAATGCAGGTCAGTAAGCAACAGTTAGAACTGGATATGGAAGAACATGGTTCCAAATAGGAAAAGGAGTACGTCAAGACTCTATACTGTCACCCTGCTTATTTAACTTATATGCAGTGTACATCATGAGAACACTGGACTGGATGGAACAAAAGCTGGAATCAAGATTTTTTGGAGAAATATCAATAACTTCATATATGCAGATGACACCACCCTTATGGCAGAAAGTGAGGAAGAACCTAAGAGCCTCTTGATGAAAGTGAAAGAGGAGAGTGAAAAAGTTGGCTTAAAGTTCAACATTCAGAAAACTAAGATCATGGCATCCAGTCCCATTATTTCATGGCAAATAGACAGGGAAACAATGGAAACAGTGTCAGACTTTATTTTTGGGGGCTCCAAAATCAGGTGCAGATTGTGACTGCAGCCATGAAATTAAAAGACACTTACTCCTTGGAAGAAAAGCTATGACCAACCTAGACAGCTTATTAAAAAGCAGAGACATTGCTTTGCCAACAAAGGTTCTATTAATCAAGGCTATGGTTTTTCCAGTGGTCATGTATGGATGTGAGAGTTGGACTATAAAGAAAGCTGAGCACCGAAGAATTGATGCTTTTGAACTGTGGTGTTGGAGAAGATTCTTGAGAGTCCCTTGGACCTTAAGGAGATCCAACCAGTCCTGGAAATGAGTCCTGAATATTCTTTGGAAGGACTGATGCTGAAGCTTAAACTCCAATACTTTGGCCACCTGATGCAAAGAACTGACTCGTTTGAAAAGACCTTGATTTCAGGAAAGATTGAAGACAGAAGGGGATGACAGAGGATGAGATGGTTGGATCGCATCACCAACTCCATGGACATGGGTTTGAATAAACTCCGGGAGTTGGTGATGGACAGGGAGGCCTGGCGTGCTGCAGTCCAAGAGGTCACAAAGAGTCGGACATGACTGAGCAACTGAACTGAACTGAATGAAGATAATGGCAACCTCCTTCAAAAGGTCCCATGCACGCACTGACACACTCAGTGCCCCCAACCCTGCAGCAGGCCACTACCAACCCTTAACTCCATTGGAGACTCCTGGACATTCACAGGCAAGTTCGGGTCAGTCTCTTGTGTGATCACTGCTCCTTTCTCCTGGGTCCTGGTTTGCACAAGGTTTTGTTTGTGCCCTCGAAGAGTCCATTTCTCCAGTCCTGTGTAATTTCTGGCAGCTCTGTTGTAGGGTCAATGGCAACCTTCTCCAAGAGGGCTTATGCCATACCCAGGTCTGCTGCACCCAAAGCACCTGTCCCTGCGGCATGCCACTGCTGACCCTTACCTCCGCAGGGGACACTCAAACAATCAAAGACAGGTCTGGCTCAGTCTCCATGAGGTCTCCTGATGCGCACAAAGTTTTATTTTTGAGCCCTCCGAGCATCTCTGGCGGGTATGGGTTTTGATTCTAAACACAATTTTGCCCCTCCTTCCATCTTGCTGGGGCTTATCCTTTGCCCTTAGATGAGGGGTATCTTTTTTTGGTGGGATCCAACATTCTCCTGTTGATGCATGTTCAGCAGCCAGTTGTAATTTTGGAGTTCTTGCAGGATTAGATGAACGCACATCCTTCTTCTCTGCCATCTTGTGACTTGTCATAGGAGGTTCATAGTTCCACATTTTACAGTTAGATCTGTGATCCATTTTGAGTTAAGGTTTGTGAAGTATATAAGACCTGGGTCTAAATTTTTGTTCCATGACAATGTCTAGTTGTTTCAGCACCATTTGAAGAAAAGTGTATCTTTTCTTCATTGTATTGTCTTTACTTCTTTGTCAAAAATCAGTTGACTATGTTTATGTGGATCTCTTTCTGGACTTTCCATCTGTTGATTGATCTATGTAGTCTTTTACCAGTACAATATACTGTGTTGACTACTGTAGCTTTAGAGTAAATATTGAAGTCAAAATAGGTCAGTCCTCTGACTTAGTTCTTCAATACTGAATAGTCTCCACTGCGTCATTTGTCTTTCAATGTAAACTTTAGAATCAGTTAGTTGATAGTCAAAAAATAACTTGTTAGGTTTTGACTGGGATTGCGTTGAGTCTCTAGATCAAGTGAGGAAGAACTGACTCCTTGATCATACTGACTCTTACAAATGAAGGCATAATATCTCTCCATTTAGATTTTTTTCATTTCTTTCATTGCTACATTTGTAACTAAGTATCTCATTTATTTGGGTCCGCTGTATTTTTAACTTTGAATTCCATTTGTTCATTGCTTTTAATAGGAAATAATTGACTTTTTAATGTTAATTTTGTAAGCTTACTATAATTGCTTATAGTGCCAGAAGCTTTTTGTCAAATTTTTACATTTAGATTTTCTATAGACAACCATGTCATCTGTGAACAAAGACAGTTTTATAAATATAATATTGGAAAGGAATGGTGAGAGGGAATATCCTTACCTTATTCCTAATCTCACCTGGAAAGCTAGTTTCTCACCATTAAGTGTGGTGATCTCAGCTGTAGGGTTTTGGCAGATTTTTTTTTTTTTAAATCAAGTTGAGGAAGTTTTCCTCTATTTTTCATTTGCTAAGGGTTTGCAACATGAATAGCTGTTAGATGTAGTTCAATGCTTTTTCTACATCTATTGATAATGATCGTTTATTTTTTCTTTTCATGTAATTGGTCTGTTCTTGGGATGGATTACCTTAACTGATTTGCAAATGTTGAATCCACTATTCATATCTGAGATAAATACAACTTGATCATGGCGTATAATTCTTTTTTATACATTGTTGGATTCAATTTGGTAATAATTTGCTGAGGATTTTTGCATATCATTTTATGAGAGATATTGCTTTGTTGTTTTCTTGTCGGTTGTTTTCCTATTGTACTTTTGTGTGTATTAGAAATGTTGGTCTCATTGAATGAACCAGGAAATAGTCCCTCTGCTTTCCTCTTCTTGAAGTGATTGTAGAAAATTAGTATGATTATTTTTCCTTAAATGTTAGTAGAATTCACCTGTAAAATGTAACTGGACATCACACTTTCTGTTTTAGAAAATCATTTGTTGATTCAGTTTCTAATAGCTATAAGCCAATTCAGATTGTCTTTTTTTTTATATGAGTTTTTGCAAATTGTGCCTTTCAAGGAAGTAGTTCACTTCATCTAGGTTACCAAGCTGTGGACATTGGGTTGTTCATAGTACTTTTATTATCCTTTTGATGTATATGGAATCTATATGGGTGTCACTTGTGTCATTTATGGAATCAGTAATTTTGCCTTTGTGTCTCCTATTGGCTTGGCTAAAGGCTTATTCATTTTACTAATATTTTCAAGGGACAAACTTCTGATTTCATTGGTTTTTCTGTATTATTTACCTGTTTTCAATTTTATTGATTTCTGCTCTACTTTTTATTATTTCTTTTCTCTGGTTACTTTGGATATGATTTATCTCATATTTCAAGTTTCTTCAGATGAAAATTTAGGTAATTGATTTTAGAAGTTTGTTTTTTTCTCATATATACATTCTATGCACACACACACACACACACACACACACACACACACACACACACACATTCCTTCTAACCACTGCTTTAGCTTCCTGCCACAAACCTTGATAAGTTGTGTTTTCATTTTCATTAAGTTCAAAGTATTTTAAATTTCTTATGAGATTTCTTCTTTGACCCATGTGTTATTTAGAGGTATGTTGTTTAATCTTCAAGCATTTCAGTATTTTCCACGTAAATTTGTTATCAATTTCTAGTTTAATTCCTTTGGGGCTGAGAGCTAAGATTCTTTTTATGGTCTAGAATGTGGGTCTCTCACCTTTTTTTTTTAAATTCTTTCTTGGAAATCACCTGTCTGCTTATGTTATTGATCTCTTCTTGCATGTTATCTACTTTTTTTTATTATATTTTTAGCATATTAATTGCAGATTTTTTTTAATGGTCTGATAATACCAACATCCTTGCCATATTTGGGTCTAGTTTTTGAGGCATTTAAATAATTGTAACATTAAAACTGCTTCATGAACCAACAGCTTAGTAACAATATCTAATTTAAACACTGACAGTTTCATTCTATTATGAACCCATAGTTCCTTTTCCACAATTCTAAAACCAAATGTCTCTCAGAAATAAATATTTTTAACATAAATTTGTGGCAGACTTATTTTTGGAAAAACCTGACCTAAATTGACATGTATCTATATCATGCATGCTCAGTCATGTCCAACTCTTTGAGACCCTATGGACTATAGCCCACCAGGCTCCTCTATCCATGGAATTTTCAAGGCAAGAATACTGCAGTGGATTGCCATTTCCTACTCCAAAGGATCTTTCCAACCCAGAGATTGAACCTTCACCTCTTGCGTCTCCTTCATTGGCAGTCAGATTCGTTAAAACTGTGCCACCTGGGAAGCAAGTTGACATGAAGTCTTTATTTATTTATTTTTAGTGTTCATATGATTTTGTGGGGTAATATTAAGATATTTGGGCTTCCCTTGTGGCTCAGCTGGTAAAGAATCTACCTGCAATGTGGGAGACCTGGGTTTGATCCCTGGGTTGTGAAGATCCCCTGGAGAAGGGAAAGGCTACCCACTCCAGTATTCTGGCCTAGAGAACTCCATGGACTGTATAGTCCGTGGGGTGGCAAAGAGTCAGACACGACTGAGCAACTTTCACTTTCTTTTTCATTAAGATATTTTATGGTGTGCTCCTGAGATATTTCAAACTACATAGTTTATGCTCTACTTGCTGTATCTAAATCCAAAACAATTCTAAGTTCTAAATCTATCTAGGAGCAATGGTTTTAAATAAAAGATTACAAACATATAATAATATTTTTAAATCTCATAATTCAAGACTTTTTAAATAGGAAATATGTGCTGTGCTTAGTTGCTCAGTCATGTCTCACTCTTTGTGACCCCATCAACTATAGCCTGCCAGGCTCCTCTGTCCATGGGGATTCTCCAGGCCAGAATACCAGAGTGGGTATCCATTCCCTTCTCCAGGAGATCTTCCCAACCCAGGGATCAAACCCAGGTCTCCTGCATTGCACACGGATTCTTTACTATTCTTTACCATCTGAGCCATCAGGGAAGCCCAAAGGGGTAATATGTTCTTGTGTAATTAACTAGATATGGAGTCAGATAATATGTTTAGGGCATTTAATGGGTGGGTAAAATAAGTGTGCAGATAATTTCATTTACAATTTTAAAAAATAAGACTGTCTGATATGTTGTTTATGAACAAACCTGGAATGTCGATAACTGGTAAATAAACCTTACTCTCATTACTAGTTATTGTGGTCTTCTTGCCCCTTACTCTGCTGATTTTTCATCCAAAAGAGAATGTGGCATTGATTTTGTTTTTAATTTTGTCCCCCAAATCTAAGAACAAGCATGCTATAATATCTATTCAAGTCTCACTTTTCAAATTTTACACTTATTAAATCTAAAACTTTATGTATGTTACATATTGTTGTCCTACAGTCAGCCATTTCCTAGACACCTCCCTTCAGAAGTAAGTATCAGAGGTTAAAAAAACACAGTCTCATGTTTCTGAAAATCTGAAAATGATACATATAATTATATATATATATATGTTTGAATTTGGATAGCATTCAGTGAAGTCTACTCCTGTGAATAGATCTGAAGCTGACATATTACTCCAAGGATTCAAGTGAAATTTGTCCTCAGTGTTAAGATTTCTGGGATGCTCTGACAGAATTTTATCTTATTTAGAGCTTCTGCCCTAGGCAAAGACTCACATTTATCTCAAAGTTAAGGTTACTAACAAAGGTCTGTTCTGTCCAATATGATGTATTGGACACTTAACTACATTTGGATATTATCATTACCATTGTTGATGATTAGATTGCTGCTGTTTACTATTAATACTTACTTTAAAAGTGAGGCAAGTGAAACAAGATTAAATGTTTAACATGCAAGTTAAAAGGATTCTAAAATGAATACCAGGCTTTGCAGTTTGGTCAAATATCAGTTGTTATTTTATTTTTTGAGGCCTAGGATGATGAAATCATTACCAGATACTGTGAAAATATTTGTATAAACCTACTCCCTTTAAAATTAGTGGTAGTGCCTTCAAACCACTACAATATTGTAATCATCTGAATTGTTGGTCATTTAATTAATGACTAGGACTTCAGTTTACTTCCAAGCCTCACTTTCAAATAAAATTTAACTGTAAGGAAAAAAAAAAAGTTCTCCTAAAAACATGAGATAATATTACAGTAAATTTAGGGGGAATATATCAATAGTATATATAGTATTTTTCTTCTTTTTAAAAGTCCCTGAACAAAATGTTACTTACAGTAGATGTTCTGAGATATGCTTACATTTATCTTGTCTTACTTTAATTGTGGGAATTAACTGAGATATTGGAAGGTGAATTTTGCCCTTTGGGGGTTTTTCCTTCAGGGTGATAGGTTAATAACTTAAATAGTTGTGTTTGAAATTTAGAAAGAAGAGTTAAACCAGGGAGTCACATCTTTGCTTATGAGATCAAAAGACTGCTCTGATATAATTATATTCTCACCTTGTACTGAAAGATAGCATCAGTATTGCTGGCATATATCTCTAGAAGTTTCAAGAACACACACTTTTTTGGATTCTTTCTCTTAGAAGTGGTGTAATAATTTAAGAAATGATTGAAACAATCCGGAAATGTCATTCCTAGCACATATTTCTGTCATCATTTGTAAATAAAAATAAAAACCTTGAGAAATTGGTTAAAATACATAGCGAATTCTTTCAGTAGCAATTCCTTCACGTTAAATAAAATGTTTCACTTTTGCTTATGGCTTCTATTTCTGAGTGGAATGAGCTCAGTGATGGAGCAATTATTTTCTCAGAGAAACTTCAGTAACCATTGACACCCTAGGCATTATTCCAGGAGACAATTATGAGATCAGTTGTTCCAAACCCATTTTAGAATGATAACTTATATTCTCCTCACTACCCCCACTCCATCAGATTTGGTGTAGTCTGATCAATATTTCTCTCTTGTTTTTCTTGGAAATGTATATTAATATCTGAGAAAATTAGGAAGCATCACTACAAACAAAGCTAGTGAAGGTGATGGAATTCCAGTTGAGCTATTTCAAATCTTAAAAGATGATGCTGTGAAAGTGCTGCACTCAATATGCCAGCAAATCTAGAAAATTCAGCAGTGGCCACAGGTCTGGAAAAGGTCAGTTTTCATTCCAATCCCAAAGAAAGGCAATGCCAAAGAATGCTCAAACTACCGCACAATTGCACTCATCTCGCACACTAGCAAAGTAATGTTCAAAGCTCTCCAAGCCAGGCTTCAACAGTATGTGAACTGTGAACTTCCAGATGTTTAAGCTGGTTTTAGAAAAGGCAGAGGAACCAGAGATCAAATTGCCAACATCTGCTGGACCATCAAAAAAGTAAGAGAGTTCCAGAAAAACATCTACTTCTGCTTTATTGACTACACCAAAGCCTTTGACTGTGTGGATTACAACCTGTGGAAAATTCTGAAAGAGATGGGAATACCAGACCACCTGACCTGCCTCCTGGGAAATCTATATGCAGGTCAAGAAGCAACAGTTAGAACCGGACATGGAACAACAGACTGGCTCCAAATAGGTAAAGGAGTACTTCAAGGCTGTATATTGTCACCCTGCTTATTTAACTTATATGCAAAGTACATCATGTGAAATACAGGGCTGGATGAAGCACAAGCTGGAATCAAGATTTCCGGGAAAATATCAATAACCTCAGATACGCAGATGGCACCACCCTTCTGGCAGAAAGTGAAGAAGAACTAAAGAGCCTCTTGATGAAAGTGAAAGAGGAGAGTGAAAAAGTTGGCTTAAAGCTCAGCATTCAGAAAACTAAGATCATGGCATCTGGCCCCATCATTTCATGGCAAATAGTTGGAGAAACAATGGAAACAGTGAGAGACTTTATTTTGGGGGGCTCCAAAATCAGTGCAGAAGGTGACTGCAGCCATGAAATTAAAAGACGCTTGCTCCTTGGAAGAAAAGCTATGACCAATCTAGGCAGCTTATTAAAAAGCAGAGACATTGCTTTGCCAACAAAGGTCCGTCTAGTCAAAGCTATGTTTTTTCCAGTAGTCATGGATGGATGTGAGAGTTGTAATGTAAAAAAAAAAGCTGAGCACTGAAGAATTAAAGCTTTTGAACTGTGTTATTGGAGAAGACTCTTGAGAGTCCCTTGGACTGCAAGGAGAGCCAACCAGTCCATCCTAAAGGAAATCAGTCCTAAATGTTGACTGGAAGGACTGATGCTGAAGCTGAAACTCCAATCCTGTGGCCACCTGATACGAAGAACCAACTCATTGGAGAAGACCCTGATGCTGGGAAAGATTGAAGGCAGAAGGAGAAGGGGACGACAGAGGAAGAGATGGTTGGATGGTATCACTGACATGACAGACATGAGACTGAGTAAACTCTGGGAGTTGGTGATGGACAGGGAAGCCTGGCATGTTCCAGTTCATGGGGTCACAAAGAGTCAGACTTGACTGAGCGACTGACCTGACTGATCTGAGATAATTTGTTATCTGTTTAATGTTGCGTCTCTCAGTATGATTTCATCGCATATTTCTAGTATCCTCCATCCTCAGCAAAGCTGCTTTTATAGATGACTTCCTGTCACGTATAAATTAAATTGTATTCATCAGAATAAAAAGTTTTATGTTTGAAATAGCAAGAGTGATAGGTCTGTTTTCTACTTCTGACTCACCATCTAGCAGTGGTACTGGTAAATAAAATTTATAATCAATACATAAAATAAAAATACTAGTAGTTTAAAGGAAAACAACTGTATATGTAAAGAATTTAAGAAAATAGAATGTTTTTGGATAATGAAAGGTATATAGGACTTTTTTTGTGTTTTGATATGTGGTGTGTTTTGGGGCAGAGCGGTAAAGGAGAAAATGTAATTTTTTCCTAAATAAAATGATTATTCCAAAATAAACAAAAGAAATAGGACAGAAGTTGAATGGATAAAGAAAGTTACAGAAGATTTGTGGAAAAGAAATTTTATGTGTGTGGTCAAAGCTGGATAAAATTGAATAGATTTGTTTTTATGGGTTTTTATGAGTAATACACTAATACAAAACTTGCATTTTATTTTCTCTGTTAAAAAGCACAAAAATTCCTAGATTATTGGTCTGCTTTAAATAAAAGATTATAAAAGGTTATTTATTACCTTTAATGCAATCTGCCTAGGAAACAAAGAATCTCTATCTTATGAACATAGTTCCTCTGTAGTTAGTAATATTTGGAGATCATTTTACAGTATATACAAATATAGAACATGTTGGATTTTGAACATCTGAAATATGACTAGTCTGAGATGGGCTGTAAGTGTAAAACACATGCTGTATTTCAAAGATTAATTATAAGAAAGAATGCACACTCTCTCATAACATTAAAAAGTCAAAAGGAAACCAACCTTGAAAATTTCCTGAGCAGACAAGACAAGTTTAGTCATACAAGCAAAGCTTAATTTAGCTTATTTGGGGAGACTAGCTTGACTTGGGTCATTTCTTGCTGATTTCTCTGAAAAATCATAAGCAAAAATTAAACTGTTCACCAAAATTGAAATGAAGAAAGCATTAACCAACTTCCTATCCCTATCATTTAAGAAAATTCTAATATTATAACCAATCACTATAAAGAATAAACAGTCACTGCCTCCTCACTATATAAGATGCTTTATAGCAGTATACCCCAGAGTTTCATTCCATATTTTGGTTTGAGTGTTCCCAGTTCAGGAACTGTATTTTTGGTGTGTTTAAAATAGACTTTTTACTACTAGTAATCTTTACTTTCCACTGAAAACTAGGTAGCAGGCAATTGTGAACTATTGTATATTAGCATTACGTTGTAAGTTAACAAATCTATTAATACATAATTATAAAAACTTACAGATTTTAGATATGTTTTCATAGTACAATTTTAATGTGACAAAGACATTTTGTCAATAAGCCCAAGTATTTTTGTCTCTATGTAAGAATTTAAAAACTAAAATAGATAAATGTATGTTTATCATTTAATGTTTTGATATGTAATCTTAATTAGAAATTATTTAGATATTTGCGAATATACATTATTGAGTTTAGTAGTATAATCTTTTTTCTTATTTATATTTATTTTAAAAATTTAACAAGTATGCCTGGATTAGGTATTACACTTGTCTGGTGGGTCAGACTGTAAGGAATCTGCCTGCAATGCAGGAGACCCAGGTTTGATTCCTGGGTTAGAAAGATCCCCTGGAGAAAGGGGATGGCTACCACTCCAGTATTCTTCCCTGGAGAATCCTATAGACAGAGGATCCTGGTGGGCTGAAGTCCATGGACTGAGCAACTAACACTAATAGGCATTAAACAGTTAACCATCATCTTAAGTTATTTTTCTTGTTGACAGATTTCATAACCTGTGTACCAAGAAGCAGGTTCTCATCAGACATCAAATCTGATGGCAGCTTGATCTTGGACTTCTCAGCTTCTGAAGTGAAAGTCGCTTAGTCGTGTCTGACTCTTTGTGACCCCATGGACTATACAGTCCATGCAATTCTCTAGGCCAGAATACTGGAGTGGGTAGTCTTTCCCCTCTCCAGGGAATCTTCCCAACCCAGGGTTAGAACCCAGGTCTCCCACATTGCAGGCAGATTCTTTACCAGCTGAGCCACAAGGGAAGCCCTCTCAGCCTCTAGAACGCTGAGAAATAAATATTTCTGTTAAACCATCCAGTCAATAGGACTTTTGTTATAGCAGCTCAGGTGAATGAAGACCAGCAGCATCTGCTTCATCTGGCACTTGTTAAAATCAAAATTCTTGGGCCCCACTCTAGACCTACTGAATAAGATGTAGTGCTCTATATCTTAACAGATCCTTTGGGTGATTCTGATGCATGTCAAAATGAAAGAACCACCATGCTCAACCAACTAATATCTTGAAAAACAAGCCTGAAAAAAATATTTACTATCATTTTGAAGTGCCAAAAATGTAGCCAGAGTTTTTAAAATTATTAAATGAGAGAGATTTCCTTTCAGAGGTTATGAAATGGAGTGATTTTCAGATATCTAAAATTTCATGAGACTCTTCAATTAATTTTTGGACAAACATTTGGCAGTAAAATGAAGTGTCAAATGTGTCTCTTTTTTAACCTCAATACTAGAAAAGCGTATACACTATGGTAAACCAGTCAACAAAATAACAAAAATCAATCCCTGGTTATACAAATGTGTAATTGGAAATTCACATACAATTGTAAGTATTAATACAGAGATAGTTTGAGTACCATTCACACAGTGGAAAATGATATTTCAATTGCCATGTGGAAAGGTCTTTTGGACCTTTTTTATAAAATAAGTGAGAAATTATAGATTCTTAATTTGAAATATATAAAGGCTGTATAATTTTATTGTCTTTGTATTATTTACCAAATAACTGAGAGAAAACTCAGAGAAAACATTAATAAAATATGAAAAAAATCAACAAAAATGACAAGTGAAATTGATAGACATTTTGACACTGAGAAATAAGTGATTTGTAATAAAATTTTTCAGGTCTTACTAAAGGTAGTATTTCCTTGGGAGTAAGACAAATACAGTTAATGAAGAGAAATGAATTTATTCACATGTTAGAAGATTTAAATTTTACACTGGATTTGACAGAAAATACTGTTATCAATGAAGAAAACATAAAACTCATAAATGTCATTTTAATGAAGTCAGTCATTTCCCAAGAAAACTTGAGATGCCCTAAATATGAAAGGAACTTAATTAAGAGCTTCCCCAGCTGAAAACAATGTTCCAATTTGCATGATATTAGCAATATTTAATTTGAAGAGCAAAGGAAAATTTCTAAATTGTCAACAATAAGAGACACATTTCCATCAGATATGCTAAAGACTGAATTTTTTTTTCTATTCTCTCTGTAGAATTTGGTAATACAAAATCATTGTCATATGAAGAAGCAATCAAAGAACATGCAGCCAAGAAATGTGGAAAGAAAACAAATATGGGCCAGGGAGTTATTTAATTTTTAAAATACTGTATTTCTGCAGTTTGTGATGTTTATAGCATTTACAAACTTTTTAGAATCTTGTCATTTTATGGCTTTTCTCATTTTAATTAAATATTCACTTGCTTATCTAATTTTTCAAATGCACTCCCTCTTCAAACTTTATAACTTTCAGTTATAGTGAAAATATAACTGAAATTCAAAAAACTTGGTTCTATTCAATCCTATGGGCCCAAAAAACTCTCTATGTATTAAGCATTGCTTCTTTTAATGTTGAACAAAAGATTGTCATCTAAAAATATTGAAAGTAGAGGAGATATAAAGTTTTACATTTTAATATTCATTTTGAAAGTATAAAATTATTTAAAAATAGAGAATATAATACTGAGTTGGCCAAAAGTTCATTCAGATTTTTCCATATGATGCCATGGGAAAACTTGAATGAACTTTTTGGCCACCCTATCCTGTCCTGGCAAATTTGTTTGTGGCAAATAGATGGGGAAACAGTGGCTGACTTTATTTTTGGGGGTTCCAAAAATCACTGCAGATGGTGATTGCAGCCATGAAATTAAAAGACGCTTACTCTTTGGAAGGAAAGTTATGACCATCCTAGACAGCATATTAAAAAGCAGAGACATTACTTTGTCAATAAAAGTCCATCTAGTCAATGCTATGGTTTTTCCAGTAGTCATGTATGGATGGATGTGAGAGTTGGACTATAAAGAAAGCTGAGCGCCGAAGAATTGATGCTTTTGAACTGTGGTGTTGGAGAATACTCTTGAGAGTCTCTTGGACTGCAAGGAGATCCAATCAGTCCATCCTAAAGGAAATCAGTCCTGAATATTCACTGGAAGGACTGATGCTGAAGCTGAAACTCCAATACTTTGGCCACCTGATGCGAAGAGCCGACTCATTAGAAAAGACTCTGATGCTGGGAAAGATTGAGGGCAGGAGGAGAAGGGGATGACAGAGGATGAGATAGTGGGATGGCATCACCGACTCAATGGACATGAGTTTGGGTAAACTCTGGGAGTTGGTGATGGACAGGGAGGCCTGGCGTGCTGTGGTTCATGGGGCCACAAAGAGTCGGACACAACTGAGCGACTGAACCGAACTGAACTGATACATAGAACTACTAATATCTATCACCTAAATTCAGTGCTTAAGATTTTTCTTTCTTTTCTTTTTTAACTTTTTAAACTTTTTTTCTGCAGTATTTAAAAGCAGATCCCAGATATCCATGTCATTTTATCCCTTTCTGCCTCTAACAAATGTGGACATTTTCTCAGGTACATGTATGCTCAGTTATGTCCAACTCTTTGCCACTCCCTGGGCTGTCTTCTGGGATCTTCTGCCCATGGGATTTTCCAGGCAAGAATACTGGAGTAAGTTGCCGTATCCTCCTCCAGGGGATCTTCTGAACCCAAGGATCGAACCTGAGTGTGAATTCTTTACCATTGAGCCATCTGGGAAATCCCTTTTCTTAGATAAATATTTATTTAACCAAATGTTAGGTCATCACATCTAACAAAAAGTATGCAATGTAATCATCTAATCTCATCCACAGTCAAATATTCCCAATTTTCTCAAAATTGTCTTTTTGCATTAGGTTTATTTGAATCACGATACAAGGAAATGCAACACCTTTCAATTTATTAAACTTTTTAAGTCCCTTCTAATATGTCACTTTTTTCCCTGTGTCACTAAGATATTGCTAAACCAAAGTCAATTGTGCTGTACAGTGTTTCATATTTTGGATTTATCTGTCTGCTTTTTCTTGTGTCTTATGTCTTACTATTATTGTCTTATTAGAAGTTAGTTTCAAACTGTGGTGGTTTAGTCGCTAAGTCATGTCTGACCCCTTGCGACTCCATGGACTTAGCCTGCCAGGTTCCTCTATCCATGAGATTTCCCAGGCAATAATACTGGAGTGGGTTGCTATTTCCTTCTCTAGGGGATCTTCCCAACCCAGGAATCGAACGTGGGTCTCTTGCATTGCAGGCAGGTTCTTTACCAACTGTACTACAAGGGAAGCCCAACTTCAGACAAGTGGTTCTCAAACTTGAGCTTCAACAGATTCCCCTTTGAAGGCATTTTATTAGTAAAACACAGGTTATGGGTCTAGCCCCAAAATGTCTGATGCAGGTGATCTGGGACGGGACAAATAATGTGCTTTTCTGATCAGTTCCCAGGAGATGCAATTAGTGCTGACCTAACAGGCACACTTTGAGAACCACCATTCTAGACTGAGGTTAGTTTCGATTCAAATTCTTGTTTTTATTTTCATAAGCTTGTTTCTTTAATTATGCTGTGTATTTCCTTTGGTGTTTCCCAGTGGACTCAGTGGTAGAGCATCCACCTGCCAAGGCAGGAGATGTGAGTTCAATCTCTGGGTTGGGAAGATCCCCTGGAGGAGAAAATGGCAACCCACTCCAATATTCTTGCCTGAAAAATACCATGGACAGAGGACCTTGGCGGGTTACAGTACATGGGGTCACAAAAAGTCAGACGTACTGAGTGACTAATACACAAGAACAAATGCTTCATTTTGCATCACATCAGAAGGCATATAGTGTCTGGTAATCACGCTTTTAATGATGCTAAGAATGCCTAGTGATTCAGTAAAAAGTAACTGATATTTTTAAATGTAACTTGCTGAGTACAGTGAAGTGTCAGGATACAAAATCAATATACAGAAATCTGTTGCATTTCTATACATCAATAATAAACTCTCAGTGATAAATTAAGAACACAATCCTATCTACAATTGCATCAAAAAGAGTAAAATATCATTAATAAAAGATAAAAAATGCTCTGAACACAGAGTAAGCAAACTTTCCTTAAAAATAAAGTTAATCTTCCTCTCTGTGGGGATTTTTCTAGGTCTAGAATTGGCAGTTCTATTTGGGTGCAAAAATGTGAGAAAAGGAAAGTGCAGATATATTTTCAAGAAGGATGGTCACATGTTGTCTCAAGATAATGAATGAAATATGCAACTAAGACAAAAATCTAATCTTGTCCCCATAAACCAACACCTGTGTTTTGTGGATAAGCAGGTGTGTCTCTTCCATCAGGCCTAAGTTGTGCTTCTTTATATCTTTGTATTTTTTAAGATCTAATTTGGAGTTTTTGGATTTACACATGGAAAATGAAAATGATTGTTCCTAAAATGGAGATTTGTTTAGGGAATGATCATCCAGAGTTTTAATTGAAATGAGACAGGTTTATGGGGCAATGACTGCTATATTTTATGTGGGTTATTAGAAGGCCTTTAGTAATTTTTGTTGCTTGATTTTATATTATCACCCCCATACCCATATTCTCCCATTTGTTAAAAAAAAAAAAAGGACTATTTTTAGAGCAGTTTTAGATTCACAGCAAAACTGAGAGGAAGGCACAGAGATTTCCCATATTCCCACTTCCCTCTACATGTGCTTATTTTCCCTGTTACCAACATTACTTACCAGAGCAGCACATATGTTATTAATACAATTGATGAACCTACACTGCAAAATTATAATTATCCAAAGTCCATAGTTTATATTAAGGTTCACTTATGGTAGTGTTGGAGAAGGCAGTGGCACCCCACTCCAGTACTCTTGCCTGGAAAATCCCATGGACGGAGGAGCATGGTAGGCTTCAGTCCATGGGGTTGCGAAGAGTCGGACACGACTGAGCGACTTCACTTTCACTTTTCACTTTCATGCACGAGAGAAGTAAATGAAAACCCACTCCAGTGTTCTTGCCTGGAGAATCCCAGGGATGGCGGAGCCTGGTGGGCTGCCATCTATGGGGTCGCACAGAGTCGGACACGACTGAAGCAACTTAGCAGCATGGTAGTGTACATTCCTTAAATGTGTACAAGTGTAGAACGGCTTGTATCCACTACTGTAGTACCATACCGAGTATTTTCATGGCCCTAAAAATCTTCTTTGCCCTATCCATCCCTCCCCATCCCCTAAGCCATGGCAACTACTGATCTTTTTTTTTTTTTAATTGTCTCTAGTTTTGCCTTTTCTAAGATGTCATATAGTTGAAATCATACAATATATAGTCTTTTCCGTTTCTTTCACTTGTGCTTCAGTTATGTCTGACTCTGTATGACTCTATGGAGCCCGTCAGGCTCCTCTGTCCATGGAATTCTCCAAGCAAGAATACTGGAGTGGGTTGCCCCACCCTCCTCCACGGGATCTTCTCAACCCAGAGATCAGACTCATGTCTTTTATGTCTCCTACATTGGCCAGCAGTTTCTTTACCACTAGCACCACCTGGGAGTTACACTTAGTAATATGTATTTAAAATTCCTCTGTGTCTTTTTGTGGCTGGTTAGCTCATTTCTTTTAGTATTAAATATTACTTCATTATCTGGATCAACCATAGTTTATCCATTCACTCATTGAAGCACATCTTGGTTGTTTCCAGGTTTTGGCAATTGTGAATAAAGCTGTTTGAAACATTAATGTGCAGGTTTGTGTAGACGCAAATTTTAATTCCTTGGGTAAACACCAAGGAGCACAATTGCTGAATCACATGGTGAATATGTTTAGTTTTAGAAGAAAAAAACAAAACTATCTTCCAAAGTGGTGGTATCATTTTGCATCCTACCAGCAATGCATGAGACTCGTGGTTCCACACCCTCTCCAGCATTTAGTGTTGTCAGTGTTCCCTATTTTGACCATTGTTATACGTGTGTAGTGATATCCCATTGTTGCTCCAGTTTACATTTCCCCAATGCCTATGATGTGAAGCATCTTTTCATGTGCCTATTTGCCATCTGTATATCTTCTTGGGTGAGGTGTTACTGGCCCATATTTTAATCAAGTTGTTTTCTTATTGTTTAGTTTTTAGTGTTCTTTGTATATTTTGGATAACTGGCCTTTATCAGATGTGTCGTTGGCAAATATTTTCTTTCCGTCTATGGCTTGTCTTCACTCCCCCATATTTTAAGACCAAAGACTTTGCAGAAAAAGGAAAACTACTTTAAGTGCCAACTCTGTAGAGAACCTTTCTTAGATGCTGTAAGGAAAAAGTAGGATATGTTTTGATTCCTGTCTCAGTCTAGCTTGAAGGAAAAAAATGCATATTAACATGAAAAGTACAGCACAATGGTGGTATTTAAATCAGGTCAAAAGCCGCTGAATATTAAGAATTTACAGTGAAGGGAAAGACTCAAATAGACTGAGGTTGAAGTGGGAATCAGTGGAAATTGAACTTAATCCAGTTGGTCTTGAAAGCTTTTAGATCTTCAACAGTGAGACAGGCAAGAAATGACATAACATCTGCGAAAAAGAATTCAGAGTTACAAAAATTTCAGTTCATTTTGTAGAAGGAAAAAAAACAACATTGATTATGTTCTCAATTTAGATCTTGAATATTCTCAGGTCTAAGATGGATTTTCTTTACCTTGACTGCCTAGGGCTATCCATGAATATCCTTCATGGTTCTAAGTGGTACTATTTGTAGTAGACTGCTAGCTTGTGTGTCTCACAACATATCTAGATAGAATAAATTAGCCCAGCATATTTGTATTCAGATAAGTGTATTATAACACTTTTAAAATATTACCATTTAAAAAGCATATATGGTATATTTTTCAAACCTATGGAATATTTGCCTAATATTTGATTAGGTGATTCTACCTTGTTAATGATCTGAACTATAAAAATAGGCTTTATTTTAAATTGTAACTCCACTTTTAATGTCAGTGATCTATTTTAGTTTTGTTCTCTCTCTGGTTTTATGGTAATAATATAGTAGTGCAGTCCTTAAAGCATTCAACATATATGTTGTCATTGCATGGAGGCAGTTTTGAAGGTTAATGATTTAAAATTTCCCATTGTAAAGGTCTTTCAAAAGTATTTGACTTTGTTTTTAGATTTCAGAATAGTTTCTGTTGTTTACAGAAGTTATACATACTAGCTGGGGTGACCCGGGTATCTAAGTTATCATATGTGAAACTTGGGGTTGTTAATCTGACCCAGTAATGACTGATTTCTGTACTACTCCAAGCTCCACCGCAAGTGATTGAAACTCAGATTTAAGCAAAAATATAAAGGGGAGGTTGAAAGGATATAATATCACACAGCTGGTAAGATCCATGAGTTCATTTCAGGCACAGTTGAATCTAGATGCTCAAATGATTTCCCAGGACTGTTTCTATTCTTCTTAGCTCTGCTAGATTCAACTTGATTTTAGTTACAGGCACACTTTCTTCATCTAGAGCTGAAGGTTTGAAGCAGTGATGCCTAGGGTAGAAGAGGTTGGTGCCCACAGGATTGGAACAGATCCTCAGCTAACAAGGAAGTAAAGGATATCGCAGCAGGACCTATAGTTGGTCTGGGACACAATTATCTACATTTGTGAAAATTGTCTTGGTTGGCCTTCATTAGTACATTATGAAGCACTAAGCTTGACAAATGATTAGAAGGAAACCTAGTTACTTTTTTCTAAACCAAAATCGGATGCCATCTTTAAACTCATAGAAAAATTATAAAGTGACCTTAAAACATGTTGTCCTAGCAGTCCTAGCATCAATATTTTTTATAGTCCTTGTTGGGCAAATCAGTGAAATGTACCTACCCCTCGGTTCCCTTATCTGTTTCAAGAATACTAATGCAGTTAGATGGACTAAGCTCCGGTGTCATCTCTATTCCAAGAATATGTGATTCAACGATTCATTTACAAAACTGATTGCAGGTTGTTTTATGGTTTTTTGTTCTGCAGTATGTATACTGAATGGAAACAGTAATTGCTCTCGAAAAGCTAAATTCAATGAATTTTTCTGCAGTGACAGAAATGTTCTATGTGGCTATTGAGCACTTGCCGTATGAATGGTGTGACCGAGGAAATGAAGTTTTAATTTGATTTCATTTAAGTTAATTTTGATTTAAGTGAAGATAGCCACAGCTCTAGAATTATCAGCTTATTTAAACTGAAGTTTTGAGAAACGGTTGACATTAAAAGCAAAACAAAATTTATTAGCTCGTGCAAGGAATTTCAAAGCAGCAATTCCTTCTTTTCTTTTCAGTCCCCTGCGCATAGCTATTCAAGCTACGACTCAGGCAAAAATGAGAGTGTGGATCGGGGTGCTGAGGACCTGTCTCTAAACAGGGGAGATGAGGATGAAGATGACCACGATGACCACGAAGATTCTGAGAAAGCTAATGAGACAGATGGCGTGGAGGCTGAGCGGCTAAAAGCTTTTAATGTGAGTCTTGCCACCCTCCCCGTGTGGCTGGATTTTTACCCCTTCACTTTCATGTTGTTGCTTGTTGGTAAATGTCGATATTTTAGAGACATGTTTGTTTAATTTACAGAAGGATTTAAAAAGTACATGAAACACTCTTTGCCAACCAGACACCAGAATTGCTGTGTTTTGTTTAGAATTTTAAAGCCAAATGTGAGCTGAAAACTGCAGTTTTGTTGTGTGAGTATGCATGTTTTCCTAGCGGATGAAGGGGGCCTCAGCTTATGCCCCAGAAGAGCCTGCCCGTCATCCGTCATTTTTTTTTGCTTTCCCAGCTTACCTAATTATGCATGACAAAAGAGTCTGTTGTTTGTTTTCTGAGATTAGTATACTGTGCAGTGTAGCAGTGTAACAGTCATATTTATTATTAACAGAGAATTTACGGGGTGCTTAATTGTCACAGTCTACTGTTATTTCTTGATTTTTTTCTACGCGATAGTCTATATTTTTCTGTCTCTGTCTGTCTGTCTGTCTGCCTCTCTCTCTCTTTCTCTCTCTATTTTTTAATCCAACCATTTAGAAAGTCTTTAAAGGGTGTTTGCTTAAAATTTCTGGCTTTCCATTGCAAAGTTCTCCAGTGCATAAACCAGAAAAGAGTATTTTCCTATCGGTAATCAAGACAGGAAGCTAGGAACAGCAGAGAGCAGCCCTCCAAACCCTTCTCCTCTGTCTCCCTCTTGCCAACAGATGTTTGTCAGGCTGTTTGTAGATGAAAACTTGGACCGAATGGTCCCAATCTCTAAGCAGCCCAAAGAAAAGATCCAGGCTATCATTGACTCATGCAGGCGACAATTCCCTGAATATCAAGAGCGTGCCCGAAAACGCATACGTACTTACCTCAAGTCCTGCAGGCGGATGAAAAGAAGTGGTTTTGAGATGGTGAGTTTTGAATTAAAACACAGCCCTAGATTCCATCCAAATCCCACATGTAAACCATGACACGATTTTTTTTTTCATCTTAGTGTCTTTTTAATTTTTTCCATAATGTCAGGTCCAAAGGGTTTTTGTTTGCCTGTTTGTTTTTGCTCCTTTTCATCTCCCTGAAGTATTTATCCCCTCTGTGGATTCAATAAGGAATACCTTGTGAGACTAGTGCTCACAGGCCTGCGTGCTACCATGTCCTAGAAAAGGAGGGTCACATGAGTGAACACCAGCAAGAATCAGCATCCCATTCTTGTGTGTTTTCTTTCTGTTACTGCTGAAGCAGATCTAAGGTTAATCCAGTCTTGAACTGAAGCACCAGTGGTTGCTTTAGATGGCATGTGAGAATGGCTTTCTCTGGAACAAAAGGAAGTCAATGGATCCATCTAAGTAGTATCGTTTTCATACCAACAGTTTACAAATAGCAGGCCTTGAAAATAAAGGTCAGGGAATGAAACTCCTTATGTGAAAAATTAGGCTTTTGTGTACTCAGTATATTTGTGTGTTTGTCTTGTGGATGGTTAACATGAGCTTTTAGATTCAGCTTGGCTTTATGGATGGATGATATTATGCCAATGTTAGATATTTATGGTTGGAAATTAAATATCAGTGATTTTTGAACTTTTATTCTACCTCAGCTTGATTGAGTTGTTGTACCTAGAAGTAGTTTTTACAAAATATTTTTAAAATTTCTTAATATTTTTATGTACTTGAGTGGACAAGTACTAGAAATTTTCTGAAACTATTTTATTTGTACCGTTGAGAAACCTCTGTGAAAGCCAAGACTGTTTGTATTTGTGATCAGTGCCTCTAATTCATTAGGTATCATGGAGCAGGAGTTGATATAGATATAGGAGAGGTTTCAGAGTATTATATATGAGAAAGAGCTTTCCAGATGGAAATGAATGACAAGCAGTAAAATCCCTTGTTGTCCATTTTTCTACAATGACTTGTGAGAATATCTTTTAAATTTTAGTAGGAAAACGACCGTTTCTTATAGAGAGGTAGTCTGTCAAGATGGTGACTAACACAAGGCTTGGTCCCCAGAGAGCGTGGTCTGGAGTTCTAGGTCCACCAGAACTATGCTGCTGTGTAACGTAACCTAGGCACATTCCTTCAGTTTGTCATGCAGAATTCTTAATTTCTGTAAGGTGTATTTGAGATAGTCACAGGTTTTTTATTAGCTGTATTTGTTTACCAAATATGAACACCTGTGTGTTTTAAGCTTTGTGCTATGCATAGAGAAGGAGAAAAAGTTAATATAAAATCATGTAGGTTTGCAAACTAATCATGAAGGAAAACATTATAAAGAAATGCTATTGTATTTCATTTTTAATAATTTTCAATTGTTCATCTCCTTGTTCATTTATCCGTATATGTATAATGTATAATGTGCATAACATCATACAAAGTAATGAGAAATATGAGATGCCTGACTTGTTAAACAAATTTAGCATATTTCCTAATCATGATTCTTTGAGGTTACAGTTGTAGGAAGTGAAGTGCTTGAGTAAAAATACAAGGCTTACTTTAAATAAATGAAAAACACAGATAAAATTGATGTTGTAGTTTAGCCTATTTTTTAAAAATACATTATTTAATAATGTACTACTGAAATTAAATATTAAATTTGCCGTCTATTTAACACCAGAATTTTGATGTGCTTTACATATGACTTCATTGTCATTCTAATTTTCTGCTGTTATTAGTACGAAAATATATTCATTTTTAATTAATCTACACTACACTATCCCTTAAGATGAGGCTTCCCTGGTGGCTCAGATGGTAAAGAACCCACCTGCAATGCAGGAGACCTGAGTTGGATTCTTGGGTTGGGAAGATCCCCTAGAGAAGGGAATGGCTACCCACTCCAGTATTCTTGCTTGGAAAATTCCATGGACAGAGGAACCTGATGGGCTTTAGTCCACGGAATCACAAAGAGTCAGACGTGATTGAGCAACTTTTACTTTCACTTCTTTTATCCCTTAAGAATTCAGAGCACAAGTACTTTTCATTGAATTCTCTGAATGCATACAAATATTAGAGTATGTATTTATGTATTCTTATTTTATTGAAATCATTAAGACCCCAAAGGTCTTAATAGCTTAAGTAGTGAAAATCTCTATGTCATTGCACCGGTCTCTATAATGCATGAAGTTAAAAAACCTGTTATTACACTTTTCTACACATTTTCACTAATTCATTTTTCCCACTGATCTCAAATCATAAGTTCTTCAGTGTTGACTACAAAAGGATATGTTTTATGAAAAGTAAATCCAAGACTTTTGATACAGAGTAGTATCTTAGTTTTCAATAGATTTTAAGAACCATTGAATTAGGTAGCCATTATATTAGTACTTAGACAAATATATCAAATCATTATTGATTCTGTTATGCAGCTTTGACACTCAAGTTACTTCAGTTAATTTTCTAAAGACTATTTGTTGATTGTTCCAGAAAAAAAATGTATTGTTCCAAAGTGTCCTGATCTTAAATTCAAGAGCACCTATGATAGATTAAATAATGAAAGCAAAGCTTTATGAACAAGGTGGGGTTGGCCCATACCCAAGTATCATTTGTGTTATGGATATGATTTCTCTTTTTATTTTCTGAGTTTGCATTTTTTAGAGACTCTTTCACTAGGCTGCATATGTTTAGATGTATTTTTGTAATATTTAAATGTGAAAAAAAAAACCGTGTTTCTCCTGCAGAAATAGAGTGCTTTTATGTCTTCTCATCATTAACTTACTAGGTTCACTTTTTTTCCTGTCAGGAAGTTTAGAGCCAAAATCTTTCTGAGTTATCTCTTTCCCAGTTATCTATTTGTCTAATTTGTTTTAGTGTATATATTTCCTTGGTGTCTCTGATATCTATTTTTGGTGAGGAGAGATATAATTTTAAAACAAATGTGTAAATAATCTAATTATGGAAGCACCATCATTTCAGACCATCTTCTAAGTTTTTTATTCATAGTATTTTTAACTTACATCCTATAATACCCTCCTCAGTAATTTTGCTATCTGACTTTCTGGTTTCACAGTTTTTTCATTAAAAAATAAGTATTAAATGTTTAGGAAATGGTACATTTTTTAGCGAATTTAACTATTATATATCCTTTGCCTCTATTTGTCTGATGCAAACTAACGTAGAGAGATCATAATTTTTCTTCAATTCACAGCTTTTATAGCCATGAAATAGACTGTGCATAGGTATTGCAAAAGCTACAGTGACACTTGCTGTTCATTCTTTAGCAAATAGAAGTACTATAAAAAATGAATTACAGTGCTTCTTTAAAATAAACATTTGACCAGAAATATCGCGAGCCCTCCATACAAGACCTTGATTAAAAACTTTATATTTGTGCAGCCATTATTATTCACAATATTCGTCATGCATTGTGATCACAACTGTGCCGGTTTCTCTCTTTGTGACCAATTAACTTAATTGAAGCTAATTAGCAAACACATTTTGTTTGAATTCCCCACCTGCTAGTTGTACAATTTTTTGCCCTCTCTTTTATAGATGTCATCTACTATCCTCCAGGATACTTCTATAACATCTTCTAAGTTCTTTCTTCATAATATTTCTTTTTAAATTACATCCTAAAGTACTTTTCTTAATAATTAATTGCTAATGTTCTACACTCGTAGTTCTCTAACTTTCTCATTTTCAGTGAGCTTTACTTCAGTGCGTACTTCAATCATTATTCGTATGGGTATACCTTAGTCTTTGCTTTCTCTCAAGGAGCCTGCACAAGCTGTGTTAAAAGTTTTCACAATCATGTAAAATGTTTTAGGCATCCTCTGCTGTCTTTACAGAGAAAGTGTTCTGGTCTTACTTGCTCTGGATCACCCTGCTGCTTCTGCTCCCTGTAACTTGACCTCCTTCGGAACATTGCTTCTGTGACCATCCCAGTGGTCATAGTTTCAGTTTTCCCCTTTCGCTGTTTCCCCTTTTCTTATCTTCTGCCTTAAAAAACTCCCCAGATTCCAAATAGATATAGGCATTGAATTTAATGGCTTCTATAATCTTTCTTTGAAGACTCAATGAGTCTATCTTTTTTTGCCATGTTTCCTGAATGATTATTTTATACTCACAAATGATACCTGTTACCACCGCCTCCACAGATAGTCCCTTATTTCAGTGAGCTGTCATTCTCACCACCCTGTTGAATTACTTCTCATGAAGAGCTCATGACCACCTTTGCACCAAATCCAAAAATTGCATCCTTGATGCAATAAATCACCCTGTTTTCTTAAGACTTTTTTTCCTGTTTCTACTCATGTACTCTTTTCTTGATTTGGGGCACTGCTGAAGTTTCTGTGTTTGGCCATGTACTGCACATTACTGTCTCCACAGCTGCAGAGGTCTGCCCCCTTACAGACTTCTCTACTGTCAAAGTGAGGGCTTCCCAGGTGGCGCTAGTGGTAAAGAATCCACCTACCAAGCAGGAGGTACGAGTTTGATCCCTGGGTCAGGAAGCCCCCTGGAGAAGGAAATGGCAACCCACTCCAGTATTCTTGCCTGGAGAATCCCATGGCAGGCTATAGGCCATGGGGTCGTGAAAGAGGTGGACACAACTTGATGACTAAACAAAAGCCACTCTCAAAGAAGAGCCCAGTCATATACAAAGCCTTGGTATTTCATTGCACATCTCAGTCAGATGCCAGACAAATGTCCTGTTATATCCTCACTGATTTCTCTATATTCTCTATCGCCCATTCTCTCCACTGATCCACCGCATCTACCAAATCACCCGCAAATCCCTCTTGACTTACCCGTTTCCAGCAGTTGCCCCCTGTTGTCATTCACACCAAAGTTCATCAACTTGGGATGATGTCTGACTCTCTTTATATTTACAACTTGCATCCTCCCACTAACTAACTTCCGTTTATTCTTCCTTTTCTGTCTTTCCCAAATCAGTCCCATAATTTTGAATTTTGTTAGCTAATTTTTTATTTCTAGCTTCTCACATATCTTGCATAATTCTTCTAACTCAACTTCCTGCTTCCATGTTACACTCCTCCCTACCCTCTATTTTCAAGCAGAGACAAAACTAGAACTTGCACCTGAAAATGATGAAATTTGGGACCTTTTTCAAAAGTAAAGTAACATAAAATCATGAGCAAAAATATATAGAAGGATGAATATATATCTACAGTTAGCAAACAATACACAAGAAATATTTTAAAACAGAAAAGTAGAAGACTCAAATCTTTTACTTCAGACATATCTTTAGACAATTTTCAGATACACTTATATATAAATACTGATACTTTTAATTTGTTTTCCCATTCCTACCTGTAATCTTACAACATCCAGAAACTTCAGTATTATTAGTGCCATCCAGTTGAGGAACCCTGGGGCCAGTACTTCATTGGCATTATGATAAATCTGCCTTCGCACCTGGAGTAGTCTTCCTCAATTTTGGCTTTGATACTGTCGAATTCTTATCATTTCAGGAAAAATTCTAAATTTCTTATTATAGTGTTAGTATATGGCCTTTTAAAACTGAGAGACCTAGGTTGAATTCCTGTACAATTTTATGTGATGTTTCTGAGTCTCCATTTTTTTAAAGGAGAGGGCTGTTGGGGTATTACATAGTATAATGTAAATAAAATGATCAGCATTTTATTAATAATAATGATAATCTGGCCCCTTTCTACCCTTTCTTCTGGTATGCTCTGTTATTTCCTTTAATGTCTAGATCAGGGATCCCCAAACTCCAGGATCTAGTCCCTGATGATCTGAGGTAGAGCTGATGTAATAGTAATAGAAATAGCATGCACAATAAATGTAACACACTTAAATCATCTTGAAACCATCCACCCTCTACCTCCCCTGTCCGAAAAATTGTCTTCCCCAAAACTGGTCCCTGGTGCTAGAAAGTTTGGGGACTGCTGGTGCAGGTCATCACAGGGAACTGAAACTCTGTCTCTCGGTGTGTGCTCTCTTGGTCCACTGATTTGTCCTGACTCAGGGTTCATGGGTACTATTCTCTTTATTTACTGAATGTATTTTATTTACTAAAGTTGAAGAGTAACTAAAGTGTAAAGAATACAGCCATCATAGCTTTCAGATTTACTCATCAATAGATCCTTTAGTTTAAGTATTATGTTGACCTGAGACTCATGGAATACCCCTCATAAACCCCACTCACCTTCCATCTACAAATACATACAAATCCTGAGGAAAAAAATTACAATTTTTAAATACCTCCATAAGCTCAGAAGAAAGAAAAGGATTTCTCAGGACTTGAAATTAATAGAAAACTCTCAGCCAGAGTTGTAAGCCCTTAATTTGATAGGGTAAAAGACTAGGGAGGTAGAAAAAGTGACTTTAAGCCCAGACAGATTAGGGCTGAGGTTTGAATGCAACTCAAGTTCAGGAGATGTGGATTTTGGTTTGTTACTAGGCAGGAACAGGAACTGAAAACTGTATATAAAGCTGGGACCCTGAAAGGACTGCCCTCTCATTAAGGGAGAATTACAAACATCAAAAGATAGCTTCAAAAACTGAAAAGAAAGTGAAGTCACTCAGTCGTGTCTGACTTTTTGCAACCCCATGGACTGTAGCCCACCAGGCTCCTCCATCCATGCAATTTTCTAGGCAAGAGAGCGAACCTGGGTCTCCCTCATTGCAGGCAGACGCTTTACCGTCAAGGCCACCAGGGAATCCCATTTCAACAACTGAAATGATGGGCATTATAAATATTGAAATTAGAGCCTTATTATATGGGTTAAACAGCAGATCAGATGATTCAGCCAAAGAGAAAATCAATAAACTGGAACACAGAACTATGGAAATTGTCACAGAAAGGAAAAAAGAAAGGGAGAATTTGAAAAAGAAGTTTACTTGGGGAGTAGAATGATATAGATCTAGTAGACATTCCAAAGGAGAAATTAGAATGAGTACAACATTAAAACAAATAAGGAAGAATTTTTCAAAATTTACTAGGCCATGAATACTAAGAAGAGAGAAACAGACCAGTTCTGGGTGGCACAAATAAAAACAGAGTCACGCCTATGTGCGTCAAGGCAAAACTGCAGGAGACCCAAGAAATTCTTAAATGTCACCAGCAAGAAACAAGAAATTATCTAAAACAGTATTACTCACTGAATATAATATTTGTCCTCAAAATAGATGTCAGATGACAGTCTTCAAAATACTAAGAAAAGAAATCTTAAATTTTTTAGAGAAGCTACATTTAATCTACAAATCAACACCCAACTAAACTCTACTTCCAAAATGAGGAAGAAAGACACTTCAGACAAATACTGAAATTACAGTACCACTCACAAGCTGTCTCTGGATGACCTAAAATGTACTCTAAGGAAAAGGAGATGACCCAGAATGAGACACTGGAAAATTAGCAGTGAGCAAATCTGAAGAAAAGCTCCCTGATTTTAGCCACCGGATCTTGGTTCTTAGCCATGTTCTATCAGCTGTTACCTGTGGACTTTGTATCTCTCGTGCTTCAGAAACAAATAGCGCTTACACGTGAAAACCAACATCTGAAATAACAAATATGAAAACCCCTGCACAGTTTGCTGCCTGGCCTCTGAGCAACATGATAAATGCAGTCTAATCTGAAATTGCATTCACTGCTCCCTTTTCTAGGAAACCCCTTGCTGTCTCAATCTGTGAACTCCCAAGGGAACTAAATCCAACGTTTTTATCTATTGAATCCTCACTTTTGGCTAAGAGCAGCTTTAAATCTCTCTTTCTTTCATGTGAAAATTGTACTTTGTGGTACTTTTGTAGTTTTATTTTATCCTGTCTCATATTACTGTTATTTATATATGGGCCTTAGCTCCCTAATAAGAAGTTACGTTCCTTGACTACTCTGCTGCTTAACTTGTTCATCTCTGTATCATCCACTGTGTCTTCTATAGTATAATTAGTTGCTTGTGAAAGCTGCTCAGTCTTTGTTGAATTCAGTTGAGTTAAAATTGTTGAATGAAGGATGAGTGGATGAATGGACATTCACAATGTGCTACTTTGTGGTAGAAATCAGTTGGGAAATAAGCTAATGTTTATTGTGTACTCTGTCTTGCACAGTATTCTGCAACTGGCATTTCAATTTTAAAAACTACTGATAACAAAGTATTTAGGGGGATTAGTTTCCTAAAGAAGGCAGTCATATAACATTTGATTTTAACTCTCTTTTTAGCTCTTGAAACACTATTTAAAAAATAATTTTATCTATTTGGCAATTAGTGTGAATAGGTAGTGATATTAATTGTATGAATAGAATTTGTATATAGTTTTAGGTCTCACAAATTAGGAGAAAAGATGCCATGATCCACAGTAATCATAAGTATATATAATCACTTATCTTCAGAATTAAAAGATATTTCCTAGTGGAGATTTTAATAGTTAGAAATGAAAACATGTCATTTTAGTTGAAAGTTGACTTTATCTCATCTTGATCAGATGTATTGTCAGATGACATTTAGCTAAATTGGGCTTTAGTATCAACTATAAAACTTAACAATTCCCCAGGTATTTGTGAAAGATCATTGTTAAAGGCCAGTAGTGTTCTAAAATTAAGGCCAAAGCAAAGACTATCAATTCATAATCAAATACCTATAATGAAATTAAAGCCTAGATGAAGGTTAATGAGCATTTTTGTTTAAAATACACTTTAAAACTCATTGTAAATTGGTCAAGAGATTTTTCTCATACTGGGAAATCCAAGAATTCTCACATAGCTGGATCCATGGGCTCAAACATCAGGGATCTGCTGCTATCCTAATACTTTACCTCTCAGAGTCTTGCTACCTGTTGAAAAATGTTGCCATCAGCAGCTCTAAGCTTCTGAAAACTCCCAGTCCAGAAGCAGTCTTCCATCTTTCAGCTTCAGGTACCCATTTCCATGAAAGGACTTGAATTAGCCCTATTTGGATCATATGTCCATTTCTTGGAACAGTCACTGGGAACAAAGGAATGGTCTCCCATGATTGTCCAGGAGTAAGTCACGTGGCCAGAGTCAGGTCAGTAAGGGACTTTGCTTATCACGTCCACTGAAACCACACAGAGTGAGTATCAAGACAGTGGACCTGCTGCTTTAGTCCACATGCACCATCCTTATCTAAAAGCTCGGATCATCAGTGGCCCAGAATTCAGAACTGTTTTGATATGGGAGACATGATAAAGTGCATCTTCTGTTTATTGCTTAACACTCACACTGGGATCTGGAGAAACATCCCATACACAAATATATTAGTCTTTCTGCTGCAAAACTTAGGAATATTCATAGAAAGAAGAAAAAAGAAACATTATAAATATCCTCATAATCAGTTTCTTCTGCCAACTGAGTTTGCCCTAAGTTTATGAAATATTTCAGCTTATACAGCTTTAGGATTTTAGAATCGCTCATAAAAGATTGTGAGTCTGTAATGAACATACTTTATTGCATGTATGTTATACCCTATATGCTAAGCATTGTACTAACTTAAATGAACTCTGTGATAATAGAGACAATATTGATTTTGTTTATCTCCATATATTTAGACTTGGCACAGTACTTGAAATATAGAAAGTGCTCATGCAGTATATTTGTTCAATAAGCTAGTAAAGATATCAGTGACTTTATGTGCCTTACTTCATGGAATTCTAACTATTTCCCCCTGACACAGAGATTATTTTTCCTATTCATAACTTACTGACTGAACCTCAGTTTTGCCATTTGTAAAGATAAAAATAATAATACTTGGCAGAATGAATGAGGCTCACAGAGATGAAATAGCAAACGTGGTCAGGCAAATTGCAAGGAGGTGATTACATAGTAATAATCCAGGTCTGTCTGACATAGTTGCTAAACTTTAATTTAGTCCACTGATGTCCATAGGTGAAGCTACCTGTTCACAAGAAAGGATACCTTGGGAGCTGCAACTTTTTACACTGTAATAGTTATGTGTTCAGGCATGAGTATACCATTTGGGGATAATAGGATATGCATGCCATTCAAGCTGCAGAATTGTCTAATTATGTATTTTATAAAGTAACAAGATTGGGAGGTATCATCTTAATTTAGGATGTAACCTACCTACACTCTGACTACTGAATCACTTGCTTTAATTATTTTGAAAAAACTGATTCACTTAAAATCTTGGGTGGATGTTACAGCTGCTCTCAATCCGGCTTGTCTAATACTTGATTAAGCTCTATTTAAACACTGGGATGAAGAGCATTGCCACAGTCTCCCATGAACATAAGCTTACATTCTTGATTTTTTTTACGTTTTTATAACTTCCAAAAAAAAAAAAGTCCTCCCACATCCTAAGTGTACAGCAGAAGTCCGGAGAATTCTAACATTGTTTCAGTTTTAAGACTGGAAAATGGTGTGGTAGGTTTACATGCATAAATGAGGAAAGACACACTTACTTTGTGCTAACAGCAATCACATCTTAAGTCCCCAATTAAAATGTGACTTTTTAAACTCCAAAAGCCCCATGTGACTGTTTAGCCATCTGTTTAATGAAACAGCCACTAGGGATTTAGACATAAATAATTATTACAGTAAGGACAGTGCTGAGGACAGATCAAGTCATCCCAGTTGAGTATGACAGTTAATTATGAAGAGATAATTAGTGAGGGCTAGTTAGCACCATCTCATATCCAGGAAAGAAATAGGTAACAAATCTCAATCTCAGTATAGATCATACAAAGTGTATGATTATATACATTCTTCAATCATTTTTAAATTTTCTAAGATATACACCAAATAGTAGATTTACTGAACTATATTCAATCACAAGGAGAAGTATTATTTTCCATAAATTATCTACTGATAATATCTATTTGCATTTGATTTTTTGTTGAAATATTATTATTTCAAGTTATTACAATGGAAGCTTGTGTGTCTTACTGGTGTTAGAAGGAATCTTCTGCATTTATCCCTGGTGGAACCCATGACTACAGCCCTTAATGTACTGCCAGGAAAACACTGAAAAGGTGATTTTAGAATAAGCTCTCTACAATTAAATGTAGCAAAGGAAAGGAGAGTTCCCATGAAGATGGTTCTAAGAACTCATACTAAATAATAGTTTCAAATTTCTCTCTTAACACTGCCTTTATAAGGAACAAATTTGGTTAATTTCCTTCTCACTGTCTTGGTCTAAGTACTTTTGAGTTGTGAAATAGATATTAGCTACATTATGGAGGAAAAATCAGCACAATTCTTTCATATTTAGTAAAGTGTAGCTGGGTACAGCATAACTGAACTCTGTGTGTATTGATCAGCATCAGCATTCACTACTGGCTCATCAGTATTAGAACCAAGGGGATGTTTACCAGGATTGCCTTACAGGAAAAAAGAACAAAAAAGAACTTCTCTGCCTGGCTCCTCATTCCCATTTGGAGCATGAAACTAAGCTTTATTATGTTTCATGTACACTAATTTCTTGGAACTTCTGTTTGCTCCAAAATGAAAATCTTGTAAATTTAGATTGCTTCAGTTTACAATTTGTGACGGAATTAAGTTCCATTTTATCATGCTATTAATGAAGAAGGGTTTTAAAAAATTAATAGGAAAACGTTTTATGAGGATTTTGACCACTCAAAGGACTTTAAGAAGGTCCTAATATATTCTTTGTTTCAGTACAAACTTAAGTTAGCTGTACATGGATTCCTCTATAAGAATGTGTAGTATTTAAGAGCTTTAGTTTTCTTTAAATTCACTGAGTCCTTAGTTTTAAAGTGAGAATAAGCTTTACTACGGAATATTATTCCAAATGAATCTTCAGAATTACGTATTAGTGTTTCCACATCATAGCTGTGTGATCTTGGGAAAATTATATAGGGATTTAATTTGGCTTTCTTTAAAAGAGTGATATAAGTAATATATTTTTTTCTCAAGTGTTGTTTGGAAGAAATCAGATAATGAACCTAAGATTCTTGTGTTAATGCCTCCACACCTAAGCACTCAATATGAGTCAGGTATTATTAATATTTATGTTAAAATTAATTAGAATGAACAGGATTGGTGTTCTTCTTGAAGACACATATTGTCTTTAGTTAGGATATTGTAAACTCCTTGAAAAACACACACATATATATATATATATATATACACATATCTATTAAATTGTAATAGAGATTTTATTCATTCATTCTGCCCTTCAGCCATGAGCTTATCAGTTATAATTGTAAACAGATGTCTAAAGAAGTATCTTTGGTATGCTTATTTTTAGTTGAGCCAAGAGTTTATGTGTAAGCATTTCTCCTAAAATATTGTTATTAATAATGAATTATGTAAAAGTACTAAGTATACAACAGAATTTAGGAGAGTGGAAGAGATGAGAATTGCAGTACTTGAAACCTGGCTTCTATTCCCAGTTCAGAATTAGGCAGAAAAGTTTCTTCAAACTTTAAAGAAGCTTGCATTGAATGATCGCTATGGCCATTTACAGTTATCAGATTATGATTCTACAATAAACTCAGAACAGCTCTAATTTCAAAATTATATTGTTTAACCTCTGGCCATGTCTTATCACATATCTTTGCTTCTACCCATTGCTTCCTCTTAATAGGAAAGAGTACATGATTGCTTTATCTTGCAGTTAACTTTTTCCCGCAAATCTTGAAATGAATAGTTACCCAGTGACCTTAAAAAATATCTTGTCCTACTCAGCCAGGACATTATTCTAATTTCTGAGAAAACCAAATAAATATATCTGGGAAAAACCCAACTCTATCATTTTTTCCAATAAGGAAACTATATAAGTTATTATACACAATAACTTACACTCTTCTAGTAAAGATCATTTCCCATTTTAAATATTAAAAAAATAGAATTTGAGAGGAAATTCTACCAACTAATTTTACTTCAAAAGATGTTTTACCTTATGTTCTCTCTTTTCTACAAACTTTTATTTATTTAAGGGATGTATGTATTTATTACTACAATTTAATCTGCTTGATGAAGCTTCATAGTATTATATGGGCTTCCCTGGTGGCTCAGACGGTAAAGAATCCGCCTGCAATGTGGGAGACCTGGGTTTGATCCCTGGGTTGGGAAGATCCCCTATAAGAAGGCATGCAACCCGCTCCAGTATTCTTGCCTAGAGAATCTCCATGGACTGAGGAGCCTGGCAGGCTACAGTCCATGGAGTTGCAGAGTCGGACATGACTGAGCAACTAAGCATAGCACACAGCATTATATATTCCTAATTTTGGAAAGAAATACCAGGTAAAAAGAAAATGAAATGGATGAAGAACTTTTATAGAGACTGCTGATACTTTGCTTTGCTTTTGTTAATTCAGTGTCTAAAACCAGATGAAGTATCTAAAGATGTAGTTTATAAAGGTATGAACCTTCACTTCTAGTGTTTGAATAATGCTAGCTACAGTCAAATAAATGTTTTTTTTTAATAAGGTAATGTTCTTATTCCCATTTTTCCTATGACCCCTTTGCCTCAAAACATAGTTCAGTTGTATATCAACTGAATCAGTTCAGGTGTATATCAGGACAACATTGTATATCCAATTCCCATGAAGTTTAGAGTATAATTTTGAGCCACTCTATGGCCGTCTTTTATTGAAACACTGATTTTTGGAGCTGAATATATTTTCAGTTCTGAGCTAGACTGTCTTATCCATATTTAGTGAAGTGCAGAATGAAATGAAGCAATATTCATTTTGAAATTACGTATATATCCTTTATGGTAGTTTAAAAATTTTTAATGTTTACTGCACTTGACCCTTTCTATTTCCAATACAAAGTCCTGGCTTTGTAATTTCCTTGTCAAAATATTTTTGCTGCTTTCTTCCTGCTCCCTATGGGGCCTCTTTCTTTTCTTTCTGTTGGAAAAATCACATCCCGAGGATCCTAATGCTTTACTATCAGAGTTGTCCAGCCAGTGTTTCCAACATCTTACAGGGTTAGCAAGTGGAGACTGTACCCCATACCTTTCCTACCTTTTGCCTGCAGAGGCCACTTTGGAGTTGGAAACCTGGGGGAGTTGGCTGAGGTAGCAGCAGAAATTTCTTCCTAGTTCAAGCAAGGTCAAAGCCTGGTCTCTTTCTGCACTGAGCAAATGCTGAGGAGTATCCATTAAAGCACCGTGGGTCTGAACTTAGCTGTTGTAGAATATTGTTTGAGATAGAAGTGCTATGGTTCAGTTTGCTAAAGAACATGAGTCATGCCAGAGTTAGCAAAATGAATCAAGTCCAATAAAGGCATGCTCACGTTCGTTTACAAAAATACTTAAAAGGTCCCTATGAGTTTGATGGCTTCTAATAAATATGTGTGGTATCCACATGTAATTTGGATGGAGGCTTTGAAAACCTGAGATAGCATGCCATTGCATATGCTAGTTCCCTAAAAGACTTTTTTTTTGGTAATTTCATATTTTGCTGTCTCACTTGATTAATTTTTATGTGTTAATATCTATCATTTGCTTGTCTTTTTAAAAAATATTCAGTATCTTTAAGTACTTCATCTTTTAGTTAGATAATTTTGCATGCAATTATGGGAAAAAATGGAAAACTTTTCAGATTATCATGAATGATATGGAAAATCACAGTTTGTACTTAATTAGGAACTTAGTCAGGTGTTTAATTAATTTCTATGTGAGCTACATAGAAGATGGATTTCCAACATGTACCCATTAGATTATTGATATTAACACCTATTTTATAGATAAAACATGTAGGCACATACTCATCTCACGTCTAGAACAGTGAATTTTTGTTACAGAAAAATTGTTCTAGGCCTGAATTTTCAGCTTGTTTTTAAGCTAAAGTAAGTTTTTTTTTTTAAAGGATTTTATTTGCATCAATTGTGTCACAACTTAGCCTGTAAGTACTCATAATTTCATGTTAAGATGGTTTGACATGGTCAGAGTGTCTGTCAGTTTTTCCAACTGTTTCAACCATGTCACTTGTTTTGTTTTGTTGTGCATTGTCATAGGTTATAAGAGAAATAAAAGACTTGTTTTCCTTACAAAACCCAGTCAGGAATTTTGCCACTGCCTGTTCGAACTTAACGGCCCAGACTAAACACTTGTGGCAAAGGAGCTATGGGAATGAATGATGGATCTGTAGTATCTCTAGCCTTAACGTCTAACTAGCTCTCATTATTCATCTTTGAAATTTCCATTTCCTTTTTTTATCAAAATCAGTTCAGTTGGAATAATCTGATACTCTTGCACATCCTATGAGATCTTCTGAGCATAGTGTTGGTCTCTTAATGATACTGTTAATAATTTTTTCATGTTCTTTTCTCTCTTTTTTTTTAGTCTCGACCTATTCCTTCCCACCTTACTTCAGCAGTTGCTGAGAGTATCTTGGCCTCAGCCTGTGAGAGTGAGAGTAGAAATGCCGCCAAGAGGATGCGCCTGGATAGACAACAGGTACTGAGGAGACTTGGGGTCTGGCAACTATCAGCTTTTGCAAATATGGTTAAATTCATCTGATTTATGAAGAAGAGCAAAATCTCTGGAATGAATTTGAAGTCCAGAGAGATTGTTTTTCTGTCTGTGTGATATGAGTTCAAACTTGAAAATACATGGCCATGAGCCCAGCGGAGATGCAGTGACAAAATTTTCCTCTGATGAAAAATGGACAGTTGTGAAATTAATGAGCTATAATTCTTTTAGTATCCAATTTGAAGTCTAGTGACTTATTTAAATAAGAGGTTCTAACTGATCATTTACAATAATTTCATAAATTTACCTGATCTTTTATGATAGTGACCTGATTGTGCTCTTTTTGAATGGAAGTGAGCATCTCTTTAATTTCCTCTGGTCCACTGCCACATTTCAATAGGTTATGCTGGAAATGCAGAAAGCACAATATAATCTTGAAGACTAGAAAGTCATAAAATGGGGTATAAAATAATGAAAAACTACATCTTGGGCTTACATTCTCATTAACAAATCATTTACTGTGTAACCATTAAGTATCATCTGTCTATATCTTTTTTCTAAGGCTGTATATTCATGTAGGAGAGGTGTGTATTTTTTGTGCATTGTTCATTGATGTTTTGTTCAGTTTTTCTCTTAGTTTATCTGCATCTGTCTGTCTCTTCTTCTCATGTCTGGAATGTCTTTCTTTCTCTGTTTCATTTTTCTCCCTAGCCCTCTTTCTTAATCATCAATAATAATGACTAAATTATAATATATAATTTTAAGTGCTATGTATAAAGTATTCTATATTCCAACTTTTAAATTACTTTTACAACAAATGATCTGGGAATTTCATATTTCTCATTGAGGCTGGGATAAGGAGACTAAATTGTCAGCCCAATTTTGTTTTGCCTGTGAGCCAATGAGTTTCAAAGAAAATAGTAAAAAAAAAAATTTTCCATTCTAGACTTAATATTTTAAAATGTTTTAGAATGATATTATTTTAATTGTATGTGTTTATACTTAATATGGCTTGTACCAGTACTTCTAAGCAATGCAAAAGATGAAGGCTTTAGTTCAATTTAAAATGGGGTATTAGCCTCATATGATAAAATACATATATATATAAATTGCTGATTTGGAATTTACTATTCATTCTTTGCCAAACACATTTATTCACATATACATGTCCTCAGTAGAGATTTTCTCATGATTATATATCTAAAATTTATCTTGCTTAAAATAAATTACAGCCCAATATACAATATCCAGTTTAACATAGTGATTAAGATTGTACATTCTGGAGTTAAATACAACTGATTTTGATTCTGAGTGATCTTCATCAAATTATTCCCATTTTCTGTGTTTCAGTTTGCTCATGTGTAAAATAATAGTAAAGTACTATTCTTAATAGGGGTGTGTGAGAACCCTGAATGTTAGATTTATGTTAGGTACTTAGCAATTTGCCTGGCACATGGCAAGCTTCAAAACTTTCAGCCTAGGAAATGTTATTTTAATTGATGTTCTAGATTTTCTGTCACTGCATCAGTAATAGTAAAACTATAAAGAAGCATTAATAGTACTATCTCAGATATAGATGAGTTTTTTAAAGTCAGACTAAGTCCATTTGAGCAAAGATTATTCTAGAAATCAGGGTGGTAGCATGTTGGGATTGAAAGGACACTCCTCATTGTCAGTTTGCACGTGCCTCACCCAGTCTGCACTCTAGACTCTGCCTGAAAGGTGTGTGCGCGTATGTGTTTGGTCATGTCTGACTCTTTCTGACCTCTTGGACAGTCACCTATGCCCATGAACTCTCCCCAGGAAGAATACTGGAGTGGGTTTCCTCCTCCGGGGGATCTTCCTGATCCGGGGATGGAACCTATGTTTCTTGTGTCTCTTACGTTGGCAGGCAGATTCTTTACCACTGTGTCATCCGGGAAGCCCTCCCTGAATCATATATGGAGTATCAATCATATATGCAATCGTTATAAAAATTAGATGACTGATTCACATTATGTACTGCCTGTGATCTCCTTTTACAATATCCCCAAAGCCTGATCATCCACCAATATTTGGCCAAATCACTTAATCCCTGTTGGCCTAATCTATAAAATAAAGGGTACACATATAAAACTATTTCTCCTTACTATGAGTTGTGTAGATTTCACCTGGCATGCAGCACTAAAGCTTCAACCAAATGGATTCTGTACTTTTATCAAAGCATGGAGATGTGGGGGAGGAGACTCTCCTAATTGGATCTAAACACTCTTTGCCTAAGAAGAGACAACCAGAGTTCTTTTGGGTGTTGGCAACGACCTCATACTTTTTTAGGCACGTTCTTAACCCAACTCACAATTCTTAGAATTTGCCAATGACTCAGAAATTCTTCATTGTGCCCCTGGCTTTCTGTGGGTGCTTGAAAGTTCAAACATGAGACAATTAAAATCTAAACCCTGTTCATCCACACATATGACTACTTGTTGCCTCTGGTTAGCCACGCATAGAGCTATAATTATATGTGTCCTTCAGAGTTTATGAAAACTTGATAAATTATAGGTCTTTATAAAGCTCTTTGAACTATGAACATGAAAGGTACTATGGATGTGTTAAATACTGTATTTCATATGTCCACCTTGCCCCAGGATCCAGTGTGTGTATGCAGGGGGAGCCTCAAGCCTGAAGCAAGCCAGTGGCAAGGGCAGGAGCCTGCTGCCTTGTCAGCAGTCAGATAGCACAGGGCTAAGGTCAGTCCCCAGTGTATTACAGAATATGGTCAGCATTTATTTTCTTTTAACATGAAAATATGGAATTTCTATGTTACCTAGGAAATCCTTCCTCACCTTGGCAATTCAAAAAGATGGGCAAAGTCAGACTTCACCTGTCTAATTCTGTGCCATAGCTCAAGTTAAAAGATTGTCTTTTTTCTGTGTTATTTATATATATTTGACTGTGTGTGGGGACTAAGTCGCTTCTGTCATGTCCGACTCATTGCAACCCTATGGACCGTGGCTCACCAGGCTCCTCTGTCCAGGCAATAACACTGGAGTGGGTTGCCATGCCTTCCTCCAGGGTATCTTCCTGACCCAGATATCAAACCTGCATCTTTTACATCTCCTGCATTGGCAGGTGGGTTCTTTACCACTAGCGCCACCTGGGAAGTCCATTATTTCACTACCATCTCCTTAAAAAGAAATCCATCTCAATATTTTCGGTTACACTTCATCTCACCAGAGAGACAGAGGCATAAAGTGAGAGAGATTAGAACCAGCCACTTGTTGGTCATTTATCTCCCGTCTGTGTGTATTTTACTCTTTTTGAAGGATGACATATATTTTATTCCTAGGCTTGTTGAAATCTCAGATTATTGTGTGAGGGTCCCGTTGTTTCTTATCCCTATTTAGTTCTTTCAGTTAAGCTGTAGTTTTATAGAAGGAATCACAGGAAACCAATGGTCAAGGGCCTCCTTGGAAGATCCAGCCCTCATCAAAGACAGTGTAGGATCAGTACTGGGTGACGGTTTTCATGGTGACTGGGACAGATAGGAAATCAATGGTAGACTGTGATGTGACACCTTTGACTCTATTGGAAAGAACACTCTAGGGGAAAAGGGAAAATGAGATGTTAGCTGATTGTGACATAAAAGGTGAGACAGCAGGGGAAAAAATGCTGAAAACTGATGTATTTCTGAGTCATGTATTACGAAAAAGAAAGTCCTTGTTAGTAAACCAGCAGGAAACCATTGGCCGAAGACCTAAAAATATTTAGGAAGCCTATAGTTCTGCTGCTCTGTTTCCTATCGTGCTGGTGAATGTGACTTGTACATTGTCGTGATTTTTCCTTTGTTAGGGTACCAATGAGTGTACCAATGTTATTAAAAGAAATGTAGGTAATTGTAGCCCTCAAGATAGAAGATTCGGCCACGTAAGCATGGTGGCAATGTTTCGTTTTGTTGTGAATGTATTTGGGGAATATCTGAAACAACAGATTCAAGATAGTTTCTGAGACAGGCAGGTCTCCTTTCATATTTCCTTCTGCATGTCTTTTTGATAACATTTACAAAATTCTACAAATACATAATTGAAAGTCATATTTTTCAATAGACTTTTATGCTTAAATGTAAACATTGTGATAGTAACTGAGATAGAGCTTGAAACCTGTTTCTGAGGTTTCAAGCTTCCAAGCCACATTCTCCTACCCCTACTCTGTCATGCTCAGCTTTTAGTCAACTTCTAGCATTTATCTTTATTATATACAGCATTTTGGAGAAAGAAAACTGTATCTTTGAGTGTTCCAACATGTTTCAGCATGGCCCTTTCATCCAAAGGAGAATATATATTATGTAAGAGAAACTAAGTACCACCTACAGTATAATAGTTGCTTGAATATATTATATTTCCTCTGTAACACAATGTGATTTTAAATAATTGAGATAAAATATACTTCCTAAGACATCTAACTATAGTAGGTCTTCTTTGCCTCATTAGTAGTCATATTAAGAGCAACAGCAATAGCAGGAACATATATGGGTACAGCACTGTGCAAGGAGAGTTGTAAGCCTATTTTATGTAACTGTCATGACTTTTCATGAAGTGGAGACACTGGGGCTTAGTATTCTTAGGTCAGAGCTGCTCAGGATAAATCCCCACTTGAATCCAATCTTTGTGCTCTTTAAAATTATGCTAAAGGACTTCCTTGGAGGTGCAGTGGTTAAGACTTCACCTTCCAATGCAAGGGATGTGGGTTTGACCCCTAGTCACTGAGCTAAGATCACACATGCCTGGAGACCAAAATAACCAAAACATAAAACAGAAGCAGTTTTGTAACAGATTCAAGAAAGACTTTAAAAATGGTCCATATCCAAAAATCTTTTAAAAAATCATTTGTATAGTAGTAACATTAAAAAAAAAACTTTTCAGACATGCAGGCTTATTTTTTGATAATTTAGGAAATAGAGAAAAATGTGTAGAGAAGAAATACAATTTACTAGTAGTTCCACTCTTCAGTTTTAGAGTATGATTCTTTCTACTACTCTTTGTATGCAAAGCTCCCTGCTTTAAAAAGCAAAATAGTATCATACTGTATCCTTCCACTTAGCTTAATGTTATGAATATTTACTGTATCACTATGACTGCAACCGTGAAATTAAAAGATGCTTGCTCCTCTAAAGAAAAGCTTTGACAAACCTAGCTGCTGCTGCTAAGTCGCTTCAGTCGTGTCCGACTCTGTGCGACCCCAGAGACGGCAGCCTACCGGGCTCCTCCATCCCTGGGATTCTCCAGGCAAGAACACTGGAGTGGGTTGCCATTTCCTTCTCCAATACATTTAAGTGAAAAGTGAAAGTGAAGTCGCTCAGTGACTCTTCGCGAGCCCATGGACTGAAGCCTACCAGGCTCCTCTGTCCATGGGATTTTCCAGGCAAGAGTACTGGAGTGGGATGCCATTGCCTCTCCGTTGACAAACCTAAACAGCATATTAAAAAGCAGAGACATTACTTTGCCATCAAAGGTCCGTCTAGTCAAACTTATGGTTTTTCCAGTAGTCATGTATGGATGTGAGAGTTGTACCATAAAGATGGCTGAGCTCCAAACAATCGATGTTTTTGAACTGTGGTGTTGGAGAAGATTCTTGAGAGTCCCTTGGACTGCAAGGAGATCCAACCAGTCAATCCTAAAGGAAATCAATCCTGAGTATTCATTGGAATTACTGATGCTGAAGCCAAAGCTACAATACTTTGGCCATCTGATGTGAAGAGCCAACTCGTTAGAAAAGACCCTGATGCTGGGAAAGTTTTAAGGCAGGAGGAGAAGGGGATAACAGAGTACGAGATGGCTGGATGGCATCACTAACTTAATGGACGTGAGTTTGAGCAAGTTCCGGGAGATGGTGAAGGACAAGGAAGCCTGGTGTGCTGCAGTCCATGGGGTCGCAAAGAGTCAGACATAACTGAGCAACTGAACAACAAATGTAAATTTATGGATTGTTTTTAAAAGCCACTTAATACTCCATCATGTAGTGTTTCCTGAATTAAGTAATGATTTTATTATTTTAACCATAATTTTCCTGTGAAAAGGATGTCTTGCCAATTATTTCTTCAGGATAAATTATGATAATTGGATCAAAAACTAGCAAGGTTTTAAAACTCTTCATAAACATAAGGTCCATGCCCTTAATTTCTACCTTATTCTTATAAAAATAAGCACTTTTGCTTGTTTTATAAACATATGCCTATTAAAAGCTTATTTTAACTTCTAACAATCTAGAAATCTTTAATTCTTTTTTCTTTTTTAACTTATTTGCCTGTGCCAGGTCTTAGCTGTGGCATGAGAGATCTTTGATCTTCATTGCTACATGCAGGATCTTTAGTTGTGGCATGTGGAATCTAGTTCCCTTATCAGGGATTGAACCCAGGCCCACTGCATTGAGAGCATGGAGTCTTATCCCCTGGACCCCCAAAGAAAGTTCCTGGGAATCTTTGATTCTTAATCAGTGATTCCTAAACCTTTCAAACATAGCATGTCATTTTTACAATAAACACCTTGACATGCCCCACTTTTAGATCCTGAAATGCAATTAATAGTTAATATAAACTATCTATGCTCACAATTTAAATATATGTATGTAACATCTTGATCTCAGGAGATATAAGAGACGTGGGTTCAATCCCTGGGTCAGGAAGATCCCCTGGAGGAGGGCATGGCAATCCACTCCAGTGTTCTTGCCTGTGGAATCCCATGGACTAAGGAGCCTGGCAGGCCACAGTCTATAGGGTTGCAAAGAGTCAGACACGACTAAAACGACTTAACATACACACACACATATATATAAAATCTAACAACATGTACTTTGGTGTGGAAATGTGGGGATTCCACATCACTAGAAGATACAATGAGCTTTCCAGGTGGCTCATACCCTAAAGAACCTATCTGCAATGCAAGAGACCCTGGGTCGGAGAAGATTCCTGGGTTTGATCCCTGGGTCAGAGAAGATACCCCAGAGAAGGGAACGGCTACCCACTCCAGTATTCTTGCCTGGAGAATCCCAAGGACAGAGGAGCCTGGAGGGCTATCGTCCATGGGGTTGCAAAGAGTCACTCACAAGAAGATACAATAAAGTCATCAGCTGCTTCTACCTGTCCCTCAAATCAGTGAGGAAAAAGCAGCTCCACCTGTCCTCTGATACATATGTGTCATGGATACTCAGAACACTTGATGACATGAACTTTCCAAACATCGTAAAACTATCAGTAAAGTTCCAAACAAACTATAGCACAATACTCCTTTGATTTACATGGTAGTGTATTCCTGAAACAATTCAAGATGTATTTTAAAGCATGCACAAAAACGTTTGTATACCTAAAATGAAATTAAACTTTAGGCTCAGTAAATCCTATTCAGGTCTCACCTGGAAAACTATCCAGCAGGACTTTTTAAAACTCATGTGGGAACAGAGACAGTTCTCAGTCATTTGAGACTGCCTAGAGCATGTCAGAACTTCCCGTAAGCTTATTCGCCCACTTCCTGTATCACCTAATATGTGTTTTCCATATGTCCCCTAGGGGTGGTAATACTCTTTGAGAAGTACTGTTATGCACAGACTAGTCTAGGATTTGAATAGAGGAATGAGAATAATAAATTCTCAGATCTATTCCTTGAAAATGAACTCATAACTCAGTTACTCCCATTTTGAAGAGACTGGCCTTGAGGTTCAAAACCCACAATCTTCCATAGATTTGCACTCATTATATCAAATGAATTCCCCCTCCATCTTTTTCTACCTTCTGTCTACTTTTTGGTTTTAAAATTCACCGGAGTCTGAAAGTAAAAATTGCATGCTTTAAGATAAAAATAACTTAACCAGGCCCTTTAGTTTAATTTTATTTCTTTGCAAGAAGGAAGTAGTTGTCAATGGCCATAGCAATTATGCCCCTAGTCAAAAAACTAAACCACATATGATTTCTAATTCCAGTTGTATTCTTAAAATGTAATTCCATTTTGTATTCATCATTCAACTATTTTCAATATCTCCTGAGGTTGCAGTTACATCCTTTTCTAATTTGGAAGTCACCGTCAATTAAATTACCGTGTTTAACATTTACAATAGGGACACCATGACATCCAACAGTTTGCTACAAATATAATGCCACAAAAAGACAAGCCTCAATAATCTTCAAATATGCATGTTTTTATCAGTTTCAACCATGCATAAATATGCTTTTTGCACAGTCACCATTGGAGGGTGTGACTAGATGTATCCTGAAACATCTACTCACTCTCTACTCATATGGTCTCTAAAATGCCTGGCAGGGTTTAGTAAATAATCATTCCAAAGCAAGGGAGGTCTTTCTTATGTGGGAAATAACTAACACAAGTGGATAGATATTGAACCATGACCTTAAATTCACGAGCAGGTGAATTTGTCACGGTGGACAAATTAGTAAACCCACCCAGAGGACTTGGAGACACTATCACTACTGCAAACCAACCATCATACTTCTATTATACCAGAACAGACTCTGGGGATAGTTATAATCACATTTTAAAATAATTAAAATACAGAAATATCATATATTTCCATATTTATATTTTTGTAAACAGAAATTTTATAAACATAAAACTAAGGAAAAGTAAATATATATACCAAATTTAAATGTTAGCTGGGCTTCCCTTGTAGGTTAGTCAGTAAAGAATATGCCTGCAGTGCAGGAGACCCAGGTTAAATCCCTAGGTCAGGAAGATCCCCTGGAGAAGCAAATGGCAACCCACTGCAGTATTCTTGCCTGGAAAGACCTGTGGATAGAGGAGCCTGGTAGGCTACAGTCCATGGGGTCGCAAGAGTTGGACATGACTTAACAACTAAACCACCACAATGCTGACTTACCTGGTGGCTCAAGACAGTAAAGAAGCCACCTGAAATGCAGGAGATCTGAGTTCGATCCCTGGGTCAGTAAGATCCCCTGGAGAAAGGAATGGTAACCCACCCCAATATTCTTGCTAGGAGAATCCCATGGACAGAGGAGCCTAGCAGACTTCAGTCCATAGGGTCACAAAAAGTCAGACGCAACTGAAGCAGCTTAGCACGCACAGATATATAAAATATCACTTATAATTACAATGAATATTTACTATTCTAGTTTAAAATTTGAGTTCTTTGTATACATTATTTGAGAAACAAGGTTAAAATAGTTTTACTAAAATTTTTATTTGCTCTGTAGGGAGGAATATTTGACCTATCTTTTGTTGGTATAGAATATACCAAGATAATTGCTTTACAAATCGGTATTCTTCCAGCGTTAGGGTAATAATGTAGATGGACTTCAAATGTGTTTTATTTCCAACTTGAGTTTTTATAGGATAACTAAATGGTAGAAGTTTTAAATTCTTCTTTTCCCAAGGTTTTTTTTACTGCTCTAGGTCGTTCCTTAAATATTTCATGTACCTTTATCAGCAAGGAATATGATTATTAGGAGAAAATCAGTGCTATGTAGCCCTGAAGTAGTTTATTTAGCAACTATTCCTTATATGGAAGACATTTTGCTTGGTACAGAGGCTACACAACAAGGATGGGGAACCTTTACTGAGGCTTTACCAGGTAGTAGATTTACTTATACCATTTGCTACTGAACTGATATTTTTATTGTCTCTTTGCAGCTTGATGAAGTATAACATTTTTCCTCTAAAAAATCACATTCTATTAAAGACAAGTGAAATCAGTATGGTAAATGAAATTATAAGGGTGTGATTAGATTGTTGTGAAAGCAAGAGGAGAGTGCTCCTAATTCTGCCAGGAGGGCTTCCCAGAGGAGGCAATATTTGAGCCAGAGCTTGAGAAATGAAAGAGATTTTGAGAGAGAAAAAAGCTAAACAATGATACTCCAGACACATGGAATATGAATGTTTCCTGAGTATTAAAAACAGTAATCTCCTGTGAGGGAAACTTGAGATTCTTGGGAAGACATAAAAGGAGGAAGTATTAGACTGAAGGTTAGATTGTGGACATTTTAAATGCTCTATGAAGTGGTTGTTTAGTTGCTGACTCACGGCCAACTCTTTGTGACCCAATGCACTATAAACCACCTAGCTCCTCTGTCCAGAGGATTTCCCAGGCAGTACTGGAGTGAGTTGCCATTTTTTTTTCTCCAGGGGGATTTTCTTGACACAGGGATCTGTGTCTGCATCTCCTACATTGGCAGGTGGATTCTCTACTGCTGAGCTACCGAGAAGCCCTCTATTAAGTTATTTGGATTTTAAGTACATGCCAAGAGGAGTGGGAAGGAGAGTGGAATGTCCAGTTTTGGGGAAGCTTTGGAACCCTAGGGACAATGAGATATATCTGTACCAGGGGCAAAGGTGAGGCCCCAGTTCAGCAATAATTCCTTTCTCTACCACCTACATTTCAGATTTGCTATTTAAATGTGACAATATTTAAATCTGAACTAATGCCAAAAAGTAATTATGAAGGCTAATCTGCTATAGGGTATTTCAAAGTTACAAATGAGTGATTTGGGAATACCTACTCTTCCAGGCTGCAATGTTAGCTCAGCTAATGAGGAATCAGAGGTAAATGTTTTCCTATAGCTTCAAGATATGTAACTATACATATAGATTACTATTATTCCCATTGTAAAAATTTTCATCTTTTTTATGATGTCTCAGAAAGCTAACATTATGGTTTTCCTCAGTGACCTTTCATCTATTTTTTCTTCAATTGAGAGTAAGTAAATTTTTTACTTCTGTAAAAAATTTTTTTCTTAGTGTATGTATTTTCCTTCTATAATCATATATCAGTGTATATCTGAGTTATGATACACAGTGCATGATGCTTTTGGTCTCTCAAAAGAACTAAGAAGAATATTGAGCAAATGGTTTCCCTTTTATACAGATGGGGAATCTGAATCTGAGAAGCTTTTGGGTGATATCAATGGAGTTTGAAGGGGTTGGTGGATGCTGGAAACTGCCTTAATTTCTGATTTTGTTTTGTTTTTTGTCTTCCTATTACTCAATCTGTTTTACTGTTTGGTTTTCTGGCTTCATTTAGAATTCTCCCACATTTGTATAGGAATGATTTTTTTTATTTTTAGGTACATCTTTGGCTTAGGATATTATTAATTTCAAGTAGATAAATATCAGGATATGAGTAGGTGGTTTGAATTCAGAGAGAGAAATTCATCATAATATTTTGATATACTTTTCTGTGCCAAAGTCAGGGCAACATATGGTTTACTGGGTTCTCTGAAAAGACTGCATTTTTGTTAATATCATTTCTTTTAAAACCAGTTATTTAGGCTTAGCAGAAAAATGGAGTCTGACATATTTAGTTTATGCCAAATATATTCATTTTTATAATTTATTTCTCATAATTTGTTCATTCCTTTTCTTGTCTTTTCTCTTTAATCTAACCACTTTAAAACCCATTAGTTACTCTGAAACAATAATGTTATTTATATTAGGGAGATTTAGCCATAGTCACAAACTTATTATGAAATTAGACAATGTAATAGCTTGACACATTGGGCTGTGTTTCCTAAAGAGATGTATGACATCTGGCATGACGCAGTTGGTAAATACCATGAGCCCAGTGGCCTCAAGAAATATATATTGTCCTCTCAGTTACTAGCACTAGCACTTTAGTCACTAGCACTCTGCAGGGCTTCTGCAGAGCTGGGAATTCTAGATAGCTGTGGATTAGCCTTTCTTACAAATGACTTTACTTTTGTTTGTACTGGAAATATTCCTAGACTCTCAGTCCATCTTTATTTCATGCCTTAAAATCTTTGGATCAAAACTTTTAAAGATGGACTTAGTTATGAATATTTACTAACGATTGGGTGATGCTGACATCAGAGCTTCAGCTACTGACATGGGTATCATGAAGCAGGTGATGAAATAGGTGATCTTGTGCAGTCTGTCCTAGAAAAAACTCCCTGCGGCAGGTCAATTTGCTTTCTTGGTAATTTGCCTTTCTCATAATGGTGAAGGCAGTCCTGACTTTCTGAGAGCCTTGGTAGCAAAACTGATCTTTACCTATTAACTTTGCTGAAATGATCCATCTCTTATAAAAATCTCTCATCCTCAGGAAGAAGGCCTCATCTTTCCTGTGCTGTCAGTGTTCTTTGCCTTGTCCAGAAATACTATTTTTTTTTTTCTTCAACAATCCAATGGCTTCTCAGTGTCTACAGAGCAGTCTGTGTTTGCCCTTATTTATACCTGGTTAAAAGAATATGTATAATTTATACCCTGTTAAAGATCCTGATGCTGGGAAAAGTTGAAGGCAAAAGGAGAAGCGGGCAGCAGAGGAGGAGATGGTTAGATAGCATCACTGACTCAATGGATATGAATTTGAGCAAACTCCAGGAGATAGTGAAGGACAGAGGAGCCCGGCATGCTGCAGTCACAAAGAATCAGACATGACTTAGCGACTGAACAACAAGAAAAGAATATAAGGAAAAGTACCTGTGACTCTTTTAGTCGGAGAAGGCAATGGCAACCCACTCCAGTACTCTTGCCTGGACTCTTTTAGGGGTTTATGCAAAGCTATTTTCTACGAGTTCTTACCTGCCCTTATTCATCAAGAAGAAAATGATACTTGTATAGATCAAAAATCCAGTCGCATTTGTTTTTAAGCTCCCTTTAACGTTTTGCCTTGGACACAAGCAAGATCAAAGTAGCATTTCTAATGAAAGAATTAAGTTGAAAGTCCAGCGAGATTCCTGCATTAAGATCAAACTTCTCACTAAATCACTTCTCTGGTAATATTCCATGTTATTTCTTCTTGGTTTTGGTGCTAGTTCTGTTATTTAAGAAAACATAATAGTGCATTCTGGACTTGATATATAAGGACCCTCAGGGGGCTCCGGCATCTGGCAGAAACCTTTGCTATTTTCATCCCTGAGGTTTGAGACTAGCCTCCTATTCCCAAATCCACTGTGTAAATGTGAGGTTTAATAGAAGTCAAGGTTCTGAGTTTTAAAAAGAGATCAGAGAGCAAAAGTATCAATACAAAAAAAGGTCAAATGTGTAATTGTAAACTTAAGCTACAAAGTAGGTAGATGTAGAATTCTATCTGGATCCCAAAGGCATCATGATCCCTATCAATAAATAGCAGTTAAAGGAAAGCTTTCTACTATGTGCCTTCCTGTTGGTTATTTTTGCTACATGCTTGCTTTGGGGTAGGGGAGACCTGAGAAATTTAGAGGAAGAATGTAACCTTTGATTCAGGCCTTTGGATAATACATTCTGGAGACACTGATGCAGTGGCCTGTTTTAACCACCTATGTGGACAGACACACAAAGTTGCTATACTTGGGGATTACTAATATATACATAACTTTTCAAAAGAATAGCTTCTTTTTCAAATTTTTAAATTATCATTTTTACTATAGGAAATATGGGACTAAAAAATCATTAGAGCTTCTGAGAACCTCACAGGTCACTTAGTTCAATTACTTACTTTATAAAAGAAAAAGGCCTGGATGCATTCATTTTTAGTTTAGATTTTCCTTCCTTCCTTACGCCCTCCTAGCTCCCTTTCTTCAGTGATTTTTTTTTTTCATATTTCACTAGAAACAGAGTTTTCTTTAAAAAGAAGGAAAAGACTAGTACAGTACAAAGAATTCAGCTTCCTTTTGATTTCAGAGAAATGTTCCAAGTAATGAAAATCAGAATGCTTCATAAATTTCAAGTCTTAAGGCCATCCTTAGTATTTACTTACTATGTGAAAGTCTACATCCTTGCTATTCTTATTCACGGCTAAAAATCACACGAAGAGGAAACGCAGTGCCTCCTCTTGCTCCTACTTTGTTTCTATAGAAGGACATTTAGGGGCTTTAGAAATATGTAAATGTGGAGCAGCACCTTCAGTGCTCCAAGCACACCTTCTTTCTACGTCTTTGCCCAGGCAGTCTATCAACTCCAGTTCCACTCCTGTGTTTATTTGCACACCCCCATCTCAAAGTGCACCTGCTTTAGAAGCAGCTCCTGGATCAGCTCTCAGCCCACAAAGCTAAATCCCCTTCCTGGTTCTCTGTGTAGCAAGGGCTATCAGCACAGCATATTTTAGGAGTTGATTATATTCCCAGGCAACATTGTAATGGCCTCCAGGTGTCTTTTGGAATATCAGCTTTATAATATTTCATCACTCTGTGGGATTAAAGCAGTTTTGGCTTTCATTATTCTGAGCCCCAAAGATACCTAGTCATATCCTGGGAAAAGGATAAGCAGTAAATAAAACATCCACTCGTGGCTTGATGTAGCAAAGCAGAACGTTCAGTTTTAGGGAAGGAAAGAGACTTTAATGAGATGCCTGCCAACACAACAGGAAATATTCAAGCCTGAGAATGGTAATATGTGGCCAAATAGAGCAGGCATCATTGGAATTAATACTGTAATTTAAAATGTCGCCTGACAGCTTGGTAAATACAGTTTTAACACCAAATGGGGAGGCTGGGGAGAGGATGTCTCAGTTCTTTGAGCACTATTGCTTTCCACTGTTCAGTGAGGAAAAGAAGGCAACTATTAGGTTCCTGACAAAGCAATTATACAGACAGAGACACTGGGAGTTGACCTGACATTTGCCCTTGGGTAGTTGTCATAGCAGCAGGCTGAATAGAGCAGCAGGATATAATTGCTACTGGAGGCTTGGAGGAAGTTCCACCCTAAATGCAGCACATTTGCGTGTTAATATAAGGCGTGTATATTAATTGTTCCTTAATGGTGGCCATCACCATCCTTTGCTCAGCACTTACCTGATTTTAAGTACTCATTTAGGAAGAAGTTCATGTTTAAAGGCAACAACTACATGCCTTTGCAGGATCTGCAATGATGTATCCAGGGTATTGTTCCTCAGGGAGAAGTTATTTTAAACAGTGTTGCTAACAAAAGAAAGGTTTAGATGCTGTAAACTGGATGTAGCTTTTTTTTTTAACCTATGTATGATGTGTCTATTCTTGTCAAATAAATGTTGTCCTTATTTACTCTTTGCTTATTCCCAAATATATGCAGGCACCTCTAGATCTGTGTCTGATATGCAGAAGATAGCTATTTAAAGTTATCTATAGAAAGATGTGTGTATAGGTAAATACATTATGTCCACATAAAGGAGAAGGTATTTGTCAATATACTAAGAAAGGCTTTGAGGACAATACTGGAGTACTCATTTGAGTTTTTAAAATATTGCTTTCAGTTTCATAGGCTAAATTTGGTTTTAATGTGGACAGGTTCTCCCAAAACTGAAGTCTTAATAATAGCAACACTAAATTACATATCATTATATAGTCATATTTTATAAGCAGTTATAATTATTAATGCATGCATAGTCTCTAAACACTCAAACTAACTGCATAATTTTTAACAAAAAATATGACTTCTGTTCCAATGTTAAATAAAATATATGATCTTCTGCCTAAAACAAAAAGAATAAAAATCCTAATATTCTGTATGATCAGCAGAGAACTTGTATATTCTAAATCGTGACCTTATGGAATTATGGAATAAGCATCAGGAAAGGCTCATGAAAGATTAGTATACCCATGTGCAGTAGGGTGTGTTAGTTCTTGTCCTCAATCAGTATGTATTTCCAACTTTAGGAGAAGTTTTAAAACTGCATTTTTATTCATTTCTTTTGAGCTGATGAAAATAGAAAGAATGCTACTGACAAAAGAAAAGTAGAAATATAATCTGGCTAATAATAATATATTTTTGCTGAAAGTTTAAGGAAAATTAATGTGATATATTGAGTTACAGTAACTTCAAACCTGCATTTCAGAAATAACAAAAGTATGCATATACAAAAATCTGAATACATGGTAGCCCAAATATAAAATATCAAATTAAATCTGAATTTTGTCTTTCTTATGACTCAGGTTGGAAATTAGGGGAGTTTTCCAGAAAGACTGGAAGCACAATTTGTTTGGACATGAGAATATGTAAATATCAAAGTTTAGTGTATTATAATGAAATGTATTTAAAAACATAAAGGATGTTCACATAAATGACACAAAAATTGAGGGTATTCAAATATTATATGTGAAGGGAGATGCTCTTCTGTATTATTCCCTAGGAATACATAAAGGAACATTTGTCTGCTGTCTCAAGCCATTGAGATAGAGTTGTCTGACTATCTCTGTATTATGATCTGCAGCCACAAGAATGAGGGTTAAACAGGAAAGTGTCCAATGAGTACATGTTTAGAAATAAGGAAACCTGACTGGCTTTTCTTCTCAGAGATAACTTGAATTAGGAATTTCCAAATCATTTCATTCATTAAGTAAGCAGTGAAGTTAGTGTTAGTCACTCAGTCGTGTCTAACTCTTTGCAATCCCACAGACTGTAGACCGCCAGGCTCCTCTGTCCGTGGGATTCTCCAGGCAGGAATACTGGAGTGGATCGCCATTCCCTTCTCCAGAGGATCTTCCCAACCCAGGAATCAAACCCGAGTCTCCTGCGTTGCAGGCAGATTCTTTATCATTTGAGCTACAGGGAAGACCTTAAGCAGTGAAACACCAGGCCAAAATCTTTTTTAAGTTTAGAAGTGATACAGGAGAGTGTGATCTGGCATTTGATGACCATTGAAAATAATTGAAGGAGAGCAGTGCCAAGGTTTGGAACACATAGAACTCTCTTACTTGAAAGTGTTACAGAAATTAGTCAAAAATGGTTCAAACAAAAGAGGATTTATAAGGTTGGTTAGGTAACTAAAAATTCTAGCATTAGGCCAGTTCTATATGTGGTTGACTGTCTTATAGATAAACAGGATCTCTCTCAGAGATCTCATAACTCTACTTCATCTTTATTGCTTCTGTTCTCAGACAGTTTCTCCCTCATGGTAGCAATGTGGCTGCAGCAGCTCCAGCTTTCCATTGTCCTCACTGACTATGATTGAGCTACACATTCAACCTGAAAGCAACTGCTGAAGTCAAGAAAACAGAGTAGTTTGCAAGCTCAATTTAGGATTCATGGATGTGGTCATCTATGTACAGTACATGGAATAAGAGTGGAAGAGGAAAATCAGATATACTTTACTAAAAGAGGGAGGGGGAAAGGTGAATGCTGAAAGGTCACAGGAAAACAATGTTTGCTCTAGTGGGCTGTGTTAGTTTTCTAGGGATTCCATGACAAAGTACCACAAACTTAGTGACTTGTTCTTGTTGTTGTTTACTCGCTCAGTCGTGTCTGACTCTTTGTGACCCCATGGACAGCAGCACACCAGGCTTCCCTGTCCTTCACTATCTCCTGGAGTCTATAATGGCATCCAACCATCTCATCCTTTGCTGCCCACTTCTCCTCCTTTCCTCAATCTTCCCCATCATCAGGGTCTTTTCCAATGAGTTGTCTGTTCACATCAGGTGGCCAAAGTATTGAAGCTTCAGCTTTAGCATCAGTCCTTCCAATGAATATTCAGGGTTGATTTCCTTTAGGATTGACTAGTTTGATCTCTTCTCTGTCCAAAGGACGCACAGAGAGCTCAGTGGCCTAAAACAACAGAAATGTTTTATCTCACAACTCTGGAGGCCAGAAGGCCAAATTAAGGCATTGGAAGGGCCATGCTCTGTCCTAAGCCTCTTGGGGAGGATCCTGCCTTGCCTCTTCCAGCTTCTGGTAGCCTTAGGCATCCTTTCGCTTGTAGCAGCCATGACAGCCTCCACTGTCACATGGCCATATTCCCTCTATGTCTACATCAATTCCATTCTTATAAGGATGCCAGTTGTGTCGGATTAGGGCCCACCCTAATTCCCTATGGTCTCATCTTAACTAGATTATATCTGCAAAGACCCTATTTCTAAATAAGGTCACATTTGTGGGTATTAGGGGTTAGGACTTCAGTATGTTTTTTTATGACACAACTCAACTTGTAAAGTCTGCCTTCTGCCCTCCTTGCCAAATTCATGTCTTTCTCACTTGCAAAATACATTCACATTCTCCACTTCATCAGAAGTCTTAATTCATTCCAGCATCAACTCTAAAATCTCATCTAAATATAGTTAACTTAAAAAAATATCAAAACTTATAAATCATCTAAATCAAATATGGACCATTCTGGAGCAAAACTCCTATCCATATGTGGACCTGTGAAACCTAGAAAACAAGTCATATGCTCCCAAAATACAAGGATGGAAGAGGCACAAGATATATTCCCATTCCAAAAGGGAGAAGTGGGAAGGAGAAAAGGGATCATAGGTCCCAAGCAAATCTAAAACTCAGCAGAGTAAAGGCTACTAGATTTTAAGGTGTGAGAACAGGCCCAGTGAAGACATAGAATATAATGTGTACCTATAAATGCAAAATATATAACTATTTCAAATGCTATTTAAATGGAAAACTTTTATAAACTGAATTTTATTTTTAAATATTTGAGGTAAGATAATATCTGTATTCATTTATTTGCTTTTAAAAATTACATGAGTTTTATCATCAGGAGATAGTTATGTATAATTTTTCTCTTTCTCTCTTGTACATAGTATAGAAAACCTCTTATACAAAATGAAATTTTATAGCAAAATGTGAAGAAATGTTATCATCTGAAAACAGTGATAGATACAGAGAATACAAATGATGGAAATATAATTTTTAAAAAAGAAGGTATATATTAGCCCTATTGACTACTGACATATACTTTGCTTTCATGAATGTAGCAAATATATATACTCCATTATGTTGTTACTGTCAAATATAGTAAGTACTTTACACATCTCCACTCCCCCATAGTCACAAAATCTGTTCTTTATTAAAACATCTTAATATTTTATTTTTGCTAAAAATATTACATATAAAATAGAAATATTATATAGATTTCAATTTTTTTTTTCTGTTTTAGAGAAAGAATTCTTATAGAACCCAGTGATTCATGCATATAAACTCTGTGTATATATCCCCTGATTGAGGCCATCTGTAATTAGACACCAATAAGTACTTCTTAATGATGAGGAAACCATTTATTAATGAGCTGCTTCTTGTAAAGTACTGTTCATTCATTAGCTCTACAGTGCTGACCAAGCTTTAAGTGTGTGCATTCCTCTCTAAAATCAAACTAAAATTGCCCTCTTTTGTTTCCTTGTTTGAAAGTGTAAGTCACTCAGTTGTGTCTGACTCTTTGTGACCCTGTGAACTGCAGCTCGCCAGGCTCCTCTGTCCATGGGATTCTCCAGGCAAGAATACTGGAGTGGGTTGCCATTCCCTTCTCCGGGGGATCTTCCCAACCCAGGCATCAAACCCACATCTCCTGCATTGGCAGATGTATTCTTTACCACTGAGCCATCAGGGAAGCCCTAACATCAGGGCTGCTTGGCTGCAATTCCTTCCCTTAATCCGTTCCTGAGCAACCCAATCAGGAGGAAGAAAGGGCCTGCATCTCGGTCTTTGTAACCTAGCAGGACCCCACGTTCTTTGAATCTCAGATATGAAGTCAATACAGTAGATGCGTTTGTATCAAGTAACTCAGGAGCCTCTTTCATGAGACACAGATTAGGAACCCGAAGCTGGGCTATAGCTGTGGCCAGGGTTCAAGGCAAAGATGAATCACACTCAGTAGGTCTTACGACTATTTCCAGGAATAATTCAGTTCCCCTGCATTGTAACATGTGACTTGCTTCAACAAGTCTGAAAAGCACTGCCCTGGTATTTTGAAGATAAATAAATAAAAATGAATCATTCTTTCTCAGTACATAAAACCAGTATATTTCAAAAGTACATTGGATAGCTGGCAGAATGCAAATGTGTTTTATTTGGCCTGAACATTGTTGTAAAATATTTGCATCTGAATGCGTTTCAAGGGAATGTGTACTCTGGAATTTTCCCCGGCTCCCATATCTTCCCAATGCCCCATAGACAAACCTCTTCACTCACATGTGTACTTTGCCTGGTCTCTAGAGGCAGTTGAGTTTGATGCATTGTAGTATATCAAAACCTTTGATTTACCTAGTGTAAGCCAAGTCTTTTATTATCCAAACATATGTGCCAATATTTTTGCCTTAAAAATTAAAGCTTTACTAATCCTTTGAGAAAAATATTTAGGATGAGGAATAAGATAAAGTAAGTCACCTACATACGAACAAGTTCCATGCAGAGAATGCGTTCACTAGTCTAATTTGTTCATTAGTCCAACAAATTTAGCCTAAGTACTCAACTAACACAGTTGGCCATCTATACAGTACTATACTGTAGTAGGTTTATAATACTTTTCACACAAATAATACATAAAAACAAACACAAAAAATAAAGGAAACATTTTTAATCTTATAGTACAGTACCTTGAAAAGTACAGTACAGCCTAACACCTGGCATAGATGAGCACTTTTGCATCTTTGAAAGTTTGCAATGTAAGGTTTGTATGTAGGTGACATACTGTAGTCTTTGTATGTTTTATCTATTCCAACTTACCTGAATGCAAACATACTATCTCCTCCACATTTTTCTGTGGCAGTATAGAAACTTATGTTTAAAGGATAGGAAATAGGAATAAGAAAGGTATTTAAATTTTACTGTTTATATTTTAACTTGAACTAATATGTAGTTTCGCCCTTGAGAGGATACTTGCTATTTTAGAAGTAATACGTGTATCGGTCAGAATTTGAGTACATGAATATACATCAGTCAGAATATACAAATATAAATCAAACTCAAGCTGAACAACAAGCTGAATTAAAAATTTTGTCCTTAACCAGCTACTGAATTAAGGTTTATTTCCTTCTCAAAACCTAACTTTCTGTGTAACTTCCATGAACTACTTGAAACCAGCAGTCTTGCTTGGCACAAAACATGTTGTTCAATTGCTCACTTGTGTCCGACTCTTTGCAACCCCATAGAATGTAGCATGCCAGGCCTCCCTGTCCTTCAGTCTCCCAGAGTTTGCTCAAACTCATGTTCATTGAGTCAGTGATATCATCCAACCATCTCATCCTCTGTCATCCCCTTCTCCTTCTGCCCTTAATCTTTCCCAGCATCAGGGTCTTTTCCAATGAGTTGGCTCTTCACATCAGGTGAAAGGGAAATAATTGGACCTTTTTTTTTTTTTTTTTTTTTTTACCCCTGAGCATGAGTCTCTCAGTTTTGGCTTTAAACTGAGTTGTCTGTTACTCCTGGCAAGTTAGAGGGAACATAAGCCTCTGGGTCTCCAAGTAGGTAAACACATTATTTATGTTTAGTCAGAGCAAAGATATGCTTAGTTTAAAAATGGGGCCAGGACCAGAGTCTCTAAACTAGAATTAGAAGACATTTATAAAGCAAACAAAAATAAATAAAATTTAAAAAGTCACTTAAAATGAAGGATGCCTGACATTACGGATCCTGAAAGCCCACACACAGCTCATTAAACACTTTGAAGTAGTAAAAGAGTTAAGTGAGCCCATTAAAGAAAAGGCAGTCTTCAATAAGCGACCCTGAATAGGCACACATCTTAGAATGAGGTCTTCATTTTTAAATTAGCTTTCTATAGAATTGAGGATGATCACATTGTTTTCTGCTTTTTTTTTTTCTTTAGTGGTGGTGTTGCTAAACACCCTAACTACACAGCATTTTACTCAACAGTGCTCAAGAAGCTTTAGAAAGGTTAGTGCAACCTTACTTAGATGGACTCAGCAGGCAGACAGAACTGTATCTCTTTGTCCACCCAAACCACCAGGATAAAAACGATGGAGGGCAGGACCCAGCATTTTACTGCAGCTCTGGATGAGCCACTGGACAGGTGCTAGAATGTTCTAACATGCTATTCACTGGTTTACACACAGAACTATGTCCCATTGTTCCCTTTGCAAAAGCCCACAAAAGGCAAGGGAAGAGGAAAGAAAATCATAGTTCATTTGTATAGTTCAGGGTCCTGGAAATTAAATGCCATTCATCACCTTGCTGATTTTGTACTGAAATTAAAAAAAACTGCTTATCTAGCCTGCTGTATAGTGCTGGGTTAAAACAAACGGAGCAAATCCCATCAAAGAAAAGGTCTGAAATGAAGATAAGGCTGAATTCATGGAGAAACATTCTGTGCAGTTCTATTATTTTCCGCTTTGTGTAAACGCCCCTTCTTTAATAATTGAATGATGTTTGTACCTGAAGCTATAGTTTAGGGCAGTTGGCAAAATTTAAAATAATAAAATTAAATTTGAATTTTTGCCTATTAAACATTGGAAGATATACCTAAAAATAGAAACATTTAGCACTGGGCATGCCAAAAAAAGTTAATATTTAGCAGCCATTATAGTAAGTATTCATCAGGTAAACAGATTAAAAATGGAATATTTGTATTTGAAAATTTCTCAATTCTATTGTCACAGTCTTTCCCATTAAGATAAATAAGCATCAGGGCTTCCCTGTTGGCTTAGATAGTATAAAGAATTTGCCTGGGTTCGATCACTGGGTCAAGAAGATCCCCTGGAGAAGGGAATGGCCACCCACTCCAATATTCTTGCCTGGAGCATCCCATGGACAGAGGAGCCAGGTGGGCTGCAGTCCATGGAGTCTCAAAGAGTCTGATATGACTGAGTGACTGACATACAGTATTAAAATGATATAGCCATCTTTTTTGTCTGCCTTTTGTGTCTTAAGTACCTAACAAAATTAATATATTGTGGAACACTGAGTGGGTAAGAGCTATTTGGGCTACCAGTTTCCCTCTACCTGTTCTAGATACCCATAAAAGAGTTCCCAGCAGTGTCTGACAGCGTTAAGTCTGAAAATGATAATTCTTCTTATGAACAAACACGTGTGTGTGTGTGTTAAATATTACTTTTTGTCTTCTCTAGTTAAATACCTTCAGTTCCTCAATTAAAGTGTTGACATCTTCCATCAACCTGTCTTTTCCTACCTGGATGTCGTTTGGCTTATGATGGTTCATAGCTGGTCTCCCAGCAAGCCTTGACTGGTTCAGGCCTGAATACCAGTTTAACCTCCAAACTACAGAGTTCCCACATTCCCATGTTTAGATCTCAGTTCCTGTATTTACCATTGTGTGAACGTGGACAAATCCCTAGGCAACCTCTGTGCCTCTGTCTTTTCAATCTATAAAATGAGGTTTAATCATATCAAATTCATTAGGATGAGTGAATCAAGATAATATGACAGTCTATGAGCACAGTTCCCCGCATATAGTAAATGCCCAATCAGTACTACCTGATAATATAATATTTCTCTCATTTTTTTAAAATTAGCATCATTCCTTGCTGAAGGAATAATTAAATACCAGCAGCTCAGCATTCTAGGCATTATATATACTTTTATTACTGCAGCCTATGATGGCACTAGATATCCCTGTCTACTTCATCTGTGTATTAGGTCTCCTATTATGTATTCCTAATATTAATCATTCTCTATTGTTAGACTTAATTATAATTAATTTTGAAGTGTTACCCAAATTAACCTGTAAGTTCAATAGAAGCAGACACTCAATCAGTATCATTCACTGTAACTGCAGTGTCTTGCACATTGTATGCACTCCATAAATATTTTAATAAAAGTTTTAGCTAATTGTAACTGTACAGTTCTTGCAGAGGTGCTAATGTTACATTATTTCCTCACTTTGTTTGTATAGATGATGTTTTAGATTTAAGTGTAAGGCTATACGTTCAGCCCTGTTAAATTAGCCTGCAGTGACGTTCATAGCCTCCTGCTATTGACTTTACCCCTTGTTCAGGATTTTCCTTCCATCCTCACATCCTGTTCCTTGTTAATCACCCAAATTGTCCAGTATTTTATCAGCGTACTTATGTGTCTCAGTTCAAACAGTGACTAGCATAAAGCTTAGGGCAAAACTCAGTGACAATGCCTTCTAAAGACCTTTCATCTTGTTGCACCAGTCCATTCATCAGTCTGGGATGTGGTCATTCTGTTAGATGTGAGCCATCCACATGGTGCTGTCTTTTAGCAACTCCCCTTTCTCTTATCACCTGCTTTGTTCTATGTTTAGAAAATCACCACAACCTACCTTTTGGTTAATAGTTCTTTCATAAAGTAAGTGAGATAAGTTTAGCATGAGTTGTCTCTTACCACTATTAACAAAGTTTTTAAATGAACTTGTAAATTAAAGATGTTTAATTTAAAAAGTTTAATGACACTGACATTATAATATAAACTGATGTGTCTGCTTCCATATTTAAATTTCCTTTTTCTATCAAAGAGAACTTCAGATAGAGTTTACCTTCTCACATAAGAAAACTGCTTTACAAGACAAGAATTTTAAATACAAAGATACACTTAATACAGCTCTCTAAATCCTAAACATGTTGCATTACTTCCAAAAGTTTTCCTACCAGTAATCTAATACATATATTAAAGCATTAAAAAGTATGTGTCTTCTAACATAGAAAATTGAATCCTTTCCTTTATCTCTACTTTCTTCCAAAAGCCCACTAAAACAATTGCAAGTGAATATTAAAAATTTAAATCTGCACAGACTCAGGAAAGGGATGAGAAATTCATCATTTTTTTTTCCTTTTCATTGGAGTATAGTTTCAAAAACAGCCTAGTTATTCACTCCACTAAGGAGTCTAGAATTCTCTCAAAAATGGAGGAGTCAGAGAGAGAAAGAATTATAGATTCTGGCACTGAAATACCAGAAGCAAAGAATAGAAGGAAATGTTGAAGCAAAACAGTTCATAATCTCAGAGAGATTTAAAAAAATAAAAGGCATTTCCTTGAAATTAGAAGTCAATGCATAAAAAAGAACAATACACAAAATGAAACTCTGGGAACATAAAATATATACATGATTGTCAAACAATATTTTAAGAATTGGAAAGCCTTTTAGGAAATTGCTCAGAAACATAAAAATTTAGGAAAATAGTTTTTTTTGAAAGATCAATTTAGGAGAGCCAACATCTGGATATTAAAGAGAAAGTAGAAAGGAAGAAATTATCAAAAATAATTTTCCACAAAAGTGAAGAACCTGCATTACTATAATGAAAAAGCCCATAAAGTTATCAGGACAGTAAATGCACTTATGTCAATCACATCATCATGAAAGTTTAAGAACACATGAGATAAAGAGACAAATGTGAACAGTCCAGAGAGGGAGGAAAAATAAGTCACACATAAATAATCAGAAAGCCAACAGATGTTAACCGGAAAAACCATTCTCAACACTAAAACATATGGGGGCCAAACTTGCAAATTTCCATGGAAAATTTTATATCCAGCCAAATTATCAATGAAGCATGAGGGTAAAAGTAATTTAATATACTTGGAGTCTATTTTGTAAAGTGTAGCCTTTCACAGAAGGTTACTGGAGAATATTCTCCACTGGAACAAGTACCTAACCCAATGAAGAAGTTACTCCAAGAAGAGAAAATACAAAATGGGAGAGAAGAAGAATGTACTGGATGATGCTATATCCTGTAGCATCTCACAGGCCTAGGGAACCCTCTTTCCAGATTGGAATAGAGAGAGAATACAGGGGGGAATATGGGACAGATGAGACCCTTGATGGATAATATGGAAAATAGTCCAAGAAGTTTTATATTTGTGTTCGAGACTTTGGGAAAAATTAGAAATAGTGTCTTGGAACTCAAACACCACCCAAAAAAGAATTTTAACACTGAAGAAATAAAACTTCAGGTACAAAAGTGTACTGATTGTCCACTGGTTGGCTCCATAGTGAACAGAATTATGTCATTCTGGTTTCTCGCAGGTGAGAGATAACCTGTTCTAAAGAGTAACTGAAGACTGTCTAGTAAAGGGACTATTTATATATAGATATGAGAAGGGCTGAGGAAATCAAGAAGAGATGGTGGAGCACCCTGGGACCAGCAAGTGAGAGAAGCCTGGAGGACCAGTGGAAGGGAAATGTTAGCCCAACGAGATGGGAACCAAAGCCCTGGACAAGAGAGTGTCTGATAGGATTCAGGAGCAGAGCTGCTCTGACTGTGGTATGGCAGGAGAGGGTGCCAGGGGATAGATACCCCCATGCTCTCCTCTAAACTCCTGTCAGGGCTTCCTGTTGATGAATCCCTAGCAGCCAGAGAGCAGGTGAACCCAACTGTTAAGTTCATGGTGGTTATACACCCAGGAAGCAATGTTTAAGAGTGCATCTAGAGGGGGAAACTGAGAATATTCAGTATACCAGCAAAAACATGTTACGATTTCTTATTGTAAGGCAAATTCTAGTCTAAGCTATATGATGCTTACCTGACCTAATTTAACCAAACCCTGGATCAGATGTCTTTGGATATGAGGAATGTTTCATGTCAAGTGTAGAATGGATTCAGTGTGATGTTCACATACACAGGCACACTTCCCCTGTATCTTCACATGACTGCCTCTTCTTTATCATTCTATTTCTTGGCTGATGGGCTTATGTATTTTTCTCAGAAAGATTTATCCTCCTGAATACCCATCTCCAATCATTCTTTTATGTAACTCTATTTAATTTTATTTTTAATGGATACCACTCTCTGAACTTAGTATTATAACATTTTTTTTTATTTCTTCCTCTTGTCTAGTCTCTTTCCCACCTCACACCTCTATACGTCTCTGAAGAGCAGGAATTGGATGATCTATCTTCACCTGCTTGCTGAATGTGTTGCCCAGGGAATAGAAGGGATTCAATAGAACATTGTTTAAATAATTCACTAGGAAATAAAATGGCTGTATAAGATTTTGTCCTGGATTGTACCTATGAGATAATAAAAAGAGGGCTGTTGAATATGACACAAGTCTCTCGCTCAGGAGACTACAGAGACAGATGAAGGTGTCATTTATCAATATCAAGAACTGAGGAGGTGGAGCATATTATGTCTGGAGAATTAGGAGTTGGGGGAAGATAACATGACATACATACTCAGTGGGATGCACTTGTGGGGCATGCAGTTATTTATGTCCAGTAGGTAGTTGAAAATGTGGACCTGGGAAAAGATCTTAATTATAGATTTAGATTTAGAGGCCTTTGGTGTAAAGAGGTAGATGAACTCATAAATGGAATGAAATCTTGCAAGGAAATTATGCAGAGGAATGAACAGGAGAATAAAAATGGAAGGGAAAAAGAAGCTGAGTTATACTGTTGCTACCAAAATTTATTGTGGAGTAGGGTAAAGTAATCCAATATTGTAAGGAAAACGTTACCACTACTTTTCAAATTCAAGTATGTTCAGGAACACTAATGGGCTTGATTGTGTGTATTTCTGAGAAGTTAGAGAATTCCTAAAAATTACTGACTCCTTGAATACTTAGTTTTTCATACTAGATGGAAAAAAATTAGAAACTTTATATTTGAAGAAATATGTCAACAATTATATTTCTCTTCTTCCTATATATACCCTCCACCCAGAGTCAACATAGTACATCAGATCTCTATATTTGTAAAACACTATACATGGTAAATCAAAAGCAGTATTATCAAGGAAAGGAAAGTTAACAAAAAAATATTTTACTTACTTGTACACATAACACCAGCATGTAGTCAGACATCAGTGATGTATTTTAAATTCATCCCTAGATTATTTTTAGATTATTTCATATTGTCTCATACATGTTTCCTTTGAAATTTAATTTCACACTAAAAGCATTATCACTCAGTGATGCAGGCATCACCACTTTGATGGCTTTCTCATTACCTTAGTTTGACTATTTCATGATGAATATACTTGAAATATCAAAATGGATAGGTAATTCTTACACCCAGTTTAAATTAAATTATAATAACCTGTAAGCTTTTATTCCAGTATGTTTGGAAATTAAGATCTCAATTATATGGCTCATTCAAGATATACAATTCAGATGGAATTATGTTTACTCTCTGATTGAACATAATGTTATTCAATAGTATCTGTGAAGGAATCTATTATGTAGATGACATTCAGAAGGGATTTTTCTTTGTTCTGCTCATCCGACCATGCTAGCACACCTGTTTCTAATTTTGAAACCACCTATGATTACCTCCCAACATCAGTGTTGAAATAACATCATTAGTCAAGTTTTTTCTACTTATTCGAAACGAAGTATGAAAAAATGAAAAATTTCTGCCATGACCAGGTTTATTTTTTTAAAAAAGCTTTCATTGTATTTTTCAAATCTCTTTATCTTGTTGAGCCAACTTTTCTTAATCCAGTAGTAATACCTCCCACAACTATACTTAGGAGATTTAGGGTAACTGACATCTGGGATAAATAAATTGTATCTGAGAGATCATTTTTCAAGTACTTTGGTCTGTACTTTTGGTCAAGTACCTCAAGTATTTTGAAGCCTAATCTTGTACTTTGGGAAAACTTATATATTCACAGAAATGAAAAGAAAGTCAGTATGTTTCTCTTAATTTATCTTTTAAAATGGCATGTATTATTTTTTATTTGATCTAAAATGTTACAATCAAAAACAGCATTAAAACGCATGAGTTTATTTTAGCATTAAGCAATAATATATATTTCCAGGCTCCTCTGTCCATGGGATTTCCCAGGCAAGAATCTACTATTAGATGTGAACAAAATAAAAACATAGTCATCTTATCAGACTAAAATTAAGTACCAGAATCTAGTTAAATCCTTTTAAAAACATGTTTTATATATCAAATTTGATCACATTGTCGATAAAATAATGCACCTCTCCAAGCTGCCTGACAACATACTCTAGTTAGCCATTATGCAGATATTAGCCTTAATCTTCTGATATCACCATGTTAGTATGATTCTTATGCAGTAGCTAATGGGTAACTGCTCTAAAAAAATCTTATTGTCCTCCATTGTGCTTCTCAAAGTCTAATTGGTACAAATATTATTCTGAATAGAATAGGAAATGGCAGCCCACTCCAGTATTCTTGCCTGGAGGATTCCATGGACAGATAAGCCTGACAGACTATAGTCCATGGGGTCGCAAAGGGTTGGACACATGACTGAGCGCGCACACACACACACGTTCTGAATTTTTATCAAAACTGTAGTGTTTTTGGTTCTGGATTTTTATTTCAGCTGAAATATTTTTAATAGCTAAGGATTCTAGCATAGCTATAGGATTTAGAATCTTGTTGTGAAGAAATTTCTAATTTTTTGTTTTGGTATTTTTTTAGACCTCATCATCAGTGGGATGTTTGGTTGAAGGTCTTTGATCTCTAGCAATCTGAGAAGTAAAGAACTAATTTTTTTGCTCAGTTAAAGTCTTTATTCTCTTCTAGGATATCTTTTACTTTCTATTTGCTTTCCATGCATTTTTCATAAAGATAATTGTATGCAGTAGAAGAGATATAAGAATCTCAGATAAATAGGCCCAATTTCTTTTGTTTGAAGGTATCAAGGGGATATGCTTGTGTGCTAAGTTGCTTAAGTCCTGTCTGACTCTTCACAACGCTATGGGCGGTAGCCCACCAAGCTCCTCTGTTCATGGGATTCTCCAGGCAAGAATACTGGAGTGGGTTGCCATGCCCTTGTCCAGGGTATCTACCCAACCCAAGGATCAAACCCTCGTCTTTTATGTTTCCTGCATTGGCAGATAGATTCTTTTCTTTACCACTAACACCACCTGGGAAGCCCTGTCTAGGGGATAGACTAGAAATTTAGAGAGAAAATACTTTGTCAATCTGGAATTTAGATGAGTAAGGAAAATACCATCCTTTTTCTTCCTTTTGATGAAAGACATACCTAAGTCTGCTTTACCTACATTAAACTTTTTGATTTCACACAGCTTTTTATAAAGTACTAAAAAGCAAATTTTATTTTGCCATTCATCATTAGATATATATGTAAAAATTTTGGAAAAAAGATTAAAAATTCGATGACAGACCATCATCAGAGACTATAACACAGACAATAGTTACAGGTAAGAAACTTTCTATATATCAGTGCACATATGGGGCAATTTAGGTATCTCAGACTATTACACTGGTAAGATTTATTTTTTCAGCTTAAACTATGACAAGAGTACAGAATGCATAAGGAGAAGTGACAGAAGATGTGGCTGGAAAGATTGTTCTCAAACTCTGAAAGGCTTTAGATGCCAGGAGCTTTGGGTTTTGTTCTCTAGGAAATAAGAAATCTCAGGAGATTTTAAAGAGAAATCAACATGATAAGTGATTTTTAAAAGATACATTTGAGGAGATGTGGACAAGAAGTGAAGGGGCAAACACTGGTCAGAAGGTTATCACAATAGCCCAAAGGAGGGATTATGGGGCTCTGTATTATGTATTAGCAATGAGTGCTTCTCAGATGTGTGCCAATGAGGGTCATTTCCAAGATGGAGCTGAGAGGGCTTGGGTATTATTTGACTGAGAGAAACCTATGTAAGAGAAGAAAAAAATCTTGGCACTGTATAGTAAATAGAACAAGAAACATTGGTAATAGAATAGGTGTTATTTTGTTTTTTAATTAAAAATTTTTGCAAGGGGTCTCTGGAGGAAAGAGAAAATAAATTAATTTCAAAGTATTAAATGGATGGAACTGAATACTAAGAAATTCAGGCATGAACCTAAGAGGAAAGGCAGAAATTGGAAGTGAGAATTTAAGAGTAACAGTTACATTACATAGGTAATATCAGAAACCACATCTGCCATAGAATCATCAGATAGAGTACTGTAACTCTCTTATGAAAAGGGAATATTGTATTAAAGAAGATTAAGAAAAAAAATGATTTAAGGAAGTTGTTATTTAAATCAAAAAAGCCCAATTGCAAATAAAAGGATTTTGTAAAAAATGTTTTGAATTGTTCTAAGAGTAGATTGTTAAAAATAACTAAAGATGAACACTGAGGCAAAACCAAGATACCATCACTAAAATAAAATCTTTCTTATTCACAAACTTTATTACAATCTAATGTGAAATATACCAGTTTGGTACTGCTTGGTTAAAACTGAAAGAATTTTCTGAGGTGAAAACTATTATGCTATACATAGGAAAACTAATGACCAAAACAATTATATCTGCAATCAGATTTTATGACCTCAAAGGAATGTTACTTTAAATTTTTCATTTCGATCATATTAACAACAGAACTCAAAATTAAGTATTAAAAACCTATAGAAAAAAGACATCTATTTTTTTAATTTGATATTTTTGGTCTGTAACTAAATAGCGTATTGTTACATTTAAGATTGAAATTTAAAAGTATTAATTCTCTACCCTTGTTTGTACTTATAAAATGTTATGACCATCAGGAAGAATTTGAGAGTAGATAGCTTTGTGGTGTAGTAGGTTACTTCTTGCCAGCCATGTATCTTTGCATATCAGGTTAAGGACTGTATTTTTTCTTTAAGTCAATAGTTTTCAAGCATTTATTTTTCATAAAATCATGTCTGTGTGTGTGTGTAAATATTACCACAGTTTGTTAACATAACCTGGCTGGGAACACTTTGTTAAAACTCTTGGTGAAAGCTCTCCTGCTATGACTTTGGTTTCTCAAGTTGGAAACAAAGTCTATCTTCTCTGTTATTTCAGATCTTATCATTATAATATTCAGATTTTGTCAAAATATACCTTCCATTGTTACCTTTCCTAGTGGGTTTGGAGGCATCTTTGCAAAGAGCAGTCTTCTCAGTCTTCTGTGTTGGCATCTTGATCATTTGTGTGGCCAAATGGAGACTGTGTGGATGCTCTTAACTATATGAAAGAAGTTGCTGCCTGAGTGTTATTATATACCTGAGTGAGTGTGTGTGTGTGTGTGTTTTGATGGCATCATAAATCACTTCTTATCATCGTAAGTAGTAAGCACATTTACATTAAGTGCAGACTGTTTTTCCTTAGCAAGAAAGCAGTTTAAATTAGAGCTCTGGTTCTCTCAGATCTTTTATGAATTTCACTGCAAATTCTTATCCACACATGCTTAGTTCTGAAACACTTGCTATGAAGTGGAGGAAGAGACACTTTTAGAAGGTAAAGAGGTTTTCCAGCAGTTTATACACGAAATGAATTGCACTCCCTCGTGTCATCCATAATTGAAGAGCAGAGAAAATTTAGAGCAGCAACTTAAGTAAAAATGCTACTATCATACAGACTACAAAGACCGTGTAAAGACAGGAGAAATCAAGTAACAATCTTATGGGAAGTTCAAGTAAATTGATGCCTAAATGATATACATGTTTTGCAGTGATAAACTTGTTTGAGGTCTATGCAATTTTTTTTTTTTACCTTAAAAAAGCTCCTCACTTGTACCTAGATCATCTCAATGATGAACTAAAATTGTAATTTCATGTTGATGCAAAATGCCTTTCATCTCCAATTGCTATAACAATGTAAGGTAAAGGAAAACAGAAGAAAAGGATCAGGATTACTGAATCAAGCAGAAAACTTTTTACCATTTGCTGATAATATTTATAGGCAGAGATAAGTTAATGAAAATATGCAGCATATTTAACAGAGAGTATAAAATCTAAGAAAAATTTAAATTCTTGGGAGATATAAATGCAATGTTTTTGAAACCTACTGTCGAAAGTTGAGTAGAATCAGTCAAATTTAATTTTAAAAAAAATGTCTATATAAGATACCTGTGTAAAAGATTCCTTTGGCATTTGAAGTGAGTTAGGAATTCAATCAGTATTGTCCACGTACCAGATCAGGTTCAGCAAACTCAAGTTTGTCCTCTCCAGTTTCTATAGATAGAGTACAAAGGATACAGGCCAATCTTCCCAGTGTGTGAATGAGACGGTCTTGAGCAAGCAATGTCTACTCTTCTAAATAATTTCCAGTCTTGCCCTCCATCTATAAATAATCACCTGTCCTAGTCTAAGCCCAATTTTTCAAATTTGAATTGCATACTTATATACATAAAACAGATATCTATTGATAAGCCCAGACCCTAATTATAGAAGTCACCATAACTGTTTCATCTGTTGTATATTTTTAATCAAAAGAAATCTGAATCAAAACAATTCTCCATTGTCTCATACAACGCTGACAATGCTGGTGGCCATTTCATCTTGTTGATGCATCATTTTATGGAATTTTTAAGAAAACTTGAACTATGTCCTATAAAATATGGGACAGGATTTTTCAGGTTTCTGATGAATAAAATGTGTTTTATTGCCTAGATGTGCAGTCTTGTAGGATATTAATATATTTCTCTTTTGAAAATAATCTTCATAGCAACCTAGGGGGCAAGCTGTCAGCTTTGAGAACTTCAGGAGCTAAAGATTATTAAAAGTTGCTTATAAAGATAAAATGTGACTCCAGGGGATATTTATTTTTTATGTCATTAAAATCTATGCTTCTTTGAAAGCAATAATAGTGATCACTCACATGAAAAACATGAATTAACTTTATATTAAACTTTTGCCCAAAATACACTGCTGAACAGATTCTATTGGGATTTTGACACTTTATATTTCTCAACATATAGTGGACTACCAAAACAATAATAGTGAAAATCTGTGTTTGAATACAAATGACTCCCTACAAGGCCTAGTTTGATTATTCATGGAATTAACTATTTGCCTGCTCAGTGCAGTTTCTGTGGTTTGGAATAACAGTTAATATTGAAAAGACTGAGGCACATTTAAAAAGTAGCATGTTTAATAATTCAAACTAATTTCATCCCACAAAGAATCAGAGAGAAAATATTGTGGAAGACAATGCCTTCTTCCTTCTCCCTTTCTGGTCATCTTTTAAGAAACTCTTCTCCAATAGATATATTTTATTGTCATTTTCCAAACCCAGAACAATAAATTTGGAATGTATCATAGGAGCCACTAATATTTTTAAACTAGAAGCTCCAATTTTATCACGTTGCCCAAGCTGTTTTCAACCAGGAAACTAAGAAGTTACCCTAATGGTGGAATTGTTTGAGACTAGCCTCTTCTCAGTGAAAGTGAAAGTCTCTCAGTCGTGTCTGACTCTTTGCGACCCCATGGACTGTACAGTCCATGGAATTCTCCAAGCCAGAATACTGGAGTGGGTAGCCGTTCCCTTCTCCAGGGGAATCTTCCCAACCCAGGGATCAAACTCAGGTCTCCTGCATTGCAGGCCGATTCTTTACCAGCTGAGCCACCAGGGAAGCCCAGCCTCTTCTCTAGAACCTCAAAATTGCTTTGAAGTATAGAATATTTTGCCTTCTTTCCAATTGCAATGGCTACATATCTCTATAGAAAAAATACTGCACAGCCCAGTGGTTTTCACTCTCCCAACAGTTTCCAGTATTGTCAGCCATATGCACATTTTTATGCAAGGGATTCCCCAGAACCATTCCCCGAATTCTGCATGACTGAATCACCTAATGAACAACTCCCCACCTCCCCTTCTCCCAGGCCCTTACAACCACCATTCAACTTTGTTTCTGCGTGCTGGACTAATTTATCTAAAATAAGGGGAATTATGCCATGTTTATCTTTTGGTGATTGGCTTACTTCACTTAGCGTTATATCCTCAAGGTTCATTCATGTGGTAGGCTATGACAGGGTTTTCTTCTTCTCTTGAGACTGAATAATACTGCATTGTATTTATATACTATATTTTTTTAGCTATTCATCTGTCAGTGGACATTTAGGCTACTTCCTTCTCTTGGCTATTGTGAACAATTCTCTTCATGTAATTTTAAATTCAGTTGGAAATTGTAAATTGCTCCATCTCCAATCTGTCTCATATTGTTACTTTGCTTTCCTTTTTTTAGTTTTCAGCAAAGTTGTTGAAAATGTGCATATGTACTGATTTAATGTTGACTATATTTTTCTTGCTCAGTGCAGACACATAGATAACAATAAGATAGTCCTGTTCAAGATGAAATAGCATGGTGATTTGATAAATAATGAAATGCTATTGTCATTGCAGGATGAGTCTGCTCCAACAGACAAACAGTGTAAACCGGAGGCAGCCCAGGGCACTTACTCAACCTCAGCTGTTTCAGGCTCCCAGGAGGTGTTGTACATCAACGGAAATGGGACCTACAGTTACCATAGTTACAGAGGGCTCGGAGGGGGACTGCTAAATCTCAATGATGCATCTAGCAGTGGTGAGTCTTTATTACATATTATGTTTTTCTGTCAATTTGTGGGTATTAAATTTCCTAAACTTGAGAGAAAAAAATGGAATGAAGTGTTATAAGCAATAGTCAGTGCCAATCTGCTGAAAAACAAGACCATTTAACACATAATGTCCACCTGCCTACAAGGACATCTCCCTCTTCCGTTGCTGTTTCTATGTGTAGCAGCACTATTAAGGAACTGAACAATTGCTGTTTTAAACTCAAAAATCTCAACTAGGGAAATAGCAATTTTTTTTAATGAAATAGTCGCATATTCTTTCCGTGAAGCTGTAATGTACTACTCGTCAAAAATAATGACACATTTTCTCAATGTTCAAAGAGGTTTTTAATTTGGAAAATTTGAGGTACCGGGAACTTTATTGATTTATTGAAACATACACAGTTTTTTTAAGTAAGAAGATACAAACTGAAACAACACCCAGAAACAAACCATGGATCTCTAACCAAAAGCTTGTCAATGACAATGGTGTGTTCCACCAGCAGTGGTAAATTTTTAGGAATTTTTTGCTCCTTATATACCAGAATAAATTCCACATGTGTAATATAAAGTCATACATCTATTAGGAATAATACACATGGGTGAATCTCCTATCACTGGGTTGTAGGAAAAGTTTTCCTAAACCATAAAATCCAGTTTTATAAACTGTAAAACTACTTAAAATCCAGGGAAAAATATGTTCCATCATACACACACACACAACAAAATACATAAAGTAAAAATCAAATGATAAACTGCAAGATTACTAGCTACCTATACTACAAAGAGTTAATAGGCCAATACGTGAAGGTCTTCTAAAAAGAAAGAAATACTCAAAACTATGTATTTAATATATAAAGCTATAAATATGAACATGCAATTCTCATAGAAAGCAATGCAAATGATCTTAAATCCAGGTATAGCTACTCAAACTCACTCACTTTTAGTAAGAGAGATGCAGCTTCTATCTGTCAGATTAACAAAAGTCCAAATACTTACAGAATATTTCTTTGACTAGGCTGTGGGAAATGTGTATATTTGCCTGTAGAAATCCAAAAACTTGGAGTAAACTTGACAATATCTGACAAAATTAAATATTCATTTGCCATTTGACCCAGCAATTTCTTTAGGAATCTCTTGTTAGCAGTTTATCTCAAAGACACACTGGCAAAAATACAAGACATATGCACTTGGCTATTTATTTGTTGCAGTGTTATTTATAAATGCACAAAAAAAGGTTACCAATAAAAGTGTCCATCAAGAGATGGCTAGTCGATTCAATTATACTGCATCCACATAAGAAAGTAACCTTAAGTTATAAAAAGTAAAGAAAAATATCTTTATATACTCTCAATATTGAAAAGTATTTATAGTATGCTAACATTAAAGAATATATATATATATATACACACACATAGAGAGAGACACACACACCAGAATGGAAAATGAACAGAATAAAGAAAGGACTATAAGCCAGAATTATTCTCTGATTACAGTTGGTTGTGGTTTTTTCTTTCTTTTTTTTTTTTTTTTGGTAATTTTAAACATTTTATTTTGTATTGGGGTATAGCCAATTGACAATGTTGTGGTAGTTTCAGGTGAACAGTGAGTGTACTCAGCCATACATATACATTGAAGAGAATGGATACATGTATATGTATGAATGAGTACACTTGGTTTTTATACTTGGTTTTTTAAATTTAACTGAAACAATTTACATAATTATGGAACAATCTGATCTGAAGAATCCCTAGTATTGAAAGAAAAATTATGCAAATGAACTTTATCTGTTTAATAAGTGGTTGACATAACCCCATAGAGAGGAACTTCTCCAAGTGATCTCAACAGTCATAATTTGATGCCACAGTGTGAAAGCTTATGATAAAACCTTAAACTATTTTCAGTAATCATATTATTATTTTGGAACTGTTGTCTGTGTACTATAGTTTAGAACAAATTTGTAATTATGTTGGTGTCAGTGCAAGATGGAATTTTCAGCAGGGGGCAAAGTAGACACAGATGTGAAATCAATAAGTTGAAGCAAAAACTCCATAATTTTGTAGTTGAATTGGTAGTATCACTGAGAGCTCAGTGTAGTTTGGTTTTAAAAGAAAAACATACTTCCTATCTTTTCCGCTGAAAATGTGTGGAAACAAACACCAGTTTGAAATTTTGAATTTAGGGCTGGTGAGTTTTTAATATATTGGGGAGGTAATTGTATTATTATAATACTATCAAATGGTTATATACTCTGGAAAATTACCTATCTTTACAATACTAGAAATATGCTCCCAGTGTCTCCTGGAGTGATTCTGCTAGAAGGCTGGGGCTCTTTGGTCTGCCTTAGAATTAAAAGTCCTCTAAGGACAGAGTCACTGAACACTAGTCTGTATCAACTGACCTCCAGCTCAAAAGAGCAGTGCCTGAAGTGGAAGAGAAAAAGAAAGCAGCTTATTTTGGGGGGAAAAAAAGTTTCAAGTGTATATGCATCTTTTCAAAATCCAACTAGTAAGCCTTCTTAGCTGTTTTCAATGTTTATTATTATTTGAACAACAAATCAGCAGGAAAGGGGAAGTCTAAGGCCAGAAGTGGAAAACATAAACAAAAGGTAAGCCTTCTTTTAGCCTATAAAGCTAGAAACAGGTACACGTCTTTTTAAATGTTTTACATAGCAAGTAAAAACTGATAGGTAGCTCAGAACTTAACCACCAAATCAAAAAATTACCGGGAGGCGGGGGAAGTATAGTCACTAAAGATAATAATGACATGATTTTTTGTCTTCTAGATTTAAAAAGCTTGTTCATTTATAAAATTAATTTATTAACATTAATTAATAACAATAACTACCACTTTTGAATCATTATGGTGTTTCCATGTAGTCTCTGTTTAATCCTTATACAGTCCTATGAAATATATTCTGCAATTTGGGGGAAATGTTTTATAAAACTGAATTTGCCCCCACTTGAAAAAATCATGCCTAGGTACTACTTCCTTTTTTTCTAACGTGATTGAAACCTATTTTGTGAGGCCCAGAGAAGATGAGTGACTTGCCCCAAATCCCTCCTTAATAAGGGAAGGGAAGGGGCCAGGATTTGACAATCCTTCTGACATCAGAGGCCACAATGTAAACCACTGAGCTGGCAATCTATAATGGAATATAATGGAAGCAAGTAAGGAAGTAAGTGACAGCCCCTGGTAAACACTAATCTACTTTCTCTGGAAACTCTCGCAGCCTGGAAATTTCATATAAATGAATGAATCAGTAATACAATATGTGGTCTTTTGTGTCTGGCTTCTTTCACTTAGATGCTGTTGTCAAGGTACATCTATGTTATAGCATGTATCACTGCTTCTTTTTTTATTGCCAACTGATGTTCCATTCTGTGGATATGTCGTATTTTTGTTTAGCAATATATCAATTATTCAGTTCAATTGATGGGCACTTGGTGTTTTCCACTTTGGGGTTACTATGAATAATGCTGTTATACACATTTACATAAAACTTTGTGTATATATGCTATCAGTTATTTGGGGGAATACCTGAGAGTGGAATTGCTGATTCATACATGTGGTCCATGTTTAACATTTTAAAGAAATTACAGACTGAGCATGGGCTCTTTCAATTTTTAGAATGTCTCTCAACAAGTCTTACAGTATTTACAATACAAACTACAAACTTTGTACTCCTTTCATTAATTCTATTGCTAACTGTTCCCCTTTGTGATGCTGTTATAGAAGGAATGTTTTCCTTAAAACATTATTTTATATATTTTCTATTGTTTTGGAATAGTCTGTGAAGTAGTGATATTAATTCTTTAAGTATTTGGTAGAATTTGATGATATCTGTGCCTGGGCTTTTCTGGAAGGATTTTGTTTCCTGAATCAATCTCTCTTTACTTGTTAGAGGGCTACTTATATTGTCTCTTTCTTCTTTAAACTGCAATTAGGTAGTTTGTATATTTGCAGGAGTTGATCCGTTCACCAGAATTATCTAATTTATTGATACAAGTGTTCATAGTTTTCTTTCATAAACCTTTTTATTTTTGTAAGGTCAGTAGTGATGCTCCTGATGTCATTTCTGATTCAAGTTATCTAAGTGTTCTCTTTCTTCTTGGTGATTCTTTGTAAAGGTTTTGTCAGTTTTCTCGATCGTTTCAAAGAGCATTTTGTTTCATTGATTTTCTTTATGGCTTTTCTATTCTCTATTTCACTGATTTCTACTCCCCTATTTATTATTTCCTTCACTTTGCTTACAGTAAATTTAGTTTGCTCTTTGTTTCCAATGTCTTAACCTGAAAAGTTAAGACATTTATTTGAAGTTTGTTTTTTTTTTTGATCTTTTTGAATATAGGCATTTGAAAGTGAAAGTAAGTTGCTCAGTCGTGTCTGACTCTCTGCGATCCCATGAACTGTAGCCTGCCCAGTTCCTCTGTCCATGGAATTCTCCAGGCAAGAGTACTGGAGTGGGTTACAGCTATAAATTTCCTTCTAGGCACTGCCTTATCTGTATTACAAAAGTTTTGGTATGTTGTGCTTTTGCTTTCATTCACCTCAAAGTATATTGTAATTTCCTGTATCATTTCTTCTTTGATCCATTGATTCTTTACAAATATGTTGTTTAGTTGCCACGTAATTGTGAATTTCCCAAATTTCTTTCTGGTGATGACTTTGAAAAATTTCAGTCCTTTCAAGTTTATTGATGCTGGCTTAATGACCCAGATTATGGTCTATCCTGGAGAATGTTCCACATATTCCTGATAAGTATGTATATTCTACCATTGGTAGTAGGATATTTTGTAAATATGTAGTAGGCCTAGTTGGGTTACAGTGTTGAAGTCTTCTATATTCTTGTTGATCATCTGCCTAGTTTTTATATCCATTATTGAAAAAACAGTATTGAGATCTCCAACTACTGTCATTGAATTATTTATTTTTGCCTTCAATTCTGCCACTTCTGTCTCATTCATTTGTCACTCAGTCATTATGTACATACATTGTTTATACTGCTTCCCAGGTGGCTCAGTGGTAAATTCTGCTTGCCAATGCAGGAGACACAGGTTGGATCCCTGGGTGGGGAAGAAGGAGAAGGAAATGGAAACCCACTCCACTATTCTTGCCTGGGAAATCCCATGGACAGAGGAGCCGGGTGGGCTACAGTCCATAGGGTCTCAAAGAGTTGGACACGACTGACACACACACACACACACACATTGTTTATATTATTATATCTTTTTGACAGACTGATGCTTTGTCATTGTAAAATATTCCCCTTTTTATCTAAAAACTTTATAAAAGTCTATTTTGCCTAATATTAATTACTGATGTAATATCAGGAAAAGAGAATGGTAACTTAGATTATCATGGTGATACTAAAAATGAAGAGAAGTGGCCAAAGCTTTGGACATGGAAATGACATATAGAAGAATATAGAACAAACGTTTACCTCTACTCAAACACAACCAAAATAATTTATCTTTACTCCCTAAGTGTCAAAATAATTGTGGGAGCCCAATGCCAAATGAAAATGTGGAGCCTCGTATTTAAGAATGAAGAATTTCAAGACGGTAACAGCACAGCATTGAGCAAAGCATGAGACAATTTTGAGCACAGTCCTGTGGGACTATATATTTCCTGTCCCATTTTGTTCCTTTGATTTATTCAGCAAGTTGGAGGAAGCATCATGTTTTCATAAAAAAGGCAGGGAGCTACTGGTAAAGAGAAAGATACTATATACAGTGAGGGAAAAGATTCAAGACACAAGTGAGAATATTTTTAGAGAGTTTTTTTGAGAAGAGAGAACTTGGGAGGAACTGCTTGCCTTCTACCCATTCTCCACAGAGAAATTAGGGTGATCTTTAAGGGAAGGAAAACCTGAGCACATCACTTCGATATCTAAAACCCTTAGATAGGCTCTCATTGTTCTTAGAAAAATGATATTAGCTAGCTCTTCATGCCTCAGGGTCCTCCCTCCTCAAGTTTTTTTGATCATTTTTTACTCCCACATGTCTCATTTATTGCTCATTTTTAAAATCCTGAACTCTGCAGGTCTAGATCAGGTAGAGTCATAACTCTTAATAGAATCCTGAGTTTGTCCCTCGAAGCATGTACCACAGAGCACATAAACATATACATACATGTGTAATCACAATATGCTGTTATTAAAACCCCAGTTGGATTGTTCGGTGATGGTCAAAAGCCACAAAGGAAATCTGCTATAGGTTCCAGGTATGCAGCCATACAAGCAAGCAGTTCTGTTCAGTTCAGTTCAGTTCAGTCACTCAGTCGTGTTTGACTCTTTGAAGCCCCAGGGTCTGTTCTTTTAGAAAGCAGTTTTATTAGAAAATGATTTCCATAAATTTGCCACTTGAATATAGATACTATGGTGCTACGATGAGGTTATCAGTTCAGTTGCTCAGTCGTGTCTGACTCTTTGCAACCCCACGGACCGCAGCACGCCAGGCCTCAACTCCCACGCCATCAACCCCTGGAACTTGCTCAAACCAATGTCCATCGAGTCAGTGATGCCATCCAACCATTTCATCCTCTGTCATCCCCTTCTCCTCCTGCCTTCAATCTTTCCCAGAATCAGGGTCTTTTCAGATGAATCAGTTCTTTGCATCAGGTGGCCAAAGAATTGGAGCTTCAGCATCAGTCCTTCCAATGAATATTCAGGACTGATTTTCTTTAGAATTGACTAGTTGGATCTCCTTGCAGTCCAATGGACTCTCAAGAGTCTTTCCTAACACTTCAGTTCAAAAGCATCAATTCTTCGGCACTCAGCTTTCTTTATGGTCCAACTTTCACATCCATACATGCCTACCATAGCTTTGACTGGACGGACCTTTGTTGGCAAAGTAATGCCTCTGCTTTTTAATATGCTGTCTAGGTTGGTCATAACTTTTCTTCCAAGGAGCAAGTATCTTTTAATTTCAGGCATGCAGTCACCATCTGCAGTGATTTTGGAGCCCAAGAAAATAAATTCTGTCACTGTTTCCATAGTTTCCCCATCTATTTGCCATGAAGTGATGGGACTGGATTCCATGATCTTCATTTTTTTTGCCTGCTGAGTTTTAAGCCAGTTTTTTTTACTCTCCTCTTTCACTTTCATAAGAGGCTCTTTAGTTCCTCTTTCCTTTATGCTATAAGGATGGTGTTATCTGCATATCCGTGGTTAATGATATTTCTCCTGGCAATCTTGATTCCAGTTTGTGCTTCACACAGCCTGGCATTTTGCAAGATGTACCCTGCATATAAGTTAAATACTCAGGTTGACAATATACATCCTTTCCCAATTTGCAACCAGCCTGTTATTCCATGTCCAGTTCTGACTGTTGCCTCTTGACCTGCATACAGATTTCTCAGGAGGCAGGTAAGGTAGTCTGGTATTCCCATCTCTTGAAGAATTTTCCAGTTTGTTGTGATCCACACAGTCAAAGGCTTTGGCTTAGTCAATAAAGCAGAAGTAGATATTTTTCTGGAAGTCTCTTGCTTTTTCTATGTTTGCAATTTTATCTCTGGTTCCTTTGCCTTTTCTAAATCCAGTTTGAACAACTAACTTTTCTTTAAGTCTCCCCACAGAAAAAACTTTACCACCATAGAATGATAAAATCTGAATAGACTTGAGAAATAATTTGATAACCACCTCCTTATTATTTAGGGGCTATTAAGAAAGAAACAAGCTAGGAAAGATAGGTGACTTGCTCAAGGCACCATACATGTTGACTTTTTGGGTATTTAGTTAATACATCTTTTGATTTTTTGTATGATGAGATAAAATTCTCTTTGAAAAGTGAAAGTGTTAGTCGTTCAGTTGTGTCGACTCTTTGCAACCTCAAGGACTGTAGTCTGCCAGTCTCTGACCATGGAATTCTCCAGTCAAGGATACTAGACTGGGTTGCCATGCCCTCCTCCAGTGGATCTTCCAAACGCAGAGATCAAACCCAGGTCTCCCGCATTGCAGGCAGATTCCTAGCTGTATGAGCCACCAGGGAAGCCCCAAAAGTCTCTTTAGAATATAGCAAAGAACAACTTTGAACAATTCAGACTGTGTGTTACTGAGAAGAAACAAGAGTAGCAGAATAATCAGAATGGCCTGCAGCAAAAATGAGATGGCTTCCTTTGAGCCTTGGCCTTGGCCTGAGCATAACTGAGTGAGGGGAGCAAAGACTAGTCTAGACTTTAGACTTAAATAGCTTTAGACTTAAATCAAAAAGAGTTACTCTAGCTCACATTTGACAAAGGTCTCTAGCTATAGTGACGATAGCAAAGCAAATGGTTGATTTCATGTTGTGAAGGAACTTTAAATAACATTTCTTCTCAAAAACACATTCTACCTGTAACCCTGGTATTGGCTACTGCTGCTTTTATTTTGTATAGTTTTTGCTTGTTTTAACCACAGGAGGGCACCAAGATTGATCAGAGCTGAAAATACCTTTATTTGGGGACTTTCTTCATAAATTCTGGGAACCCCATGCATTCTGACTTTTAAAACGGTATTATCTTTAGCTTGTTTTTTTCATTTGTACGACATCAGAATAGTCATTCCCTGTAACAGATTTGGAACTGTGGAGAAAGAAACTACATACATATACATAAATCTTGAGATCTAAAAAGGCGTAGCAGCAAATTAGCATTATATGAGATGCCAACATCATATCTGATGGCTGACAACTCCAGTTAATCTAAGTTTGAGAATACTTAATTTTAGAATTTGTAGAGATCCTCCAAAATGTATGGAAGGAAGCAACAGCTTTCAAGAGACCAAGTTGAACTAGCTATACATCTGACTTAATTTATAAAGGAGAAGACGACCATCAGAATTCAAACCATTAACGGAGAAACTGGGAGGTAATTTGAGTTGGTAGCATAAATAGGATGGCAGAGTTTAAAAGAGATACAATATCTGCAGAACGTGTATTTATTTGGAGTATAAATACTCTATGGTGTTGAATTAGTCTCCTCTGTACAGTGAAGTGAATCAGCTGTATGTGTACATATATCCCCTCCATCTTGGACCTCCCACCCATCTAGGTCATCACAGAGCTCTGAGCTGAGCTCCCTGTGCTACACAGAAAGTTCCCAATAGGTACCTGTTTTAGCCATGGTAGAGTATATGTATCAATCCAGTCTTCCAATTCAAATGTAATAGGAACATAAACCCTACAGATTATATACTATGTTCAAGAAGAATGTAAAGGCCAAAGAATGAAAAGGATACTTTTAACAATATTTAGATTTAATTTAACAAGTATTTTTGGATTCTCATGTTCAGTTCACTGTATTAAGTGTTTTATTTGCTTGGACTGCTAGAACAAAAATTCCGAAGACTGGGTAGCTTAAACAACAATTTATTTCTCACAGTTCTGCAGGCTGTGCAGTCCAGGCTTAAGGTGCTGGTATGTTTGGTGTCTGGTGAGAGCCTGCTTTCTGGTCCACAGAGGCCCATCTTTTCACTGTGCCCCTTTCACATAGTGGAGGGATGAGGGAGCTCTCTGAGGTCTTTTCCTTATAAGGGCACCAAGTCCATTCATGAGGCCTCTGCCCTTGTGACCTAATCCATTCCCAAAGGCCCCACCATCTACTACCATCACTTGTGATTTCAGCAGATGAATTTGGCAGGGAGGAGAATGCAAACATGCCATCTATAGCAGGTACATTAAGAGAAAAAAAAAGTTGAATGAGGCAGAATCTCTGACGTTAAGATCAAAAAGATAAAACATTCCCCTTCCTCCTGTCTGAATGTCAAAATTCTTTAGGACTAATTCATTTTTTATAGAAACCCATTTTTATTATGGTGAAATTCACATAAGATTAACTATTTTTAAAATTAATTTTTATTGGAGTATAGTTGCTTTACAATATTGTGTTAGTTTCTACTGTACAGCAAAGTGAACCAGCCACACATATACATATATCACCTCCCTTTTGGATTTCCTTCTGATTCAGGTCACTTTGGTGCTTTAAGTAGAGTTCCCTGTGCTATACAGTATGTTGCCATTAGTTATCTATTTTATACTTGGTATCAATCGTGTATGCTTGTCAATCCCAATCTCTCAATTCCTCTTGCCCGCTCATCCCCTTTACCCCTTGCTATCCACATATTTATTTTCTACCCCTGTGTCTCTATTTCTGCTTTGCAGATAAGATCATCTGTACCATTTTGCTAGATTCCACATGTATGCATTAGTATACAATATTTGTTTTTCTCTGACTGACTTCTCCCTGTATGACACTCTCTAGGTCTATCCATGTTTCTGCAAATGACCCAAATTTAAATCGTACTTCCTCTGTGAAACTTGACTCTCCCTCGCCACTTTTCCACCCTTTGGAAGATTAATCACTCTCCTGCCTTTATCCTAGCACTTATCTCACTGAATTGTGACATACTCACTCCTGGAAAGCAAGAACTGTCCACTATTACATCCCTTGAATAAGGCCAGAAATATAGTAAGTGTTCAATCATATTGGGTTAATTAATGAATAAATTTTAAAAATAGAATATTTAGTTCCAAAATCAAAAAAAAAGTACAGAGAATTATTGATGTGTATTGGATGTAGGCTGAAGGATTTATCTTAGATAAAGCAAAATGGCTGAAATTGAGAATTCTGGGGTCAAAGAGGAAGACTTCAAAGATTCTATAAACCCCTGCTTAAGTTTGAATAGAAATAGGAAAATCGTGCCCATGTTGGAGACTTCGTAGCATGGAAAAGGGTGCACTTCAAATCCTCTGTTAGCCAACCTCCGTTTGTTTAGAGCTGGCAAGGGTCTGCACCCAACAATCCGGATTTTCAACTTGGACTGTTATCAAAATGACAGCAGTTACAATTTTTATAAAGAACTTATTCAAATCATCCCACTGAAATGAGAAGCAAGCAAGCAGCCAATCCTCACTGATTATTCTAAATTATATGCATAATGCAATCAAAGGAGTGCTTCTGTTCATTTACTGTCTTCACCCCTCATCAACCATTTACTCTTTAATCCACTATAATTGATTTATGCCCCACATTTTGCTAAAACTGGTCAGGTTAAGTCTATCAGTGATTCCACTTATTGCCACACTAAAAATACTTTTTGCCCTTGATCTTACCAGATGTCTTGGGTAATATTTTAATGTGTTGATGACTAGAGCATTGAAATATCCACTCTCTTCGCTTCCACGTCACCTTGTGTGCTTAGTCTCTCAGTCGTGTCCGATTCAGGCTCCTCTGTTGGTGGGGATTCTCCAGGCAAGAATACTGGAGTGGGTTGCCATGCCCTGGTTCTCTCGGGACTCTTCTCAACCCAGGGATCGAAACCAGGTCTCCCGAATTGCAGGCAGATTCTTTACCGTCTGACCCCCATGTCACCTAATCACCATATAATTCTTCTCCTGTTGCCTTAAGCCTTTTGCCTCAATCCATACCCTTCCCTGCTGGAATTCTCCTAGCATCCTGCTCTAGTCCCTTTAATCCTGCACACTGCTCAAAGGAGAGCCCACGAGATCTCATGGTTTCAACTTCAGAATGTGCCCAAACTTGCATAATCTCCCCCATGCTTTGCTTTGAGCTTCATATTTTATATGCAATTGTCTACCATGTTGCATGATCCAGGCATCCCAAGAAACTTCATTTTTAATTAAGAGTGAAACATTCACCCACACAGATATTATTGCCTGTTTCTGGGGTTATCTTACACAGAAATGCCCTCCCTGACACCTGATCTATATCAGCTATTACCTTATCTTGATTATTTTCTGGTTGTCTCACCCATTAACTTTTCTTCCTAATGTATAGTAAATGAATAACTCAGTCAGAAAAGTCATTTCAATAAAACATTGTGTGTTTTTAGAGTACTTAATTAAATTTAATTGAGTATGGGGGAAATCAGTTGTAGTTGGGGATATCTTCTAATAGTTTGTTCTCTTTTTCTCCTAATACTTGAAAGAGCACAATATCAAAGGAAAGTATTTCATATCAAACATTGGAGACACATATTTTGAAAAATTCATGTAGATTCTGTTTTAAAATATACTAAGTTATCTGATTCAGAAAAGAAATGTTTACCATAGTTATCTAGGGAACTGTGAAGGTATGGTTTTTACTTTGACCTTACCTTCTTAATAATTTGTTCTGGCTCACTAAAATGTGGAAACAAATAGTGCAAACACATGGATAGAAAACCACCCTGCTCCAGGAGACCAGCTGGGTGTTTCTGGCATGAAAAATACATAATTTTTGTAGATAAACTCTGTGGATAATGATTTTATAGAGTAGCACCTAAAGTAATTCACAGAAGTTAAGCAATTCCCCCTAGGTCATTCACAGGTCCTTTATACAATGGGAAGATCCACATGAAAACATAGTATGTGAAGACAGATAGCTGTGTGATCTAATTGAAGTCAACATAATTGGGATTATGCAGTTATTATCTCAGTAGAGTTCCAATAAACCTCAGTGAGTTGTCAAATCATATTCTACAGAACACAGTGGAAACTTCATTTGTATCTAGAGATTTTTCCATCACTGTGTGCAACTTGTGATTATTCTTAGTAAGTCCATTTCTCCCATTCATGTTCCTTTAATCAGCTGATTTACAAGATTATCTTCACACTTTAAATCCTGATTTGTATCATCATTTTGATTATTTTCCATTTCTTTCAAATATAAGTTTATCGATATCTGTGCTATGCAATATGACAGGCAAGAGCCACATGTGGCTATTGACATTCAAACTAATTAAAATTAACTGAAACTTAAAGTTCAGTTCCTCAGTCACATTAGGAAATATTCTAAGTGTCCAATTGCCAAAGTGGTGAGTGTTACTGTATTGCACAGTGGAGAACATTTCAATCACCAAAGACATTTCTATTGAATAGCACTGATTCTAGGTTTAATTGTCTCACCTACACCGTTATATTGACCCTTGGTTTATTATTTCAGAAAACCTTTTCTACATTTATCCCACTGACTTTTTGCATTTCATCATGTATCATTAATTCTTTAATAAAATAAATAGTGTCAGTCAATGAATAACCTTATAAAAACTTGTCAATTCTTAAATAGTAATACTTATAATTCAAACTGCTCAGCTTTTATTTTATTTTTAATCTGTTTAACATTATCATTTTTATTATAAAAATATTCATGGTTACAGTTTTAAAACTTCAAATAGTGTGGGAATTGTGGGGTGAAATGTAAATGCCCCCATTTATTTCTGCTCACCTTCAGATGAGTATGCCCTTAAGCTTTTAAATACCTTTCCGTTTTTTTTAGCAGTCTGAGCAGAGCTCATAACTTGTAACTGTATTCAGTTTAAGTCTTCTGATTCAGAAAAGAAATGTTTACCATAGTTATCTAGAGAACTGGGAAGGTATGGTTTTTACTTTGACCTTACCTTCTTAATAATTTGTTCTGGCTCACTAGCAACATGGAAGCAAGTAGTGTAAATGCATGGATAGAAAACCACCCTGCTCCAGGAGACCAGGTGGGTGTTTCAGGTGTGAAAAATACATAATTTTTGTAGATAAGCTGTGTAGATAATGATTTTATAGAGTAGTGCCTAAAGTAATTCACAGAGTTAAGCAATTCCCCCTGAGTAATTCATAGGTCCTTTATACAATAGGAGGATCCACATGATAACATAGTGTGTGAAGAAAGACAACTGTGTGATCTAATTGAAGTCAACATAACATAGGTGTTGAAAATCTTTTGGCATAGGCTGGGATTATTTAAAATCAAAGAAAAATTTTAAGATAATCTCATTGTGACAGAATTTGTAATTATGCATTTAGAGACAGCAAGCCTAAACTTCATATATTTGAAATGTGACCACAATTTTGACACAGTTCATTCTGTTTTTCCAGTTCTTCTCCATACTATAATAATAACCTAGAATTCAACTGAGACTGTGGAGAAGGCAATGGCAACCCACTCCAGTACTCTTGCCTGGAAAATCCCATGGACGGAGGAGCCTGGTAGGCTACAGTCTATGGGGTCTCAAAGGGTCAGACACAACTGAGCGACTTCACTTTCACGCACTGGAGAAGGAAATGGCAACCCACTCCAGTATTCTTGCCTGGAGAATCTCAGGGATGGGGAAGCCTGGTGGGCTGCTGTCTCTGGGGTTGCACAGAATCGGACACGACTGAAGCAACTTACCAGCAGCAGCTGCAGCAACTGAGACTGAATGTTTTTGTCCACATATATAATGAGATACAGAGTTTCAGGAAAATTTTGCTTTTTTGTAACTTTTAATGATTGGAATTAAAATAACTTCAGATATGCAGATGACACCACCCTTATGGCAGAAAGTGAAGAAGAACTAAAGAGCCTCTTGATGAAAGTAAAAGAGGAGAGTGAAAAAGTTGGCTTAAAGCTCAACGTTCAGAAAACCAAGACCATGGCATCTGATCCCATCACTTCATGGCAAATAGATGGGGAAACAGTAGAAACATTGGAAAGACTTTATTTTTCTGGGCTCCAAAATCCCTGCAGATGGTGATTGCAGCCATGAAATTAAAAGACGCTTACTCCTTGGAAGGAAAGTTATGACCAACCTAGACAGCATATTAAAAAGCAGAGACTTTACTTTGTCAACAAAGGTCGGTCTAGTCAAGGCTATGGTTTTTCCAGTGGTCACGTATGGATGTGAGAGTTGGACTACAAAGAAAGCTGAGCGCCAAAGAATTGATGCTTTTGAATTGTGGTGTTGGAGAAGACTCTTGAGAGTCCCTTGGGCTGCAAGGAGATCCAGCCTGTCCATCCTAAAGGAAATCAGTCCTGGGTCTTCATTGGTAGGACTGATGTTGAAGCTGAAACTCCAGTGCTTTGGCCACCTGATGCGAAGAGCTGACTCATTTGAAAAGACCCTGATGCTGGGAAAGATTGAGGGCGGGAGGAGAAGGGGACGACAGAGGATGAGATGGCTGGATGGCATCACCAACTCAATGGACATGGGTTTGGGTGGACTCGGGGAGTTGTGATGGACAGGGAGGCCTGGTGTGCTACGATTCATGGGGTTGCAAAGAGTCAGACACGATTGAATGACTGAACTGAACTGAATGATTGGAAATTATATAAACTGTTCTCTGGAAAATGATATGAATTATCTGCGAAATAAATTGAAGCATCTTTCAGTTTATCTTACTGAACCCTCATATATTCCAACAGATTTCTGTAGGTCAGGGAGCCTCAGAGAAAGGGCTCTGAAAAGAGAGGTAAGTGACCCTGTGTTTTCCCTGCACTGCTCAGCACATATAATTGGTTTTACAGCTCTATATTGATCAGGCTTTTCTCACAGAAGCGTCCTGCAAGTCTGTTCTCTACCGTAAAATGGATCTTATGTACTCTTAAAATCCTCTTGAGAATTTTGTGTTTGTGCCTACTCACTGAAGATACGGAAAGAAAGGAAGTCTTCATTAGTATTCTCCGACCTTTCTTCTTGAGTCTGCTGGTGTAACATTCAGGGGCTTTCCAGGTGGCATGAGTTCATTATGGTTGGCTCCAGTTTCTTTTCATAACAACTTCCTTTGAACTTTGACATGTCCTCTGGGAATCCATCTAAATGAACCAGTTAAAATTTCCTGGCCTTGCCAGCCCTCAGCTCCAGGAAGAAGCTCTCTTGGGAAGTTCAGAATGTTCTACTTTTCTAAGAAGTCAGAAATACCATTTTCTATATGGAAATTGAATTAGCCACTTTCCATATTCCTCCTTCCTGGGTTAAGGGTATCGATGCACCTTTCTGAAACAGGCAATGGACTGCTCCCTTAGCCTCCCTAGAGATCTTGAGTCTGCCTAACGACAGGAGGCCAGAGTTGTCTAATTTTTTTTTTCTCTTTCGTGTAAAAAAAAAATTGAAGTTCCAAGTATGAATACAATTAGAATGCTAACGTTTCCTTTTGTGATTTCAAGGCACACAGTCATTTAAAATGACATGTGACTCGACTAATATACAAAAGCTGTTTCTGAAACCCTTTCTCCCATCCATGTACTGTTGCTAGAACTTGTGGAAGTGAATGTGTTTAAATGTGCATTCACACAGTGCAACTTTGCCTCCTGAGTTGCTGTTTGGTCCACCCACTCAAGATTATAAAATTAAATGTGTGATGAGTAACATTCTGACCAACATCTCTGTGGTCACAGGGAGAAAAGTTATTTCTGGTAATTTAAACCATTAGGGAATACAATCCTCTTGAGTATTCAGAACATATCTAAAGGTAGCTTGTATACTACTCTAGCTTTAGTGATTTTTTTTTGGTTCTATATCTGGCAATATAAATTTCTCTTCATTGTTTTTTTGAGGCAGTATTTTTGGCATCATAATGTTCTCTCAGCACAGTCCCTAAAAACATATTTATAAACCCAATGTGTCTTTCAGTTCAGTTCAATTGCTCAGTTGTGTCCAAATCTTTGTGACCCCATGGACTGCAGCATGCCAGGTCTCCTTGTCCATCACCAACTCCTGAAGCTTGCTCAAACTCATGTCCATTGAGTCAGTGATGCCATCCAACCATCTCATCCTCTGTTGTCCCCTTCTTCTCCTGCATTCATCTTTCCCAGCATTAGGGTCTTTTCCAATGAGTCAGTTCTTCACATCAGGTGGCCAAAGTATTGCAGCTTTGGCGTCAGTCCTTCCAACGAGTATTCAGGACTGATTTCCTTTACAAAATTGACTGATCTGATCTCCTTGCAGTCCAGGAGTCTTGAGAGTTCAACATCACGTTCAAAAATCTCAATTCTTCAGCACTCAGCTTTCTTTATCGTCCAACTCTCACATCCATACATGACTCCTGGAAAAACCATAGCTTTGATTAGATGGACCTTTATTGGCAAAGTAATGTCTCTGCTTTTTAATACACTGTCAAGGTTTGTCATAGCTTTTCTTCCAAGGAGCAAGGTCTTTTAATTTCATGGCTGCAGTCATCATTTGCAGTGATTTTGGAGCCCAAGAAAATAAAGTCTGTCACCGTTTCCATTGTTTCCCCATCTATTTGCCATGAAGTGATGGGACCGGATGCCATGATCTTCGTTTTTTGAATGTTGAATTTTAAGCCAGCTTTTTACTCTCCTCTTTCACTTTCATCAAGAGGCTCTTCAGTTGCTCTTCACTTTCTGCCATAAGGATGGTGTCATCTGCATATCTAAGGTTATTGATATTTCTCTTGGCAATCTTGATTCCAGTCTGCACTTGATCCAGCCTGGCATTTCACATGATGTACCCTGCATATAAGTTAAATAAGCAGGATGACCATATACAGCCTTGATATACTCCTTTCTTGATTTGGAACCAGTCTGTTGTTCCATGTCCAGTTCTAATTGTTTCTTGTTGACCTGCATACAGATTTCTCAGAAGGCAGGTAAGGTGGTCTGGTACTCCCATTTCTTGAAGAATTTTCCACAGTTTGTTGTGATCCACACAGTCAAAGGCTTTGGCATAGTCAATAAAGCAGAAATAGAAGTTTTTCTGGAACTCTCTTGCTTTTTCTACAATCCAACAGATGTTGACAATTTGATCTCTGGTTCCTCTGCCTTTTCTAAATCCAGCTTGAACACCTGAAAGTTCTCAGTTCACCTGTTGTTGGAGCCTCGTTTGGAGAGTTTTAAACATCAATTTGCTAGCGTGTGAGATGAGTGCAATTGTGCGGTAGTTTGAACATTCTTTGGCATTGCCTTTCTTTGGGATTGGAATGAAAACTGACCTTTTCCAGTCCTGTGACCACTGCTGAGTTTTCCAAATTTGCTGGTGTATTGTGTGTGGCACTTTCACAGCATCATCTTTTAGGATTTGAAATAGCTCAACTGGAATTCCATCACCTCCACTAGCTTTGTTCGTAGTGGTGCTTCCTAAGGCCCAGTGTGTGTATAATTATGAGAAAAGCCATACTATGTTTATTTTTGAGTGTGATCTTTCCAAGCAGATACATTCTTGTGTCTTTGTTTTAATATCCTCTTTCATATTGTCATATTCCATAGACTATTCTCCCACTACTCTAATTATGGACTGTTCCCATGATTTCTTCTGTTTCCTATAAAATATTAATTGCTTTAATTGCAACCTAAAAACAAAGGTGAGAAATGGGAAGGATGATATTAACCTCATGGGTTGATTTCATCAATCCCATCTCCCTTTACATACAAAAAGGAATATTTTGTCTAGATTCATAGGAATGGTCCTTTTTAACATTTAAATATCTTGACTGTTGGCAAAGCACATATTTGTCAAGAAATTACTGAAGGAAGGCAGGCACATGTACATGTCTCCAAATACTGCTTCCTAAAATTCTATATTCCTTGAATCTAGATTTCCCTGGTGGCTCAGACAGTAAAGCGCCTGCCTACAATGTGGGAGACCCAGGTTCAATCCCTTGGTCTGGAAGATCCCCTGGAGAAGGAAATGGCAACCCACTCCAGTACTCTTGCCTGGAGAATCCCATGGATGGAGGAGCCTGGTGGGCTACAGTCCATGGGGTCCAAAGAGTCAGACACGACTGAGAAACTTCACTTTCACTTTGAATCTATATTTTTCCCTCCAAGGTTTATTGACTAAAAGGATAATAAAGATAATCTGTCAGTATAAATACTTTGTATGTCACATGATTCTAGGTTTTCTTCATAGTTTCAGATAATTGTGTGTGTGTGTGTGTATATATATGAACATTTTTATTGAGATATAATTGACATATAACATTGGGAAGTTGAAATGATAATATATTTTTCTGACATTCTAGTAATATGAGATCACATTTATTGATTCTCATATATTGAACCATCCTTATATCTCAGGGATAAATACCACTTGGTCATGGTGTATAATTCTGTTAATATGTTGCTGAATTAATTTTACTAATATTTTCTTGTGAATTTTTGCATCTATGTTCATCAGAAATATAGATCTATAATTTTCTTGTATCCTTATCTAGCTTTTGTATCAGGACAGTTCTTACAATTTGATAATGAGTTTGAAGTGTCCCCACCTCTTCAAGTTTTTGGCAAGGTTTAAGATGGATTGGCATACTTTTTTTTAATGTGTGGTAAAATTCACCTATCAAGTCTACTATATTGTTTTGATTACTGTAGCCTTGTGGAATAGTATGAAACCAGTAGTTATGATGCCTCCAGCTTTGTTATTTTTTCATCAAGATTCCTTTCACTATTCAGCATCTTTTGTAGTTCTGTGTAAATTTTAGTATTATTTGTTGTAGTTCTGTGATAAATGTCATGACAGTTTCCATAGGGATTGCATTAAATCTGTAGACTGCTTTGGGTGGTATGAACATTTAGCAATATTAATTCTTCCAGTCAATGAATAGTGCATATCTATTCATTCGCATAATCTTTAATTTCCTTCATCATTGTCTTATAGTTTTCAGAGTATAAGTCATTCATTTCCTTGGTTAAGGTTTTGATTCTGTTTTAAATGGGATTGTTTTCTTGCTTTTTCTTTGATTGCTCATTAGTGTATAGAAAAGCAGCAGATTTCTGTATATTTGTATCCTTCCACTTTACTGAATTCATCTTATTAGTTCTAATAGTTTTTTTGGTGGAAATATTAGAGTTTTCTATAAATAGTATTATGTCATCTTCAAATAGTAACAATTTAGCTTTTCCCTTCCAGTTTGGATGTGTTTTATTTCTTGTTTTATTCCTGTGGGTTAGACTTCCAATACTATGTAAAATATGAGTGACAAAAGTGGGGATCCTTGCCTTATTCCTGACTAGAGGAAAGACTTTTGCTGTTGAGTATGATATTAGCTGTGAGATTGTCATAAATAGCATTTATTACATAAGAACTTTTCTCTGTATACCAATTTTGATGAGAGTGTCTATTATGAATAGATGTTGAATTTTGTCAAACACTGTTTCTGTATCTAGGTAAATGATCAAGTGATTTTTATATTTTTTTACATAATGTTTTGTACTACTTTGATTTGGGAATACCGAACCATTCATGCATCACTGGAAAAAAATCCCACTTGGTTATGGTGTATGGTCCTTTTTATATATTGTTTCATTTGATTTGATATTTTGTTGAGGATTTCTGCATCCATATTCATCAGTGATACTGGCCTGTAATTTTCTTTTTGTGGTGTCCTTGTCTGGCTTTGGAATAAGATGATGGTGACCTTATAGAATGAGGTTTGGAGATTTCCTTCCTCTTCAATTTTTTTTTTTAATAATAGTTTGACTTAGATGGATATTAACTTTTCTTTAAATATTTGGTAGAATGTACCTGTGCAGCAGACTGGTCCTGGACTTTTACTATTTGGGATTTGTTTTTATTTAATTTCATTACTAGTAATTGTTCTATATAAATTTTCTATTCATCATTCAGTCTTGGAAGCTTGTACATTTCTAGGAATATACTCATCTTTTAGGTAGTCCATTTGTTGGCATATAGTTATTTATAGTAATCTCTTATGATCCTTTGTTTTTCTGTGCTGTTGATTGCAACTGTTAATATTTCATTTCTGATGCTATTTATTAGGGCCCTCTCTTTTTTTCTTCATGACACTGGCTAAAAATTTATCAATTTTATCTTTTCAAAGAACTAGCTCTTAGTTTCATTGATCTTTTCTAATTTTTTAGGTCTCAATTTTGTTTATTTTTGTTCTGATCATTATTATTTTTCTTTTAACTTGGAGTTTTGCTTTTTTTTCCTCTTTTTCTAATTTCTTCAGATTTAAGATTGGATCAGTTATGTGAGATTTTTCTTGTTTCCTGAGGTAGGCCTGTGTTACTAAAAACTTCCATCATAGAACTGCTTTTACTGCATCCCATAGATTTAGGAATGTTGTGTTTCTACTTTCATCTGTCTCTAGGTTGTTGTTGTTGTTCAGTCACCAGTCATGTCCGACTCTTTGCAACCCCATGGCTTGCAGCAGGCCAGCCCCCTGTCCCTCACCATCTCACAAAGTTTGCCCAAGTTCATGTCCATTGCATTGGTGATGACATCCAGTCATCTCATCCTCTGACGCCCTATTCTCCTCCTGCCCTCAATCTTTCCCAACATCAGGGACTTTTCCAGTGAGTCAGCTGTTTGCATCAGATGACCAAAATACTAAAGTTTCAGCTTCAGTATCAGTCCTTCCAACAAGTATTCAGTGTTGATTTCCTTGCTGTCCAAGGGACTCTCAGGAGTCTTTTCCAGCACCACAGTTTGAAGGGGTCAATTCTTCGGTGCTCTGTGTTCTTTACGGTCCAGCTCTCACAACTGTACGTACCCACTGGGAAGACCACATAGCCTTGATTATACGGACCTTTGTCAGCAGAGTAATGTCTCTGCTTTTCAACACACTGTCTAGGTTTGTTGTATCTTTCCTGACAAGAAGCAAATGTCTTCTGATTTCATAGCTGTAGTCAATATCCACAGTGGGTTTAGAGCCCAAGAAGTGAAAATCGGTCACTACTTCCACCTTTTCCCCCTCTATTTGCCATGCAGTAATGGGGCCGGATGCCATGATCTTAGATTTTTAATAATTAGTTTTACACTGGCTCTTTCACTGTCCTTCTTCACTTTCATCAAGAGGCTTTTTAGTTCCTCTTCACTTTCTGCCTGTTAGAGTGGTATCATCTGCACATCTGACATTATTGATGTTTCTCCTGCCTATCTTGATTCCAGCTTGTAACTCATCCAGCCCAGCATTTTTCTTGATGTGCTCAGCATATAGATTAAACAAACAGGGTGACAGCAGACAGCACTGTCGTACTTCTTTCTCAATCTTGAACCAATCCATTGTTCCATACAGGGTTCAAACTGTTACTTCTTGACCTGCATACAGGTTTCTCAGGAGACAGGTAAGATGGTCTGGTATTCCCATCTCTTTAAGAGCTTTCCACAGCTTATTATGATCCATACAGTCAAAGGCTTTGGCATAGTCAATGAAACAGAGGTAGTTTTTTTTTTTTTTTTAATTCCCTAGCTTTCTGTATGATCCAGCAAATGTTGGCATTTTGATCTCTGGTTCCTCTTCCTTTTCTCAACTCAGCTTGGCCACCTAGAAGTTCTTTGTTCGCGTAATGCTGAAGCCTAGTATGCAAGGTTTTAAGCATGACCTTTACTAGCTTGGGAGATGAGTGCAATTGTCCCATGGTTAGCACTTTCTTTAGTACTACCCTTCTTGGGAACTGGGATGAGGATTTAGAGATGTTGTGTTTCCACTTTGCTTTGTCTCTATGTATCTTTTTTATTTTGTGTTGAATTCAATGACTCATTGATAGTTTAGCAGCATATTGTTTGGCTCCCGGTGTTTGTTTTCCCCAGTTGTTTTTTTCTGGTTGTTAATTTCTACTGCCATTTTGTTGTAGTTGGAAAAGATGTGAGATATCATTTTTATCTGTCTAAATTTTCTGAGGCTCCTATCTGGTTGAGTATGTGATCTACCGAGAGAATGTTCCATGTGCACTTGAAAAGAAAATGTTCCTTGTGCACTGCTGGATAAAATGTTCTATATAAATCTCTAAAGCACAATGGATTAAATAATGTATTTAAAGCCAATGATTCTATATTGATTTTCTGTCTGGATGATATGTCCATTGATGTAAAGTCCTCTTCAATTATTGTGTTATTGTGAATGTCTCCTTTTATGTCTTTCAGTATTTGCTTTATATATTCATGTGTGCCTTTGTTGGGTAAATATATATTTACAAGTGTTCAATCTTCTTGTTGGACTGACTTCATAATTATGTAATGGCTTTTTCTGTGTCTTGTTACAGTTTTTGTTTTAAAATATATTTTCTGATATAAGTGTTGCTACCCCAGTTTTCTTTTTATTTCCATTTGCATCACTTATCTTTATCCATCCCCTTTCAGTCTGTAATTGTCTTTAGATACAAAACAACACTCTTGTAGGCCATATATATATGGATCTTGCTTTTTTATTCATTCTAACATTTGATGTCTTTTGCCTGTAGCATTTAATTCATTTACACATCATTACTGATAGTTATGTACTTATTGAAATTTTGTTGTTTTCTGATTGCTTTTGCAGTCTTTGTTCCTTTCTTCTCTTATTCTTTGTGATTTGATGACTGTTTTTGATGTTATGTTTGGATTCCTTTCTCTTTATTTTTTGTGCATCCATCATAGATTTTTGGTCTATAGTTTCCATTAGCTTTATCTGTAATAATGTAGATAGAGGTATCTATTTTAAGTTGATGATGCCTTAAATTTTAACACATTCTAACAGCCCTAAATTTTTACTCCCCTCCCTCAATGTTTTATGTTTTTGACATATTTTACATCTTTTTGTTTCATGTATCCCTTATCTACCTATTGTAGATATACATGACTTTACTACTTTTGTCTTTTAACCTTTCTACCTGCTTTATAAGTGTGTGATCTGCTGCTTTTTAGTATATGTTTGCATTTGCCTTTTCCAGTGAGTTTTTTCATTAATAGTTTTATTTTTTCTAATTGTGGTCCTTCCTTTTCTACTTAGGGAAGTCCCCATATCTTTTCTTGTACAGTTGCTTTAATGGTGATGAACTCTTTTATCTTTTGTTTGTCTATAAAACTCTCTATCTCATCTTTAATTCTGAATAATAACCTTACCAGGTAACATATTCTTGTTTATATTTCGTCTTAAATTTCAGAACTCTGAATTATCATGCTTCTCCCTTCTGGGCTATAAAGCTTCTGCTGAAAAGTTAGTAATGGTCTTATGAGAGTTCTCCAAACATAAATATATGCTTTTCTCTTACTGCTTTAAAGATTCTTTAATTTTGGCTATTTTTTATTATAATGTATCTGGGTGTGAACTTCTTTGAGTTCATCTTTTTTGGGACTTTTTGTGATAATTGGATGTATTTTTCTTTCCTGGGGCTAGGGAATTTTTACCTAATATTTTTTCCAGCATATTTCCTGCTCATTTTTTGCTCTCTTTTCCTTCTGGGAACCCAATAATGTGAATGCTACTATGGTTAAAGTGTCTTTAAAAATTGTTTTCTTTTTTGTTGTTGTTCAGCTTGGGTGATTTGAACTATTGTGTCTTGCAGATAACTGATCTATTTTTATGTATCATCTAGACTTCTGTTGATTCTCTCTAGTGTTTTGTTTGCATTTTTTTGTTTCAGTTAATTGTAATTTTTCAGCTCTGATTGGTTCTTTTATTTTCTGTTTATTGACATTTTTACTGTGCTTATCCATTCTTCTTGCAAGATCAGTGAATACATTTATGATTATTGTTTTGAACTCCACATCAGGGAGATTTTTGCTTATCTCTATTTCATTTGCCTCTTTTTTGGAAAGTTTTGTCTTATCTTTCATTTGGAACATATTCCTCCACTTCCTCATTTTGCCTAAGTTTCTGTTTTTATTTCTGTTTATTTTTCTGTATTTATGTACATCCAGATATTCTCCCAGTCTTAGAGAAGTTGCCTTCTTGTAGGATATACAGTCCTATGGAGCACCGCAGCATGTGCTGGCTGGTCACCAGAGCTACATGCTCCAGGCTCCCTTTGGTTGTGGTCAGGCTGTATGTGCTGGTAATATGCCTGGCCCACAGCCTGGCCAGGTGTGAGGCCCTTCCACATTAGGCTCTGCGGGCTTCTGGGGGGCGGAGCTGGCTCCCCCACCACCCAGTGCTGCCAGATGTGCAGGCCTGTGGGTGGATGGGGCGGCCACCCCATGCTAGTAGGCTTTAGAGAGGAATCCAAAGTGTTTGATTGCCAGCACCAGTGTCAAGGTGGTACAAGAGGGTCCAAAAATGGCTGCCATGAGCATCTCAGGCCCCAGGAGCAGTCCTTGAGGCCTCCTGTCCTTCTGAGAGGCTTTCAAAGATCAGAAAGTGGATATGATCCAGATGCCTTTCAAATTACTGCCTCTGTACTGGAACTCATAGCAGTGAGTTTTCATGTGTGCCCTTTAATAGAAGAGTCCCTATTTCCTATAGCCGATCAGTTCTCCTGAATGTAAGCCTCACTGTTTTCAAAGCCCAGCTTCCTGGGAGTTCATCTTCCCAGTGTAGGGCTCCTGAACTTGGGAGCCCCATATAGGGCTTGGACCCCTTGCTCCTGGGGGAGGGACTAAGTGTTTGTGATAACCTTCCATTTCTGAGTTACCCACTTGAGGACCTGGGTCCTTCTTTAGTTGTGCAAAATCTTGTCTGCTAGTCTTTAGGTCATTCTCATAGATAGCTGCTCTGTAAATAGTTGTAATTTTGGTATTCGTATGAGAGGACGCAAGCTTAGTGTCTTCTTACTCCATTGTCTTGATCTCTTCTCTCACATTTAGACTTGTTATTGACTTGTAAGGACTTACTAATACCATTTTATTGTTTTCTGGTTGTTAAGTATTTTAATTCTTTTTTTTCTCTGTTTCTGCCTACCTTTGTATGTTAGACAGTTTTAATGGTGGGCGGTATGCTCTATTTCCCCTTTGTTTTGCTTTCTGGTTACCATGATAGTAGTGGTGGTTTAGTCACTAAGTTGTGTCTGACTCTGCAACCCCATGGACTGTAGCCCACCAAGTTCCTCTGTCCATGGGATTTTTCCAGGCAAGAATACTGGAGTGGGTTGCCGTTTCCTTCTCCGGAGGATCTTCTTGACCCAGGAATCAAACACAGATCTCCTGCATCTCCTGCATTGCAGGTGAAATCTTTACTAACTGAGCCATCAGGGAAGCCTACGTGGTTTGGTTACCATGAGGCTTACATTAAACATATAATAGATGATATAACCCATTTTTAGCTGATAGCAACATTTCAAATTGCCTACAAAAGCCTCACCTGTTTACTCACCCTTTTATATTTTTGATGTCATTATTTACTTCTTTTGTATTCATTGAGTTATAGTAGCTACATTTTTACTACAGCTTTATTTGCCTTTGTGTTACCAACATGTTGTATACATTCGTGTATTTTCTAATCACTGAAGCCTCGTTTCTCTTCAGTTTGAAGACTCAAGTTTTTGTTGTTGTTGTTATTTTTCCTGAGTAAGTGTTTACTATTCCTTCATGTCTGAAGAATAACTTTGCCAGATGGAGTATCCCTTGCTGGAAGTTTTCTTTCTTTGAGCACTTTGAATATGACATTTCACTCTCTCCTAGCCTAGGTGAGTTTCCTTTGAAGGTTAAAGTCTTTTTTTCGCGGACATTTTTTAGGATTCTCTCCTTCTCTTTGATTTTTACCATTTTATTATAATGTCTTAAAGGTCTTTTTGCACTTAAGTACTTTGATATCTTTAAAAACTTGGATGCCCAAGTCTCTCCAGATTTGAGAAATCCTCAGCTAATATTTATTTAAGTAAGCTTTCTGCTCCTCTTATTCCCCACTTCTGCTCCTGGAATCTTAATTATTCTAGTATTTGTTCTTTTGATGGAATCTCATAGATCACAGACTCTTCAGTCTTTATTCTTTTTCCTTTGTTCTGCTCTAATTGAGTTATTTCACAATTCCTTGTCCTCTAATTCACTTCTTCTATTTGTTCTACTAGCTATAGATGTTCTCTATTGCAATTTTCATTTCATTCATTAAATTCTTCAGATCCAGAATTTCTGTTTGGTTCTTTATGAATCTTATCTCCTTGGTAAATATGTCATTTTGTTCATTTTTCCCTGATTTCATTGTCTGTTTTTTCTTTATGATTCACTGAGTTTCTTCAAAATAGCTATTCGGATTATCAACTGAGTGGTTGTTGGCGAACAGTTATTTTTGGTGATGCTATATTTCCCTGATTTTTCATGTCCCTTGTACATTTTTGCATTGCTGCTCTCTCATTTGAAGTGGCAGAAAGGTCCTTAAAATGACATTAGTTGCCTTCAGGTGGGATATACTACTCATTGGTACTGTTATCCCTGGGGTTTTCTTCACCTTTGAAGGTTCAAGTCTGTGGTTTCTCCCTTGTCCACAGATCCTGATCCAATTTTTCTGATAGCACTCTGTTTAGCAGACTTGCAGGCACCACTATACTCAAGAGCATGTATAAGGAGCAGGCTGCACAGTGAAGGGAGGTATGATTTTAGTACTTGGGGTATTGGTGGTACTCAGACTCCAGGAAGATCCTTGGGTGAGGTAGTCCAACAAGTTCAGGGGTAGACTTCTTGAAGTTTTGAGTGCAGATAGCAAGGATCACCTTTGATATTCTTTGATATTGATACTGATTTTTTATATTCTTATCTGCCTCTTTCTTGATGTACTGCCTCCCCACAATTATAAAGACTTAAGTACTGTGGGTGCTACTAGAAAGAAACACATTTCACCAGCAGCATCGCACACGATTGGGGTAGCCAGCTATTTGCTCCCCACTCTCCTTTAAGCCCAGACGGTAAAGCATCTGCCTGTAATGCAGGAGGCCTGGGTTCAATTCCTGGGTCAGGAAGATCCCCTGGAGAAGGTAATGGCAACCCACTTCAGTATTCTTTCCTGGAAAATTCCATGGACAGAGGAGCCTGGTAGGATACAGTCCATGGGATCGCAAAGAGCTGGACATGACTGAGCAACTTCACTTCACTTCACTTGTGCTTTAAGAGAGGTTGCTACTGCCCAATAATTTAGTTTCACGCAATTTTGCTTTGGGGCCAGAGTTTGGGGAAAGACAGTGGTGCAGGGAAAATTACTCTTACCCCATCCCTACAATCAAACTCATATTTTTGTTGTTGTTCCCATTGTGTGCTGAAATCAACCCTTGGGAAGCCTGAAATTCTGGGAATTCTCCCTCATCTGGATATTTGCCCAGGTCTCCCCTCTCTAGGTTTTATTCCAGACTAAATGGAGAGGAGTTTGGGGTAGCTATTACTCAGAGCTCAGGGGGATGAAACATCCCCAAAGTCCCATGGCATATACTGCTGAATCCTGCAATTCCCACAAAGATTTTCAGTTGAATGTCTAATAATTATTCAAAAATGGGGAGGAAGAACATCTTAAACTACCAAGATGCTGATGTCATTCCTGAATCCTTCGAAACATGAAGAACAGCAATGCTTGCTGACCTTAGCTTCAACTTAATGATTCAATAGACTTGATTTGAGTATAATTACTATAATAGACTTCATTTCTTTCACAGAGTTAGTGATTTTTCTTTTCTTTGTAACCTTTCACTATTAGTCTTTAAGAGCAAAATTGATACCTCAGAGGTAGCAGTATCAACCCATCCCATTTTCACCATCACTTCCAAGGCAAAAGTATAGAAATTACCTTGGATATATACCATTTAAACAACTTCTTAAAATAAATGTTGATAAAAGTTTTTGAGATGCTTTGCACAAAAATGTTAAACATAGAAAATATCTGAGAATTTTGCAAACCAAATTTCTCAGACCAAACATATTGTTTTTACTTTTCTATACATATATAACTTATAAATTCAAATATATAGGATCCTCCAAATATGTTTTATCCTATGAGTTCTGTAATTATTACTTATTTACAGTGAACTTTGAGGGATTTAAAATTAATGAAAACATATTTATTGTAATGAGAATACTAGTAAGTTTAAATTTATTTTTTTGAAAAATCATTTTCTTCTTTGAAACAGAGACAAATTAACTATTATACATTAAGGAATTTTGCTGAAAATTATTCTCTAACATAATTACCAGGGGGAAAGTCAATGTTAGATTCTTATGATATTGTAGTAATATTACAGTATTAGTTATTAACTATCAATCTGATTGGTACTTATTAGTAATCCCAATTCCAGAGGACCTATTACTTCACTCATTCATGTAAGTCTTACCTCATAAGTCATCAATATTTCTGCTATGGTTGTTGTTATCCTAAGTTTGTTTTTAATTTTTATTTTATATTGGAGTATAGTTTATTAACAATGTTATATTAGTTTCTGGTGCACAGTAAAGTGATTCAGTTATACATGTATCCATTCTTTTTCAAATCCCTTCCCATTTATGTTATTACAGAATATTGAGCAACATTTCCTGTACTACACATTAGGTCTTGTTGGTTATCTGCTTTAAATATGGCAGTGTGTACATGTCAATCCCAACTCTCTTCTCCCTGGTAACCATAAGTTCTGAGTATGTAAGTCTGTTTCTGTTTTGTAAACAAATTCGTTTTAAGATTCTGCATATAAGCAGTATCCTATGATATTTTGCCTTTCTCATACTTCACTTAGGATGATAATCTCCAGGTTCATCTGTATCACTTGCTGCAAATACGATTGTTTCATTCTTTATGATGGTTCAGTAATATTCTGTTGTATATAGGTACCACATGGTCTTCATCAATTCACCTGTTGAGGGGCATTTAGGTTGCTTCCATGTCTTGGCTATTATAAACAGCTCTGCAATGAACATTGGAGTGTGTGCATATATACTTTCAGTTATTCTCAGGATATGTGCCCAGGAGTGCGATTGCTGGATAGTATGGTAGCTCTATTCTTAGTTTCTTGAGCAACCTCCATGTTTTCCTCCACAGTGGCTGTACCAGTTTACATTCCCACCAACAGCGCAAGAAGATTCCCTTTTCTCCACAACCTCTCCATCATTTATTACTTGTAGATATTTTTGATGCTGGCCATGCTGACTGGTGTGAGGTGATACCTCATTGTAGTTTTTATTTTAATTTCTCTAATAATTAGTGGTATTGCACATAATTTCATGTGCTTCTTGGCTATCTGTACATCTGCTTCATCTGCTTTGGAGAAATATATATTTAGCTCTTCTGCCCATGTTTTAATTAGGTTCTTTGCTTGTTTGATGTTGAGCTGCCTGAGCTGTTTGTAGATTTGGAGACTAATCCTTTGTTGGTCATATCATTTGCAAATATTTTTTTTTCCCCATTCTGTGTTATCTTTTAGCTTTTGTTTATGATTTCCTTTGCTGTGCAAAACCTTTTGAGTTTAATTAGCTCCCATTTATTTATTTTTGTTTTTGTTTCCATTACTCTAGGAGACAGATTGAAAAAAATATTGCTGTATTTTACGTCAAACAATGTTCTGCCTATGTTTTCTTTTTTCTGAGCATTTTATAGTATCTGAATTTACATTTAGGTATTTAATCTATTTTTAGTTTATTTTTGAGTATATTATTATAGAATGTTCTAATTTCATTTTTTTTTACATGTAGCTGTCCAGTTTTCCCAGCACCATTGCTTGAAGAGACTGTCTTTTCTCCATTGTTTAGCATTGCTTTCTTTGTCATAGAAAAAACTGACCACAGGTTCATGAGTCTGTCTGTAAACTCTCTATCCTATTGCAATGATCTATATTTTTTTTTTATGCCAGTATGGTACTGTTTTGTTGACTGTAGCTTTGTAGTATATCTGGAATCTGGGGGACTGATTCCTCCAGCTCCACTTTTCTTTCTCAAGAGCTTTGGCTGTTTGGGGTCTTTTGTGTCTCTTTAAAAATTCAAAGATTTTTTTTGTTTTTGATAACTTGCTGGTTCGTTCAGTCATGTCTGACTCTTTGCAACCCCATGGACTGTAGCACACCAGGCTCCTCTCTGTTCATGGGATTCTCCAGGCAAGAATACTGGAGTGGGTTGCCATTTCCTTCTCCAGGGGATCTTCCTGACCTAGGGACTGAACCTGGGTCTCCTGCACTGCAGGCAGATTCCTTACTGTCTGAGTTCTGTGAAAAATACCATTGATAATTTAATAGGGATTGCATTGAATCTATAGATTGCTTTGGGTAGTATAGTCATTTTGACAGTATTAATTCTTCCAACTCAGGGAAACGGTATATCTTTCCATCTGTGTCCTCTTTTGATTTCTTTCATCTTTTCATTTCTTTCATTATCATCTTACAGTTTTTGGAGTTTGGGTCTTATGCCTCCTTAGGTAGGTTTTTCCTGGACAGTTTATTCTTTTTGATATGAAGGTAAATGGGATTGTTTCTTGAATGTCTCTTTCTGATCTTTCATTGTTACTGTATAGAAATGCAACAGATTGTATTCATTTTGTATCCTGCAACATTACCACATTCATTGATGAGTTCTAGCAGTTTACTGGTAGCCTTTTTTTTTTTTTTTTGGAAAGATTGATTTACAATGTTAATTTCCACTGTACAGCAAAGTGATTCAGTTATACATATACATACATTCTTTTTCATACTTTCCATTATAGTTTATCAAAGGATATTGAATATAGTTCCCTGTGCTATACAGTAGGACCTTGTTGATCTGTTCTACATATAACAGTTTACATCTGCTAATCCCAAATTCCCAATTCATCCCTCTCCCTCACCCCTCCACCTTGACAGCCGCAAGTCTATTCTATATTTGTGAGTCTATTTCTGCTTTGTAAATAACCTCCTTTGTGTCCTGTTTTAGATTCCACATATAAGTGATATCATATGTCACCTTTCTCTTTCTGAATTACTTCACTTGGTATGATGATCTCTAGGTCCATCCATGTTCCTGCAAATGGCATTGTTTCATTTCTTCTTATGGCTGAGTAGTGTTCCATTGGGTGTATGTACCATATTATCTTTAGCCATTCATCTAATGATGGACATTTAGGTTGTTTCTGTGTCTTAGCTATTGTAAATAGTGCTACTATGAACATAAGCATGCATATAACTATATGAAAGATTTTTTTTTAATTTTTTTTAACTTTTTTTTTGAAAAAGGGAAAAATTTTGTATTTTAGTACCTTTAACAGCATTCCCCCTTATCATCCTGCCCCTCACCCTCTCCCTTATCATCCTGCCCCTCACCCTCTCCCATAGAGTCCATAATACTGTTCTATTTATCTGTGTCTGTTTTGATGTCTCGCATACAGGATTATCTTTACCAGTTGACTAAATACCATATATATGTGTTAGTATACTGTATTGGTGTTTTTCTTTCTGGCTTACTTCACTCTGTATAATAGGCTCCAGTTTCATCCACCTCATTAGAACTGATTTGAATGTATTCTTTTTAATGGCTGAGTAATATTCCATTGTGTATATGTACCACAGCTTCCTTATCCATTCGTCTGCTGATGGACATCTAGGCTGCTTCCATGTCCTGGCTATTATAAACAGTGCTGCAATGAACATTGGGGTACACATTTCTCTTTCAATTCTGGTTTCCTCGGTGTGTATGCCCAGCAGTGGGATTGCTGGGTCATATGGCAGTTGTATTTCCAGTTTTTTTGAGGAATCTCCACACTGTTCTCCATAGTGGCTGTACTAGTTTGCATTCCCACCAATAGTGTAAAAGGGTTCCCTTTTCTCCACACCCTATCCAGCATTTACTGCTTGTCGTCTTTTGGATAGCAGCCATTCTGACGGGCGTGAAATGGTACCTCATTGTGGTTTTGATTTGCATTTCTCTGATAATGAGTGATGTTGAGCATCTTTTCATGTGTTCGTTAGCCATCTGTATGTCTTCTTTGGAGAAATGTCTGTTTAGTTCTTTGGCCCACTTTTTGATTGGGTTGTTTATTTTTCTGGAATTGAGCTGCAGAAGTTGCTTGTATATTTTTGAGATTAATTGTTTGTCCATTGCTTCATTTGCTATTATTTTCTCCCATTCCAAGGGCTGTCTTTTCACCGTGCTTATAGTTTCCTTTGTTGTGCAAAAAAACCATCTTATGTTTATGTGTAGAGTTCAGTAGTCTGGTAGCATCTTTAGAATTTTCTATGTATAGTGTCATGGAGACGGCAATGGCACCCCACTCCAATACTCTTGCCTGGAAAGTCCCATGGATGGAGGAGCCTGGTGGGCTGCAGTCCATGGGGTCGCTGAGAGTCGGACACGACTGAGCGACTTCATTTTCACTTTTCCCTCTCATGCACTGGAGAAGGAAATGGCAACCCACTCCAGTATTCTTGCCTGGAGAATCCCAGGGATGGTGGAGCCTGGTGGGCTGCCGTCTATGGGGTCGCACAGAGTCGGACATGACTGAAGCGACTTAGCAGCAGCAGCAGCAGCATGTATAGTATCATATTATATGCAAATAGTGTCAGTTTTACTTCTTTTCCAACTTAGATTCCTTTTTTTCTTTTTGTCCTCTGATTTCCAGAACTAGAACTTCCAAAACTATGTTGAATAAAAGTGGTGAGAGTGGACATCCTTGTCTTGTTCCTGATTTTAGAGGAAATGCTTTCAACTTTCACCATTGAATATGACGTTAGTTATAGGCTTGTCATATATGGCCTTTATTATGTTGAGGTATATTCTGTCTGCTTTCAAGAGAATTTCTATCATAAATGGGTGTTTATTTTTGTCAAAAGCTTTTTCTGTATCTAATGATTGCATTGTTTTTGTTCTTGAATTTGATGAAGTGATATAGCACACTGATTTTCAGATATTGAAAAGTCCTGGTATCCCTGGGATAAACCCTACTAGATCATAGCGTGTGACCCTTTTAATGTATTATTAGGTTTGGTTTGCTAGTATTTTGTTTATCAGTGATATTAGCCTATAATTTTCTTTTTTTTTTTTTAGTGGTATCTTCATCTGGTTTTGGTACAAGGGTGATAGTGGCCTCATAGAATGATTTTGGGAGGGTCCCTTCTATAGACTTTTGGAATAGATTCAGAAGGCTAGGTTTTAACGGTTCTCTAGATGTTTGATAGAATTCACCTGTGAAGCTGTCTGGTCCTAGACTTTTAATTTGTTGGGAGATTTTTAATCCCAGTTTCAATTTCAGTACTTGTCAGTATATTTTCATTTATTATTTCTTCCTGGTTCAGTCATGGGAGATTGTACATTTCTAGAAATTTGTCCAGTTGATGTCTTATGTCAGTCTCTTGTAGACAACATATATAAGGGTCTTTTTTTTTTAATCCATTCAGCCAGTCTGTATCTTTTAGATGGAACATTGTTTATATTTAAGGTAGTTATCAATATGCATGTTCATTTTGCCATTTTGTTGTTTTGAATGTTATTGTAGGTGTTTTTTCTTCCCTATTTCCTCTTGTGATTTTACGACTAACATTTGTATTTTGTTCAGAGTACCTTTTCTTTTGTGTGTATCTGTTATAGATTTTCAATCTCCAGTTACCATGAGGTTTCACTATAGCACTATTTCATATTTCACTATAGCACTATTTCATTTCTCTCTATATAAATGAGATTGTTTTAAGTTGCTGTCCTTTTAATTTTAAATGTATTTTTAGTGTGTTGCATTTGTACTGTCCTCACAGTTGTTGGTTTTGATATCATATTGGTGTATGGATAAAAAAGATCTTCATGACCCAGATAACCATGATGGTGTGATCACTCACCTAGAGCCAGACATCCCGGAATGTGAAGTCAAGTGGGCCTTAGGAAGCATCACTAGGAACAAACTAGTGAAGGTGATGGAATTCCACTTGAACTATTTCAAAACCAGAAAAATAATGCTGTGAAAGTGCTCCACTCAATATGCCATCAAATTTGGAAAACTCAGCAGTGAGCCACAGGACTGGAAAAGGTCAGTTTTCATTCCAATCCCAAAGAAAGGCAATGCCAAAGAATGTTAAAAAACTACCACAAAATTTCACTTATCTCACACACTAGCAAAGTAATGCTCAAAATTCTCCAAGTCAGGCTTCAACAGTATGTGAACCGTGAACTTCCAGATGTTTAAGCTGGATTTATAAAAGGCAGAGGAACCAGAGATCAAATTGCCAACATCCACTGAATGATCAGAAAAGCAAGAGAGTTCCAGAAAAACATCTACTTCTGCTTTACTGACTATGCCAAAGCCTTTGACTGTGTGGATCACAACAAACTGGAAAATTCTTAGAGAGATGTGAATACCAGACCATCTTACCTGCCTCCTGAGAAATCTGTGTGCAGGTCAAGAAGCAACAGTTAAAAATGGACATGGAACAACAGACTGGTTCCAAATCAGGAAAGAAGAACATCAAGGCTGTATATTGTCACCCAGCTTATTTAACTTATATGCAGAGTACATCATAAGAAATGCTGGGCTGGATGAAGCACAAGCTGGAATCAAGATTGCCAGGAGACATACCAATAATCTCGTATAAGCAGATGACACCATGCTTATGGAAGAAAGCAAAGAGGAACTAAAGAGCCTCTTGATGAAACAGGAGAGTGAAGGTTGGCTTAAAACTCAACATTCAGAAAACTAAGATCATGACATCCGGTCCCATCACTTCATGGCAGATAGATGGGGAAACACTGGAAACAGTGACTTTATTTTTCTGGGCTTCAAAATCACTGCAGATGGTGACTGCAGCCATGAAATTAAAAGACACATGTTCCTAATGTTGTCCCAGAGGTCTCTTAGACTGTCCTCATTTCTTTTCATTCTTATTCTGTTCTGCAGCAGTGGTTTCCACCACTCTGTATTTCAGCTCATTCATCCATTCTTCTGCCCCAGTTTTTCTGCTAGTGATTTTTTCTTCTGTATTTATTAATTTCAGTTATTGTTTCATTTCTGTTTGTTTGTTCTTTAATTCTTATAGGTCTTTGTTAACCACTGCTTGCATCTTGATCTGTGCCTCCATTCTTTTCCTGAGATCTTGCATCATTTTTACTGTCATCACTGTGAATACTCTTTCAGGTAGATTGCCTATCTCTACTAGTTGTTTTCTGGGATTTTATCTTGTACCTTCCTCTAGGATATATTGCTCTGCCATCTCATTCTAATTTTCTGTGATTGAGGTTTCCATACTTCAGACGATAGGGTTGTAATTCTTGCTTCTGATATCTAGTGGATGACTTCCCACATGGCATAGTGGTAAAGAATCTGCCTGCCAGTGCAGGAGTCTCTAGTTCAGTCCCTGGGTCAGGAAGATCCCCTGGAGAAGGAAATGGCAACCCACGCCAGTACTCCTGTCTGGGAAGTCCCATGGACAGAGGAGACTGGCGGGTTACAGTCCATGGGGTCACAGAGAGTAGGACGCGACTAAGCAAACATCTAGTGTAGGAGGCTAAGAGGCTTATGTGGGTAGGAGGGAACGGTTCTTGCCTATTGTTGAATGGAGCTGAGTCATGTCCCTCTGTGCAGGCTCTATCAAAAGGTATGTTTATCTAGCCTGTGTGCTCAGGAAGACTTTAAGCAGACTGTCTGCTGATGGTTGGGGCTTTTTTCCCCACCCTGTTGGTGGTTTGGCTTGAGATATCCCAGCACTGGCGCCTGCAGGCTACTGGGTGGGACAAAGTCTTGGTGGGAACATGCAGCCTCCAGGAGGGCTGACACCAGTTGGTACTCCCCAGAATCCCACTGCCAGTGTCTTTTTTTGCCACAGTGAGCCACAGCCACCCATCACCTTCACAGGAGACCCTCCAGTGCGACTAGGTAGGTTGACTCAGTTCTTTTAGGAGATTTTTTTTTTTTTTTCCCCTTAGTCCTGGTGTGCACAAGAATTTACAAGCCCCCTCCAAGAATGGAGTTCCTGTTTCCCCCAGGCTTGTGGAATTCCTGTGATCAAAGCCTGCTGATCTTCAAAGCCAGGTTCTCTGGAGTCTCCTCATCCTATTACCAGATCCCCTAATGTATAGTTCAGAACTCTCACTTCCATGGGAGAACTTCTGTGGCATAGTTATTTTTCAGTTTGTAGGTTGCCCACCCAAAGGTATGGGACTTGATTTTGGGCTATTGCTCCACTTTTCCCATCTTGTTGTGGCTTATTCTTTGTCTTTGGATATAGGCTGTCTTCCTTTTGGTAGCTTCCAGTGTTTTTTGTCAATAGTCATTTAGCAATTAGTTGAGATTTCGGTGTTTTCTTAATAAGACATGAGCTCTCATCCTTCCATCCCATTATCTTGCCTCTTTCCACCTAAGTATTTCAATCATTGTGGTATATATACTGGCATGGGCATTTAATATTCAGGAATTTAAAATAATTCATAATCCTACTGAGCATATAGAACAAAAGGCAATTATGTGTTAAACTTATATAACTATCTCAATATACTAAAAAAATAATTTAGAATACCTGGAATTTGAATCAGAGGGAAAATTAAGGTATGCATGTGATATTATTTTTATATGTCAACATTACTGGCCGTTCACAGTGTCCAGAGTTGTGGCCAACATTATTCTGGTTCTTTGGGGGAGGGTGTTTCTGAATGAAATTAACATTTGGTAGACTAGGTAAGAGAGAGTTCCAGAAAGAGAGTTAAGCAAGAGAGTTCCATAAAAACATCTACTTCAGCTTTACTGAGTATGCCAAAGCCTTTGACTGTGTGGATCACAAGAAACTGTGGAAAATTCTTCAAGAGATAGGAATACCATACCACCTGACCTGCCTCTTGAGAAATCTGTATGTAGGTCAGGAAGCAACAGTTAGAACTGGACATGAAACAACAGACTGGTTCCAAATAGGGAAAGGAGTATATCAAGGCTGTATATGGTCACCCTGCTTATTTAACTTATATGCAGCGTACATCATGAGAAACGCTGGGCTGGATGAAGCACAAAATGGAATCAAGATTTCTTTCTGGGAGAAATATCAATAACCTCAGATATGCAGATGACACCACCCTTATGGCCGAAAGTGAAGAATTATAGAGCCTCTTGATGAAAGAGGGAGTGAAAAAGTTGGCTTAAAACTCAACATTCAGAAAACTAAGAGCTCAACATTCAGAAAACTAAGATCATGGCATCCTGTCCCATCACTTCATGGCAAATAGATGGGCAAACAGTGACAGACTTTATTTTGGGGGGCTCCAAAATCACTGCAGATGGTGACTACAGCCATGAAATAAAGACGCTTACTCCTTGAAAGAAAAGTTATGACCCACCTAGACAGCATATTAAAAAAGCAGAGATATTACTTTGCCACCAAAGATCCATCTAGTCAAGGCTATGGTTTCTCCAGTAGTCATGTATGGATATGGGAGTTGGACTATAAAAAAAGCTGAGAGCCGAAGAATTGATGCTTTTGAACGGTGGTGTTGGAGAAGACTCTTGAGAGTCCCTTGGACTGCAAGAAGATCCAACCAGTCCATCCTAAAGGAAATCAGTCCTGAATATTCACTGGAAGGACGGATGCTGAAGCTGAAACTCCAATACTTTGGCCACTTGATGCAAAAAGCTGACTCATTGAAAAAGACCCTGATGCTGGGAAAGATCAAAGGCAGGAGGAGAAGGGGACGACAGAGGATGAGATGGCTGGATGGCATCACCAACTCGATGGACATGACTTTGAGTAAACTCTGGGAGCTGGTGATGGACAGGGAGGCCTAGCGTGCTGCAGTCCATGGGGTCGCAAAGAGTCAGACAGGACTGAGCGACTGAACTGAGACTAGGTAAAGGAGTCTCCTGAATATATATAATTTCATATATATTTCTCTCTCTTACATACACACACACCCTGTTGGTTCTTTTCCTCTAGATAAAGTTGATTAATACAATAAGTCACAACAACTGGAATAAATTCTTGGATTTAACAAAAAAATCCCTGAATCTTTCATTATCACAAAGGATTCAAGGCAAGGGTAGGGTCCCAGTTAAGAAAAACATGTTATGGGACCACTTAACACTAAAAATTTCATTTTCCTTGTTCTAACAGTCTGACAAGTAAACAAAAGTAGTCTTATTCTTCAGTAGCATTGAGAATCATAGAGAAGGTAAATGATTTGCCTAAATTCACACAGCTAGAAGTTTTCTGCATTAGGATTTGAACCCAGGTTTTTCACTTGCTAATTTTATGATCTTATCACTGTATGCTGTGTCTTTTTTTTCTTACGTCTATAGGTGAAATTTTATCATTTGGAGAAGAAAATTGTGTCCAAGTCCAAGTATGTTGGTAGTTTTTCACTATTTACCTGAGTTATCAGTACTTTTAATACAGGTAGAATTTCCATCTAATTTACTCCTTTCAAAAGTCTTCAAATATTTCTTGAAACAGATTTAGTAAATACACATAAAAAGATACATTTTATAACACATTTAAGGGTTTTTGTTCCCTTGAAAATGAAACAAAATAATCTTGGAGAAGCGTTTAAAGGAAATTTTTATGAGTGTGTATATATACTAATAAGTCAAAATTTGAGGGAACATAAACGATTTACAACCTAATGATAAAGGGAACATTTCATCAGAAATTCACAATTATCTAGAAGCTATGAACCCCAATATCATAACCTCAAAAGTAATACATAAGAAAAGGAAAATTACAAGAGGAAATTGACATATCTATAATTATAGGCTTAGACCTTTAACACTCTTCTCTCAAACTAATGTATAGAAAAGAAAAATCCTTTGAATTTGACAAAGTAAAATTTAATCTGGCTATATCTAAATCCTGCCATAGCTATATAATAATACATGTTCTCTCGGACATAGTGACACTTTAAACAAGTGGTGACAACTAAAGAATTATTAATATACTGATAGAATTTTGTTCAGAAATATTTATAATTAATGAAGATGAAAACACTAAACACTGAATTTATGTGATGGAATTAGGTGATATTTTTACACATAAATTATAAAAAAATAGAAAATTTATGAGACATTCATTTAACCCAAGAAATTATAAACAGATCAGAGAAAATGTGGCATACAGATGAAAATGGGGAAATTAGATGGAAAAGAAAGATGCAGTAGAAAAGATCAACATAATCAAAAGCTGAATCATTGAAAGAATTCTTCAAATATCTGCAAGATAAACTAAGAGAAAGGAAGCATAAAATATAAAGATTTTTAAATTATAATTTTATGTAAGTATACTTGAAAATTTGGAGTACAAAAATGTAATTGGCCAATATTGGCTCAAAAAGGAATAGATATTCCCAATGATTAAATTGAATCAGTATTATAAAAAATCTATCCATTAACTTGAGATTGCAAATGAGTTTTATCAAAACTTCAAGGACAAGAAAATCTTCATTTTAGACAAGCAGATCTAATGGAGGTGAAAAGAAAAGAAATGGAAAACACCCCAGCACAGGATTCTACTGTAATCCTCTCATGAGGAATAGTAGTAGAAAAGCAAATTATATTCCAGTCATTTATGAATATAAATGTAATTTGTTACCATGTTGAACCTAATTGTGTACATATGCTATAACCGAGGCCCTATGCTGGATGCATCATGCTGCTGCTGCTGAGGCTAAGTCGCTTCAGTCGTGTCCGACTCTGCGATCCCACAGACAGCAGCCTACCAGGCTCCTCCATCCCTGAGATTCTCCAGGCAAGAACACTGGAGTGGGTTGCCATTTCCTTGTCCAATGCATGAAAGTGAAAAGTCAAAGTGAAGTCACTCACTCATGTCCGACTCTTGACGACCCCATGGACTGCACCCTACCAAGCTCCTCCGTCCATGAGATTTTTCCAGGCAAGAGTAATGGAATGGGTTGCCATTGCCTTCATAGACATTAGCTAATTTAGCCAAAATGCTGAAAAATAATTTTAACTTTGTTCAACATTTAACAACAAAGTATGAAAATATACAAAAAAGATCTTCATGACCCAGATAACCATGATGGTGTAATCAGTGGACTAGAGCCAGACATCCTGGAATGTGAAGTCAAGTGGGCCTTAGGAAGCATCCTGTGAACAAAGTTAATGGAGGTGATGGAATTCCAGTTGACCTATTTCAGATCTTAAAAGATAATGCTGTTCAAGTGTTGACCTCAATATGCCAGCAAATCTGGAAAACTCAGCAGTGGCCACAGGACTGGAAAAGGTCAGTTTTCATTCCAATCCCAAAGAAAGGCAATGCCAAAGAATGTTGAAACTACCACACAATTGCACTCATCTCATAGCTACAAATAAATGCTCAAAATTCTCCAAGCGAGGCTTCGATAGTATATGAACTGAGAACTTCCAGATGTACCAGCTGGATTTAGAAAAGGCAGAGGAACCAGAGATCAAATTGCCAACATCCACTGGATCATGGAAAAGCAAGAGAGTTCCAGAAAAACATCTACTTCTGCTTCATTGACTATGCTAAATCCTTTGTGTGGATCACAACAAACTGGAAAATTCTGAAAGAGATGGGAATACCAGACCATCTTACCTGTCTCCTGAGAAATCTGTATGCAAGTCAAGGAACAACAGTTAGAACCAGACATGGAACGATGGACGGTTCCAAATTAGGAAAGGAGTACATCAAGGCTGTATATTGTCACCTTGGTTATTTAACGTATATGCAGAGTACATCATGTGAAACACCAGGCTGGATGAAGCACAAGCTGGAATCAAAATTGCCAGGAGAAATATCAGTACCATCAGATATGACACACTTATGGCAGAAAGTGAAGAGGAACTGAAGAGCCTCTTGATGAAAGTGAAAGAGGAGAGTAAAAAAGCTGCCTTAAAACTCAGTATTCAAAAAATGAAAATCACGGCATCCAGTCCCATCACTTCATGGCAAATAGATGGGGAAAAATGGAAACAATGAGAGACTTTATTTTCTTGGGCTCCAAAATCACTGCAGGTAGTGACTGCACCATGAAATTAAAAGATGCTTGCTCCTTGGAAGAAAAACTATGACCAATCTAGACAGCATTTTAAAAAGCAAAGACATTACTTTGCCAACAAATTTCTGTCTAGTCAAAGCTATGGTTTTTCCAGTAGTCATGTATGGATGTGAGGGTTGACTATAACGAAAGCTGAGCACAGAAGAATTGATGCTTTTGAACTGTGGTGTTCAAGAAGACTCTTGCGAGTCCCTTGGACTGCAAGGGGATCCAACCAGTCCGTCCTAAAGGAAATCAGTCCTGAATATTCATTGGAAAGATTGAAGCTGAAGCTCTAATACTTTGGTCACCTGATGGGAAGAACAGACTCATTAAAAAACACCCTGATGCTGGGAAAGATTGAAGACAGGAGGAGAAGAGGACGACAGAGGATGAGATGGCTGGATGGCATCACTAACTCAATGGACATGAGTCTGAGCAAGTTCTAGGAGTGATGGACAGGGAGGTCTGGCATGCTGCAGTCCATGGGGTTACAAAGAGTCAGACACAACTGAGTGACTGAACTGAACTGATGAAAATATTTTAAATAAAATGCTATTAAACACTTGATCAAAATATAAAATGAACCTCCAGCCAATGTAAGTTTCCAAGTGGCTCCATTAGGCAAGCCAGAAAAATCACTTCACTTACTGGTGATGAATTTATTAAGTTGTGTTGGACTGTACCAGCTGAAGAAATGTGTCCACAGAAAATAAACTTCTCTGACCATTAGTAGTATATAAGAACAGTGCTTATGGAGTTTTAGAAATTGAGATATTGTTCACCCCCAAACAATGAATTTCACCTCTTTCTCAAGTGTACTCGGAACATTCTCCAGGTTAGATCACATCCTGAGCCATAAAGCTAGCCTTGGTAAATTAAAAAAAACTGAAATCCTTTCAAGCATCTTTTCTGATCATAGTGCAGTAAGATTAGATGTCAACTACAGGAGAAAAAAAAAACTATTAAAAATACAAACATATGGAAGTTAAACAATACACTTCTGAATAACCAACAAATCACAGAAGAAATCAAAACAGAACTCAAAATATGCATAGAAACAAATGAAAACACAACAACCAAAACCTATGGGATCCAATAAACGCAGTGCTAAGGGAAGGTTCATAGCAATACAAGCCTACCTCAAGAAACAAGAGAAAAGTCAAGTAACCTAATTTTACACCTAAAGCAACTAGAAAAAGAAGAAGTGAAGAACCTCAGGGTTAGAAGAAGGAAACAAATCATAAAATTTAGGGAAAAGAAACAACAGAGACTATAGCAAAAATCAACAAAACTAAAAGTTGGTTCTTTGAGAAGATAAATAAAATAGACAAACCATTAGCCAGACTCATCAAGGAAAAAAGGGAGAAGAATTAAAATGAACCAAATTTGAAATGAAAATGGAGAAATCACAACAGACAACACAGAAATACAAAGGATCATAAAAGACTACTATCAGCAACTATATGACAATAAAATGGACAACCTGGAAAGAATGGACAGATTCTTAGAAAAGTATAATCTTCCCAAACTGAACCAGGAAGAAATAGAAAATCTTAACAGACCCATCACAAGCACGGAAATCGAAACTATAATAAAAAATCTTCCAACAAAGAAAAGGCCCGGACCAGATGGCTTCACAGGTGAATTCTACCAAAAATTTAGAGAACAGCTAACACCTATCCTACTCAAACTCTTCCAGAAAATTGCAGAGGAAGGTAAACTGCCAAACTCATTCTATGAGGCCACCATCACCCTGATACCAAAACCAGACAAAGATGCCACAAAAAGAGAAAACTATAGGCCAATACCACTGATGAACATAGATGTAAAAATCCTCAACAAAATTCTAGCAAACAGAATCCAACACCATATTAAAAAGATCATACATCATGACCAAGTGGGCTTTATCCCAGGGATGCAAGGATTCCTCAATATTTGCAAATCAATCAATGTGATACACCACAATAACAAATTGAAAGATAAAAACCATATGATTATCTCAATAGATGCAGAGGAAGCCTTTGACAAAATTCAACATCCATTTATGATAAAAACCCTCCAGAAAGCAGGCTTAGAAGGAACATACTTCAACATAATAAAAGCCATATGTGATAAACCCACAGCAAACATTATCCTCAATGGTGAAAAATTGAAAGCATTTCCCCTAAAGTCAGGAACAAGACAAGGGTGCCCACTCTCACCACTACTATTCAACATAGTTTTGGAAGTTTTAGCCACAGCAGAGAAGAAAAAGAAATAAAAAGAATCCAGATTGGAAAAGAAGAAGTAAAACTCGCACTGTTTGCAGATGACATGATCCTCTACATAGAAAACCCTAAAGACACCACCAGAAAATTACTAGAGTTAATCAATGAATATAGGAAAGTTTCAGGATATAAAATTAATACACAGAAATACCTTGCATTCCTATACACTAACAATGAGAAAACAGAAAGAGAAATTAAGAAAACAATTCCATTCACCATTACAACAAAAAGAATAAAATACTTAGGAATAAATCTACCTGAAGAAACAAAAGACGTATATATAGAAAACTATAAAACACTGTTGAAAGAAATCAAAGATGACGCAGATAGATGGAGAATACCATGCTCATGGATTGGAAGAATCACTATAGTGAAAATGAGTATACTACCCAAAGAAATCTATAGATTCAATGCAATCCCTATCAAGCTACCAATGGTATTTTTCACAAAACTAGAACAAATAATTTCACAATTTGTATGGAAATACAAAAAAAATCTCAAATAGCCAAAGCAATCTTGAGAAAGAAGAATAGAACTGGAGGAATCAACCTGCCTGACTTCAGGCTCTACTACAAAGCTACAGTCATCAAGACAGTATGGTACTGGCACAAAGACAGAAATATAGATCAATGGAACAAAATAGAAAGCCCAGAGATAAATCCATGCACCTATGGGCACCTTATCTTTGACAAAGGAGGCAAGAATATACAGTGGAGAAAAGACAATCTCTTTAACAAGTGGTGCTGGGAAAACTGGTCAACCACTTGTAAAAGAATGAAATTAAAACACTTTCTAACATCATACACAAAAATGAACTCAAAATGCATTAAAGATCTAAATGTAAGACCAGAAACTGTAACACTCCTAGAGGAAAACTTAGGCAAAACACTGTGACATAAATCACAGCAGGATCCTCTATGACCCACCTCCCACAGTAATGGAAATAAAAGCAAAAATAAACAAATGGGACCTAATAAAACTTAAAAGCTTTTGCACAACAAAGGAAACTATAAGCAAGGGGAAAAGACAGCCTTCAGAATGGGAGAAAATAATAGCAAACAAAGCAGCTGACAAAGAATTAATCTCAAAAATATGCAAGCAGTTCATACAGCTCAATACCAGAAAAATAAATGATTCAATCAAAAATGGGCCAAGAACTAAACAGACATTTCTCCAAAGAATACATACAGATGGCTAACAAACACATGAAAAGATGCTCAACATCATTCATTTTCAGAGAAATGCAAATCAAAACCACAATAAGGTACCATCTCACACTGGTCAGAATGGCTGCTATTCAAAAGTCTACAAACAATAAATGCTGGAAAGGGTGCAGAGAAAAGGAACCCTCTTACACTGTTGGTGGGAATGCAAACTAGTACAGCCACTATGGAGAACAGTGTGGAGATTCCATAAAAAAATGGTAATAGAACTGCCATATGACCCAGAAATCCCACTGTTGGGCATACACACCGAAGAAACCAGAATTGAAAGAAACACATGTACCCCAATGTTCATCACAGCACTGTTTACAATAGGTAGGACATGGAAGCAACCTATATGTCCGTTGATAGAAGAATGGACAAGAAAGCTGTGGTACACATACACAATGGAATATTACTCAGCTATTAAAAAGAACACATTTGAATCAGTTCTAATGAGGTGGGTGAAACTGCAGCCTATTATACAGACTGAAGTAAGTCAGAAAGAAAAACACGATACAGTATATTAACGTATATATTTGGAATTTAGAAAGATGGTAACAATGACCATATATGCAAGACAGCAAAAGTGTTTTCATGGTGGGTTTTTTTGGTCCAATTCTTCATGAACTGAGATCAAATAGTATGTCTTTCTATGAGTTATTTCATTTAGCAAAATGCCCTCAAGGTACTTCCATGTTATCACAAATGGCAACACTTCTTTCTCCTTATATGGCTAAGTGATGTGAGTATACATATAAATGTTATATAAAAACATTACTGTTACTGTTCAATTGCTAAGTCGTGTCCAAGTCTGTGACACCATAAACTGTAGCATGCCAGACTTCCCTGTCATTCACCATCTCCCAGACTTTGCTCAAACTCATATCCACTGAGACTGTGATGCCATCCAACTATCTCATCTTCTCTATCACCCCTTTCTACTCCTGTCTTCAATCTTTTCCAGAATCAAGGTCTTTTCAAATGAGTCAGCTCTTTGCACCAGGTGGCCAAAATATTGACGCTTTACCATCAGTCTTTCCAATGAATATTCAGGACTGATGTCCCTTAGGATTGACTAGTTTGATCTCCTTGATATTCAAGGGACTCTGGGAAGATGGTGCTCCTGTTCAGAGTTCCTGTTCAGTGCCCTGGGAAGATGGTGAGGGAGACTTTATATGTATATGTACATGTCTGTGTCCCCTGGAGAAGGAAATGACAACCCACTCCAGTACTCTTGCCTGGAAAGTCCCATGGACAGAGGAGCCTGGTAGGCTACAGTACATAGTGTCACAAAGAGTTGGACACGACTGAGCAACTTCACTTTATATGTGTACGTGTGTGTGTATACACTGTACACATATAAATGTGTATATATGTATATAAAATCCTTACATTAAGCTTATTTACAATTGTGGGTTAATTTATTCTGTATAGCAAAATAAGTTATATATATATGTAATAAATTTGTTTATTCTTTTCCATTATGAGTTGTCCTAGAATATTGAATATAGTTCCACTGCTATACAATAAGACCTTGTTGCTTATCCATCCTATATATAACAGTTTGCCTGTGCAAATCCCAAACTCCCATTCCTTCCCCTCCCCTAGCCTCTTCACTAGGCAACCACAAATCTGTTCTCTATATCTACGAGTCTGTTTTTGTTTTGTAGATATGTTGATTTGTACTGTATTTTAGATTCCACATATAAGTGATATATGGTATTTGTCTTTCTCTTTCTGACATACTTTTGCTTAATATGATAATCTCTAGATCCATCCATATCATTGCAAATGGCATTATTTCATTTTGATGGCTGAGTAATACTCCATTATACACACATGCACGTGCTTACACATCACATTACACACACACATATATATGAATGTTGATGGACATTTAGGTTGTTTGGCTATTGTAAATAGCACTGTTATGAACATAAGGGTGCATGTATCTTTTCAAATTATAGTTTTTTCTGGATATATGACCAGAAGTGGGATTGCTGGATAATATGGCAACTCTATTTTTAGTTTTCTGAGGAACCTCCATACTGTTTTCCACAGTAGCTGAACCAGTTTACATCTGCACCAACAGTGTAGGAGGGTTTCATTTTCTCCACACCCTTTCCAACATTTCTCATTTGTAGACTCTTTTTCCCTTATATTTGTAACTGGAGGATAATTGTTTTGCAATGCTGTATTTGGTTTCTGCCGTACAACATGAATCAGCCATAGGTATACATATGTCCCCTCCCTCCCACACCCTCTAGGATGTCAGAGAGCACCAGGTTGAGCTCTCTTCATCACACAGCAAATTACCATTGACTATCTGTTTTACATATGGTAATGTGTATGTTTCAGTGCAACTCTCTCAATTTGTCCCATGTTCTCCTTCCCACACAATGCCCACAAATCTGTTCTTTAAGTCTGTGTCTCTATTGTTGTCCTGCAAATAGGTTCATCAATACCATTTTCCTAGATTCCATGTGCTCAATTGTGTATGACTCTTTGTAGCCCCATGCACTATAGCCCACCAAGCTCCTCTCCCCATGGCAGTTTCCAGGCAAGAATACTGGAATGGGGTGCCATTTCCTACTCCAGGGAATCTTCCTAACCCAGAAATTGAACCCACATCTCTTGCAATCTCATGCATTGGCAGGCAGATTCTTTACCTACCACCTGGGAAGCCCCATTTCTCAATTCCATGTATATGCTTTAAAATATGATATTTTTCTTTTTCTGACTTACTTCACTCTGTATAACAAGCTCTAAGTTCCTCCACCTCACTAGAATTGACTCACATTTCTTCCTTTTTATGGCTGAGTAATATTCCATTTTATACATGTACCACAACTTCATCCACTCATCTGTCAAAGGACATGTAGGTTGCTTCCATGTTCTAGCTACTGTAAGCGGTGCTGCAATGAACATTGGGGTACATTTTTTTTTTCTGAATTATGGCTTTCTCAGTGTATAAGCCCAGCAGTGGGATTACTGGGTCATGTGGTAGTTTTTTAAGAAATATTCATACTGTTCTCCATAGTGACTATATCAATTTACATTTCCACCAATAGTGCAAGAGAGTTCCATTTTCTCCACACCCTCTCCAGCATTTATTTTCTGTAGATTTTCTGGTGATGGCCATCTAACCAGTGTGAGGTGATTCCTCATTGTAGTACTGATGTGCCTCTAATGATGAGTCATATTTAGCATTTTTTATATGTTTATTTGCCATCTGTATGTCTTCCTTGGAGGAATGTCTATTTACATCTTCTGCTTATTTTTTGATTGGGTTATTTGTTTTTCTAATATTGAGCTGTATGAGTTGCTTATATATTTTAGAGATTAATCCTTTGTCAGTTGCTTCATTTGCATTTGGTTTCTCCCATTCTGAGGGTTCTCTTTTCATCTTGTTTATTGTTTCCTTTTTGTGTAAAAGCTTTTTAGTTTAATTAGATCCCATTTGTTTTTGTTTTTTATTTCCATTACTCTAGGAGGTGGGTCAAAGAGAATTTGCTGCAATTTATATCAAAAAGTGTGCTGCCTAGGTTTTCCTCTAAGAGTTTTATAATTTCTGGTCTTACATTTAAGTCTTTAATTCAGTTCCATTTTGAGTTTATTTTTGTGTATGTTGGTTAGGCAGTGTTCTAATTTCATACTTTTACACATAGCTGTCCAGTTTTCCCAGCACCAATTATTAAAGAGATTGTCTCTTCTCCATTGTATATTCTTGCCTCCTTTGTCAAAGATAAGGTGCCCACAGGTCCATGGGTTTATCTCTGCGTTTTCTATCCTGTTCCACTGGTTTATTTTTATATTTTTGTTCAAACACTATACTATCTTTATGACTGTTGCTTTGTAGGACAGTCTGAAGTCAGGTTCATTCCTCCAGCTCCATTTTTGCTTTTCAAAGTTGCCTTTGCTCTTCAGGGTCTTTAGTGCTTCCATGCAAATTGTGAAAGCTTTTTTACAAAGTGTGTGAAAAAATCCCATTGGGAATTTGATAGGGATTGCATTGAATCTGTCAGAGAAGGCAATGGCAACCCACTCCAGTACTCTTGCCTGGAAAATCCCATGGACGGAGGAGCCTGGTAAGCTGCAGTCCATGGGGTCGCTAGGAGTCGGACACGACTGAGCGACTTCCCTTTCACTTTTCACTTTCATGCATTGGAGAAGGAAATGGCAACCCACTCCAGTGTTCTTCCCTGGAGAATCCCAGGGGTGGGGGATCCTGGTGGGCTGCCGTCTATGGGGTCGCACAGAGTCGGCCATGACTGAAGCGACTTAGCAGCAGCAGCATTGAATCTGGAAGATTGCCTTTTGCCTTGGGTAGTATAGTCATTTTCACAATATTGTGAAAATTGATTGATTGCAACAAAATTGATTGCACCCCCATGGACTGCAGCATGCCAGGCTTCCCTGTCCAACTCCTGGAGCTTACTCAAACTCATGTCCATAGAGTCGGTGATGCCATCCAACCATCTCATCCTCTGTCGTCCCCTTCTCCTCCTGCCCTCAATCTTTCCCAGCATCAGGGTTTTTCCAATGAGTCAGCTCTTCGCATCAGGTGGCCAAAGTATTGGAGTTTCAGCTTCAACATCAGTCCTTCCAATGAACACCCAAGACTGATTTCCTTTAGGATGGACTGGTTGCATTTAGATGGGTCTTATTTTTTTAATCCATTCAGCCACTCTGTAATCTCTTGATAATAGAATTTAGTTCATTTATATTTAAAGGAATTACTGATAAGGATGTACTTATGGCCATTTTGTTAATTATTTTCTGGCTGTTTTGTAATTTCTCTGTCCTTTGTTCTTTTTCCCTCTTCATTTGTGATTTGATTTTCTGTAGTAGTATGCTTATACCAAAACCAGACAAAGATACCAAAATAATTAATGACCAATTTCTGATGAACATAGAGGAAAACTCAACAAGATATTAGTAAATTGAACTCAATGATACATTAAGAGGATAACACAATTGTGGTTTTCATTCTGTCTGCCTTCTGATTGATAAGGATAAGAGGAAGCTTCCTCATGGGAGAGACTGACTGAGGGAAGACTGGATCTGTTCTGACGGGCAGGGCCATGCTCAGTAAATCTTTAATCCAATTTTCTGTTGATGGGCAGGGCTGTGTTTCCTCCCTGTTGTTTGACCTGAGGCCAAACTATGGTGGAGGTAATGAAGATAATAGGGACCTCCTTCAAAAGGTCCTATGCATGCACTGCTGAACTCATTGCCCCTGACCCTGCAGTAGGCCACCGCCAACCCACACCTCCACCAGAAACCCCTGGACATTCATGGGCAAGTCTGGGTCATCCTCTTGTGGGGTCACTGTTCCTTTTTCCTGGGTCCTCGTGCACACAAGGTTTTCTTTGTACCCTCCAAGAGTCTGTTTCCCCAGTCCTGTGTAAGTTCTGGTGGCTCTGTGGTGGGGTTAATGGCGACCTCCTCCAAGAGGGCTTATCCCATACCCATGTCTGCTGCACCCCAAGCCCCTGTCCATGCAGCAGGCCACTGCTGATCCATACCTCTGCAGGAGACTCTCAAACATAGTTATGGCTCACCTTTGCCTCACTGACTATGCTAAAGTCTTTGACTGTGTGGATCACAACAAACTGTGGGAAACTGTGAAAAATATGGGAATACCAGACCACCTACTTGTCTCCTGAGAAACCTGTATGCAAGTCAAGAAGCAACAGTTAGAATCAGACATAGAACAACAGACTGTTCAAAATCGGGAAAGGAGTACATCAAGACTGTATATTGTCACCCTGCTTATTCAACTTCTACACAGAATACATCATGCAAAATACCAGACTGGATGAATGACAAGCTGTAATGAAGACTGCTGGGAGAAATATCACAACCTCAGATATGCAGATGATATCATTCTAATAGGAGAAAGCAAAGAAGAATTAAAGAGCCTCTTGATGAGGATGAAAGAGGAGTGAAAAAGCTTGCATAAAACTCAACATTCAAAAAATGAAGATCATGGCATCTAGTCCCATCACTTTATGGCAAAAAGATGGGGGAAAAGTGGTAACAGTAGCAGATTTTATCTTCTTGAGCTTCAAAATCACTGTGGATTTTGCCTGCAGTCAGGAAATTAAAAGACACTTGCTCCTTGGAAGAAAAGCTATGACAAACCTTGACAGTGTATTAAAAAGCAGAGACATTACTTTGCCAACAAAGGTCCATCTAGTCAAACACCTGATGTGAAGAGTCGACTCATTAGAAAAGACCCTGATGCTGGGAAAGATTGAAGGCAGTAGAAGGGGACAACAGAGGATGAGATGGTTGGATGGCATCACTGACTCAATGGACATGAGTTTGAGCAAACTCCGGGAGATGGTGAAGGATGGGGAAGCCTGGCGTGCTGCAGTCCACGGGGTCATAAAGAGTCAGACATGACTGAGCAATTGAACAACAACAAACTTTTCAGAATGAACATTAAGATCTGCATCATTTGGGTGAAAATACTACATACAGTTGACCTTGAACAATATGAGATTTGAACCGTGTGCATCCTCACACAGAGTTGTTTTTTTTTTTTCAATATCAAATACTACAGTCGTACACTATTTGCAGGGCTTCCCAGGTGGCACTAGTGGTAAGGAAACCACCTGCTAATCCATAAGACATAAGAGACATGGATTCAATCCCTGGGTCAGTAAGATCCCCTGGAGGAGGGCATGGCAATCCACTCCAGTCTTCTTGCTGAAGAATCCCATGGACAGAGGAGCCCAGTGGGCTACAGTCCAAAGGGTCACAAAGAGTCAGATACTACTGAAGTGACTTATCATGCATGTAGGCACACTATTTGCAGTTAATTGACTCCACACAGGCAGAGCAGCCAGAGACACAGAAGGCAGATTCGAAGTTACATGGAGATTTTCAACCATGGCACAGGGTGGGCACCCTTAACCCCCACGTGTTCAAGGGTCAGCCTCACAACACTGCTGTATTTAAAGTGGATAACCAACAAGGACCTACTGTATAGCACATGGAACTCTGCTCAATGTTATGTGGCAGCCTGGATGGGAGGGGAGTTTGGGAGAGAATAGACACATATATATGTATGACTGAGTCCCTAAGCTCTTCACATGAAACTGTCACAACATTGTTAATTGGTTATAAAAAATAAAAATTTTTTTTAAAAAAAATGAATTAAAAATAACAATAGGCAAAATGTTATGAACCACAAAAAGAAAACTGGCCTTGTCACATTTCCTAAATGTATGCCTTAACATTTGATATTCAAATCATTTTCTCTTGAAGCATCTTGTGGGACATTTTCCTTTCTCATTTTCTTATTAACTGCTTTTGTTCTTCTAGAACCACACTTTTCAGTGGCCTTGTCTGTAATTTGATCAGGTCACCAAGAATGTTTTCGACTTCTTTAAATTCAATATCTTCATAAATTTTTAAATTTTGCTTTATACTCAACATGCATTCGAATTACATGATATTGTTTGGGTTAAGCCAAACCACTCAAGTATGACATTGACTCAATGAGGCAGAAATGAGTATTAGTGAAAAACAGGGAAGGGCTGTTTGAGTAGTCACTAGTTAAATAATTTATTCATTTGTGAATATTTTCTTTTTTTTGCTTTACTAACCAACCTCATAAGGTTGAAGAGTTTAATAATCAACAGTCACATAAAGAATTCCTTGTACTTTTGATTTATATTCTCAGTCCTAATCCTGTAGATCCAAAAAAACCAAAGATAATGAAGTCAGCTTTCTTCCAAAATGAAAAGTAGAGCTGTGAATGGCTTCGCAATTGCTGAGCCATCTACAGTTTGCCAGTGTTACTAATGATCTGAAAGAAAATGAAAGCCATGTTGCAGTTTGTGAGAATAGACCTTTGAGCCAGAGGTGGGGAGTTATCCATAAACTGCAATATTAGAATGAAATCACAACCTCCTTCACCCCAAAAGGAACTGAAGCCCTTGCCCCACCCTTTCTCAATTCCAGTTTGAGATGTCAGTCAGCATCTTGGCAGCAAAATCATCACAAAATGTTACACCTTCTTATAAAATAATGAGTCAGTACGATAGTGGGTATCTACATAACTGGGAGGAAAATCCGTTTAATTTTCTTTCATAAAGATTTGTACTAGGCAGAGAACAGACTTGTGGTTGCCAGTGGGGAGGGATGAATTGGGAGCTTGGGATTAGCAGATGCAAACTATTATGTATAGAATGGATAGAATAGAATATAGAATGAACAAGGTCCCACTATATAGCACAGGGAACTATATTAAATATCCTGTGATGAACCATAATGGAAAAGAATGTGAAAAATGTGTATGTATGTACATACTTATGATAGTCTTAGTTGCTTAGTCGTGTCCAACTCTTTGCGACCTCATGGACTGTAGCCCACCAGGCTCCTCTATCCATGTAATTCTCTAGGCAATAACAGTGGAGTGGGTAGCCATTCCCTTCTCCAGGGGATCTTCCAGATCCAGGAATCAAACCCAGGTCTTCAGGCAGATTCTTTACCGTCTGAGCCACCAGGGAAAACCCAATATATATAACTAAATCACTTTACTGTACAACGGAAATGAAAACATGGTCGACCAACTATACTTTAAATAAATATTTGTACTAGGATTCTCGAATGTAAAGGAAAGAAGTAAATTTTAAAGTTGGTTCATTCAGAGACCCAAACTCCTCTTATGTCATGATGCTTTCTTAATCCACTAAGAATTTCCCAAACCGTAGCTATTAATGATTTGCTTGTATTCCTGTTTGCAAGCATGGCATCCCTGCCTCTGCCTTTCAGCTGTTCTGTGTCATGATTTTGTGAACAGGAGAACAAATGGCAGCCAACTCCCTCTAGAAAATCAAAGCTTTGAAAGGCCATGGCAGAAGTGGAGAGAAGTTTCTCTCAGATGTCAGAGTTCTTGAGTGCCTCTCTTGTCTCTGTCCTAATTAAATTCCAAGTGAAGCTACTTGCCTCTTATGAGACATTTGCCTCCTGGCTGACAGAAGTCCTTTTCTCCCTTTGGGAGAGAGGGTGGAGGGGATGGATCTTGACCTGTCTTCATTACGCCTCAAGGAGAACTAGAAGGATGAAATAATATCCCTCATTTTAATTTGGGAAATGAATTTTATTATCTGAAAAATTATGGTTAGGAAAAATTCTGTTAAAATACTTCCAAGTTCTAGAATCACTACAGTTTTGGAGCATGCTTTTACTTATGTGCTTAAGAAGATTTTTCAAGGATTTTAAGTTTATTACTATAAATTTAATAATTATAATAATTGCTTAATGAAAGGCAAGAATATAAAAATGAACGCTTAGGTATATGTGTGTAACTCTCAGTTGCTCACTCATGTCTGACTCTTTGCAGCCCCATGAAGTTGTACCCCACAAGGCTCCGCGGTCCATGGAATTTTCCAGGCAAGAATAATAATCATATAAAACACAAATAATTTAAGAGTTTTAAATCACTATTTTTCAGTAAAAATTTCAAAAATGTCATCAAAAAGTAGACTTATATCATGCAGTTCAGTCGCTCAGTCATGTCCAACTTTTTGCAACCCCATGGACTACAGCACTCCAGGCTTCCCTGTCCATCACCAACTCCCGGAGCTTGCTCAAACTCATGTCCATCCAGTTGGTGATGCGACCATATGATTATTTGATGCAAATAAATATTGGACTATTGGAGTTTTTATTGGAGTATAATTGGTTCACATTGTTGTGTTAGTTTCTGCTGTACAACAAAGTGAATCAGCTACATGTATACATATATCTCTCCCGCCCCTCTCCTACTCCCACCTTTCTAGTAATCACAGAGCACTTGGCTGAGCTCCTTGTGTCATACAACAGCTTCCCACTAGCTATCTATTTTACACATGGTAGTGTATATATGTCTGTGCTACTCTCTCAATTCATCCCACTCTCCCCTTCAGGTATTAGAGCAGTAGTCCAAGTCTTGTTTATACTAATCATACATATAAAATACACTTCTAAACTTCAGTGTAGTCAACCTGGTATACAAAGCATTGGCCTGAAACAAAAAGAAATAGCCAACTCATATCCCTATTGTGCCACTTATAAGTTATTGCCCTCTACACGTATCCTTGAACGCCTGCGGTCCTCAGTTCCCTCTGTTCTAGGTGGTGAAGTTTGTAATCTGGGGTCACTAGCCTCACCATGTAGGCTTTTCTCGCTTCTGAATTGGTCAGGTCCAAATGATTTGTTAACAAATGTAGCAAATAAAAAGTGTTCATGATTCCTATCATTTTCCACTAGTCTGGAGAAATTCCTATGCATTGAAGATGGATTTAATATGAACTTTTTGGACTTAAGGTCTTCAGTGTCTTTCTGCAGTAAGAAGCAACCACCAGAGTGGTTGGACCAGAGTCTAAAAAAACCTAACCGTTCTTTCCCCATCATGTCGCTTGTCTGTCTTTCTGCTGCTGCTGCTACGTCGCTTCAGTCGTGTCAGACTCTATGCGACCCCAAAGACGGCAGCCCACCAGGCTCTTCTGTCCCTGGGATTCTCCAGGCAAGCTATCTTTCTGAGAGCATGTGTATTTATTTGATTAAGGGTATCAGTAGCTTCTCATGAAAGAATAGCTGAATTAAATCAACTAATTTATTTTGTGTTCATGTTCAAGATACTAGGAAAAAACTTGTTCATGTCTCATCTGTGCTGATTTTTTTCTAGGACCCACTGATCTCAGCATGAAGAGGCAGTTGGCGACCAGCTCAGGATCATCTAGCAGTTCAAGCTCCAGACCTCAGCTGAGTCCAACTGAAATCAACGCAGTGAGACAGCTGGTTGCGGGATATCGAGAATCTGCCGCATTTTTACTGCGTTCTGCAGATGAACTGGAAAATCTTATTTTACAACAGAACTGAGTCCAGCGATGATCCTCTTCACTGAGGTCTAAATTTGCAGTTTCCACTAATGACATTTTGATTTCCCAGCAGAGATGCATCTGGTCTTAACTGCACAGTCTTAAGAGAAATACTTCCTTTATGCCACATTGTCCTTGATCCATAAAGTGATGTGTTTCGGTGCTTCAAAGGAACCCTGGCCTCTGAAGTACTTGAGATACGTTAATGTGTCCAGCCTACTGCTTTTTGTTTCAGTGTGCCAGCATAAATATCTGGGGCAAAAAAAAAAAAAAAGGCTGTGTTTTCCTAATTCAAGGATAAACAGAAGAAGCTTGTGGTATAAAAAATAGTTCAAGGTCCAGCTGAAATATTAGTGGAATTTGCTACTGACTTACTGGACTGAAAGCTACAGTATCTGGCAAAAAAAAAAAAAAAAAAAAAAAAAGCCAAAATTTCTTGTTGCTACAGGATATAGCAATGAAAAGGATCTTGTATTTTAAAAAAAAAAATGTAATTTTTATAAAAAGAAAACTTGTTTTTCATTCAGAATTGTCATTTTTACTTTGGTAACTTTTTCATAGGTCCTAAAAGAAAACTGTTTTGAGAAACTACTGTAAGTACCTTTTCCACATCCCTTTGCCTTCTCCTGTTTCCAAATTCTTTCTACAAAAATAACACTTGATGCTGGGGAAAAAAAAAAAAAGATACCCTTACCTATGTTCTTTCAATCGTCACATCAGGAACTGCTTTAAGAGAAGCCTGCATTTCTGCACTCATGCTGCTCTCAAGCATCCCACTCAGCACTGCAGCTTCACCATAGCGGTTTCACCACAGAATTTTTTTTAATATTCAAAAGAGACGTATCATTGAAAAAAAAATCACACCTTGATTTCTTACAGCTGCTCTCCCCTGGATTGCCGCTGCTGTCTTACGGGCATCCTTCTAAGCAGCCATTGGATGTTGATGACTGAATGTTAAAGAGGTTGCAAGTGACAATCTGAAAATTTGCACTCTGTGTGTTGTTTTCTTTTCTCTTTCAGAAATAGTTCCCAAAAAGAGACATTACCTCTCCTGCAACGATTTGTATAATTTACACTTGTAGGTAACGATGATGTAAAGAACTCTCAGTGGATGCAGCCGCAACTTACAGTGAACTGTCCCCTCCTCTCTCCCATACTTGACCCTTCTTATTTTATAGTGTTGGATACACATGAATGGTGTTCTCTTTGTGCACTGAGGCAAGCCTATTTTTAAAATATTTAGGGAGGAGTACATCTGTTTACGCTTCTTGTACACTTTTTCTGTTGTTTAGCTTTGGTTGGATTACAGATTCTTTGTGCATTCCTGAATTTGCCTTATTTCATGTAAAATTTATGTCATTTGGGTTTTGATAAGTTTAAGGCATCAGTGACATTTCTTAACTACTTGTTACATATAGTTTTTCAAGTAATGACTGTGGTTGTGACCAAGTAATGTGCACTTTTTCTTGTAACTGGACATTGCTATGCTCTTTTCTTCTAGTGTTTCTAGAATTACGGTTCCTTACAGTTACGTAAACAAAAAAACAAACAAAAAAAAACTTTTGTGATACTGTTGGTGAATATAATGTGAAAATCTTATTGAAATATGAGTATTTTGGAAATATATAGATGCACAAACATCTTTTAAGGTGTGGATTTAGAATTTGCTTATTTAATTGAAAATTCAAAATATCGAGGGCTGGTATAATTTTCTGTTTTGTTGGGTTTAATAAACAGATTTCTGTGTTAAAACAATGATTGTGAAAACTTATAAATTTTCTGAATCATATGAAATATTTTGTATCTACATTTAACACAAAATTGACAGTTTAAATATATTTCAAGAGCATCCCAAGGTCCCCCAGAGTCTCCACACACAGACTAGTAAATAACTTATTCCAAGAAGGATTAAATCAGATTAGAAAACCATAGGTATTTCATTTGATTAAATATGATTTAAGAATTTATCTTTTATTCCCCATTTTAACGTGACTAACCTGGCTCTTTAAGTCATATTTAGCATTTTGGGAAAAACATACCAGTTTTAAGTCCCTGTTTTATGCTTTGGGATTTGTTATTGAATAGTATTTGAGGCTTTGGCATGGTTACTATTTCAAAAAGTAACACCCAGGTTTGGGTTCAACCTATATATAAAAATCCATAATAGTGATCCTTATTAAGCTGTTTGATTAGAGAAGGCAAGTGCCAGCAAGGCACTCTTGTTTTCATTTCATTTTCATATTCAGTTATAACTCCCACACCCATCCTCCAAGGACTAAATCCCCCCATGCTTTCTGCTTTTTACACACTTATCTACAAGAATAAGAGCTCCAGGACTCCCACTGTTTCCCTAGGAGAGCTCTGAGGACAAAACCATGTACCACTTTGTTTCCCTTTGTAACTTGTACCTGAAAAGCACCCCGGTCTTTTATAAATTCTCTGTCGCAGCCCCTTTGTAAAGCAGTTTGGAGAAACTGGGTGCAGGTTCATATTCTCATTCAAATGAGGTGATAGAAAACTATCATGCACATGGAGATCAAATAGATATTTCTGTCACTTCTGACAGTTAGCTTTTCAAACATCCACAGTTTCTTGTCACATATGTATTACTTTATCACACTTAGTAAGAAAACATTCCTTGAAGTAACAGCAGAGAATGCAAACACAAGTAGATACTGAATCTTCCTAAGTTGTGTAAAGTAACAGCTGGATCAAAAGGGCATTCAGATAATGATAGCCACCATTTACTGATTATTTACACGTGGAAAAGGCATTTATTTCCTTTACTTCTGACAACGCTAGGAGATCAGGATAGTCACTTTTTATTTTACAACGAGGCTCAAGAAGATGAAGTAACTTGCTCGGAGCCCCAAGAGAATGAGAACTAAAGCCCTCATTTGACCCAGGCAGGCCTGATGCTGGAGGCCCCTCTATTGGTGGCCACGGTCTATTACCTCCCAGGGCTTCCCCGACAGTTCAAAAGAATCCACCTGCAATTCAAGAGACACGGGAGATGCAGGTTCAATCCCTGGGTGGGGAAGATCCCCTGTAGAAGGAAAATGGTAACCCATTCCAGTATTCTGGCCTGAAAAATCCAATGAACAGAAGAGCCTGGCAAGTCCAAAAGGTTACAAAGAACCAGACATGACTGAGCAACTATACACACACTAAATCTTTACATTCTGTACCAACTTGGAACCTGACCAGTTTATACTAAAGTTTAGCAGTTTTATTTATCTACTAAAGATAAATAATAGTTATTAAAAATGCACTTGACATCAAATAAAGCATTTTACTAAACACTGAGCATTTTATCCAACTTATAGAAGTTTAATTTCCTTTATGTTCTCTACAGATATAAAGAGAAGTCATAAAACCCACCACTAATGAAAATCAAACACACGGTGCATGAAGGAAAGGCAGTGACTTGTTTTTAAACATGATGGGTGCAGTAGTGAATCTGGTAAGGAAAGAGAAAAGGGATTATCCAACTGATGTTCATACATAAAGTTCATGAAGTTCATTCACCTGGGATTTTAGTCACTATGCAGGTGCTATCTGGTTATTTTAATTAATCCTAGTACCATTAACAAAATAGTTAAAGATTAGTCTTGGTATGCCAGAAATAATTCATAAGGCCCAGGTTTCACTTTAGTTTGTTAAAAAAAAATCCAAAAATAAATCAGGTAGACATTACATTAAGTGTTTATGTTTTAAACTGTGTTTGACATGCAGAAATTCAGTAAAGCAAAAGCTAACCTACAGGAGTTTACCATTTAAGAGAATTAAAATCTCCTTTCTTAAGAATATTTTGAAAGGAGATAAAACGCTGCTAATAGTCTGTCTCAGATTTTAAGGTCAATCATTTTCAACATTTTATTTTCTGATTACGAAAGGAACCTAGCAAATATAGGAAATAAGGGGGAAAATTCCAGCATCCATGAAGAACGATGATAACATTTTACAGTGTATCTTTCAAAGTTTATCTGAACAAGTAAACTTTTTATTTCGCTCTGCATGGTGTTTCCCCCTCCGCTTTTCTGTCCTGAAAGTGGACCAGGAATACTTTCCACATCATTAGGTATTCTCTTTATTATTTCTGAAGACTGTATGGTTATTATACTGTATGAATGTACCTGTATTAATTTTCTATTACAACTGTAACAAATTACCCCAAACACTACAAATGTATTACAGTCTGGTAAGTTGATGTATTGCTGATCCTGCTCACAGAGCCAACTGTTTCACTGTATCTCACTGAACACAGTGCGTGGTAGGCAAGGCATAAGCTAAGAAGACTGAACTGCAGACATGTTTATTCTCTCCTGTCTGACGAAGCAGCCATTACATCACATAACATAGCCCCAAGGGCTTTTGAGGTGGAGCTTATATAATAAAAGTAGCCCATGGCCAAGTGATTACCTCATGACACCATGCTCAGTGCTATAAGTGATCTCGGCTGTTATATAATTATTTACAAAACATGGGCAAGAGTGAGAGGCTATGGGATGAGAGAGCCTGACCACTGCCATCTTGGCTAATTTGCTCTCTCCCTATTGTTGCAATTCTCACTGGGCTAAAACCTAGGTATCGAAAGGACTTTGTTTCTCTCTGGTTGATCTGGGGGAGAATCCATTTCTTGACCTACTCTAGCTTGGAGGCTGCCTGCATTCCTTGACTTGGGGTCCCTTCATCTTCCAAGCCAGGAGCTTAGCATCCTCAAATCTCTCTTTAACTCTGACCTCCACTTCTATCCCTTCTCCCATCTTTAAGGATCCTTCTGAGTTCACTTGGTCCATATGAATAAAATATGACAACCTCTTTAAAGTCAGATGATTAGCAGCCTTAATTTCATCTACAAACCTAACTCATTAATTTTAACAAGTAATAAAACAGATTCTGATGATTAGGATGTGGACATCTCTCTCAGGGAGGGAGATTATTCTGCCTACTCTAGTATTTTAATTTCCTTTTATTCCCTTTTAAATCTCTTTCATACCCAGCTATATTTCATCCATTCACTATAGTAAAGTTCCCAAGTCAGCAGCACAAATATTTTATAAATGATTGTCAGCTGCTGTATCTGTATTTTTTCTTCTGTATAAAGGGTCTTTAGGAAATTGTTTTAATGGCATTTTTCTCAAATATCACACATTCAAATCAAATGTAATAAATGCATATGTTAAGCATGCAGCTAAATCTTTCAAGTGAAATGAAACAAAAATACCTCTGAAGTCTTTCCTTATTTTGATTTCTTACAAAGTGATTCTGCCCAAGAAACTCCCTGAAATGAGTTTTAGGCAGTCTTATTAGACCAGAATAGGTATGGAAGGATCCAAAGCTTAATTAATTTCTGTAAGCAATCCAACCACATTCATAAAACTTCTGGTGGTAATTACCAGTGATGTTTTCTTTACTCTGATATGTCTTTTAAAAGGGAAGGTTTGGCAATAACACACCTATTGAATTTAGGATAAGCAAACAGGTTTAAAAATTAAACCTCTTTACCTCCATTTCTTTGTGAGAAAACTATATTTTATTTACATATTAAAATTTTTATTTCCCATCATTTTCTGGGCTTTTTTTTTTCTCGTTTCAATGGCCATCCACTGAAAAAGATCAAAGATAATTCAAGACCATTTATAATGATGTAAGATAGAAAAAGAAAAACAGACCACAGAGAGCAGATATTACTCAAAGTGTGGAACTACACCATTTTTTTTCCCTTGAAAATATTGACTTCTCATATTCTTTGTTTATTGGGGAATGGAGGAGATCAGGCTGCCCATGAAAAATGCTTTACTTATTGAAAGCACTCCATTACAGTGACAGAACAAGCGGCCAGAAATTCCACAGTAGATTATTTACTCTTAGTTCCTTCACTGGTAGAAAGATTCCAAAATCTGTTTTGATTCTTAGCATTTTAATTTCCACTCATTTGATTAGTGTCTTCTTTAACCTACTATGTGGAGGCATCAGGCTCTGATACAGAGAAACTATTCCTGCTTCAAGGGGTCACATCTAGTGGAAGAGATAGAAGTAAAGATGGTTAGAATATGAAGAATAAGGAGAGTGTGACATGCAATGATATAACAGTGTAACATGTCATGATATGATAGAACAGTGTGACATGTCATGATATGATAGAACAGCGTGACATGTCACGATATGATAGAAACAGTGTAACATGTCATGATATAACAGTGTGACATGTAATGATAGAATAGAAACATGTCAGACAGGTCAAATGAGGTCATAGATCTCTCTAGCAGTCTTGTCTGTATCAGGGGTGGAGGGGTGAGGGTGGGGGCGGGGGATGATGGTGCTGGAGGCGAGCTGGTCACAAAGATGGAGCTGTGGGGAAGGAATACCTGGCAAAGTTGTTCAGTGTGTTCAGGGAGGACAGAAGAAGAATGAAAGATGAGTTAGTTAAAGATATTTTCAACTACAGAGGACACCACAAGTTGAGGATGGAGGAGGCACCGTATAGCATGGTGCGCAGTCACTCAAGCAGCTGCCAGAAGGCAGATATTGAGATGAAAAGAGACTGCTGGAGAGGAATAAAAGAGCCAGATCACTGGTGTCTCTGTTGACTACTTGTGGGAACTTCAGCTCAAGAAGATGACCTAGCGCTGGATCACAGGACCACCCTCCATCCTCCAAAGTAAATCAAACTCCTAATAATGAAAAACAACTAGTACCACCTAAGTAGCCTAGGGACAAGGAAGGAATGAGCTTTGTCCTAAAACCACAGAAAGGGGGGAGCCAGGAATAGTCAGTATGTGTCACAAATTAATGTGACTTCATCCTTAGGAAACAGATCTGAAGGAAGACTGAGCGGACAAGAATGTTGAAACACATCCCCCCACCACCACTATTAAAGCCTGAGTTGGGAGAAAAAAGAATGAGGGGTGAGAGGACCAGCTTGGAAACTAGGTATACAACCCTACAAAAACACAGGACCCTCGCTGCCCTAAGGACGAATCTCCAGAAGTAGAAACACTGTCAGGACTTGCCATTTCATGAGCTCTCTGGCGGAAAACGTAGCCTGAGGGGTAAAGATGGGAAGATAGTGACACCAGGGTATGTTTTCTACAAAAAAGAAATGGAGATTCAGTGAGCATTCCCTGGCCCACTTCCTGTCCTCTCCTTTTTCTCCTCTCCTTTACCTCCTCCCCACCAGTGATTAGTAAGTCAGCAGCCAAAACTCAAGAGGTTCCCTTGTCTTCTTTGATTTTCTCTTCTGAGCAGGAAACAGGCAAAGTTGCTGAAGGAAAGGGAAGGTGTTAAGAGAAACGAGTTATTGGGTCTCATTGCTTCTGTCAAAAGTGAAACTTCAGAAGGTCCTCCCTGAAACTGGGGAATTTAGGAATCTTCAATTTCCCATCCCCAAATATGGATAGCACACTCCCATGTGGAGTGAGTTCTAAAACTGGACCACCAACGACATCGCAGGAGACAATGATCACAGATGGACACCCCAATCTCAAAGGCTAGCATCACCTCCCAGAACTCTGTTCTCCCTGCCCTCAGCAAAACAAAAGCAGAACTCAAGTAACATAGAAACTTACATTGCCATATGTAAAATAGATAGCTAACGGGAATTTGCTGTTTGGCTCAGGAAACTCAAACAGGGGCTCTGTATCAGCCTAAAGGGGTAGGATGGGGAGGGAGGTGGGAGGGAGTTTCAAAAGGGAGGGGATATATGTATACCAATGGCTGATTCATGTTGAGGTTTGACAGAAAACAGCAAAATTCTGTAAAGCAATTATCCTTCAATAAAAAATTAATTTAAAAAAAAGCAGAACTCAAATCCGCCACTCCCAGGCTGCAGGTCAATAAGAAGTGTAAATATATATAGAAAAATAAAAAGGGGGAAGAGATGTCAGGAAGAATCTAATCACACTGTATTAGGAGAAACAGTACATATTCCACAAATATGAATAAAATATAAATGAAGAGCATGGCACCCGTATATCCAACCAATAGCCGAGAATGAAAGTCAAGTAGACAGGGAAGGACAGTTTATATATTTTAAAAAATGCATTTGAAATAAAATCTCCCAATAAAACATTTTTATCTACAATAAATGCTTTGCTTGCAACAAAAAACCATAAGACCAAAGAAACAATTTCTCACATCATTTGACAACCCTAAATTATAACAATGTCACCTATGACAAAGCTTTCATTGTAAGCAATCATTCTTCAAGAGTGCTTTAGAAAAAGACAGAAAAATCTATTGTTGCATATATTTTCTATCCATTATAGAAACAGATAAGAGGGATGGCTTATACACCATGCCAGACCAAGGAGAGTATGAGGCACCTCTGGAGACTGGAAAAAAGAACCATCGGAATTTCCCTAATGGGCCTGGCACTGGACTGGGACATGTTTGACACAAAAACTGCAACCTCCTAATGGGGTATCCATGCTGGCTTTTTGTTTTGTTTGTACTGGTGAAATGAAAATTCCTCATGAGTTGTGTGTCTCTTGTGGGACACGTGACTACATGACATGTCACTTGAGCTTCACACATGTCATGTAGAGGGGAGCGGTGCTGATCGTAGACCAGCAGGAAAGCTATGATGTGCCTTTTCCATCTCTAAGTCAATTATTCCTCTTCTCTTCATTATTATGCAGCTTGGCTACAGAGACTGCCAATGCCAAAGGTCAAATGCAGATTTCTGCGTAGGATCCCAGAACTAAATAGGAAGCCATAGTCCTCTCCTCATGGCTTCAATGTCATGTTTGGGGAGGATTTCTGTCTCACTGACTGCTACCCCCACCACGGGACATAATCGATGCATCCATCTTCCCAGAGCCGCTTACAGTCTGGGCATCTTCACTCTCATTCCACGCTTATGGGCAGGCTGTGTTGGGTGGACTTTTGCTGAGCCCTCAGGGTGAGGGCTTTCAGCAGCCCACCCCTCACCTGCTCTTGAGTCCCAAGGGAGTGGCAACAGAGGTTTCAGGCCCAGTGACTCTTTGTCCAGACTGGATGAGGCTGGAGCCTGGGGAGTAAGGAGAAATGGCTAGAAAATGAAACAGACCTTTTTGAATCAGAGGCCTGCCCATATATGAAGCAAAACCTGCGTACAGGGGCATCTGTCCTTTGGGACAACCTCTCCTCATTAGTTGAGACATTGCTGCTGGTGTCATGACAGGAAAGGCCACCTCTTCTGACCCTAGAAATGAATCCTAAATACACAGACAGTTATGGATGCTCACAAAGGAAAACCCAGCTGAATTTGGCAAACCCACATCACACAATCTCTTATTTCCTTTTTCACCACCTCATCATACCCCTTTCAAAACCTCAGTGAATATTAAGCAGAAGAAACTGTGCATATATTCTTAATATATTACAAAAGTATTAGCAGATGATATTTATCTCTATGTTTGAAAGTATAATTATTACTGGACCATTTTGAGAGCTTTTTATTGTGCAGAAAGCACTGATACATTGGTGTATCTGATTCATTCAACAAGACAGAAGGCTTTATCATCATTTTATGAAACTGATGCTCAGAGTTGGGGGCCTCTCCTAATTGTTACAGCCAAGACAAGAAGCCAGGCCTTCTAATTTTGAATCCTATATTTTTCTTGTCTCTGCCCCCTCTCCATTATATCCTATCACAGTTTGAAGTGTTGTTTCTTTGACGTGTTACCAACATAACCTGTATCTATGTTTTTCTACTTGATTACCTATCCCTTTAACACATTTATAACCTCAGAGACATTCAAACTACAATTATCTTTTGATTTTTCTCTCCTCCTTTGCCTGTAGGTTTGGTTTTTTTCCTAATAAAAATTCATTAGGAAAGTCATTCAACCAGAATGCATGAAATGCCTCTAACCTGCAGAACCCCATGCTGCTCTGGTATCAGAGGCAGGAGATTTAGACAGAAAAGAAATATAGGTTTGTAGACAGCCTGCAGGTCACCAGCGAGGATTCTGGCACCAGGTCGTGTGCTGACACCACTGGGCTAGATCCATTTGTCCATGCACAAGATGAAAGTAAGCTGTTTCACAAATATGAGCATAGTAGTACATATGAAGATAGAACAGATTTAAGGTACACACCAAATAAAATTCAGAATTAAAGAGCACTACTCCTTCTCACATTTCTATTCAAAGCCTCAGCAGTGTTGTTTAATTTAAGAAAATAAGAACAATTCCTTCCAGACCAACATAACCAAATGAAGGCTTAAAACATAAGATCTTGTCTCAGTATTTGACAGGAAACATGTTCTTCAGCCCTACTCAGCACACCTAGGCAGCAAAGTAATATTCACAGGTGTATGGATTCCACCAGGCCTGTGTTGGGTCTCCATGGGCACAAAAAGCACACCAACTCAGAAAGTAGGGCACACTTGAGCCATAACAAGTGTTCTGTCTGCTCACTCTTGTTTTAGACAGTTATTTGGCATTGGAGGCTTCCCCAGTGTCTCAGCAGTAAAGAATCTGTCTGCAATGCAGGAGCCGCAGGAGATGCCAATTTGATCTCTGGGTCAGGAAGATCCCTTGGAGGAGGGCATGGCAATCCACTGAAGCCTGACCGGCTACAGTCCATGGGGTTGCAATGAGTCGGACACAACTGAAGTGACTTAGCACACATTTGGCAACTGAAGACTTGGAAAAAACAGTATCAAACATCGTTTCAATTCACATTTAAACCTCATGTGGATTATTTTCTTTAATTCTTTAAGACTATGATCCAGATGGAAACCCACATCATTTATCCACTGGATGTGTGCATGCTTGGTTGCTCAGTTGTATCTAACTCTTGTGACCCCGGTGGATTGTAGCCCACCAGTCTCCTCTGTCCATGGGATTTTTCAGGCAAGAATACTGGAGTGGATTGCCATTTCCTCCTCCAGGGGATTTTTCCTACCCAGGAATCAAACTCTACATCTCCTGTGTCTCCTGCATTGCAGGCAGATTCTTTGCCCACTCAGCCATCAGGGAAGCCCCATTTACCCATAAAAGGCACCAAAATGGTCTGGAGGATCCCTCTCCCTCTGGTGCCATGATTCTCTCCATGTCCCACCTCCCCTCTTACGTTGGAATAATGCCCATGACTAATATGTTCTGAGCTCTTACTAGGAGCCAAGAACTTTCCGTATGTCATTTCCTAGTCTTACTCTGAATTGAATGATGCATGCATTATGTATAATGCCCATGCTTTTGGCCACTCTGTTGAAATACCTGAGCCACGAATTCCATATTTCCCTAAGAAGCTCTCACTGAAGTTAATTAAAACTTTGGCCCTGCTAATTTTTTATCCAAAAACGTAGACTCAGTGCAAGATGGACTGCATTTTCTGCAGGACTAGTCAAGACGCTTGCACCTTCTCTCAAAACCGGTATTCGATAGCCACTGCTTCTCTAGCCACAAGGGACAGGTAGCACCTAATGCTGGCCTGTCTCCGTGGGCTGGGTCACATCTCAAGGCCAAAGTAAGGTAAGGCAACTCACCAGGCCACACAGGTCTTATGCATGCTTCCTATTTCCTTTCCTCCCAAATGCCCTGTCATCACTCTCAGCTTCCCAGTCTGCTTCCCTGAACCCCAAATTTACCAGGTAGGACAAATAGTGATATGTCTGTGGTGGCAGAATCACCTGAAGAGGAGAAAGAGGACAAAAGGAAGAGCCCTTTTTGTCCTTTAGGAACAGGAATCCATCTTTATGCCAGTCCATCTCTCTTAGACACCAAACAAGTCCTTCCCCTAGGGCAGTATTTCTCAAAGTGTCAGCCGAGTGAGCCTGGGGTGTCACATGACTGCACAGGGAGACTCAGACGGAGGGTACTCTACAGCCATGGCTTCCTACTACGTAAGCAAACCCACACCTCAGCCTGTAAACGCCTCACCACTGTGAAATCCAAACTCCAAAGAAAACCAATCACCAGCAGCCAACTAGGCTTTAAGCTATAGACAACCCAGAATTCCCTTTCTTTGCTTCCACAGTTTCTCAGTAAGTGTCTTTCCCTGGCTCCTGCTGGCAGAGTTATTTTAATCATTGCTGGTTTGGTGCTGCCCCATGGAATCAATTTTTACTCAAATAGAATCTTAACTTTTTTAATACATCTTGTTTGATTTTCTAACAGTTTGCATGTGTTAAAAATCTAGACTCCAGAGCATCACTCTAGGTGTTTCTGAATCAGAATGGGGATGTGAAAGGTGAGGTTACAGAGTAACTGGAGCACAGTAGTCTGTCACTGTTGGAAGCTCTCCTAGGTCATTTGAATGCAACTTGAAAGTTTCAGAACTTCTGGCCTCGACTAAAGGGAAGAGATGGGCCAGTAAGTGGCCATGATCGAAGGACAATGAAGTGTCACCCTGAACCCAAGGTCAAGAAATGTTCCTAGAAAATTATGCTATTGAAAAGCTCTGAACCCCATAGCTTCTCCTTTCTCACCAAATAAGAAACCAAAATGCTTTCTCACCCAAGGGACACCACTCTATTAGCAGTTCTGCTCCGATAGAAGGATGGCCATAGGCCATGGACTTCTGATTTATAATAATTAGGGACATTGCTAACCACTCAGTCTTTTCCATCTCTTCATCAGGAAGACAAGTTTCTGGCACACCCGAGACAGATCACTGAATGCTTTATATCACAGAATTAGTGCCACATTTGGCAACTGAGTTCAGTTATGAAAAAGTGAAAGTGAAAGTCGCTCGGTCGTATCTGACTCTTTGCAACCCCATGGACTATACAGTCCATGGAATTCTCCAGGCCAGAATACTGGAGTGGATAGCCATTCCCTTCTCCAGAGGATCCTCCCAGCACAAGGATTGACCCAGGTCTCTTGAATTGCAGGCAGATTCTTTACTGCTACAAGGGAAGTCCGAGTTCAGTTATAATGTATTCCAATTACTAACACTTTTATAAATACAGTTGAAGTCATACATGTTTTCCAGAACAGAGGTTGTAAAATCACAGCCAGTGGGTCAAATACAGCCTACTCATTGCTTTACAAATAACGTTTTATTGGATCACAATTACATTCATTCACTTTCATGTTGTATATGGCTGTTTTCACACCATAATAACAAAGTAGTTGCATTGGAGACTATGGCCCACAAAGCCAAAAATCTTTACTATCTGAACCTCTATACAACTCATGTTCTGGAAGACTGTATTATCAGTTCAGTTCAGTCACTCAGTCATATCCGACTCTTTGTGACCCCATACACTGCAGCATGCCAGGCTTCCCTATCCATCATCAGCTCCCAGAGCTTGTTCAAACTCATGTTCATCGAGTCAACTGTATTACAGATTATCAATATCTACTTCTCCAACTATGTGACTTGACACTCTACTAGGCTCTTTCTACAAATGATCCTTAATGCTCTCAATAATTTTGCTAGTTATACTATGATCATGACATTGCAAGTGAGCAGAGAGTCCTAGAAAAAACAGGTATGTCTAAAGTAGACTGCTAGTATCACATCCAGAGTTCAAACACTGCTTTGCCATGTTTCTTCCTGACACCAGTTCTTTTATGAGCTGTTTTAAGGATATAATTAGGCTTCTCTGATGGCTCAGATGGTAAAGAATCTTCCTATAATGAGGATACCTGGGTTTAATCCCTGGGTCAGGAAGATACCCTGAAAAGGGAATGGCAACCCACTCCAGTATTCTTGCCTGGAGAATTCCATGGACAAAGAAGCCTGTTGGGCTACAGTCCATGAGGTCACAAGAGTCAGATACAACTGAGTGACTAACACTTCACTTTTTTAAGGATCTAATTACTATGTTAGATATTTAGTGGGAAAAATAGTTCTTAGTGGCAAACCATGGGCCTAAAAATGAACTATTAGAAATCAACCCAAGGACTTCCCTGATGGTCTGGTGGTTAAAACTTCACCTTCCAATGTGGAGGGTATGGGTTCAATCCCTGGTCCAGGGGCTAAGATCCCTCACGCCTTGGGGCAAAAAAACATAAAGCAGAAACAATATTGTAACAAACTCAATAAAGACTTAGAGAAAAAGAAAGCAACCCATATAAAATTGGGGACTGCCTCTTTGTTCCCAGAGATGCCTTCTTGACCACGAGTCTAGCCCTTTCACTCTCTAATCTATTTTTCTAAGTTATGAGTGGCTGCAGTCCTTGGGGTCGCAGAAAGTCAGACACGACTGAGTGACTGAACAACAAGTAATTTTATTTAATTGATAACTTCTAGTGGATCTTCTGTCTTCTAGAATTTAGACTCTTTGCAGGCAGAGTTTTTTTCCATTTATTTCTGTAACGCCTGGAAGCCTGTGAGGCCTAACTATTGCTGCACAGTATTGATATGTGACTCCTTCTTAGTTAACAACAAATATCCACATTGTCTTCTTGTCCTAAACCACATCTGGATAGAGACTGGAGTATATATTAGTAGTAAATTTCCATTTGCTTTAAAAAAAAAAATGAAAAATACTTTTTTGAAATCTGTGAAAGCATATATGCTACTCTGGAGAAGAACTGTGAGAGCTACTGATTAGTTACAATATTTTTCAAATGATCACAATCTCTTTTTGAGGACTTAATAGAATCTATATATGAAGAAAAATAACAGCTGTTTAATTAAATAAACTAATTTCAAATGAATGAGCTACTGTTTTCTTTAACCTCTTAAAAGTTTGCGAGTTCACAGACTGCGACTTCCTGCCCCCTACTGGAAGAAAGAGTAACAAACAGTGTGCAGCCAAAAAGCACTTCAAAGATTTTTCTGTTGTTCAGTCTCTAAGTCATGCTGGACTCTTTGAGACTCCATGGACTGCAGAACGCCAGGCTTCCCTGTCCTTCGCTATTTCCTGGAGTGTGCTCAAACTAATGTCCGTTGAGTCGGTGATGATATCCAAAAATTTTCCCTTTGCTAGAGTAAATTACATGCTCAATTGCTTTCCCAACCTTCTATATTACTTTCTACTTCCAAAATAAACAGTGAAGCAAGGGGAACATAAGGTGGCTATCAGTGAAATAGAAAGCCTATACATAGAACATGTTTTGAAAACAAAATTAATTTTTTCCCAGTAGAGCTATTTTTAAAATGTGAGTTATTTAATAATCATCTCTATATAAACTCTCACCATCTGGCATTCTCTCGAAGAATATAATTGAAGGAGCTATCTAAGTTCAACTTCTAAAAAGACTTCTTCTGAATATTAGAGGCAGCAATACACATATTTACTTATATTCACACATATTTTAGTTTCTCTTTAACTCTTAGTAGTAATACTGTTGCTCAGTCATGTCAGACTCTTTGTGAGCCCATGCAAGGCTCCTCTGTCCATGAAATTCTCCAGGCAAGAATACTGGCGTGGGTTACAAATTCCTTCTCCAGGGGATCTTCCTGACCCAGGGAGGCAGATTCTTTACCCTCTGAGCCACCAGGTATGTGTTCAGCTCACACTTTTAGCTCTTAATGGAGTAAATTTCATGTGTATTATAAATATAATGTCATGGTAACAAATATAGTCCTTTATTTTTAAAAGTATATCTTATAAAATATCAAGTATATTCTACAGGCAAGATGATTAATTACAGCTGACTCTTTCCTCATCAAATTTGTGGTCTTCCAGTTCCACAGGTATCCTTACCAAATCCCTCATCCACGTGGCGAAAAACAAACCATCCATACCTCATAATCCTGAGCTCACCTGGATGATGATGCCATCCCACAAACCAGCATTCTGAGTCTTAGGAGCCTTTTTATCAATAATCTACACTATGTTTTTAAGCATTGGCTAAACACGGCAACTCTGCATTGAATTCAAGCAGACACTTTCAAAATCTACTTAAAACATATGCTATATAAGTAAGACAGTCTAAGAGACTACTTCAGTGGAGTATCTCCTAATACTTTTAAAACCTAATATGAGCTTGTGAAAACATTATAAAGCAAAGTGCACACTCCTCTAAGTTCTAGATAATTGCTATTGCCCTAACTTTAGAACACTGAAGCAAGAAGTTGCCTCACGGATAATATGTTCTTTTGCAAAAACTTAATTAAGTTTTTGATTTTCATTTTTCTATTATATTACCTAGACTAAGGCCACACTAATTACACTTTTTTTTCCCTTAAAAATTGAGGCAAGGGGAAACTTTTACTTCTTGCTTGACTCCTACTGGAGAAGAAGAACCACTGTGGTTAAGACTATTTTCTTGGGGCTCTAAAATCACTGCAGATGATGACTGCAGCCATGAAATTAAAAGACGCATGCTCCTTGAAGAAAAGCTATGACCAACCTAGACAGCATATTAAAAAAGCAGAGACATTACTTTACCGACAAAAGTCTGTCTAGTCAAAGCTATGGTTTTTCCAGTAGTCTGTATGGATGTGAGAAGTGGACCATAAAGAAAGCTGAGTGATGAAGAATTGATGCTTTTGAGCTGTGGTGTTGGAGAAGACTCTTGCGAGTCCCTTGGTCAGCAAGGAGATCCAACCAGTCGATCCTAAAGAAAATTAGTCCTGAATATTCATTGGAAGGACCGATGCTGAAGCTGAAGCTGCAATACTTTGGCTACCTGATGCAAAGAACTGACTCACTTGAAAAGACCCTGATGCTGCACAAGATTGAAGGCGGGAGGGGAAGGGGATGACAGAGGATGAGATGGTTGGATGGCTTCACTGACTCGATAGACATGAGTTTGAGTAAACTCTGGCAGTTGGTGATGGACAGGGAGGCCTGGCATGCTGCAGTCCTTGGGTCCACACAGAGTCGGACATAACCAAGCTATTGAACTGAACTGATACTAGCTTTACTAACTTGGGCAAATTATTTTACCTTCTTTTGCCTCAGTTTATTCATCTGTAAAATGTGGATGTCAGGAATTCCTTGGTGGTCCAGTGGTTAAGAATCCATCTTCCAATGCAGAGGATACAGGTTCAATCCCTGGTCTAGGAACTAAGACCCCACATGCCATGAGGCAACTAAGCCCATCCACCACAACTACTGAAGCCCACATACTCCAGAGTCTGTGCTATGTAACAAGAGGAGCCACCGCAGTGAGAAGCCTGTTTACCGCAATTAAAGAGCAGCCCCTGCTCACCACAACCAGAGAAAGCCCATGCGCAGCAACAAACAGCACAGCCAAAGCAAATAAGTTAAAAAATTTAGTAAAATAATAAGATGTGGGTGTTGATAATACCTGCCTCACAGGATAGCTGTGGAAGTAAAAGAAATTCACACATAAAGAGACACTTAGAACTGGGCCTGACACATTGTAAGTATCCAAGAGATGACCGTGACAACCAATTTGTTTCTGCACTTGACCCTGGACAGGAGGCTCAGAGCTAAGTGTATCCACTCTCTTGCTATAACTGACTGATCCCTGACACATGCTTTTTCTGTCTCCCTCTTTTCTGATTTACTTATTGTAATTGCTCAGTTTTATATCTTTTATTAACATAAACTGACTTTAAATATTTTAAGGAAATGAACAAAGTTCAACTTATAAATAAGGCAGACTAAATTGCCCTTGGTTTCTTTGGCCAATGATTTCAGAGCAGGTTACTTAATCTTCTGCTTTGTAAAATACTTTTAAATTAGGTCACATCAATTTCAGAGAGCACATTTTAGAATATGATAATCTTCCATGTGTAGGAAAATTCAGAATTTAAAAATCTAATTTTATTTTGAGGATACTTTGATGGCACACTCTCCTGTTCGTGGTTTAACAAATCCATATAAAAAGATACCTTTTAAAATGTTAAATGTGCTAATGGGGGTCCACGCCCATTGGCACTTGCATGGAAAAGGAGTCAAGTGCAGAGCAGCTATAGTCCACCAGCCCTGTGCTTAGAATAAAGTGAAATCAACTTTCAGCAGAGTCTGCTTCCAGTAAAGAGTGTGAAAGGGGACCCAGTGTGGAGTGCGAGTTTATCAGAACAGATTGATCAGGTTTGCATGAAACTCCGAGTCCTCCTGGAAGAAATGTAGATAAAACTTGTCAAAATGGATAGGTGTCCTCAGAACTTAAGTTCTCAAACACAAACGAGGAAAAAACGCTGTCTGAAATCCTGAGGAGTGTCCCTCAAAATAAACGGGTGTCATTCCTCAAGGGTTTGTAGTCTGGGTACATAATTGCTGCGGATGGAATCTGGGGTTGTGTAACAAGAAGCATCAGTCTTATTGTTCTCTTACCAGCCCTAAGAAAGTATTCTAAGTTTCAAAAGTGAAGTGCTTGAAAACTAAAAGGTTCAAAAAGAGCTGACACACAAGAGGCATTTTCAGAAACCGATGGAGCAAAGCTGTCCTACTGGAAGAGTCATAATGGTAAAGTATCACTGTTATGAAAAGAAATCAGCAAGGAACACATGTCATCATTGTTGACTGTGAGTCAACCGAGTGTGGCTAAGGGAAGTGAGGCAGGATATAGATTCTCCTCCCCCTCCCAGAGTAAAGCAATAGTAGATTTCTTCCCTATGGACCCAAACTCCAAAATATCAATAGCAGGACAACTGAGAAAGGAGGCCGGGCTTTACCTAGAAGAGACCACATGTTCCTCATTGTCAGGTCAGGAGACCTCCCTGACTACATATGCACAGAAAGGCTCCCTGGAGGACAAAAGTGGAGTGATGCCAACTGATGCTCATTACCCATAGGCCTTTTCAGTGGAATCCATCTTGGCTGACAGATGCCTGCTCATACATGGGATGATCCTGAGATAGACCAAATATGGATTCTGAACCAGGTAAGTCAAAATGATTGGCCAAAGGAAACTTGGAAGAAATGTACTTCAAGCTACCAAAAGGGAGCAACTCAGCAACACTGAGTCTGCCTATGTATCCATACATACTGTACTGTTTTTTATTTCCCCTCCTAATAAATATTTTACTTGTTTTATTACTTACTGTCATTGCAGGAATTTTTTGTCTGCAAAGCTAAAGGGCCAGGGCCTTGTCACTGACCACTGGCCTAGTGGCTAGGATTTAGTGCACTGCCATGATGCAGCCTCTATCTTTGGCCGGTAACCTAAGCCTGGCTTCAAGCTTCTGCAGGCCAAGGCCACCCAAGATCAGAACCATTTCAGAGTACCCACAGGTGATGATTAAGAAATTTTAGGAGTGGAAAGAAAGAAAAAATTGTAGGGATTCTAGTAGTTTTACTTTGAGACGTTCAGAAACAGATATTAGTATCCTTGCTGCCCTTGTTATGTTTTCTCTCTTAGGCAGTGAAAGTGGGAGAGTAAATGTTTACAGCATAAACAAGATATGGGTACTGACCTCCAGATTCATTGTTAGAAGACACAAACTTGGAATTTGAAGTCAGCTTTCCTCATAGGAAATGATATTTGTGCCCCATGTTACACTGAAACATGTTACACTGAAACACAGAGATCTGTGTCTCTTCTCACAACCCAGAAGGAATTTTGTAGCATCAAAAGTGTTATTTGTAAAGTTCATTTTATTTTCTCATATGAAAGATGGGGAGAGAGGAAAGTTACATCCAGAAGAAAAGAACTAATTTTAACCAGATGGCTTTGTCTTCCAAAATTCATTCTTCCTACAGTACCAACAATTGTTCCTTCTCTGCCCAGCCTCATTAACCTGTGTCTTTTCCCTATTGAATTCTCCCCACTCCTGCACTCAAGCTCAAATGTCTCCACCACTTATCAGACAAAGCAATTCAGTACCTCCAGTTCATATTAGTATTTGTTTCATGGCCAACACGATCCTCATGACCAGGAACAGAGCAAACTTTCTGTGTGTTTACGTGTTTAACTCTGTAAGGACTGACTCACTGAATCCTCGCAAGAACATAATGGGTCAGGTTTTATTATCATTTATATTTTTACAGTTGAGGAAACCAAGGCATAGAGGTGAGGCAACGACAAAAACTACATAGAGGGTATCAACTGAGATTGAACAGGGCTTCAGGTGCAGGCAGCTGAAACTCTATAGTCTGTGCTCTTAGCCACGGGCTCTGCTTCTCACACCTCATCTTGCACAATACTTAGCAAGCAAATTCTGTTAACAGGATACAGCTGCACACAAGCAGCAGTAAAATATGTAAATTCCCTACTACAAAATGTTAACAAAATGGTACGAAGAGCAACTAAACCTGCCAGAGGGAGGGACTCTTCAGTCATGTCTTGACACAGGAGGTGAGCTGAGTTTAAGAGATGCATAGAAGTTCAACAAGCAAAATATGGTGGTGTAGCTACAGGAAATGTGGCTGGCTGATGTTGAAATTGACAAGATTTTTGACTGGAGGACATATTTGAGGAGTGTCTAAAGATGCAGAAAGGAAAAAAAAGGTTTAAGGCAAGATAACAAATTGAATACCAAAATTAAGTTATTAATTTTAGGTGGTAGGAATTCCGAGATTTTTAACAGGGAAACTATATAAGCAAATTTATATTCTGAAAAATTCTGAGTGCACAGATAGAGGACAAACTGTGATGGGGTCAAAAAGTTGGGAGTAGGAACAGGGCTTGGAGCAAAGAAACCAAGTTAGTCTCCCATGTTTGTTAAAGCACCTTAGTTTCATTCTCAATTCTAAATGTCCCCAAAATATCTGCATTTTTTTTTGAAAAGGCAAGTGATTGCTACAATTCTGCATCTAATCATTGTCACCATCCTTTCCTTAGACTTTGTTCTTTTAATCCACTTTTCCCTCTTGTTTTCTGGAAGGGCAAGATCATCAGAAAGCATTCAAAACCAATTTACTATCTTACCTCAAATATATTTTCCTCTGCTTCAAATTCATAGACTAAGTTTCATTCATTCATCAATTAAAAAAAAATGCTTGCTGGGTATCTACTATCCAATAGGGATATAAATCCAGTCCTTCCTAATTTTCCTTAACTTCATGATCAATTGTTACCTTTGGGGGAGGGATAACCTGTTGACTTTGAGACAAGTTTACAACACAAAGTAGGAAGGTGAATTGTCCACTGAAGGGAGCCCTCATATGAAAAGTTCAGATCTTTAGCTAGAATAGGTTTAGTAGGCTTTGTCACCTCTCTCTCTCAATATCTTTGATAAATGTAGAAATATTTGAGAAAGCTCCAGGAGGTTATATATAAAATTACATTTGCCATAGAGAAGCAGAGTAGAAGCTTGGTGTGCTTGCATACTGTCGCTTCAGTTATGTCCAACTCTTTATGACCCTGTGAACTGTAGCCTGCCAGGCTTCTCTGTCCATGAGATTTCTCCAGGCAAGAATACTGGAGTGGGTTGCCATGCCCTCCTTCAGGGGATCTTCCCAACCCAGGGATTGAACGCGTGTCTCTTATGTCTCCTTGGTAGGTGGGTTCTTTTACCACTAGCGCCACCTGGGAAGCACCTGTGGATAACCCTAAACTTAAATAAAGCAATCTGCAGCCTATAAACCAGATAGTGTTTCAATGATGAAGATTTCTCTATGTGAGCCTCAAATCTTTTGAAACATCTTGTTTCAAAGTTCCAACAGTCTGTATTAAGGAAGGATACAAATGATAGTCTATTTCCACACCTAGGCCCCACCCATTGAAGAGGATGTGTGCCCCCTTCAGGCCAGTAGGATGAAGACAGAATTGCTTTAAAAAATTTATCTTACAGAACAACAACTAAACAATCAAGAACACGCATCTTCCAGTTTTAGCTCTGATGTGTAAAAATCTTAGAAACCATCTCTCCTATACTAATAACCAGAAAAAGTTGAACATAAACAACCCATCAGAGAATTGATGATTCAGGGTAAATAACCACCTAGTAGTATAGAAAGACAGGCAAAACAGGACCACAACTGAGATCCGCTTTCTGGAACAGTAGCCACTGACAAAGCGTAGAGATATTCAATCACTCTGACCATTTTCTGAAGGCTGAGTGTGGGCTAGCAGGACAATGAGAAACTTGGGGGATTGCCTTCTTAGTCGAGGGCCTACCATCAGGGACTTTATCCCCAGGAACCCCATCTGGGTGTCACAGTAGAGATCCAAGAAAGATTCTTTTTTAAACACTTATTTATTTTAATTGGAGGCTAATTACTTTACAATATTGTGGTGGGTTTTGCCATGTGGTACATATACACAGTGGAATATTACTCAGCTATAAAAAAAGAAACACATTTGAGTCAGTTCTAATGAAGTGGATGAAACTGGACCCTATTATATAGAGTGAAGTAAGTCAGGAAGAGAAACACCAAGAAAGATTCTTTAGTGGCTTAGGCAGAGAAGAATCCTCAGTGTGAAACAAGGAGCACTCTCCATAGCAATTGTCTCCTCTCCATGGGAAAAGACTCATTGGAGCCATATCCCAATTAATGCATGGGCATTCCTCCTACTCTGGGCCCCCATTTCTTCATGTCTCCACTAAGGTGTGGTGGGAAGCTACACTAGTGGAGAAATAAACCATTGTGAAGGTTGAAGCCCAGAGACAAAGGCCCCTGAAAGAGATGTAATCATAACATGATACTGGGATGGTCAAAAAAATGCATTCCGATATTTCCATAATATCTTGCCCAAGTGAACTTTTTGGCCAACCCAATAGAATGCTCCCCCCTCCTACATACCTTACCATACCACCAACAGGATTTCAGTATAACAATAGTGGACTACAGCTAAGGAAACTTCAGGATGCATACTTTCCCTGAGAAGAACAACTTAAAGCCAAAATCAAGAGGAAAAGAAAACAAACAAGAAACCAAAAGCCTCTGACACCCACGCCTACAACAAATGTTAAACACAGCCAAATGCCTAGACACATAAGCATAAATCCTCACACTATTGGGTCAGGTTCCCATGACCCAATAAAACATGTCTAGATTTTAACAAAAATGACAAGCCATGCAAAATATCAAGAAAAAAAACACACAATCAAAAGAGATGAAGGAAACCCGAGAACCAGGCTTCTACAGTACAGACGTTAAAATAATCAGATAGGGGATTTAAAATAACTAATCAATATGTTTAGTTCTTTAATGGATGAAAAAGAAAACAAGAAAGAACATAGAGGTAATGTTGACAGAGATGGAAACATTAAGAATAAAAATGAATGCTAGAAGCCAAAAACACTAACAGAAATGGAACAGGTTTTGCTGGGCTCATCAGTAGACTGGATACAGATGAGGAAGAAAAAAACCGAGCTCCAAGATAGGACAATAGTACCTTCTCCAACTGAAATGCAAAGAGAAAAACAGAATTTTAAAATGCAAATATCTAAGAAATGTGGGACAATTTTTAAAAGGTATAGCATATGTATAATTAGAATGTCAGAGGAGAAGAAAAGAGAATGAAGCAGAAGAACCATTTGTATTAATAGTGACTAAGAACTTTCCAAAACTAATGACAGAAAAAATCCCACAAATACGGGTAGTTTACATATAGGAATATAGAAACTGCAGGTTATCAAGCAGAAACACATGGGGGAAAAGTCTACAGGGGACTTCTGGTTCATCAGATAAGAAGCTTAGAAGTTGCCATTTCATACCAACAATAAGTAAAAAAGCTTAGCAAATGAAAAAATTTAACAAGTCTTAGATCCTAAGAGAAGTGAGGTCACAGGGCAAACTACTGCTCCCAAATGTGCAGAGACCAACAGTGAATACAGAGAATCACATCTTACTGGAGCAGAACCTCACAAGCAGGACACTTGGCAGGAACCAGTGCTAGGGTAGGAAATCCTGAACTGCAATTAATAGGTTGCTAGGTGCTCACTGTGGACAAGTCTGAGAGAGCTCCAAGGGGATCCAGTCATAAGGAGACACCTCACATTTTGATGAATTGTATCTCCAGGGGATCTACCAGGTCCTCACAATGAATTTCAGAGAAAATTCTCCTTAGGCTTCTAGCAGGGGGGGAGGTGGGGAAATGATCTATTTTGAAATATACCAGAGCAGTCTGTTCTTATTAAGAAGAGCTGCCCTTGGGAAAAACTTATATCAGATCCTAGCCTGCTGGAGTTTCATCGGAGCCTAAGCAGCTCCTGTCCACCCCAACAACCCTGTCCCACGTAAGAGGCGAGAGATATGAGAAGAGGCGAGAGATATGAGAAGCAAACAAGAAGTTGCCAATCCAGAGATAGAGGCTCACTAAAGACTGAGACCTAATCATGGGACTATGGAAGGCTTCCCCTCCTTCCACACCACGCACAAGACACCTCACACCACATCACCAAAGGTCTATTTACAACAGTTCCTTTTACCTAGTAAATCAGGCCTAGCTATCAAGAAAAAAAATAACAATATATACTAAAAAGCAAAAAACACAGCTTGAAAAAGCAGATCAAGCATCATACCAGACATGGTAGGGACACTGGAATTACCAGATTAAGAATTTAAAACTATGATTAATATGCTTAGCATTTTAACTGGTAAACAGAATACAACAACAGATGGACAATGTCAACAGAAACAATCCTAAAAAAACACCAAAAAGAAATGCTAGAAATAAAAAGAAAAATACTGTAAATACTGTAACAGAAATGAAGAATGCTTTCGATAGGTTCATTAGTACACTGGACCTGACTGAGGAAACTGAGAATTTCTTTTAAACACTTCAGAATTACAGGCTGCTGACTCTTTTAAATATTTAAAGTGCCCAGAGAAAAATAAAAGCCACCAACCTATAATTCTGTACCCAACAAAATTATTCTTCAAAAGTAAGGGAGAAATAGACTTTCTTAACAAACAAAAATCGAGGGAGTAGAGATATGTTATGGCTCAGCAGTAAAGAATCCATCTGTAATGCAGGAGACACAGGAGAGGTGGGTTCGACCCCTAGGTTGGGAAGTTCTCCTGGAGAAAAAAATGGCAACCCACTCCAATATTCTTGTCTGAAAAATCCCATGAACAGAGGAGCCTGGGGGGGCTATAGTCCAAAGGGTCTCAAAGAGTCAGACATGACTAAGCACAGCAACAGCAAGACATGCTTTGCAAGAATTGTTAAAAGAAATTCTTTAGAGAGAAGGAGAATGACATAACTGAAAATTCAGATCTGCATAAAGAAAGAAAGCATCAGAGAAACAATAAATGAAAGAAAAATTAAAGTCATTTTCTTTTTCCTAATTGATCTGACAACGGTTTGCAACAATATAATTTGATTGTATATGTTATGTATATGCAAAATGAATGACAATACAAGGATGAGAGGAGAAATTAGGGTTCTCTCATTACAAGGTACTCAGGTTACTTTTAAATGATGTAGTATTATGTGAAAATGGACTTGGATCATTTATACACATTGCAAACTTTAAGGCAAACACTAAAAATATTTTTTAAATAAAGAAGTATAACTGTTATGCTAAGAAAGGAGAGAAGATGGAATAATAAAACTCAGTTAAAATCACAAAAGGCAGAAGCAGAGAGGAAGACAAAACTAGAAGCAACAAAGGAAACAAGTAGAAAATAGCAACAAATGTGATAGCTATTAATTCAACTCTGTCAATAATCAGCCTCCAATGATCTAAATGCACCAATTCAAAATCAGGTTGCCAGAGTGGATCAAAAAGCACAACCCAACTATCTTCTGTCTATGAGAACCTCTCTGAGATATAAAGGCACATATTAATTAAAAGTAAAGAGATGGGGGACAAATGCTAACATTAATCAAACCAAAGCAAGAGTAGCTATATTAATTTCAGGCAGAGCGGATTCAGAGCAAGGAAAGTTGTCAGGTCTGCAGATGGATGTTACAGAATGACAAAGCGATCAACCTTCCAAGAAGACAGAACAATCCTTCGTGTGTTTGTTGCCTAACAGAACGTCAAACTACCTGAGGCAAAAACTGATAGAAATGCAAGGAGAGATAGACGAATCTACTATTATAGTTGGAGATTTCAATACCACTCTCTCAGAAATGGACAGATTCAGCAGGTGGAAAATCAGTAGGACCAGTGGACCTCTACAGCACCATCACCACCTGCCCTGATGTAGCTGACATCCATAGACGACCTGATCCAGTAACAGGAGAACACACATTGTTTTTTCAACCTCACATGAAACATTCACCATAGTGACATTTTGGGCCATAAAACATACCATAACACATTTAAAAGACTATAAATCAGAATACATATGCTCTGAGATCACAGTGGAATTAAACTAAAATCAATAACAGAAAGATAGCTAAAAAAAATACCCAAATACCTGGAGACTTAACAACACAGCTCTAAATATGCATAGTCAAAGAAAACAAGATGTTAAAAATACCTTGAACTCAATTAAAATTGCAAAAAATTATCAAATTTATCGAAATTTGTGGGATGCAATGAAAACCATGTTTCTAATGAGATTTATAGCATTAAATGTAAATATTAGAAAATGAGATTGACCCCAAATCAATAATCTACGATTGCATCTGTGGAAACTAGAAAAAGATCAAATTAAATTCAAAGCAAGCAGCAGAATATAAAAAATAGAATGAAATCAATTAAATTAAAAGCAAAAAGTCAATAGAGAAAAATCAACAAAACCAAAAGTTGGTGCTTGGAAAGGTCAGTAAAACTGATAAGCATAGAGGCCAAAGTAACTAAAAAAAAAAAAAAAGGTGCAAATTACTAATATCACAAATGAAACAAGGGACACCACTGCAGAACTCATACACATCAAAAGGATAAAAAGAAATACTACTAAAGACTCTACCCACAAATCTTAATAACCAATGAGATAGACCAGTTCTTTGAAAGACAAAATCATTCAGAATTCACACAAGAAGATATAAATGATCTGAATAGGCCTTATCTATTAAAGGAATGGAAAACCGTCCATAACAGAAAGTGTAAGGCACAAATGGGTACCACCTTGGTGAATTTAGCCACATTTAAGGAAGGAATATTAACAATTCTCTATAATCCTTTCCAGAAGATAGAAGCAAAGGTAATATTCATAATTCATTCTCTGAGGCCAGCATTATCCTAATATTAAAACCGGGAAAAGATATTGTAAGAAAAGTAAACTACAAAACAGTGCAAAAATCAACAATATTAGCAAATCGAATCCACAATGTATATAAAAAATTATTTACCACCATTAAGAATTCAAGGTATACAAGGCAGTTTCAGCATTCAAAAGTCAACTAATATAATTCATTACATTAACTGGCTAATGAATTAAAATTACATGATTACATAAATAGATGCAGGAAGAACATTTGACAAAATTCAAAACACATTTATAATATTCTGAGTAAATCGAATATAAAGGCAAACTTTCTCAACTTGACAAAGAGTATCCACACACACACACACAAACCTACAGCTAATATTATATTTACTGTTCAGAAACTTGAAGCCTTTCAATAACATTAGATTCATGTCATCCCTATGTCCCCTTTCATCACTCCTTTTCAAAACCATATTGTAATTATTTGCCAATGTAATAGGCAAGAAAAGGAAAAAGATATACAAATTGTGAATGAAAACTGTTTGTAGATGACAGGATCATCTATAGAAAATCTGAAAGAATCAACAATACTACTGGAACTATTAAATGATTACAGCAAGGTTTCAGAATATAAGGTTAACTAACATACAGAAGTCAATGAATAAGTAGAATTTGAAAATAAAAGCAATACCTTCAAAATGAAATTCAAATTGAAAAAATCTTCAAAATTCCATAATTTTATTCAAAATGAAATATTTAGGCATAAGTCTAACAAAATATACTCAAGTTATATATGAGAAAACCTCTGATGGAAGAAATTAAAGAATAACTAAGTAATGGAGAGAGGTTCCTGGGAAAGATAATGGAGATGGCATATCAGCATATGAAAATATTCATATATGTCATTAGAAAAATGCAAATTAAAACAATGAGATACCACTATACATGTTTAGAATTGCCAAAATCTAGAACACTGACAACAAATGCTGACCAGGAGGAGGAACGCTCATTCATTGCTGGTGGGAAAATGCAAAATAGTACAGCCACTTTTGCTTTTGAATTGTGCTGAAGAAGACTCTTGAGAGTCCCTTGGACTGCAAGAGATCAAATCAGTCATTCCTAAAGGAAATCAGCTCTGAATATTCATTGGAAGGACTAATGATGAAGCTCCAATACTTTGACCACCTGATGCAAAGAGCTGACTCACTGGAAAAGACTCTGATGCTGGGAAAGATTGAAGGCAAAAGGAGAATCAGGCAGCAGAGGATGAGATAGCTAGATAGCATCACCAACTCAATGGACATGAATTTGAGCAAACTCTGGGAGACAGTGGAGGACAGAGGAGCCTGGTGTACTGCAGTCCATGGGGTGGCAAAAGTTGGACATGATTTAGTGACTAAACAACAGCCACTTTGGAAGACAGTTTGGGCGTCTGTTACCAAAGTAAATACATCTCACCATACAATTAAGTAATTAGGCTCGTTGGTATTCATCCAAAGGAGCTGAAATTTAAACCTGCACACAGATGTTTGTAGCAGCTCTTTTCATAACTGCCAAAACTTGGAAGCAACCAAGGTGTTTTTCAGTAGGTGAATGGATAAATTGTGGTACATCCAGACAATGGCATATTATTCAGCCCTAAAAGGAAATGAGTCTTCAAGCCATGAAAAGACATGAAGACATATAAATCCATATTACTAAGTGAAAGAAACCAACCTTTAACGGTTCCATACTGTATGATTCCAGCTATATGACATTCCGAAAAGGCAAAACTATCAAGACAGTAAAAAAGATCCCCAGTTTCCAAATATTAGGGGAAAGAGAGGGATTAATAGGTGGAGCACAGAGGATTTTCAGGGATTTTTAGTGGGGAAACTACTCTGTATGATACTGTAGTGATGGACACATATCATTATAAATTTGTCCAAACCCATGAATGCACAATTCTTGGGCTCCCCTGGTGGCTCAGATAGTAAAGAATCCACCTGCAATGAGGGAGACCTGGGTTCGATCCCTGGGTTGGGAAGATTCCTTGGAGGAAGGCATGGGAACCCGCGCCAGCATTATTGCTTGGAGAATCCCCGTGGAAAGAGGTACATGGCAGGTTGCAGTCCATAGGATTTCAAAGAGTCGGACACAATTGAGTGACTAAGCACATAGAATGTACATTATGTAGATTATGGACCCTGGGTGATAAGATGTGTTGATGTAGTCTCATCAGCTGAAATAAATGCATCACTATATGGGGGTTGTTGATGTGGGTGAGGTTATGCATGTTTGTGGACGGTGGATAAATGGAAAATCTCCATCTTCTGCTCAAAATCGCTATGACCCCAAAACTACTGTAAAAATTAAACTCTAATAAGATAAAACAAATAGGTAGGCATACATTTTAAAAATGAATAAAGACAAAGGCAAATTCTTGAAATAAGAAGTACCTTATCTATAGAGGGACAAGAAAAATAATTAAAACAGACCTCTCATCAGAAGCTAAGCAAATAAGACAACATTTTGACAGTCTTTGTTAAACGGCAATTGATGAATGTAAATATATTCTGCCTCACAGTTTTTGACTATGGGTGCAGCTTTATGTGTGTCTTCTTGCACCAGATTTACAGGCAGTTACTTGATTTTATTTTAGCCAGTCTTTATTTTCTATTTCTTCTTCTCCCTCCTAAAGTTGTGGTTTACAGTATTTACTTTAACTGACCATATTATCAGTTGTTATGCAGCTGAAAGTTACTAATACAGGGACTACGTATGTTTATTTTATGAACAACTAATTTTCAGTTAATTTTCTAATTTTCTGGTTGATGCATTTGGTTCAGAGTTTGGTTTGGGAGCCATGAAATCTTTAAAGTTTTGAAAAAAACCAAACCTAACTTATAATTTTATACCCAGAATTTTTTTTCTTTAACAATGAAAAAGAAATAAGGGCTGTCTCAGACTTCCTTGGTGGTCCAGTGGTTAAGAGTTCACCTGTCAATGTAGGAGGCATGGGTTCGATCCCTGCCCCGAGAAGAAAGCACATGCTGTGCGGCAACCAAGCCCGTGTGCCACAACTACTGAGCCTGTGCTCTGCAACAAGAGAAGCCACCCCACCGAGAAGTCCATGCACTGCAACAACTCACCCTAACTAGAGAAAATCCGCTCATAGCAATGAAGACCCAGCTCAGCCAAAAATAAAAATTAAATTAAAAAAAAAGACCTGGAGGGATGGGATGGGGAAGGAGGTGGAAGAGGGGTTCTGGAAGGGGAAAACATGTACACCCATGGTGGATTCATGTCAATGTATGGCAAAACAAATACAATATTGTAAAGTTAAAAAATAGAAAAAAAAAATCAAAAACAGATGCAACTCTTCACCAGCTGATTAGTCTTAGAAATGTTAGAAGTTATTCAAGAAAAGGAAAATTACATAGGTCAGAAATTTGGATCTAGATCAAGAAAGGAAGAGTTCTAGAAGAGGAATACATGAAAGTTTCTTTCCCTTCTTAATCTAAAAGATAACACCTTAAAATAATAACTGTAATAACATATCAGGGAATCACAACACAGGATAAGTGAAATGAATGACAACAATGTTATAAAGTCTGGAGGGTGGCATTAAATGCTCTATTATATAGTTCCTGGTGTTGTTTAGTCGCTAAGTTGTGTCCAACTTTTATAACCCCATGGACTGTAGCCCGCCAGGCTCCTCTAAACTGAACAAAAAATGATAGTGTTACTTAACGTGATTTTTGATTAGTTTAAAATGTCAGTTTTGCACAGTCCTATGAAATTATTTACTGTATTTACTCAGATGATATCATCTAGTACTTTGTTATTTACAACAAAAACTGCCCTCTCTATGAGCACCAATGGATATCAGCTCTCAGTATCAGACAGAATTTTGCTTCCCATAGGAACTGATTGATACAAATTTTGAATCCTCTAAATTATACACTTTTTCATGTTTCTCTGTTTGCATCATCCTCTGAAAGGCATCATCATCCTTCATGGTGTGTGTTTGGCCACTAAAATCACATTATGCTGCAATCATCTTACATGAACTCTTTTCACCACATTCTTTTCTTTCCATTTATTTTTACCATGCCATAATCTGTAGATCTCCGTACGCTCCCTTAAAACTTTTTAAAATAGGATAAAGTAAAACAAATAAACGAATGAATGAATCAGTATTGGTCAAAGTACAATCCTGAGGAATACAAGAATAAATTATAGCTGCCACAGAGTGATGGCATTTATCCATTTACTCACTGATGAAGTTACTTATTTTCATAGTTGCCTCACTGTCTTTGAACCACACTAATGGAGCAGTAATGTCACAGTGGCTCTGTCATCTTTTGATATAATTTTCTTATGTCACAGAGTCATTACAGTACTTGTCACATTGAAGAGCATTAATTGCCAGCAAAATAACAAGGACGATTATTGTGATGTGGTTTACACTCCTCATCTCACAGAAACATATAATCTGAGAGCTGGAATCTATTTCAAAGAATCATTTGTTCTAGTCTTTGCTATGAGTTAATGATTATTTGCAAAGCTCTCAATTACAGAAACCCCACAGGTTCTCCTAGAGCTTTTGAAAGATCTTTACACTTTCTTCTGCCAATAAACTCAGACTGAATATTAAATATTTTGATTAAAAATCTTTCCTTATCTATAGTACATAGATCTTCCTTGAAAACATTTAACAGTGTGATTAGTAAACATTTTCTGTTTCTTGGAAATGGCTATTAGAACTCTTAGTCAAAGGCAAAGAGAAAAAAGTCCCCAAATTTTAAAGAAACGTAAAAATTGAGGTCAGACTACACTCAGCTCCATGGGTTTATTAAGAGACAAACTCGGAAGATTTGTCTGAGTACCAATGTAGCATAGTCCCAGACCCCCTCACCTTCTAGGCTCTATGAGAGGAAGAATAGGGCTTGCACAGAAAGCACAAATCTTTGGTCCTGATTCCCTGACCTGTGGCAGTGTTGTGCGGCCTGCATGCCTGGCATTTGTTCCCTCCCATTAACCATGGGAGAGGTGCTGTCTGTAATTATCCTTCATGAAGACGGAGGATGCCTGCAAGAAGTGGAGGATGAAATCTCGTTCCATAATTGGAAGTGTGCTTAAGGAATCATGAACTGTGTCATCTCCAAGTGACAGGGACTCCTGATTTGCCCAGGTGAGCTCATCCTAGCTTGCTTTGAGAACAACGCCAGCTCATTTTCGTGCCCAGGTCCCACCACCAAAAAGGTTAAAAACTGCTTATACAGGATTCTGCTGGTACAAGAGGACTTCTTTCTGTTCTGAAAAAAAAGTTTTACTGCCATATTGGCATTCCATTCCTTGTTGCCATCCTCACTGTACTTGCTGACAGTCAGCAAAAAACAAGACCGGGAGCTGACTGGGGCTCAGATCATGAACTCCTTGTTGCAAAATTCATACTTAAATTGAAGAAAGTAGGGAAAACCACTAGACCATTCAGTTCAGTTCAGTCACTCAGTCGTGTCTGACTCTTTGCAACCCCATGAACCGCAGAATGCCAGGTCTCCCTGTCCATCACCAACTCCCAGAGTCTACCCAAACTCATGTCCATTGAGTTTGTGATGCCATCCAATCATCTCATCCTCTGTTGTCCCCTTCTTCTCCTGCCCTCAATCTTTCCCAGCATCAGGGTCTTTTCCAGTGAGTTAGCTCTTCGCATCAGGTGGCCAAAGTACTGGAGTTTCAGCTTCAACATCAGTCTTTCCAATGAACACTCAGGACTGATCTCCTGTAGGATGGACTGGTTGGATCTCCTTGCAGTCCAAGGGACTCTCAAGAGTCTTCTCCAACACCACAGTTCAAAAGCATCAATTATTCTGCTAGACCAGGTATGACCTAAATCAAACCCCTTATGAATATACAGTGGAAGTGACAAATAGATTCAAGGGATTAGATCTGATAGAGTGCCTGAAGAACTATGGATGGAGGTTTGTGACATTGCACAGGAGGCAGTGATCAAGATCACCCCCAAGAAAAAGAAATGCAAAAAGGCAAGAAAAAGGCAAAATGATTGTCTGAGGAGGCCTTACAAATAGCTGAGAAAAGAGAAGAAGCTAAAGGCAAAGGAGAAAAAGATATACCCATTTGAATACAGACTTCCAAAGAATAGCAAGAAGAGATAAGAAAGCCTTCCTCAGTGGTCAGTGCAAAGAAACAGAGGAAAACAATATAATGGGAAAGACTAGAGATCTCTTCAAGAAAATTAGAGATACCAAGCGAATGTTTCATGCAAAGATGGGTATAATAAAGGACAGAAATGGTATGGACTTAACAGAAGCAGAAGATATTAAGATGAGGCGGCAAGAATATACAGAAGAACTATACAAAAAAAGGTCTTCGTGACCCAGATAATCACAATGGTGTGATCACCCACATAGAGCCAGACCTCCTGGAATTTGAGATCAAGTGGGCCTTAGGAAGCATCACTATGAACAAAGCTAGTGGAGATGATGGAATTCTAGTAGAGCTATTTAATCCTAAAAGATGATGCTGTGAAAGTGCTGCACTCAATATGTCAGCAAATTTGGAAAAGACAGCAGTGACCACAGGACTAGAAAAGGTCAGTTTTCATTCCAATCTCAAAGAAAAGCAATGCCAAAGAATGTTCACACTACCACACAATTGCACTCATCTCACACACTAGCAAACTAATGCTCAAAATTCTCCAAGAGAGGCTCCAACAATATGTGAACTGAGAACTTTCAGATGTTAAAGCTGGATTTAGCAAAGGCAGAGGATCCAGCGATCAAATTGCCAACATCATTTGGATCATTGAAAAAGCAAGAGAGTTCCAGAAAAACATTACTTTTGCTTTATTGACTATGCCAAAGCCTTTGACTGTGTGGATCACAGCAAAATGTGGAAAATTCTTCAAGAGATGGGAACACCAGACCACCTTACCTGCCTCCTGAGAAACCTGTATGCAGGTCAAGAAGCAACAGTTAGAACCAGACAAGGAACAATGGACTGGTTCAAAATTTGGAAAGGAGGCCATCAAAGCTGTATACTGTCACCCTGCTTATTTAACTTATATACAGAGCACATCATGCTGGATAAAGCACAAGCTGGAATCAAGATTGCCAGGAGAAATATCAATAACCTCAGACACGCAGATGACACCACCCTTATGGCAGAAAGCGAAGAAGAACTAAAGAGTCTCTTGATGAAAGTGAAAGAGGAGAGTGAAAAAGTTGGCTTAAAACTCAACATTCATAAAACCAAGATCATTGCATCTGGTCCCATCACTTTATGGTTAATATATGGGGAAACAATGGAAACAATGAGAGCTTTTATTTTTTGGAGCTCCAAAATACTGCAGATGGTGATTGCAGCCATAAAATTAAAAAGACACTTTCTCCTTGGAAGAAAAGCTATGATCAACCTACACAACATATTAAAAAGCAGACATTACTTTGCTGACAAAGGTTTGTCTAGTCAAAGCTATGGTTTTTCCAGTAGTCATTATAGATGTGCGAGTTCAACTATAAAGAAAGCTGAGCGCTGAAGAATTTATGCTGTTGAACTGTGGTATTGGAAAAGACTCTTGAGCGTCCCTTGAATAGCAAGGAGATCAAACCAGTCAATCCTAAAGAAAATCAGTCCTGAATGTTCATTGGAAGGACTGATGCTGAAGTTGAAGCTCCAATACTTTGGTCACCTGATATGAAGAACTGACTCAACAGAAAAGACCCTGAAGACAGACTGAAGGCACGAAAAGAAGGGGATGACAGAGGATGAGATGGTTGGATGGCATCACCAGCTCAATGGACATGAGTTTGAGAAACTCTGGGAGTTGGTGATGGATGGGGAAGCCTGGCATGCTGCAGTCCATGGGATTGCAAAGAGTTGGACACAACTGAGCAATGAACTGATCCTCACTGTAACCTGTTTTGGGTTTCTGGTAGAGTCTCTGACTTTCAAAGTACCTCTAGTCTTTGAGGTATATGAACATTATTTTGGATCACCTCGGGTTGAGTTTTTCCCACATGTGTGTTTACATCTAGCATTCTACCTACCTTTCAGACAGAATTCACAAAAAAGGTCAGTAACGCACCAAAGGTAAACATATGTATCTATTTGGACATTTTACACATAGACCTCAGTCAAGATGTATACTTATCAAAATTATTTCCAAGTTGAAATACACAGTAAATAATACAAAGCGCCCCTTGGATTTGGCTTCCCATGGAAATCTATTGTAGTATCACACTTGTTATAATTTTAACCATGCTTCATAAAGGGCCATTTGTTTCACACAGTCAGTTTGGAATGAACTGCACTCTGGTTATGCTATACATAGTTTGAATTGCATATACATTGTTCCTTCATCTGGCCACCCCTACTCATCTTAGTATTTTGCAAGATTTAAGTAGTTGTATACTTGGTGCCCCTTATTGCTACAGTCATTGTAATTTGACGGCAAAACAGATCTCTCATCATTTAAGAAGAAAGCAAAGATGTGTGTCTAATTGGTCCCAAGATTTTTTTGGACTGTGCCATTTACGGTACTCTTTCCCTATGCATCTCCTTTCTGGAATTTTTTTCAGTCTTACTGCTTTAACATTTCTTAGGTACAAGAGGCTTATGACTAGTACTGAGTACAGTTTTATCTTTTTCTGTCCATAGTAAATTAATGTCTGCTCTTAAATACCTACTCACACTTTCTTGGGGGCGGAAATCAAATATCAGTACTAGCAGATGTTGCATGTAAATTGTTAGCGAGTTAATGACTACAACTCCGATAATTACGAATTTTGTAATAGAAAGGTCTGCCAAGTTTTAGTTTTTATACACAATTTTGATAACAGTGTATTATAAGAATATAAAACTTAGCTTTTTAAAATTTCCTTTATCACTGTCTTTATCAGATCACCATTGGTTTCATAATGTAAATATTATATATTGAACAAATTAAATGTCAAATTTTTTATTACCATAGTTCTTGTTACTATCAGGGCTTTCAGGTGCTTAGAGATTTCCAGGGTGTTAACATTCAATGCAAAAGTACTAAACGGTATTAAGGGATTCCCTAATATGTATACTTTTTATCAGAATTAATAAACTGTAATCTTGAAGGTACCTGGAAAAAAACTACATGAAATCAAGTACAATATAATTTACTAGTAAATATATGTTTTATAGAAGATTTTTGGGGAGATAGAAGAGGGCAAATTGCTAATCTCAAGGTGGGGTGATATAGTGAAGAGTGTTTCCCCAATTATGAAATCCTTAGATTTCATATTCAAAGATAATCTTGCAGGATTACTGTTCCATGGGGAACATATTGAGAAGTGTATCTTATTAATTTAACTTATTAAAATCAGTCGTAAGAGAGTAATGTACAGCCACATCTCACCATTACTATTTAAAAGTTTTCCGTTTTATTCAGTGAAATAAGCCCAATGAAAACATTATAAAACATAATTATTGGAAAGGAGATAAAATTATTTGAAGATGATACAATAATATAGAGAATTCATAATGATAAATTATAAAATGCTTAGAATTAAGAGGAAAGTAAAAGTGTACAGCATATTAAAAAGCAGAGACATTACTTTGTCAACAAAGGTCTGTCTAGTCAAGGCTATGGTTTTTCCAGTAGTCACGTATGGATGTGAGAAGTGGACCATAAAGAAAGCTGAGTGATGAATTGATGCTTTTGAGCTTGTGGTGTTGGAGAAGACTCTTGAGAGTCCCTTGGACTGCAAGAAGGTCCAACCAGTCCATCCTAAAGGAGACCAGTCCTGGGTGCTCATTGGAAGGACTGATGTTGAAGCTGAAACTCCAATACTTTGGCCACCTGATGCAAAAAACCCTGGTGCTGGGAAAGATTGAAGGCAGGAGGAGAAGGGGATGACAGAGGATGAGATGGTTGCATGGCATCACCGACTCAATGGACATGAGTTTGGGTAAACTCTGGGAGCTGGTGATGGACAGGGAGGCCTGGCATGCTGCAGTTCATGGGGTCACAAAGAGTTGGACACGACTGAGCAACTGAACTGAACTGAAAGTGTACAAATATAAGAAAAATGCTCAACTATTAACTTTTATATACAAGAAATAAAGGACTAAGGACCATAGAGAAAATATTTGACAGAAAAATACAAAAAAAAGTATCTCAAAGAAAAATGTAAGGATCTCTTGTAAAGAAGGCTATGCAATCTCACTAAGAGATTTTTTAAGTGTTTGAAACAAAAGGAAAAATATTCTACAACAAAAATATTCTACAATAGAAAGATATTATGATAAAATGTTAAACCTTTCCAAATAATTTACAGGTTTAATGCAATTAAGGTAAAAATCTTGGAATTGTGAGGTACCTTGATGAAATTCAAGTTTCTGTAGCTGATCAAACAAGCGAGAAATTAAATTTTTGGAAAAAAAATTAGATACCTGCCACTATCAAATATGAATACAGATTGCAATCCTTCACTGATTATAGCGCTCTACTGACCAAAAAACTGTCCCCAGGTAGATTAATGTGATAAAATGCTCAAGGCTCTGAAATAGTAATAAATACAACTTCATAAATAAGGGAATCAAAAAATAAATGGAGAAATAATTAGTATTCAATAGATGATGTTGAAAGAATTGCCTAAATATATGGGTCAATAAGTAGAGATATTTCTTTCTCACATGATGCAATGAATTCCAGAGTTTAATAAAAATTGTTTTAGAAGTAAAAAAGAAGTATACAGATTTTAGAAGAATATATCAAATGCTGGGGTGGGTACTTTTCTACTTGAGACTTCTATACAAATGAAGAATTTGATTAGCCTTATAAAAAAATCTCAGAGATCAAACCAGACAATCAAAAAGGAAATTAGTCCTGAATATTCATTGTAAGGACTGATGCTGAAGTTCCAGTACTTTGGCCACCTGATGTGAAGAACTGACTCACTGGAAGAGACCCTGATGCTGGGAAAGATTGGAGACAAGAGGAGAAGAGGACGACAGAGGATGAGATGGTTAGAGAGCATCACCAACTCAACGGACACCAGTTTAAGCAGGCTCTGGGAGTTAGCGATGGACAAGGAGGTCTGGCATGCTACAGTCCATAGGGTCACAAAGAGTCAGACACAACCAAATGACTGAACTGAACTGAATTAAAAAAAAAAAGCAGCTTTATGGTCTGCTTTACTATAGAAATCTACATATAAACCTATGAACAGGAAGTGCAATACATCTGGTTCTTACAAGGAAAATTATTGGACACAATATCAGGCTCTATGTCTTGCTTCTCTCTGTTTAAGGGTAACACAAATTTTTACCCTGGTGCTCTGCATGTATCTCTTTCAAGACTTTTCCTTATGGCTTTAACCCCAATTAACTTTAGTGGGCTTCCTCTACATAAGTATTAGCTCAAGTTCCTGCAAATAACCTGTAAAACTTCTGAGTTTCTGTTTCATATTTCTAGAAAGAATATGATTTAGTTCATAAAACAAGGGCTATTATCTCCAGATCTTCCTCTCCTCACCCAGCCTATTGTTTTCCCTGTCCAAAACTCTTAGTCTGCCACAGAAGTTTTAATTAGCAGAACTACAGTGTATTTACAAACCAGATTAGACTGAAAAGGGCTGTTTGAAAAAATAGAAATTTAAAAACCTTCAGCTTAATTCATCTTCAACTCCTGACCCTGAGCTGAATTACAATCAGTGCTTTGAATCACAGTCATAATTGTAATTTAAAGGTAATCATTTTTAAGGAATACGTTTGTTCCTTCTTGTCCTCTATGATCTATTTCACACAAGCTTATTTAGAAGCAAAAGAGGATTTGGTAGACATCAGCTTTGTAACTGTTCATTTTAGAACAGTTAGAATTTTCGAGTTAGAGTTAAAGGAACAAGAAAACAAACAAACACAGTTGCCACTCTGATCTTTCATCCCTCTCTCACCCCTGTTGTGATCATTGGCCAATGTTCTGGTCAGTCTCCATTGGTTTTACATCTTTCTCTGCATCCTCACCTTCTGTCATCCTTGGTGACATTAACATTAAAATGGACTACCCACTCAAGTGTCCTGAATGTTTAGGTCACTCTGATTCTTGACCTCCTTGTGCCCAGTGCTTCTTTCCCTTCCACCGAAGCCTCCAACATCGCGGTCATAAGCTGGCTCTTATCAAGTTTCAGTGCCCTATCTCCAAATTACAAATCCTAGTGGGGGACTTTAACACTCCCGTTTCATCAATGGACATATCATCCAGACAGAAAATTAATAAGGAAACGCAGGCCTTAAATGACACTTTACACCAGATGAACTTAATATTTATAGAGCATTCCATCAACAAACAGCAGACGACACATTCTTCTCAAGTGAACACAGAGCATTCTACAGGACTGACTGCATGCCAGGCCACAAGGTGAGCCTTGGTAAATTTAAGAAAATTGAAATCACATTAAGCATCTTTTCTGATCACAATGCTATGAGATTAGAAATAAACTACAAGAAAAAAAACTATAAATACATAAACACATGGCAGCTAAACAATATGCTACTAAACAACCAATGGATCATGAAAAGTCAAAGAGGAAATTAAAAAATAATACCTCGAGACAAATAAAAATGAAATCTCAATGGTCCAAAACCTATGGGATACAGCAAAAGCGCTTCTAAGAGGGACGTTTATAACAATACAATCATACCTCAAGAAAAATCTCAAATAAACAACCTAACATTACAGCTAAAACAACTAGAAAAAGAAGAACAAAACAAAATCTAAAGTTAGTAGAAGGAAAGAAATCATAAAGATCAGAGCAGAAATAACTAACATAGAGACCAAGGAAACAATTCCAATCATCAGTGAAATTCAAAGCTTTGAAAAAATAAAGAAAATTGATTAGCCAGACTCATCAAGAAAAAAAGGGAGAGGACTCAAATCAACAAAACTAGGAATGAAAAGGGAGAAGTTACAACTGACTCCACAGAAATATAAGAGCAACTGTATGCCAATAAAATGGACAACCTAGAAGAAATGGACAAATTCTTAGAAAGGTATAGTCTACCAAGACTGAACCAGGAAGAATTAGAAAATATGAGCAGACCAATCACAAGTACTGAAATTGAAACCAATTTAAAAACTCCCAACAAATAAAAGTCCAGGACCTTATAGCTTCGCAAGCGATTTCTATCAAATACTTAGAGAAGAGTTAACACCCATCCTTCTCAAACTCTTCCAAAACATTACAAAGGAAGGAAAACTTCTGAATTCAATTCTATGAGGCCACCATCACCCTGATACCAAAAGCAGACAAGACAATACAAAAAAATTTACATACCAGTATCTGAGGAACACAGACACAAACTAGCAATTCAAATTCAACAACACATTAAAAAAATCATACAACATGATCAAGTGAGATTCATCCCAGAGATGCAGATTTTTCAATATCTGCAAATCAATGTGATACCCATCAACAAACTGAAGAATTAAAAACCATATGATTATTTCAATAGATGTAGTAAAAGCTTTTGACAAAATTCAGCAACGATTTATGATAAAAAAAAAACTCTCTAAAAAGTGGGCATAGAGGGGACATAACTCAACATAATAAAGACCATCAATGACAAACCTATAGCTAACTTTATACTCAGTGGTGAAAAACTGATAGCAGTTCCTCAAAGATCAGGAACAAGACAAGGATGACCACTCTCACCACTTTTATTCAACATGGTTTTAGAAGTCCTAGTTACAGCAATCAAAGAAAAGGAAGCAAAGGGAATCCAAATTGGAAAAGAAGTTAAACTGTCACTGCAGATGACATGATACTACATATAGGATCCTGAAGATGCTACCAGAAAATTACTAAAACTCATCAATAAATTTAGTAAAGTTGCAGGTTACAAAATTAATACACAGAAATCTGTTGCATTTCTATGCACTAACAATGAAAGATCAGAAAGAGAAATTTGAGAAAAAATTTCATTTACCATCACATCAAAAAGAATAAAATACCTACGAATAAGCCTATCTAAGTAAACAAAAGACCTGTAATCTGAAAATTATATGATGATGAAAGAAATCAAAGAATACACAAACAGATAAAAGATATACCATGTCTGTGGATCGGAAGAATCAATACTGTCAAAATGACTATACTACCCCATGTAATTTACAGATTTAATGTAATCCCTATCAAATTACCAATAGCATCTTCCACAGAACTAGAACAAAACATCTTAAAATTTGTATGGAGACACAAAAGACCCCAAATAGTCAAAATGGAGCTGGAGGAATCAAGCTCCCTGACTTTAGACTATCTTACAAAGGTAGTCATCAAATAGTACTGGCACAAAAACAGGAATACAGATCAATAGAATAGGATAGAAAACCCAGAAACAAACCCATGCACCTATGGTTGATCTGTGACAAAGGAGGTAAGACTACACAGTGTTGGAAAGACAGTCTCTTCAACAAATGATGGGAAAACTGTACAGCTACATGCGAACACCAAACACAAAAATAAGCTCAAAATGGATTAAAGACCTAATATGAGACCAGACACTATAAAACTCCTCGAGAAAATATAGGCAGAACTCTGACATGAAGCACAACAATCTTACTTCTTTCCAACCTCCAGAATAATGTAAATAAAAATAAACAAATGGGACCTGCTTAAACTCCAAAGCTTTTGCACAGAAAAGGAAGTGAAATGAAAAGACAATCCATCAATTTGTAGAAAACATTTGAAAATGATTTGACTGGCAAGGGACTAGTCTAAAATTTACAAACAGCTCACGATGCTTAACAGCATCCAAACAAATAACTGAATCAATGAATGGGCAGAAGATCTAAATCAACATTTCTCAAACAAGAAATACAAATGACCGAGAGGCACATAAAGAGAGGGTCAACATCGCTCATTACTAGAGAAATGCAAATCAAAGGCTATCATCAAAAAATCCACAAGCAATAAATGCTGGAGAAGGTGTGGACAGAAGGGAACCCTCCTACACTGTTGGTGGGAATATAAATTGGTACATTCATTATTGAGAACAGTATGGAGGTTCCTTAAAAACTACAATGGAGTTGCTATATGACCCTGCAATCCCACTTCTGGGCATATATGTGGAGGAAAATATGATCTGAAAGGATACATGGACCCCAGTGTTATTGCAGCACTGTTTACAACAGCCAAGACACGGAAGCAATCTAAATGTCCATCGACAGAGGAATGGATCAAGAAGATATGGTGCATATACACAATGGAATACTAGTCATTCAAAAGAATAACGCCGTTTGCAGCAACATGGACGGACCTAGAGATTATGATACTGAGTGAAGTCAAGTCAGACGGTGAAGGAGAAATATATGACATCCCTTATAGGTGGAATCTAAACTGAAATGATACAAATGAACTTACAAAAGAAACAGACTCACAGACTTAGAGGATGAACTTATTGTTGCCAGGGGGATGGACAGGGGGAAGGGACAGTTAGGGAGTCTGAGATGGACTTGTACATACTGCTATATTTAAAATAGATAACCAACAAGGACCTACCATATAGCACAGGGAACTTTGCTCAGTTTTATGTGGTACCTTGGATGGGAGGGGAGTTTGGGGAGAATGGATACATGTATATGTATAGCTGAGTCCCTTTGCTCCGTACCTGAAACTATCACAACATGGTTAATCAGTTATACCCCAAGATGAAATAAATTTTTTAGAAAATAAATAAAATTACAAATGCAAGTATCTCATCCCCTCGCCAATTTCCTGTCTTTTCAACAAGTCACCACCCACTCTATTTACCCCACCCAACATTCTTATCCCAAACTGCAGCCTTGACTTGAACTTGGAACTTCCAGGTCCTTGACCTCTTTCCTTGTTTCCAAACCTCCATACTTTCCCTTTTATTTTATGTGGCTAAGAACCCCTCAGGGATCATTTGAATAAATTTTTGCCAATAGTTCAATAACAATTCACTGGCCCATCATCTTTTTTTGTCATAGCCATTGAGCAAAACCACAACCCTAGATGAACATAGCTATTTCTTTTGTGATTGCATCAGTGAAGCCAGGAGCTTGCAGAAAAAGTCACATTTAAGGGAATACTAGCTTCTCAACAAATTCATGAATGCTGGTTTCAAAGGTCACTAAAAACTGCAAAGATAAACATTTATATTATGAGTTCACTCTCCTCTTCTCCATGATGACTATTTTCAAAACTTTTTACAATTAAAAGTCCAGCTTCCATATTTATATATTGATTCTCATTCTCTCTATACCTATCCCCATTTCTCTCCAGTTTTCCAATTGTGTCGCCAATTCCCTAATGGAATGCATGTATTTTTTCATCATACTTGTCATAGTTATAAACCATTGGAACATATTGATGCTCATTATAAATTATATGAATTATAAGAAGAGATCAAGGTACAGGAATTGGAGCCTGTGGGGTGCACCTCCCTCCATGAACACACCAAAAATGCATCTATATGTTGACCAATTCTCACTGAAAACTGGACCAACAGAAGGATTCCTGCACAACAAAGGCTGTAGGAAAGATTCACACAAAACTGATCAGGAATAAAAGAAAAGTGATCAGATCAGGACCAGGATCCTGGAAGAGGACTCAGGGGGAAAAGGAGGTTACATGATTGGAGAGCCTCTCTGGGGAGTGAGCAGTTTCAGTCACATATTGTGTGCCCCAGATCTGGGGTTTGACACAGGGAAGATGAGCACTTCTAGCTGGTTAGAGAGCCTGTGAAACTAATAGGAGGGCTGTGAGAAGTCTAGACTCTGTTTGTGAGGAGCGCATGCCCACCCTTGCTTGCTGCATTCTCAGCGGAGAACTGGGTGGTGGCTGGCTGGCTTCTCAAGGTTGTCTCAGGGCATGCCCCAGCCTGAGCCCAGTGAATGCTCCAACTCTGCTGGTTTCACAACGTAGTTCCACACTGGGGTCTGCACTGCCAAGGCCAAGGCAAAACATCACAGAGACCTGAGACACAGAGGTGGCTCACACCCAAACTGGCATCTGAGAAGGACAGGAGCAACCATTATTGGTGCTCACACAGGCAGGGCATCCGAAGCAGTCCGGGTCTAGGAGTGAGGCCAGACGGCCACAGCCCATACCCCAACCCATACGAAGAGCCCCCTGAGGCCCTGTGGAGCAGCTCCACACCAGTGCAAGGGTGCCAGTGCTGCGAGAGGGAGGAGACGCACCTAAAAAGAACAGAGCCAGCTCACACCAGTCTCAGGACTTCTGCTCTAGCAATGCAGGACCAGACCCTGCCCAGAGAGGGCAGTACAGCCACTTAGCAGAGGGCAATCCTTGGCTCACACTTGTTTCTGACTCTGGCCTCTCCAGCTCCAGATCCACATCCCACTAAGGTGAGAGCTGACAGCACATCATAAGGAAATATGTGACTTGTGTTCACATCAAATCCGGCTCTCTCACCAAAGCCACTGGGCACACACAGGCTGTACAGGGATGCTCCCACATAAGGAAACCCCTTTAACAGTAACAGGTAACCGTTTCCCTATTTTTGTAGAGACGGTGAATGTTAAGCACAATGAGAAGAGCAAGGAATTCATCTGATTTGAGAGAACAAGGAAAAACTCTGAAACAACTAATAAAACAATTAATTTATCAGGAAACAATTCAAAACATTGTTTCCTACCACAGTAGCATGAAACTAGAAATCAATTACAGGAAGAACAAATAGGAAAAGCACAAACACACAGAATAAACACCATGCTACTAAAGAAACAATAGGTCAAAAATGAAATCAAAGATGAAATCACAAAATACCTCAGGTAGGTGAAAACGGAAACACGACTTATCAAAATATACAGGACACAGCAAAAGCAGTTCTAAGAGGTCCCTACAGCAATATAGGTCTACCCCAAGAAATAAGAAAGATCTCCAATAGCCTAACCTGCCATCTAAAGAAACTAAAAGAAAGCCCAAAGTCAACAGAAGCAAAAAAAAAAAAGTGAACATAAGAAAGGAAATACAATTAAGATGAAAAAACAATAGAATGAGTCAGTGAAACAAAGAGATGGGTTGTTTTTTAAAAAGATTTTTAAAAACGATAAACTTTCAGCTAGGCTTTTAAAGAAAAAAAGAGAACTCAAACAAAATAAGAAATGAAAGGATAAATTGCCACAAATATCACAGAGACACAAATAATCATAGAATACCAAGAACAGCTTTATATCTAAAAACCAAACAGACTAGAAGAGATAGTCAAGTATCTAGAAAAGCAAAGACAATCTGAGCAGACTGATCACCAGTACTGAAATTGAATTTGTAATTTAAATACTCCCAGTCAATTTAAATATTTAATCTATTTAAATACTAGACTACTTCACAGGGGAATTCTACCAAATGTATAAAGAAGAGCTAAAACCTTTCCTTCTCAAACTGTTCCAAGAGACCGTAGAGGATGGAACACTCCCAAATTCAGGCCATTCCCCTGATAGCAAAACCAGACAAAGACACTACAAAAAAAGAAAATTACAGGCCAATATATGTGATATATAAAGATGCACAAATACTCTAGAAAACACTATCAAACCAAGTTCAACAGTTAACAAAAAGGATCACACACCATGACCAAGAGGGATTTCTTCCAGGGATGCAAACTTGACTCAGTATTCACAAAATCGATTTGGTACACCACACTGGAAAGATAAAATCATGAGAATTAAAAAGGATCAAAAGCATATGAACATGCCAATAAACACAGATAAAGCCAAAAATTCAACATCCACTCATGATTAAAAACTCTCAAACTTGGTATAGAGGATCATATCCCAACATAATAAAGTCCATCTAGGACAAACCCACAGCTAACATCATAGTCAAGAGTGAAAAGCTGAACCCTTTCTTCTAAAATCAGAAACAAGACAAGGATTCCCACTTTCTCTATTTCTATTTAATGTAGTCCATAAGTCCTAGCCATAGAATTCAGATAAATAAAAAATGTCCAAGTTAGAAGGGAAAACTAAAACTGCCACTATTTGAAGATAACATGATCCTATATATGAAGAAATTCCTAGTCACCACCAGGAAACTATTAGAGTTAATAAATGAACTCAGTAAAGTTTCAGGATACAAGATTAATATATAGAAATCTATTACTTTATATACTAATAATGAACTATCAGAAGGAGGAAGCAAGAGAATGATTGCTCTTATAATGTATCAAAAAGAATACCTAAGAATAAACTTAACCAATGAGACAATAGATCTATATTCTTAAAACTATAAAATCTTGAAGGAATTTAAAAATGACACAAGGAGATGTAAAGATATCCCATATTCTTGTATTGAAGAATTTAAATTGCTAAAATACCCATACTATCAAAAGCAATCTACAGGTTTAATGCATCTCTATCAAAATATCCATGGCATTTTTCACAGAAAAAAAAAATCCTAGAATTTATATGGAAGCACAAAGACCCCAAATTCCCAAACCAAACTTGAGAAAAGAACAAGGCTGGAGATTTGCTCCCTAAATTCAGACTGTACCAAAAGTTATATTAATCGAAATAGCATGGCACTAACAAAAAACAAAAACAAAACAGACTCGTTGATCAATGGAACAAAATAGAGAATCCAGCATCCATGCACTCAAAGCCAATAAATCTACAAAGGAGGCAAGAATACGCAATGGAGAACTACAATCTCTTTAGTAAGTGGTACTGAGAAAGCTGGCCAACTGCATGTAAAAAAAAAAAAAGAGATAAGAATATTTCCTCACACCACATACAAAAATAAATTCAAAAAACAAGCTAAATGTAAAACCTGAGACCATAAAATTCCTGGAAGAGAACATAGGAAGAACACTCTTCTCATAATTTGTAATAATATTTTTTGAATGTATCCTAAGGCAAAATAAATAAAAGTGAAAGAAAACCTAAAACAAATAGGACCTAATTAAACTCAAACTTTTGCGAAGCAAACGAAGCCATTAATAAAAACACAACCTAAGAAATGGCAGAAAGTATTTGCAAATTATATGACCAATAAAGTGTTTGTACCCAAAATCCATAAACAGCTCATACAACTCAATATCAAAAGCAAAAAAAAAAATCTAATTAAAAAAATAGGCAGAGGCTCTAAATAGACATTTTTCCAACAAAAACATGCAGATGGCCAACAGGCACATGAAAAGATACACAACATTGCTAATCAGAGAAATACAGATCAAAACCACAATGAGAAAACACCTCACACCTGTTAGAATGGCTATCATCAAAAAGGCCACAAGTAACAGTTGTTGGTGAGGATGTGGAGAAAAAGGAACCCCCCTACACTGTTGGCGGGAATGTAAATTGGTGCAGCCACTATGGAAACGAGTACGGAGATTCTTCCAAAAACTAATAGAGCCACCATACAATCCAGCAGTTCCACTCCTGGGTATATACCCAGAGAAAATGAAGAAACTAATAAAAGGAAACATGCTTCCCAATGCTCATTCATTATAATAGCCAAGATATGGAAGCAATATAAGTGTGCATCAACAGATGGATGTATAAAGAAGTCATGATACGTACATAATGGAATAATATTCAGAAAAAAAGAATGAAATTCTACCATTTGCAACAACATAGATGGACCTACAAAATACACTTAGTGAAATAAGTTAGACACAGAAAGACATATATATACTGTTACCAGTTATGTGTGGAATCTAAAATAAATGAGTTTTTATATTAATAACAAAACTGAAACAGACTCACTGGTATAGAGAACAAACTACTGGTTACCAGTGAGAAGAGAAAAGGAGGGGAAGGGCAAGACAGATTCAACCAACCATGTATCTAGTAAATAAGCAACAAGACACATTGTACATTCCAGTACTCGTCTGGAGAACTTCATGGACAGAGGAGCCTGGCGGGCTACTGTCCATGGGGTCACAAAGAGTCGGACACAACTAAGCAACTAATATTTTCACTTTAAATCTAGTATAATCTATAAAAATATTGAATTACTGTGTTATACATATGAGTGACTAAACAATATCTGAAATTAAAACATTGTAAATCAACTATACTTCAATAAAAATAAATTATATGAATTATTATAAACTACATTATATGAATTATATAAACAATTTGTAATCACTCTGAGAATTTTTACAATAAAAATCTACTCATTAGATTGTGAGGGCAAGGCCACACACAATTGTTTACCATTCCATCTCTACCAACTGTTGTAGCACCTGACAATATTCCAAAAATTTATATTGGTAGAATAAAAACATACACTTCATTAAACACATTAAATCATTTAAAATAGCTTTAAATACTCTGCATGCACAAGAATTGTTCTCCTACCTGTCTTCCATATATGTCTAGTATATGTATGGACTGCAAGTCCCCTTCTTTAGCACATTTTCAAGTGAATTCTGTTTTGAATTGTCACTGCATTCATGTACTTAATTATCAGTTATTTTTTTTTTCCATTTCTTGCCTTCTATCGAGAAAATATCAAAAAGTATATTTTTACCTTGACTAAATTCTACATGTATGATTTTAAACATTTTTTGGCCATTGATATATGTTATGCACTGTGCTAATTGCTAGGAAGTGACTTGAGATGGATGCAAAATAAGACATAAGATCTACCACCTAGGACATCCCTGGTGGTCTAGTGGTTAGGAATCCACCTGCCAATGAAGGAGACATGGGTTTGATCACTGGTCTGGGAAGGTTTTACATGCCAGAGGGCAACAAAGCCTGTGCACTACAACTACTATAAACTACTGAAGTCTGTGCACCCTAGAACCTGTGCTTTACAAGAGAAGTCACAGCAATGAGAAGCCTGAGCACAGAAACAAATCCCAGTGCAGCCACAAAGAAAGCAAACAGAAACCCTACCACCTGGTATCAAAATCTTGTGATATGGTTCAACTTTTAAAAAGTTTTAATTGTTCGGGTTAGCTTTCCACTCAAATAACTTAAAACACAAAATAACAGAGGTTCAAATAAGATAGAAATGCATTATCTTCTCATTAAATGCAAGCAGTACATAACTATGGGAGTCCCATGATAATTAAGATTATGGTCTCTTCTCCTCACACCCCCCCTACGGCAGCTACTGTTCCAGCCACTGCATCTGCATTCCTAATGGTAACAAGAAAGGAAAAAGGGCACACTTCTCACCTTTTATGACATTACATGGATCTTTGAAACATTAATTCTATTTGTTTTTCTTTGATAAAACTTAGCCACAAAGCTGTTCTTGGCTGCAGTGGCTGGGAAATAGACCATTTAAAAATTTACAAGTTCTAAAAAAAAAGAAAAAAAAATTTACAAGTTCTAAGCCTGAGGGAGAAGGTGGGGATGGATATGGGAAGAATTCTTTACCACAGCAAGAAATTCTAAAAAAAAAAAAAGGCATGATCAGTAATATATTAGATGTATAAACAAATGTAATGAGTGAACATAGAAGAGAGAAAGTGATTCTTACTGACTTGGAGTAGGTTTCACCATCATGAGACCTAGTTGTTAATATGTGAAAAATATATAGATAGAAAAAAAGGTCAAGGAGGGAGAAATCAAGGTATGAAGTCCAAAAAATATTGAGTAATGAGGGGAGGCATGAGTAGTCCAGAGTGATCAGATCGTGGGGATAGAAAGTGATGGAAATGTGAGGATGAAAATGTGGGTTGAGTTTAAGATACTGAAAGAGCTATGAACGACAGACTGAACACATTTGGTATAGATCAACATTCAAGAAACTAACAATTTGTTATTTTTATTCCTGTTTAGCTATTAATTTTTTTAAAATCATTCCTCCATTAAATCTAGAGCTCTGTAACCAGTACTTTAGATGCTAAATCTTGCAGCTAGTGAAGATTTGGGCTTTGCTAGTGTCCCAGGTATGATAGTGTCCCATGGCTTCCCTCATATCTCAGTCAGTAAAGAATCCACCTGCAGTGCAGGAGACCCCGATTCAATCCCTGGGCTGGGAAGATCCCCTGGAGAAGGAAATGGCAACCTATTCCAGTATTCTTGCCTGGAGAATCCTATAGACAGAGGAGCCTGTTAAGCTACAGTCTATGGGGTCACGAGAGTTGGACGTGACTAGCAACTTAACTACTAACTACTACAGGTATAATACCCCAAATCAAAAGTTACTTTATCAGAAAGGAAGGAAGGAAGGAAGTCAGAAAGGAAGTCTTAGAATAGAAATGTTATTACTACTCTGGCTCATCCTCTCTGGTTGAGATCACATCCCTCAGAGGCACAGACACCAATGAGAACCTGTGTAATAAATCTGAATGTGCTCTTAAGATGAATCAACTTCTTAAAACAGAGCCATTGATTTCCCCACATCAATTCAGACCCAAGAGCCTCCAGCCTCTCCAGCCAGAGGAGGACCATACCCGCTGTTCTCTGGGTATTGGTAGCAGAAGAGGGTGGAATTGCGGGGAAAGGGTAAGATCAACAGCTGCTCCTTGTCAGCTGAGAAGATCCACTTGGGAAGCAGCCACCTGAGCAAGGGCTCAGGTTCAAGCACCATCACTGATGACTGACACGTGTTATTATGAGCAGTGGGCATAGGGTGTTTCTTCCTGATACATGAATATCTAAAATCGGGGTTTTTGTTGTGGCTCTGTCACTGGGGTGAGCTCAGATTGGAAAGGTGAAAACAGAACACTCATGCCTCTGATATCCATGGTGACAGTCACTTTTTCCACTCTTTGTAATTACAAAACACATGACTAATGCCAGCTTCACTTTCTGACTCATTCTGTAATGAAGACATTTGACCATATTTCGCCCTGATTTGTGGGAATGGTGTGAGGTCACCTGACCTCTGGAACAGCTTTAAAGTGTTACCCGAGAAAGATGATGCTGTTATAGGAACAGTAAAAAGCTTTGTTTATAAGGAACGGCGAGACAGAGACATTTCCAGCATAGAGAATGGAAAGCCATTGAGATGTGCATCATGTAAAAGAGGTCCATCCAAGAAGAACTTGGACTTTTTCATTTTATTTTTTATATACAGTGGAAATTTTCAGTGTTCTTCAATAAAATCCTGAGCCTGGCTTTTGAAAAATTTAAACACACACATTGCTTATCAAGTTCCCTGATGAGAAGGTAATTCTCTACCAGGAGAGGATCCAGGTGTAACCCAGCTTTCACCACGCTGCATCAGCCTGTGGGTATGAGAGGTCATATTAAGATCATGCTAAGCCAATAGCTGCCTCACCCTAGGACCTCACTGACCACCCCCCCCAGGCTCCTCACTTGTTTCTGGGGACCCCAGTATGTCTCCCATGTGCTCATGGAATGGACAGTTTCCATTATATATCCCAATTTCACATGCTGGCTGGCACTCATTCTCTGAGGCAGCAGCATTTCCATGCTCTGTGGCAAGTTCTGCCAGCTGGAATATGCAGACTATTCCAGTGCAAAGGGTGGGCACTTCTTTGCCTTCACTCTCCATTGTCCCAGATTCATGCTACATTCCACATAGAATTAGGACTCGGCTTCTCCACAACTCCTGCTGCACTATTTCTGTGCAACTGTGAATCTGAAGCAACACAATGTATACCAAAATGTCTTTGTTAAAAATAGGAGGCAACTTAAGTGCCCCTCAACAGATGAATGAAGATGTACCTATATATGCATATATAATGAAATATTGCTCAGCCATAGAAAATAAAATCTTGCCACTTGTGATATTGATGGACCTATAGAATATTATGCTAAGTGACATAAGAGAAAGACAAATACTCTATGATTTCATTTATATATGGAATCATAAAAAAATGATTAAACGTAATAAAGCAGGAGCAGAGTTAATAGATACAGAAAACAAAGAAGTGGGTTTCAGAGGGGAGGGAATATAGGGAAGAAAGAGGTGAGGGAGATTAAGTACAAAACAAATGTCAGTTGCAAAATAAATGTCACATATGAAATACATACAGTGTGGGGAATACAGTCAATAACTGTAATATCCTTTGTATGGTGACTTGCCCCATATTGTGTAATAGGAACTAACATGGTATTGTAGGTCAATTATACTTTAAAAACAAACAAACCCCCTGAAAGAGAGATCAGGTTAGTGGGTACCAGAGCCGGCGGTGGGGGTGGGGGAGGGGAATCAGATGAAGGCAGTCATAAGATACTAACTTTCAGTTATAAGATAAATACTAGGGATATAATGTTCAATATGATATCAACCCTGCTGTATGTCACATACGGATGCTGTTAAGAGTAAATCCTAAAAGTCCCCATCACAAGGGAAAATACTTTTTCTACTTTTTTAATTTTGTATCTATATGAGACCATGAATGTTCAATAACCTTATAGTGATAATCATTCCATGATGGAAGTCAACTCATCATACTGTACACCATAAACTTACACAGAGCTGTATGTCAATTATATCTCAATGAAACCAGAAAAAATAGTGAAATCAGAAAAGGTAAAGAGTGACAGTCACCCAGGGTTATTCTCCTAGGGCTCCAGCAACCACGGGAGGACTTATACTATAGCCTCTTATAATGAGCCCCTCACAAGAGTTATTGCCTATGTCTTGGGTGTAACTTTCCAATAACCTCAGCATTTTCACCTATTGCATCAGAATTATCTCAGGTTCAGGGAACCTGAACATATGCCTGAGGGTTCAGAGAAAAAAAATCTACACAGTAATCTGGCCTGCAAGCCATCATAGCTTACATCTAATATTTCATGCCCTTCTACCACACACAAGCAAAAAAAAAAAAAAAAAAAAACCCTCATCTCTCCCCACCACGCCCCAGCTCTTGCCAAGAACTCTCACACTTTCCTTCCACCTACCAACCAGCTAAAAATGATTTAAGAAAAATTCACACAACTGGGTAACATTAGGGTAATGCAAATTAAAACCACATGGGATACCATGACATGCCAATTCTAATTTCAAAATAACTAAAATTGTAGGGGGAAAAAAGCTAAAATACCACAGTCTGGGGAGGATGTGAACCAACTAGAATTCTCATACACTGCTGGTGGGAAAGCAGAATGGTACAGCTACTCCGGAGACAGTTTGGTGGTTTTGGATAACGTTAAGCACACATTATCACAGGAGGCAGCAACCCCATTTCCAGGTATTTGACCAAAGAGAATAAAAATTTACATTCACTCCCAAACCCATGTGTGAATATCTGTTGAAGCTTTACTCATAATTGCCAAAATCTGGAAACCCATACGCATAAATTCAAGAATGGATAAACTCTCAGCAGTATATGAACAGAATACTACTCAGCATTAAAAAGCATCATATTATTGGTTCCCACAACATGGGTGACTCTTAAATGCATTTTGCTAAGTAAAAGAAGCCATATCCAAAAGGCTGCATATTGTGTGATTCCCTTCATGTGACAGGGACAACTTTAAGGATGAAAAGCAAAAGTTTTACAACAAGGTTGTCAGGGATCAGGCGTTCGAGTTGACTGTACAAAGAGGCAGCTCATAGAATTTTAATAGGATAATGGAACTCTTCTATATCATATATTCATCAAACCCATAGAACTATACTCCACAGAAAGTGACTTTAACCACATATACTTTTTTTTTTTTAATAGAAATCAGGCTTTGTTTTAGCTCTTCATGAGAGCAACTTGGAAATTGCCACTCTGACCTAATGACGAGTAAAAATCTGAACAGACTGAAAAACCAACAATTCTTGGATTCCTAAGCATGGTTTGCAAGAGAGACTGATGGGGCTACAGAGAAAAACAACTTACCTGGGCAGAGACCAAGGAGCAGAATCCATGGTAGGAACCAGCGCGGGAGAAGGAGAACCAGGACTCAGACTGATGAATTGCAGGAGGCTCGGAGTGGACGAGTCTGAGAGTCACAAAATCCAGGGGGACCGAGTCAGAGGGGCTCCTTGCAACATGTGACATTCACTCCAGGAGCTCAACCACATTCCCACAGTACGTAGCATGAGAAAAATCTCCTTGGGCATCCGAGAAGGGAGCGGTACAGGAGCCATTTTGAAATAAGCCAGAGCAGGCTGTTCTTCTTAAATAGCCTCCCATCAGGAGAAACTAATTAACCACAGCCTAACAAAGGAAAATACCCAATTCCAGCCCACTCAAGACCACCTGCTTCCCTGTCCCAACGAAGGGGGAGGGATAAACTGAGAAACACTTGTGAAGCTCCCAATCCATAGGCAAAAGCTCACAAAAACAACGGTTCCCAGCCTTTTTGGCAGCAGGGACCAGTTTCACGGGAGTCAGTTTTTTCACGGACGGGGCAGAGGGGTAGGTTTTGGGATGGTTCAAGTATATTACATCTACTGTGCACTTCATTTCTACTATTGTATCAGCTCTACCTCAGATCAGTAGGCATTAGATCCTGGAAGTTGGGCACCCCTGCCCTAAATGACCGAGACAGAATCACGGGACTTGGAATATTCCCCTTCCCCCACTCACCTCAAAACCACATCATTAAAGGCTTATTTACAACAGTTCCATATACATTATACATCGAGTCTGGCTACTAAGAAAAAATTATGTCGTACCAAAAGGCTAAAATCACAATTTGGAGAGACAAGAGTAGCATCAGCATTAAACATGGCCGGAATGTTGGGATTATCAGACTGGGAATTTTTTTTATAATTGTGATTAGTATTTTAAGGGCTCTAAAGGATAAAATATAGACAGCATGCAAAAACAGATGCACAATGTAAGCAGAGAAATAGCAATCCTAAGGGAAAAATGAAAGCAAAAAGTATTGCTAATGAGCTATATGGGTTTCCCTGGTAGCTCAACAGTAAAGAATCCTCCTGCAATGCAGAAGACCTGGGTCTGATCCTTGGGTTGGGAAGATCCGCTGGAGAAGAGAATGGCAACCCACTCCAGTATTCTTGTCTAAAGAATCCCATGGACAGAGAAGCCTGGTGGGCTACAGTCCCACCAGGATAATTATTGATTATTAAAATTAAATAAAAATCAATAATAGATAATTAGGTAATCTTAAAATATGTGCTGCTTAAACAATGAACTTCTAAATAACACATGGATCAAAGATGATATTTCAAGAAAAATATTTTTGAAAATGAAGCCACAATTCATCAAAATTTATAAGATGCAATAAAAGCAATGCTTAGAGGGAAATTTATGGGATTGAATGTATACATTCAAAAAGAAGAAAGATCCAAAGTCAATGATCTAAGTTTCTACCTTAAGCAAGTAGATCAAGGACAGCAAATTAAATCCAAAGGAAGCAAAAGAAAAGAAATAGTAAGAATTAATGCAGGGAATTCCCTGCCAGTCCAGTGGATAGGACTTGGCACTTTCACTACCAAGGCCAGGTTTCGATCCCTGGTCAGGGAATTAACATCCCACAAGCCAGGTGGCATGGTTGGAAAAAAAAGAATTAATACAAAAGTAATGAAACTGATATGAATAGAGAAATCCAGCAATATCAAAATCTGGTTCTTTGTACAGGTAAGTAAAATGAATAAGCCTTTAGGAAGGCTAAGAACAAAGAGAGGATACAAATTACTAATAGCAATAATACGATACCAGAAAGAGAATATATCACTTTTGATCCCATGGAAATTCAAAGGATAATGAAGGAATAATATGATCAACTCTGCAACTGCAAATCTCATGATCCAGATAAAATGGATCAATTCCTTGAAAGACACAAGCTGCCAAAACTCACACAAGAAGAAATAATCTGAATAGCTCTATATCTATTAAAGAAATCTATGAAATACTTAATAATAACATGATTGCACTAAGGGAATCGTGAAGAAAAGAACTAACCTACTAATGTAGGAAAACAACAGTTTTATCAGATGCAGATAGGCTAAAGACAGAAAGATTTGTATACAGCTATTGTACTTTAGTTGTTTAGCATGTTGTTTCTTACAGGGATATGAGTTAAAAATTCTGAAGATATTTTATGTGTATACTAGGGTTGTTCAAACAGGCAAATATATTGCTAGATGATGAGAGCCAGGCTTCTCCCTGTTGTAGAAGGAAGTTAAAAATAAGAAAAAGGAGGGAAAAAGAAAAAGGAAAAGACTAGAGGGAATCATGTTCTACTAAGACTGGAATCAAAGGTATCATTTTTTACAACCATATAGATACAGAAAGGAATATAGATGTGTTTGCACACATAGACTAGTATACATACATATATTCCAACCTCTGTTCGATGACAGATTTAGAAGTAATGACAATCTACTAGCAATGAACATGTCTAGGAGCCAAGACCATGGTTTATAAATATTGTTTTCCAAAAACAAACAAAAAAAAGAATTCAAGCTCTTTGGAAAAGTGGTTGATTCCAGAGATGAAGCAAGAAAAATCAGATGAGACTGGGGCACCGTGTAGTACCTGAAAGTAAATAACTTCTCAGACAGGATGTGGACATGATGAATAGCCCAGGAGCCAACCCAAAAGAGCTCCCAGCGGCCACAGTCGGAGTGATTTAAGCAAACACTAAATAACTATAATATTGGATTATAACACACAAAATAAGTACCCAAAAGTCTCTACTGACAAATACAAATCAGTGGAAAAAATATGAATGTATGGAGAAGAATTCTTTCCAGAACTTTCATTAATTAGTGTTGAAATAATAAGAGAAAATCACCATTAGAATGCCCCAGTGATAATTTTGTTCCAGACAAGATCCACCAATGAGGCAAAATTTGAAAAGAAAGAATATTTGTATTGCGGCTTCCCTGATGGCTCAGTTGGTAAAGAAACTTCCTGAAATGTAGACCTGGATTCCATCCCTGGGTCAGGAAGATCCCCTGGTGAAGGAATGGCAACCCACTCCAATAATCTTGCCTGGGAAATCCTATGGACAGAGGAGCCCAGCAGGCTACAGTCCGTGGGGTCGCAAGAGTCGGACATGACTTAGCAACTAAATCACCACCAAACTGGGAAGCGTGAGATGCAAGACAACCTTGATCTATTGATCAAGGTTAACATCACTACTGAGAAGCCATTTCAAACTCGTATGCCCTGTGGTGTGATGAAGCGCTGAGAAAGTTACCTCACATGTGTGTGGTATTCCTGCCCAAAATGGATAACTTGAATATAATCATCAGAAATCATCAAACTCAAATTGAGATGCACTCTATTAAAGACGGACCAATATTCTTCAAAGATATGCAGGAAAAATTGAGAGATAGTCACTGATTGGAGACAACTAAGTAGATATAACAACTAAGTGCAATATAAGATTGGACACCGGGAAAGAAAACTATGTCACTGAAGAAACTGGTAAATCCAGATTAAGACTTTAGTTAACAGTATTATACCAATGTTCACTTCTTAGTTTTGATAGCTGTACCACAGTTATGTAAGATAACATCAGGAAAAACTGGTTGAAGAGTAAACTGGAACTCTGCATTATTTTGTAATTTTAAGTCTAGAATTATTCCAAAATATAAGGTTTTTAAAAAATCTTTTAAAAATATGAGAATTCATGGAAAATATGGGCCCAATTAATAAACCCCCAAAATATACTATGCCCCAGCTCAATCTCAAAGACATACAATGTATTACCAAAATAAATATTACAACTGTATTAGTTGTACAGGAAATGACATCCTGCCTCACAGCATGAAGACGTATGTTTTATATTTGTGTAACTGAAGGCTAATTTCTGGAGTTTCCTTAACACGAAAGAAAAATCTGCCCCAAATGTATGTTAAAAGTGCTATTTCTAGAAAAGAGATGAACCGCTGGAAACTTGTAAATGACAGTTTTCCATGTCTTCTCATCAAGTTTCCAAATCTTCACGTGTGGATTTCTCCAGGGCAACCTGTTGACAATAATACGAGACTTCACGATATGTTGTGTATATTGTGTCCAAAAAAGACTGTTTTCTGTGTGGGTAAGTACAGAGCCTTATGATATCTCTGCAATAAAAATGAGATTTTACAAGTGCCAAAGCTTCTGTTTCAAAACCTGAATAGGATGAAACTTAACAAAATTCACCTAGCTAAATTTAGGGCAATAAAACTTCAATCAAGAATATTCTCTGACTTTGGACCCACCTCATTTCATTTGATTGTGAATAGAATATATTTCCTTTCTCAATAATCCCTTGCCTTCTAATACTTGATTATTCTTAAAGAGGCAACAAGACCCAGTGACCATATTTGATCCATGATAGCTGTTTTTTTACATTGAGGATCTTTTTTTTTTTCTTCTAACTGCCAATTCAAGTTGGAAACATGCTTATTGACAGTTTATTGGAACAATCAATCAAGATGTTTCATTCCTTGGTTTGCCTGGTGTGCAGTTTATCCCAGGCAGCCTCATTCCTTTTCCTATTTGAAAAAATGTGTCTTCTGATTTCAACACAGCACTAGAGACTGATTCAGAGATTTGGAGCACATTATACATTTGGAGCAAGTAGAAGAATATAAGAATGTGAACATGTTTGTTATTCTGTTTTCCACCATTCTGGAACCATTTCCCCCTTTTCTGCCTTATTCTGTGCCTTATTGGGGAGATCTGTAATTTCTGGCTTTCATGTGGGTTTGGCTAATGTGGGTCATGGGAAGAGATCAAAAGGTGGGAAGAGAGGTCTTGGTATTTTCTGTTGTCTTTCTACCTGCCTAATGACACTTCTGACAGTGATTGCATTCTCTGTGTTCTAGATTTGAATTTGCCTTCACTTTCCCATGTGCTACTGCCAAGCTATCATACTTGGAAAGGCTGAATGCATTGCTTATTGCCATAGTAACCCACATGATATCATCTTTGACTTTGAAATATTTTAGAGCAGAAGAAGTTAAACAGTCTAATTGCCTTGAATTTTACTTGTCTTACCATGGACCCCATCATCCAGAAGCAGCTAGTGTTTAGGGAGCAGAGGGGGTTCTGGAGATGTTCTTTTTCAGGTTGAGGAAATTCCTTCCTAGTCCTAATTTTCTCAGAATTCTCAATATAACAGGTGCTGAATTGTGTCACTTTTTCCATTTAACTTTTGATATAATCGTTTGACTTTTCTTTTTAGACTGTTGATATAGTGCTTCAGTCATGTCTGACTCTTTGTGACCCCATGGACTGTAGCCTGTCAAGCTCCTCTGTCCATGGGCTTCTCCAGGCAAGAACGCTGGAGCGGGTTGCCATTTCCTCCTCCAGAAGATCTTCCCAACCCAGGGAGAGAACCAGAATCCCTTAGGTCTCTTGCATTGGCAGCTGGGTTCTTTACCACTAGCGACATCTGGGAAGCCAGGGGTGGTGGATTACATTAATTGATTTTCAAATGTTGAACCAACCTTGTATACTGGGGTAAATCATACCTAATAGTGGTGTACAAACCTTTTTTATACAACGTTAGTTTATATGCTAATATTCTGCTGAGGAATGTTGTATCTAATTTCATGAGAGATAGTGGTCTGTGATTTTCCTTTCTAGCAATGTCTTTGTCTGTTTAGGGTATTGTGGTTATTCTGGCCTCATAGAATGAGTTAGGAAATGTTCCACTTGCTTCTGACAATTTCTTCCTTAAATGTGGTAGAATCCATGAGGGTATCCATATGGGCCTGGTGCTTTCTCTTATGGTGGGTTATGAATTACAGATAAAAAATATTTAGCTGATACAGACCTCACATAGGTTATCAAATTTGTGGACAGAGTTATTCATAGTATCTTAATGTCCATGGAATCAGTAATGATGGCCCTTTTTTGATTTTTGATATTAGGAATTTATGCCTTCTCTCTTTTCTTAGTAAACTTGGATAGAAGTTAATAAACTTCATGAATCTTTTCAAATAAACAACTCTTGGATTCACTGATTTTTCTCTACTGATTGTCTATTTTTAAATCATTGATTTCTGCTTTTATGTTCATTACTTATTTTCTTATGCTTGCTTTATATTTAATTTGGTTTTTGTCTGGTTTCCTATGATGGAAGCTTAGATATTTGATTTTAGATATTTGTTCTTTTCTAAAATATGTATGTAAAGTCATAGATTTCCCTCAATGTACTGTGCTTTTGCTACTTCTCACACAATTTGATATGTATTTTCTTTTTATTTAGCTCAAAATATTTTAAAATTTCTCTTGAGACTTCTTGACTCGTGGTATTCAGAAGTATGCTCTCCAAATAGCAGCAGCAGCAGCATCTATCCTTTAGTCACTCCCTGGTGGTTCAGTCGGTAAAGAGTCTGCCCACAGTGTGGGAGACCTGGGTTCAATCCCTGGGTCAGGAAGATCCCCTGGATAAGGAAATGGCAACCCACTCCAATAGTCTTGCCTGGAGAATTCCGTGGACAGAGGAGCCTTGTGGGCTACAGCCCATGGGGTCACAAAGAGTCAGACACGACTGAGTAATTAACTTTCACTTTCATCTATCTTTTACCAATCTAGTTTGAATGCAGTATGGTCCAAAAATGTTCAGACATGATTGCCTCAAATATTGATCTTCTTTTTTCTCTTTCTTATCCTCATAGTACCATTGTGTATAGTACATCTTAGACATAGTAATTGTCCCATATTCTTGAATATCCTCTTCTGTTGGTTTTTTTTTAACTCTTTTTTCTCTCTGCATTTCTCTTTTGGAAATTTCCACTGGCATTTCTTCAAGATCAGAGAACTTTTTTAGCCACAGTAAGTCTATGAATGAGTCCATCAAAGGCATTCTTTATTTCTTTTACAGTGCTGTTTTCCTTTCTAGCATTTCCCTTTGTTTCTTTCTTAGTGTTTCCATTTCTTTGCTTCTATCACCCATATGTTCTTGCAGTTTGCCCACTCCTCCATTAGAGCCCTTATAGTGTTTATGATAGCTGTTTTAAATTTCTGGTCTAATAATTCCAGTATCTATGCCATATCTGAGTCTGATCCTGGTGCTTGCTCTCTCTTCAAACAGTGTGTTTTTGCCTTTTAGTATGTCTTTTTTTGAAAGACAGATCTGATGTGCTATGTTAAAGGATCTGAGTGAAATAGCTTTTACTGCAGGCTGTTATATTTATATGATTAGGAGTTAGTCTGCGTTTACTCTTTGTTATAACTGTGAGCGTCAGAAGCTAAAGTTTCCTCTCGTGTCCTTGTCTCTGCGGCTGTCTTTGGTTTTTCCTAGAGACTTCCTCTTAAATAAAGTCTGAGTCATGCAGTTCTTTCCACTGTATTTTCCTGTGATTACACAGGAGTCCTGTTGATGTAATGCAAGATGTGAGGAGAGGATAGCATAGTATTAGAGTTAGGTCTCAGTCTCTTAAGGAGCTGTAACCCTGGTCTGTAACCGTAGAGGGGTCTCAGATTAGATGTTTCCCTTGTCTCAGATTCATTAGTCCGGTAAAACACCAGTTGGTTAGGGTCAGGTAAAATAGTTTCTCTCAATGATAGGCTTTGTTAAGAACAGAATGGTCTGGACGTATTTCAGTATGGCTACTTTCCTGCTTTCCTTACCATAAACAGGGGAATTTTTTTCTCATCTTCACTGTGAGAACCCAGTAGGGTTAGGCCCCCTGAGGCTGGGCCCCCTGGAGTTCTTCGCTCACCTTTGCCTATCCCGACCTCTAGCAATTTGTTAACTGCTGTTTAGCTTCTTCTCCTCTGATACTTAAATCTGAGGATGTTTCTTCTCCTGGGCTTCTGCTCTAATATCTGTGATACTCTGTATCCACCTGTCTGTATCTTCAGTTTCAGAGTCAGCAGTTTGTCTTGTGACTTCAAATCTCTGATAAACCTAAGAAGAGTTACTGATTTTCAATGTGTTCAGCTTCTGTTGAGGAAAGCAGTGATGATTCCAAGCTTCTTACAAGCTAGACTGCAAACCAGAAGTTCTCAACATGGTTATCTCTAGTTCTGAAAAAATGAAAACACATAAATTTCCATTACCTGGAGACTGAATAAATACATTGTATTATATTTATATAATAAATGATCATATCGCAATAAAAATTAATAACTAATGAACTAGAAATTTCCATCTCAACATTGATGAATACAAACATTTTGCTGAGGGAAAACATCAAATTGATTTTGATTCTATTTATATGATTATATTTATATGAAATTTAGAGACATGCAGAAAAATACAATGTGGTGCTTAAGCACACATAAATAATAAAAAGTAGACATAAAGTACAAAAAATGCAAAGGAATGGTAAACTCCAAATTCAAGTTTGGAATTATTGAAGGAAGAGAGGGGGCAGGGAGGGACTGGGGTATGGTCATGTAGAGTTATATACAGAACTTCCACAATATTAGTAACAAGTCATTTTTTAAACTGGACAGTGATTTTTAAGCAGTAATCCTTATACCTTTTATCTTAAATATTACAAAATAAATGAATATCTAGACTTGGTGATACTATATAATTTAAAGTAAATGAAGTGGAATTGTGTATACTGACTTGGAAAGATCCCCAAAACATCTTTTTTAAAACATAAGTCCAGGGTTCCCTGGTGGTCCAGTGGTTAAGACTCCACCTGGCAATGCAGGAGACACAAGTTTGATCCCCGGTCCTTGAAGATTCCACACGCCATGGAGCAACTTAGCCTGAACACCACAATTCTGGAACCTGGGCTCTAGAGCCCACAAGTGGCAACTGTTGAAACTGGCACACTTAGAGCTCTGCAACAAGAGAAGCCACCTCGACGAGAAGTCTGCCACTGCAACAAAGACCCAGTGCCACCAAAAATATATAAATAAATCCTTAAAAAAACATAAAACACTGTGAATGAAATGTGTATGTTTGAAAATAAGTCTATGTGCATATAACACATATGAAGGTTTACAGAGCAAACTTTAAGTGATGGCTACCTCGGAGGTGTTAAGTGTTAGTTGTTCAGTCTTGTGTTGACTCTTTGTGACCTCATGGACTGTAGCCCGCCAGACTCCTCTGTCCATGGAATTCTCCCAACAAGAATACTGGACTGGGTTGCCATTTCCTGATCCAGGGGATGTTCCCAATACAGGAGTTGAACCTGGGTCTCCTGCATTGCAAGCAGATTCTTTACCATCTGAGCCACCTCAGAGGGGACAACTTCAAGTTGAAGGAAAAGGAACAAAGAAAAAACACTCATGTTAGACTTTGCCTATTTATATATTGTTTGAGCACTTTATCAAAAAATGTATTTACTACTTATGTAATAGAACAAAATAGCATTGTTTCTCTCTCCTAAAATGCTTAAATTCTATGTATGTTAATAAGTAAGAGGAACAAGCTAATGAGGAGGAATTATAAATAATGTGAAAGCAAACAGGATAACAAAAAGACTCAAAGTTTTAAGCTGAAGCACTGAAATTTTGAAATTTGGAATCCCCTCTCCTTTAAAGTTCATTATAGTAGACTAGTCAAGGTAGAGAGGATTCAAGAATCTGTGGGCAGTAAATAGAGTAATGGATAAGATGATGGTTCAGCAAACCAGAGACCTGAATTCTTCAAAAAAAGAAATTCCTAGAATAACATAATACCTTTATGAAAAGCCTCATGGTTTTGTTTTCTATGTATGTTTATAAGTTAGAATCATGAATATGACCTGATGAACACTTCATTCAAACAGAATCCCAAAAGAGAGGATCTGCCATCCGAAAAATGCTTGCTTCCTTTGTCGTTGATTAATAAATCTCAGCGAATCAAAAAGCAGAGACATCACCTTGCCAACAAAGGTCCATATAATCAAAGCTATGGTTTTTTCAGTAATCACATATGGATGTGAGAGTTGGACCATAAAGAAGGCTGACTGCCAAGGAATTGATGCATTTGAATTGTGGTGCTGGAGAAAACTCTTGATGGTCCCTTGAACAGCAAGGAGATCAAACCAATCAATCCTAAAGGAAATTGACCCTGAATATTCATTGGAAGTACTGATGTTGAAGTTCCAATACTTTGGCCACCTGATGTGAAGAACTGACTCATTGGAAAAGACCCTGATGCTGGGAAAGACGGAGGGCAGGAGGAGAAGGGGGTGACAGGATAAGATAATTGGATGGCATCACCAACTCAATGGACATGAGTTTGAGCAAACTCTAGGAGATAGTGAATGACAGGAAAGCCTGGTGTGCTGCAGTCCATGGGGCTGAAAACAGTTGGACATGATTGAAAACAACAATAAATCTCAAAGAAGAATTTATTCCATATCTTGGATTTGTCTAGGAAAAGGACAGAGATTGCCTAGGATAGCTGATTATGCTCTTGAATGGTTGCTTAATATTTAAAGTTTTACAAGAGTTAAATATTCACATTTTGGAGATAGAAATTTTAGCTGTAAAACTTTTTTAATTAGTTTATTTATCTATTTTTTAACTTCACAATATTGTATTGGTTTTGCCATACATTGACATGAATCCACCATGGGTGTACGTGTGTTCCCCTTCCAGAACCCCCCTCCTACCTCCCTCCCCATCCCATCCCTCCGGGACATCCTGGTGCACCAGCCCCGAGCACCCTGTAAAATTTTGACCCAGTGTTGTTAAAATTGAAAGGTCGCAAAAATATTTATAAACTCGATGGGAGAATATTATTGATCAAAACTTCAACATTTCAAAATTAAAATGGTTAGGTTAGAATATTTGTATTTGGTGATCATTGTTGTTGTTCAAGTCATGTCCAACTCTTTGCAATCCCAAGGACTGCAGTACAACCAGGCCTCCCTGTCCCTCACTATCTCCCAGAGTTTGCCCAAGTTCATGTCCACTGAATCGGTGATGCCATCCAACCATCTCATCTGGTGATCACAGACTCAAAGTAAACTAAGTGCAGGGCAAGAAACAAGTGAGAAGCAGGGGAAAGGTTCTATTTCCATTTGTGAAAGCTTTGTCTCCTGCCATGTCTTAGTTATAATACTGAAAAAACAACATCATCTTCAAGAGATATTCAGTGGGAATTGCAAATTAATTTGGTGTTTGTTTTTGCTAGGGAACTAAATCATTTTTGTTCCATCTCCTCCAAAACAAAACATTCAACCTTCATGAGGGATACAAAACATTGTATTCATATTTTTAATTTAGTCTGTAGAATATGTTTGTAACAGAAAGTATTTTCATCAAAATTGAAAATGAATTGACCAGTCTTTTGTCTCAAGAAATAAATTATTTGGGATATTCTGTTAGAAGAATACTCAGAATGCTGGGTCTAGTTTTTGCGTCTAGATTACAAATAATATACAAGAGTGCCTCTAGCAGACCATAATTACATTTCAATAAAGAGTTCTCTGATAATCACAAACAAAATCACGTGCTGTGTGTATTGGCATAATTTTAATTATTTCTTTCTTTTGTAAATCAAAACAATTTTCGTAACCTGGGTCGTAATTTCTTTATGATGAGGAAATGTCTCCTAATTGGCTATTCTTTTCCACCCAAACCCACAGGTCTTCAATCATTAACATCATTCTTTTATATGATAATCACTTTTCTTAGCATCGACTTCCTTTAGTTACTGACTATCTGACATGGAAAGTCCATAAATATTAAGAGATTAACATCTTAATATAAATTCAGATTTCATCTTCTTTGATTATTGCATTAGGAAAACCCAATTATGAGATTTTACATTTGCAATATGGAGTTTTCACATTTTAACCTAAGAAGGAGATAAAATTTACTTTATGGAGGTCAGAAGGTAAACAAGAAAGAAAAGGACTGTGTATTGTGGGTTTTGTAGAGCTAATTTCTTCAAAAACACTATCTGTTAAAAGAAAATGGGATAAAATCTAATTTTAATTGTTAATCATGAGAGCAATTTTTACTAAGAGCCAGGCTCTATTTTAAAAACTTTACTTACATTGTCTATTGAGTCCTTTCAGTGGACACATGAGATATAATATTTCATCTCATTTTACTAAAGGTGAAACCTATAAACAAGGAACATAGGTCACCCACAACACACAGCTGGAATTGTTTGGCTCAGGGTACCCCTTGTAATCTTACCATCATTGCTTGCAATTCACATCCTACTCACATCAAGGGCAGCACAGTGTAGTATCCAGTCCACATCCAGGATTGCTATTTATCTGTAGCTGTGGCCAGTAAAACTACAATAAAACAGCCTAAAATTGTAAATATGTATATCAAGAATGGGGCTTCCCAGGTGCTGCTAGTGATAAAGAACCTGCCTGCCAACGCAGGAGACATAAGAGACATGGGTTGGATCGCTAGGTCAGGAAGATCCCCTGGAGTAGGGCATGGTAACCCACTCCAGCATTCTTGCCTGGAGAATCCCATGGAGAGAGGAGCCTGGCAGGGCTACATTCCATGGGGTCACAGAGTCAGAAACCACTGAAGCGACTTAGCATGCAGGCACGCACATCAAGAACAAACACATGCCAAACCTACGGTATGAAGTCCTTCTAAATCCTAAAGTGAATGAAGAACAATTTCCCCTTTATTTCTAGTATGTGTAAATAGAACCTTAAGCTTTTATAAAAATAGATTTTAACATATTTTCTATATTTTCTTTACAATCTTTGTTTCCCATGTCATTCATCATTATTCTCCTTCTGGTCTCCCTACCAAGAAAATGACTTTCGCTCTTTTATGTCACTTTCTATAAAAACATTATCCTGCTTTCCCATAAGACACGCCACCCCATATCTCTATCTGATCATGTTAAATTCTTAGAGGATCCATGATGGGACATATCCTTGGACTGTCACAAGAGGGAATTTTCTTTCCTATGTGAAAATCTGCTTCTCCTTCACATATTTTTACTCTTCTCTTCCTATGTTTAATGATGGCAAAAGGTCAGGTCTATGTTACAGAAAATGTCTATTTGCCACCTGGGGCTTTTACTGATTTAAAAAATCAGCTGCTCTGCATGATTTAAAAGAATTTTTGATGGAGGCAACATAGATTCTTAGAAACTTGGAAGTGGGGCCATATTTTTTCTCAAGTATAATAACCTCTATATTATTCTGTGACAGTTTTAAAATGTTACCTTAATCACAGTGGTGAGCATTAATGAAGGTTTGCGCCAGATGAAAAGGGAAGTTGAAGGTCATATGAAATTCGATATATTTAATAAAACTAACTTTGCGTTTCACAATTAAATCATACGGTTATGAGATATTTCCTTGAAAGATGGGGAGGAGAGTATCAAAGATTCACATTTCACCCAAAAATCTTTTTCACCAAAAGTAATAAATCATTACTGAGTGGTTCTCTACAACAATAAATGCCAAGACGTGGTCAGTTTCCACCTTGGTGAATATGAACCAGCAAGGGTACTCTCAGAATGAACTTTATCTACTGAAAAGAAATTTCAACTAGATTTCAGTTAAAGGAAAGAAAGAAAAATCATAATTTCTATAGTGCTCTATACTTGATTATCCTAGATGTTTTCATATATTGCCCTTTAATTGAAATTCCCTCAATAGTTTTTAGCAGAAGGTGTTGACATTAACTCCATTTTCACAGATGAGGGAACAGAGTCTTAAAATGCTGGACTTAGTTGGCAAATAGCCAAATAGTTCAACTCACTGCTCTAGCCAACTTTCAGCCTCTCTTAAGGAAACACATGTGAGCTTCATTAAGGACTGACATGAAAGAGCCAGGCATAAATTGTGTGCATGCAAACCAGAAATGCCTTTGCTTCCCAAGTAACCACTCTCTCTTTACTGATCTTTCACATTTCAGTGTTAGAGCTTTGTTTGTTTGTTTTCCTTGAGCTAATATTTATTACTTGCTCCTAAAAGGCAAATGTTTTAGGGACAAGCAACAGAATATTCTATATCAATCACTGATGCTTTAATATGAATAAATTCTTAAGTTTCTTTCTGGAAAGGTAACATTTTTGGCTTAATTTATTTTATTAAAAATTTTTTTAAAGCAAACAACTTTTTATTGAAATATAGTTGATTTACTATGTTGTATTAGTTTCAGGTATACAGCAAAGGGATTCAATTACATCTAGAGTTTATCACTCTAAGTCAGAAAGAGAAAGACAAGTATCATATGATATCTCTTACATGTGGAAACTAAAAAAAAAAAAATGATGCAAGTGAATTTATTTACAAAACAGAAATAGACTCACAGACATGGGAAACAGCTTATGGTTAACAAAGAGGGAAGGCGGAGGGATAAATTAGACGTCTAGGTTTAACAGATACATACTACTGTGTATATTAATAAAATAGATAAAGACCTACTGTACAGTACAGGAAACTATATTCAATGTTTCATAATAGCATATAAAGGAAAGGCAACTTTTAACGAAAGAAAGGTGTGTATGAAGCGCAGGTTGAAGACACAATTCAAATACCACAAACTGTTAGCTCTGTATAGCCAGCTTGTCAGAGGGCAGAATATTAGGCACTCTTTCAATGGAAAATTAGAATCACAAAAACATATCTCTAAGATAACATCATTAGACTTCCTTATGAATTTATTGAGTTTCCACAGCTCTAAAATTGATGGAAGAATTTTTTCCTGGTAGATGGCTAAGACTTATCAAGCATATTTTGGAAGGAGGTCTGTAAGTTCCTCTTGAGTTCATCTGAGGTTTTATTCACCAAAGAGAAAGCAGTTGTAATCAGATCTTTGGAAAATCTCTAGATTTCTATTTCTTCCACAAGAAGTTTTCCATTATATAAAAGAAAACTGGAGACCTAAGTCACATATGTGTTAAAAAAAAAATCCAAAAACTGTAGTAATTCTTTTCACTTATTTATTTCTAGGATGAGTATTAGGTACTTTTCCTCTGTTAACTATTCCAAGAAGAAGAAAACTAACTAAAATGAAACTGAAAAGTTTTCAGCATTGAGAGAGAATAGTTTGATAGTATTTATTTATTGTTTCACAAATCACGTTGGTAATGGTAATTAATGATTAACATATGATGTTTCTAGATAACACATTTTTTCCATTTGGGGTGCTTTCTATGCTCTCCAAACACAACTGATGAATGTAAAGTCATAAAATCTTCATAATATCCAAAATATGCTTGTTTCTAAAGTGGCGAGCGAGAAAGTGCTGACATATCATATCTCTTCAGCCCTTGGTGGAGGGCACTGTAGCTGTTTCCTGCTTTGTCAGCTAAACCCACAAAAGATTAAATACATAACAGCCAGTTAGTACCAATCTGTCTTGGAGGCTGGCAGGTGTTTCCATGAAATTTTGCCCCACCTGTCACAGCACACAGGGAAGGCAGCACCTGGCAACCTTATAAACAGCTCCCTCCTTAATTGCTTTGAAACAACACACCCAGCAGCTGCCGCCGCCAACATTGTTAAGTAAACAACAGGTTTTGCACCTGCTGGAGCAAAATTCTGACCTTACTATTGGCCAATCAGGGGACACCCAGGTAACTCGGGCAGCCTGTCCTAATGCTGTGGCCCAGGAGATTAGTAACTGTCAGTCGGGATGGATTCTTTACCTCAGAGGTGTAATATTTGCTCCCTGGTTGCCTCTGGAGGGTATTTAATTCACCAGCCCCCTCCGCCAACCCTCCCTTTTATACAAAAATCTAGATAATTAAATTTACCTTATGAGCAGTTCCTTTTTGCTCTTCCCCCACCCTTTCTCTTCCTCATTTTGAGGATGATAACAACAACAACAACAAAAAAGATGACTTAGCTCTGATTTCCCATTTTCTGCGAGATCAACAATACCTTCCGGAGATCCAGAATGGAAGATACATGTGTGCTTAACAGCTCAGTTGTGTCTGACTCTTTGTAACCCAAGGACTGTATAGGAGTGGGCAAATAAACAAGCTACCCACTGGCGGCTCAATGATCCATGCTTTCAGCCTCCATGACCAGAAAACTAAGGCTAAAACAACATATATTTGTATATAAGTAATCCAGCTGGCTTTTTCAAAAAAGATACTTTTCAGTATTTGATGGTTTTGAATAGATGTCCTTCACACATGTCCATCACTACTTCTAGGTGGGAAAGGACAAACTATGCAAGGATAATTCAAAGAGAAAACTATCTGATACTCTCAAAGCTAGCGCATGACCATGAATTGGGCTTTGGTATGTATTTATTTGTATATAGTTTAGTCCTCAGAACAAGTCTCTTTGAGATTTGACTATTTCTAAAAATGGTAAAAGAAAGGACCTTGGTTTATCTGAGTTAATACATTTTCAGCAAGGAAAACACAGAGTAATATCAGCCGAGCTTTGATAAGGAGAGAGAGGAAAAAAGAGTATTGTAAATCATAGGTAGAAATATACTAGACCATGCAATGTTTTAGGTTCTTTCATTTTCATCACAAAGACAGAAAATTCAACCGAGTAGAACAAAGACTGAATAGGCCTGAAGGCACATGATCAAAAGTCTGTTTCAGATCCGAAAACCAACAGAGTATTTTGCCTATGACTTGTTTATACCATTTTGATCAAAAAGAATAATGTAATTGTGAACTAGTCCAAGGTTAAAGAATATTTCCAACGAGGTAAGTTAATTATTTATTACTATTGACTTGGGAGAACATTTCTGCAAAATCCAAGTATACTTCTTTTTCTCCTTTCACATTTCTAAGAATTCTATAACAACTCCCCAAAGTTGTTATTAAAGCAAATAATTTTTATAACATGAAGCAGCTGGTCAGTGTGCCATATCAAACACATATATTTTAAATAAATTAACATATAAGTTACACGCCTCATTCATAGTAAATGAAGCATGCGTGCTGTCATTTCAGCTGTGTCCGACTCTTTGCAACCCTGTGGACCAGAGCCCACCAGGCTCCGCTGTTCTTGGGATTCTCCAGGCAAGAGTACTGGAGTGGGTTGTCATGCCCTCCTCCAGGGGATCTTCCCCACCCACAGATCAAACCTCCATCTCTAATGTCTCCTGCATTGGCAGGGGGGTTCTCTACCACTAGTGCCACCTGGGAAGCCCAAATGAAGAGTATAAGAATGTGAATTTTCACATTTAAACTTTCTCTTGTGTCACACTAACCACTAAAAGACTGTGGTGTGTGTGCTAAGTCGCTTCAGTCGTGTCTGACTCTGTGCGACCCTATGGACTATAGCCACCAGGCTCCTCTGTCCAAGGGACTCTCCAGGGAAGAATACTGGAGTGGGATGCCATGCCTTCCTACAGGAGATCTTCCAAACCCAGGGATCAAACCCACATCTCATATCTCCTGCATTGACAGGCAGGTGCTTCACCACTAGCGCCACCTGGGAAGCCCCCACTAGCAGTCCACAAATGGAGAGAAATACAATCAGAAATCTATGAAGAAATCTTTAGCAACAAATAAACTTCTTATGTTCATGGTTCTTACTTAAATCAAACCATTCTCTAGGGTACTCTTAATCCAATCTGTTGAAGTTCCAAAGAACAATTAAAGAATTACAGTCAAGATCTGTATGTTATATAAATGAAGTATGAAGAAAACAGTGGGCTTTCCTGGTAGTTCAGTGGTAAAGAACTTGCCAATGCAGGAGACATGAGTTCCATCCCTGGGTTGGGAAGATCCCCTGGAGAAGGAAATGGCAATCTACTCCAGTGTTCTTGCCGGGGAAATTCCATGGACAGAGGAGCCTGAAGGGCTACAGACCATGGGGCCGCAAAGAGTCAGACACGACTTAGTGACTAAACAATGACGACACAGTGGAAAGAAAAATCACTCTATCCTTTCTTTTACATCTATAGCAACATCAAAAGGAAAACATACACAAGATGCAAAGGGGCAGTTTCCACGAAGTGGATTATGGTAGGACAGGAGTGGAGAAGACAATGGCAACCCACTCCAGTAGTCTTGTCTGGAAAATCCCATGGACAGAGGATCCTGGTAGGCTATAGTCCATGGGGCATGAAGAGTTGGACATGACTGAGCGACTTCACTTTCACTTTTCCCTTTCATGCATTGGAGAAGGAAATGGCAACCCACTCCAATGTTCTTGCCTAGAGAACCCAGGGACGGCAGAGCCTGGTAGGCTGCCGTCTAGGGGTTGCACAGAGTCGGACACGACTGAAGCGACTAAGCAGCAGCAGCAGCAGCAGCAGCAGCAGGACAAGAGTAGCAGTATTTATTCCCCCAAATTATGGAGGAGTATTTGAGGTATATACATGCAATTGAACAATGAAAACAAATTTTCAAGAATATGAAAGGGGGCCTGAGGACACCTGAAACCCAGAGATTTGGGGTCTTGATATGTTAATCTGACAACACTATTTGGCCTGAGCTTCACAGTCTTCATCTGTAAAAGGAAATAATAACAAACTGATATTAAAGGATTTATGGTATGAAATAACTGCTAGAGATGACAAAGAGTGCTGTATGCTTATCTGTTCATCTCTACAGTGTGCCAATTTTTTAAAACATAGGTGTGGCTACATCTTCTCAAAACTAATAAAAGCAACAAATAAACTTCTTAAGATCATGGTTCTTACTTAAATCAAACCATTCACAAGAATTAAAAAAAAACAAAACAAGATAATGATACTGCACGTGGATGAGAAAGGTAGAGAGCAGGAAGGAAGGATCAAAAAACCATCGTTTTAGAGGTGACTGACATCTACATAGAAGAGAAAGATCATCTCCTGTAAGTAACTAGAAATGATACATTAAGACTTCACACCCAGAAGTGTGCCTTACACACAGTAGAATCTAATTATTCAATTAACTATTTCATTGGTTTTGATGAGTTATAAATTACCTCCAAATGCACAAGATTTAAATATACAGTTACATGAGTTTTAACAAATATATACACTTCTCCAACTGCTTCCTCAATCAAGATACAGAATACTTCTATCAGCCAAAAAAATTATCTCATTTCAACAATTCCTTCAACAACTCCCTTCCCACTGCCAACAGACAACACCACCTAAATTCTGCAACTTCACTTGAAAGTTACAGTGAAAGTTGCTCAGTCGTGTCCGACTCTTTGTGACCCCATGGACTATACAGTCCATGGAATTCTCCAGGCCAGAATACTGGAGTGGGTAGCCTTTCCCTTCTCGAGGGGATCTTCCTAACCCAGGAATCAAGCCCAGGTTTCACACACTGCAGGCAGATTCTTTACTTGCTGAACCACAAGGGAAGCCCAACTACACTTAGTTTCACCTATTACAGAAGTTCATATAAATGGAAGCATACAGTATATATTATTTTATCAGGCTGCTCCATCCAATACAGTTGTGATATTTATCTATGTGATTGGGTAGATCACTGGCTCATTCACCATTATTGCTAGCTATATCCCATTCCATTGTATTAATATGCCATCAATTGTTTGTTTACTCAGCTGTTAACAGATATTTGGATTGCTCTCAATTTTTTTTTTGGCTACAATGAATAGAATAAATGAATATTCTATTTATTTATTACAATAAATATTTAAATACAGATATCTGTGGACTGCATTTTCATTTAAAGTGCTAAATTTATTAGTATAAAGTTATTTATAGCATTCATAATATTCCTTATTTTCTGTTTTCCTTTTTTGTTTTAATTAAATACTATTATGATATTTCTCTCACTTTCAGCTCATTAGCTATATACTTTGGTTGGTTTGTGTGCTTGCTTTTTTGTGGATGAACTAGGGTTCAGCCTTACAAGGTGTCTACTCCAGTGGAATAAGTCGAAAGCTTTCTTTTTAACTTCTCTCTGGTCCATCCGTCAATCCCCAATTCCCTGTTAAAGGTAACAATTCTCTACATTTTCCCTGTTCACATTTCTCGTGGTTTCTCTCTTCTGATTGAATCTCGATTAATAAAGAACTGTCTTCACAAAGATGCTCTAGGTAAGGTAGCCAGAAATCAGACTTGGATTACTGTTCTGTTGAGTTCAGTTTCTAGACCTGAGTTCAGCTTGATTCAGTAAAAGGCTGAGCTGGTCTGGAGTGAGGTTGTGGCTTTAATTCCTCTAACAGGATGTTAGAATTAGAAGTTTACTAATTCTCTTTGCTCTTCAACCCCAATTCTCATATGGCTGCAACACTGATATACAGGATCTCATCAGAAGGTGAATTGAGTGAGAGTTTAGTTATGACTTTGATTAGACTCAGTTCATCTCTGGTTTCAACTGCTTTGACTTAGAGTTCACTGTCTCCCTACAACAGAACCCTGGGACTGAATCACAAAACAAGAGTTTCTCATGGTTCTGCACATCTGTGAAACCATGAGATTCTGAGACTACAAGACATCAAAATTTAGGACTGCAGAGCAGACACCTGCAGAGATGTCTTTCTGCTCTCCAGGCTCACCCTTGTCTTCTTCTTACTTATTAAAATTCCTATGTAAGAGAATTTATTGATAGAAAAAGTTGTTTTCTGCTTTTGAGGCCCCTACAGTTTCAAATCCAGCATCCAGCATGCTAGTGCATGCTGGTGGTGGTTTAGTTGCTAAGTGGTGTCCGACTCTTACAACCCCAAGGCTCCACTGTCCATGGGATTCTACAGGCAACAATACTGGAGTGGGTTGCCATTTCCTCCTCAAGGGGATCTTCCCTACCCAGGAATCGATCCCAGGTCTCCTGCACTGCAGGTAGATTCTTTACCAACTGAGCTATGGGGGAAGCCAGTGCATGGCCTTGTTCAAAGGTAACTGCTTTCTGCTCGTCTTAACAAAATGCTGCAGGCTTGAGTCTCTATTAGCCCTGTCACCACCTCCAACTGGTCTCAGAGGGCTCATCTCTCTGGAGTTTAGGGTCTTTGTGTCTGTTTTTTAGATGTTTTTGTATCCATAGATCTTCATTAACTTTAAAGATATGTATGTTTTGTTGTTGTTGCTGTCTGGTGGCATCTTTTAGTTGCAGTGGGAGTAAAGATTCCATATGAAGATTACATATGGTATACAGATATATAGAGTGTTCACACCCAAGCACAGAAAAATACCTTTATAAGGTAAGAGTCAGATATTAACATTAACAAACATTAATTTTTAAAACCCAAAAGCTACAAATGTCTCTCTTAAAATCACTCACTTCTTTTTAAGCATTTATACTATGAAGCAATATTTTCACTGATTTCAGACCTCAAAGGCAATGATTATTAACGTTTTGGTGAAAGATATTTTCCCACTGGAATTTGTTTTTTTTTTTTTTTTTTTTTTGCTACCTTCATACAGACATTGCCATATGTACATATAATCACATCTATATTTTTATAAAAATTGATCCATACAACATGTATTACCCTATAACTCACTTCTGTCACCCTTGCAGATCAAAATATATAGGTTTTGGGGTTTTTAAACTGCTACAGAGAACACCATTGCACAAACCATAATTTATATTAACAGCCCTCTATTGATAGTCATTCACGTCCTTTCTGTTTTCACTGCACTTACCAATTTTATAATTACATCATTTAAACATTCCTTAAAAAGGACTTCTGCTGCTGCTGCTGCTGCTGCTGCTAAGTCGCTTCAGTCGTGTCCGACTCTGTGCGACCCCACAGACGGCAGCCCACCAAGCTCCGCCGTCCCTGGGATTCTCCAGGCAAGAACACTGGAGTGGGTTGCCATTTCCTTCTCCAGTGCATGAAAGTGAAAAGTGAAAGTGAAGTCGCTCAGTCGTGTCTGACTCCTAGCGAGCCCATGGACTGCTAGAACATAAAATATAGATTTTAATAAATTAAAAAGTAAGTTTCATAAGTTAAGAAAAAAGATGAAGCTGTTGCATTTGACTTAATGGTTTACTTTCATGCTTTCTACCTAGCAGTTATTCATATGAATGCAGTAACCTGTGTTTATAAGCCTGAAATTAAGCTTTCTTTTTGGCCAAGATTTTTGGTTTCTGAAATACTTAATCCATATCGTAAACACCTAAAATGTTTCAGTGAAGTGCAGTAGAAAGAACAGGAGCTTGATTAACCGTATGTGGCCATGAACCCAGAGGCTGTATGTAATCCTCTGGGGGCATAGAGTGGGCACAATGACAGTTCTGCGCTTTATATTTGCTGGGGGATTAAATGGGAATCTTTGCTGGGCATTTAGACACTTTATAGGTAATATACTCAGTAATTTGTAGCAACTATCGTTGCCCTTCTGGAAATGTTGATCATAATGGAAAGAGGATGAGGACTAGAAAAAAATTAAATTAAAAAAATCAATGATTAGCAGCTAATATAGGACTGGAGATGAAAATCAGTGTAATAATACATAAAAAGGAATACATCTTCGGGTAATGAAGAGCCAGTTCTACTTTTACATTTCTGAGGAGGTTAAAATCAATACGAAGGAAATTGAATTGAAATGATATGTAATCAGTTCCCTTCTTGATGGGGAAAACCATTAAGAAAAACTCTTAGATAAGGAGAAAAATTTTGCAGGGGTGTGGGAGGGAGAATGTTTGAAAGAGGAGGGTAAACCTTTTTGTTTCATAGGTAGAAAAAGCTGATAACCAGCAAAATAGTAGACCACTTTAAAATAAATGATGATATCCTCATATACAGGGGTAATTTTGTTCCCTAAATGCAAAAAAAAAAAAAAAACAAACAAAAAGGAATATCTCAGTTTTACTGGTCAATTAAGACAAAGAAAACAAAACCAAGCAAACAAATTGCATTTTCCTCTTTGTATGACATAGCATAAATCCATCTTTAAATTCATTCAAAGAAATTTTCTGCCAAAGTCACTACTGCTTGGTGATGGCGCTGCAACTATTTGCCTGTACAGAGCAGAATTATAATGACTACGGACACGCTGCTGCTGTTTTGTTTGCTAAGTCGTGTCCAACTCTTTGTGACCCCTTGGACTATAACCCACCAGGCTCCTCTGTCCATGGGATTTCCCAGGCAAGAATTCTGGAATGGGTTGCTACTTCCTTCTCCAGGGGATCTTCCTGACCCAGGGATCAAACCTGTGGCTCCTGTTGTGTCTCCTGCATCACAGGAGACATTCTTTACTGCTGAGCCAACAGGAAAGCCAGAGTCATACAATTTTCTAAAATAAGACCATGTGGTACCACTCCTCTGGATACCATACAAGGAGAGACAGGAGAAAGCCTGAATAATCCATCGCAGGTGAAAAATCTAAGACTTTCAGCTCTCCACTCCTGCCCCTTGAAGCCTGTGCTTCTCAAATATCCCCAAGCCTGGAGGGACAGAAATCTTTTGAGTCCTGAGCAAAAACTGACAGTTCCTTTCTACTGCCCTCTGCATTGCAGAGAGTGTCAGCTCTGATTCCCATTTCAAGAACAGGCTAATCAATTGCACAGTGAGCCAACAAACTGAACTATGTTGGAAAAAAAAAGACATGGGTGACAGTTTCTCTCAGCTGCTTTAGTGGGAGCAGAAGAAGGGTATCAAATTCAGAGTTCTAGTCTCAGATTTCCCCTTGCATGTCCAGATAGAAACAGAGAACAGGGGATGAAAAGATTCACTAACCTAATGAGCTAGCAGTGTGGCCACGGCTGCTGTGAGCAAATGTCATGATTCCTCCCACTCGGCCTTGTTCTGTGACTGGAAGACTCAGTAACCACTGCTCAGTGACCTATCACACAGTTATCAAACTTCTCTGTATGTAAGGAATAAGTAAATCATCTGTAACCATAGAAACATGGGATAACATATTTTTAAAAAAAAAAATCTGCTTTCTGCGAGTGTTAGTCCACATATTCCCTCTTTTTTTCCTTTATTTTGATTGGAGGATAATTATTTACCATATTGTGATGGGTTTTGCCACACATCAACATGAATTGACTACAGGTATACATAGTTTCTCTTTATTTTGTACCCTACCCCCTACTAGGCTTTTGATAACCCAGGAACAGGAGCTTTTAATCAAGCTAGACTTTAATGAGATTTCCTTGGGAGCCCTGTCTTACAGCACCTGGGAAACTTTTAAAACAAAGTAGGGAACCACACATTACCTTTACATATGTTAAGTTTTATGTCTACTAAGTAGGTTAGGGAGGAAAGCCTATAATGAGGACAATTACATAGAAAAAAAGACACATGCACAGTCAGTAAAGGTAACTTGTTAACTCTGTAACTTGTCTATATCAAAGTTATAAAAAGAATGAAAGGGAAAGAGTTATTTTTCATTATGTGTCAAAGGCAATCTTAGCAAAAATTACTGTATTTTAAAAAAAGAAAAAAATATTATGAATCATTGTGCTAAGCCTGAGGGAAGGTCAGGAGCCCAAAAAGCCTCTGCTTAAAGACTTTCAAATGAATCAGTGTATATTGTTCTCATTTTTTCTTTTTAATTATAAAATATTAACAGCTATAGAACTTTTTTAGTTGGTTTATTTGTTCATTCAACAAATTAACCTACATGTTCTAAGAGTGAATGTGTGTGTATATGTATGTGTGTGTGTGTATGTGTGTGTGTGTATCCAGTATTGTGCCAAGAACTGGGAATCCAGGGCTAAGACATGCCCTGCTCTTTAGGGGTTCACAGCCTAGAAAACTAACTGAGACTGGCAGCCCTAGTGAGTTCCAAGCATCAGTTGCTGAGCAATATTCAGATTTTGTGTCTCGCACCAAACCCATACAGTAGGTTTGTGAGCTGTATGTACTTTACAAATGCAAACACAGAAGCTCAGAGATGTGAAGTAGTTTCCCAAGGGCATTCAGCTTTTTCCAGTAGTCATGTACCAGTATGAGAATTAGACCATAGGGAAAAATGAGGCCAAAGAATTGATGCTTTTGAACTGTGGTGCTGGAGAAGACTCTTGTGAGTCCCTTGGACAGCAAGGAGATCAAACCAGTCAATCCTAAAGGAAGTCAACCTTGAAAATTCATTGGAAGGACTGATGCTGAGGCTCCAATATTTTGGCCACCTGATGTGAAGATCTGACTCATTAGAAAAGACCCTGATATTGGGAAAGATTGAGAGCGGGAGGAGAAGAGGGTGACAGAAGATGAGATGATTGGATGACATCACCGACTCAAGGGATATGAGTTTGAGCAACCTCCAGAAGATGGTGAAGGACAAGGAAGACTGGCTTGCTTCTTTGGGGTTCATGGAAGTCGGGGGTCACAAAGTGTCAGACACAACTTAGTGACTGAACAACAAATTCAGCTTCTAAATTGATAGGGTAAGATAAAGCCTAGTCCCTGTGGCTCTAAATCTCAATTTCTTCCCACTCCACCACACTGCCTCTAGTGGGAAAGACAGGAAGGAAAGCACAGCACAATGTCACCCAGAAGGTGATGGGCAAAAAGAGCTCTTTAGCACCATGTGATTTTTCTCTTCCCTTCTCTAAAGTGGTATGGGCAGGTTAATCAGAAGAAAAGTCAATATGACTGCCTGTTTTTATATTTCTTCCTGAAAGTCCAGATAAAGGCTTTAATTCTGAGTATCTTTGAGAATACAAAGCCTCGGAGCTCTGAAGCATTGAGTCAATAATCACTTCTAATTAAATGGTTTAATAGGCAGTCCTTACTTAGTTAGAGTCATGAAGGATTTACATATGCATTCCATGCCCAGACCCCATTACACTCAGCATGCATGTTTTCTCTAAGAGTTAATGAACCACACTTCTCCCCAGCCCAGCACTCTTGTCTATATTTGCAGCCATCCTAACCTCTTTCTCTCTAATCTCGACCCTTCAAAGTCCAATATCTTCAACTGGTTTCCACACCACTTTCTGTGGTTCTTTATCCCTCCAGTACTTCCTGATGTCCCTGTAGGTTCAATGTCTCTTTCCCCTGATTGAAGGCAATTTTACCATAAACATGCTAAAGGCTCTTTTATTTAAATATAAGAAGTAGAGCATACAGAAACAAAACAAAATCCTCTTAACATTACATCACTCTTCTTCTACTGGTCCCATCTTCCCATTTTTCTTCAGCCTCTGGAAAGTTTTGTCTGTATTTGTTGCATCCAATTTCCTATTTTTAATTCATTCCTCAGCTGCTATGTTGTCACCTCTGGCTCTTCAAAAATACTTTGAATTATTGTAGGATTTGATTTGGTACTCACTCAGTCATTTAATAGTTATACATACCACAAAATGCTTCAGAAAATTTTAAATCCATGATTCCAAATATACAGAATATCTTTAGATCCTGACTTTTGCTGATACTTTTAGCTGCATGTGACACTTCCAACCCTTTCCTTCTATGACATTTTTTCTTGCTCCCTTTTTACTCAAACCATCATGTCTTGGTCAGCTTTGGGGGTACTTGTGTTTCCAGCACCCTCATTTATATAGGGGTTTCCCAGAGTTATGTCCTCAAGTCAATGGTTTCTTCTTTCTACATACTATCCTGGAACATTCTCCTTAATTCTAATGATATTGAGCAATTATGTATAAGCTGATGACTGGCTAATATTTAGCTTTGGCTCAGATCTTTTTCCAAAGCTTCAGAATCATTTAGTCAATTGCCTACTGCAATTACAATTTTGATGCCTCACCAGCACATCCAATTCAATACATATTGAATTGAATATTACACCGTTTCCCTAAATGGATTCTCCTTTTGTGTTGGGTAACATAGATATCAGTGTGTTTTGTGCTCAACACTGAAAACTAAAGATTATTCCAGTCCCATCCTTTCTCTCATCCATTTGTTCATTCCCTCCCCACTTCACACATGTTAAGGGGTTCCCAAATCCTGTTTGTATAAACTCGTACCCATCTTCCAAATCTATACCCAGTTATCTCTGCTGGTAGAGACCAGATCCTCATATTCCATTCCTGAGTGGCTGTAAGAGTTCATGGGTTCCTGTTTGTTGTCTCACTGTTTTTCTCCACAGTGACATCTGAGTTGTTCATCCAAAACACAAAACCAACCATGAATCAGCCCTGCAGAAAATCCCTCACCAGCTGATTCTCACCCACGGGATAAAGGCCAGACTCCTTCGTGTGGTGTAGAGGCACTCCACGACCTGAGTCCTGTGTCCCTACTTAGACTTTATGCTCCAGGAACAATACATTGATTAAAATTGCCTTTCTATGCCAAACTCTCATTTGTCTTCCTGTTCTTCCTTTCTTGAAATATTTATCTCCGTTTTCTTTGCCTGGATAAGCCCTACTCAACAGTCAAGATTCAGATTTAGCATTGTTTCTTCCAAAAGTCACTCTCCAATCCCAAATCTGACTTGCATGATGATTCCCTGTAAGTCCATAGCTACCTATGTCATAGTATCTGTCACATCATTTTGAAAATTCTGTTTAGATGCCATCTTCCCATCGAGACCTTGAGTACACTGACCATTCTCATCTAAGTGTTTATCTCCATCCCCTACCCCAAGACCTTGTTTATGATAGGAACACAGTAAAAATTTGCTGAAATGCCCATTACTTCTTTGGTCCTGAGGAATTTGTTCTTCTCTGTGTTTGCAGTCTAATTCTGCAGTCTAGGTGAGCCAGATGGAATAGTCATCACATTCCCAAAACAGCTGACCATTTGTTTGATCACTCTTAGAGTCATCAGAAAAATCATGGTAGTTTGCTGTGGGTTTCCTATTTGGAATCTCTATTCTCTCCTCGCCTTAGGATTATTTTGATAGGCCCACAAAGATGCCAAAGGGATACTTCTCCAAAAGAAAAAGATCAACCAGAGCACTTATCTATTATTAATGCTTTGAAGGAAAATAAAGAACTTTATGGTGGGCAATAGGCTAAATCATTAAACAACTCTCTCAATTTTCTATTCTTTTCCTTCATAATTATAGTGGCTAGTTTAGGAATCTCTAAAAATACATATGGTAAGTACTTTTTTGGTGAAAATTTCCCGTTCAATGCCCCAAACACACATAAAATATACCCCTGAATATTAGTATTAAAATATTTTTATATGACAGTGATTGGTGATTATCTTTAGAGTATTAAATAAGAAAAACTCATATTTGTATAATGACTAGAATTTTCCAAATAGTTTACAAAAACATTATCCCAGTCTTTAAGAGAGCCCTTAAATAGATATTAATATACCTACTTTGTAGCTATAAAGATATGAATCCATTGAGAATGTTAAGCAAAAGTGTTTCACTCTCTCCACCTAGTCATGTTTCAACATGGTGTTTCTGCCATTATAATTTCTGAAAGAGAAATGGAATAAAGGACATACTGGGAAGAAAGAGGCTATGTCATAGAATGGAGTCAGGCAAAAGAGAAAGAACAAGGGGAGAATGAGGCTCTTCTTTTTGGCCCTGAGTGGTTCCTGGGATGAGAAGGAGCTAACCTGCAGAGGCTGATGGAGAGACCGAGGTTGTCACGACCTTTGTTCCTTTGAGCTAAAGTTCTAGGAGACGCACAGTTGGATACATTGAAAGCAAAGTCAGAAGCAGAAAGGCTGTTAACATTGACTTTTTGGGACTCTGAGAGAGACTTGTCTCTCAGATTGGCTATGAAGGATCCTCAGATGCAGATTAAATAGACTGCATTGTCATAGCTGTGGAGATCTTCAGTTTCAGCAAGATTACGGTGGGGCTGGGTCAGCAGAGATGACTATTAGAGCCAGAAGGGAAAAGGCCATTGACCTATTAGCCACAGACCTCGATGCTGACACCTCCTGAGCATGCAGTAACCAGATATGAAAGCAACACTTCTGGGAGGATCCAAGAAATCACCAAGCAGAACAAGAACCTAGGAACACATGGAAGGGCTCCCTCCCACCCTCCACTACAAGATCATATCTATCCCTTCTCTCAGATGCCCAGAAACTGTCTTAGAGAAGAACACGGGAAGGAGAAGGGAAATCCGAGATAGAGACAGTTACTTCAAAGAGGGTATTATTAGACTTACGTGTTCAGTTCTCACATGTAAAGAACTAGGAAGATCTAACTCCTACCCACACAACAACAACGAGATGCCGAGCAAACTAAAAGTCATTGATTTTTGTCTTAGATCTACAAGAGACCTGACATCATTGAGCAAATCACCACCCTGAAACCTGGAGAGGAAAGTGAATATAGAGAAACACAGTCAAGATCTGCTTCTTTGAAAAGGAAGTTGCTAGAGCCATAATTGTAGAATACTTAAATAGTTAATTTAAACAACTTGATGGACGCTGATTGTAGGCTAGTTTGAAAGTGATAAACTTCTGGCACCATGGTCGTGGGTGGAACCCACAGTTTTGTGGGTTTTATACTGACAAACCATATGCTAATGGTGGATAGCCAAGAAAAATCACCTCCTATATCTTAAAGAGGGAAATAAAAGTATTCATTTTGAAATAATCCCAATGAGTTCTTCATAAAAAAGATCTACTTTCCAGGTAAAAAGATCTTACCAGAGATTTACCTCTCCTAGGTAAATTGTCCTTATGAAGGACAATTACACAATTACAATTACACAGTTATAGCCACCTCTAGGCTTTCTGTCTCATCTAAGGGGAGGGAAAGCTGAAAAACAGTGAAAGTTATGTTCCAGGGACTCAGGTCCACTGAAAGATGGGGATTTAATTATAAGATTTTAGAAGGTTTCTTCACCCTTACTCCTTACCACTAGGTCAATGGGGCTCTAGTTTAATAACAGCGTATTAGTGTTGAAGTACTGTAAGGCATAAAATTTATTTAAGAAGGAGTTTGAGAGAAACCCAAAGACAACAGGCAAGAAGAAAACAAGGATACTAGAAGAATCTTATGCTTGCAGTACCTACAGATATAGAAAACATTAAACACACCAAATACCTTCCTCTTTTTAAATCATAGCTCCTATTGCCTGAAATTGAATCAGTTGGTTCGGAACCTTCTAAAAATGAAAATACCAAGCCCACAAATTTCACTGGTAATTTTACCAGTAATTTAAGAGACAAATGAATCCAATTCTCTATAATATCTTTCAGAAAATAGAAGCAGAGGGGACACTTCCCAACTCATTCTATGAGTCCAGCATCATCCTAACACCAAAATCAGTTACATACAATGTAAGAATGGAAAACTACAGACCAACGTCTCTCATCAGCACAGACGAAAACCTCCTTAACAAAATGCTAGCAAGTTTAACATAACAATGTAAAAAACTATATATAACAGTCAAATGAGATTTATTCCAGACATACATGTCTGGTTTAACGTTCAAAAATCAATTGATGTAATCCACAAAAGTATACACTTGTATCAATGGATGCAGAAAAAGCATTTGATAAAAAGCATTTGCCAAAATTCAGCACCCATTCATGAAAAAAACTCTCAGCAAACTAGAAATGGGGGAACTTACCCAAATTGATGAAGAACTACAAAAAACCTACAACTAACATCATACTTAGGATATGAGGTTACTACATAAAGATATTTGCTTTTCTATATGCTGTGCTGTGCTTAGTCGCTCAGTTATGCCTGAGTCTTTGGGAGCCAATGGACTGCAGCCCACTAGGCTCCACTGTCCATGGGGATTCTCCAGGTAATAATACTGGAGTGGGTTGCCATGCTTTCCTCCAGGGGATCTTCCCAACCCAGGGATCAAACCCAGGTCTCCCGCATTGTAGGCAGATTCTTTATAGACTGAGACACCAGGATGCTTTTTTCTATATACATTCAACAAATAATTGGAATTTAGAATTTAAAACACAGTACCATTCATGACAGAATTAAAATCAAAACACTTAAGTACAAATCTAACAAAACATGACCAGGATCTATATGCAGAACATGAAACTCTGATTTAAAAAATCAAACTATATGTAATAAATGGAGAAATATTCCATGTGCATGGACTGGAATGTTTAATATTATTGCCAAGCCTACTCAATTTGATTTATAGATTCAATACAAGTTCAATCATGATCCCAGAATGCTATTTTGTAGATATTTATAAACTAATTCTAAAGTTTATATGGAAAGGAAAAAGATCCAGAAGAGCCAACACATCACTAAGGAAGAAGAACAAAGCCGTAGGACCCATATGAAAACTACAGTAACCAAGTCAGCATGGAGTTCATGAAAGAATAGATACATTGATAAGTGGGATAGAATAAAGAGTCTAGAAACAGACTCACACAAATATAGTCAACTGATTTTTGGCAAAGAAACAATGGAAAGTAAATAAAGAAAGGACAGTCTTCTCAAAAAATTATGCTGGAATTGTATGTTCATTTGCAAAAAGTAAAACCAGTCATAGACCTTATACCTTTCACAAAAAATAATTCAAGATCAATCACATACCTAAGTGCAAAAAAGCAAAATGATGTGTGACCTTTGGTTTGCAGATGAATTTTCATACACAACACTAAAGCATGATTAATGAAAAAAAAAAGCTTGATTTATTAAAATAAAAAAAATTTCTACTCCACAGCATTGTAAGAGAATTAAGCCAGCTGTGGTTTGGGAGAAAATATTTTTATAACAAAGTTGATACTGCTGCTGCTGCTGCTAAGTCGCTTCAGTCGTGTCAGACTCTGTGCGACCCCATAGGCGGCAGCCCACCAGGCTTCCCCGTCCCTGGGATTCTCCAGGCAAGAACACTGGAGTGGGTTGCCATTTTCTTCCCCAATGCACGAAAGTGAAAAGTGAAAGTAAAGTCGCTCAGTCATGTTCGACCCTTAGCAACCCCAAGGACTGCAGCCTACCAGGCTCCTCTGTCCATGGGATTTTCCAGACAACTGTCCATGTATTAAAAACATACAAACAACTCAAACTTCAACAATAAACAAACAACTCAACTAAAAAGTGGACAAATGATCTGAATAGATATATAAGAGAAATTCCTACAGAACGAGATTCTATAAAAATCCTTACCAATATTACTCAAACTAGAAAAGTCTAGGAAACTGTCACAGCCAACAGGAGCCTAAGAAGATACATTGACTAAATGTAATGTCATATCCTAAATGGGATCCTGGAGCAGAAAAAGACATTTGCTCAGTTGCTTCAGTCGTGTCCGACTCTGTGCAACCCCATAGACAGCAGCCCACCAGGCTCTGCCATCCCTGGGCTTCTCCAGGCAAGAACACTGGAGCAGGTTGCCATTGTGAATAAACTAGGGACTTCAGTTAATAATCATGTATCAATATTGTTACTAATTGTAGTAAGTACACCATAGTAATGTAAGGTGTTATTAATAATACGCAAAACAACACACGGTATATGCAAACTCTTTCTACTGTCTCAATTTTTATGTAAGTATAAAACTATTCTAAAAAATAGAGTCAATTATTTTTTTTGAAATGAAGGCATTACTTAAGTAACTTTAAATAATTGGATCAGAACAAGGTTACCAGATTTTACTAAATTTAATTTCCAAATCTCCCTAATACAATCCTCAGCTAAAATGTAAGATGACACATTTTCTTTGCACTCCTGAATATAATATGTGTAAATTAGGCAAAGAAATTAAGAATTAGAGAATTAAAAATCACACAGCTACTAATGACAGAGCTGTGACTCAAACCCCAGATTTCAGACTTAGAATCCAAGTTCTTTCCACTTTACATAATAAAAAGCACTCTGGGAAGTTACCCCAAAATAAAACACACTGTTTTCTTTCAAACAAGCTACACCTTGCTTATGAAAAGCACACTTGAATGTGAGAAAGTGTAAAATTCAGAGAGTTGGAGAAAGTCAGGCAATATACTTCAGGAAGATGGTACAAAGAGAGTCACAGTGTCGACACAGAACATGTAAGATGGATATTGAAGACAATAAGTCAAATTCATGTCTGTATGGTTCAAAGAACCAAACTCAGGAATAAAATGAGAACAAAGTGAATTCAATCATTCACATCAAAGAATCGTTCTCGCTGTGTTTTTTATGAGCTTTGTCTGGAGTCGTCTGGTTTCTGTGGATCAAAAGCTTAAAGGCCTCACCTGTAATCTAACTTGTTAAGGTTTGTTACTATTTTATAATCTAGAGGATGAGAAAATGTAATTAGTTCACTTTACAACATTTAATTTTTTTTTAACATTGTAGCAGTTCATTATCCAATATCTGAAATACTCTTCAAATTCTGACCCTCGGCACGACTTATTTCCACAGCAAGATTCAGAAAAGTAGAGGAGACAAAACTTTAAATTGCGTATTAGTATTTATGAAGGCAAGTGTTACACAATTATCCAAAATCTTGTTTAGTGGTTTTCTGAGCAAATTCAAAAGTTAGCTGGAGGATATTATGAATATAATAATACCAATTCTGTGAATGAAGTAAAGTTAACTTCATATTAAATACGTAATATATGAGCCTACGTATATTTAAACAAAGATGATGCAAGATATTTAGAATAGCACATACTTGTTCAATGATGGAAATTTCCTTGCAAGAAATATATAATTCTGGTTTCTACAAGAAGAGATAAATGACATAATTCTAGTTGAATCAACATAAGGGCTGATTACAAGTTGGAAAATAAAACTAAGAGACTTCACTTTTAACCAGCAGGAAACATTTGCTTTTCAAGTAAAATATTATTGAATGAAAAGGCTAATAGAAAATAATATTAAGTACATGAAAACTCAGAGTGGATTTTAATTTGTCAAAAATTTACTTTTATCCCTGTACTCAAGTAGCCTATGGGGCAAACAGTCAAATAAATTAAAAAGGTAAAGCGGAAAAGACAGAACCCTGAAGCTGAAACTAAATTGAAAAAGCAAAGGAAAGGGGAAAAATCATTTGCCAATGTGGGGAACTATGAAAGGAGCTCATTTCATATATTTGGAAAGTCTCAGCCCATATATTTTTCCCCAAAATCCAACAAACCCTCCTCCTCAATGTAAGCTTACCTGTCAGAGGTATTTGATATGATGGCTTTTACTGTCCACTTTTCTCCAAGAATTACTAACTTCTAAAGGGATTAATAAGAGTTATACTGCATATCAACATATAACAAAAGCATATGACAATCACATACTCTAAATCTCTATACCATGCATATCAGAATCACCTGATTTGCCTATTGTATATACAAATTCTTGCATTCTATTGCTGATATACTAATTCTGATGGCAGAGACCCAAAATCTACCTTTTCAGTGAGCATCCAAGTTGATTGTTGCCACACTAATACTTAAGAACTTTGCTTCAAGCTAATATAATTGATTATGGCATAAGATATATAACTACCAAATTAGGAACTAAAAGTGGAAATAAGATATGGAAGTTTAATGCATTAACACCTGCATTTGTTTGTTCACAAAGTTAAATGAGAATATATCTAGGAATATCACAATATAAATTAATTAACAGTAATATAGATCAAACCCCAGATAGATTTCAGTACTCAGTACTGATTGAAGATAGTCTGGGGTTAAAAATAGTCCTTTTTTCCCTTTCCTTCTAAAGAAAAAATGAACCAAGCTCACATTTGAGCTAACTTTCAGAAAAATACAAAAGCACAATATCTATGTTATAGAACTGACTGCTACACTTTTATTCTTATCCTAAGCCATTCTTAAAGCTTTGTCTTTGGTAATGATAATTATACAGAGGAAAACAGAGCAGGTAAGGAGAAGAGAGAGAGGTGACTGGACAAGGTAATTGTACATAGGTTGTCAGCAGGTATTCAGTCTTATAAAGTCATAGAATAAGACACTTTAATTGGTCTTGATGTATATCCTATACTATTTACTATATTGTTTACATTGGTAGTTTCATCAGTAATATAAATGTATACCAACTGTTACTGTCCTGAAACCAAGAAGATAAATTTTATGGAAGTGATTTTCAAACAGTTCAGAAATACAATTTAAAAAAAATGCTAAGCTATTTTACATAGTCCTTCCTTTCTCTGTGCCAGGTCTTTGTTGCAGCAATTGATATCTTCCATCTTCACTGCAGCATGTGGATCTTTTTTTTAGCTGTGACATGTGGGATCTTTAGATGTGCATGTGGGACCTAGTTCCCTGACTAGGGATCAAACCAAACCTCCTACACTGGGAGCACAGAGTCTTAGCCACTGGACCACCAGGGAAGTACCTTACATATATTCTTAACAGTATAAATCACTTATGAGAATTAAAGTGGTCAAAAAATGGCAATCAAAAGCTTACCTCTTTTAGGTTTGTAAGGAGTTAACTTTCCATGAAAACAGAAACTAAAAAAAGATCTCCATATATGTCTTTGAGGACACAGTGGTCCAAAGTCAAAAGTCTGTCAGGAACACTTCAATCCAAAAGGACTCCTTAAAGACAAGAATCCTGGGACACACACACACACACAACAGAAAATCAAGCAAAAATCACGAAAATCATGCCTATCCCTCTAAACTTATAATGGCTGTTTGGGCCAAAAAAAGACCTATGCATGAATGAAAGCTTTAAGATGGAAATCTTTACAACTGACCAATCCATGCTCTACCCTTGAAAACCCCCAAAGCCACTCCCCTGATTTAGAATTAATGACCCATGGGTAACAGTCATGAGCATGATTTTCGTAATCACTATAGGGTTTTCCAGTCTGCCTTGTTTCAGAACAAACACTGTGGTTCAATCAGAATTTGAAATGCGCTGTTATTCCATACAAGTGCTTTTCTATTCATTGTCCTTTATCTCCTAAATTACTTTTTTTAAAATTAGTTTTTATGGGAATTTAGTTGCTTTATAATGTTAGTTTCTGTTGTACAGCAAAATAAATCAGCTATACACATATACAGTGTGATATGACTCAGTCTTAAAAAGGAACAAAATTGGGTCATTTGGAGAGACATGGATGGACCTAGACAGTGTCACACAGGGTGAACTAAGTCACTTTTTGACATTGTCCTTTCATAAGCTTGATTTAGTATTGGCTTCAACTTTGTAAATTACCTTACAGTCAAAAGATGTCTCCGTTTTACATTTGTTGACTTAGTTCTACTTGGGCCCCTAAATGCCTGGCTTTGTGTGGAGCCCTCTCAATGTTTCCCCTTTTCTTACGTTCATGTCTTTTTTTGGGGGGAAATAACCCTTTTACAACTCTGACGGCAATTTCAGGTTGCTTTTCTCTCTTCTCAAAGAAATACAAGAAGGAGTCACTAGACCAGTACTTATTATATTTTCCTCCATTTCACAATAAATATTCCATATATATATGTTTTTTTAAAAATACATTTACTCTTATGTACATTCACTGTAGTGATTAAAAATGGAGAGAGGTAGAAAGATAGTTTTCTCCTTTTATTCTACCTGCATCATGTAACCAGTGATATTATCTTGGTGTTTCATTCTCCATTGTTCTCCCAAGGCTTTTACAAACCTATGTAACACTGATCTACATATCTGACCTTCATATTTCTCATTTGATACTTTAAATGTGGCTTGTTTTCTGTTAATTTCTTTGCCCTGGAACTGGAACTTATTCAGTACTGTCTTCTTAGTTTCCCTTCATTCTTTTTCACACGTTTTCATTTGTACCATATTCTGGGGACCTTGCTTCAGCTCTCAGCAGACCTGCCAGTCCTATTTTATTTAGCTGAACCCTTACTGAACCGCAGATGGCCATCCTCTGGAGATGTCCAAGTGTAATTTGGTCTCACCCTCAACTTGTCTCTTCTCTGAGAGTTAAAAGTGGCTGGATCCAATTCAGTGAGCAGGTAAGAATTGCTACTGGGTGGCAATTGTCCCTTGCATGGGACTCACAGAATGTTAGCTTAAAAAGGACTCTGTTACAGCCAGAAAAAGATTCTACAATTTGTGAAACAAACAGTTATTAGCATGTTACTTAATGTGGATTCAAAATATCTTAGTGCTGATCTATTGAAAAAAATTTTATTACATGATATGGTTTAGTTGGTCATTTTCAGAGCTAGAAAATCACTGCTTCTTTGAGAGAGGCTAATTTTTACCTACAAATGTAGAGTAACTTTACTGGTCAATTAGGTGAACAAAATAAAACAGACTGGGCAGCCACTGGGTGGCAGCAGAAATTTGATAAATATACTTTCTTATTTTTTTCTTGTATCTCTTACTGTTTAGCATATTACAAGAAAATTTTCAACAAAATAAATTTTGATAAAATTCATCTAACTTGACTCTCTAATGCAAATAAACGTATTCAACTATGAGAAAAGAAAACTTTAAAACATTAAAACTTATGAGCCATTATTCTTTGAATATAAAATTTTAACATTACTCAGGATATATGGATGGATATACGTTGTGTTCTTTTTGTAGATGGATATATGTTGTTTTCCTAATAATTAAACATTGCCATTACTTTTAATAGCTTTAAAAATCTGCTAACAGAAGTTTTACATATTCAAAGAAAAAAATGTTGAAAAATTCAGAAAAGAGAAAGAATTACTCAGAATCTCCAAACCTAAATCAACCATTGATAGTCACTTACTATTATTGATGTGATCCTTTTCAATATATGGTAGTTGGTTTTTTCAGTAATAATAATAATGTCTATCCTTACATAACACTTTAAACTGCTCTTTTTTTTCATTTAATATAGTATGAATTATTTCCAACTTTTGCAATGTTATATTTAGTTACTGAACATATTCCCTCATATGCTAGAACAATTTATAACCAATTCCTTCTTTCAACTATTTACCAATTTTTTTAATATTTACTCGTATTGATAGTGAAATGAAGCGAAAGTTTCTCAGTCATGTCCGACTCTTTGCGATCCCATGGTCTATACAGTCCATGGATTTCTCCAGGCCAGAATATTGGAGTGGGTAGCCATTTCCTTCTCCAGGGGATCTTCCTAACCCAGGGATCAAACCCTGATCTCCCACATTGCAGGCAGATTCTTTACCAGTTGAGCCACAAGGGAAACCCAAAAATACCTGGCTTGGGTACCCTATCCCTTCTCCAGGAGGTCTTCCCAACCCAAAAACTGAACTGGGGTCTCTTTCATTGCAGGCGGATTCTTTACCAACTGAGCTATCAGGGAAGCCCCTAACTGTTGCTACTTTTGAAAGCTAGATACCTGATGGGTCTCAGCCTTCCAATGTGTGATAATAAATTAGTAATTCATACAGTGAGAGATCCTGGTGCAAGGTGATCAGAACGTCTGATCAGAATTATTTGGATGGGTTCTAAATCAGAACTCCAGGGCTGAGACCCAGACTTCTGCAGTTTTTAACAAGCTACCGGAGCTATTTAAGTGCATACTAGCATCACTCATACTCTAAATAAAACTATATAGTCAGAGGGCCTCAGTAATACTGCTAACAGGAAATGTACAAGCTTGGAAGCATTTACATTTCACTTCTTTCCAGTTCTTCCTACATTAAATGGAAATGATCCTAAGGTTAGCGTGAAGTCAGTTGAATTCTGGTATTTACCAAAAGCCCATTTCCAATTAAAATGCAGGGTTTGGAGACTCTGTGGGGAAGAATATGCCTCTTTGAATACCAGAGGTCATGTATCTTGAGTGCAATATGCAACAAACATTATGCTAAGCAGTTTATATGTATTGTTATCTCTGATAACAAATTTTCCAGGTTACATGGATAAGCTCAAAGGTTCAGATGGATTAAGTACATTAACTCAGGTTATACTGTTTGTCAATATAAAAAAAAAATCTGAATTCAGAGAAGTCATTCTGGTTTCCATGACCTGTGTTAATTCATCTCTAGGACCCTGTCAGTCTATGTACACAGAAAGGTGCATGTACAGGTAGGCAGATGAAGTTTCTTCCTGGTTCATAAAAGGTTGAAAGTTAAAGTCGCTCAGTAGTGTTCTACTCTTTGTGACCCCATGGACTATATAGTCCATGGAATTCTCCAGGCCAGAATACTTGAGTGGGTAGCCTTTCCCTTCTCCAGGTGATCTTCCCAACCCAGGGTTGAAACCCAAGTCTCCCGCATTGCAGGTGGATTCTTTACCAACTGAGCTATCAGGGAAGGTCTTGCATGGTTACTGCACGCAAAAAAAAAAAAAAAAAATTAAAAGGTAGCGCATGGTTATTGCTGTCTCCTCCCCATGCTGTTTTCAAATGGCAAAGAAATACTTCAGAGCTGATGACTGAGAGGCAAAGATTATTCTTTCGACATTTTGTGAGCTTTTACATTTTAGATAGTGCTATCATCAGTTACAGGTCAGAAAGTAGAGTGCATACTGTTCAGAGGTTTTGAAGAAAAGTGTAATAAAGTGTTACAGCAGACAAAAACATATCCCTGCTGATGGGGTTTCTTTAAAATTTACATCTACTCATAACTGGAAGGGGGTTGAGACAGAGGAGCTAATTCTAGAGTAGTTCATGTGCATTGACACATACTCAGAACTTCACTTTTACAATGGGTATGGCCTTTCGACACAGAGGGTCCTTTCCAGGTGACCTAATATGTATTACTCTTACCTTTCCCAGTGGCTCAGATGGTAAAGAATCTCCTTGCACTGAGGGGGACCTGGGTTCAATCCCTGGGTTGGGAAGATCCCCTGGAGAAGGGAATGGCTATCCACTCCAGTATTCTTGCCTGGCGAATCCTCAAGGACAGAGAAGCCTGGCAGGCTGCAGTCCATGGGGTCGCAAAGAGCCAGGCATGACTGAGTGACTTCACTTTCCACCTTCTCTACAGTCCAGCCCTCATAGCCATACATGACCACTGGGAAGACCATAGCCTTGACTATACAGACCTTTGTTGGCAGAGTAATGTCTCTACTTTTCAACACACTGCCTAGGTTGGTCATAGCTTTCCTGCCAAGAAGCAAATGTCTTCTGACTTCATGGCCACAGTCAACATCTGTAGTGATTTTAGAGCCCAAGAAGAGGAAATCTGTCACTACTTCCATCTTTTACCCCTCTATTTGACATGAAGTAATGGGACCAGATGCCATGAACTTAGCTTTTTTAATATATAGTTTTAAGACAGCTCTTTCTTAGCTCTTACTGGTAGCATTAGACTTAGCAAGGCACTAGATGATATGATATAAGATGCCATTTTAATATCTTGCTTGGAAAATAAATAAGACAACTTTTTAAAGAAGTCTAATAACATAGGCAAAAGGGAAATATTTTAATCATTTACTGAGAAAGTTATACTTTCTTCTCAAGTTGGACCTTTGGAAATAACTGATCCCATCAGGATGCAAGAGTTTTGATAAATGGAAGGCCTAGAAGTTCATTATTTTGCCATCTATAAGAGCTTCCCCTTCTTTGAGAGCTATTCAGAGAATTAGGATATCTATATGTAAATTATCTATCACAGCACAGAGACCCGAGGTGTTACATTGGCTTTTGCCTACACTTTGAAGGCTCTCCATCAGATGAATGCCCACATGGCACCCTCCTACACCCTCATACTTGCTTCAGTTCTCCACTCCACTATGGCCTTTATATTATCTTAGGAAACCACAGTGATAGATCATGGGCTGGTGGCTTAAACAACAAAAATTTGTTTCTGACAGTTCTGAAGGCAGAGAAGTCCAAAGTCAAGGTGTTGGTGGATTTGGTTTCTATGTAAGACCTCAATTTTTGTCCTGCAGATGCCTCCTTCCTGCTGTGTCCTTACATGGCAGATAGAGAGAGACAGACAACTCTAACCTTTTCTTACATGAACATTAATCCTACAGTATCAGGCCCTACCTTTATGACCTCCTTGAACACTAATTATCTCTTTATGTGACCTATCTCCAAATATAGTCATAATTAGGATGAGGGCTTCAACATATAAATTTGAGGGGATGCAGTTCAGTCCATGGCACTTTCTCAGTGAGGCCTTCCCTGGGAAGTGAAAGTGAAAGTCACTCAGTCTTTGCGACCCCATGGACTATACAGACCATGGAATTCTCCAGGTCAGAATACTGGAGTGGGTAGCTGTTCCCTTCTCCAGGGCATCTTCCCAACCCAGGGGTCAAACCCAGGCCTCCTGCATTGCAGGCGGGTTCTTTACCAACTGAGTCACAAGGGAAGCCCGAGGCCTTACCTGTGAACCTATCTACATTAATGACCTCTATGCCATAATACTACTTATGCCCTTCAGTTCAGTTCAGTTCAGTCGCTCAGTCGTGTCTGACTCTTTGCAACCCCATGAACCACAGCACGCCAGGCCTCGCTGTCCATCACCAGCTTCCAGAGTCTACCCAAACCCGTGTCCATCGAGTTGGTGATGCCATCCAGCCATCTCATCCTCTGTCGTCCCCTTCTCCTCCTGCCCCCAATCTTTCCCAGCACCAGGGTTTTTTCCAATGAGTCAACTCTTCACGTAAGGTGGCCAAAGTATTTGAGTTTCAGCTTCAACATCAGTCCTTCCAATGAACACCCAGGACTGATCTCCTTTAGGATGGACTGGTTGGATCTCCTTGCAGTCCAAGGGACTCTCAAGAGTCTTCTCCAACACCACAGTTCAAAAGCATCAATTCTTCAGTGCTCAGCTTTCTTCATCGTCCAACTCTCACATCCATACATGACCACTGGAAAAACCATAGCCTTGACTAGACGGACCTTTGTTGGCAAAGTAATGTCTCTGCTTTTAAATATGCTATCTAGGTTGGTCATAACCTTTCTTCCAAGGAGTGTCTTTTAGTTTCATGGCTGCAATCACCATCAGCAGTGATTTTGGAGCCCAAAAGAATAAAGTCTGACACTGTTTCCACTGTTTCCCCATCCATCTGCCATGAAGTGATGGGACCAGATCCCATGATCTTAGTTTTCTGAACGTTGAGCTTTAAGCCAACTTTTTCACTCTCCTCTTTCACTTTCATCAAGAGGCTCTTTAGTTCTTCTTTGTTTTCTGCCATAAGGGTGGTGTCATCTGCATATCTGAGGTTATTGATATTTCTCTCGGCAATCTTGATTCCAGCTTGTGTTTCTTCCAGCCCAGCGTTTCTCATGATGTACTCTGCATATAAGTTAAATAAGCAGGGTGACAATATATAGCCTTGACGTATTCCTTTTCCTATTTGGAACCAGTCTGTTGTTTCATGTCCAGTTCTAACTGTTGCTTCCTGATCTGCACACAGGTTTCTCAAAAGACAGTTCAGATGGTCTGGTATTCCCATCTCTTTCAGTATTTTCCACAGTTTCTTGTGATCCACACAGTCAAAGGCTTTGGTATAGTCAATAAAGCAGAAATAGATGTTTTCCTGGAACTCTCTTGCTTTTTCTATGATCCATCAGATGTTGGATGCCCTTTCTAGGCTTTACTATGCCTTACTATGTTTTATTTTCCCTCATGGCACTTTCTACTTTCAAACATAGTGTATATATGTTCAAAACTCTTTGCTACCTGTCTCTCCACACCAAAATAAACATTCAGGGATTTGGGGCTGTGTGTTCATTTAGATACTTGTAGCATCCATGACAGAGCCCAGCACTGAGAAACCCAACAATACAGACACTGCTGTGCCCACGGATGGACTATTCTCTTGGATGCACAATGGAACCTGTTAGAGATACCAAAGCAGATGAGATACTACAACCCGCTTTTCAGTAGGGGTCAGTCCAGTGACAAACGTAGGGCTCACTGTAGATGAATGAAGCTCTCTAACTGTAAACTTTAATGCAGGACGTGACCAAGAAGGAAAGGAGAAATCTGTGTTGTGCACAGTCTAAAGGGAGCCATCTGCTTCTCACAGGGGATCTAACCTCTTTGGATTTGCATAAATCTATTTGCTGAACTAGGGGTTAGGAAATCAGATTTCCCATTATTAAAGTTATCATTCATTCTTAGTAAATTTACATTATATTTATATCAAATCTCTGTGCTGAAGTACATTTTAAATATCCATCCTTGCAGGTGAATTATACACATTAATAGCCCTACAACAACAGTTAAGGAAATGACCATGTGTAAGAATAGCCAAATGCCCAGTGCAGATTTTCCTTTCTGATAAATTAGTTTGATATTCATTTTTTAAAATAAAAGAATGATTTACTTGATCTGAGCCAGAGAGCTTTTTAAGTCATCCTGAATTTTAAGCTTGCAAAGCTATTTGTGTGTGTATGTGTTTTATTGGAGTATAATTGCTTTACAACGTTGTGTTAGTTTCTGCTATACAGCAAAGTGAATCAGCTATATGTATACATATATCCCCTTCCTCTTACCTCTCCCCCACCCTCCACCCATCCAGGTCATCAGGGAGCACAGAGCTGAGCTCCCCCTGGCACATTCACATTAACATGTATAAAATAGCTAGCTAGTGGGAAGCAAAGGTATTTTTTAAGCATCAACTCATTCACGTGAATGTAGAACTGTAGGAAAAATAATCTCTAACTTCCTTTTCCTCCTGAAGTCTGAAGAATATTATTGACATGACTATCTATTATTATAACTGTGAACCCAGAATGCAATGAGATGCTGATTTACCTTCGCTGGTGAATCATGCAGGGCACAGAACCACAAACCTGAAGCAAACCAGACCATCTGTGCTGTTTTCACCAGATGAGCTGAATTTGGTGACAAATTATTCTCCAAACAAAGGAGGTCTCTTTCATCTTTCTCTTTTAAGTAAGAAAGGGTAATTCCTCCAATACAAGATGCAGAAATATATTTTGCTTCTCATACTACACTGCCTAAATATTTTGACTCTGAACCTAGATAAATTAGCCAATAAATTAAATTATGACTTGAAAGATTTTGCTCTTTGAAACTTCAATTATCTCATTATTCCTCCCATCCACATCCACGCTGTTCTGGGAAATAGGATGTTTCCTGGAAAGTTACATTTGAATGACGTTTTCTAAGGAAATTCCTTCTATCTTATGACAATGCTGAGGCACAAAACACTAAAAAAATGTTTGGTAACTTTATATTTCTTGAAGAATCAAGTCATAAGTAAGAACTTTTTGTCTCCTATAATTCAACACCCGGTATAGCAATGTGGATCAATCAAATGTTCGTTCATTGAGTGTTGAATGGGTCTTGGAACTGAAGTGCCCAGTTGTTAGAATCCCCTTACAAGTATTGTGGGTCAAGAAGGAAGCTCTGCTCACCTTCAGTGAGATGACACACTCTTAGGTAGAAAGGGAAGTTAAAGCATCTCATTCTGGAAATAGCCAAATGCATGTGTTCACACAATCTAACCTCACAAATACATTGTTACTTTGATATGTCTTCAAATAATTGCTTATTACTCAAAATATTAGCTTGCCACGGGGCTTTAAGAAACATATTTATGAGTAAGAAGTGTTAAAAGACAGCTTGGCCCTAGGGGGAAGATGGTGAGTCAGACACTGTATAGAATGTGAATAATTCATTCATGTTCTTACAGCAGTGGCATAACAGACAGCGGGACAGAGGCCAATGAGGCTCCTGAATATTTTTTCTCTCTATGGTGACAGTTAATCACTGATGTTACCTGGGCTGGAATGAGTGGAACAGTAGGACTCAACCAACCAAGACTTTCTTGGAAGAATACGGGTGATGTTTATCTCTGGCACTAGGTCCTGTGGTTATCTGCTGACTGCCTCTTCTGTGTTCTTTCATTTTCCCCAATAGTCAAAATAATTCTCTCTTGTGATCACCAGCAAATCAGGACACTTTTATTCCTCAGAAGCACTGGACAAGGCACTGGGAGTTCCCTGACTTCAATCCAAACCTGCATCTTTCATGTGCAGGATGTGCTTTTTGTTTTCTTATCAGAACCCTACTGAATTGCATGAATACTCAGAAGTCAAGTCATGTCCTTAAAAAAATAGCCCACATTTCAATGTATATCAGTGCACTGTTATTTTTTTTAACTAGTCTCTGTAATACTATTTGACTTTTTAATATAGGAATATTTGTTACACTCATTAAAAAAAATTAACGAGTATCACCAACACTGGCTACCACATTGTTTTAATATGTTGCTAATGTTTACAAAGTCCATTGTCAATACTACCAATATCCAAACAAGTTCCCGGAGTCATATAAAAAGGTCTTAGGGACATGGCTGTGAAGTGTGTAAAGCACTGTACACCTTGCAGAGATCATTAGCAGGAGGACTGATACTGCTGAGTCCTGTTCAAGAGAAACCATTGGGATGCTGACATGGAAGAGCATGCCCTCTTTCCCAGTGGGATGGCCCTGAGGCTTTGTCAGTTGTGAGCAATGGATGCCCCTGTGGAGGTTTCTTTCTTGTCCAGTTGCAATCTCAAATGGCCTCATCCACTCAGTTTACTTTCCCCACTGCACCTTGTACATGTCTTGGCTACACTCTTGTCATAATAAAATTACTGATCATTTTTCCCACTAGCCCATCCTTTTTAAAGATTTTGGGATCCTCTGTTTTTTCTTAGTAGCCCCAGTACTCAGCAGTATAGGTAGCAGCCATTGTGTTTCATAGAGAAATAAGAGGATGGGCTTTGGTCTCTGAAAAACCTTCTTTTCAAACTCCAGATCTGACTTGTGTATTCTTTTCTTTAAACTCTCTAAGCCTCAGATTCCTTGTTTGTTCCATGGATATAACAGCAGGGCTTCTCTTATAGGACTTTTCTACAATGTGGTAATTGTGGTAATTAACACATATGGAATGCTTTGCAGTACTTGGCACATAGCATTTCACATGTATTTCCTATTATTATTTTTAATAAAGGCAATCTGCCTTTTAAGAACAACTCTGAGAAATTGCCATATTTGGCATAGTATATAGCTAAATCTCTAAAAGTTTACTTCCATGAAGTAAAAGTTTACTTCAATGAAGATTTATAAAATCTTCATATTCAGACCATGAAGGCTAAAGATTTGAAAAAGATTTATTACTAAGATAATAACAAGTAGAAAACTGAGACTGCAGAGTGTGGTGTCTTCTATTACTCAAAGTTTTTGCCAAGGAAAGCTTTTGGACAAGAAAGATCCCATGGGTTTCCAAGCTCCTGGGTACAGAGAACAGATTGTCAGGTGCTTGTCAGAGGTTGGTAGAGGGAGGTGGGTGAAATGGGTGAAGGGAGACAAAAGGCACAAAATTCCAGTTAGGAAATAAATACCCATTCCAGACTTCTTGCCTGGAAAATTCCATGGACAGAGGACCCTGGTGGGCTACAGTCCACAGGGTTGCAAAGAATCGGACGTGACAGAGCACACACATACAAGCCTCGTGAATACAATGTACAACATGTGACCATACTTAATAGCACTGAATGGCATGGTTTAAAGATGATTAGAGAGTAGATCTTCAAAGTCCTTATAAGAAAAAAATTGTAACTATGTATTTTGATGGGTATTAACTCCACTTACTGTGATGATCAATTTAAAATATATTCAAATATCAAATCATTAAGTTGTACCCCTGGAACTAGTGTGTTATATACCAATTACACCTCAAAAACAACAAAGAGAACCATTTCAATGTCAGAAGATGAAAAAAAAAAAAGAAGCTGTTATCAATCTCACAGTTTTTCTCTTGGTCAAAAAGTATCTGGTAGGCTCCAACTGGCCCTCTAACAATGAGGAAATTACAGATATGAAGATGAGAGATAATGAGCTATCCATAAAATCCTACTCTAAATGTAGTTTGGAAAATGTTTTTGAATTATTGAATCTTTTAAGATGCCAACTCATTTTCCATAGCTCTGTTTTCCCTGCAAATATAAAGACTGTTTTACCAAAAATAAAAATAAAGCCAAAAAACCTATGTGGTACAAAATAAGTCCACATTGAGTTCACATGTTAAAGCAAGAAGAGGTATAAAAGGTATCAGTGACTTCCATTTAGAAGCATCAAGGAGAACTTCCCTCACTCAAGCCTTTCCATTTCTCATTATGAGATTTAAATTCATCGATTGGCAAATGAATTTTATATTACAGGAAGAAATGTTTTTAAAATTTCTCTATAAATGGACATGCATTAAATGCTACTGCTTCTTCATAGAAAAAGAACATCCAGGAGAAACTCCTATGGTTCCTACAGTCACTGAGGCCAGCGTTTTTCATCGAAAGCCAAATGAATCAAGGGAAATAAAACCATAGTTCTGCATTACCTCCATGTTCTCTCTTCATTAAGAGAATGAGGATTTGGAAATTAGCAGTTTTCTGAAACAAAACCATAATATGAAACTATAGATACATTTGGATCAAAGGTGAAACCTACTCTCCATGTACAATTTAACCAGCTTATGATAAATCAAGACACTGTGATGAGTACCCAGAAAAAGAAATGATCTTACTTGATCCCAAGTGTCCAGGACCTTCTATTGAAGCAGCAGGTGTTCCCTCCCTTAGCCAAGTTGCTGTTTGTGGGGGGCGTCCACCAAACAAGGTACTTGTAAACAGCAAAAGGGGGAAATGCCTGGACTTTTTGTTGTGTTTGGGTTAAAGCTCACCTTTGAACCACCTCTAAATAATTTCCTTAAAAAAAAAAAAAAGATTGTAGATGGAAATTTTAGCTTAGATAACTCAAATACAAACTTCCCCATAAATGCAATGGATATATGAAGTATAAATCCTAACTATTGATAAAAGCAGATTCAGGGAGTCCCTTTGTTCACAGAACTTATCTTCAGCCAATCTTCATTGATTTGTTGTAATAGGGCCATCTCTTTTTATTTGTCTGGCATCTGTTTGGATTGCCTATGCTTTGCAGGATTGCTAAATATATTCACTATCAGCGTTACTGATAGGTACAAAAATGGAATATTATTTAGTATAGCTGAAAAACATAATAAAACTTTTAAATAAAGTAGCAGGAAAAAAATCAAACTTTGCTTTGTAAATCCGGGGACCTTCCACCAGTTAGTGAGAATGTATGTAATTTATTGACTAGCAACTGGAGAAAAGTTTCTGCAGATAAAAAGACTGGGTTCATTGGCCAATCTAGACTTCAAGATTAGCCGTGACACTGAAGGACTCCAACTTCTGATTTCTGTTTCACTGTGGATAATTACGTGTGCTCTGAACTTGAAGTAATAAGTTCAGGCCAACTGCACCCACTGTCTTCAAAGAAATTCATGGCAACACACTTTCTAGGACTGATATTCAACTCTACCCTGCAGAAAGAAGTCCAAAACTGTTGTAACAACTACTCTCCTGGTGAAGTTCTTTCTAAACAATATATAAGAGCTTGTTGAATCACTGAGTAAATCATTTGTTCTCAGATAAGGTCATGATAGATACAAATATGTATTTTAGGTTCTAAGAGCAACTGTTCCTCAAATTAAGTCACATTAATATATTAATACTTAAATACTTAAATACTTAATAATAAATACTTATATGAAAATTGTTTAATATTATACCTATTATGAGAATAAATGAATTAAAACATAATTAGGTAAGTTTCAAGAAATGTCACCTTAAAAAATGCTTGGCGGTTCAATTTTCTGTAATGAATTTTGGAACAGACGATGCCTGGGAAGTAATGCAATGTCAACAATAAAAGAAAAGTTCCACAATGCTAAATAAAATTAAGAAAACATTCTGTAACATTGTAATAGAAAAAACAGGACGAAAAAGGAGCGTCAGTATTATAGTGAAAACAATTTAGGGTCGATTACAAGTATTTACCTTCCATCGCCTTACTTGAATGAGTTGTATTTTCATTTCATTTAATCTGTGAGAAGGAAGAAGCATGTTTTTATTTTTCTCCAAAAGTAAACATTCTTTTTCGCCATCTGGTGGCTAGAGACAGCATTTTCTGTGTAGATGAAAACAGCTGAACTCCGATTTAACAGCTAATTATGTACAATGCTTTCAGCTTCATCTTACTGTAAAGATATGCATATTTCCTCAAGCAATGCAAATACAACTGAAGCAATTGTAATGGTTCAAAGCATTTCATTCATATCAATCTATCTGCAATATTTAATGCAAGAGAAGGAAAACTAACCAGCAATTATTTTAAAGAAGAATTTTGAGAGGTAATTCATTTTGAAAGTTAAAGTTAAATATGGTAGTAACAATTTGTTTGACTTACCTGTCTTTTGGTACAAAGAATTAACAATATTTGTACGAAAACAAGAAGATTCAAATATATTTTTAAATAAGTATAGTAGATATGGTTAATTTCAAAGAGGAAATCTTTGTAGTAATAGTTACAACTGTATGTTGAAAATTCACTATACCAATAAGAGTAGAAAATTTAAGAGTATATGGTTTGCCATGGCTGATTCATGTCAATGTATGGCAAAAACCACTACAATATTGTAAAGTAATTAGCCCCCAACTAAAATAAATAAATTTATTTAAAAAAAAAAAGAGTATATGGTTTGTTCTCCTTATAAACTTTCTGTTAAGTAAAATTTTCAATGTATTAAGTACATTTTATGTGTATGTATATCAACCACCTCATTTCATTAAAAATTTAAAATTCATATTAAAAATTAGAAATGACAATAATTTAAGGTTGAATTTCTTTATTTTATCCCAGAATATTTTAATATTGAAACCCAAATCATTACTTTAGAGAAAGGGGAAAACAGAAACATGAAAAGACAAACATTTCATTTAACTTACGGTATCGTGAGCAGTCACTGTTTTAGGCAACACTTTTTTTTTTCTTTGTAGAAAAGAAATAAAAAACAAACAGCACCATTAAAGAATGCATGATCCCTGAATTCTAAACAAAACACTGCCTAAAAATTGTTTCAATGCTTGTTGCACTCCGTCACATTTAGTCAGGTATCAAAGCAAGCATAACAGTATTAAATTGTAGCAGTCTTACTGATTCAACTGCTCCCCCTTCTGAGGATTTTACACACCTTTTCTGAGTTTTTCCTGTGGGAATAATATATTCTTTGGTAGAGGGCTGAAGGAGGGTTGGACTTTGCTGTATGCTGATATAAAATGTCTGTGTACGTTCCGGGCCTTTGCCCCCCAATCTGTATTTGTCATGCGTGTCATGTTTGGGTTGATTCACATTTTGCTGTTACACTGTAAGAGTAATACCGCCTTTTAAAAAAGGCATTAAATGGCTAATGTCAAACAGATGTAAACATTCAGAATACTGACCAAAGGGAAAAAAAAATACACACAAACACACGTTAAAAAAGTGTACTGAAACTATGAGTTAGATTAGGTTTCCATGAAGCCAGGGGGAAAAAATACAGCAGTACAAGAAAAATTATGGCAACCAAGTAAAGCACTTTTTCTGAAACATTCATGAACAGTACAAATACAACGAAGTTTTTTCTACAGTCTAAATTATTCTGCAACTATCAAAGAGAGTACAAAGCAAAAGAGTATGTGCTATAAAAAAAGCAGCTCCTTTAAATTATAGTAAAAATGTTTTTTGTTCGCTTTACAGTGACAAAGCATGAGGACTGAAGACAAGATTTCTTTTCTATTCAGTGACATTTTGGCTACATCGGCCCCTGACAGTCTGGCGAGTTCCTTTTCTAGGACTCTTCACATTGTTCTCTAGAAACATGGACACGGACTCTGGGCTCTGCGTGTTCGGTGGGCTCACTCCCTCCAGGCTGCTAGCCTGGTGCTGGCCTCCACACTACAGAGCGGACACGACCCTTAACTTGGCTTCAGCTTCTGTCACCTGGGATCTCACCAGACCCAGGAGGAACTGGGAAACCAAGGCCACAGTAATTTCCCCTTCAGAAATTGTGTGTTTGTAAAGGCCATGGGGCTGTAGCATCTTGGATTCTTACTCTCGGCTGCCCCATGAAGCACCGTACGCACCAGCTTGTGTCTGATTGTTTTGAACGAGTAAGACTCTTCAAGCTCTAGAAGTCAACTAAACCTTCCACAGCTCATCCCAGAAACACATACCACCACAAAGTCTTTATAGCAACCAGGCTCAACCTCATAGGTTTGTTTTCAAGTTTTTTCCTTCAAACTAGACCTTAGCAGGGAAATAGTCTATGTAACTATGGTGCTCAGGTCGCCAACATTTCTGCTATTCTCACTTTGGGGAAGGAAAAATCTTTTCATTCTGAAAATGACTCTTGCATGAGAACGTTCGTATTGACATGCCCATTAACTACCTAAACGTCTTTATACAACTTCAGGCAAATGTATATCATGTAGGAGAGGGATCAGGGAATAGCAGTTTTTTTCCGTCCCTGGTTTCAAAAGTGCTACTTAGGGAAATACATCCTTTGTGAAAATAATAATAAAAAATTCCATGACAGATGTGCAAGTTCTGTTCCTGATATGGATATCACAGTGTCCAATCACCAGGATTACACACACACTAAAATTTGCACATTATACTATGGTAAACATGTAGTAAATAACATACTCCATTTGCACATAGGCAGATATCAGTGGAAATCAGGACACTAAGAACTTGCTCACCTAATCCAAATATCCTGGCTTTTGTATATGTATTAAATGGCCACTTGTAACATATCTGACCTATGTTTTACTTGTGAATTTTTCTTTCCATCTTTTGAGCACAAACCTTTAATTCTTCAGTAATATAAACCATACGTGAATACTGGCAATTCAAACAAGGGCAAAAAAAAGAGCAAGGGCAGAGAAATATTATGCTCTTTGGAACAGGGTGATCGAATCCACATGTGATCAGCAACTGCTAATCTCCAAACTGCTCATGTAAAAAATCAGAACAGAGAGAAGGACACTTGTCTTTATTCCCAGTGAGTAACTTGCGGGCTATGTTCCACAACAACGGAACCGATGACAAGCTCAGGATCATATCAGCCTCAACTGTAACTCACGTGCAGAGTGCAAAGGTTTTGTAGACCGAAGTTTCAACAAGGTGTCAGTTACTAGGGTAATGTTGAATCTGCTGGTGTGGACAGTATCTGACACTGGTAGAGGAGCAACTGAATTTGGAAGGAGGAGGTGGCATGCAAGTGTCTATGTTTTAGGGGTGCCCCTCTGTGAGCATGCCCTTACGAAGCAACATCATAGCCAAGCAGACCATAGAGACATCCATAGATGAGGACACCACTCAACTGCCTGGTGCAGAGAGAACTAAGGATCCGCTGGAACTAATGCTGCCTTTCTTGGGAAGGGCTGGTTAAGTGCATTGCTAATATTCTCAGCCATTAATTCTGCTAATTTTAATGTGAAAAACAGAAGTGACAGCAACTGAAACACTGAATCTTGGCCACGGAGGTAGGCCTTATTTGCTTTGATTTATTCCTAAGTATCTTTCACTATCAGCAATTTGTTAGTAAAAATGACATCTCTATCACCTAATAAAATTTGGCAACATCACAGGAATAAATATGGAGGAAAAAAAATATGCCATGGTTGACTACTATAAAAACAATTGCAAGTATTTTTTTCTAATCCCAAGGAATGTAATTTCCACTCATTTCCATCGATTTTTAAGACATAATTTAAGGGAATGTCAAAAGTTAACATTGATGAGGATGATCCCTTGTGAAAATCACTGTCATTCTTACCCTGAATACAGAAGATTCCCCCCGACACCCAGATTTTCTACAATCAGCCAGTGGGTTAAAGGGACTCCCCACGTTGTGCTCTGTAATATAAAGTTAAGATGGACATGGTTTTTGTTCCCTCATCTTCCCACAATGCGCATGCGCTTGCAAACCTGCTTTACGAAACAGAGCCTGCTGAAACTACAGCGGTCCTTTGGCATGAGGGTGGCCAAGGTACATGGAATGCAACTCAAATACCCAACTCCCAGACTCTCAGCTAAACACTGAAAACAGTTGTAAGATGCAGTATCCCTTTTTCAAAAGTAGTTCCACTCCCCCAAATATGAAGAATGCACTGAATTCACCTGAGGGTGGGGGGGAAACCGAATCATGGAACACCCAGGACGATTCTAAAGGACTAGTTCAGAGTCAAATGCAATTACAGAGATCGTGACTCATAGGAAAAAACTTGTTTGGAAAAATGTCAACACTTCAGCCTTATAGAGTCCCTTTGGTCATCAATGACACTTTAAAAAAGAAACGGCCAACCTCTGCAGAGTCATAAGTCAGAATGCAATGGTGTCATCAATAAAGGGCTATGATTATTTCCCCCCAGTCTCAATATCCAGTAACTGTATTAGAGTAAATAGACTGGACCGATATTTACATCATCAACCCATTTAGGTGTGTTTGCATACACAGCATTTTACTTGTTTGCTCTGAATTTTAGGGCATCTTTTTTCATACTTGCTCTTAGAAGCCACACACAAAGCTCTGAAATCCTCTGGGCCTATGGCTCTCTGTTGTCCAACTGATCTTACAGTCTCAGGTGTCAAGAGGCTTGAACCAGACTGCTGGGCAAGAGGCCCACACTGCAATTTCAGGTAGAAAAGACATTTCACTACGATGTGTGTACCATGTCCAAGGCAGATCCAGGTAATCTGCCCATCTCTGAAAAGAGTCAAAAGGGAGGAAAGAGAATAAGGACAGTGAAGTTCATTAATGGTATACCTCCTTTAATAGCTCTTGTGATATGAGTAAATACAAGGAATCATACACTTAAATCAGATTCCCTTTGCCAAATAGAATGTCAACACTTATGGTGAAGGCAGATCCAAAGGAGTCAACTGTGGGAACCCTCGCTGGAATGGTTTACCTGTAGAAGAATGCATCACCACCTCAAAACTGCCTTTACTGATCTTTTCTACATCTCCATTTCTGGTTACCATGAAGTAATTAAATTGTCCTTTTCCTAGCTACACCTGTTTGTTTTTTGTTTTTTTAAGCAACAGATTGGGAGGGAGCGACCTGTATACACACGCGTAGAAATTTTCCAGGAGTTTCGAATGGCAACTGAATATGCAAAAGACATGCTGCTGAGCCCCTCTGCTGGGATGCGATCTCGCCTCTCCCAGAAACGCCAGAAAACAACATGAGATAGAGAAAAGAGCCTCTGTTCCAAACTAAAATAAATTAGCACGGGATAGACCCCGGAGTGACTCAATGTGTTGTTGATGATGCTGTTTGGCTTTTCCGTAGTGGAAAAGGGATACTGCACCTTTCACTCGGCTTTTATCGCACAACCAGGCAAGCGACACAGAGTTTAGAAGGCCCTATGCAGTCGTCGTGGCAGAAGGCCCCACAGCCTTTGCACACAATCATGGCTTTCAGCCGGCAAGAGCATTTCAGTTCCAATTCGTCCGCGTTGCTGCTGTCGGCAAAGTTCTGAACGGGCATCTGGGCGTTCTGAGCGGGCAGGCCCGTGGTGGGACTGGAGCCACTTCCCAAAACCCCAATGGACTTTTCAGTGGCAGACGTGGCTCTTCTGAAGCTTGTGCTCCCGAAGTGGATGGCTGGATAGTTTCCACAGAGCTGCTGTTGTTGCTGCGCCTGCATTTTCTGAGCAGCTAATTGGGTAAAAGGCTTTTGCGGCTCGGAAAGCAAATAGGAAGAGAAATCGGCATTTTTCAGCGCAAAGGCCTTCAACTGTTCTTTCATCTCATTCTGGTCATAGGAAACTTGTTTCATGCCCAGTTCGCAGCTGCTGCTCAAACCTTCCTCAAAAGAAAGAGGTTCCGATTTTATATTGCTACATATGCCCGTGGACTGTGGCCAACTGAGTCTCTTAGTGGTTTCCATGGTAACCGGCGGCTGTTTTTGCTCGGATGGGACTTCTGGGTTAGGAAGCGGCGGAGGTAGCGGAGGTGGAGGTGGCGGTGGCGGGGGCGGCGGGGGCAGAGCCAAGGGGAGAGGGGGTGGGGGCGGCGGCGGCGGGAGATGCACCAGGGCCTTGTGCGGCATTCCGTGCGGGGTCCCCCCGACGTCATCACCTTCTTTAATGGGCACGTTGGTGGGTACCATGCTGGCTAACCTCAGCTGGTGAGGCGCCGGGGAAAGGCCAACCTCCCCCAGTCCCTTCTGTTCGAGATGCCTGTTGAAGGCGAACGCGTTACAGGCTGCTGGGGTCTTGGCAGAGGCCGGTAACAGAACTGCGGGAGGAAGGGGGCCCCTGGGTGTCAGAGGCATTTGGTAAAACTGCTGTCTGTGGGAGGTCCCGGGGTCGGGATGGAAGCCCCCATTCTTGTCGACGTGAAACAGGGTCTGCTGGAAGCCACACGAGGGGAGCAGCCGCTTCTGCTGTTTGACCTCAGGGCTGTGGGCAATCCTGCTCTGTGCGGGATGCTTGCTCAGCCACTCCTGCTTCAGAGGCTGGCTGTGCGCCAGCGGACTCAGGCCGGAGCCGAGGACACAGGGCACCCCTTTCACTTCGGGGTCCGCCAGCAGTTTTCCCGGCTCGCATTTCACTTGCGTGTGGTCCCCCACGGTCCTGGCCACCCTCTTCTTGGGGTGGTTCTCTCGCTTCCTCATTTGGAGCGGTGCCAGGGCTCCGGCCAAGCAGCCCTTCCCATCTGGATTGGGCGAGCTGAGGGGCACTTCAACCACGTTCCTCTCCGGGGCTGCTTTACCCGCTGAGGTAGACGGAAGAGGCAGGGGGAGCCTGTTGATCTCCAGCTTGGCTCCCAGTCTGGGCTGCGGCAACACTTTCTCCAGAGGCAGGTTGCCCTGGAGTAACTGTGTGACGAGGGGGTTGTTGGCCTCCACCGAGGACAGACGGCAGCTGGAGCTCCCAGCGCTGGGCACCCGCTTCAGGTTGTCTGTGGCCAAAGAGACGGCTTCCTCCAGGGGCCCGGAGGCGGGGGCCTTCATGGTCTGCGGCGGCTGCGCACTCGGGGCTGCCTCGGCGGCCGGAGCAGGCAGCTCGGCGCCGGGGAAGTCTTCGGTGTCCATCCTGAAGCCCTTGTCCACGTCATGAGGTTCGGACTTCACGGGGAGCGTGACGCTTGTGATGAGATTCCGGGACTGAAGTTCCGCCACGTGCGAGTAGCTGGCGTGCTCGGTCTTGATGGACTTGGGACAGCTCTGCTCTAGATAGTCCTTCTGTTTGCTGGAAGCCGGGTGGCTGGGTGGAGGCTGGCTCATGCTCCGCATCCCGTCCTCGCTCCAGCAGATCCGGCTGCCCGGGTTGTACGGATGGCTACAGGTGGTGTCAGCTTCACTCCTGAATGCGGCTGAGCCACGCGCCTGCTCAGCAAAGCTGTGACTCGGGGGGGCCCCCTCTTTTAACTTATCGGGAACGACCAGGAGTCCTTCTCGAAGACCCGGACAAGTGGCCTTCATTGTCTGACTGTCTTGCTCGACGGCAGAAGCTGTGATGAAACTGGAACCATGATCTCCGCCTTCAGGGGCCACCGGCTCAGGCCTGCTGATGACAGACACCTGCGGACAGGCCACAGGTGGCCCTGCTGCCTCCGTCCTTCCAGCCCGGGTCTGGAGCTCCAAGCCAGCTTCCGTGCTCTCCAGGGAAACCGTCAGAGACAGGGTGGAGGTCAGCGTGGTGCTGTGGTCCACGATGACTTTACACGGGATCGATCGGTTTATGGCTGCAGGTGTAAAGCTGCCCGGAGTTGGCTGAGGTTTCCCAGAAGCGTCTCCCCTGTTCCGAGTTCCTGAAGTTTTGTCCAGGCTTTCGGTGCTTAACTTGGGAGGGCTATCATAAGAGCTGATGGTCAGCATGCTTCCAGAAAGCACTGCCATGGGTGGGCGTGCCACCAGGGCGTCGGTGACCGCAATGGGGTCCCTACAGCCGAGGGTGGCTCTCACAGTGGTGCCCATGGGCACAGTGGCCGGTTCTTCGCTCCCAGGCATGGCTATCTTCTCAGAAGGGTATCTGCTGTTCATTCCCGTTGGGGGCATCAAGACAGAGCTAGTGGAGAGATGATTGGGCAAGTTGCTTCCAATCGAGGGAGCTGGCATGGAGGTGTACTGAGCAGAGAGGAGACTGCCAGCACTGCTGCTGGGTACCAGTGCCAGCTGGTCATCGCAGGGGCTGGCGGAGCCTGAGTCCTCCGAGGGGGTGGGGAGAGGGGTGCTCTCCATACATTTTGGTATAATGGCTATGCATGAGGTGTCCGTTCCCTGGATGGTTTTTAACATGCTTATGTTACAAGCAGAAATTGTAGTGTTTGCACTGTCAACAGACATTAGGACGGAGGATTTATCAACAGGATTCACAAAGGGATGCTCTTTAATTGCTCCCGACAGAGCGGTGCTGCAGACAGACACGGGGACGGGATTTTTATTAAAAAGCATGGGCACACTGCTATTTTCAGAAGAGGTAGATGAAACCATTTTCTCAGATAAGTGTGACACGGGTGTGTTTTCGTCAGAACTATGCACAGATAAGTCCGTGGTGGTCTCTGGAAGTTTTGTCGGATTGAGAGGCTGCTGTAGAACTGTAGCGGTGTCCCGGAGGTGCGCGGCTTTGTTGCTGGGAGATCGGCAGTTGGGGTTGACAATGATGACGCCAGGCGAGCCTTCAATTTTTGTTTCAGGAGCAGGAGAGACGACGTCTAAGCTTGGAGGCCCTTCCTTTGGGCCGAGTAGGGGAGGCCCCCGAGGCTCTTTCGGGTTCTGGAAGAGGTGGGCTCGTGCTTGATGCTTAGCAAAGAGCTTGGCCTTCGTCTGCTCTTTGATGTGCGCCAGGGTCCGGGCCTTCCCGCCCTCTCCGGGGCTCCCCATGGCACCTGAGACGATGCTGGCCGCAGCCGCCACAGCCGCAGCCGCCGCCGCCTCGCGCTGGGCCCTGGCTTGCTGGGCTCGGGCCTTGATGTCTGCCAGGGTCCGGGCTCCTGTGTTCCTCCCGCTACTGACCGAGGTGCTGGAAGAGGCGCGAGCCTCTGGTTTGGAGACGGGTTGGCTCTTGATAATAAAGGGTGGCCCGATTTTGGAAAGCTGGATCTACAGGAAAGGGGGTGGGGCGGAAATGAAAACATAAAGTAAGGTAAGGAGCACAGAAGAGGCGCGTGTGCACATGATTCCAGAGGAGCATAGGAATGCTAGGGCAGAGAATAACCGCATCTTTTAAGGGGCCAACACCTAAATCCAGGAATGGGCTTTTGGGGGTAACAAAAGCATCAATAAACACAGAACGAATGTGAAAATTAAAAACTTCAACCTCTGTTTTAATCTACAAAACATCAAACATTGACTTCATTTGGCATGGAAATGAAACATATTAAAGCATCATATGAATGGAAAGGAAACCCAGGCTTCTTCAAATGAGGTGAACTAAAAAATAGTTAGCTTTCAACTTATCTTCCTGGCTGGCATGAAAAAGTGGGACCTTGACTCTGAATTTACTGGTCTTAATTTGACATAAAGGAGAAAGCCCCAAGGAAGGCTCTAGACTAGAATTCTCAGCTATGATCCCAGGCTGTGTACTTCAGTTTCTCCAACAACCTCCCAAGTCAAAGACTGTAGATTTTATGTGGTCCCATACCACCTAGCATGCTGCCTTATACGTATAATAAGCACACATTATGAGTTTGTAAATTCAGTTGTAAAATGAGCCTGGCTATATCCGGTCTGTTTCCTTCACAGAGCTGTTATAAAGAGGGAATGAGACTGTTTTTTGTGAGAGTGCTCTGCCTTCCAAAAGGATTTTGTTATCAGCAGTATGTTTTATTGAAAGCAAGGGCTACTCTATTTTTCTGCCTCCAAAATAACATGGGTTGGGCAGTTTATTTTGGAAGTCCACAGTGTGCTGAATTTCATACATGTCCCAACACACACTGTTCACTTACTCATGCTAACTGAGACACACATATGTGTGTGCTCAGTTGCTAAGTCATGTCTGACTCTTTGCAACCCCATGGAATGTAGCCTGCCAGGATCCTCTCTGTCCATGGGATTCTCCAGGCAAGAATACTGGAGTGGGCTGCCATTTCCTCCTCCAAGGGATCTTCCCAATCCAGGGATCAAACTTGTGTCTCCTACTTGGCAGGCGGATTCTTGACCACTGAGCCACCAAGGAAGCCCAAGAGATGCACAGTTATCACCGAATTCATGCAGCCTAAGACCTAACAACCAATATCCCAAAGCAATGGCCTGTGATTTACCAGCCACTGAGAATATTCACAGAGTCACAGATTTGTGGAGCTGGAAAGGATCTAGTTAAAGCCCTTATTGTACAGTTGCAAACACTGAGCCTCTGGAGATAGGCTGCTCTGGGTTCATCTAACCAGAGCATGATGGAGACTTTCAGCTCCCTGTTCTCTCCTGTTGACATGTACTATGCTTCCTTTTATTTTGTCCTCTAGAAAAACAGATTTTTCCTAGACAACTTACATCTCTCTTCTTAACATTTATGCACTTACATATGTTGACATTATAAACATGTGACACATACTACAAGATCATTTCAACTTGGAATTATCCTTTAGAACTCTAGAAGGTGGAATTATCTTCCTGAGCTGTCATTTCTCATTTTCAAACATGTGCTGGTTCTCTTCTAATCCAAAGGCTCCAAAGAAACATAAATTTAGGAAAGGATTTCAGCTTTTCAAGTACTTCCCTTCATTTAAAAAATTAGAAACATCAAGCCTAACAAACAACAAATTTATCTAACTAATCCACGTATGTTTACATAAAGGTATATATCACTTTGAAAAACAGCTTTTGACAAAAAACAGGCTACTTCAATGTATTATATACTTGTATATATGTATATACTTAAATATATTATACTTAAAAGTATTTCCTAGGGGAAGCATGCTTATATTTGTCTTTTGCTTCAGGAATTAAAATGCATAGCAGGGTTTTAATGGGAGCTTAATGTTCATCTTTTCTATCTCTAGAATCTTATTTAATAGGGACTGATTCATTACACAGAATAACTACAATCACACCCTTAAAAGTCAACCTTAGGGAGATTATGAGTCCCTATTACAAGTAGATGTCAGAGCAGAATAAAATAAAAAGACATGAAGAAAAACAAAGGCTGAATTTGTTTATAATTCTTTGATTCAATCTTAATTTTCAGTTTACTTAGGCAGATTCAATTATATAAAAGGTTTGTTTTCTGAGAGTTAAAATCTTCCTGGGAATCAAAATAAAAAGTATAATTAGGAATGTTTGTCTACAGGCTTTATTATTTTGTGAAGTCAAATACTTCTTAACTATCTTGGAAATAAAATAGTAGCATTTGTATACATGTATATCTATGGCATTTTCCTCTGGGTTTGCAAAGCAATTTCATTTATTTATTCAAGAAATATTTAATGAGGGTCTTTCAGGAGCCAGGCCTTCTCTGCTGGGCAGTGTGGTGTGCGGTGTGTTCAATGTTTGTGGCAAATGAATGAAGGGACAATACACACCTTCATTTATTGAGTGCATGCCTCTGACTTGATCACTACTGTCTTTAGTTCTGCTAACTTTTATAGAATGCTGAATTAACCTTCAAAGTTATGTAGATCTCTGTCCTACATCTTGGAGTCCCCCAAAGGCCATGTATTTGAGTGGCCTGTGGGCTCCTCCAGGCCCAGTTTTCCCTCTTCATTTTTTTTCCCTTAAATGCCCAGGTCTAAATATATACATGTATCTAAACATACTGTATGAACTCAATGCAGTCTGAAAAAGAATCACTTAGTATCAGACTGGTACTGGGAGTATTGGGTTATAACTATGCCATTTATTTTTAAAAAATGAAGTATCTGAATAAGAAAAGCCTATCTGTGGAATTTTTCCTTTAAAAAAAAAGTACCATACCTTGAGAGGTGGGACCCTTGGCTCCTCTCTCGGGGGTGGCTCTTTCTCAGGTGGGCTGCTGGATGAGATGTTCCGTCCAGCAGATGACTGGTCATCGTCTATCCTAGCCCTCTTCTCCTTACAAATCCCGAAGCCGTGATGCTCTGCAGTTTTCCTCTTTGATATTTCAGATTCTCTGCTTTCATTTCTTACCCCATCTGGGGACTTGGAGGGCTCTGACAACTTGGAAGAATGTGAGTTCTCCAGCCGATTCTGTGAGCTCCCCTGCTTATGCATTTTATTTCTAGAGCCTTCTGAAAATGAAGCCTTATCTACCGAGATGTATTGTTTGTCTTGTAGTTTAGCTAATGGGACCTCGTTTCCCTTACTCTCTGTCTCTTCAGAAAAGACGGGTAAGTCCAATGGTGAAGACATCCCTTTCTTTTCTGCTCTTTGCAGGACATTGTGATTTTTCACTTTTATCATTTCTGTAGAAGGAAGTTCTGGAATCGGAGTGGGATAGGATTTCTCAGTTTCAACGTGTGACTTACCAGGCTGCTGATTCAGGGTGTTACTGTGCAATTCTTCTGATGAATACACTTCAGGAGCAATCAAAGAAGAAGCCATTTTGATGGGTTCAGGAGCATTTGACAGAATCTTCTGTTGCGAGGTAACGCCCTCTCCCAAGGGCTTGGCAGGAGCAGAACCTTCGTCTTTCTGCGGGGAGGATTCTTCGGATATGGAAGTGGACTTTCTTTGTTGATGCACCATTCTTTCATTCATGGAAGAACTGGAAACTGGAGATGTTTCTGAAGGAAGTGGCAAACTGGATATAAAAGTGGTCTCGGGTGTGAGAAGCATGGAAGACACTGAAGAAGTTTCTGATGTCAAAGGTAAATCAGACATGGGCGAAGTTTCTGATGTTAAAGGTAAATTTGATACTGGGGATGCTTCCGATGTCAAAGGTAAATTGGACATCAAAGATGCTTCTGATGTCTCAGGTGAGGTGGATACTGGAGAGATTTCTGACAGCAAAGATGCATGAAGATTTTCATCAGTGGTATTTCTCTGATTATATTTGTCCACATTTTCAGTGCTGGACACCTCAGAACAAAACGTTGTCTCCAGGGAGGTTGGGGTACACGACTCTTCTGAAGTGGACTGGTTTTCCCCTCCTGGGGATGTCAGACTGGTACAGGCTCCCTCTGGGCTCTCAGAAGAGAAGGATGTTTCAGAGACGCAGGCGTTTTCAGAAAGCTGCTCATCAGGCTCGCTCTGCAACTCCATATCCACGGCAATTCCTTCACCTGGAAATTGGCCTTCTAGGGACGATGACCCTGTTTTAATTTTTGGAGTGTTGGTCTCTAGTCCAGTTTCTGCCTCATTATGTTCTGTGTCACTAATATGAGTCACGGATAAAGTGGAAGGAATGAGGGAGTCACAGACTTCCAGCTGATCAATGACAACCGACATCTCTTCCTGGGGAGATTCTGATTTCTCTTCCACATTAACTTCGATAGGAGGCAAAGTTTCCAAAACATCATTCATCATAACACAAGATTCCACGTGATCTTCAGGAGGTGCTATTTGTGGCTCTTCATGAGAGGTGACTGGACTTTCCGACTCCTCAGAAAATTCAGGTATTGTCTTGTGATTCTCATCCTGGCACTCACAGATGCTGGTCTCAACCTCTTCTGCAATCTCCTCCTGAATCACGGATTCTTCAGGGATCAAGATGTCCTCTGATTCTGACTCTGTCATTACATCTTTACCTACATCTACCATAGGACAAAGCAAAGCACAGAATTCAGGCTCTGGAGAAGTTGGGCTTTTCATGCTTTTTGGCTGTTGTTCTTTCAAGGGAGTCTGTGCAGAAAGACTGGGAAGGCCAGGGGTCCCACACGAAGAACTACTTTCAGCTCCATCAATGTTTGGTCCAGATGTGAGCTTTACAGAGTCCTCTCTTGACATGCCCAACCTGAACAGAAATTAGAAATACTAAATTATTGTTCAACCACAAAACGTGAAAGGTACAACTTGGATCTCTCACCAAATATAGCATTCATAGAAGTAAGTGCATCAAATTAATTTTATTATTACTAAGTAACATGCTTAGCCTATGTAAACTAGTTTATGATGGCTTAGGTTTTCTACTCTTTTTATGTGCTCAATTGCTCAGTTGTGTCCAACTCTTTGCGACCCCATGGACTGCAGCCTGTCAGGCTCCTCTGTCCATGGTATTCCTCAGGCAGGAATACTGGAGTGGGTTGTCATTTCCTTCTCCACGGGATCTTCCTGACCCAGGGATAGAACCTGCATCTCCCGCACTGGCAGGCAATTCTCTACCACTGAGCCACGTGGGAAGACTGCTTCTATAATCATAACTAAAATAAACTCTGCATGCATTTTCACTCGGTCATGTCTGACTCTGCAACTCCATGGACTTCAGCCTGCCAGGTTCCTCTCTCTATGGGATTCTCCAGGTAAGAATACTGGAGTGGGTTGCCATTTCCTCCTCCAGGGGATCTTCCTGACCCAGGGATTGAATTTGTGTCTCCTACGGCTCCTGCTTTGGCAGGCAGATTCTTTACCACTGAGCCACCTGGGAAGCCCCAAAATAAACTTTTGGTTTTTAAAAAAGTATTGATTTTTATTCTATAAGCAAGAAAATATCAACCTTACCAAGTATTAGTAATAAGAAAATTGCATAGTACAAAAGATTAAAAAAATATGGGCTGAAAGGCAAAAGAATATATAAAAATCTAAACTTTTATACTCAGAAAGTAGAAATATATCCTTATAGTAGAAAATCTCATAGCCCTCAAAAGATGCAACATAACCAAATAATTAAAATAAATGGAAGATGGGTATGTTGTAAAATTCTGTAACTGAAATGACTTCCAAAGATTAAGTTCCCTTAACCCAATGTAAAAGCTGTCCATCACCTTATTTTAGTATCTAAATGTCTAACCTAAGATATGATGGAAATTTCATTAAAGAATAATACATATGGTTGGGGTCATCAAAGTTGATTCCACTAGATTACATCTGTGTGAGGCCAGACATTTCAGTTCTTTCACGTAGATCTCTTAGAGTAAAAATATTCCATAAAAAGATAGTACAGAATATCAAGAAATAGCCCAGCCTAATGTTCAGGTCATAAGACAAAGTTCATCAGAATTACGATTGATAATATTGTAAATCACTATTTCCTATCATACTAAGTTACAATGTTAGCATCAGATGGTAGGGAAATATGCTGTTCTAAATGAAGTTAAATTAGAGTGCAGGCAATTACAAGGATGAGCAGGAGAGAGAATATTCCCAGAGGAAGGAACATATTTGAGTGAGGAAATAGAGCTGTAACAGGAAAATACCTCAGTGAAATCTTCTTCAAACTTTTACTTAAATTAAATCCTCAAAATAAAAAGGAAGTAAGAAAGAATGTGCTTTTGGGGTATTTGATCATTGCCTTCTTAAATTCAGAAAGCTGAAAAAGAAAGATAGAGGATACTTCCTTCATAATTAGTCTCTCTTATTTCAACTTTCCCTAAGATGGGTTCAAATTAAACCACAATTTATATTATACTAAGAAGGAAAGAATAACGTAACTACACAACAGATGAATTTAGAACAGAAAAATCAGCTAGATATAAGGTCTCCTGGGGCCAGATCAAGCAGCAATATCACTGATACTAGATTAGATAGAGAACATACAGAACCTGCCCACCAGCAGCCAAATTTCAGTTAGATGATTCACAAGGATATTATTAAATATATACTATAATTTTGAGCTAGCATATTCATAGCATCTCCATAAGTAATTAAAACAAATTTAAGACAGTACTGTATTAAAAATCCTCAAGGAAATCAACCCTGAATATTCATTGGAAGGACTGATGCTGAAGCTGAAGCTCTAATACTTTGGCCACCTGATGTGAAGAGCTAACTCACTGGAAAAGAACCTGATGCTAGGAAAAACTGAGGGCAAAAGAAGAAAGGGGTGGCAGAGGATGAGATGGTTGGATGGCATCACTGACTCAATGGACACAAGTTTGAGCAAACTCCAGGAGATGCTGAAGGACGGGGAAGCCTGGTGTGCTGCAGTCCATGAGGTTGCAAAGAGTCAGACATGACTTAGCGGCTGAACAACCCTGGATTAAAGACAGAGTAAGCCAGTAAGAACCAAAATAAAGATCACAAAGAGCAGAAAACTAAATCAGATAGATCTTAACTAAAGGTGAGCTTCAATGGTAACGTTCTTGGGAAAACTTAGAGCAATGAAAAGGCACATGATGTCAGTCAACTGAAAATTATCTGATGGGAGGAAAATATCCCTCCTGTATTGAGGGAATACAGGTCATCTCAGAGTAAGAAAATTAGAACGGCAGTCAATGAAATGTCCAAAATGCATCAGCCATCCAGTATATAATCAAAGATCAGAAAAGATAAACAAGAAGTCCAGGGAGGTAATGGGACAGAAACTCTGTGGATAAAGTACAGCAAGGAAAGTGTCAATTAAATAAAAGAACTGTTGTATTCAGGACTCAGTGATGCTGCAGGGGAGTCATGTTTACTCACAGCATTGTAGCTATCACCTTCCAGGGCAGGGGTCTTTAACCTGATATTCATGAGAGCCTACGGAGCCCCCAAATTGCATGCCAAAAATTGTAGATGTGTGAATTTTTTTGAGAAGGATTTGCAGGATTAAGACCCTGAGCAAATTACTTAACGATACTGTGTACACCTGGGGAAATGAGTTTCACTGCCTCTCAGTTTCCTAAACCCTTTCTTTAAATAAGAGTAATAATGGTATCCATTATTATCTATTATCTATGGTTTTTCCAGTGGTCATGTATGGATGTGAGAGTTGGACGGTGAAGAAAGCTGAGCACCACAGAATTGATGCTTTTGAATTATGGTGTTGGAGAAGACTCTTGAGAGTCCCTTGGACTGCAAGGAGATCCAATCAATCCATCCTAAAGGAGATCAATCCTGGGTGTTCATTGGAAGGACTGATGTTGAAGCTGAAACTCCAATTATTTGGCCACCTCATGCGAGGAGGTGACTCATTGGAAAGGACCCTAATGCTGGGTAGGATTGGGGGCAGGAGGAGAAGGGGACGACAGAGGATGAGATGGTTGGATGGCATCACCGACTCGATGGACATGGGTTTGGGTAGACTCCGGGAGTTGGTGATGGACAGGGAGGCCTGGCGTGCTGCAGTTCATGGGGTCGCAAAGAGTCGGACATGACTGAGCGACTGAACTGAACTGAACTGGATAATGGTATCCACCTTATAAGACTGTTGGGAAGATTAAGTGAGATGATATTTGCAAAGTTCCTAGAAACCTATTAGAGCCTGAGTACGCTCAGTGATTATTTGCTGACTGAGGAAAAGTCTCTGTATGGTCTTACCACACGGGCTGTCTGGCACAGTGTGTGTGGCACAAAAGCAATGCTTGATGAAGACTGAGTTGATAAAAGAACAGGCCCAACATGCAACAAAAACGAAAGGAAAGGTTCTTCGGAGGTGACTAACTTGCTTATGCTTCTTCCATTACTGACAAGAGTGCTCCCAACACTACCTTTGTCAGAAAAGACAAGGAAGGCAGGGTTCTTAATCTTGCTGGACACATCAGCATGATGGAGAAGCATCTAAAAATACAGATTCCAGGGTTCAACTCCTGGAGATCCCCAATCAGTATGTCTGGGGTGGCTGTCCTAAATCTGTATCTAATCTGTTTTTTTAACTTGATTAATTTATTTATGGTTGCACTGGGTCCTCGTTGCTGTGTGCGGGCTCACTCCAGCTTTGGCAAGTGGGGGCTACTCTGTTAGGGGGCCCGGGCTTCTCACTGCGGTGGCTTCTCCTGTTGGGGAGCACAGGCTCTCGGTGCATGGGCTTCCTTAGATGTAACATGTGGACACAATAGTTGTAGCACAGGGGCTTAGTTGCCCTGCGGCATGTGGAATCTTCCCAGCCTAGGGATTGAACCTGTGTCCCCTGCATTGGCAGGTAGATTCTTAACCACTGGGCCACCAGAAAAGTCTTGTATCTAGTTTTAAAAGCTGCAATGAGGACTGTGATGCCAGCAGGCTTGAGTAATAGTGCTAGTAATGATAGAAGAAGGCTGATAACTAGCCTGCCACCATTTTAATTTTTGAGAAAGGAGATTATAGCCTTTTAGTTTTGCTTAAATATGTATATGCATCCAAGGTCTCAGGGCAGCAACTGAAAGGGAGCCTTCCTCCTCTTGAGGATGGCTACTTAGGACAATTCCCCAGGGATGAGGAGCACTCATGTGAGACTCCCTCTGACATTTTTCCTCATTTACAGGGGAGTTTTGTGAAATTATATCAAATGGTATAAGTTGTACTGCCTACAATCACTTTAGTGTCTTCTATACAAAATACCACTTTCAAGCATCAGCTGTGTTTGTGAGAATTAAAGCACAAATTCTACCTAAGATGATCTAAAGTGAGTGAAAGTCGCTTGGTCATGTCTGACTCTTTGCGACCTTATGGACTGTATATACAGTCCATGGGATTCTCCAGGCCAGAATACTGGAGTGGGTTGCCATTTCCTTCTTCAGGGGATCTTCCCGACCTAGGGACAGAACTTGGGTTTCCTACATGCAAGTAGTCTCCTGGCTTGCAGGTGGATTCTTTACTGACCGAGCCACCAGAGAAGTCCATATATCACATGGATGGAGTTATACTCAATATCCTATGATAATCCATAATGGAAAAGAATATAAAAAAGAATGTATAATATATATTTATTATACATACATACACTGAATCATGGCTATAGAGCAGAAATTGTAACAACACTGTAAATCAACAATTCATGAGTAAAATAAAGATTTTTTTTTAAAAGTGGTTATACAGAAAGAAGAAAATGGATAGAGCAATAGATAGTACTTCAGGCTTTCCTTAAAATAAGGACTAAACAAATGTATACTCAGAGTTAACATTTTTGGAAAAATGTGAGAAATAAATATGTGTCTAAGGCTGCTTATCTCTAATGATTCATTCATGAAAATACTTAGACTAAAAAAATAGATTTTTACTAAAATCCAGTTAAGAAAGACAAAATTGACTTCTCTGGAATTTCATGTGCTATTTTCAGTCCAAAATGAATTTTTATGGACAAGTTATAAACCCCTGAAAATGCATTTTTAAAAAAATTTAAGTGCTGATATGCCACTATAATTTTACCTGCAATTTCTTACACCGAGGGACTACTGCCTTTTATCACAGATTTATTAAGTTTTACAGCACATGAGTGTGCTATGTGAAGCAAGAGAATTACATTTTCATTTCCTTCTAAGAGAAATGAGAAAAAAATGCTCTAGTACTTACTTTTCTCCATAAAACCTTTCAAAGAATTTTTCTTTCCAAGGTTCTGTTTTCTTTTCCTTCTCAATTTCTTGCCTTATCCGTAATTGCATTTCTGGAGTAAACTCTCCTAGAAAGAAAATGCTTAGATATTGAGGAAAAGCTGTCATATCTTTTGCCAATTAATAAAGAAAATATGTAACTAAGTTGAGTAAACGTTTATGAATGCTGAAAAGTAAAAGGTTGAGTGCTAATGATATTTCTATGGCTTCTCTTTTTATGAACATCACTCATTCATTTAGCCACAGACAGACTCGAAAGCATTTAGTACATGTACTGCATACTAGAGGCGGTAAATGAAACTGTGTATATTCAGTGTCCTTGATAAAACCAGTCTGGTGAAAGAAAAAGCACACAGTTGAGTATAATAATACAAGGCAGAAAGCCCTATATAGGCCATAAGTAAGAATATTCATAAATGGAGGGAAAGTACTTAGTTCTGCCTAAATCCATTAAGGAAGGCCATCTACAGAACCTGATTCTTGAGTTAGCCTTTGAAAGGTGACCAAGCTTTCATAAGGTCATTAGTTCACAAGGCACAGAGATATGAATATATATATTTATGTTCTTTGAAGAGGCCAATTGTGAGTAAAACATGGGATGAAATGGAATAGGAAAGATAGGCTGTGGTCAATTACCCAATATTTGTTTTGAAGAGAGTCCTGAATGTTTTTCTGTATGAGACTGAGGGAGGTCCTGGGCGGTGTTCTGTGAGGGAGGAAAATGGCCAAATAAGCAACTTAGAAGCTGGCAGGAAGGCTACAAGGTAGCACAGATGAGAGATGGAGATTACAGTCAGGCCAACATCTTGAGAATGTTGAAGAAGATGCAGATTCAAAAACACAAGTAACAGTTCCTAACCAGATGGACCTGGGGAGAAAGGAGAGCAACAAAGATATCACTACGGTTTCAAAGTGAGGAGCTGTGAGAAAAGGGATGACCTTAGCAGACAGAAGGCAGAAGAAATGGTAGACATTTAAAGGGAAGAGAACTTAATGCTGGCATTTTGGTTTTAAGGGGCTTGATGCTAGGAAGACCCTGCAGACTTGTGCAACAGAGTGCTAAGGACTGGGAAAGAGTAGCTGAAGACAATTTTGGACGCTTTCAGCTCATGGGCCGTAGCTGGAATCCTGGTGCTGAATAAGGCTGCTCAGAGTACATGAAGAGTTATAAAAGCGAAGAGCAAGGGAAGAGAATGGTGGAGGCATCACCGTTACCGGCAGATGGAAGAACAGGAGCTCCTGAAGGAAGCTGAGAAACGGCTCTCAGAAAGGTACCCGGGACACAACTTAAGATATATTATGAATGTCTAACGGAGATGGCTTCAACCGGTCTGGTGAAAGAAAAAGCACACAGTTGACTATAATAATGTAGAAAACCCTGTAAAAAGTCACAAGAATAAATGTAGCGAAAGTACAGAAAGGGAAAGCACTTAATTCTGCCTAAATCAATTAGCGAAGACCATGCATAGAACCTGATTCTTGAGTTAGCTTTTGAAAAGTGACCAAGCTTTCATAAAGTAATTAGTTCACAAGGCACAGAGATATGAATATGTATTGGATGGGGTAGAAAACAAGTGAGATATTGGAGAAGGAACATGAAAGGTAGGACAGAGGAAAGGAAACTGGACTTTAAAATCAGAAAGCAATTCGTATTCTCTAGAAAGAACTGTGTATGGGCCACCCCCAGCCATAACAATGTGCATGGGGAAGGGAGTAAAAATGTGGTAACACTGGATATTTTCTAGTCTTTCAAGAAGATTGGTGACTAATGGAAGGATAAGGCCAAGTGTGGCTTCGGGGGAAGACAATATTAAAAGAAGATTCTTCAGAGTCTTAGGCATTAAGAAAATATATACCAAACATATAATTAAATGATTATTCCAAAGAATATCTTGCTATATCAAAATGTTGTTATGTTCCAGATAATGCCATGCTTTCTTCAAAAATCCTGGACATCAAAATTGCTAAGTATAATAAGAGAATTAATGAAGTCATCTGAAATAGGATGTGAGTTTTAATTCAAGTTATACTTTGGTGGGGAAAATGACTTGGGAATCAGAGAAGAGTGCAAATCTCAGAACAGTATGTGTACTCAAATCTGTCAAATAATAATGGAAAATAGAAATTTACCTTCTGCCAGTCGCTGTTTCCAGCCTTGTGCTGCATATGCAAAGAATTCATTATTTAGAGCTGAAGTACTGAGGCGTAAAATTCCATCACTTCCCATCTAGGAAATAAGCCGACAAAAACAAGATTCCATCAAGAATAATTCAAAGCAAAAGTATGCAGGAAAGAAGCAAAAACTGAGGGTATGTGTGTGTGAGAGAGAAACAGCAGGGCAGGAAGCAGGGAGGAAAGGAAGGAATTTAACAAAAGATGAATCTCCTAGTAGGAAAACTGCACTGTTTACAGTGACTATTATAATGACTAAATACAACAATTCAAAGGAAATCTGTATTAGGCATTTCCATTATCAGTGATGAGTATAACAAATATATGTGGTTTAATCAAAGAAGTTTTATATCTTTATCATTTTAATGTGCTTTAAGTGGTACCAAATTGAAAATCAAGACATGTGCACACTTTTAAATTGAGTTTTTTAAAATTGAATTTTCTAATTTTTTTGTGAAAGCTAAGGAAATCTAGTCTGATCACTTGGATTCTTCCATTGTCTGAGGTTTAGACAACAGAAAGTTCTGGAGCATATTAAAACATACCCACACTCTCATACATACCTCTCCCTCTATTCTCACCTCTCTGGATACAAACAGAAAACAGGTATAAAAAGTTTAAAATCAGTATATGCTATATGCTACTAATGTTTTCCCTCAAATATTTTTAAAATTCATGTATAGAAGAGATTCAGAGAAGCATCACCAAACTGGATGCTTTTTATAACTTTCCAACTATTTACAACAGCTTTTCTGGATATATATTCTGACTGCTGAGATGGGATAAAAAGAACTAGTGTGTCCTTGGCTGACTTTGTAAGTAGCTGTGGAGTGAAGAGACAACATATAAAAAGTTAAACAATGCCAAAAATTAGGTGAGTGGGAATTAAGGGCAAAAAAAAAAAGTTAGGGCAGATATCTAGGTGGACCTGAGTAGTTGGGAAGAACTTGATGCCAGAGGTGAAATGGGTTAGGGTCTTGGGAGATTAACAGGATTGGGACAGGATGGTTTTATATAAAGCATATAGCACAGAGTGTAGACTGTGTTGTGGACGCAGGATGTTGCAATCAGTAACTGGATGGTTCATGAAGAGGTGAAGATGTTTTAGCCTGCTACTCAAAGGCTTGACAAACTGTAGCTCCAGTTACATTTTCAAAGATTTCTTTTTATTCTCACAAACACACTCGTATCCTAAGCTCTAAGAAGTCTCTGCCATCTGAAAACACACTCAGATTTCTTATCCCCATGTTTTCGTTCATTTTTTGTCTTCTTTACACTCCTTTCCACCCACAGACGGAGAAGGCAATGGCACCCCACTCCAGTATTCTTGCCTGGAAAAGCCCAAGGAAGGAGGAACCTGGTGGGCTGCCGTCTCTGGGGTTGCACAGAGTTGGACACGACTGAAGGGACTTAGCAGCAGCAGCAGCAGCCACCCAAGAAATGCTGTCCCTCTTTGAAAATTTAACTCAAATCATGACTTCATGAACGTGTCAACTAAACCATCATTCAGGAGCAAAGGAGAAAACTGGGTTTAAAACTAAATCTTACACTAGTTACTCTAAATGGAATCTCTAGTTGTTCAGTCGCTCAGTCGTGTATGACTCTTTGCAACCCTATGGACTGCAGGACCAGACTCCTCTGTCCTTCACTATCTTGGAATTTGCGTAAACTCATGTCCATGGAGTCAGTGATGCCATCCAAATATCTCATGCTCTGGTGCCCATTTTTCCTCCTGACCTAAATGGAATAATGGTCAAAAAATCCAGAGAAGAGAGGCACTGAACAGATGTGACAGAAGCTGAATGCTGCCATCACGACAGCCACAGATTAGAGATCTTGAATTTCCTTACCTAAGATACTGATAACCACACTAAAATATTTAATCCACTTGGAAAATTTCACACAAGACTGTTCACTCATGGATTCACCATTTCCTCCCAGTGATTTCATCTTCATCCAATAGATACTTATTGCATGCGTGCATGCTCAGTTGCTTCAGTCGTGTCTGACTCTTGCGAACCCATGGACTGTAGCCCCCCTGGCTCCTTTGTTCATGGAATTCTCCAGGCAAATATACTGGAGTGGGTTGCCATTTCCTCCTCTAAAGGATCTTCCTGACCCAGGGATCGAACCAACATCTTCTGTGTCTCTTGCATTGGCAGGTGGTTTCTTTACCACTAGCGCCACCTGGGAAGCCCAGATACTTATTAAGTCACTTATATGAACCTGTGTACCTGGCACTTGTCTGGGTGCAGGCAATACAGCGGCAGTAAAAGGAAAAGCCTCTACCTTCATGCTCTGAATATACTCCACATATAGCAGATGCTTCTGTTCCCTGTATCTCTCCCACCCACCTGGGCTCAGCACAGTTGTGATGTCTGGTGACACTGCCATGCCAGTCCCCACCTCAGGGTCTCACCACAGGCCCAAGATGGGAGTGGATAAATGTTCTCACCTTCCCACTTTCTGATTGGACAATTCTAGGACACTACCTTCTGGGATGCGGTTATGAACTGAACCAAAGGATGCCATTTGGTGCTGTGTCCCCAACAGTTGGAACGAGTAGGTGGAAGGCAAGTGCCTTGAAGAGAAAAATGAAGTGGTTTACTGTGAGGTGCATTTATGGAAGGCACAGTGAACAAAGTTAGATTTTCTACATTTGAGCACATGCATGTGCTGAACAATTTGGAGTCCATGTACAATGCTTGTTATATTGCAGGTACTCAATAAATGTTTATTGCACTCTCCTTGCTTTGTGTAAGTGAAAGATTTAAAACGGAACTCCAGTAGCTAACATGCAGGATTTTAGTTTGGTATATTTTGCCAGGCCAGGGGCATGACAAGTTATTAACTGACATTTCAGCATAATTTTAAGACACAAAGAAATACCAGATCCAGATTAGCTCTGACAGAGTCTCAAGATTTCAGCATATGAAAATGCATGACAGTGTGAAACAACCACATTCAAGAATATGGGAGCTAGCCCTGGACAAAACTGTTTTTCTTTTAAAAACAGAAAAATAATATTAATGGCCAGGCTTCCAGCCTGTATGAGACAGCACAATTAAACACAAGGGCTGAATTTGACTTAGAAAATATGTGCCAATAAAACTTTTGAAATACACTATTAATTTTATGGCCTTTAAGAAATACTGTCCAAAAGACATGGCATTTTAATGAGCTGGAACAATAAACGTTTCTGAAAGGTTTACTTATTTATCACTGAGCTATAAATTCTTGTTTTTTTTTCTGATTACTCACAATAGAAACATTCATTCTATGTAACTTTCTTACAATGAAGAATCTAAAGGAGTTATTGATAAGTTATGTTTCATTTTTAATTAGAAGGAGAAAAACTCTGTGTGTGCTCATTGCTATGGAGGAAAATAAGTGTGAGGAAGGAAATCTTATTATTTGTGGAGACATCCTTTCACGAAGATTTAAGTCTTGATTGGTGAGTATATCATTTGCCTTTGGGGTTGATTACATTAACATACATTTTATGGGGTGTTTGTCAGTGGAATTCAAAGGATTAAAAAGTTGTTGCTACTTACAAGCTATCAAATGTTTGAAGTTCAATTAATATTATTCTACATGAGAATATATCTTGGGTTAATAATAATCTTTTGCACATCTAATAGATTATTTATCCCTTTTTCTAATTTGGGATTTCCTGCAAGTGATTTCAGCTTCCCAGGTGGTGCTAGTGGTAAAGAACCCGCCTGCTGATGCAGGAGACATGAAAGATGAAGGTTTGATCCCTGGGTCAGGAAGATCCCCTGGAGGAGGGCACTGCAACTCACTCCAGTATTCTTGCCTGGAGAATCCCATGGATGGAGGCACCTGGACGGCTACAGTCCACAGGGTGGCAAAGAGTTGGACATGACTGAAGTGACTTAGCATGCAAGTGATTTGGAATGGATGACACATGGGCTGCTTAGATGAACAGTGAGAAATGTGCTGTAGAGTCAGAAAGTGGCTAAATCCTAACAGGGCATCTAGACAGACCAAGCAGTTTGGAATCTGTTCTAAAGGTAGTGGGGAAGGAGCCATTCGAAACGAAGTCAAAACAATGAAAACGTTCATGCTGAGTGTGTGCAGGGAAGCACACTGTCAATCTGTCAATGTAGATGGTGTGTCCAGGATGGGCCTCTCTGCTCATTGCTGATCAAGGACACTGGAGCTGACACTTGAATGAGTGAAGGAGAAGCCACCAGCCATCAGGGGAGGGTGTGCTCAGTGGACGGATGTACTTGCAGAGGCCCTCAGGTGGGGCTTGCGAGGAGGCCCTAAGAGCTGGAGAGACCTTAACAGAGGAAGGAACAGGGGCTGAAAGACCAGAATCATACTGGGCCTGGCAGCCCACTGAGAAGACTGGATTGTCCCTCCTGAGTGAGCTGGAGAGCCTCTGGGGGATTTGGGCCCAACAATGAAAAGCTCTGACATTTCAAATGGAGAGCTCTGACTGCTGTGTTTAAAAAAGACTTCAGAGCTGCCCAGTAGCAATATAAATACCGGGTCACATCTATGATTTTAATTTTTCTAATAATCACACTGAAAGAAGTAAAAAGAAACATGAAACTCATTCTAATAACACAGTTTTAATCCAACCTATCCAAAATGTTCTTTCAAAATATAATCAATATGAGATATTGTTAATGAGCTATTTCTCATTCTCTCTGTATACTAATTCTTTGATGTCCACTATGTATTTTTAGAACATATCTCAGTTTAGATAACCCATATTTCTAAAGCTTCACAGTCACTGCTGGCTAGCAGCTACTGCTGTGGAGAGCACAGTTTTAGAAGACAAGAGACTCACCAGGCACGTGAGGATGTAGTTATTGAGATAATCCAGATGGTAGCTGCACTAGGTTGACAGCTCAGAGGTGGTGAGAAAGGTTGGGTTCTGATTATATTCGGAAGGTTGAGCCAATAGTACTTGATGATGGACTGGATGTGTGGTATGAGAGAAAGTGAGCAGGCAAGGATGATGCCAAAGACTTCTGGCCTTGGCAATTAAAATTATGAATTGCTATTTATTGCAATGGAAAAAAATGGGAGGAGGAGGTTTAGTTTGGAACCAATTAAGGTTGAGATGCTGATTATAATTCCAAATTGAGGTCTTATACCTATCATTCTGCATATAGTGTAAAGAATGCCCTGGACAAAGGCAGGACTAGAATCATGGACTTCTGTCAAGAAGTAACAAGAGAAGGCCAAGGAACAAATGATGAAAAGTGTTGAGACTGTTCAGCAGCAGGAGTAAAGATGGATGACATGCAGGAGAAGTATGGGAATCAGAAATGATGGGGCTGGGTGAGCATGTATTGGGTGATGAATGAGCTAAAGGCTTGAAAGATGATTCCCAAGAAGAAGGCTTGGCTAATTTGGTGGATGCTGGAAAGAGACATTAAGACAGGAAAAACCACAAGAGGGGAGTAGTGTCTCAGACAAAGAAATGATGGGATTTTCTTTGGATATGCTAATATAAGGGTATGGAGAAGGCAACCAAGTAAAAGTGATCTAATCAATACTGGAAACTCAGGGAAGAAGCTCACTGGTGAGGAAGGAATCAAGCATAGAAAATTTGTCATTAGTAGCAAAGAAAGTGTAATTGAAAACATAGATATGAATGAGAACACCCAGGAAGAGCTAACCAAAAGAGAAGATGGTGTAAAGCAGAGCCCTGAGGAACACCAACACAGAAGGAATGGGCAGAAGTAAATCCTGCTAGGAAGACTGAGAAAAATCAGTCACAGGTGGGAAGAAAATCAAAGCAGATGGCATCACAGCTGAAAGAAGAGTTTCCAGAAGATGAGCTGTACTGTGTATGTACTAATATATACCGAGCCATATGGGATTACTCAGGTCAACACCGTGTATAGTACACTATACTAGCTGTTATGTCTGATAAAATAATCAATAGGGTCTTTAGAGCAAAGACAACCCAGTCAGTGAGAGACCAACCAGGAATCTAATGCAACAGCAAAAGAGGAATGAGGCAGACAGACTATAAGCAATTATTACTAACCCTCTTATACCTTGGAACAAGCATCCAGTGCCCTTGTATTCTATACTCTAGGAAGAATTAAAGTTGGGGAATTCATCCTCTCTAAACGGTAATTTTTCATTTTTTACCTTACCATTAAGTATGATTCAGATGGCTCTGGAGGCTCTCTACAAGTATGGTTCAAGTTTTATCCATAAGAGAAAATATAATTCTTTAAGCATAAAGTTAGACATAAAAAATGAAAGAGGGCTGCTGAGAGAGATGGATTAGCAAGGGAGAGAGAATCAACGGTATACTAAAGACAATTTGGCCAATAATTTTTGAATGCTATTTCTAAAACTGCTTTAAGACAACATTTCCTAAAGTGTACTTTGCAAAACATGGATTTTTCAAATGAGGAATTATAATTTTAATGGGTAATCTATCTAACAGGAAATTGATTCTACTATCCAATAAATATAGCCTATACTTACTAAATATGATAGAATGATTTTCTTTACTGTGTGTATTCTTGAATATGTTAGGATTTATTTTAAAGCATCATGCAGTATTTCCCAAACTTTTAAACCTTGCAATCCTCTTCTAGAAGGATTATCAATATCTCATAGAACAAAAACAAGTGTTCTCCAAAATGCAGTTTGGGAGATGATGTACTGGGTTGGCCAAAAAGTTCATTCAGGTTTTTCTATAATACTATCTTATGGGGAAAAAATACCATCTTAAGGAAAAAAAAACGGAATGAACTTTTAGACAGCTCAATATTAAAAGCTGTGAAAGTGTCATTGTCAGAAGCAGTCAAATGAAATAAACCTACCACAGTGAATTTGCACACACTAGGTACTAAATCCTTATTAAGAAAAATGAATGAAAATTTCTAAGATCTGGACATGGGATAATTTTCTATCCATTGCAAAAAATCAAATATTCATAATAAATAAAAAAGTAAAAACAGTAAAGGATGATGCTATAAGTCTAAACAACCTCAATTTCACAGCCCACTGCAAGAAACAACTATTTCACGTTACTTTTAAAAGTTATATCAAAGTATGTGTGTGCGTGCTCAGTTGCTTCAGTCATATTGGACTCTTCATGACCCTGTGCACTGTAGCCCACCAGGCTCCGCTGTCCATGTGGTTCTTCAGGCAAGAATACTGTAGTGGGCTGCCATGCCCTCCTCCAGGGGATCTTCCTGACCCAGGGATCAAATCCACATCCTCTGCATCTCCCGCTTGCAGGTGAATTTTTTACCACTGAGCCACCAGGGAAGCCCATATCAAAGTATAAGTGCATATAACAACTTTTCTTTAAATACACAGAAACTGTCATTATAAAATTGTAATCAAGACTATCTGGAACTATACGGATGTCAAAGAAAAAAATGCAACAACATTTTCATCTTTCCTCCACCTAATTTTTAAAAAATGTGCATGGAATTAAGCTAACGTGAACAAAAAGAAATCTCAGAAAATATTACCAAAGGAAGCAACATTTAGATGGAAAAGCAGAGGGCTTTTTTGTCATCACTGTCATAATGCGCCCTTAAAAATGGTTTTATAATAAAAGCCTCTCTTCTGAGTCAAGCTGATTCCTTTTCTTCCTACTACTCGCTCCTCAGGAAATCTGTGCTGAATGCTACGATGGAAACTACAAGGTAAGCAGTTGAGCGGGGAAGAATTTGGGAAGCGGAAGATCCACTTTACTGCGGGTGATGGCAGGTGTAACTGTTAACTAGAATAAAGCTCCTGAGGCAGAGGTGTGGGTAACATTTCATTATTAAATGAGATTGTGCGAGTATGTAAATTGCCAAGGGGTTTGAAAACAAAAGATTATAAGATGACAAAATAACGGCTAGTCTTGTGGGAGCAGAGTCTCACCTTCTCATTAAAAAATACATGTAAACACACATGTGGGTGGGGAAGATTCCCTGAGGAAGGGGATAGCTACCCACTGCAGTGTTCTGGCCTGGAGAATTTCATGGACAGAGGAGCCTGGCAGGGTACAGTCCATGGAGTTGCAAAGAGTTGGATACGCCTGAGCGACTAACACTTGCACTTTTTTTTCATGTATCTATATAATCATGTATAACTATGTGTGTGTAATCAAGTTTTCTTCATTTTCTTTATCTGGAAACACTCTTTAACAATCCGATGACTTGGCTAAGATACTAATTGCCTTTGGAATGGAATCTCTTGCACCTCCCAAGAGAACTGTTCACCAGCCACCTCCCCAAGCCTCCAAGTCGACAGAGGAGGTCTTCAATTAGAGGTTAGGAAGGCCATGCCCCAGGTTAAGACCTGATGGCAATCAATTTCTCAGGTCCCAATTAATGAGCAAAGGGAATTCCCTAGAAATAAGAGAAAAAGATTTTCTCATAATTGCTGCTATGAATTTCAGCATTTACAATCAGAAGATCCACACTTGAGGGATGTGTATGATATTAAAAACATACAAAAACAGCGTTTTGATATTGATTCTTAAAAGACTTCAATTATTGAGTTTCAATTACTTTACTTACATGAGATTTACCTTAATCTTATATACAGTATTAAAAGCAAATATCATTTTCTAAAGACATTGTTTTATAAATTTACATTCTGCCATTTTTTCTAAGAATCACCCTATTTTAAATTGCAAAGGGAGGAATCTCTGTTCAAAGTGCTATAATGTCTCTAATGCTTCAGAATCCTGCTCAAGATACACAGCCTGTGGTGAAATAGGTAAAAATAGTGAAATATAGACATCTAAAGACAGAAGTCAAGTTATGGACAGATCAAGCTTTAATCACCCTTTCAAAATTAGAGAAGTATGTTTTGATCTTTATGGTTCATCTTTTTCATTAAACTTTGTGAACAGCCCCTGGCCACATACTGGGACAATCTGACAGGCCTTGATGAGAAGTGTCTTTTTTGATCCAAATGCAGATAAAATTTGAACATGTTTTAGCAAATATGAGAATGTGTGTATGTCTTAAAAGACATTCTCTCTTAAAATTGTATTTTAATCAATGTTCCCTCTGTGGGAGGGAAATGAAAAAGCAAACTTCCAATGCAAGCATATAATACTAAAGTTTTATGTAGTGAAAAAAGTTCATGTTCTTGTACAGATAAAACAAGGTTCTGTTATAATGTAGCGGGAATCAATGAATCACTGTTTCCGCTTGTAATACACAGAACAGCTGTGTTTAATTGACTATCTATTAGTCACTCATTTCTTTAACAAACATTTCATAAGCAGCTACTACTTGCCAGGGACTGTGAAATGGACAGATAGCTTCTGCTGCCATAAGAGCTTATTAATATCTAGGATAGGACAGGAAAAAAATAATGTTCATTATAATGGTACAGTAAGTACCCAGAGGAGGAAAAGATACTATAACAACTTCCAGGCCTGGTTAACTAGTATGCCTTTAGTTTCCCCTTTTATAGCCTGTTAATATCTATGTCTGAAGTCTACTCCTCTCCCCAGTTAAACAATTGCCCAGCCCACTATTGTTCAGTTATAGCTATATTTATAATAATAAGTATAATTAATTTAGTACCTACAACCATGAAGGTAGGTAAGTGGTAAAACAGGATTTGATCGCTCAAATGAATATATTTCTATTCTACCATGGGGCTTCCTTTAATTAACATGCAGGCATTTACTCTTCTACTTAAAACCTTTATGTGCTAGGTGTTGGGAAAAAAACAACAATAAAAAAAAAAGATAGGTCCTGTAATGTTATAATGAAAAATTGTGCAACATGTACAATGAGAGAATGTTCCAGGTCCATGTGTGTAGGAAGGATTCTGAGATACTAATTTCTAGGCAGTGATGTATGTGAAGGCAGGGATGAGTAAGCCCTGTAAAAGGTGAAAGATAGCTCAGTTGGTAAATCATCTGCCTGCAAGGAGGGAGACTTGGGTTCGATCCCTGGGTTGGGAAGATCCCCTGGAGAAGCGAAAGGCTATCCACTCCAGTATTCTGGCCTGGAGAATTCCATGGACTGTATAGTCCATGGGGTCACGAAGAGTCAGACAAGACTGAGCGACTTGCACTTTCATCAACACTCTGAAAAGGGAGGTAAAAGATATGGTTTGAAGAGAAATGGGGTTGAGAGTGTGGTAGCTGAAGGACTATGTAGCATGAAGATTTGTTGTTGTTTGTGCCTATTTACTTTTTCTACAGCGGATATTCTTAGCTGAGAAAGATCCACCTCTACAGGGTTTTTAAACTAAGGATAACAAATTATTTATTTCACAGAGTTTTTGTGATGATTAAATCCCTAAATATGTGTAAAATGCTTTGACTAGGGCTCATTTAGGGAAAGATATCAAGAAGTTTAGCTATAATAATAACTACTAGTAGATGTGACAGACACACCCCCAGGGTACCCTTGATGTGCCTCTGTGTGTGTGTGTGTGTGTGTGATCTGTGTGCTGGTGTCATTGTTCAGTCACTAAGTCATGTCTAACTCTTTGGATCCCATGGACTGTAGCATGCCAGGCTCCTCTGTCCATGGGATTCTCCAGGCGAGAATACTGGAGTGGGTAGCCATTCCTTTCTCCAGGGGATCTTCCCAACCCAGGGATCAAACCTGCATCTCCTGTACTGCAGGCAGATTATTTACCACTGAGCCACCAGGAAAGCCCTTGCATATCTGTGTTCAGGGGATTAAAAGAGAGAATACAAGACAACAAGCAGCATTACCAAAGAAGATGTATTAAAAAGAAAGAATAGACTAATCTCCATGGGGATAGGGATTTGCATTCCATAACAGAGTAGGTACTTAATAAATACTTTTTTATTTTGTTGTGGTTTAGCTGTATCACTATTTGATACATCTATGTAACTTTATCCAGTCTTTTGATGATGGTGCCAAAAAGATGATTTTGTTAGGGGTGAAAAAAAACAACTGATTTTATAAGGAACGTACAGAGAGCAGGAGCTAATTTTAGGTACTGTTTCTGATGTAAAGTCACAAAGAGGAAAACAAAGCAGACAATGGATTTTAGCTTTCACCCAAGGGGTTAACAACACCAGGGTTATGTTACTGTAACACAACCTCCCAAAGTGAGACCAATGTATATTTTCAAATTAAATCAATCAGTTGTGCAGCAAAACAGAAAATGGAAGGAATACTCTGGTAGGCTTTAAATCCTTCCAGAGTAGAATGCAGAGGTTACTGTAATAAATTAAAACAAAAAACATTACAACAAACTTCTGATATCTGAAAGATGCTCCACGGCATTCTCCTTAGGTAAGTCACCCAGCACATCAAAGTGGAAAGAGGGCTGAATTTAAAATCAGAAAATCAGGCTGCTCATCCCAGTTTTGCATTTCCTATCCATCTGAAGATGCTCCAGATTCTTAACAGCTTCCCGTCTCTGTCTGATTACTCAATGGAAAAGTAAGCAAACTTGCAAAGCTATCACATGAATTAGAAATAACAAATGGAAAGAACTCAACCACTTTCTAGTGAGTGAGATTTTAAAAGATACTACTTATGAAGAGCGACATTTTAAAGATCACTATCTAATAATGCTAACCATCATTTACTGAGTAGTTAGGCTATGATCTTTTAAACCTGGGAATTCTTAAGTATGTCCTTTTTCAGTTGACGTCACTTGAACACATACACCACTGATACCGAAGAAGCAACATTTGGAAGCAGTTACCTGCTTTTGAAACTAGGTATCATAACTGGAGACCTGTGTACCAGGTAGATATTGTTGTCTTAGTGTTGGCTTGTCACCTGAACTCTGCTGTTCCCTTCCGAGTAATCAGTCCCTTAACCTTGAGCAATATTAGTCCTGCTACCCAGGCCAAAGCTGGCTGGCCCAGAGATCAGTGTCAAAGACAAAGGTGTCACAGAGAGACATTCTATGAATTGAGATAACAAATTAATTGCCTCCTCCCTGTTTCACATAAAGAAATAAGGTCTGAAACACCATAAGAGATGTCCTGAGAAGAACCAAGATACACCACATCATCTAACAAATGAATGGAGAGGTCTATACATTTGACTCCTCCCTCCTCCCCTGTAATTACTTAAAATCCTCCCCACCAACTCATCAGACCTCTATTTCTTGCAACCTGAGCCAGGCCAGATGAATACAACTAGAAAGTATTGCACTGAGTAATCTATTAAACATTTTCTACTTTGAAAAGAGTGTGCAGTTCATTGGAGAAAGAAATTCCATTTGCAAAGAGAGCCAAAGACCATGAAAAAAGCTGAACTGCAATGCAAATGAATAACGAGCCAGCAGTTCAACTTACACAGCACATTATAAAGGGAGAGCTTCATAAAGATAAGACTCTAAATCAACTTGTAAATTTTTATAACAAAATGCCAAACATGCCACTTAAATCAAATCGACATTGAGCACCTAAGTGAAAATCCTAAGACACACAAGTCTCCCTTTGTCAGTAACGGAGGATGCCTGTCCTTCCCGGATAGCTAAATTAATTCTGTCAGATGGTGGCACACCTAACCTCCATTTCTTTACTTCCTCGTTTCCCCAGTACATTCTATGATAGGAATCCTTGAGATATTATTCCCAGGAAAATAAATAATTTTATGGTTAATTAACTTTATCTACACAAAGTTCAACAAGTTCCTTCTCTGCAGAGCTTTGGAGCCTTTACTATGCCAATGAGTGTGGCCTTTCTCAAACTCCTGAAAGCTCAGAACGTGGCTCCCCATGGAATATTCTGGGGGAATGAGGCTGTGAAGATTGAGTTCACGACAGGAAAGGTTGCCTTATGGTGTCTAAAGTACAGCAAGTCAGAGCATTGGCAGAGTCAGAGTCTGGCATACAGAGTGAAGCAAGTCAGGAGAGAAACAAACATCTGATATTAATGCATATATGTGGAATATAGAAAAATGGTACAGATGAACCTATTTCCAAGGCAGGAATGAAACCCAGATGTAGAGAATGGACATGTGGACATGGGGCAGGAACGGGATGGAGGTGTGGGGGAGGGGAAGTGGGATGGATTGAGAGATTGAGATCGACATGTATATACTACCATGGATAAAACAGGTAACTAGTGGGAAGCACGGGGAGCCTAGCTTGGTGCTCTGTGATGACCCAGAGGGGTGGGATTGGATGGGGGGAAGTGAGATAGGTCGAAGAGGGAGGGGATATATGTACACATAGAGCTGATTCACTTCATTGTACAGCAGAAACTAACACAACATTGTAAAGCAATTATACTCCAAAAACAAAAAAACATTGTTCCTTTTGTGAAAAATAAATAAATAAACCCCACGCACATACCAGGAAAAAAAAAAAGGATTATAGACTGAGACTCTATTACTCTATCCCTCAATTGACTGGTCTTTGAAATTCCAATTCAGTGAACTCTCAGCCTGTTGTCAAAGGCCAGAATAAAAGAGGACTTTGTGAACCATGTCCTGGTCATTCTTACAAAATTGCCATTGAAACATAATTCAAATGCTATCAGGTATTCCCTACATGTAAACCAATTATTCTGGTTTTTTTTTTTTTTAATGAAGTCTGTGTGACTTTTTGTGCTTGTACTCGGCTCCAGAGCACGGCCAGCATGAACAGATTCATTGGCACTGGAAAGCAGGAATAAAAGAAAATAAGTAAAACACTGAGACCTCACTTGTCCTTCATGTCTATTGACCTGAGTCACTCGCTGTTGTGGGGTGTACTGAGAGGAGGGAAAGAGGAACCCTCTGCCGAGGGGAATAACCCTATACCTTCATTTGAGCTCACTGTACTTCAAGCCATGCACTCAACTTGTTTCCAGGTAAGGAACATTACCAATTGTAAATTTTAACTAATCTTGCCACCACAAAATGAACAAGAGGCTTGGAAAGGTCCCTTCCAAGAAATGAATTCAACATTAGTAAGCACATTTAAGCAAAAAGAAGCAGAGTGGAGCTGCCAGGAGTGCTTCTAGTATAAATTCACCATGGGCCACAGAGAAAGAGGGCTTCCCTTGTGGCTCAGCTGGCAAAGAATCTGCCTGCATTGTGGGAGACCTGGGTTTGATCCCTGGGTTGGGAAGATCCCCTGGAGAAGGGAAAGGCTACCCACTCCAGTATTCTGGCCTGGAGAATTCCATGGACTGTATAGTCCATGGGGTCGCAAAGAGTCGGACATGACTGAGCAACTTTCACTCACTCACTCACATAGAAAGAAGGACCAGGATAAGGAGGATGGGGAACGGGGGAGACTGGAGGGAGATGTGGGGAGATGCATACACTGTGGGTCTAGAGAATACCACCAACTCAGGAAATGACTTGTGGTCTCCGAGTGAAAGGAAACTTGGACAGAATAAAAAGGATGCTTGCTTCTCAAGGGAAATATGGGAGCAATAATTGGCCTGTTTTAGAGTTAGAACTAACCATATGTCCTTAGGCAAGTTACTGGAACCATATGAAACTCATTTACAAGGTCTGTAAAATGAAGTGATTAAAACAGAAGACCTTGAATGTTTCTTCCAGACCCAATGTTCTCTGACATCGGAAGAGGGAAGGAACAAAGAATGACAGCGATCCCTGAGATCAAACCCAAAGGCATGCCTGTTAATGAGGTTAGGGTAAAACGAAGTAAGGAAGAAAGTAGGTGCAGACAAGTTCAAGGAGTGGCCTGATTCCATGGGCTGTGGCCACCTGCACTTAAGGTCATCTGAGTCCCTGGATGTCGCTGCCCTAAAACCTGTGAATAGATCCCCCTGAGATGTAAGAACTAGAGGGAGGGTGTGTGTGTGTACACGTGTATGGGCAGGGTTACCTCTGAAGAGCTGCAAGAGCAAGAGACAAGGATGACGTCCAGGAGAAAAGCTTTCTAAGAATAAGAGATGCCATTTGAAGTGTGTATGCTGGGGCGGGGGGAAGGGGAGGTACTTTTACATTTATGGGAACATTCTTGGCCTACAAGGGGCAGAGTGGAAAGATACAGAGGTCCAGCAATGCGCCCACAGTCACATGATACAGAAATGCCCTGCAGTTCATATGCCTTAGGGCTTCCCAGGTGGCACAGTGGTACAGGATCTGCCTGCCAAAGCAGGAGTTGCAAGCGACATGGGTTCAATTCCTGAGTCGGGAAGAACCCCTAGAGTAGGAAATGGCACCCAACTCCAGTATTCTTGCCTGGAAAATCCCATGGACAGAGGAGTCTAGTGGGCTACAGTCCATGGGGCTGCAAAGAGTCAGACATGACTGAGCACGTGCACACACACACACCATATCCCTTACAAATGACTCAATAGATGTGCATGCCAGGAAAACACCTGCTATGCTGTCCAATGCTAGAATATAAAACCACCTTTTTGAATGAGTTTTGGTATCCACTGAGTTTTCTTTCTTGGCATACACCTAGTGTATATTTTGAAAGAAAACTGCAACTTTCTGTGTTCAGAACTTTTATGAAGGTCACTCACAGAAAACTGCATCACTGAAGTTAACTCCAAACCTCTATCAACAGTATGCTACAGTGTTTATCAGTCTCCAACTGCAGCCATGGCACTCCCAGTCATTCCACATATATGTGCATCATTCTACTCCCTAGCAAGCCTACCCAGATGCTCATGCCTGACCATTTACATACCCAGAACATGTAACATTTTACTAATAATAATCTCTGCTTATTTCTCTTGTATAATTATATAACTTGTATAGTATTTAAAACTACTTGTATAGGAAAATTGTCTTTTCTGTGATTTTTGTTTTAAGGCAGTAAAAGGGCTTTACAAAATACGCATTTTAAAATAGGGTCACTGCTTCTGAAGACTTTACACCATTGGTTTTAAAAGTTTTGGGTTCACAACACCTTTTCTTCATCACATAATAACTATGAAAGAAACTGGGCTTCCCCGGTAGCTCAGCTGGTAAAGAATCCATCTGCCCAGTTCGATTTCTGGTTCGGGAAGATACCCTGGAGAAGGGACGGGCTACCCACTCCAGTATTCCTGGGCTTCCCTGGTGGCTCAGATGGTAAAGAATCTGCCTGCAATGCAGGAGACCTGGGTTCAACCCCTGGGTTGGAAAGATCCCTTGGAAGAGGACATGGCAACCCACTTCAGTATTCCTGCCTGGAGAGTCCCATGGACAGAAGAGCCTGATGGACTATGGCCCATGGGGTCGCAGAAGAGTTGGACATAACTGAGGGACTAAGCCCAGCACACAGCATGAAAGAATCTGTGGGTGCAAACTGTGCGGCAAGCTGCTAATCTCCAAGCATTCATCCTGTCCTTCCTTCTTTCATGATTACAAACGTTTCCTCTGAGTCTGAGCAGCAGTAGAGAAGATATTTCCCAGACTCTCCTGCAGTTAGGTGTGGCCATGAGACTAAGTTCCCCACAAAGGAAGGTGAGCAAACATAATCTGTGTATCTTGCACATTACTCCTATGAGCTTGCCATCCACAATCCTTGAACTAGAACACAGATGTGATAACTTCAACCTCTGGGAATGAACAGCTCTAAAGGGTAGAACTGTCCAGTCTCCACAGACCAATCTCTACATGTACACTATGATGTGAGAGGAAAAAAAAACTGCTATTATGTTTAAGCTGCCCTATTCTGGAACTCTCTAACACAGCAGCATAGCCTCTACCTTGACTAACACACCCTGGAAATAAAGAAACAAAAGCACACACATGCAACATAACGCACACAATTTCAGGAATCCCACAGACCCCCAAAACATTCCTTGGTGCTCTGAACCAAATATGTTGTAGTAGTTTTAATGTCTTTTAGGAAATGTCTCTTAGGTAGCTAAATTTTAGGTAGCTTAGTTTTAATATCTCTTAGGTAGCTAAATTACACTCATCTCATATGCTAGTAAAGTAATGCTCAAAATTCTCCAAGCCAGGCTTCAGCAATACGTGAACCGTGAACTTCTAGATGTTCAAGCTGGTTTTAGAAAAGGCAGAGGAACCAGAGATCAAATTGCCAATATCTGCTAGATCATCGAAAAAGCAAGAGAGTTCCAGAAAAACATCTATTTCTGCTTTATTGACTATGCCAAAGCCTTTGACTGTGGGATCACAAGAAACTGTGGAAAATTCTGAAAGAGATGGGAATACCAGACCATCTGACCCGTCTCTTGAGAAACCTGTATGCAGGTCAGGAAGCAACAGTTAGAACTGGACATGGAACAACAGTCTGGTTCCAAATAGGAAAAGGAGTACGTCAAGGCTGTATATTGTCACCCTGCTTATTTAACTTATATGCAGAGTACATTATAAGAAATGCTGGGCTGGAAGAAACACAAGCTGGAATCAAGATTGCCGGGAGAAATATCAATAACCTCAGATATGCAGATGACACCACCCTAAGAACTAAAGAGCCTCTTGATGAAAGTGAAAGAGGAGAGTGAAAAAGTTGGCTTAAAGCTCAACGTTCAGAAAACTAAGATCATGGCATCTGGTCCCATCACTTCATGGGAAATCAATGGGGAAACAGTGGAAACAGTGTCAGACTTTATTTTTTTGGGCTCCAAAATCACTGCTGATGGTGACTGCAGCCATGAAATTAAAAGACGCTTACTCCTTGGAAGGAAGGTTATGACCAACCTAGATAGCATATTTAAAAGCAGAGACATTACTTTGCCAACAAAAGTCTGTCTAGTCAAGGCTATAGTTTTTCCAGTAGTCATGTATGGATGTGAGAGTTGGACGGTAAAGAAATCTGGGCGCCGAAGAATTGATGCTTCTGAACTGTGGTGTTGGAGAAGACTCTTGAGAGTCCCTTGGACTGCAAGGAGATCCAATCAATCTATCCTAAAGGAGATCAATCCTAGGTGTTCATTGGAAGGACTGATGTTGAAGCTGAAACTCCAATACTTTGGCCACCTCATGCAAAGAGTTGACTCACTGGAAAAGACCCTAATGCTGGGTAGGGTTGGAGGCAGGAGGAGAAGGGGACGACAGAAGATGAGATGGTTGGATGGCATCACTGATTCGATGGACATGGGTTTGGGTAGACCTTGGGAGTTGGTGATGGACAGGGAGGCCTGGCGTGCTGCAATTCATGGGGTCGCAGGGAGTCGGACACGACTGAGCGACTGAACTGAACTGAGGTAGCTAAAATGTCTCTTAGGAAAACCAGCTTTGAAAACATCGGATGAGCATTTGTTGTGGAGTAGTCACAAGAAAACTTATTTTGTCACCTAGTATTGCAATTGACAGGTGAAACAGGAAAGCATTCTGAAATAGGAAAGCATGGTAAATGATTGGCTTTTTCCCCAATAACTGAAATTCTTTCATATCTCTTCTCTGTATGTTCAGGACTGCAAGCCTGTACTGAATGTCAAGCTCATTTGGGTGTGCTAATGTCAAGTATCAGAAGCAATAATCATTTAGACTCTAAGACTATAATATAGCCCTTCTTTAAGTGAGAGAAATCACTAACATATCATAGCTCGTACTCTCTTTCTGTCATTAATAAAGGGTAAATTACTAAAGAGAATATCTTGCAGCAAGTATGTAAAGTGGAAAGCAAAGAGCCAAAATCATACTTTATGATTAACTCCTATGAACAAACACACTTGAAAAAAAACCCCACAAGAATTTAGCAAAATTATAGCCACTGAACAATCAACAATTGTTCTCTGTTTTCCAAAACAACATTATCTATTTCCCCTTTAATTCTATATCTCTCCTTAGAAAGCAAATATTATTGCCTGAAGAATAATATTTTGTCCATAAACTAAAAAGTGTAGGAATATGCAAAACTAATTAATTTCATATAGTATGAAAATATAGGACAATAAGGATTGCATATTTTATGACTGTACCACTGTTTTTCCAGCAACTACAGGAATGGATAGAATTTTAATCTTTTTCACAGAAGTTTTGTATTGCTTAACAACATACAAGTGATGATACCAAAAACATGAAAACATGGGAAACCAGAGAGGAATTTTTAGGGAAGCAATACTGTAAAAATTCAAGAGATATCTGCAAGAGACACCCACAGACCCCCACCCCCACGCCAAAAGCAGAGTGATCTAATCACACCATATGCTCTCACCCATGGGACATATATGACCTACATGCAAACAGTCAACTGAACCACCAAATTGTATTCATGATGAAATAGCAGGAATGCTTTTAAAATTCCAAGTTGTTTAAAAATCAGTTACAAGTGACACAATTCATTATCGTAATAACTGAAAAATGTTTCCATCTAATTAAATAATAACCATATACTGACAAGTGAACAGTCAGTCATTTGGGAATTCAGATAGCCCACAATATATGGTTCTGACCTCATAAACAGGAATCAAATGCAGTTATATAAATATTGTACACAATTAGGTCAGGGGAGCTGAACTAAATTTTGAAAGAAAATTATGTTTATTTTGAAAAGCAGTTTGAGGCATATGGCATAAAATCAAATCAAATATTAAATGGGAAGAATGTTCACCAAATTTGCATATAAAGGCAAAAAGGGGGGCAAATGTGAATGCCATCAACATCAGAAATTTAAAAAAAAAAATTATATCCCCCAAATGGATAGAGAAATTATGGCAATAAAATAAATTCAAACATCTGCTTACAAAATAAGATGTAATTTAGTTAATGTAGAAATCAAGAAAAACCATGATATCTACATTGATTCTAAAATTACAAAATTGCTCTCTTGGGCTAAAATACAGGAAACAAAATAGAAAATCTGAATGACAAAATAAACCTGGTAAAATGAAAAAGGCGAGAACATCTTTAAACAACATTAGAAAAAGAATACAAAGCTATGTATAAGAATGTTTTACATATAAATTTAACCCATCATAAAATGTTATAAACATTTTATATAATAAAGTCTTGGTAAAATATTCTCCCCAGAAACAATCAATAAAACAAAACTTCCAAAACATTCAATAAAAAAATAAAACTGAAAGTGCCATATGGAAAAAGAAAAAAATAAAGTGCCATATGGTCAAGTAAACTGAAAAATCTATATATTTCATTAAATGATGACTAAAGACAATGAATTTAATGCAGGAATTATCTTATGTTTGAATGAAAAAGACTGTTCATTTTTTTCACCAATAGATCCATATCTAAACAAGTAGGAAATTATAAATTAGATATTCAAATCAAGGACAGAAACTCAAAGAAAACTTATACTGGTTGGAATCAATACCATTTAAGAAAGGTAACTGTAGAGATATGTCTTCAACAAGATAAATAGGGAGAGTCTACTTTTTGTTTCTTTGAATATATATATTCAGAAGTTCATAGGTATCCTTTTCCAAGTCAACTATGATCAAGTGAAAGAGGAAACTCAAACTACAAAAAAAAAAAAAGTTAATTATGAACAACTCTTTCTAGCTAAGACATTCTAACTGTGAAATCGTGTGGACCCAATTTTTTTATTCTGAGACTAATGCTAATTACAGTTTCCTAGCTGATCTTAATGAGTTACCAGTGAAACAAGGTACAAGAAGAAGAGGAAAATAACACATTTTATCCATATCAAAAGCTATGACTCAGCTTTTATGACAGATCTACCAAATTCATGATACTGTAGCTGGGGGGTAGTGGTGGGAGTGGAGTGACTAGAAGGTGGTGGTGAGAAGGAATAGCAAAAGAATTCTCCTTGCATGTATGACAGGACAGGTTGGCTATTGCAAAGCCAAATTATGGAAAGAAAAAATGTGTTTTTTAAAAAATTTTTACAACCTTTCATTTAAAGCTAGCATATATAGAAAATGAACAAAGTACAAGTATATAGCCTGATCCATTTTTACAAACTAAACACTTCTGTGTTATCAGCATCCAGTTTAAGAAAGAGAACAGTTATAGCTAACAGAAGTTCTACCTCCCTGGTACTAATCCCCAAGGATAATAGAACATAACAGATTAGCTGAATTTGACTTGACCTTTATGGCAGTTGACGACATAGTACCATATACTTTTGTACTCAGCACATATGCTCAGTATGCTTGTGAGATTCATCCACATTGTTGTGAGCAGAGGTAGTTCATCCATTCTCACAGTGGTGAATTCAAACACTGGAATACCACCCAGCAATTTATTTACCCATTCTCTTGTTCACAAGTATCTCGGCAGTTTCCAGGTTTTGGATATTTCTAGGTGTTGAAACAGCATGACTATAATAATTTGTGTTCATGTCTCTGGTAAACATATGTATGATCCCACTGGGTATAAACAGAGGAATTTAAAGGCTGGATCAATTTTAATAAGTATTGTCAGACCATTTCTCAAAGTCGTTGAAAACTCCTACCAAAGCAAGAGTTCTATGTACTTCACTTCCTTACCAGTATTTGTTATTATCTATAAATGATTCAGAAAAACATTTTATGTTTATTTGCTTATAATACTAACCATCCTCCTGGATGTGTAGTTGCACTTTATCATGTTTCATTTCTGTTTACCTCATGAATAAGGATGCTGAGACCTTTTCATATGTTTACTGGCTGTTTTTATACCATTTTTTTGAAGTGCCAGTTCAGCTTTTTTTTTTCTTAAATTTATAAAAATTATTAGCATTAACAAGGAAATTTAACAAAATTGTTGGATAAAAATCCATAGAGATCAATGTTATCGCTAAATGCCAGCACCAAATAGAAAATGACACTGCCCTCACGGCAGAAAGCAAAGAGGAACTAAGGAGCCTCTTGATGAAGGTGAAAGAGGAGAGTGAAAAAACTGGCTTAAAGCTCAACATTCAAAAATTGAAGAACATTGCATCCGGTCCCATCACTTCATGGCAAATAGATGGGGAAACAATGGAAATAGTGACAGGCTTTATTTTCTGGGGCTCCAAAATCACTGCAGATGGTAACGTCAGTCATGAAATTAAGACACTTGCTCCTTGGAAGAAAAGCTATGTAAAACCTGGACAGTATATTAAAAACCAGACACATTACTTTGCCAACAAAGGTCCATCTAGTCAAAGCTATGGTGTTTCCAGTAGTCATGTATGGATGTGACAGCTGGACCATAAAGAAGGCTGAGCACCAAAGAATTAATGCTTTGGAACTGTGGTATTGGAGAAGACTCTTGAGAGTCCCTTTGACTGCAAAGAGATCAAACCTATCAATCCTAAAGGAAATCAGTCCTGAATAGTCATTGCAAAGACTGATGCTGAAGCTAAAGCTCCAATGATTTGGCCTCCTTAAGTGAAGAGCTGATTGGTTAGAAAAGACCTTGATGATGGGAAAGATTGAAGGCAGGAGGAGAAGGGGACAACAGAGGGTGAGATGGTTGGATGGCATCACTGACTCAATGAATTTGAGTAAGCTCCAGGAGATGGTGATGGACAGAAAAGCCTGGTGTGCTGCAGCCCATGGGGTCACAAAGAGTCGGACATGATGGAGCAACTGAACAATAATAACAAACGATAACATGAATACTACTTTGGAATAAATAAATCCAAATTAAAAATGTGAGATCCTCTACACCACAGGTTCTCAACCTCTTGTTCAGTTGCTATGTCATGTCTGACTCTTTGCGACCCCGTGGACTACAGCACACCAGGCTTCTCTGCCCTTCAGTATCTCCTGCAGTTTGCTCAAAATAACGTCCACTGAGTCAGTGATGCCATCTAACCATCTCATCCTCTGTCACCCCCTTCTTCTTCTGCCATCAATCTTTCCCAACATCATGGTCTTTTCCAATGACTCGGCTCTTCCCATCAGCTGACCAAAGTATTGGAACTTCAGCTTCAGCATCAGTCGCCCCAGTGAATATTCAGAGTTTATTTCCTTTAGGATTGACTGATTTGATTTCCTTGCCATCCACGGGACTCTCAAGACTCTCCTCCAGCACTACAATTCAAAAGCATCAGTTCTTCAGAGCCCAGCCTTCTTTATGTTCCAACTCTCACCTCTGCACATGACTACTCGAAAAATCAAAGCTTTGACTATACCTCTTAGCCTTTGAGCCTTTGACTCAACCTCTTAGCCTTGAGATATCCTCCCTCTGGGGACATTCTGCAACATCAAGAGAATATTTTTCATTGTTAGGACTAAAGGTGTGGGATCCTACTGACCTCTAGTGGGTAGAGATCTGGTGTGCTGGCAAACGTCTTACAGTGCACAGGACAGCCCTCCCCAAGCCCGTCCCCCACTCTCCACCCCCAACAGAAGACTATCTTATACAACATACCATTAGTGCCAAGGTTGACAAACCCTGCTGTACACTGAAAACTATAAAACATTTGAAAAGTTAAAGTATAAGTAAACAGGGAGTGAGATATACATTGTTTGATGGATTAGAAGACTTTAAAAAAGTACAGATGTCAGAAAGGCATGAAGAAATTCTTTGGGCTGATGAGTACCTTCATTATCTGAACTGCAGTACTGGTTTCAGGGATGAATATGATATCAGCTTGTACATGTTCAAGGTGTGCAGTTTATTTCATGCCAACTATACTTTAATAGAGCTGTTAAAATATTTGTAATTCTCCAAACTAACATTATTAAAAAAAAACCCCGAATTTGGACATTCTACATCTATTAAAAACTGAATCTGTAATTAAAAGTTTTCCACAAGGAGTTTTCCATGTCCAGCTAACTCTGTAATTGAATTTTTCCAAATAGTTAGGAAAACAAAATTTCCTATTTAAACTTTCTCATCAAATAAGGTATTTACTAAATAATTTTAAGAGGCAAGCATCACTTTTACTAGGAAAACCTGACAAAGACATTACCAGAAAGGAATTACTACAAGTCAATTTCTTCGTCGATCATAAATATAAAAATTCTAAGCGAACTACGAATAAATTACATTTATATGTATGTATGTATGTATGTATGTATGTGTTTTGTTTATTCTAGGAATATAATTTTTTTAATGTCTGAAAAGCAATTTGTTACTTATCGCATTAATGAGGAAAAATCATCTTAATAGATGCATAAAATATCATTTATGATTAAAACTCATAAAACTAGGAATGAAACTTCCTTAATATGATAAAAAAAAAAAAAACCTTCTCCTTAAAAAGAATCTGCAATGAACTTCTTGCATAAAGGTGAACCCCTTCATGGATCACAGTCTCGTGGTTGCGAAAGGGCTTGTGTAACTCAATGAAACTATGAGCTGTGCAGGGCCATCCAAGATGGGTGGGTCATAGTGAAGAGTTCTGACAAAACATGGTCCACTGGAGGAGGGAATGGCAAACAGATATGACTTCGCAACTGAACAACCATAAAGGTGAAACCATAAAATCTTTATCCCTGGGAAAATAAAATACAGATGGCAGCTAACACTACTTCTGTGTGAAACTGCACTGAAGGTATTACCCAGTGCCATAATGTAATAAAGAATTTTTTAAAAGTAAATCTGCAATTAGTATAGAAAATATAATTGTACATTCAGAGAATCAAAAAAACTATATATACTTTTTAGAGTTAATAAGTGATTTAGTAGATTCCCCAGGAAAAATCAATACATGAAATTTGCAGTGAATAGTCAGCAGCTATAGAGGAATTAACCTCCTGAAAGATGTCTAAGACCTCTCCTAAGGAAAGTGCCAAATGATTGAGAGAAGTTAGAGAAGACTTAAATCAATGGAAGGGCAAACTATTATTCACTGATTAGAAATTTCAATGTGCAATGTTTTAATTCTTCTCTAAATCAGTCTATATGTTAGTCTATATACACACTCCCTAACAAAAATCCAAGTATTTTTATGAAAATTGATAATACTATTCCAAAATCTGTATGGAAATACAAAGGGCCTCTGAAAGACGAGGGGAAAAAAAGTTGATGGATTGCCTCTATCAGACCTCAAGCTACCAATCATCAAAATAAGATGGTCTTGATGCAAAAATAGACAAAAAGACCAATGTAACAGAACAGCATCTATGAAAGAAGCAAAGATTTCTGGTCAAGAAGCTTTTGACAAAGGCAACATTACAGTTCAATGGGGGAAAGAATGCCTTTTCAGTAAACTATGTTTGGCAAACTGGGTATCATTTAAACAAAAAATCTGTATCTCATATCACACTCTTATTTAACCCCAATTATTTGTAGATGTAGATCTAAAGGTATCATTTTAGGACATTTCTCATCACCACACAAAAAAGTTTAACACAGTAATAAAAATCAACAATAACTTCTCTTCATCAAAGAACATCATTTATAGAATCAAAAGACAAGCCACAATGTGAGAAAAGACATCAGCAAGTACCACCACAAATCAATAAGGAAGAGATGACTAAAGTAGATTAAAGACTCTGAACTGGTAAGTGACCAAATGGGTTATCCAGATATCCAAAAACACAAAATACTGTTCAGCATCATTAGTCATCACTGTAATACAAATTAAAAACACAACACAAAATTATAAACACTGACAATTTCCAGTCTTGCTAAGGATGTGGAATAGACTGAATATTCACATACTCCTGACAGAACTGGGGTAACCACTTTGGGAAGTTATTTAATACTATTTTAAAAAATTGAATATATACAGATTCTATGATACATCAATTAGACCCATAGGAATATACTCCAAAGACTGTTGTACTTAGGCAAACCAAAAATCACAGATACCAAAGTGTTCAGAGCAGTACTACTCAAAACAGCCCAAACTGAAAACAACCTAAATGTTCATCAAAAGATTCAATAAGAAAACAATGATGTAATCACGCAAAGAAATGCTACACAGAACAAGAATAAACTAATCACTGTCACACACAACAAATGTATGAATCTCTCTCACATCATATTTAACTTAAAAAAAAAGAAACAAAGTATACACGGAATGACTACATTTGCATAGTTGATAGTGACACAAATCAGGATAGTGGTTCCTCTGCAGGAGTGTTAAGAAGGCCAGACAGGGTTCTGAAATGGTAGGATATGCTTCATCTTTGTAAGACAAGACTGCACGCGAGTTTTAAGGATGTGCTTCTCAAAAATTCATAAAATATACAAATATCAGATGGACACTCATTTGTCTGCATGTTGTGCTTCAACAAAATGTCTGTTTACATGTGAACACGAAGTAAGTAGGTTTTCCTCCCTCATTTTAAGAGACAGTTGACTCGGAGGACAGCAAGTAAGAGAAACGTGGTAGCTGAGACAGACCTAGCATTGATCAAATCAGAAACAGCCACGGTAAATTTGGGGGCTTTCATAAAATAAAGTAAGTTTAACATTTTCTGCAATTATCTATAGTTTGGCATATGGTTTGAAAAAGCTAGAGAAAAAACTTGATTATGCTGCTAAATATGTTTTCTTTTACATAAAGTAAAAGCTTAGAGTACTTTGCTGACTTTAATATTATTAAATTTAATGTTATTAAATATTAATATTTAATTTATTATTAATATTAACAATAATATTATTAATATTTTATATTATTTAAATATTATTAAATTTAAATAAAACTATCAAACACATTTGGTATAAGGAAAGCATTTTCAGTTAAATTTCAAAAATTGCAGCATATCTCGAGTTTTGAAAGCAGATCTGTATGAAGTTGGTGGAATGGTATTTTACAGTACTTTTTCTTCCCCAATGAAATACTCTGATATTCAAAATACAATAAATGTTAGTTTCATTATTGCTATAAAGTTATTTTGTCTTTTGTAACATTAAGCGCAGGTGTGTGCATTTTAAGATAACCAGAAGGCAAAAATTTTCCTTACTTCTTAAGAATCAAACATATATCAATATATGGAAATATATCAATATAATAAATATCTCTAAGCTATTAAACATATCAAATAAAACCTGTGCATCAATAAGAGCTTAGTCAATTCTGCTTAATAGTTTTTTCTGGGTTCTTTCTTTTCAATAGAATCTCTGAACAGATAAAACAAGCATCAGATGAATAATTTAAATAAGAACACAAAGCACAAAAAGGAGCGGAGCGTTCTGGAAACAATCCCAAGGGGCAATTAAAGAAAACGGGGAAATTGAACCACCTGAAGCATTTCCTCAGCCCTCCATGAATGCTTTCATTCTTTCTTTCACTCACCATTTATTTAACGATATTGTTATGTCCCAAACACCAGATTTAAATAACCAAAACTCTGGCACTGAAACATCAATTAATAAGAACAAATCTGAAAAGGCTTGATGCAAAATTACTATAGGCAAGAAAAAGAAATGAAACACATATTCCATGAGTCATTCTCACCTCTGAACTCCCACATTTCTATGGCACACTTCTGTTTGGGACCTTAGCATTTTCAAAGATTCTTCCATCTTGTAAAGTCCTTGAGTACAGGCATCTACTCATTAACTTTACCCCACTGCTTACCAAACAGGATGCTTAGAATCAGGCTCAATATTTATGAGTATTGTGACCACTGAAAATTGGATATAGAGAATGGACTTGTGGACACAACAGGGGAAGGAGAGGGTGGGACAAATTGAGAGAGTAGTACTGAAATATATACATTACCACATGTAAATAGATAGCTAGTGGGAAGATGCTGTGTAACACAGGGAGCTCAGCCAGGTACTCTGTGATGACCTAGAGGGGTAGGATGGGGTGAATGGGAGAGAGGATCAAGTGGAAGGGGATATATGTATACTTACAGCTGATTCACAGTGCTGTACAGCAGAAACCAACACAACACTATAAAGCAATTATTTTCCAATTAAAAATAAATTTTAAAAAAATTAAAAAAGGAAAATCTGGTATAAATTATCTCATTCTCCAAAGCAAAGAGACACAAACACCTCAAAATTATGGAAAATAATGATAAAGATACAATCAAAAGAAAATTCTCCTTTTTTTGAGGGAAAGGTAGTTTAAACAATTACTATAGTTAATTACTATAAATATTAATAATGGTAACTGATAAGCTGTGTTTTTTTTTAGGTAATCTTATACTTTAGTACAATCCTCTCTTTACATGCTTCTGTAAAATAAAAGAGCTTAGCGAAACTACAACTTTTTTCTTTGAAGTCTTTATGTGAAATATAATCTAAGATGACAGGAAAACTATAAAGCAGTTTTTCTGAGGTGTTTTTACTCACAGAAATATTAATTTAAATTTCATTTAAAAATACTTATTGAGTAGCTACCACATTATAGCACATATCAAAATAGCCATGCATTATTAATATGTCACTTTTAGAAAAAAGATGGCTTACTCAATAAATGGTTCCAATATACTTGGTAATCTAGCAGAGGAAAACAATTTGAACTCATATTTATTACCACCTATAAAAATTACACTTAAATCCAAATGCAGTGGAGTTCCATTTGCAGAATCCTTGTGAAAGGAACTCGGTGAACCTGTCCCCAGTGAAACAATTATAATAGTAAAAATTATTCTAAAAAGAATATAACCATTTAAAATTTCTGGAATTTGTCTTAAGGGAATATAGCAAGTGAAGAAAGAGTTATCCAAAAAATCTACTAAATCTTGGTAACCACAGCAAGAGTCTGTGTCAGTTAAAACCCAAACCACTGCCTCCACCCAGCAGGTTCCTGTGATGGAAGCTCCTCGCTAGGTAGTTGTGGCCAAGAAGAGGGAACCCCCTTCTCCCCTCAGTTCCCAGTACAGGAGTCCAGTAACTCAATGGGAGGGGCAGGCTAACAGCATATCTCACCCCCTTCTAGCCCTGAAGTGCAGGGGCTAGATTCCTGGCAAGTACAACCAAGAGGTCAAGGGTTCCTTCCTCTATCACACTCCAGATAGTAGCTCTACTCCAGGTGAGGAAGGCCAGGAATACTGGACCTTGAACGTTCTTACTTAAGCCCACCTGTAGGGTGGAGGTTCCATTCCACCAGAGACAGTATGAGAAAACCAGAGACTACCACTCCCACCAATCTCTGCTTCTAAAGCAGGAGTGTCACTCCTGTCCCCAGCTCTGGAACAGTGGCTCTGGATATCTTCCAAGGTCAAGAGGGACTTGGTAAGAACAGAGACCCTCTAAAATCTCCCCCAAGCAAAGCTGATTTTACTTAAAACAGAGTGCAGGGATGTTCAAGCTGAAGGGTGTTTGGGTGAAACAAATGGAGATTTTGCTGGTGGGCAATTAAGAGGAGACTGGTAGCTCTCTGAGAGCACCAAGCTAAATTTATCAGCGAACCAGGGAAAGAGACAGGTAAGAGGTGCCCTCTTAAGAGTTTAAACAAACCTCAAAAACTAGCCTCAAAACCATCCCTGCAAAAGGGCTCTAATTTAATTGGATCAGACTGTGGAGAAATTTATGCCCCAGGGCATTGTTAAAAACACAAAGCAATTAGGCAGCAATTAATAGAGCCTAAGGGCTGAGTGTAATACCAAATGAAACTAAAATCCTTTAGCACAGACATTATATCTACCCAATAATCTTATTCCCCTTACTCACCAAGGAAACAGAACACTTAGAAAGAGGCTAACAATGTTTATGAATGGCAAATGTAATTTTATTATGATGACTGAAAACCTAATATAAATTGATTCCCATTCCCCAAAGCAAATATAAACAAACTTCTCAAGATTATAATAAATAAAGATAAAATGAAGTTACAATCAAAAGAACTATCCTCCTTCTTTAATGAGAAAACATATTTTAAACACTTATTAGTTTCACTGCAGATAGTTATAATGGTTTAGCAGAGAGATCAGGGAAAGGGACAAAGAACTCCAGCATGACTGTGTTCATGGACAAGGCTGTGCTCTTTAAGAAGAAACAGCAGAGGCTTCACACTGCAGGAAAAATCAACTTCACTAAAATAATACAGCCAAGACTCTAATCAAATTAGCAAGAAAACAACAACATAATCCCTGGAGAAGGGTTGGGAATGGAATCAGTATACAGATGCTGCAAGATATAACCTATAATGTCTAGAGAGGGAGACAGAGAGTGGGAGGGGGGCTAGTGAGAGAGACATAAAGAAACAGGGAAGTGTGACCCATAGGATTGTTGGAAAACAATCAGGCAAGAAAAGTGCTCGTGAGAAGAACTGATGTTAGATTTAAGACAAAAAGGCTTCAAAGCAGCCATTATAACTACCTTTAAATAATTAAACAAAATTATGCTTAAATAAGTTGAGGAAGGTATGCTAACAATGTTTCATCAAATAGAAAATACCAATAAAGAGATAACTATGAAAAAGAACCAAGTGAAAATTCTGGATTTAAAAGTAAGATAAAATGAAAATTGCACTAGAAGGCTCAACAATTAATTTGAACAGGCAGAAGAAAGAATCAGCAAACTTGAAGACAGAGCAATAGAAATTTCGCATTCTGAAGAACACAGAGAAAAAAGGGTGAAATGAATGAACAGAGCCTCAGAGAAATGTGGGGCACAATTAAGTGTACAAATGAATAGGTAACAGGAGTAACACAAAGAGAAGAGAGAGAGAGAAGGGAGCAGAAAGCAGTCAAAGGAATAATGGCCAACCACCCCAAACTGAATGGAGAACGATCTACAAATTGAAGAAGCTCAACGTACTTTAAGTAGGATCAATGTAAAGAGATGCACACTCAGACACATCATGGTAAAAATGCTGAAAACCAAAGAGAAAATTTTGAAATAAACAAGAGAGACAAGACCAATTATGTACAAAGAGAGAATAACATTCACTAAAAATAATAAAATAGGGGACTTCCCTGGCAGTCCACTGGTTAAGACTCCATGCTTCCACTGTAGGGGACCCAGGTTTGACCTCTGGTTGGGGAGCTAAGACTCCCAAATGCCATATGGCAGTGGTCAAAATAAAATAAAATAATACAATAGTAACGGATACATTTAACAAAAGAAATGCAAAACTTATACTCTGAAAACTGAAAATAAATTTTTTTTTAATTGAAAGAAGTCACAGAAGATCTAAATAAATGAAAAGACATCCTAAGTTATGGATCAAAAGACTTAATACTGTTAAGCTGGCAATAGTCTCAAAAGCGATCTACAGATTTAAGACAATTCCTATCAAAATTACAACTGGCTTCTTTACAGAATTTGACAGGCTGATCCTAAATTCATTTGGAAATTTGGGGTCCCAGAACAGACAAAACAACCTTGAGAAAAAAAATTGCAGGGCTTACACTTTTAAAAATCTAAAGGAAAAAAAAATTTTAATATTAAAACAAAGATTAGACAAACTAGTTAGATACCCCAAACTAGGGGTATATTAGTATAATATTGACATAGGCAATATATTCTTAAGCTAGACATGAAACTCCACATCATACAAGAAAAATCAAATTTTCTATAGAACTAAGGGTAGCTTAAAAAACACTACAGGCATTTGGAGAAAACCAGGAAAAATCCCCCCAAATTCTATCACAATAGATAGAACAACAGCAACAGCACAATATTGCTCTATCACAATAGCATTTAATCATATATTGCGCTAACCCAGCTTCCTCTTGCCAGCTTGTTCACATACACCTACAAGGACCGTTCCTGGACTTACACCTCTTTACTTGCACCCAGCCCACGGTTCCTCTCCTTTCATCATCCCCCTTGCTGTCAACTTTAGATCTTCTGGCTCATCATGTTCAGATGATTTTGCCCTTCTCATCATCTGGATACACCCATATGACAAAAAGCCCAATCTATGGTAGAAAGCCCTTGCTATTCTACAGCTGGTACAGCTGGTATATTTTGGAAATATCTATTCTATAAAGCAGACAGGTTTGATAATGCAGTCTTCAACTCCAGGACACATCTCTCTCTCCAGCTTGTCTATTCTGCTGCTTTCAATGCACTCACCTTCTCACTCTTCAGTGACTATTTCAACTTCAATTCAATCTTCCCACACATGAAAAAATTTCAGACAAAATCCCACCACTCTCCTTAAGTTATGCTGTTCCAATTAACCTTATGACTATTTATACATCAAAACAAATTTATTAAAAGATATATGCCTGTCTCTATTTTCTCCCTTCCTTTAATTCTTACCCTCTTCCAATCTGGCTTTCTTCACTATCAAATAAAGGAACTGGTTCTAAAAAGTACAGTAATGAGAAAAAAGGAATTACAATTATCATTGTTCATCAGTGATACGATTATCTGAAAAATTCAAGAGTACAAAATGAAAAACAATTAAAATACATCAAAAATTGAGTAAGGTGGCTAAAGAAAAAAAATAGCTTTCACATACACAAGACAACAATTCTGTTACAGAAGAAAATACTCCATTTACAATAGCAATTTTTAAAAGAGAACAATGGCCTCAAGGTACTCAATAAGAAATTCTAAGATCTCAGAAATATTTCAACAAGAAATTCTAAGATCTAAGAAATTCTAGGGCTTCCCAGGTGGTGCTGGTGGTAAAGAACCCACCTGCCAATGCAGGGGATGTAAGAATGTGGGTTTGATCCCTGGGTTGGGAAGATCCCTGGAGGAAGGGAATGGCAACCCACTCCAGTATTCTTGTCTGGAGAATCCCATGGACAGAGGAGCCTGGCGGGCTATAGTCCAAAAGGTTGCAAAGAGTTGGACATGACTGAAGTGATTTAGCACAGACACGCACACAAGAAATTCTAAGACTTATATGAATTGAAAAATGAAGCAGTCTCTCCAAATTCTCTTTCATTCTCTTTCAAAGCCACTCCCCAGTGGTTTTTCCTTCCTACTATACCTTCAAAATTGTTCTTGTGAGGATCACCAGTGAAATACGTATGTGAAGTCCAATGGGGACCTATCCATCATCATCTCTTTGATACTTGAGTGTTAAAATAACTCACTCACTCCTTAAATATTTACTCTCAACTTTGATGATACAAATACTTGGTTTTCCTCTATGTCACTTCATTGGCTATTATTTTTCAGTTGTATTTGCAAGCTTAATCTCTTACTCAGCCATTAAGACATGGAAATCTCAAGCCTCAGCCTTAGCCCTCTTCTCATTCTATCCTTTAGTACATGTCATTCATACCCATGGCCTTAACATCTATAGGTTGGTGGTTCCCAATGTTTTTTTTATACCTCCTGCTTAGAACTCTAACCTTCAAACCAACAGAGCCAATTTTTAAATTCAAATTTTCCCTACAGACTTCTCAAAGGCCCCTCAGATGCAACATGTCCAAAACCAAAAAATGCTTTTCTTCCAGTTTTACCTACCCCAGTGAATGGTACCAACCATCCATCCACTGAAGATGGGCTGAGTTATCAGAGGAAACCAAGGCAGTTACAGTTCATATGAAGAGAACCAGAGAACCAAAGAAGAGAACCAGAGTACCTCAGAGACAAAATCTAGAGTTCTCCTTGGACAAAATAATCAGGGGCTCAGCAAGAACTACTCACAAAGTCTGTTCTCACCAAGACATTGGAAAAACACAGACCTCAGTCATGGGGAAGAATCTGCCACAGACTGAACACTTCCGATTTGGCTTAAAATATGTTAGGGTTCCAGTATCAAGCTGTTTACAGATACAGGTATATCTAATTCTGTTGCGTTACTCCACTTATCAGATACTGTGGTTTTGCAAATTGAAGGTTTGTGGCAACCATGCAGTAGCAGGTCTATCAGAGCCTGATAGTATTTTTCTGACAGTATTTGCTCACTTTGTGTCTCTGTATTATATTTGGGGAATTCTCATAATACTTCAAACTTTTTATTATTATTATTACATTTGTTAAGGTGATCTGTGTTTAGTGTTCTTTGATGGCACTATTTTAATTGTGTCAGGGGACCATCAACTATACCCATGTAAGATGTCAAACTTCATATAGCACTTACTATAGCGCTGGTCCAGAACAGATGCCATAACTACATCAAGCTCACTTCTTTGCCTGCTCATAAGCTTCCTCTCTCTTCTTCAAAAATATATTCCCAGTGGCTTCCTATACATTCCCTCCAATTGTTGTTTCTCCTACCAGACTGTAAGCTTGGTGAAGGCAGATACAGGGCAATCTCATGTAACTGGGTATCCCCCATGACTAGCACACTACACATAGCTCACCATTCAAGTTCAATTAATATTTGTAAATATAACTAATTTCTTCTGAATCATCTTTAGCTTGCTAATTGATACTGCTGAAGTCATTTTTATCCTGTTTCTGTATGACACAGAAGGCCTTGTTCTCTGAGTTGTCACACCGGGTCCAGTTTCTGCACAGCCTGGTCTATCCTACATTGCCTTATCGAGCTCTCCCTTCATCCGAAGACAGAGAGGTCCGTAGGTGTCGGATTATCACTGGATATTGAGACAGTCTTTTCAGAAACTCAGCTGCAGCTTGCTCAAGTCTTTCAGATCCAGATAAGGGATCAGGAAAAAGTGCATCCTCACCCCACTAATGCTTCCTCAAGTAAAAGTTTGTACTTGTGGGGAGTACCAATTGATGCTTTAAAAAGAATGTACCAATCACATGTTTAAGGATACATCACTGAGTCTAGGCCTCCCTTTAGCTGGCAAAACAGCCAGTCTTTGGACACAGAAAGTCAGCTAACCCCTTAGGCAAGTGTGGACTGGAAACATGTTCTTCAGTGGGAATGTCCACAGTTGAAAGACTAAATCCTAGCGGAATTTCCAGAGGACAGGAGCCAGGTAGAGATTTGCTCCTCCTCCCAAAGGCTCCACCATTGCTTCTGGCCCTGACAACACAGCCCGGTTACATCTAAGGTAAACCTACAGTCTTTTTCAGTCACATCCCATACCGGTTCTCTGCTGCAGGCAGTCATTTTCATTCTGGTCACCTCTTAACTCCATGTGGGTTTCCCAGGTGGTGCAGTGGCAAAGAATCCAACTGCCAATGCAGGAGGGGCAAGAGAAGCAGGTTAGATCCTTAGGTTGGGAAGTTCCCTTGGAGTAGGAAATGGCACTTTGCTCCAGTATTCTTGCCTGGGAAATCCCATGGACAGAAGAGCCAGGCAAGTCACAGTTTATGGGGTCACAAACAGTCAGACACAACAGCATGTACACACATAACTCCATCTAGTCTCATCTTCATTATCTCCAGCAGAAACTTCTCACAGTTTCCAGAATCTGGATGGCATTCTTCATCCAGGTTCCAGGACTGGTAAAGAAATATAATGATGGATAAAAGCCAGTCCCCTTTTAATGGGAACTTTAGAAGCAGGGAAATAAATTAAATATGCAGACTTATACTGCCAGCTTAATCCAGAAGCTCAAACATAATTAGACTGTTCCCATCCTGCTTATAATTGATTCTTTATTCCTTTATAGTGATCTTTAATAAATTTGACAAATAGAATGAAAATATTTTCTCAGGCAATTGTATTTTTTGATTAGGGCTTAATAACTGCTTATGAGTTCTAAAGGTGAAATCTGTTCTCTTCTTCTCTTGAGCCTAATTTAAGAGTAAGTCACTGTATGACACCTGTTCCTACTCGTCCACAGTGACCTTGGCATTACAATACCCCTTATTGAAAGGAGAGGCACTAATATGTAACCTGCCATGTGCATGACTCTCTTTTTCAAATCTAGCCTTTTGTATGATAAGACAAGTTGTTCAAGTTCCTTATTCTCCATTCCTGTATAAGCTGGTAGTTAGGAATTGAGCATACATGCATTATTAAATAATTTATATAAAAAAGGTAATTATGAAAATATCAGATGACAATATTAAATATTTATCAATGTGATATGCCATTGGCCGTTGATCATACAGGGCCAAGGATACCCCCTCATTCCTTGAGGGCAGCCACTTAGTATCCAATATAAAGGAGAAAAGAAGCGGTTTAATGCACAGAGTGGGACGTTGTCCAGGTTAAGTGAGTCTGCGCTCTTCAATTAATCACCTCACACACAGGACGGAAGGAGGCTCCATTTGTTGGATTGCCTATTATGTGCAATTACTTGCACATCTGTAACTCAATCCACTTTAAACATTATTTGATACACACTGAAGCAGATCCTGATAAACAGAAGTCGATGTTAACTATCCAGTTAGCTAAGAAATGAATAACATCCAGATGAAATCACTTCCCTCCATGAGCATAAAGCTCAAATGGCCAGAATGGAAATATGCAGGTGTGGTCTGCATGGATCTCTCTGACCGTGTATGATTTACAATCACCAGTAAGTGAGTCAGGATAGAAGGAATATTGGATTTCCTAAGTACTTTAAGATATGCTTTCAGGAGCAGGGAAAAAGCCAAAGTGTCAGTTCCATTAAAATAATTACATCTCAAGTATGCACTTACTTTTACCTCAAGGCTTAAGATATGAGTATTTTTTTAATATCTTTAATACATTAAAATTTTTATAATCTGTTAGGTAAATTGACATTTCATTATATATGCTATTTGTAGAATAAAATAATGGTATAATTTTAAAATCAATATATACAGTACATAGAGCAATCTCTAAGAGGAGCCTGAGTTATTGCAAATGTATGAGCTATTCCTATGAAGGAAAAAGATGGAAAGCACTTTCCCATTTGCATTTATAAAGGCTGTGTGACTTCTTTGAATATATACACTGATGCCAACAGAGCCATCAGAAATCAATAAATCACATTCTCGCATGCTGTAAAATGTCTGACACACGCATTCATTTTCCTGGTCCGAAATTCTCTGCAAAAGGGACTGTGTAAATGTTCCATTTTGGTTTAATGACATTCTCCACAGTTAAAATTATGTGCATTATTGCCAGTGAGTTCAAAAACCTGAAGAGCACAAAGCTAGATCGGATTTTAAAGAGCCTACACAGTACATATCCTTCAGTGGCCCATCATTTAACAGACCATAGGCACACAGAACCGAATGGGGAGATAAGTAAGAATGGATTGAAATACTGCAATTACCATTTGGACAAAAAAAAAAATAATAGGCGTAATTTATTTAGAAGCAGCTGGGGGATGGTCCTGTAAGTATTTGGAGAGACAGTCTGATAGCCTGACGCCACCAAATGGAGGCAAAGATGAACATCACTTAAAAATGATACAGATGACAGAAATGACAACCATCTATTCATCAGTGACGTTCAATCTGAAAGTGTAATAAAAACCTAAATACAACTCCACTTTAGTTGACATTTATTCTACCAGCTGCCATATATTTTAAAAAGGTCACAGAAGTGTCCCACATAGATGTCATTTATAAAGTACAAATTCTTAAAGAAAGAAAGGATCTGTTATGTACAATCAAGAAGGTTCTAAAAATTTTCCAAGCACATCTTGCAGAGAGCTAAGCAAAAAAGCCATGTCTGAAATAAACCCAAGCACTGAATTTAATAAGCCAGCAATCCTGCAAGGGGACGGAACAAGAACTAGCTAGCTACAGTTCTACCTGTTCACCAGCACTAACCAGTGCTGCCCTGACCCGCCTCTTCTTTCCTTTTCTTTTTTTTTTTGTAATTTTATTTACTTATTTTTGGCTGCGCTGGATCTTCATTGCTGTGCAGGCCTTTTCTCTAGTTGCAGCAAGCAAGGGTTACTCTCCAGTTGTGGTGTGCAGGCTTCTCATTTCAGTGACTTCTCTTGTGGAGCACAGGTTCCAGGGTGCGGGGGCTTCAGTAGTTGCAGGCTCTAGAGCACAAGCTCCACAGTTGTGGCACACAGGCTTAGCTGCTCCACGGGATGTGGGATCCTCCTGGACAAGGGACCTAAACCGCGGCTCCTGTGTTAGCAAATGGATTCCCCACCACTGAGCCACCAGGGAAGCCCCGTTTCTTTGTGTTTGATCTCTGAACCAAAATGCTGTGGCCAAGGAGATGACATTTGACTCATGTGTTTTCCCAAACCGCATTATATTAAAAGTGTGTTATTCTGAGACTATTCTTTCAACAACGTATCTTTCTTAACCTTTAACCCACATTATCCTTTCCCTGAGACCTCCACTTACACCAGCCCCTCTGACCTAACTTTTCTCCCTATGGAGCTTGGACCCAAGAATCAGTTGCTCCAACAAGCATCTCACAAGTCCCCTAAAATCTTGCAGCTCCTTTCTAAATCTTCAACAGCTCTGGCAAAACTCAACTCCTGGCTCCAAGCTAAATGTACCAATATCTAGCAGTGTTGAGTGGAAAACACAGAAGTAGACCAAGGATGTCTGCCACCATCTACACTCAAATGGGGCCTCCATGTTGGTCAGCAAGCACTTTTCTCCAGGATGAATTCATAGGACGATCCATCCAGCTGCTTTCCAAAGCTCTTTAACTCTCAAGAAATCCCTAATTCTCTAGTTTCTGAGCAGACAAATCACCACCCATCTGAAAACCCCTCTCTACACCATACTCTTTGAAAGAAAGTGTTGGTCGCACAGTCATGTTCAACTCTCTGGTGACCCTATGGACTGTAGGCCACCAGGCTCCTCCACGGAATTCTCCAGGCAAAAGTACTGGAGTGGGTAGACATTCATTCCCTCCTCCCGGAATCTTCTTGATCCAGGGATAGAACTCAGGTCCCCTGCATTGGAGGCAGATTCTTTACCATCTGCGCTACCAGGGAAGCACTGTACCTTTTACTTTTAATTATTTCTTCACTCATCCTTTATGATCATCTTCTCTCTGAGCTAAGAAATTAGAACTCTTTTTTGTTCTTCTTAAACCAGCTTCTTCACCAAGAAGTCTATCCCTTTCCATCTATTCTAAGACTTGGGGCCATAAATCAAATCCTCGCTCTTCTATCTTCAATTTCTTCTGTGAACTGCCTCAATTTTAGGACAAAATCATGTTTAAGTCCACCCTAGCTTTAAAAATACAGCAATGCGTTGCTATTCTCAAGTGCACAATAAATACTACCTAAAAGGAGCGTTCTATTTCTCCTTCTCCCTCAAATCCAATTACCAAGTCATGATGATTTTATTTCTAAAATGTCTGTATTGGGCAGAAGGTGCCCCCCTCTCCTGAATTCATAGGTTGAAACTCTAATTGAAGCCCTAACCATATACTTGGAGACAGGGCCTTCAGAAAGGTAAATGTGTGTGTGCTAAGTTGCTTCAGTTATGCCTGATTCTTTACAACCCTATGGACTATAGATCTCCTGGCTCCTCTGTCCATGGGATTCCCAGGCAAGAATACTGGAGTGGGTTGCCATACCCTCCTCCAGGGGATCTTCCCAACCCAGGGAGCGAACCCATGTCTCTTATGTCTCCTACAGTGGCAGGCAGGTTCTTTACCACTAGTTCCACCTAGGAAGCCCCCTTCAAAGAGGTAATTAGGGTTAAATCAGGTCATACTGGTGGGGCCCTAAAGTAGTATGAGGGGTGTCTTTCTAAGAAGAGAAAGTGACATCAGAGATTGGGGCATGCAAAGAAAAGGACAAGTCAAGACACATATAAAAGGAAGCTATCTACAAGCCAAAAGAGCAGAGAGGCCCAGGGAGACTCCAAGAATGCCAGCACCTTGATCTTGGACTTGCAGTGTCCAGAACCGGGAGAAAACAAATTGCTATTTTTAAGTCACCCAGTCTGTGGTATTTTGTTACAGCAGCCCTAGTAAACTAATACAATGTCTTCTGAATGAGTCCCTTCCATTCCATTCTACAATATAGTGGCTTTGGCTAAAATTCTTATTTATCAGACATGTTAAACTAGCCTTACAAGTGGCTTCCCAGGCTACAGTCGTTCATTTGTTCGGAAAACATTTACTGAGCACTCACTCCAGGCCAGGCACAGCGAGGAGGAGAAACAGAACCACTTGGCCCCGCGGCTGTTAATTTCCGTGGGGAAAGACAAAAGAACAAATACATAAACAAGTTAATCACAGACTTTAATAAGTGCAGCAAAGGAAACATAGAAAACTTAGAAAACAACCAGAGACAGTACTTTAGATGGGAGGAGAGAGAAGAAAAGCCCTTGTGAGGAGCTGATGTTGAGACTTGGTGGAGAACGAGGTGGCCTTGCCAAACAATGCTGGGAAAGCATTTCTGGCAGAGCTGAGGGAGAACAAAGGCTGAGGTATGAGGGACAGGAAGGAAGACAGTGTGGCTACATGGTACCCAGATGGAGAGTGGGGGATCTCTCCTCTACCATGCTTTGCTTCTCCAACAGAGTTCTTTCTCTCTAACACAAATCTAACAACGTCATGCTCCAAATGTAAAATCTTGGTATGTTCTACATTGCTTACTGACCTATGAGGCCTTTTTCAAAAGCTCACTCCAGCCTACCTTTCTAGCCTCAACTTTCTCACCCCAGCCATCTCAAATTACGTGTGGACAGACACCATACACTTTTCCACCGGTCCTGGCCGCAAGGGAGCACGATGTAGGAAAAGAGCATCACCTTGGGGGTGGACAAATCTGTGTTCAAATTCTGGTTCCCATGTTTTTACTTGGAAAAGGCTGGGTAAGACCTTTTCTTTCCTTATCCTCAGTTTCCAGGTATATAAGACGGGAACACAGAGTCTTCAGAGAGCTGCCGTAAGGACTAGTGATTATCTCTGTGGGAGGCCTAGCACTGTAGGGAATCAGTATTATTACTGGTACACACTGTTTCCTCTACTAGGAATGCCTGCCTTACTTCTTAACCTGGGAAACTTCCTCCATCATTTTGGACCTCGTTCAACAATACCTTCTCTTGAAATCTCTAACTCCCACAGACAGGATATAACCACCTCCTCTATGTTCCCTTGGGACTTCACTGGTCGCTCAGCTGGTAAAGAACCTGCTTGCAATGCAGGAGACCCCGGTTCGATTTCTGTGTTGGGAAGATCCCGTGGAGAAGGGATAAGCTACCCACTCCCAGTATTCTTGGGCTTCCCTGGTGGGTTACAGGCAAAGAATCCACCTGCAATGCAGGAGACCTGGGTTCAATCCCTGATTTGGGAAGAGCCCATTGAGGACGGCTTATCAACCCACTCTAATATTCTTGCCTGGAGAATCCCCATGGGCAGAAGAGCCTGGTGGGCTACAGTCCATGGGGTCGCAAAGAGTTGGATATGACTGAGCGACTAAGCGCAGCACATGTCCCCTTAGCACAATGTATATGCTACCACCACAGCATAGTTCTGACCTACAGGCTTTTCTCTCTCTCTTCTCTAACCATTACTTCCCTCAGGATATGAACTTAAGTATTAACATCTGTATCATCAATGCTTTCCCAGGCAGCACTAGTGGTAAAGAACTACCTGCCAATGCAGGAGACACAGAGATGTGGGTTTGATGCCGGGATCAGAAAGAGTCCCTGGAGGAGAGGATGGCAACCCACTCCAGTATTCTTGCCTGGAGAATCCCAGGGACAGAGGAGCCTGGTGGGCTACAGTCCACAGGGTCACAAAGAGTTGGAGACAACTGAAGCGACTTAGCATGCACGCACAAGTTACATAAACGTTGGTTGAATGAATGAACCATACATCCTTCCCCAAACCACTAGAATTGGCTTTCCATCCCTATCGTTCAACTTCCTCAAAAGGTCTGTCAGTCAGGAACCCAGCAAGTACAGGTGGCTCATTCAAGTTTGCATTCTTCAAAGAAAGTAGATTGAAGGAACTATTTATAAAGATGTGGGCAGGGTGCAGCCACACCGCAGAGGACAGTGAAGTAAGCCAGAGCGAAGGATGGGGGCGAGTATTTGACCTGAAAGGTGAGGGGAGAAGGGAGTGATTGAAACTTGGACAGAGAGGGATGTGTGGCGAGGACTTTCTGATAGAAGCTGGTCAATGGGTGTGGCCTCTGTTGTCCATGAAGCGCAGGCAAGGGGCTCAGTCTCACTCTGCTTCCTCCTCTGCTGGGGCTTCCCAACAGTTGAAACCAATTAAGAGTCCAGGGGCGTTCTCATCCTCCTCCTGAGTGATTCAGGCCAGAACCTTATATTAACACGGGCCTCTGAGCTAGAGAAGTTGTGGAGGGACTCATGATGGTGCAGAGTGGGATTACGAAGCCCAGTGGGGTAAGGTGAGTGACTGTATGAAGGGGAGACCTGGAGAGGGGAGACAGAGCAGGTGGGGGGGCGCCTGCACAGGAGGGGCCTGATGAGCAGTGTGAGGGAGAGGTCAAGCAGGAAGGGAAAGGGGCAGGGGAGGGGGGGAGTGGGCAGTCATGGAAAGTCAGAGCCTCAGGGTGGTAAGGACACCATCCCCATGAGGAGGTAAGGTGGCCAAGATGGAAGACTGACTCCAAGGGGGTTCATGGACTATTTAGATATATTAAGAGTAACAGAAAGTGATTTATCACTGTCAGTGTTGGACAGCTATGGAAAGGGAGAAAGCTAGAATGAACCAGGAGGCATTAGGTTAGTTTTGAAGCTTTAGTGTGAATTCATAGTTTACAAGCTATAGAGGTGCATCTAGAAATAAATGTAGATGGAAACTGTTTTATAGTTATGGACTGTGAATAGGCTCATACTCTTTCTCCTGTAAGATGTTTCTTGTCTCCAAGACAGAAGAAGGTGGTCACACACACAAACATGCACACACATGTATGGATGCATGCATTCCTGCATATACAGACATGTATAATATTTCATAAGTCTGTCCTAGATCTGGGAGCAGCTACATCGCAACAGCAAAGAACATATGTATAGTGAGATCTTGATTTCTAAATACCACCTTCCAGTAAAGGGAACTAAGGTTCCTTGGAGAAAGGGTGCCATTCTGGGGCTGGAGCAGGCAAAGTGTAAGATGAGACTGGAACAATTCCATGCATTTCAAAGTAATGAGATACTCAGAGTGATGGAGACACTTCAGAAGACAGAGGAACCAGCTTGAACAGGCTCCTAGTGACCAAGTGTGGACAACTGAGCATAATAACCTATTAAAAAACTAAGGAACAATGAAGAAACCATAGAGATAGGAGTAAGTGGAAAAACTGACAGGCTGAAGAGGAACAGGATATCTGCACAGTTTAAAAGAAAGTCCTTACAAAATACTATTTAATTACAAAGAAAGAATAAGTAATGTTACCCTGGAGAAGCCTGGGGGGATACATTTTAATACAATGTTTAAGTGATCAACATCAGTATCAGGAGAAATCAAATTTGTGTCACCTCATAGGTGCAAGAAGAACACATCATCATTTGTCATATTCCTCCTTGTGGTAAAATCTGAATCTGATCACTAGGAAACATCTCACAAACTAACATTGGCTTATAATCTTCAAAAGTGTCAAAATCACGAAATCAAGGGAAGACTGAAGAACTACTCCAGAATGAAGGAGACTAAAAAGATATGACAACTAAATACAATGACAGATTTGATACTAAAAGGATTTGTTGCTAAAAGTGACATTACTGGGACAAGTGGCTAAATGTGAATAGAGTCTAAGAATTACACAGTAAGAATCATAAACACCAGTTTTCTGATTTTGATTGGCTACATTGTGCTTATGTAAGAGGATGCCCTTGTTTGCAGGAAAAAAATAAAAACAGGCTTAACGTCATAATATATTGGGGACAGGGTGTATGATGTATGATGAGGCTTGAAACTTCTCTACTATATTTTTAAGTCTTCTAATAGTTTGTTATTATTTCAAAGCTATAGTTTTTCCAGTAATCATGTATGGATGTGAGAGCTGAGGACCATAAAGAAGGCTGAGTAGAAAAGAATTGATGCTTTTGAATTGTGGTGCTGGAGAAGACTCTTGAGAGTCCCTTGAACTGCAAGGAGGTCAAACCAGTCAATTCTAAAGGAAATCAATCCTGAATATTCATTGGAAGGACTGATGCTGAAGCTGAAGCTCCAATACTCTGGCCACTCATGGAAAAAGCCCCTGATGCTGGGGAAGACTGAAGGCTGCACAAGAAGTGGGTGGCAGAGGATGAGATGGTTGGATGGCATCACTGACTCAATGGACATGAGTTTGAGCAAGTTCCAGGAGATGGTGAAGGACAGGGAAGCCTGGCGTGCTGCAGCCCACAAGGTGACAGAGAATTGGACACGACTTAGCAACTAAACAACAGGAAAATTAAAAACAAAGGAAGACAGAGGCATCGTTCTTGCTGATGCAGGAGTCCATATATACATTAGTCTCTATAGACAGCCTCCTGGAACAAAGCAGAGCAAAGGAGGCAGAGGGTGTATCTAAGGGAACGAAGATGTCCCACTTACTCCCTGTGACCTCCTGAAGTCCACTTGACACTATTGCCTGCACATAATTTCCTCACTGATGGTCTCTCACAGATTTGCTATTTTCTACCTATTTCCTGGCTCTTCCCATACCCTTTGCAATATGCACTTCCTCACAAATATATGTCTTTTTCTGGAATGATTATGATATCTCACAGCATCATCAAATCCCATAGATGACACTATAATCTATGTAGATTGTAATCACTAATTCCATTTTCTCCAGTTACAAAACTTGACCACATAATCATTTCTGGGCATTTCCTATAATAGAAGCATCTCAACCAAACACGTTAAAAACAAAACTCCATACCTACCCCATTACAGTGAACAATGATAGCTGATGTACCCCCCACAAACCTCCACTGCACAGCCTCTAACAGAACATCCTAAAAACCAAATTTCTAAAGTATTCCTGAATTCCCCATAGTGCACCAGTTTACGTTTGGAGATGATGACCACTCTAAAGTTCAAGAATAGGCCTGGTTGCTTTAAACCAATTTGCATATTCCCTTTCCCCCCAGTTGGAGCCACTGTTTAAGTGGACAGGTGATCCATATAGTACCATTCATGTGACTCTTAGGTCTTGTTTTTGAAATACCAGGACAGAAGTATCAATATGTAGTAGGAAGGAAACAGGCAGGGCACAACTTATGAAGGAATGGCATAGTCCAAGGACACAACATAAACCGATTAAAATCAAATGGGTCCAAGATGGCAGACAAGTAGACTTTGACTAGACTTTGATCCTCAATCAGCAGGCTAAATGATACATCCAGAGATTTCATGACAGTTCCAAAACACTGTCAAAAGACCAAGGAGTGGGCCCAATTCCTGAAAATCTCCACCCCGTCCCCAAAATAGTTGGAATAATCCTCCCACTCATTGGCATACGAAATTACCCAGCCCATAAAAACTAACCACAGTACATTACAAGGCCACCAGATTCTGCCCTCTGAGATGGTTCATACTCTCTCCACACTCACCCTCTGCAATGGCCCTTCCTCTCTCTGTGGAGTGTGCTTCTCCCTGAATCTGAAAAAAATCCACGTCTTACCTATCACTTTGTCTCTCACTAAATTCTTTCTGTGATGAGACATCAAGAACCTGAGCTCCATTAGGTCCTGAAACCAGTACCATGGGTTTGTGCTGGGTTCAAGTCCTGGCCACATGGGTTTGTGTCCCACACTGGGTTTTGGCTGGGTAGGAGTACCAGCATATGGGTTCAAGTCCCAATCTGAGGTAAATGGCTTCAAATATATTCCCTAAGAATGTGAACCAATAGAAAAATACTCAGTTTTTAAAAATTCAGGTAGCCATCTTACCACAAAGAGATTCAGGTTTAGAACAGGGCCAACTACAAGCGAACAGATTTTTTAAATGAATTCTTTGAACACAGTTAAACTGGTCGGTGATAATAACTGAATCCTCGGACTAACAACTAGAAGCCTACTCCAACCTCCATCTTACAATTACCTGAGCCAATAAATCCCCTTTATATTTAAGTAAGTTTGAGTTTTCTGTTTAATTGCAGCATAATGTGTGTGAGGTAAAATTAAAATAAACTAGATGTGACAAGGATATAAAACAACTAGGAATACGTAAAATACATAATCTAAGATAAACAGTCCTCTAGAAAAAGAAAGTATAAACATGGAAAAAAGAAAATACCAGAAAGGCTGGCTTAATGATCAATGGGGAATCCAGCTTCCCTTATTTTAAAAGTGTCATAATGAATTACACTTTGGCTTCACATGGCCCAGAATAGGAGAGCCTATAGGACTGCTTCAGGGGAGAACTCAGGCAGTAACCTGGTTAGTCAAAGGAAGAAGACAAGAAAGCTGAGAATTTCAAATTTTGTAAAAATATGTGAAATCAGGCTTTCATACAAGTGAAATTTCACATAATTGCACTACCTTCCACTGACTCAAGTAAATTTGTGTAATCATATTTACATTCCCATGCCTTTCCTACTCCTTCTGGCCTAGAAAATGGTGATGTTCACCTCCTTTTGGATTTTTATAAACTGAACAGAAATAGAGCAGTTTTGGAAGCTTGTTGCATCCAGTCGCCTGTTCCTTGTTACTGGGAGAGAGGGCTGAGCTCATCGCCAGCAGGGCAGAGACACAGTTCTTAATTTCTCAATGTCAAATGTGGATGGGGTCACAGAGTCTTCCTGTCCTCCCAAATCACCCTAGATAGTATCTCCAGTTGCCTCCAGACCTTCTACAAACCCACCTCACAGGCAGTGTCATTTAATCCCCCTCTTCAGGGTTGAAAATATGCAGGGAATTCAGTCCTTTCTTTTCTTCTCCAAGGCCCAATGTCTTACGTCTGACTCTTAATCTCTCTTTTTTAATTATTTTTTTATTGAAGGATAATTGCTTTATAGAATTTTGTTTTTTGTAAAACCTCAACATGAATCAGCCATGGATATACATATATCCCCTCTCTTCAAAACCTCCCTCCCATCTCCCTCCCCACCCCACCCCTCTAGGTTGATACAGAGCCCCTGTTTGAGCCACAAAGCAAATTCCCTTTTGCTATCTATTTTATATATGGTAATGTAAGTTTCCATGTTACTCTTTCCATACATCTCACCCTCTCCTCCCCTCTCCCCATGTCCGTTAAGTCTATTCTCAATGTCTGTTTCTCCATTGCTGCCCTGTAAGTAAATTCTTCAATACTGTTTTTCTAGATTCCATATATATGCATTAGAATACAATATTTAATCTTTCTCTTTCTGACTTACTTCACTTTATATAAAAAGTTCTAGGTTCATCCACCTCATCAGAACTGACTCAAATGTGTTCCTTTTTATGGCTGAGTAATATTCCACTGTGTATATGTACCACAACTTCTTTATCCATTCATCTGTTGATGGACGTTTAGGTTGTTTCCATGTTCTAGGTATTATAAATAGTGCTGCAGTGAACAATGGGATACATGTGTCTTTTTCAATTTTGGTTTCCTCAGGGTATATGCCTAGGAGTGGGATCGTTGGGTCCTATGGTGGTTTTATTCCTAGTTTTTTAAAGACTCTCCATACCGTCATCCATAGTGGCTGTATCAATGTACATTTCTACCAACAGTGCAAAAATGTTCCCTTTTCTCCACACCCTCTCCAGCATTTATTGTCTGTAGACTTTTTGATGATGGCCATTCTGACCCATGTAAGGTGATATCTCATTGTAGTTTTGATTTGAATTTCTCTAATAATGAGTGATATGTTGAGCATCTTTTCATGTGTTTGCTAGCCATCTGTATGTCTTCTTTGGAGAAATGTTTGTTTAGGTCTTTTTCCCATTTTTTGATTGGGTAGTTTGTTTTTCTGGTACTGAGTTGTATGAGCTGCTTGTATATTTTGGAAATTAATCCTTTGTCAGTTGTTTCATTTGTTATTATTTTCTCCCATTCTGAGGGCTGTCTTTTCACCTTGTTTACAGTTTCCTTTGCTGTGCAAAAGCTTTTAAGTTTAATCAGGTCCCATGTGTTTACTTTTGTTTTTATTTCTGTTACTCTAGGAGGTGGGTCATAGAGGATCTTGCTTTGATTTATGTCATCCATAAGGAGAAAAAAGAACTGTACATAGAAAATTACAAGACACTAATGAAAGAAATCAAAGATGACATAAACAGAGAAATATTCCATGTTCCTGGATGGGAAGAATCAATATTGTGAAAACGAATATACTACCAAATGCAATCTACAGATTCAATGCGATCCCTATCAAATTACCAATGATATTTTTCACAGAACTAGAACAAAAAATTTCACAATTCATATGGAAACACAAAAGACCCTGAACAGCCAAACCAGTCTTGAAAAAGAAGAATGGAGCTGGAGGAATCAACCTGCCTGACTTCGGATTATACTATAAATCTACAGTCATTTATCTCTTACCCAGTATCCCTGGGTCTTATCTTTCTGCCTGTCCAGCACATTATTTACATGGCTACTGGCTCCTAAGAGAAAATAAGGACTGACTTTATTTAACCTTTGGATCTTCTTCTCCTGCCCTAGGTCCAGGCACTAAAATATTTATTTAAATTATTTTATGTCTGCTGCTTCTCATTTGAGAAATCTCTTGAGTACCTCCTGGTTTCAGAAAAAGTTAAAGAGTTGACTCTGCAACCAGGTCTTCAAGGTTGTAGACCGCACTGTCCTTTAGCACAGCATCCGACCATACACACAGCAAGTCTTTGTAAATGACAAGTTCTCCCTCTGTACAATGCACTTTCTCTTGATGCTATTTACAAAACACCTTCAAGGTGCAAGTTAAGCATCTGTTTCATCATAAAATCTTCTTCAGTACTACTTTCAGATTAAAGTTCTTCACCCTCTCTGCCTTCTGAGGACTTTCTTTATACTTCTATTTATGTGACTCTGCCTGATCTTATACTAAATTTTCCATAGATCTATCCAGTTATCAGACTTCTTTCCTAGTAAACAGGAAGCTATATTTCAGGATAAGCTTGTCTTTCTCCTCCACCTGCTATTCCTCTGCAAGATTCATTCTTGAAGCCTCTGTATTTAGCAAAGTAATAATAGATGCTCAGCAAATATTTCCTGAATACATAATTTCCCATTGAACTACCTGTTCTTTGAGGACAGATATTGGGCCTTAATCATTTATATGCCTCACAGTGACTGGAAAACACTGAGTAACAGAAACTGCTACAGGTTGGTTTAAATATTAGACTTATTCAGAGAGGCCTTCTGGGTTACTGAAATATTGGGCTAATCCTAAGACAACCTGTCATTTCTTCATCGCAAAAAGATGTGAGTATTTTATCTATGCTGAATCTCATTCCAGCAACAGGAGGTAGAACTGTAAGCAAGATAAACCACACGTATCTTGAAGTGGATGGAATAGTTGTATAGCTAATAAGTTCACTGTCCCCCAAATAGTTTTTCTAAATACCCGAATGCAATGCTCAGTCATACCAACTTGAAACCCAAGAATTATCAGTGACTTCTCCCGACATCCTGCTTCAAGTGTTATTTGGCAAAATGTAAAACTGCTGCCACTGGATGATGGTGATGATGGTGGCAGTGGTGACTGGTGATGGTGACTGCATTATTCTATTCCTTTTCCCTTGTAGCTCAGTTGGTAAAGAATCTACCTGCAATGCAGGAGACCTGGGTTTGATCTCTGGGTCGGGAAGATCCCGTGGAGAAGCTAATGGCAACCTACTCCAGTACTCCTGCCTGGAGAATCCCAAGGACAGAGGAGCCGAGCAGCCTACAGTCCATGGGGTCGCAAGAGTCAGACACAACTTAGCAGCTAAACCACATTCCTTTTCAAGTTCAATGCTATTCCTCAAATTCAAGCCCTCATTTTGCCTTCTGGAACAACTGAAACGACTTTCTAACAACCCTTTCCACTTTCATGCTTCCCATCTCTAACATTCGCTTTTCAGTATTGCCAGAGTAATTTTCTTAAGAAGTAGTGATCTTATTACACAGCTCTGCTCAAAAGCCCTCAATGGCTTTGCACTCCAAACACAGTGAGAACACTGTTCAGATTTTTTTAGCCTTATACCCAAGGCATCTTCTAAAATTGACTTCTAATTTGTCATTCCAGACGCATTGGTACTGTTGTTCCTATAATCCAGACTCTGCTCACAATTCGCTTTTGATTTTGTATATTTGAATATTTCACATAAAACACATCTCCATCTATTTTATTCAAATTCTGCCTATACTTCTAGGCCCAATTCAAGGATCTTAAATTTGTCTGTGATTTTTTTCCCTTCTAATTTACTTTGTGCTTTTCTCTCTAAGTTCACCTGTTTCTAACTCATATTTTCATTATTTAGGAATATAGTTTCTGTATCCAACTAGAGTGTATTTAATCTCTGATTCAATAAATATGTAATAGGCACTTACTGTATTTCTGTTATTCCAAAGCACCAAATATGTATTATATTCAGAAGTAAATATTGAATAAATTTTCAAATAAAAATGCACAAAAATGAAAATAGTATTTTTCTAAAATGAACAATAATATCCACCAAAGAGATACAAAAGAATGGTAGAAAACAGCAGCTCATCAAATTTTAAGTATGTATGAAAGGTTGGTAAGTTAGGAGAAAATAGAATCAAATAAAAAGCTAATATTTGTTCAAAATAATATGGAAATATTGAATCAACCTTGCCCAATCAATTTATGTATGTGTCTATAGTTTTGAGATGCAAATTTATAAACACGTGCATAATATGTCCATCAGCTGGAAAGTACATACAGTGTCAACTCTTATTGAAATGAGAATTGCAAGGAAATGTTTCCTTAGTTACCACTTAATAATTTTTGTGAAATTTAATAAAAGTTTATGTGATGAAATATTTTTTTTTCTTTTCAAAGGAAACAGCTTTAGAAGATGATTGATGCCTGCTATTATGAGTCTATATTTCTACTTCTTTATTCTAGAAGCTTTTTGAAAATACAAAAATACACTTAAAGCATTTCCAGTTCAACTAAAAATAAAGATAAAAAGGTGATTATTTATAGGCAATCATATTTATGATGATAGACTCTCAGAAGCCAACTCTAAACATAAATTTTAAATGCTTTTTGGAAAGAGTTGAGAATGAAAACATTTACATAATTTCTTAGAAACCCTGGCTTTTTATTGCTGCACTTCAATATTCCCTCAGGGCAAAGGAGCAGCTACTTCAAAGATTTATTTGATAGTGGAACGCTTGATTTCTTTGTTTTTCCTTCCCAATGTGGGTAGGTCTGTTGTTTCCACTCTGTGGCAATGTGCTATATTTTAAAATTTGAATTGGCTCACTAGTTTTAATAAAAAATGAGTCTGTTTTGGCAGATTAAGCAAACACACCAATGCCAGCAATAAGTATATAAATTACATAAATATACTAGATTATTATAAAACCATCCACTCAGGTATCAGTCATCTTCGATAACAGACCTGTCATTTCATAATGATATAACTGGTAACTGATATCAAATGTCTGAAACTTCTACTTACCTGCCTATCCACTTCTGGGAGCAAAAGCAGGAGGTACTGTTGAAAATGCTGAGGTAAAGAAGCAAATGTATGTTTATTTATTAATGCCCTCAAGTTAGTGTTGACAAGAATAGATCCCGGGGTTTCTATGTCAATGTCCTCAGCTTTGGTCCATTTCAAGTGTCCTGTGATAAATAAGCAAGAGGTATGAATTCACTATAGATTGGGAAAACATACACCTGTACACACACATAAAATGTATACTGAAGGTATATATATATATATTCAGTAATGTACTTAATTGTGTCTCTTTTCAGAGTGACATTTCAGAAGAAAATCTCCAAAGCTTCTTTGCGTTTCTATCTTGCCTTAGTTGTCTTTAATTTTCATAATGTCTACTTCACTCAATACCATCTGTATATTTAACCCAAAATAGCACCAGGTCTAGATAAAGTTGATAAAAATATCTGGAATGCAGAATTTAAAATGAGTCAAAAAGGCAGGATAGAGCAAAAAAATACAGGGAATAGATTAAGAAGTCAGGATGCACATTTATAGGAGTTTGAGAATGAGAAAACACAGCAGATCGCAGAGGGGCAATATTTGAAGAGCAAATGTCTCTCCGAGTTTTAGAACTAAAAAATGACTAGAGTCCTCAGAAAAAGCAACATACCAAATCACAAAAAGGATAAATGCTTATTCCTCCATCTGATGTGCTGAAACAGCAAAATATCAAAAATAAAATCCTAAAATTATTTTGTGCAAAAACAGATTACCAGCAAAGAGATCAATATAAGACCCAGGAATCGTATTACCAATAAATAGCAGATGACAATGAAATATCTTCAAAGGGCCAAAAGAAAATAAGTTTTGATCTAGAATTTCATTAATAAAAATGTCCTTCTAAGTGGAAATGATAGCAATGATATAAGAATATTTTCAGTACCATCCAAAATGGAAATTCTCTCAGATATGCAGATGATACCACACTAATGACAGAGAAGAGGAACTAAAGAGCCTCTTGATGAAGGTGAAAGAATAGAGTAAAAAAGCTGGCTTAAAACTCAACATTCAAAAAAACACTAAAATGGTGACATCTGGTCCCATCACTTCATGGAAATAGATGAAGAAAAAGTGGAAATAGTAACAGATTTTATTTTCTTGGGCTCCAAAATCACTGCGAATGGTGACCGCAGCCACAAAATTAAAAGATTCTTCCTTCTTGGAAGAAAAGCTACGACAAACCTAGGCGGTGTATTAAAAAGCAGAAACATCACTTTGCTGACAAAGGTCCATATAGTCAAAGTTATGGCTTTTCTGTAGTCATGTACAGATGTGAGAGCTGGATCATAAAGAAGGCTGAGTGCTAAAGAATTGATGCTTTCAAATTGTGGTGCAGGAGAAGATTCTTGAGAGTCCTTTGGACTGCAAGAAGATCAAACCAGTCAATCCTAAATGAAATCAACCCTGAATATTCATTGGAAGGATTGATGCTGAAGCTGAAGCTCCAATACTTTGGCCACCTGATGCAGAGCCAACTCACTGGAAAAAGACCATGATGCTGGGAAAGACTGAGTGCAAGAGGAGAAAGCGGCGACAAGAGGATGAGAAGGCTGGATGGCATCTCTCTCTCAATGAACATGAGTTTGAGCAAACTTGGGAGATAGTGAAGGACACGGGAGCCTGGAGTACTGAAATTCATGGAGTTACAAAGAGTCGGACACAACTTAGCAACTGAACAATAATCCCTCAGAGAATCATGCTGAAAAATCACTAGTGCATGCTTTTAACAAAGAAATGAACTCAAATAAGGAATGAGTGGGTTGCATAAGTAATAAAAAACCAGAAGATGAATAAACATGAGTAACTCCAGATAAATACTAACAGTGGAAAATAAAACTAACACGAATTAAAATGGAAAAAAGGAAAAGAAAACAGTACACAATTGCATGAGAAATGATACAGTGTGACTGAAATGAGAATGCTATATGACTCTGGCACTGTTTGGGAACAAAAGAGATACCATCTAGTTTTTAACTTTGTTAAAACTCTATAGGTAGAGTCTATAGGGGCCATTGGGAAAAATGAAAGACTTAGAACTTCCAAATAAATTTCTGGAAAGAAAACTCAATCACACGAAGTCACAAAAGGAGAAAAAAAAAATTTTTAATTAAGTTCCCAACACAATAAAAAATATACAAGTGGATTTTCATATTAGTTTTTAAAAGTAACACAATCCAATTATATGCTGCCTTACAAAAGGTATACTTAAAATAAAGATCACATGAATAGAAGAAAAAGAGGAGAAAAACTCAAAACAGCAGGCAGACATTCAACACAACAAGAAAAGCAATATTATAATACTAACATCAGATAAACAAAGCTTCGAAAAAAGACCTTTTGTGAGTAAGAAAGTAATTCCTCAGGTATAAAATGAATAATTCACTGGGAAAATACAATGACCTTCAGCCTGCATCCATTTAAACTGCGTAATATTCAAAATTTTAAATTGAGAGAATTAAAAAGAGAAACTGGTACTCTATAATGCTAGTGGGATATCTGAACATATTTTATCAGACATTAGATGGTGAAGAAACTGCCTGCAATACAGGAGACCTGGGTTCAATCCCTGGATCAGGAAAATCTCCTGGAGAAGGGAATGGCTACCCACTCCAGTATTCTTTCCTGGGAAATCCCATGGACAGAGGAGCATGCTGGGCTATAGTCCATGGGGTCACAAAGAGTTGGACATGACTGAGGGACTGAGATAACAGGTAAAAAACTTGTCTTAAGAATACAGAGGACTTTAAAAACTCTATAATCAATCTTTAACCAATGAATTTAACATACAGCACTGAACTGAGATAAGGCATTTTTTTTCAGTCAGCACTCAAGGAACAGTTAAAAAAAATATATCCAAAACAGACCAGTGAGTCTCACCAAATACTGAAGAATAATAGAAAATGTCATCTCTCTATCCACAAAGAAGTAAACTTAGATATCAATAACAGAAATGTAGCAACTCTCTGATCTTCCCACACCCATTATATGTTTGGAAACTTGGAAGCAAATTTCTAAGTAATTCGTAAGTTAAAAAATTTTGTAATGGAAATTACAAAATATTTAGATTCTAAGTGACATGCCAAAATTTATAAAAAGCAGATAAATTGGTTTTAAAGATAAATTGTGCATATTTAAGAGTAGAAAAAATACTGAAAATTCAAGAGTTGAGTGTGCAAATCAAGAAGTTAATGAATGAACTATAGAATAAAAACTGAAGAAGAAAGATTATCAAGAAGCAGAATGGATATTCATAAATAGAAAAGAACAATTTGACCATCAAGAACAGAAAAAGGATTTTTCCATTAATAAAATAGGTATGCCTCTAATGAGAGATGGCTTTAAATAAACATTAACAGGAATAAAGGATAGGCACATAATTTGAGGTATAGTATAGATTCAAAGGCAAATATAATTATAATGAAAATTAGATTTAAAAAAGTATGTGTGTGCGTATGCTCAGTCGTGTCGACTGCTGCCAGGCTCCTCTGTCCATGGACTTTTCCAGGCAAGAATGCTGGAATGGGTTGCCATTTCCTTCCTAAGGGAATCATCCTGACCCAGGGATTGAACCTGTATCTCTTGCATCTCCTGCACTGGCAAGCAGATTATTTACCACTGTGCCACCTGAGATAGGTGTAAAAAGCATACGACTATGATTTTGGTCAATACATTTGAAGACAGATAAACTAAAACACTTCAAGTTCACAAATTTTCAAATTATATTAAAAATAGCAAACCTCAATAAATTTGTGTAAATTCTTGTAAAATAAATAGAAAACCATCCTACTCAAAGTGTACACACATCACATATTACAAACAGCTCTGAAGACTAATTTTAGCAATACATCAAACAACTCTCCCACCCCTTATCTTATATATATATTCCAGAAAGAGAATTTGTGGCCAATCTCACTTATAAACACAAAAATGTACAATGATTTTATCAGTTTAAAAAAAAAAAAACCTAAAGGATTCCCAACACACTCCTGACATTTGTTAGGAGTGAAGTCAAAGTGATACAGATGTATGTTTGATTAGCATCTTTATTCTTCTACATATTTAAAGTGTTTCACAGGAAAATAAAACGGACTACAAGGAAAAAGGAATTAGGAAGAAGTTATTTTTTCTCAGCAGGGGAGGCAAAGGCAAAACTTAAGAGACAGAAATGTTGAAAATATAGAAAAGGAATGTGCTTAATTCTAATCAATGGTTGAAATACTCTCCATGAGAGGAAGTTGGGGTCATTTATCAAGAGTGACTTTGGGAGGGAGTATTGGGGAAATGGGAAAATTGTAAAACTTTAGAAACATGTTATGGACAATGTGAGAAGTCAAACTTATGCTGTTGGTTACTATCTGGCATGGTTCAAACCATTTAAGAGTATCATAGGGGAAAAAAGAAAGATTCAGAGAGGTACATAGGCTTTTGTGACAAAATCAAAAACAAGATCTATTTCAAAGATGTCCATCTAAGCAAAACTATGCTTTATAATTTTGGAACAAAGACAGAGTAGATGAACTTATTGCTAAATTTGTTGCCACACAGGATGTTTAATCCCATTTTAATTATCCTAACATACTTACTCTCAGTTGGCTTAAGAACAAGCTCATTTTATCTGATCTTATCTTATACCTGTCTTATCTTAAAGATAATGAAAAGGACATCTTTTCTGAACTTCCCTGGTGGCTCAGATGGTAAAGCGTCTGCCTACAATGCAGGAGACCTAGGTTCGATCCCTGTGTTGGGAAGATTCTCTGGAGAAGGAAATGGCAACCCATTCTAGTACTCTTGCCTGGAAAATCTCATGGACAAAGGAACCTGGTAAGCTACAGTCCATGGGGTCCCAAAGAGTTGGACACGACTGAGTGATTTTCTTCTTTCTATCTTATCAAAGCTGGTACCTCACCTCCCTACACTAATCAGAGGAAGAAAAGATGCAGTTATCTTAGTGTCCAATTCCTGTACACTAGAGAGTATAAAGTAGTTGAAGTCCAGAGAAGCAGAGAAGAAAAGGGACAGTTGCCAAATTGCCACACTAAGTGTCTATGCTACAGAAGACAACACTAGGAGTCGATCAAGTCATGGGAAAGCGTCTGATCAGGGTCAGGGAAATTATTATTGTAACCAAAGGGAGTTTGAAGAGCACCAATCTAAGTAAAGGCGGCAGAATCTGGAGCTCTTGTTGGCTTAAAACCTCCTATTTTCCAGAAGGGAAAGCCCACAGGATTAGTGCATAAAATGTGCACAGGAGATACACTCAAGCAGAGGGAAGGAGCCCATCAAAGAGGCAGATTAAAACCTTATGTTACAAGAACTGCCCACAGAAATACAGAAAGAGTTCAAAATCAAAGAGTTCTTCGTTGTCTCAAAAAAATGATAGAGGAATAGATTCTGAAAGAGCTCAGTGAAGAAAAGTAGGCTTTTGAAAAGAGAAGTCTAAAGAAAAAATAATTATCAGAGGGCAAAATCTAGCCATCTACAACCTAAATCCGAGTACCCTTCACAAAAAGAAGAGACTGTAAAAATTCTATCAGGGAGCATTGACTCGATTACAATATAGTACATTGAGGTTAGTGACAAATAGGGATTATGGTAAAAAAAAAAAAAAACAATAGATTTTTAAATGTTAATAATCTTGATGGACTCTTTGCAACCCTATGGACATAGAAATCTTCAGGTGAGAATACTGGAGTGGGTAGTCGTTGCCTTCTCCAGGGGATCTTCCCAACCCAGGGACTGAACCCAGGTCTCCCACATTGCAGGCAGATTCTTTACCAGGTGAGCCACCAGGGAAGCCCATTTAAAACATAACATAACAAAAACATGGAGGTAAGAGGGACTGTAAGTGCAATTATCTCCCCCTCCTTCAAAATATAATATCCAAAGTTTGAGTAGTTAAAAAAATTATCACTTCTACTTCAGTTTGTCACATCTTAACAGCTTTGGAGAGAACTTTCAGATATGAATACATCTTGTGGCAATGTTTAGCGATTTTGTTTTTGTGTTTTTATTTCCATTCTTTTTTTATTATTCAGGTCAAACTTAATTACATTTAGTATTTTTAATTAAAATGGTATAATTTGGTTTTTCTAAGATGATCTCTGACTATGGGTACACATTAGGAGATGTCAAACAGTATTTATAAAACAACAGGGAAAGTTATTGTTGATGACAGGATTTCGGGTTACTATTCAATGTTTTTACTTTCCTGCATTAATTTATTTTAAAAGTATGTAACATTTAATGAAACCAGCAAAGTTGTAATTCTTCACTACAAAAAGATTAAACCAAATAAAATATACTGGAATGAATCCCAGAAGTTGGGCTCAGCGAGGACGTTTATTAAAATCCCCTCAGAGACATCCATTAGAAGCTTGAATTTGTTCAGCAAGCACTTTTTAAACTCCTACTGTGTGACTAGGTAGGAAGAAATATAATTATAAATGGTATAGGTCAATGACCTCTAATTCAAGGAACTTACATTTTAGTTATGGAAATATATAAGAAATTAATACCAAAAAAGTGGTAAGAAAGATTATCATTAATAATTTTTTGTAAATTTCATAATCCATCTCTCAGAAAACTCCATAGGTGAGATTTTATATGAGTTTTATCCTTTGCTAAGATAAGGATATGGGCCTCCCTGGTGGCTTTGTCAGTAAAAAATCCGCCTGCAACGCAGGAGACCTGGATTCAATCCTTGGGTCTGGAAGATCCCCTGGAGAAGGAAATGGAAACCCTCTCCAGTATTATTACCTGGGAAATCCCGTGGACAGAGGAGCCTGGAGGGCTACAGTCCATGGGGTCACAAGAGTCGAGCATGACTTAGTGACTAAACCACCACCAAGATAATGATAAAGGACATTAAAACAATTGATTAGGCAAAAACACCCATATACTTCAAACCCCACTTTCAGTCAGAACCTACCTTACATCTCACTGATGTGATTTTTCTACCTAGTTATTTGGCAGTCTAATACTACACCAATTTTCAAGCCCTGAGATAATAAAAGGACTCTTGTAGATATTGTTAGTTTGTTTTCATGCACATCAGATTAGTATTTTCTACCATGCAGGATTCAGAAATGGGAAAGGGACCAATAAGGTTTTGGTTGTTTTTTAATATAATGTCATCAGAAAAATATTTTTTAGATCCATTTTCTTTTTCAACTGCACTCACTCAGAGTAACCCACGTTACCATGTTTACTCAGCCAGAGAGCTACTCAGAGAAACAGCCTTATAATTTTTATACAAAACCCTGGCCAAGAACAAATAAGATAAAACCGAAAAAAAAGAAAAAAAAAAAAAACCTATGCCAAAAATAGTGGGTTCCCAAGCTGAGTGATGTATCAATATTTCTCATAAGAATTTAAGATCACTATCAGAACTGGAACAGCTAAGGGATACTGAAGCTTTATTATTACTACTACTATAATACTATCACTACTGCTGCTATTACCACTACCACCACCACCACCACTTTACTGTGTGCTCCTAACCCTCCCCAGAAAGCTGCCCTGTGAAGGACCTGAGGAGGGTTGTACTGTGGTCTGTCCTTTACTGCAGGGTCCTCGGGGAAACACTGGGATTCATTGTGTCCTGGGCTACATACATTTAGATTCCAAGATCCTGTTGAAACCTATTACCTTGGACAGGGTGACTATTCCGCTATTGGACAAATTAAGTAACTGCCAAAGACCAAAAGGAAGCATTCAGGGACAACTAGGAGTATTTTATGTTCTATTAGGATAATCTAACAATGAGGATCAAACTCTAGACTTAACAGTCTGAAGTCTAATTTTGACTGGATTTAATTTCAGAATTACCAGCTGAAGTTAGAATAGACTTACAGCATTTATTTTCATGCAGAATGATTTCAACAGGCTAGGACTTATATAGTTATCTCTCCATAGAGAAGACAAAAAAGGTTAAAGCTACATTTCTAAAACTGTGTGAATTAGATGTCTAACTGGTAGGAGAAGCAGATGACTCTGTCTAGCTGGCTAAGGAGTGCTGGGTGGGCTCATCTGGTTTTGCATTCACTCTGTGTCGGTTCAACAAAGAAAGACCTTCCCCAAGAAGCACAGGGTCATTCTTATTCAATTACATAGAAGTAACTACCCTACTATGCAGAAAACTACAGGATGCCTCACTCATCAAGACAAATATACTTGCCATCCTGTTACTTATAATAACTCACTGAAAACGTATTCAACACCTACTAAACGAGAGAGATATATAATGGGTGCAAAAAGTACTACAAAGATAGATGGGAAAGTCACTGTTTCTAAGGAAGCAACAACTTCATGGCAAAGAGTGGGGAGCAAAATGTACATATATATGAAGTAATAAAACCATCCTGATTCTAAAAATGTCGCACAGCACACAGAATCTTTTACTCTGTAAGATCCCTAAGGTCACGGAATATCAGAAACATCACTCCCTAAAAGAGACATGGGGTACTATCTGGAGATGGTTACATTTAAGGCCGTTTTACTTTCCTTTGACACGTTTTCACTTATCATGTTACAGTGCTGGGCATACATTGGAGGCTTAATCTGTACTACAGACTTCATTTGCACAAAAGAAGCCACTGTACTCGGCTGCTGGGTTAGTCAGTCAGTCAGAGTTCCTTCCTAGTAATCAACTTCAGGTAACTTTTGACAGATTTTTACATTAATTGACTTACTTTAAATCCTACCTTCTTCTTCTGTCTGATTTTACAGGATCAGCCAACAAATCTCGGTTAGTTGCTAGCTCTCCTTGTATGTGTAACTAGTGTCCCTACATTTTAACGCCCAAGGCAGGCTCGTCACATCATGGGTGCTATGCTGCTCTTCATTGGTGTCCACAGGTCTAGGCAGACTAGACACTCAGAACATATCCCCAGATAACAGTTTAGATTTGGGGAGCCAGCCAGCCTCTGGCTTATATCTTTAGCCATGTCACTTATGGACAACCTCCTTCACCCTCTGGCCCTCAGTTTATTCAGGTGCAAAATAAAAATCAATCTACTGTACATAATTGAAGCAAATGAGATAACATGGCAAAGTATCTAGTTGTTGTTCAGTCCCTAAGTCATGTCCAACTCTTCTGCGGCTCCATGGAATGTAGCCTGCCAGGCTCCTCTGTCCACGGGATTTTCCAGGCAAGGATACTGGAGTGGGTTGCCATTTCCTTCTCCAGAGGATCTTCCCCACCCAGGGATCGAACCCGGGTCTCCTGCACTGGCAGGCGAATTCTCTACCCCTGAGCCACCAAGGAAGCCCCACAGTACCTAGACCACTGCATTAAATACAGGGAGTGGGTAAGATTTTGCTCTTCCATTCCTTTCTTAAAGTAGCTTCATTATTTCTAGTACTTTGTAGTCTAACAAAAAGCAGGTTAAAAAGAACATGGTGGTCTCCTTTATTGCCTTTTAAATTTGCTAGCAAATGAGCCAAAATACCTATCCCGTTTCTTGTTAATGCATAAGATGTTTAGTAGCATGCAGGATTCCCAGGTTATGACAATTAAAACAAGACATCCTGACTGAAGACCTGAACATCTGACAGGATCCTGAAAAGAGTACAAGCCTTTGCTGACCTCCCAGCCCTGAAGGCAGCTAAGTACAGAAATGAAGAGGTAGGTCCCCGTGCCTTGAATTTTCTTAAACTCATGATAAGGTGTTGACTTTCCTGAGGTTGGTAGCACACAGATTTAACAGATGATCACTGACTTTTTAATTACTTAAGGTATCATAACATGATGTTTTGGGGGGGTTGTTTCTTTTTCAGTATATTCTTTACATATCACTCTCCCATTATACTTTTCAACTTCAGAAGCTACTTAAAATACTTACTTTAGAAAACTCAAAGATTAGGGGGAAAATGTCAATATATACGTAGGTGTGGTTATACACTAACTTACACATTTGGGGCCAGACAATAACTACTAAATGATTTAGCCTTGGAAACAATGAAAAAGATAATTATGCTATATTTAAAGAATTTAAGCAAAAATAGTTTTCCCAAAGATCTCTGATACAAAGCTATTTAAACCCTATTATAAAGACTTTACTGAAAATATGTTCCAAGAATTTAACAAAATCTCGGTATACAGTCGGCAATCAATAAACCTTTACTCAATCAATAAATACATGGGTTGCAATCTTGCTTGAATTTTACAAACAGATAAACTCTGCAAATAAGAATTACCAAGTTGCCAAGAAAGTAAGTGGCAGAATCAGTAATAAAGTTCAGGTCAATAAATTTGTACTTTCTACCAACTGTTTTACAAAATTTTACAATGATCATTACCCTTACTCAGAGATAAAATAACTGAGAGAGAGAAATGAAGCCATTAGGTCCAGACTTTCAGCAAGGCAGGTTTGGTGTAGAATTTTAATGTTCAGCCTAGGATATGTTTATTTTCCTCTTTTCCAGTTTTCATATTCCTTTTCCCCCTAATGCTGCTGTTGATTTCCTGATGAAAAGTTATCAGGAAGGAAGTCTTCAGAAGAAAACATGGGACTGACTTACAGAACCCAATACGTGTGTCTCCCACATTTCTCAGCAATTGTACACTGTTTTTCAGACAAGCACTACTGAATATTTCAAGCAGCATAAGATGAAAAGCAAGGAAGAGTAGTTTTACTGCTGTGTATCCCAATGACAGTGTACTCTTTAGTTCAACGAACATTTTATGAAAGTTGCATTTCCCTGCCCCCACCCCCACCCCAGTACGGAGTATTCCAATAAAGTGAAACCCAGTAGCAGGAGCAAAACACTGCACGTTAGATTGAATCATGACTTGGCAGATAATTACTTGAATGTGTATATCGTTTTAAATCCCTTATCTTTAGCCTCTGCTCCGTCCAATAATATCATTCACAATTTTAGCAACATGCTTAAAATCATTCCATTGTAATATGTTGCCTTATTTAGCACCTTTTTTGGTTTAGATAAATTGAGAAGATTTAAAATTTTCCTTGTTTAACTATTAAAAGAAAGTTCCTATTATTTCATTCAACAAGATTTAAATCTCTACAATGAGAAATGTTATAGTCAATTGAACACTCACCTAAACCAGACTTTTTTAATCGCTTTAAGTGCTGACTTGTTTGTTTTCCAGTGGGAGATTTTTGCCCATGTTTCATTTCTTTATCTGAACTGTCTGCTTCACCATTTTTAGATTCAGAACCTAAAAGAGGAAATAGTTATTATGTCATTATCTTCCTCTCGCTGTCCTTGAAAAGAAAAATCTCAAATTGTTTTACCAACCATAGATATAATCTCCTTTTCTAAGAGTTAATACACTGCCTTTGGCCACAATCTGATTCCTCTACTGGATATAAAGAGAAAAGTCCAATAAATCAATCAAACAGAACAAAAAGCAAGAACAGATGGCCTAATAGTGGAGTCAAAAACACATTCACTGATCTGATAGCTTTTAAAAGAAACACTCAGATCTTTTGTGAAAATATATGAATACACTTCAACAATACTATGCCTCTTGGAGACGATGCAAGGCCAAGACAGAAAGATGAAGGATGAAGAGAGGGAGAGATCATGCCTTTATGAATAACTTTACGTTGAAGCAGGATGAGAAAACACAAACATCAATCTATAATAAATAGAATGGTACATAGCTGAAAAAGTGACAGAAGGTAAATTAGAAGAAAAGGTCAGGGCTGCACTGAGGTGAGAAGAATGCTGCCAGAACACAAAAACTAATAAACGATTCCTAGATTTTGCAGCAGAGGATGGCAAAACAAATTCACACTCACAGAAGAATGGCTTTTGATGGCATTACACATCAGCATGTGGTCCAGCATTCAAGTTCAGCATTCAAACAAAAGCCAAAGCAAAAGAAACCCAGCTAGCAGTACTACACATTTCCTTACGTCTACTGACATTAGCAAATGAAGTCCTGTGATGATGAGCAAGACGTGCTTTTGCTTCTTTTTTAAGAGCAAAATGCCCTGTTAGGTTTGAATCACGGAAAGAGTTGAAGTCATTAAAAAAAAAAAAAAATTAAATGAAACCTCAAGTGGAAATAGTATTCAGTTTCAGAGAAAATTCATGACATCTCTCTCTCAGTGAGGAACTCTCCTCCGGGGAGTAACTGGCCAAGCATAGAATATTTTAGCTCTTTACCTGAAGGCGAATCCGACTGCTCATCAGACACCTTTAATGGTGTCAGAACCACACGAGGGACAGTCTTGTTTACCATCATTGAGACTCCATTTCTTCTCTTCTGCTGCTGCCTCAAAGCCTACAAAAGCATGATAATAAAATAGAAGAGAAACATATAGTCAAAATGATTTCTCATAACTGAATTAAATGATCCACTTGTCTATCATTAGATGGAACCTCTCAGACTTAAATTCCACCGAGTCACTCATTTGTCAAGACTCTTCAGCATCACCTTCCTGTCATTTTTGCCTCAAAAGCATAAAATCGGGCTTTGGCAGAGGGTAGAAACCTGAGACCATTTTCGGGAGAATTCTGAAAACCAAACAGCATGTGGAGGTTTGTGGTACCGGAGCAGTGGCTTGAGAGCCCATGGAAACCATGACTCCCAAAGAAAAGAAATGTAAAATAAATGTTTCGCAACCAGGATAAAAATATATGTGTCTGCACTTCTCTTGCAGGTGCGTCCTCTCCAGTGGGCTGCTCAGTCAATCAAGTTAACACCGAGTGTCATCAGTATGTACAGCAGGTAAGGACTACAGTATTGATGCACTCACTCAGCCGTGGGGAGCGCTGCACAAAATCACTGAACATGGCAGGAATCATTTATTTCTGTGAAGGGAATCAGTCCTAATCTTGGAAACCTTGCAGCACTTGGCTCCTGTCTGCTTGACTTTGGGCATTAACCTTCAGAACACGAACATGACGGCATTCTGGCAAATCCAGGGCAGAGGGGGGAAGACTGATATGAGAATAAATTGCTCCAAATGGGAGTGTTTTGTGTTTCATAAATGAATTGGCCGTGGTGATGATAATGTAATAAAAAGACAATGAAAAGTTTTGAAATACAGCTTATCTAGCTGATCATTTTACGGAGAAAATTACCCGTAATAAAAAGGGGCTTAAGCATACACAATTGAAGAGACATTAAATTCACAGTTCCAGGAATGCTAAAACTCCTCAAAAGGGTAAAAGGCTGACCACAGACAGTCTCCAACCTTTCTATTCCTGGTTTCTGTGTAATTTCTGTGTAATTTCTACCAATTTTATAACATCTCAGTTACTTGATTAATGTTCTTTGACCAATAATTGTCACTGTCTCCTGAAAAGCTATATTGACTCTATCTACATCCCCCTCCTGACAGAAACAACACTATTTTATGTGCAAAGTGTTATACCTGAATGTCCAACTTGTTGACCATAAAATTTAGCAATCAAATAATTACAGGTGTGTAAAACTAAATGTCACTTAAATGAGAGAAAGCATATTCAGATGAGAGTTAAAACCAGAAGGGGAAGTGAATAGCTTAGGAAATCTCTTATAAATGATACTGTTGCTAACAATAATAGGAGACATTTTCTCTTCAATTCTTACATTTAATAAGTTTATAAAGTACCAGGCACTTGGGGTGTGGGGGGAAGGGGCGTGGGGGACAGGAGATACAAATATGATAAAGATGCCATCCTCCTCATGCAAGTTCATGTGCTATATAAAATATTTACAACGTTTACTCTTTCATTAAGGTGTGTACATAATTGCATACATTTCTCTATCCCTGTGTAAGAACTCCAAGCACTTTATAAACATTAACCTACAATCTAACATAAAACAATATAAGGCAAGGCAGTACCTTAAATTATAATTAAGCCCACCTTTGCCCACTATGTAAGATAAGACTTCCCAAAACAATTAAAACCTATATAAAGAGTGATCATTTTTTTAGGAGTCTACATAGATTTCAAAATTTTCCCTTGGCAATCCTAATAGGTATTGTATAAATATTCATTTAATGGCATGGTGAGGTGGTATATTTTCAAAAATGTTGATTAAAGAAAAAAAAGAGATGATACAATCAGAGGCTTAGAAGCCAGAATCACAAAGTCAAAGTTGACATGTCTTTTTATAGTGTTTGTGGTAAATAATTATTAAAATAACAAAAATCTTGTCCTCAAGTCTTAGAGCTAAGACTCTATTATAGAAAAATTAGCAGTTGGGCAGAAATAAACCAAGATATCAATAATATGAAAAGAAAAACCCATGGCTATTTTGAATTTTAAATAGTCAAGCTGGAGCCAAGGTAGGGATAAGGAATGTTAGTCAATATAGAGCCCATTTCAATGGTCTCAATGATTTTTTCTGAATATATATTTCCTACTCAGAAATTTGAACATTATTTCTTGGTACAGCATGTTCTAAAATATTGAAACTCAACACTACATGCTTGTAGGTGATGAAAATTTTGTTGATCTTTTCTTTTTCTTCGCCTGTACTGTGTGGCAATGCAAGAATCTTCTTGTTCCCTGCCTACCAGGGGTACACCCTGCATGGAGTCCTAACCACTGGATGCCAGGGGAGTCCCAATATGCCTACCACTGAAATGACTTTTGCTCTTTAGTTCTTCTATGTCTTTGCTAAAGTCTCTTTAGTAAGTGATGATGGGAAAACTGGACAGCTGCATGTAAAAAATTAAATTAGAACACCCCCTAATACCATACACAAAAATAAACTCAAATGGATTAAAGGCCTAAACCTAAGGTCAGATACTATAAAACTCTTAGAGGAAAATATAGGCAGAACTCTCTCACATAAATTGCAGCAAGATCTTTTTTGACCCACCTCCTAGATTAATGAAAATAAAAATAAAAATAAACAAATGGGACCTAATTAAACTTAAAAGCTTTTGTGCAGCAAAGGAAACCATAGAAAAAATGAAAAGACAACCCTCAGAATGGGAGAAAATATTTGCAGATGAAGTAACCGACAAAGATTAATCTCCAAAATATAGAAACAGCTCATGTAGTTCAATATCAAAAAACCAAACAACCCAATGAAAAAATGGGTGGAAGTCCTAAATAGACATTTTTCCAGAGAAGACATACAGATGGCCAAAAGGTGCATGAAAAGTTGTTCCACATCACTAATTATTAGAGAAATGCAAATCAAAACTACCGTGAGGTATTGCCTCACATCAGTTAGAATAGCCATCATCAAAAAATCTACAAACAGTAAATGCTGGAGAGGATGTGAAGAAAACAGAAGAGAACCCTCTCACTGTTGGTGGGAATGTAAGGTGGTACAGCCACTGTGGAGAACAGTATGGAGGTTCCTCAAAAAACTAAAAACAGAACTACCATATGATCCAACGATCCCACTCCTAGGTATATCCCTGACGAAAACCATAATTCAAAAGATACTTGCACCCCAATGTCCACTGCAGCAAGGTTTACGACAGCCAGGACATGCGAGCGGCAAATGTCAATCAGCAGAGGAATGGATAAAGAAGGTGCGGTACACACATACAGGGGAATAGTGTGTGCATGCTCAGTCACTTGGTCATGTTTGTCTCTTTGCAACCCCATGGACCATAGCCCGTCAGGCTCTCCTGTCCGTGAAATTTTCCAGGCAAGAATACTGGAGTGGGTTGCCATTTCCCACTCCAGGGGATTTTCCCAACCCAGAGATGGAACCTGCGTCTTCTGCATTAGCAGACAGATTCTTTACTACAGATCCTTTACTACCTGGGAAGCCCACAGTGGACTATTACCCAGTCATAAAAGTGAACAAAACAGCATCATTTGCAGACACGGATAGACCTGGAGTCTGTCGTATACAGTCAGAAAGAATAAAAACATTGTGTAATACAGTTTATCTGTTAAATCTAGGAAAAATGACACAGATGAACTTATTTGCAAAGCAGAAATAGAGACACAGATGTAGAGAACAGACTTATGGATCAGGGGGAGAAAGAAGGGTGGGATGAATTGGGAGTTTGGGATTGACATATGTACACTATTGATACTATGTATTAAAACAGATATGTAGTGAGGACCTACTGCATAGCACAAGGAATGAGTAGAGTTCTACTCATTGTTCTGTGGTACCTAAATAGATAGGAAATTTTAAAAACAGGGGATATATGTATACATGTAACTAATTTTCTTTGCTGTATAGCAGAAACACAACACCATAAAGCAACGATACTCCAATAAAAATCAATAAAAAAAACACTGTTCTAAGTGTATTAAAAATATACACTTTGTTTGCCTTACCTCTGAAAAACAAGCATTATTTTCTATTCCGACTAACATTTCTAGGGTCAAGTAAGCAAAAACTGGGAAACCTTTGTTCACTATGATGCTAGTATCTAGCAGCTGAACTCAGGAGTATCGGAATTCAGCTATCAGAGAGGGCATCTTGATTACATTTACTAGGTCCATAGCCATTTTAGGATGAGTCATGTTAGGATACCCTGCAGAGTCCAATTCATTTTCTAGAAAGCAGGACTTATTTGGCTGTGGACCCTGGGGATACCCTCCAAGCAGATCAGAATATGGATAGAGGAGGAAAAAACAATGCTGACTTAATTGGTATGTCTGGGATAGTTTGGGATGACTCACAACGGTAGAACTCCAGCGTTTATTCTGTGCAAGAGGTGGGTCGGAGTCCCCCACGGCAGGGCATACATTCTGTAGATAAAGAAGCTAGCTGCTCAAGGTTTGTTTGGTTAGGTTATATAACTATATTTCTGCAACTACGTGCACATCAGCCACTCGTCACATATGCTGCATGTCTCCTGACATTTCCTTGAAAAACATGCAATGCTTTCTGGACCATGCTGGCTAGGGTAAGGATGACAAGGGGTAGGCTGGGGACTGCAAAAGCACATACCCACTGGAAGGGGAGTAATGACTCGAGAGAAGAAACACAACTGGGCTTTTTGGTGAGGTTTCCTGTTTTAAACAATGTGCCTGACAAAACAAAGAGGATTCTGAGCCAAATTCAGCCGGGGGGCACTGCTTTTTGATACCTACTAGACATCATTCCCAGTGTTTCTCAACCTCCCCAAATAAATGAGTCTGACCCACTGCCTGAGAGAATTATTTGAATCCCCCTCCTCTACTGGGCAGACTTACAGCAGAACAGGGGCTGCAGAGCTGTCTTAATGCCTGTGAGGTATGAGGCTGTAGAGTCAGAGAAAGACTTAACTCATGAGCTGAGTAATGCTGGGCAAATTACTTGGGTAAATGCCCCTGCAAAACAGAGACAACAGTGTTGGTAAGATATCTTAAATAGGAACACCACAGAGCTACGATTTAATAGGCTTTTGGGGGATGGTTGATGGCCACCTGGCCTCCTCTCAGAGTCCTCTGAGGCTATGCCTAGCACCCCCTTCACAACAGGATAGTCGTGTACCCCATTATCCTTAATTTTATCCATTTATCCTTAACATCATCCATTATCCTTTTAGCTTCAGCTAAAATTCCAAGAGAACAAGAAAACTGCCTATTTTACACTAGAAATACAATAGAAGAGAAATGAAATTTACTTTGTAATTGTCTAAGCTTGGGTATCCCAACCTGGAAATATACATCCATGTAACAGATCAGAAAATATGATTAGGAAGGCCACTTTCAATGGTCATGGAAGATTTGCTCTGCACAAGGATACTCTGAGAAGGGAGATTATTTGTTGTTGTGACAACATGAGGATTGGACGGCTATTTCTATTCCACACTACAGGCTTTAATTAGCTAGTGGTGGCCCTGTTGATCAATCTATAACATGGTTTTAACTTGTCATTGATATTATACAATAAGTCTTACTGTATCAGTCTAGATTCATTTTAAGAGGAAGATGTCAATGAGGTGCCTCCAACTACTCAACTCTTAGGCATATGTTGGAATGCTAATGGAATTATCTCACTGAACAACTTTAAATCCTAATTTCAAGTCTAGAAAGAAGCAATACTTAAATTAAATAAAAAAGCAGATGGCACGTGTAAATACAGTCCACTATAAAAGCTGCCCGTACATTTAATGTCCTCATGTCCAAACTACACAGAGTACATTGGACTTGCCAAGTTTAATACTTCCAGGTATCATTCAATATGAAAGAAACTTATAGGCTTACACTTGGAAATAGACTTACTTATTAAAGGAAACCAACATAACAGAGCTAAACCAGTCTAGGAAAGTAAAGATCATATCACACATCAATTACAATTCTGGGTTTAAGTGAAAAGAAAGAAATCAAAAGATGCTGAGTGAGCATGCTTTCCTCTAGAGATGTATTACAATATTCTCTTGTAAAAAGAGACAGAAAATCTTTAGATAAACATTTTATTGTAAAAGAAAAAAGCTTGGGAAAACTCTAAAAATATGGAACAATTCTCATTTCCACCTCAATGAAAAATAAATAAAATCTAAAGTCAGAGGCTTTTATGTTAACTTGGGATTTACATAAAGAAGTAATACTTTCTTTGTTTTCATAGAGAAAGAAGAGCAACAGTGTAATTTAAGAATGCGCTGGATGTGGCAAACCCTTCACTGAAAAATCTGAAAATAGCACATGCTGCGAATGCTGAAATAATGAGAAATACACACATATGAAACAGCTGGCTGTGTCAGGCACCACCACCGCACATTGTTGCTAGTATGCTAAATGTCAACACCCACGTTCAGAAACTGCTATCGGGCAACACAACCTTTGGAATTTCACAGTATTGGTCAAACATATAAAGTGGAAGCAAAATACCAGGAATATGTCTGCTTTGTGATACAAAGAGGGAAAAGGATCTGCAACTTTATGAATAAATTCTACCATCCTAAATAAATAATGAAGAAAGTCAAAGAAACCAACAGGAACAAGACAGAAAGGTTCTGTTGTCTGTCATGTTATGTCCCATTGTAACATATCTCATCCTTTTTTAATCTTGTCTTTGATTCTGCTGTTTAGAAACTTCCAAAATTTAATCTTCCTTAATTATGCTTCCTTGAAATTCAAAATATAATCATTTCACACTTTTTAGGATCATTACAGCTTAAATATCAAGGCAGAAAGAAGACAGGGAACAAGGTAATCATCAGCAATCTGCTATTCTCCAGAGGCTTCTGATTATTATTTTGAATATGCTATTCAGAAAAATAACTACTAAAATAACAACATATTATCCATGCAATTAAACTCCACATATGACATGAACTAATGTCCCGATGATTAGAAAGCTAAAGGGACCCAAATATTAGGAGCGATGAAAATACATCAATAGACAAGGGGCATTCTAGCTTTCACAAGGTCCAGCCTATGATTACACTGCAATCAAGAGCAGTGTACAGTTAAGTATCCACTCACTGTGGCAACATGCTTTGGGTGGGGGTGGGGACTTCAGAGCTGGGGAATTTTACCTGGCTTGTTTGGCATGAAGTTTGTTTTAGAAGAAGCAATTTTTTTAAAATTTTTGTTTATTTTACTATTGACTGTGCTGGGTGTCTTCACTGCTGCGTGGGCTTTTCTCTAGATGCAGCAGCTTCCCTTGTTGGTGAGGACGAGTTTTACAGCTCTCGGGCTTCTGAAGTTGCGGCACGTGGACTCTAGAGCACAGGCTTAGTAGCTGTGGTGCATGGGCTTCATTATTCTGTGGCATGTGGGATCTTCCTGGACCAGAGATCGAACCCATGTCTCCTGCAATGGCAGGTGGATTCTTTATCACTGAGCCAAGAGGGAAGCCTAAGGTTTGTTTTAAATTATCTTTCTTCACTATGTGCTGTACTGTGCTTAGTTGCTCAGTCATGTCTGATCTGCAACCCCATGGGCTGTAGCCGGCCAGGCTCCTCTGTCCATGGGGATTCTCCAGGCAAGAATACTGGAGTGGACTGCCATGCCCTCCTCCAAGAGACCTTCCCAACCCAGGAACCGAACCAGGGTTGTCTACATTTCAGGCAGATTCTTCACCAGCTGAGCTACCAGGGCAGCCATTTCTTCACTATATTTACGTGTAAAAAGCTACTGGATTTTTTTTCCCACTTTCTTTTTCTAAGAATCTACACTGCGCAATATAGAGCTGAACTGCAAAAGCCCTACTGACTCAAAATATACTTCTAGTAAAATGATAAATATAGTAGCTTTTAAGTATCCACCTTTAATATGTGGTGCTACTGAATACAAGCAGTCTTTGTTAGGAAATAATATTCTTTTTTTGAAAAAAATTATCTTATTTTGGCTGTACTGTGTGGCATGCGGGGTCTAAGTTCCTGGACCAGGAACTGCATCCATGTCTCCTGCATTGGGAGGTGGAGTCTTAACCACTGGACTGTCAGAGAAGCCCAGAAATAATATCCTTAATGACTATGCTTTCCTTACATTATAAAAATACTCAGAACTGCAGATTTCCTTGGATAATGTCAAAAATCCATGTATCCTATCACACTGCTGCTGCTGTTGTTTAGTCGCTAAGTTGTGTCTGACTCTTTTTCGACCCCATGGACTGTAGTCCACCAGGCTCCTCTGTCCATGGGATTCTCCAGGCAATGATACTGGAGTGGGTTGCCATGTTCTTTTTTCCAGGGGATCTTCCTGACCCAGGGATTGAACCCACATCTCCTGTACTGCAGAGGGATTCTTTACCACTGAGGCACCTAGGAAGCATATGCTAAAAGGAACTAATAGTTGAGAAGGCAGAATCTGAAACTATGATTCTGGGTTCAAACGTCATCTTCAAGATTTACTCACTGGACAGTCTTGGGTAAGTTTTCTAGTTCCTTTTGGCTGTAGCTTCCTCATTTGAAACATATTTTAAAGGATTACTTTAAAAGATTTGTGTGAGGATTAAATGGCATAGTGCCTGTTAAATGCAGAGCATAAAAATAAATGACAAGCTAATGTAATTATTATTAGGGTTATTCGGCTGGCCCTAGGTTCTTAAGATTATGATTCATGCTGTAAGATTATGTTTTATGTGTATACACAAAACATATTCACAGCCATATAACACATAGATCTATATAACAATATATACACTTACAAAGAGTTCTACATGGTCATGGCCATTCAACTATCAAAAAGAAAGCTGCAGATCTGCTGAGGCTGCTGCAATTCAAAATGCCGCATGTTCAGTCAATTTCTGAAATGCTGCCTTAAGAAACTCAGCAATTATAAGGAATCTGGCAAAATTCTACAAGAACAGCTTTTCTTCTAAATGGATTTCTAATACAAATTTGATTATTAATCAAACATTAGCGTATCTGCTATATATTGTGCCACACTGTCTGGGTGACTAATTTGTTACCTGGTTATAAAACAGGAAGTTTTAAGACATTAATAAATAGTTCTCTCAGGACATTAGGAAGCTTACAGGGCTGGCTTCTTAAAACAAGGTTTAGATGCTAATCAAGCAAGCGGTACTTCTCATGGACACACGATCTACAAAAAACAAAACAAACAAACAAAAACACCCAGGAACTCAAAACTGTGTCATGTTTTAGTAATTGTAAAAAAAAATGTTCAAAGGATACGAAACAAACGTGAAGAGAGTTAAAAATAATGTGACATGACAATAAAGAGGTGTGAATGAATAGCTTTACATTCATATGGAGGATGAATTCACAGTGTACAGTTTCTAAATCATTGTTCTTCAGAAGTATGAGTTTCGTTTATGTTTGCATCTACGTTTCTTAAACACTCAAGTTAGCAGTATCCAGTTTTGTATCTTTTGTTCCATCCTGGTTGGTATTTTAGTACCTGCATCCTATTTGCCACTTGAATCAGCCTTTTTCCCAGGTTTCCCTACCATCATCCCTACTTTATTTCATCAGGGAAAAAGGGATCTCCACACTGAATTTAATTTTGTTCTCTGGCATCTGAAACATTTCACAAGAGCAAGGACACAAAAGGGGAGCTCAGTATCTGACCTCTGTAGGATGAAACACTGTTACTACCTTAAATATAAGACCAGTGAAGGGAAATACTGTGATTTCAGTAGCTAACACAGAATTAAAAAGTAACAGAATTCAGTATAAAAATGTTAAGTTTCTTTCTTAAGTTTTCTAGTTTGAAATAGAGGAATAGGTGGAGACATTCTAACTTCAAGAGACTGGATGTGAATATTAAGTAGCTTTATATGTTGGTGAGACTTTAAAAACGTTTTTAACTTTATTTAAAAACATGGCTTCTTGTTCCTTCTTATAAATCTATCAGATAGAATGACACCTCTATTACTAGACTTGGTAAGGGTCAGCAAGGGGTGAGGTGGAGGTGGCTGTCACAAAATGATGAAAATAAAAAATCAGGAAAGCAGTTAAACAAGGGAAAACCATGAATTCAGGGCTAAATATGTGAGCTCTGCATTTACTGACATTATTACTATTATAATTATGCACTGGTCACCTCTGCCCACAGCATCTCTTATGTTTCTTCTGGACACATGCAGCATTTCTAGGTCGGCGGCTGTAGCTAACATTTATTGAGTGATTATTATGGGCTACACATTCACTTTACCACCTCCTTTCAGCTTATCACCTCGCTTAATTCTGAGATCATTCCCAGCTGAAGGGTACCTTTATTTTTTACATCTTCTAAAGGAGGAGTTTAAGATTCAGAGAAGAAACGTGGCTTACTCAGAGTCACACAGTGAGTAGCAAGGGTTGAAACAAGGTTATGTCCGAGTGGTAAAGAATCCGACTGCAATGCAGGAGACCCAGGTTCAATCCCTGGGTCAGGAAGATTCCCTAGAGAAGGGAATGGCTATCCACTCCAGAATTCCATGGCCAGAGGAGCCTGGCAGGCTACAGTCCCCGTGGTTGCAAAGAGTTGGATACGACCGAGCAACTAACACTTTCTTTCTCGAGTCCAATATTATAACCACACTTTTCACCACCATCTCTGGACAAGGACACACAGGTCAAGACTGCTTATGTAATGTGGGGATGATACTGCAAAGCTGACCTCTATTCAGCACCAAACACACTAATGGATAGTCGAGATACAAGGATGCCACAACTGCTATTTTTCTTATTTATAACAATGCATTTTGGTAACAAGAAAGAAATTACATTTCTTTTTGATGTCAACTATCAGATAAACATGGGACCATAAGTAGAGACAGTATTTTCAAAATATGTGTATGAACAAGCAATATATTTGCTCTAAATCACACACACACACACACACACATGCACATACACACACACACTCTTAATCAAGTTCTGTATGTTTCCAAGCACACTTTCCCTCTTCTATTTTACATCAAAGTTCTCAGCCAAGCCTCTCCTAGTCTGTAGCATAAAGTCAGCGTACTGGATATTAGGGGGGTGGCTGAATCTAAGACATCTCTGCTGCTTCCGGATTACTACATTCTTATTTATTTTGCTTTTTATGCATAACCTTCATATCTTAAGTAGGTAGAACTGAGAGACAAAGAAGTGCCAGCTAACTTACCTGTTTGAGAGCCTTTTTGGTGTGTTGCTGAAAGGAAGACACTAGCTTGCTCTGCACTGCTGTGTTAGGAAGGCTTGAATCTCGGGTGGAAGACGCCTCATCGGTTACCTGCTTTGCACACACTAGAAAACAGAGAGATAATGATATTACTAATTTGAATTCCTTTTTTTATATCCACTGTAATTAAGTACCTGGAGCTTTTCACCAATTGAAAATGGATACCTAAAATAAGGCAAAATAGCACAGTATAAAGATGAGTATCTCAGTTTGAAAGAACGGATTATTTAATAACTCTGTGGCCACAGTTAAACTGAACCTCTCTAAGCCTCAGTTTCCTTACCCACTAATTGATGATAATTTCAATGTCTTGGGCTACTGTACAGACATAAAAAAGAGCACAGTATCTGTCTCAAGAGGTGGGAGTCAGTAGGTACTTTCTGGAGGTGAGTAGGCAGATTGGGGAATTCATAACATTCTGAAGAAAGAATCTACATTAATGAAATTGTCTACCAACCTCAGAATCTCCTGGAGAAGGGAATGGCTACCCACTCCAGTATTCTTGACTGGAGAATCCATGTACAGAGGAGCCTGGTGGGCTACAGTCCATGGGGTCGCAAAGAGTCAGATACAACTAAGCGACTAACACTTTCACTTTTGAACATCAGAGGTACTATGAATCTTCCCTTTAAAAGCCCTCTGTCTATAGAATCTACACACTGGGGTGTGTGTATATCCTCTTCTATGGGCCAAAGTACCTAGCATGGAGAAGGAAAAATGAAATGTGACATGCTAAGTGTCAACTGAAGGTAATTATTTTTAAGAAAATCATGGACTCTGCAGATTACAATATAATCTACCCATTTTTACTACAGTCAAGCCTTCCAGGTGTCTCATCTATGGAAGTCAAGTTCACTGTCATTTCTGCTCTGCAGCACCTGTGCTGGAGTTTCAACGCTTCTTTCCGTTCTCCTCAGACACTCTACCCGGGTTTTACATTGATGTGATTCTGGCAGCAGCAGAGATAGAAGGCCTTTTCTCTGTACTCCAGGGGAGGGGGAATTTATGTGGAAAATCCACATGAGGAAGCACTGTGATTAGTGGCAAATGGAGGCATATGTCAAAGGCAGGAGGCAAGGGGAAGTCATATGGAAGAAAATAACTTGAGAACATATTGTAAAAGCTTAAAATAAGCCTTCTTAAGGGCACCAGGGTTAACACTAATCTAAGAAAAATTTCCAAGGAACAGGAGTTTGGGAAAATTCTGACCTGAGTGTGAAAGGTGGGTGGATGAGTTAAAAATGATTCTAGTCACATTGTAGAGTAATTTTACTCCAATAAAATATATAAAAAGAAAAATTCTAGTCAAAAATGGAGACATATGCATGTGGCAGTGTTGACAGCACTGCTTTGGGTAGACTAAAGATCACACTGACTAGAAATGGAAAATGTAGCCCATGAAAGAGGATGCCCAGGCAAAAGAGTGAATCAGGTTTTGTTTTAATGACAGAAAGTAATCAGGGAGACAAAATGAACATGTTTTATAAAATAACTGTTAGTTATTAATGGCAGGCATTTGACATACATGACCTCATTTCATCCTCACAGCTTCCTTGCGAAATGGAAGAAGTGTCATCTACACATTGGAGAGAGAAAACTAGAGCTCAGAAATGGTCATTCGTGTGCCCACGGTCACAGCCAGCAGAACAGCAGAGCTGGGGTCCAAGGCCAAGTCCATACTCTTCCATTTAGAATATCTGGCTTCAAAGCCAAAAACTGATACAGAAAATTTAATGTCTAAAGAACATGTTGCATCATGTTGGAAGACCTGAAACAGGAAGTTAATAAAGCCACAAGGAACAAGATGTTGAGCTCTGATAAGAAAAAACTGAGCTCAACTGGCCCAGGAAACATTATGGTCGAAGTAGCAAAAGGATGTGCCCAGATATCCAGGGAGAGAAATCCCTGAGTTAAAGATCAGGTACCTTTTTTCTCTTCGATACACTATGACATTTTTTGCTTAAAACAGTCTAAATGTTCCAATAAAGAAACATTTTATAATACTGCTTACATAAACTATGGCTTCTTGGCCTCTCTCCTTAAAATCATCACTAATTTGTACCACTTTGCCAAAGCTTACTTATCAAGGAATATGAGAAATAACCATCAGTTTATATTCTAAAGATAAATTTATTTTTATACTGATTACATGGATGGCTTTTTTTCTACATTCTGGAGTCAATAGGAAGTGCGACAAACTGGAGAGGTGAGAGGAAGGTGGTGGATACGATATATAATCCCAACTGAACAGAGCTAAATGGATGGAATGTGAGCCCAGCCAAAAGAAAAGTGCACATTAGCAAATACGTTTTACTACTTTCACATTCTTAAATTAGTATTACCACCTAGAAAAATACAAACCTAATGGTTGTTTAAAAAGACAACCAAAATGCAGCACACGGGTTTCAGGGAACTTGTAAAAAGCATCAGAATGCTCCTGGCCTACTGGACATCAAAACACATTTACCAATTTTCTCAGGAAATGATTTTATTCATAAGTGTTTCAAAGGTAAACTTCAATGCAGCAGGATCAAAAAAACAATTACTGAATCAGTGTGGGCGTAATCAAAACCTTATGTCTTTTATTTTCTGACTGCTACAATAAGCAGTATACAATCAGCTGTCACTTCCTGAGGATAACAGGTATCTAAATTACAACTTGCTCTATTTGTTTCTGACCTAGGAAACCACAGGGTATTGTGATACCTATTTCGGTGTCAGTGTATATGCTGTATGGTTGTTTAAATTTACTACCGCATTGTGTTAACAGTGAGTCACATGTATTTACACACAGTGTTCTAAAAGAAAGAGTCGAGTGAAGCATCATGAGAATTCCTTTACTACAGAGTCATTTTCCTCCCCGGTTCCTCTTTCTGAACTTGATCCTATTTCTCTGGGCCAAACTGGTTTCCCTGTAATTATTTATCTCTAATAAAACAAGTGTAGAATCTTAAAGAAAGTAAATGTAATAGAAAATAAAATATATAAATGAGTATTCCTGTGGATTTAAAACTTGTTTCTAAGGAAAAGTTCAAGAATCAAAATGAGTAGGACACAATATAATGCATGCACAGCCTTCAGAGTGTGTGCCTGCATGTGTGTGTGTGTGTGTGTGTGTGTGTGTACTGACTATACAGATCCTACACATGGGCATCTAAGTGATTTATTCATTCTTTGCCATGAGGGTAGCTGAATCTAAAAACACTCACTGTGTAGATGGAGCAGCAGTTGAACATGCAAGATTCATATTCTGACAAAACACACAGTTTTCACTCTTACTTTATCCTTGCAGCTTTCTTAACAGATGTGATAAATAAATAATACAGGGCTTATTTTAAACAGTTGCCTGAATATTTATCTAAGGGGCTGAGTTTGGCCTCTGAAATACAAGCCAAAAAAAAATTAATGTTCAAGAAAAGGCCAGGGGAAATCTCCTGTATGTTGAAATTACAACAGGAGCCAGGAAACTGAAGAATTAGGACAGATGTTTTAGCCAATAAATATCTAACTCTGACATGCAGCTTAGAAGTGATATCTTCTTGGCATTCAGGACAGAATAGAAACTGTTTCTCTTTTTTTCTTTCCTAACTGTGCACTGGCACCATCACAAAATTCATGCTAGGATTTTATACCTGGAAACCCCACAAGACTGCTTGCCCTACTTGAGCTGGACAAACTGAAGACTAGGGGAAAAAAATGTTTTAAAAGGTGTAGGAATATAGGAATATTATTTCTACATTTTGCTTACGCGCTCAAACTAGGCAAGCTACAAACATAGTTAAAAGCTAATCTGCCAGTTTTTAATTCAAACAGTTAACAGGATTCTTCAGTCGCCATCCCACACTACCCTCATTCACACGCAGATTCCCAAACCCCTCCTCCAGAATATTTTACTTAGAAGGCTTAGGACCACAAGGATTATAGGTGATCACCAGACAGCCCTGAAGGCTAGAGAAACTGTTGAATGCATCTCAACAAGACTGGATGGCAGCCTCTTTTCTCTAAGTCCCAAGCTGTCTCTTTCCCTCTCTCTTCTTTTTCATTCACCATTAGACCCAACAATGTGATAGAACTGGAAAATATGGACTAAAGCTCATACTTTGTAAATGGGGCTGCTGAGAGTCGGAAATGACTGAGCGCCTAAGCACAGCACTGAGATGAAGGCAAGGGTGACATTCACCCCAGTCTAAGTACTAAGCCCCTGACAGGTATACAAGAGGGCTTTGAACTTTAGCACAAGACACAAAAACTGGAGAAAGGAGAATGTACTCCTTTCTTAAAAAATGTTTTTATTTTACATTAGCATATAGCTGATTAAAAATGTTGTGATAATTTCAGGTGTACAACAGAATGACTCAGTCACACATATATATTCATCCATTCTCCTCTAAATGCCCCCCTTCACCATCCAAGCTGCCACATAACATTGAGCAGAGTTCCCTGTGCTATACAGTAGGACCTTTGTTGGTTATCCACTTTAAATATGGCAATGTGTACATGTCAATCCCAAAGTCCCTTCCCCCAATAACCGTATGTTTGAGCAGAATGCAATCTTGACTCTTGTTTTTATTTCTAGTCTCACATCTGGTCATCTTCCCACCTCCCACCTCTCTGATTCAGCCAGTTGAGATTGTGTGGCCTTTCCTGAACACGTATACTCGCTGTATTTGTCTCACTCGCTCTGACAGTCCCTCTTTCATCTTTCTGTCTAGCAAACTCATCTTGACAGACCGAACTCAAACAGCTTCCTCAAAGCTTTCCTGACTATCCCCACCTCTGAGGAAGACTTACTCTTCCCCTTCCCATTCTTTCTTGGAACTTAGTGTTATGAATTCATGTCAGTCCCTGCAATACTGCTGCTTGCATCTGCCTTATCACTCACAGGCCCAGTAACTTGAATACTTACTTCTGTGCAAAGACAGGCACAGAGCAGTTGATCCATGAATGTTAATTAAACTAAACTGCCCAATTTTATTTTCATGAAATTTGTCTCAAGTATCTGTTTCTTTTCCTGTTTAAAAAAATTTTTTTTGGCTATGCTGGGTCTTCACTGCTGTGCAAGTTTTTCTCTAGTTGTGGTGAGTAGGGAGTTATTCTTTGTTGAAAGTGCTTGGGCTTCTCATTGCAGTGGCTTCTCTTGTTGCAAAGCATGGTCTCTAGGCAAGTGGGCTTCAGTAGTTGTGGCTCTAGAGCACAGGCTCAGTAGCTGTGGTGCATGGGTTTATCTGCCCTGTAGCACGTGGAATCTTCCTGGACCAGGGATCGAATTTGTGTCTCCTGCATTGGCAGGCGGATTCTTAACCACTAGACCACCAGGGAGGTTCTAAAGTATTTCTTTCTAAAGTTGACTTTCAATTACTGTTTTTAACGAGAATGCATGGAAGGGGAAGTCAGCAAAGCACAGTTTTTTTATTGTGGAAAAGCATACATACAAAAATGAATTTTTAAAATTTGAAACAGAATCTTTATTAAAAGATCGCAAATTATGCTAAGGTCAATTAGGGAAAATATGAAAATCAAACTGAAAAAAACATCTTATGCAAGTCAGTGGGAGACTATGTGAAGTGTGAATGCTAAAAATGTTAGTCGCTCAATCGTGTCTGACTCTTTGTGACCCCGTGGACTGGAGCCCGTCAGGCTCCTCTGTCCATGGAATTCTCCAGACGGCAATACTGGAATGGGTTGCCATTCCCTTCTCCAGGGGAACTTCCTGACCCAGGGATCAAACCCAGGTTTCCTGCATTGTGGGCAGATTCTTTACCATCTGAGCCACCTGGGAAGCCCCCTGACCTGCCACTAAATGTAGATACATTTCCTTCTGCCGTTCTTACTCGTTGACTTATTTTAAGAGGAAAGTCACAGTCGGGAGGTTTTGTGTGGTGAAATAAAAATAAGTATCACTGAAAAGTCAAAATTAGAAATGACAATGCTTACTTGAAATGGCAGGAGCCGTGCGGGGGCAGAACCACAAAAGAGCCCAGGATGTGGGCACAAGAGAGTCAACGCAACAAAAATATTAATCGGCATATGTCTGATTCATCTACACACACAGTGACTGGCTCCCTGAGGTAACCAGGGTTCAAAGGGCTGATGAAGGCAGGGAAAGGAGCATCCCTTGATCGATTTCATTTCTTTCAGTTCTTCCTCCAACTACTTCCTTTCAATTTTCTCAACAAACAGACACTCTCAGATCAAAACAGTTTTCCATCAAAATGATCCTGTATACACTATAGGCTTAGCAGAGTTCTCCTAAACTACAAAAATTTAAATCAAATAGCACACAGTATATGAGGATTAATAATGTGGCACATTGTTAGAATTCAATTTCAAAAGACGGCTGGATCTTAGAGGGAGCTTGTTTATTTATTAATCATTTATTCAATTGCAACACTCTTATTGAACACCTTCATGTCAAGGACTGTATAAAATGCAGGGGTAAAACGGTGACTAAGACCTAAGACCTGACTTTGAGTCCTTAAGTTTTCTTAAAAGTACTTTTTTCATAAAACAATGGTATAGGGCTGCCCTGGTGGCTCAGTGGTAAGAAAATCTGCCTGCCAATGCAGGAGGCATGGGTTCTATCCCTGATCCGGGAAGATCCCACATGCCACAGAGCAACAGGGCCCATGCACCACAAATACTGAGCCTGTGCTCTGGAGCCTGGGAACTACAACAAGAGAAGTCACCACAAACAGAAGCCTGCATGTGGCAACTGGAACACAGCCCCCACTCACTGCAACTAGACAAAAGCCCTCACAGCAATGAAGACCCAGCACAGCCAAAAATAAATGAGTGATTAAAAAAAAAAAGGTTTAGAACTATTCATTCTGCCTGAGAAAAATCAACCCTATGAAGACCTAGCTGCTGCTGCTGCTGCTAAGTCGCTTTAGTTGTGTAAGACTCTGTGCGACCCCATAGACGGCAGCCCACCAAGCTCCTTCATCCCTGGGATTCTCCAGGCAAGAATATTGGAGTGGGTTGCCATTTCCTTCTCCGGTGCATGAAAGTGAAAAGTGAAAGTGAAGTCGCTCAGTCGTGTCTGACTCTTCGCAACCCCATGGGCTGCAGCCTACCAGGCTCCTCCATCCATGGGGTTTCCCAGGCAAGAGTACTGGAGTGGGGTGCCACTGCCTTCTCCTGAAGATCTAGCAGTGATAACTAAAATTTGTTTTAAAGAATCAATAAGTGGGTAATTCAAATTATCCCCAGATTGGAAAATAATCCCAAAAGTTTATGTTTGGACTGTACTATGTTTTATGTATCACACTTACATTTGAAATTGTGCATATTAGATGTTCTGGATATACACAGCAGCAAAATACATGCCAAAAACTGTTGAAGATGACTTAATGACAACCAGACAAACTCATTTGATCCCAACTAAATATTTCCAGGACTCCATTTCTTTCAGGAAAAAGGTAACTCCTTAATCCTTTTTGGATCCAGACTGAGGAGAACTGCCCCTCTCAGAGCAGTCCTTATTCCAAGATATGTTTAGGTATCTAGATTTAAACAATTTCCCTTGTTGCAATTATAAGAAAACATCCAAAGGGTATAGGAGGTGAGCAATTAAACAGAGAAACAACAGCAATAAAATAATGGAAACAGCAATTTCCCCCCAAGACTTTCAAGGGAGACAGTATCTAAACATTGTAAGTATTGGTATTAGATAGTATTTGAACAACATTCTCTGTGAATAAAATACAACTAATATAACTTGGATGGTGACTTCAGTCATGAAATTAAAAGACATTTGCTTCTTGGAAGGAAAGCTATGACAAACTTACACAGCGTATTAAAAAGCAGAGACATCACTTTGCTGACCAATGTCCATATAGCCATAGCTATGGTTTTTCCAGTAGTCACGTACAGATGTGAGAGATGCACCATAAATAAGGCTGAGCACTGCAGAACTGATGCTTTCAAATTGTTGCTGGAGAATACTCTTAAGAGTCCCTTGCACTGCAAGGAGATCAAACCAATCAATCCTAAAGGAAATTAACCCTGAATATTCATTGGAAGGGCTGATGTTGAAGCTCCAATATTTTGGCCACCTGATGTGAAGAGCTGATTCATTGGAAAAGGCTCTGATGCTAGGGAAGACTGACAACAAAAGGAGAAAGGAGCGGCAAAGATGGTTAGATAGCATCACTGACTCAATGGACATGAGTTTGAGCAAACTCCAGGAGACAGTGAAGGAGAGAGGAGGCTGGTGTGTCCATGGGGTCCCAAAGAGTCAGACACAACTAAGCAACTGAACAACAACAATAACAAACTAAAAATTTTACTATATAGTCTGCTACATTAGGTCAATGAAGTCCTTTTCTTGGTCAGAAGAGGTCTGCAGAAAAGAGAACAAAATAAACTAGGAGGAAGAACAAGTCAGATGATTCATGATTATACCAGTCATGTGTATCAGTAAGAATGTGCTCCACAAGATGTAATCATGCCAGACACATTAATGATTTGAGTGGCATATATCGCACACTACAAATTATGGTCATCTGACATCCCAGACCTGGATGTATTGCAATTTCATTGCAATGTCCTCAAATAGTTCACAAACACATTGGTTTGTATCAGACCAGACAATGAATTTCCACAAGTAACTAGGAAGACTAGTTTACTCACTGAAGGTATAGGAATCCCTCCTAACCAGCACTCAATTTATCACCAGGACATTTTAGTTGGATTAGTACCTCTGTATATCTAGACAAGAAACTCAGATAAGAAAAGAGAAACAAAACCAGAAATAATAATATTTAATAGAAAAAGCATACATATCCCATAGGTACCAGCCTTTATCCACCTAATCCCTCCTATCATAGAACCGATACAGAATCCACTTAGAATTATGGAAAATAACACAATAAGCTTCTGGGGGGGGTGGTATTAGAAGCGATTTCTCTTATACCCCACAACACCTGTGATGTACAGTTGCAGCAAGTTCCTGAAACATCTGCTCAGAAATACAGCAACCCATCTAGAAAATGAGAAATAGAAAAAAGCAGCCAGAAAGAATATCATTAAAAGGTTGGTACAGGTCAAGGATAAGTGCTTCATTCATGGGCACTACTAATGATTTCATACTTCAACATATAAAGAATAACTCCAGTGTATAAGAAAGGGAGTTAGACAAACAGATGGTTAACTGTTTGAGAAATGGTTATACACTGTCACTTTAGAGAAAAAAGAAAGAATGGATTATCTGACATGACTGAAAAAAGTACTTCATTTTAAAAGCATGGATTCTTTGTTCTTCTCTATCAATCACAAACTATATAAAACAAGAAGAAATCTGACTCTTTTGGATGAGTAATTGGGAGAACACATTTAATTTTGGTTTTCACTTTTATCATGAGATCGTACTCTATTTCCAATCTTTATCTCTGTATTATGAAATATTTCTCTCCTTGAACAAGAAAAGAGGGGAAAGTACACTTAAATGGGTCACTTTATCTGCACTTAAAAACTTTTTTTAACTCCATGACTCTTGGACTGTTAAAATTGACCAAAATCCATTTGCACAAGAACAAAGTTCATGGTTCAAGGGGAAATATGTAAGAAAAAGAGGTCCCTAATGGGTAAAAGAAATGGAAAATAATATCTATAAGTCATGTTTGAAAGAGCTGGGATAAGTTATTTGGAGAAGTTAAGATGAAGTGGGTGGGGACTAAGATGATGCCCAGCTGTTCTCCATCATCAGAGGGGGGAAAAAAGGAGAAAATTGGTTTAATTAAAAGCCCCAGAGATTTCAGCATAAGGAAAAAATTCTTGATATAAAGGTTATCAAAAACACAGAGACACAAATATAAAGAAGACTGTGGGATTCCCATCCCTCTGGGCATTTACTATTAGAATAATGTCTACTTGAATTGACTGGTTTAAGTAAAATGCTGACATGAGAGAGGATCCAGGCCTGCATGAACCTCTGAAATCCCTCATACTTCCCCTGAACTGTGAAGGCTGTGGGCTGGGATGAAAGAAAGGAGAATGAGAAAGAGTGGGCAGAGGAAGTTTTATATCCTGCCAATGGTCATTTCTGACTGTGAAGAGTATTCTTTTTCCTCTGTTTTTTCTTCCATGTGTAGCTAAAACAACATCATTTTCACATACTTAAGTTTCCCTGGGCCACCAATGTAGAACAGGTGTCTCTAGGAGCCAACAAAGCTGTTAACGATAATGCAGACGTTGGATAAAAGACAAATCCGCTCAACCTGAGAAAAATCAGGGGACCTGACACAGTCACTGAAAGAATTCCTTCCCTCCTACAAGATGCTCAGAATGGCTGTCAGGGAGAGATGGATGATGAACACAAAGAAGGCTCATGTGTCATCTGATGTAAAATCACATGTGAGCAGCCACAGACAAGTTCTTGAAAAAGCCCAGCAACACCAGACCAATACCACCGCGAGCAGAGACACCCAATTGTTGGGAAACCTCTTCAAAAGTTACTTGAACACATCCTTCACAGCTCCAGGGTGAACACATTCTCCTCCCCCCCCCCGCCCCGTTGTATAAAACTGCCAGGGATAAACTGTCAGTGTGACTACTCCTGGAGGGCGCCTAAACCTTCATTAGTACCCTTCTCACTTCCTCCAGGAAGCTGCTCATCTGTGTGTAATTGATGTCTCAACTGAGATCCTATCCACACACTTCAGGCCATCTTAAAGCACTTTTCACTTTTGAAAAAAAGGCCCCTCAAACTGTGGCCTCTGAGCCAATGCAAACAAAGAGTGAGCTGAATAATGTTTCATTAAGTTAACATGACTCTGCCAAGAATCATACAATCAGAAACCTGCTTATAAAACTGGCCATAAGGAATAATGAAAAGGGACCACATAAAATTCTGCGAACGCTGGAATCATTATTCACCCCAGGATCTGAGGACTAAACCATAGGATGTGTGTTCTCTATAATCTTTCTCCTTAAATAGAGACTTTGAAAATACTAATTCTCCAGCTAGAGCGCTGCTTCCTCCCTGAAAGCCATTAGGGTTAATAGCAAGCGAAACCTTTTTTGATCTCTATGGATGAAAATTGTACATTCTCCAGTTTCCTCATTTTAAAAGATTAAGTAGGATGGCTGCTTTGGATTTAAACATGAACTATATCACGGCCACAAAAAGAGAAGCTCATTTTTTTTCTTGTTAATAACAATTTATAAACAGAAGGGGAAGGAGGTGAAGACGACCTACTGATGGTATCGTTTCTATAAAATATGTACGGTTTCCACAGCCAGCCACGTACTGTAAGTCAACTTAATATGTGTAAGCAAACTCATAATATACCAATGTATTATGTTCAGAAAGCAACTCAGACGCAAACATAAGCATAAATCTCAGACTAAAATAGTCCACAAAATTCTAAATATTTTCTTTGGGTGACATAGATCTATACTTATACAGACACAAATGGTCATGGGTTGTCAACAAAGATATATATATATCAAATGATTCTCCTAAATCACTCTTTCACCTCTTGAGCTAAGCCTGTAAAATGTGAAGAGTTTACTTTCTTGAGTCTCTAGTTCTTATTAACTTGAAAAACTGTTTAGGAGTCAAAGAAACCTAATGCACAGCTCTAGTTTTGTGTATTGTCAATTCCAGAATTGAGAATACATCACCTTTCCCATACTGTAAAAAAAAAAAAAAAAAAAAAAAAAGCAACCAGACTTTAAAACAAAATAACTTGGTGAAGTGTCTATCGTTTAAAAACAAATCTGTTTTGCTGGCCAGCGGACTGCAAGAAGAAAGCAAAAGCATTACCATTATTATCTTTACCTACAGATTCACATGTCACTGGAATCAAGCTACAAGACTTCTTTCCAGTTACCAGCTTTTGTAAAAGGTTTTCTTTTTAAATACCTTTCTGAGTTTCCCTTTAGTGGTGTAACACATGTCACCAAATCTCTGTTCATCTGAAATAACTCTATGGTAGCAGAGGCTTAGTCTCAGGACTGTCACAAGGGTATCTTACCAATTGATAGTTATTATTCACTTTAATACTATTCACTCTTTCATATCCCAAAGGAGAAATGGGAAAAGGAGAAGAGAATAAAGATTTAAAAAACAGATGGTGGGACCCTCCTCTCCCCCTGCCCTCTCTCCCATGGCCCCCACAACCCCACACTTCCCCACCTTCCCTCTCTAATTATATTTTCAAAGCTTATTTGTACAGCTGTAAGAAGTGTGGAAATTATATCCATTCTAACTGCTGGTTCAAACACCTATTAGAAATAGAGTAAGTAAGGAAATCATCTAAACCAGTTCAGGTTCATGGCATTTATTACTGATTTGTAAGAAATCATGTGGTAGCGCACTCCTTCATTTGGATAAGCCGGTGGTTCCTCTTTGTCAAATTCTCAAGTTTAGCATCAGAACAGAGTTGGACAACTATTGCAAAGCTAAACTGCACCAGTGACTCCCGGGCTAAGGGTGTTCCCCAAGGTCGCAGAGAAGTCAGAGCCTGGCTTTTGGGGTCACTCACATCAACCTGAGCATGCCACCTGAATGAAACACTGAGCCTCTAAGTCTGTTTCCTTACTGGTAAAAAAAAATTAAAATTAAAAATATAAATAAAATAAAAATCAAAAATAGAAAATTTCAATAAAATACAGCAACAGAGCCTAGGAAGTCTGACTATCTCACAGGAGTGCTGTCAACATTAATCAGTCTACATGTAAACAGTTCACAAAGGATAGGCGTTGTGAGCACTCAACATATTTTCAGCATTGAGGTTTGAAAATCTATCCTGGGATTAACGGACTGTACACAGAAGTATATGATATTCATATAGATAGGGAACACACTCGTTCTACAAGAAGCAATTGTGGTTTGCAATAAGATGTAAAAGTGGGCAAGTCAAGGAACACTCAAGGAAATAAGCTATTTACCATTCTTTCAGTGATTTCTCAAAGCAATTTCGTTAGTACAACTTCAAAGGAGAGGCCAGGAAATCCAGTTTTGGTCCCATTAGCTGGAGATGTGTGGGTATGTGCTCTTTGGTTAAGTACTCATTCACATTTCAAATTAGGGGAGTTTGCTTATCCCTGTTGTGGTTTAATTATTGCCTAAGTGCTTTCACCCTGCCCTGGACCCCTTCAGAGCCACTAAAACCCTCCCACTCTTTCTTCTGAAATTCAGGATTAGTCATTAGCAAAATCTGATTGACCTGGCCCTCTCCCATGGACACTACTTCCCCTGGAACCTTCTCAGGTAGCAGCCTGTGTCTTTCCCACACATCTTGTATTGCTGGGCCTGAAAATGGGACATGTGACCTCTATGCTCCTTCCTGCTCCTTAAACACCTCCAGCATTGTATCTCCTGTCAACAGACCATTCCTCCTTACTGTAACTATCTACCAACTACTGGGTTACTCCCTTTCATCTCTGGAAGATTTTAGCTCCTAAATATCACACTCTTTCAATGCTAGTTCTATCATAACTGAATGTTTCAATATCCACACAGACGATTCTCTACTATTTCACGGCAGGGCTACCACCAGCCTTTACAACATCCTTGTGCAGACAAGGCAGTATTTCCTCCACATTGACCCTGCTCCATGACAGGAAGTTGGGCAAAGGAAGGGCTGCTCAATTTCAGTCACTGATGGTTACTTCGGCCAGGACACTCGGAAGAGGGCCCTTACCTAACCATTCGTAACAGCCTTTAACATACCTTCCCTCTTTAGTCTCAGCTCAGACACGCTTCCCATAATCCACCCTAACCTCAAGTTCAGGGGCTTCCCTGGTGGCTCAGTGGTAAAGAATCTGCCTGCCAATGCAGGAGATGAGGATTCGATCCCTGAGTTGGGAAGATCCCTTGGAGAAGGAAATGGCAACCCACTCCAGCATTCTTGCCTGGGAAATCCCATGGACAGAGGAGCTTGGCGGGCTACCGTGGGGTAGCAAAGAGTTAGACATGATTAGCAAATGAATAACAACAACTACAACCTCAATTTCATATATTCCACTCTTACATCACCTACCCTTCCAACTCATCTCCTCTTGAACACCAAATCAAACAATTCTTCCTCCCTAAGGAGACTTCCACCTCCTCCTTCATGCTAGTCCCCACACAAATGTGCCTTCACTCAAACCCCACAACAAGCTTAAATTTCACAGAGATGGATCTTAATGCTCCATGTCACACACCCTCAACTCCTGCTTCCCTTTCTGGCTTCATCATTCACCCCTGGCAAAACCCCAGCTCTGGTCCATTTCAACACTGTGGCTACTCTGCACTCATAGAGTGGTCATGAACATGACCAGATAAAAATGCACAAACATGCTGGCTGTTCTCACATTAAATTCAGGATCAGCCACCTCACAACTGTCCTTAATGATGTCAGACCCAAGACAAACATTTTCTATCTTCTCCTGAGATCTACAGAGCTACCTCTCCATCTTCATCCATGGCTGAAAAACTGATTTCCTATTTCACTGAGAAAAACGGAGCATTAAGAAGTGAACTTGTGCAGCCCCTCCCCATATGCTCACCTACCTTCCTTTCTATCCAGCACCCTCATGTTTCCCGTTTTTTCCTTACAGCACGAGTCAATACTCCTGAAGGGTGCCAATCTCTTCATCTGTTTAATAGATCTCCTTCCCTCTCATCCAATCGAGTACATGGCAACAGGACACCTTTCTCATTGAAACCTCTCCAACTGGATTTCTTCCCAGCAGTATATGATTGTTCTCATATTTATCTCTCAAATTCAGAAAACTTTCCCTTCTTCCACTTTGTCTTGCAGCCATTTCCCCATTTCACTCCTTCCCTTTATCTCAAAAAACCTTGAAAGAACTGACTACATTTGGGGTCTCCCAATGTCTCTTCTCCCATTCTCTTGAACACACTCCATTCGTGCTTGTGGTCTTACCATAGGATAAAAACAGTCACTGTCAATACCTCACAAAGCTAAATCCAATGTTTTTTTCTCGGCCTCCATTGTAAGTTGACACATAGAGAGCAATTGACACGTTTGAGTTACATCCTCCCCAGAAACACTTTCTTCACTTTGTTTTCAGAACAGACAACATGTTCTCCTGTCCACTTAGCCTCTGTCTCATTTGCTGATTCCTATAATCTCTCCTACCTCTTAAATTTCAAGTACCCTAAGCTCAGTCTTTGAGCCTCTCCTCTTTTCTATCTGCCTTCAATTTCTTGGTGATTTCATCCAGTTTCTTATCTTTAAAGCTCATCTATAAACTGACCACTTTCAAATGTATATTTGCAGCAAAGTATTTCCCGTTAATCTAAGACAGGTAAGTCCAGTTATTTAACATATTCACTTGGATGCTGAAAATTAATTTCATGTTTAATATGTCCTACACTGAGCTCCTCTGTTAACATCCCCCACCCCAAACTGACTCTCTTGCAGGTATTCCATCTAAGTTAAAGAAAATACTTCTACTTGCTGACACTCAAAACTGAAGTCATCTCCAACTACTTTCTTTATCTCATAACTACACTAATTTCAGCAGTTCCTATTGGGTCTACCCTAGAATTCAATTACTTTTCATCACATTCACTGCTACCCCTGTTATTCGAATTCCATCATCTCTTACCTAGATTACACCAATAGCTTTCTAACTTGTCTCCCCGCTTTTGTCCTTGTTCTCTTATATATGGTTTTTTTGTACTTAGTGATCCTACTAAGGCCTAAGGTCACTGTCCTTCTAGCTCAAAACCCTGCAGTGGTTTAACATCTCACTCAAAACAAAAGCCAGTGTCATGGCATTCCATAACTTCTCTGAAACTGTATCTTACCATCTTCTCCGTTGCTCACTCTGGACTCCAACCACACTGGCCTAATGTTGCTGGAACATTCCAGGCACTCTCCTGCTTTAAGGCCTTTATAATTGCTGCTTCTTCTGTCTAGAACTCTCTCCCATCAAATGCCTGCTCCCTCACTCCCTTGGGTCTTTTCTCAGATGTACCTCTCTCTCGTTCTTATCTCCTTATTTAATTGATTTTGCCCCATAATACTTGTCAGCACTAAATAAGCTATACATTTCACATGTTTATCTTGCTTATTGCCTCTCTACCAATATAAAATCCATGAGAGGTCTCTTTTTGTTGTTTTTAACTGCAACAACTATAATGTTGAGAACAGTACTCGGCACATAGCAGAAACTCAATATATATGTTGAATTACATTAACAGAAAGGAGGTGGGAGAGAGAGGGAGGATGCAAGTGTTCATGCAAGCTTGCAGTACAGCAAGAGGATCCAATAAGTTTCCCGTTCAGCCACTGAAGGAGAAGGGTGTGCCCCATTCACTAGCCCTTCCAGAAATCCAGAAATTGTCATGCATCTCTGCTTTGTTCTCTTTCTAAACACAAGGACCTGCCAAAGTTCACAGCACTACCATAATAGTGGTGGGGGGTTTAGCTGAGTTTTTCAAAAGGTACAGGAGGAATAAGGACATCAAATTAAATGAAAGCTGGTTTAAAAAAAAAAAGTCTACAAAGCTAATTTCAGCCATTTTACTAAGACAAGAATCTGTGTTTCCTATAATAATTCAGCACCTTGGCTACAGGTCAGATGGCGCTGGAGCAAAATCAGCCTCTAGGGGACAATCAGAAAGACACCAGTTTAAAGGGCAGGAGTGGCTAGTCAGAATACAAAGGGACTCCTAAGACCATTAATAAAATGAATGGCTTTGGGCTATTACTGAAATACGATATTTCTGCAAGGATCCTTTAAGGTTTGTTTGTTTAACAGTAATTTACTGATTTCTATGAGTCCACCAACACAGACTTTAACGACACAGTCTTCCTCTCAAATCATGATCTGGGTCCACTTGGGGGACTGGTGAGTTAGGTTAAAAAAGTAGAAAAGAACAGCAGCTTTTGTGGAGCAAAGGTTTGCCAAAACTGCAGTACAGAAATTACATACACCAACAGATCATAATGCAAATGTCTTGAGAAAGTTAAAAATGAATCCACATGGACAGAATTCAAGTGGAAAATGCCCCCCTAGAATTCCAGAAGGGTTGTTCACTTTTCAAAAGCATTTCATAAGAATATAACTCATTTGGTCACTGTTTCACTGTGAGGAATGTTAACATTAAGCTTAATTTATTAAAGACAAAGCTAGGAACAAAGTTATTATAAAACTACTTGGGTTCACAGGAAAAATCAGCACAATCAGAAACCAAACATCAGCCGTCTCAGGCCTCACATAGGATAAAACCACAGCAAACCTCAGAAAGCCTCTCACCTTGCACAAGAAATATAATGATAACACTCAAGAGTACTATGCAGGGAAATCCATACTGTTCAAAAGCAAAATAAAACAAAAAGCAAACAACTGTATACTTTTCTTAGGTGCTAACCTTTAGAATCAGAATTGTTTAATGATAAATGGTGGCAAAAACTTAAAATTGTATCAATAATGGTAGGGAACTCAATTAGCAAGTTATTGGAACTCTACATAACCTTTAAGAGAACAGGGTTTCTATCTTGAAATCTGCCACACTTACCTCCATTTCCTTCCCCATTGGCATTGGCCTCCGCCATCTCTGAGCCATCCAATTCAGACTCACAGCCTAAATCCAAAGTTCCATCAGCTGAGCATGATGACTCCTCTTTCTATATTATTTTGAAAATAATGATTTATGGACATGTATTAGCAACGGAAAACACTCAAAATACTTCCAGAGTCTTAAGGAATTACCAAAGTTACTTGTGATTTTAAATTGCAATACTGATTTATTTTTTAATGTAAAACCACTCCTTGGAGGGGGGTGGATTACTGAGAAAAGCATACTGCCATAGTTGATTTTTTGGGGAGATAACCTTTAAAATCTACACAAAAGACAAAGTTTCTTTTTGCCATATGTTGTTTCTGTTTTTCTCAATTCTACTATCTTCATTTTAGAAAATGGCTTTACAACTTGGAATTGTAATCATAAATTAACCCCCAAGTAGCTACAAAAAATAATAAATAAAATAAGTCTTTTGATTAACCTGTATTATTTTCTGAAACACACACATAGAACAAGAGCCAGATGCTTAAGAGCTGAGAAAGAATCCCCACTTCTTTGCCAGGTATAACTTTTATCATTAAAAATAAAACAGAAGAAACTTCTCAAAGGAAATTAATGAATTTTAAACATAACCCATATTTACTAAATCTAACACTTTTTTTAATTTATAAGAAAATACACTGATTTTGCATATTCTAAGTTATGCAGCCATTTGTATCAGCTTTTGTCCTCTGGAGTTTGGCATCTTACATGGCATTTCCATTCCAGATGTAAACGGAAATTACATTAAAATCATTAAGACTTGGTTATCTGAAGCTTTTAATTTCTCTGTTCTTCTCATATTGAGTAAAAGCTTTTATTAGTAAAAACTTCCCTGAGATCACTGTTTCTTTCAAATCTGAGTAACATTTAAAACAGCAAACTTTCAAGAGGAATGGGTACATTTCTTATTTTTATAAAAGACAGAAAGACATAAAGGTGTGAAGCTGGTATATCAATGTGTAATCACCAAATAGTTTTTTGGCAACTGTGATCATCTTAAAACTTTTGGCCGATGAACCATGGCACTCCTCCATGTAAATTTTTAAGAATCAAGAATTTCAAGGAAGCCACAACCATTTTCCATTACTATATGTTAGAGTGAAACCACAGATATGCTTTCTTTAAAGAAGAATGTCATTGTTTATTCTTAATACGAAATCATTTTTAAGACATCTGAAAACATTTAAAAGGCAAAGGGGTCATTCTACCCCTCACCCAAATCTAATTTTGTTTACCTTTACATGTCTGAATAAAGGCATGATACACAGTAATAACAGACATAATATGCAGAACAGTCCAACTTACTTTGAGAGCATAGAGGCCTGACTTCCCAGGGATTTTGAAGAATGTTCCATCCCCGATTCGCGTGTTAGTGTGAAGCATTGCATTCAGACAGGCTAATGGAGAAGTTCCACTAGAAAATAAAAGTGTACAAAAAATGAAGCAGTCTGAGACGCAGTTTCTGGGGCAAAACCGTTCTCAGTCTCTAAGGGAAAAAAAAAAAAAGACCCTCTCGCATGCCTTTTTAAAAATATCCTCCCAACCCCGAAAACATCTACATTACAATAACAGGCCAGTCCAGTTTCGTCAAAGTTAATCAGATGCATCTGTCTTATAGGCTTCAGGCAAAAAGTCTCCTGAATTGAAATTATGCTTTTATTCATAAAGCAACCAACACTATATTTCAAAGAAACCAAAGCCCAAACGTTTATGTGGTGTTATTTTGCAAATAATACCATGAAGCCTCAGGTTTTAAATATTACAGACAACTTGATGGTTGCACTTGAATGATCAAATAAACCAAGTTCAAGGACAGCTCCATCCTATAGGTTGAAAAGCAACAAAAGAATAATAAGAAACCAGGGAAGAACTGATTTAAAATTACAAGTATTTAAGTTACTCATGGGATTGCACTTCTCACAAGGCCAAATAAAAATCTATATCTGTGTTTCTTCAGTGACATTCCTTCCTCAGCTCTTTATTTGTCAAATAAAGAAAATATGTGTTTGGGAATCCTACCCAGCTAATGATGATGTTCTGCAGTAAGGAAGTAAGTGACTGAACTATGAAAACAGATTGTTTTCAAAGGAATCAAACAGCATTAAATATTGATTAAAATATCAAAACACATATGTACAAACATCATTGACATGTATTCATATAATTAAAAAGATGTTTATGAAACATATAATACGTATATATTTTCTGGGGTAACTTTAGAACTTCGTCTGTGTTTTGTTTGTAAACTGATATCTCTGTACACTAGAATTTAGAGGTAGAACTATCACTTTCATTTGCTTATGTTTCCATATATACTTTACTCCCTAATATGCTATAAGATCAATATTTGGTTGAATCAATACAGATTAGAAACCCTACTCGCCATCTCATTCACCTAGTTGGGGTTCTGAGTAAATAACCCAAGATATCCTTGGGCAAGAGAACCTTTAGGATATCAAGGTTTCAAAGTTTGTGATAGAAACATATTTTTATGTGACTAAACTAAAAGTGTTCTAAAAACCAAGACTGTCCCATCTCTTACTATGAATGCTCACCAATAAAATGAAAAAAGCCAAATTTGCTGAGTTGCCACAACACACTTAATAGCCAGTCAGCATATATACACATCATGGTCATAAAGGTTTATAAGTATTCTAATAAGAACACTTTATTATTTTAGGAAACAGTTTCTCTATGCCAACACATCAGTACGGTTCCATTTGGTCTGACAGGAAGCAAGAGCCCTAGTATAAATTTGGTCATAGAACAACACAGAACAGTGAAGTACACATGGAAACAATGCTGGGAGTTTATGTAATAGCTTTCCTCTCGAAGCTTCTACAAGCCTACAGACCTCATTATTTTTCCTCACAAAAGATGTTCTGCTCATATGTAAAGTGGGCCAAGCATTCCTTATAAAGTAAAATACATTCATCTCCCAGAAATAGCTGCCCATGAATAAATTTCAGATAAACAAGGCTATACATGTTACACTGAACACTGTAAAATATATATTTTTATCATTATTCTCTTCAGAAAAAGCACAGACAATTTGAAGCTGGGAATTATTATGCCAGATTTGTGGAGCTCTAATTTGGCGAAACTGTCAGAAACACAGATTTTTCTGTAGGGACCTGGCAAGAAAATGTTAGCACTACAAGTAAAATAGAATCCTATACATATAAATGAAACAATGTAGATGGTTTTAAAATAATAAAACTTAATAATACTAAGTGTGCACCTTTCAAACCTCACACACATTCTTCCTGTTCTTCTTTCCTAAGGTCCTAATACACACAATTTCAAGAACTCAGATTTAGAATTTTAGAGAATAATACAGATTTAAAGACAACTAAAAAATACTGAACAAACATAATTTAATATCAATATACTTTACATTTTCTTTCTAAGGTACAGTAAACCAAAGATAATTGTGGAAGATAAACTGACTACTAAATAGCAGTTTAACGCTATGCCTGCTTCAAACATAAGTGATAATACCCAGTTTCATATCAATAATAAGCTCTGTTGAATATGAATATATCATTAAATTATATTGTTTATTAACTCAATAAATTCAACATTTACTGTGGAAATATTTTAAATATATATAATTTACAACCACATGACACAGATATCCAAAAGTCTCAAAGACTACTGTAATTTTCCCCAAAACAAACAGGAAATCCACTTTATTTTAAAACTATATATTTGCATTTCAGAAGAATTAAAAATATTTTGCAATCAAACGCAAACTTTATTACTCAGGCTGAGTAGTCACTTAGTTTTAAACTAATATCAATTGCATTTCTTCATAGAAAAAAATCAACTTAAATGGCCCATTCATTTAAAAACTGTAAAACTTTAGCACTGAAAGATGAAGTGCTTACTAGAAAGGTAACTTTCATCTACTGCATATACATAGGAAAGTGAATTTTAAAAATCTTTCATACCCTTTACTTATTGCTATCATTCCCATTTCCACAGAGTCTAGAAATTGTGGACTGCTTTCCCTGAAAAAGTGAATGTCCTAAGTAAGTGCCATTGAACAAGAATAAATAAAAGTCTCATTTATATATTTCTATTATTTTAATATTCAGAAAGATTCAGCAAGTATGCCTAGGCCAGCTTTAAGAAAGATATAAATATATATTTATATATCTGTATATATTAAAAAACACAATGTCTTATTATGGGTATGAAAAAAGATGAGGCAAGTATGTGTTAAAAGTCTGTATTCTTAGAGAGCATAGACATCTTCTATACAATATTCCTTATTTTTAAATTAAAAAATATTTGCTCACAATGCAAGTTAATTGCCTAAGTCAGAATCTGAAAGCAAAAAATTCTGGAATAGACTATGTGACTGTGTATATTGTATGCGAAATAACAATACATCAACATTTTAATTCAAAAATCTCTAAAATTTTAAAAGTTACTTACTTTCTAAAAGGATGAATTGGAAGAATTGCGATATCCCAATTTATAAAAAGAGAAAACAAAGAAAAAAGGGAAAAAAAAGTTAGTTTTCCAGCTTAAAATGCAATTCTACATCTCACTACTTCAATAAATAAGACAGCATATAAGAAACACACCAAACTCTTAGATTTGGCTGTAAACTCTGGAGGACTGGAGTAAAAGGTGAATTCCACTTTCTCCCCTACACTTCCGTAATGTTATCATTTTCTCCACAATGCTCATATATTGATAGCTCCATATTGGGAATATAATTAAAAATAAACAATCAGGACACGATTTGTCCCCAATTCCTTTCTTTCTGTCATGCCCTGTAACTGGGCCCTTCCCTATACACCTGCCAGGGTAGATATACAGCTTCTTCTATTTGTTTGTCTTCCTCCCCAGACTGTAGGGTTGTGGAACCCTTCTGGCTTGTTTTCATTTCCCACAACCCCTGAAGCAGAACGGGGTGAAATTTGGAGGCAGGGGAGCAGGCATAATTTAAACTGTCTAGACATCAAAGAACCCCCAGAGATGCTTTGCAGAGCCCCAGTGCTGTGTGAACTACAGAAAAACCATTGCTTTATCACATCAAATTATTGACAGAACATATAAAATTTTACTAATAGTGTACACTTGGTGAAGAGAATGGATGGCCTATTTAATAATTTTAAAAACCCAAGAAAACACCTGGGGAATGCAATTGGAAGGATATTTAGATACGACAAAGAAAACATCATTCCTTTCCATAGAAAATTAATAATGCTTTACAAGGCAATAATTAAGTAATGCAAATCTTAAGCTGCTTTATTTTACTAAGCGTCTCTTCATAAAAATTTCAGATGAAGCTATTTCCTGAAAACATTTTTAAATCTTGCTCTGTAATTTGGGGAACATCGAAAAAAGCAATCCTAAACAACGTTAAGTCTAAAAATTCAACAGATTTAAGGAGTGATTAAGCAGCATTATTCGTCAGTTATTGTGCTAATTCCTATTAATACAAATTAACTGAACCAATTTTATATTCACTCTTTAAAATAAATTAATAATACTTCCTTTCAAGTATTTTCAGTGTTGAGAGCCAGGAGAAAATGTCTGAATTTTAAAGAATAAATTTTTAAGAGGAAGTTATGTGGACCTCTGAGATATAAGTAATGTTTCAGTTCTTTATACAGAATATTAGTGTTCATTATGTGAAAATTAATTGTTTACTTAGGATATGGTCATTTCATTTTATATATGTTACACTTCCCAAAAATGTTTTTTAAAATATTGAAAAACAAATAATGCACCCGTGGCTTTATGCATATGTTTACATATTCAATGGGCAAGTCACTACTAGTGGAGAAGAAAAAACTATTTCTACCATGGAATGTGGATAAGTCCTAAACACACATACATGCAGTTTATACCAGTTGATAAATCAGTAACCTAGATGATTAAAAACTATCCTAGAAAATGAAGGCCAAACTATTTTTTTTGAAAGGCAAATATATTAAGCATTTATTGAGTATATCATTATTTTTTTTATTATTTTAATTGGAGGCTAATTACTTTACAATATTGTAGTGGTTTTTGCCATACATTGACATGAATCAGCCATGGATGTACATGCAAACTAACTTCTTACTCTGAGAAACAATACTGTTAGTCTGGAACCCTTGAAAATGACTGGGAAAAAAACTTGAAAGTTAGAGTACTATATACATATACATTATCTGAAGAAGCTCAGCACACAGATTAGACCAAAAAAGGACCTAAAGAAAGTCTGAAATTTGATTTGGATGATGAGAACAGTATCTCAAATTTCACAGTACCTCTTAGATCACTAGTGAAAGTTTTTTAATGAGCACTGACATATGACAAATAGCAAAGATTAAAGTTACAAAATTTAAGTTTGATTCCAAGTTTTGCAGGTGTAACTGAGACTGTGGTTAAGAATCTCACTGTAGTCAACTAGCTAAGAGATACAGCTGAAATCTAAATTCTACTCTGATTTCAAACCCCATATAAACATACAAAAATAAACAGGAACAACCAATTAACTCAAGAGATGAGTCATTTAAAAGGAAGATATTTTGCATATTTCTTTATAAAGAATACCTACATGCTTTTCATTATTCAATGTGTCTGTAGGGTAAAATTGGAAACATAGTCCCAAGTACTCTTTTACTAGGTATGGATATTGAAGAAAGAAATAATTACCAAGTGACATATGTTGTACAGTTCTTAAATTCAGAGAAACAGTTTCAGACTCCAAACCTAAACATGCATCTCTGATTGGCTTGAATAGTGTAAAATTATATTCTTTGGGGAATATAAACAGGCATTTGAACTTAGACCTTTTATCTACTTTATGGACACAATGAAGCTACCACTAGATAGACTATAGTGATTCCTATAGTCATAGTCACTAAACAGACCTTTTGTTTTAGGAAACAAGAATTTCAAAACATCAATACAAGGACAAAAGTTTGCTCAGTATTATTTTAGAATAGTATCTATAAGGAAAATTAAGAAATAATCCTATAGAAATGTAAGCTAAAGCATATACTCTAAATTATAATTTTTAAAGACCTCATAGTAAAATATGAGGTGAGCTGGTTATCTTTGATTATAGACATGAAGGGAAGGATATACCACATGTATAGCTGGATACCAGCAATTGTATGCATGTCGTGACAGGCCACGTTACCACTGTTACACTAGGAAAGGCAATGCAGTAAAATGAACAAGACTCTGGCTTCTGGAGCCAGTTAGCCAGAGTTCAGCTGAGGCTAGACCATTTACTAGCTGTATGAACTTTAGACTTCATTTCTATGGGTCTCAGGCTTCACAACTACAAAATGTGGATAACAAAAGTCACTATTTCATAGGGGATTATTCTGAAGATTTAATGAGTTGAAATACATGAAACACCTAGAATTGTGTCTGGCATATTGTATGTGTTTAAAAATTATACATTATTATTACTATGTATGATAATAATGAATTATTATGAAAGGAAATCAACTCTGAATATTCATTGGAATGACTTATGCTGAAGCTGAAGAGCTGATACTTTGGCCACCTGATGCGAAGAGCCGACTCACTGGAAAGACCCTGATGCTGGGAAAAATTGAGGGCAGGAGGAGAAGGGGGGGAGACAGGATGAGATGGTGGGATGGCATCATCGACTCAACGGACATGAGTCTGAGCAAACTCCAGGAGATAGTGAAGGACTGGGAAGCCTGGCATGCTGCAGTCCATGAGGTCGCAAAGAGTCAGACACAACTTAGCAACTGAACAACAACAATTATGACAACTACTATGCCTCAAAATAACCAACATCTAGAGATACCAAGGATGGCAAATGGAAAGAAATTAAATATTCTGTAGTTTAAAGGATTGATTCAGGTAAAATTTTGTTTAATTTCATTTTTGTTTCATTAGCTAAAAATAAGTGAAGATATGCAAGTGTATACATTCCTTTCCCATAGCCTTTCACATGTGATTAATACTGAAAATAACTTATTTGGTAGAGAGAAAAGATGCTAATAATATCTATTATTATAGATGCCATTTATTGAGCATCTCTAATGTGACTGGGCTTTCACACTATTATTTATATTCCTTACAGTCCCCATAAAATGTAAGCACGATCCCTAGTTTTACAGATGTAACCAAGGCTGAGAGGTTAACATTCAGAGTGTAGTCAAATAACAACTAAGTGATACAGCTGAAATCCAAATTCTACTCTGATTCCAACACCCATGCTCTTTTGACTACCCCCATTTCTCTGTCTATAGAGTTATTTCTTCCACTTAACTAACCTTGGATACCACAAGTGAATATATAACACTTAAGGGAGACACACAAAGGAAAGCCAGATGCCAGAAAAGAATAAGATGTTGGCTTCATCTTCACTTAATATTGTCTATAACAATGACTCCCCTAGGGTAAATTCCAAATAATATAAAGAAAGAACCAGGTTACAGAAGATGCCATTGTTGGTTGTCTTGTTCAGGTAATGCTACCCTACGAAAAAGAAGGAAGAAAGACCTTTGAGAGAATATGGTTAAGAATTCAGACCCATAATTGAGATGCCTCTTTGCAGAACTAGATCATTAAAGAATAACACAATCCATTAGTTGAATAAATATTTATTGAGCACATTATATATGTGAAGCTAATCTTGAAATAAATTTGCACTCTTGACAGTGCTTTGCACAGAACAGAAATGTAGGCTGGGCTGAACTGAATTCTCTGAATACATATGAAATGACAAGGGATTCAGGAGAAAGAAGCCTTGAGGCATGTGCCACAAAATGAAGAAAATCATTTGGAATTTAGATGTTATCCCTAATTTATTATAAGGAGGCAATTGAGATGCAATCATTTGTGGATTTATTCTATCACCAACTCCAGTGCAGAGGCAGCCAACCCATGGTCTTTGATGGCTCTTCAGGACTTCATACTATTTCCCTATAACTGTAATCTCAAACAGAGTATTTTCACTTAAACCAAAAAAACTACATATCTTCCAAAATAAAACAATGGACTTCATATATTAAAGAACAGCATTATAAGTACAATTGGTATTGATAAAACAGGTTCATATCGAAATGTTAATTTCTGTATTCTACTTGTAGCTACTCATATTCATACTCTCTTATTTTCTTAGTAATGGCCAAAACTACAGCATTTCTGAGTGTGTGCTATGGGATGTTAGTTCCAAGTGATGCTCAAAAAAACTGTCAAAGGAGTTTCAGAAAAAAAATGCATTTTCCTCTTGCAAACTCAGCAAATACATTAACAGTGTATACTAAAATCTCTGAAAAATCTTACATAACTCCAGAAACCTGCTTAACTCAGTGTTTCCTAAGCATATATAACTTAAAAATCTTCTCCACAATAGTATTTAGCAACATCTCTGATTATAGTATGCCAAGAAAAATACTTGAGGAAATGCTGAACTATATTTATGGTTAGGGTCAGGAGGAAATAGTACCTAGTGGTCATATTCCCAGGAACATTTAATTTTATTAGCAAGATGCTTAAAAATTATTTGAAAGGTATATAAAATAGTTGTTTTTCTGTGAAAAAATAATGGAATGTGATTATTCTTCCCTGTGTAGACTTATGAAATTGAAAAGCATCCAGGTACATTAAACAGCAATGAAAAAATTACAAATATATAAATGAAAATACTACATATTTGCAGTATTGTATTACCTGAAATGAAAGTCATCACACTCATCTCTCCCAGTGGAGAGCTTTCTCCTGACTCTATTTCTCTCACTCAATGAGTATGGTCTTCTTCTTTATCACCCAGAAACGAAGCATTTCTTAGACTATTAAAATTATTCTGCCTCAACAAAGTTCATCTTTCAATTTACATTTTTTACTTCCTCATATCCTAATTCAAACAATCTTTACATCACAAGAGGACAGTTTTAGAAACCCTAGCCCTACCCCTGCCTTCAATATCTGCCTGCTGCAATTCAGTCTACCCACTGGTGTCAGGGCCATGTTCCTATTTAAAAAACAAAAAAGCATTGCTCAGGCTTCAGGCCATGACATACACCAGATTGACTAACTGCTTCTTTACAGTCAGTGCTTTTCACTCCCTACCAAAGGAAGCACAGAGTCATTAGAATCCTCTACAGTAGGATCGACAACTCCTTCATTTCCACCTTCCCCAACTCTCAGATTACTCCCCAACTCCAAGACTACTCTCCTCTAATCAGATGCAACTCAGTAAACCATGTGCCTCTGCAGTTTCCCATCTCTCTGTTTTGGCTCCTCCAGCATCCTCTGCCTGGAAATGCATCCCACTCTTTGCTCCATTTATCACTCAAAATAAAATGTTTAGCTACCACCTGGATGGTGACGTCTTCCGTGATACCAGGGTGTCTCCCTCACTGTACAACAGTCTCAACACCCTGCATATCCCTCACAGTTTCCTCTCATTACTACTGTTTACGTGTCTAACCCTCCTGCCCTTATAACTTCCAACAAGTTTGGGAACGCCACGGGGGACAGACACATATTTATCTATCCTGTATTATTTGACAAGCAATCCCAAGGCACTCAGAAGGTGTTTGTTGAAATGAACGTAATCACTGCTATAAAAACTGTTGCAATCACGGATCTGTGGACACAACGCCCACATACCGAATATCCTCTATAGTCTATTTAAACTCCTGACTACAATCACGTGTGTCAAACAGCCTACATATCACACAGGCTTAGTAGCCATCTCATATTTGCACTCTCTGCATTCCTTTCTCCTAGGAACTTTCCTTACTTTAGTTTAGCCATCACTGAAATGGTCCTGACTTCATCAGAAAGGCTAGCCTTGGAAACTATCTGGCCAGATGGTAGGAGTTTGAGTATCTTTGGGGAAACATATAGAAATAAAGGGAATGAGCACACATTATTTTCAGCAGAAACATAACCTGTAAAGGGACAAAAAAAATATTAGCTAGTGACTGTCTTTGCCTCGACAAGGAGGGAGCCTACCAAGAACAAAACTAACCACAGTCAAGCAGAGTAAAACAGAGGAAGAAAACATGGGGGAAACGATGGCATCACTTGGACTCCTACATTATCTAGTCATGTTGAAGGTCAACCAACTGGACGTCCACGTTAAATAACCCAACAAATGCCCTGCTCATTTTATTGTTGACACTTGGCTAACTGAGAGGCTGACCTCATTTTTCTAAGCCTCAATGTGCTCCTCTGTAAAATGATGAGTTTAAAATAGGTGATGATGATGCATCTGAGTCAGTTCTAATGAGGTGGATAAACCTAGAGTCTATTATACAGAGTGAAGTAAGTCAGAAAGAAAAACACCAACAGTATACTAATGCATATATAATGGAATCCAGAAGGATGCTACTGATGAATCTGTTTGCAGAACAGCAGTGGAGATGCAGACACAGAGAACAGACTTATGGACAAGGGCTGGGGAGAAGAGGCAGAGGGTGAGATAAATGGAAAGAGTAGCATGGATGCATGAGAGTGAAAGTCTCTCAGTTGTGTCCAACTCTTTGCAACCCCATGGACTACTGAGTCCATGGAATTCTCTAGGCCAGAATACTGGAGTGGGCAGCCTTTCCTTTCTCCAGGGGATCCTCTGAACCCAGGGATCGAACCCAGGTCTCCTGCATTGCAGGTGGATTCTTAACCAGCTGAGCCGTAAGGGAAGCCCAAGCATACTGGAGCGAGTAGCCTATCCCTTCTCCAGCAGATCTTCCCAACCCAGGAATTGAACTGGGGTCTCCTGCATTGCAGGTGGATTCTTTACCATCTGAGCCACAAGGGAAGCCTGCATGAATGCACATACACTAACATATGTAAATATATGGCCAATGGCAACTTGTTGGATGACTCAGGGAGCACAAACCAGGCTCTGTAATAACCTAGAGGATTGGGAATGGGTGAGAGGTAGGAAGGAGACTCAAGAGGGAGGGGACATATGTACACCTATGGTTAATTCATGTTGAAGTATGACAGAAACCAAACCAATATTGTAAACCAATCATCAATCAATTAAAATTAAATAAATATTTTAAAAAATATGTGATGAGTTTTAAATAGCTTTAAAATGAAAGTTCTACTAATATCTTTCTGGTTAAGGTTTCAAGGGCAATTAAAAATGGTTGGACAATTGGCATATTGTTCATTTAAGCCACGCCACCTGTCTCTTAGCCTCTCTTCCTACTCATTTGTCAAAGAAGGCTCCCCTTTACCTCCTAAAAACTTCTAATCAACTCTCTAGTCTGTAGTAATGGTTTCTGAACTTCTGTAGGCATCACAGCCTGTCCTGTTACTGTAGCATTTAGTTCTGGGCTAATACCTCATGTGGAGAAGGAAACAACAACCCACTCCAGTGTTCTTGCCTGGAGAATCCCAGGGACGGCAGAGCCTGGTAGGCTGTGGTCCATGGGGTCGCTAAGAGTCGGACACGGCTGAGTGACTTCACTTTCACTTTTCACTTTCCTACATTGGAGAAGGAAATGGCAACCCACTCCAGTGTTCTTGCCTGGAGAATCCCAGGGATGGGGGAGCCTGGTGGGCTGCTGTCTATGGGGTCGCACAGAGTCGGACACGACTGCAGCGACTTAGCAGCAGTAGCAGTAGCAATACCTCATGGCTCAAAGGCAATAAGCACCTTAGGACGCTGGCTTCATCAAGACTCTTTGTGTTCCCCTCATAAGGACCCTGTCAGACTCGGATGCTCAGAAAACATTCAGGGACTGGTGATAAGCTTAACATTTCATAATCTACAGAACAGAACAAAATTTGAAGCATGGCAATACCAGAAATTGGCTGAGGACGTCCAGAAATAGGACCTATGAAATACTCTAGTGAGAATATAAACTGACACAGCCAGTTTGAAAAGACATCTGGCAATATCTAGAGAGAGAAAAAAAAAAAAAAACAGGTGTGCATGCTTTACAGATCAGCAATTTCACTTTTTGGTATAGATAGCCCCTAGAAAAACTTAACTCCCATTCACAGTCCTTATTTTTTAGGAGAGAAAAAAAACTGTCAATAAATTAAATGTTCACCAGAACATAATAACTATAGACATAGATACACTTAATCTATATATACACAGTGGAATTATAAAATTCTGAGCCACAATGGTATACAGCAAACATATAACAATGATGAACTCTGAGAAGAAAAGGAAATCAAAGGAACTCCAGCTTTTTCTGCCAGACATTATTTAAAAGAAATCCAAAGCAAATATCACAATACATCTACAACTGTTAATTTCAGCTGGTAGTTGTTGGTCTACAATATTTTGCTATATTTTCAAAAATTTTCAGAACAGAAAAAACAAATACTATTGATAATTTTGTTCTTTAACCCACAGTTTATCTTCATTACACAGAGTAAAAAGTAATGTCACTCTCAACTTCTCCCAACGACACCCATTGCTTCTGAAATAATGACTATTAATGATGTACCATGTTTTTTTTTCCCCCAGAGCTTTTCCTATTTTTATTTGAATATATGTATAGATTCAACTCTATGCTTTTGTATTTTAAATTTATTTTCAACAGAAGCGACAGCTGTTATTGCACACCAGTAGATGCATGCTTTTTTACTTAATAACCTTAATGATAAAGTTTCCCATAGAATATATTTTTTGTTCTTAATGTTCCACAGACTATTAAATGCTCTTAATAATCATGCAATGTTCCCACTGTCCTATACAGTAGATAAGCTGTACTGTAATTCTTAAACTTCTTTATTACTTAACATGTAGCTTGCATCCGATTTTACCCATTAAAACAGTGCTGCAATGAAGAACCAATATATATGTCTCCTTGTATATGTTCTATAGATTGAACACTTGTGTTCTCCCCAGATTCATATGTTGAAACATAACCCCCAGTGTGATGCTTCTTGAAAGGGGGGCCTTTGGAAGTGATCATATCACGAAGATGGAGCCATCACCCATGGTATCAATATTGTTATGAAAGAGACTGTCCACGGGATTTCCCAGGCAAGAATATTGGAGTGGGTAGCCATTCCCTTCTCTAGGGGATGTTCCCATCCCAGGGATCAAACCTGGGTCTCCAGCCTGGCAGGCAGATTCTTTACCATCTGAGTCACCAGGAAATTATAGCAGCCTGAACGGACTAAGACAGTAGGTATAATATAACTATTCCTCTAGGATAGATTCCAAGCAGTAGAATTACTACATCAAAAAAGCATTTTAAAAAATGTTGATAGCTATTTCCAAATTATCTTCCCTAAGAGTGCCTCCTTTCCCCACCCGAGTCAAGGGTGGACAGTATGAATCTTTACATTTTGCTAATCTAATCAAATGGAGGTAAAGTGGTCATTCCAGGCAGAGAGTGCAACATGCAGGAAGCACATAGGGAAAGAACTGAACATGTCTGCAGAAACAGAATTATTTGGTATTTCCAAGCAGTGAGTGGGAGGGGAACAGGGCTGAGATAGGATTCCAAAGGCAAGGTACACACCATGCCAGCTGCATGATACTTATGTGTGCTTAGGTGCTCAGTCACGTCCAACTCTTTGTGACCCCATGGACTGTAGCTTTCCAGGCTCCCCTGTCCTTGGAGATTCTCCAGGCAAGAATACTGGAGTAGGTTTCCATGCCTTCCTCCAGGGGGTCTTCCCAAACCAGGGATTGAACCCAGGGGTCTTGCATTGCAGGCAGATTCTTTACCAACTGAGCCACATGGGAAACCCAAGAATATTAAAGTGGGTAGCCTATCCCTTCTCCAGGGGATCTTCCTGACTCAGGAATTGAACTGGGGTCTCCTGCATTGCAGGTGGATTCTGTTTCAGCTAAGCTACCAGGGAAGCAGATGCATGGCGTTTATACCTCAGTTTAAACTCCATGGCGAGGAGTTTAGACTCCATGCAGGACATGATGGAGAGCCCCAAGGGACTTTCAGGAAGGAAATGTCCTTGTCCTGAGGACAGATCCAGAATGAGACACATCTACAAGAAGATACATCAGTTAGGAGCCTGCCGTCCTTGACTGCAGGGAAGATAACCTGAGCTTCATCAAAGCAATGATGATAAGGAAAGGATGTAGAGAAAGACTCAAGAAATATATAAGAGAACAAACTTATGGTTGCTGAGAAGACTGGGAGGAAGGGATAGTTAGGGAGTTTGGGATGGACATCTACACACTGCTCTATATAAAATGGATAAACAACAAGGACCTACTGTATAGCACAGGGAACTCTGCTAAACGTTATGTGGCAGCCTGGATGGGTGGGGAGTTTGGGGGGAGAATGAATACATGTATATATATGGCTGAGTCCCTTCAATGTTTACCTGAAACTATCACAACATTGTTTGTTAATCGGCTATACCCCATCAAAATAAAAAGTAAAAAATTAAAAAGAGATACACGAGAAGAAATGTGGGGGACAAAAATCAGGAGGACACAGAAACTGACTAGATGTGTATGATGAGGTAGTAGAAGGGGGTTAGAATTGCTTCAGGGGCCGGGAGTAAACAGTGGTGTTATTAATTAAAATTGGTAACATAAAAGAGATGGTTTGGAGAAAAATATGGTAAATTTAGTCCTGGACTCACTAACTTAAAGGTATGCATGCATACAAAATTCAGATACACACACACATCACAGAGTTAATGCTGGGGTTGGAGACAAGCACTGGGGGACCATCACTTACAGATGGTATTTGCAAAGGTGAAAACTGAAAAGCACAGATGTGGAGTGATAAGAGAAAAACGATTGACTTGAGCTTATTACATTCCTAAGTCAGAAAACTACATGAGAAGATATTTCTGAGGTGAAAAAAAGGAAAAAAGAATCCTATGAGGAATTCCATTATAATAATATGAAATGTAACTCTAACTTGAGGATATGATTATTTTAGAAGTCAGAATAAATCTCTGTAATCACAGGTAGAAACAACCTCTAAGTAGGAAATTACCTAGAGGATCTCACCGGGAGGGACTTTTCTTTTAAATATGCTTTTTTTCTTTTAAAAAGTAATATAAGAACATTACTAAAATATCTGTCAACTGAAGAAAAGATGAAAAAATCACTTAAAAATCTCAACTCCTTATAACAACTCTGAGATTTTACAAACTTTCTACTAGTCTATGTTTCTGGTAGGTTTCTATTTTAAAGTTATAATTTACCTAAATGTTCAATCACCACATTTTATTTTATATTATACCCTGTCCATACTACTACACAGCCATAATAAATATATCAAGTGGTTAAAAATATTCTATCAATGAGTTTCAAGCCAGTGGTCTTCAATCTGGGTGTGTATTAAAATTTTTAGGGCAATTTTTTAAACGCAAATTTTGAGACAATTCCAAACATCTTAAATAAACATCTCTGGGTAGAGCCAAAGCTTTGGCACTCTCTTTTATGTTTTTCCAAATGATTTTACTGTACAGTTAAGGTTGCAAATAACTGATATTACTGGTGAGTGTTTAAATTATGTTCTTCACTTATAATTGAAATAGAATTGATCTGAATATTTTAGTGTATATAATACTTTTTTTTCCTTACATTCAAGAATATTTTAAGATAGGCTTGCAGAAGTGGCATTATTATCTCAGGAGATGATGTTACCTAATGACCTTTTGCAAATAATGCCAACTGGCTTTTCAAACGAGTTGTTTTAGTTTATACTCTCACCAGGAGTGAGAAAGCAGAAAGCATCATTTGGAGTCAGCTTGTACTGACTTGTACTGTGCTTGTACTGATTAATTTATTTAGGTAAACCAAAAGACAATCTCCAGTGGCTACTTTACCTTGCATTTCTATGATTACTAGGAAGATCAAATCTTATCTATATATTTGTTTATTCCCTGGTTTTATGCACTGCAGTTCCTCTGTTCATGACCTCTGACCACAATGTTCTAAGGTCAACACCTCTTTCTGTTTTCATAATCTCTTTAATTAATACCTCTAGCTTATATTAACTAATAATATTTTCTCCATTGTCACAATGTTTTTTTGATATACAAACACATAAAATTTTACGTAGTCACATACATTCATCTTTTCCTTTGTTTACTGTAAAGAGAGTCATTCCCCTCTCTGTGCATGTGCTAAGTCACTTCAGTCATGTCTGACCCTGCAAGCCCATGGACCATAGCCTGCCAAGCTCCTCTGTCTGCAGGATTCTCCAGGCAAGAATACTGCAGTGGGTTGCCATGCACTCCTCCAGGGGATCTTCCTGACCCAGGGATCGAACCCACATCTATATCTCCTGCATTGTTAGACAGGTTCTTTACCACTAGCGCCACCTGGGAAGCCTCTTCTGTCTCAAAGGTGAATTCAAATGTTAAATCTGAATTTTTCTGTTTTTCCAGTGGTATGACTTTTCATGTTTAAATTTTCGATCATGTCTGTTTCTTCCTCAATAAAACATAACACATTATATGTTCCATAAAAACTTTTAATGTGTATAAATATTTCCTTGTCCATTACTTCATTTCTGATTCATCCTCCTACCCGTTCTCTGCAGAAGACTCTGGTACTATGCATGGGAAATTCCTTGATCAGCAGAATGTCAAAAGAACTCAACTCAGAGTTTTGCTGGCTATGGGAAAAAATTTACCTTTAAATGTTTGATAAAGGAAATGTCTAAAAATAACTACACCAACCACTACTGTTAAGACTGGCAATCCTACCATAGGACAAATATCAATTTAATTTAGTTTTCTTCTCCCTTCCTTCCTCCCCCTCTTCTTTGTTTGACCACTTGCCATAACCAGTGGCAGTTGTCTGGTTTGAGTAAAAGTATCCCCATAAAAAGATATTTAGCTTTTTGCTATAAAAATAGAAGCGTTATCAAATTCAAACACCATAATGACTTCAGATAGCATGAAATACATCCACAAAATTCAGACAGAATTATAAAGTAAAAACAAACTTGAGAAAGGAAAAATACAAAGATCAGTGAATTTAAGCATCTTTCCCTTCCCCAAACTTAATATTCGACACCTAAAAATACATCTAAGAATCTGGCAGTAGGCCTAAAAGAAATTTAATACACCTAGTTCTTGTTTTAATTTCACCCTCTGGGAAATATGATTCATGAGAGACATAGCTGGGAGTAGGGACTGCATAAAAACAGTACAAATTACATCTCTCCCGAACAGAGAAAAAGAGTAAAATAAAAGAAACAATGGCTAGGATCAATGCAAATGTAAAAAGAGAATAAATAATACTGTTTCAGACTAATGTTTGTTGAAAACTATAAAATTATACTCACATACATATTAATAAATTTCAAAAGTAATGCTACTGATATGTTATATATGTATTACCTCTGTTTTATGGAAATAAACATCTTCCTTAGGAAAATGCGCATTTTGATGACCCAGGGGAAGAAATGTATCTTTAGACAAAACAAGATTTCCTGACATTATTTTATAGTAATATCAATGTTCCATCTAGGCACACAGTGACTCTCCAGACAACAACCCCAGCAACAAAATGGAAGAACAATATGCAAATTCAGTTGGGTGGGGTGGAAAGGAAAAGAATTCATGAGCCAATTCAAGAAAAATTATTTTAAACCTGAAGCCCTGTTTAATCGACTAAATGGTAACTAAATAGTTATGAAAATTATAGAGAACTATCTATGTTTATGTAACAATAAATGGTCTTCTGCCTTCATTCTTCAACGTTTTTTAAAAAATAAAATTTTGGACATGATGGCTTCTGGCCATTTGGCAAACATCTTATTTAAGTAATAAGCACAACTCCAAACCACTCATTTAGTCTGAATTAATATTCTTGAGCCTTTAAATACCCATTTAAAACTTCCAGGAAATAGTTCTTCGATGCACCTGCCACCTAATTTCATGAAATCAATATTTCACTTAAGCTAAGTCAGGAAATCTTAAGATGCTGAATTCAATTATGACCATTACTTCATGAGTTGCTAGTAGATAAAACATAGCATTGAAGTTGAAAATTATTCCAGTTAAAGAGCTTTACCTCTTTGGGAAAGTGGGGTGTTTTCTAAGATACCATTAACAGAATTAATAAGAGCATATCGTGTTAGGATAACAGTAACAACTTAATATATAATGTAGTGCCTTTCTATTGCCAAATGTTAGTTTACAAGCACAGAAACAACATTCTCTCTGGCTATGCCTAAAATAAATCTATTGGGATGGTGGGAGACAGCTATCTACCAACAGAAAAAGGAAAACTAATAATATTGATCCAAACTTCATCCAAAGATGTAAATAAGTATTTAGTGAAATCCACATATATTACTGTTTAAGCAAAACACAATCACCACATCTTCAGTTATGTATAAGCACGGTGTTATACATGAAAGGCAACAGGAAGCTGAGGTTCCACACAGAAAAGCTCACAAACACATTAAACGGAAAAAAATAAACTTTTATAAACAGTAAACACCTGGTACTGGTTTTCAACTGCTGTCTCTCCCCAGATAAGTACTAACTACCTGATTGGCTTCCATGCACTGACTCTTCTATATCCTAGAGTCCAAAGTGGGGTATCATTACTTCTATTTCTAAACAGAGAATGAAAAAATGTCCAAAGAGATAAAATTTGAAATTCTAAACCTCTCCATCCTGTAAATGGTAAACATTTGATGATCACAAAATTGCTCCTTTTGTCACTTGACTTGTTAAAGTGAGTTTTAAGAAAACTCAGGAAATATTCAAAATACATGGTATGCTAGTGCATTCCTAGGTCTTCCATTTCCTCCTCGGTTTGTTCTGATAGGCATTCTTTTTTTTTTTTTTTATTTTCCTTCGGGACTCCTTCTTCGAGTCTAACATTTGCCTGTGACTTAACACTTGACTGTAATAGTAAGATTGAGATTTCGAGACAGCCAAACCCAGGCTCAAATACCAGAGCTTCCACTTATAATTGTGTGAAGCTAGGGAGGACATCTAACTTCTCTCGGCATCGATGTCCTAATCTGTACAATGAAGAAATACCACCCAGATTCTCTTAGTTACTGTGTGGATTAAATAAGCTGAGGATAGAAACTGCCTGGCTCAACGCCTAACACTGACTAGTTACTGCATAAAAGTTTGTTTCTTGCCCTTTTGCCAAAATGACAATCAACAGACAGTTCTAATGATATTCACAGACACACACATCCGTGTTTGTTTTTTCTGTTCTTTACCTGTCTTCTACTCTTAGGCCTAATAAACTTCATGCATGTTCAACACTCCGCAAGCTTTTCATTACCATAAAGGAAAATAACTGAAATAATATTACATAAATAAATAGCAGCCGAGAGGAAGCACCAAATTTCTAAAGAACATATTCAACGTTGAAGAAACTCTAGTATTTTCTCTCTAAAAACAAAATGCCCGAGCAGTGTAATGAGGAGAGGCAGTATTTATTAAAAAGTACAACCCAATTTGATTCTTAGTAAAACAGGGTTAGAAAAACAAAGTGCTCTCAGTGAAGGTAAAGCAAAACACTCACTGGGAAAAGTCAACCATGACCCACAACAGTATTTATTAATGTAGGCGGACTGCTTAAGAGAGCCCCAAGCGGAGGGGTGAACAAACAGACTACAACTTCAGCAAGAAGGATCATGGAGATGCAGTCAGTGTTCACAGGGAAGAAGGCTCCAGATATATACTAGAAAGGAAAATAAAACATTTCTATCTAATGTTACAATGGGATTTTTGTGTGTAGATGAATTTGGAGTCAAAATGTGGCCACAGTTTACACAAACTGTAATTCAGACAGAGAAACCAGAAAGCACAACGGGGCCTCCCAAATTTTCTCTTTCCAACAAGTCACGCTTTCTCAGTTTAGATTCTAGTCTTCACTGTCACACAGACAAAACAGAGATAACGTAGGTCAGCGACACCAAACTGGGAACCACCCTCATAACCTTCTTCACAGTCATTCAAATCACTGCCTGGCCTCCAGGTGGCCAGTTGTCTCCTCAAACCCACTAAACATGAACCGGGGAATGAGTGACAACGACGGGGTTCCATACGGGGGACCCTCGATGTCCGTTTTCACCCAACATCACTATCTGGTACCTACCCGGAAGGAATGAACGGAACCACTCCAATGCAATCCCAGCCACTCCTGCTAGTTCAAGCATTCGGTTCAGCATCACCTCATGACCAACACGAAAGCAGCTGAGGCTCTAATATAATCATCATGGAAAGTTGTCCCAAATCCTTCATTCGAGGAAGATCCTTCATACACACCAACGCTGTCTCCAAGCCATGCCGGGGTCTGAAACCAGACTGGAAAATATTATATATGTGTATATATAGTAAAACTCCCACAAACCACTCTTCTCCTACGTCACATTTATTAACAGCTGCTTAACCCCTCCTAAACACATATATTGCCTTCTCAAGGTGAAAATGTGAACATTCAAGGAAAGATCTTTTCCACAGTAGAAGGGAAACTGAGAGTGTATGAAGACCTGGTGCTGCCTGGTAAGGTGGTTGAGGCGGTCCCAAACGGAACATACTTTGTCCTGAAGGGGAAAGAGAAAACACAACATTGGTTTCCAAGGCTAGTCTTCTAAACTCGGTATATAGGATCAAGCTCTTCCAGTATTTACAAAACAAAACAACAACAACATATCTTGACTTTTTCAGGAGGTGGGAAAGCAATGCCATATTAACCACTGATGCTTTGTTTGGTATTACCAAGGTACCTTCTTCCTCCTGAATCCCACTGTGTGGTCACCCACCACTTTTGTAACCCTACCTACCACTGCCTTGACTGCAGTACCAGACTCTACTGATGCAGGAGGTCTATCGCGACTACATTTGCTCACTGTGTAGACACAGCCAGCAGCCTTTGAAGGAGCAACAACTTTAATGGTAGCAATAATTAAAAAAATGATCAATGCACCCCAAGAGGTATTATATGTTAAAGAACAAGAACAAACTAACTTAAAAAATACCAATTTTCCTTCTCACTTCTTAATGAATAGGCTTTCTTAGAAACTGACATTATATAAAGTTTTCAAAGTTTAAACAGATAATCTACTATTTTTATCTTCTTGAGAGTTCTATTACAAGATTTAAGACTATTTCCTTTTCACTTGTCCCCTTCTCCTAAACTAATACTTAAAACTAAAATTTTCAATGCCAGTACAATATTTTACTAAGTTTCTCTATCTCCAGAGTGTGTCTAAAATAAAATTTAAAAATGGGTTAAATCACCACAATGTTATTTTCTATGTGCTTAGCCTAAATGATTTGAATCAAGCAAATGGCTACCTATAAGATGCTCATCATATATAATTCCATTTGAAATTAATAAAATTCTGTTTTCTAATCTCCATTGCATTTCCTCTGCTGGCCAGAGTCATCCCATCCTTGCCAGTTACTAAAATGAAAAAATGTGGTGATGTCCATCTGGTGTACTATTTCCTCTACCCACTCAGTATATACTTTGGTTCTCAAGTCAATTATTCCATTGATGTGAAATATCCAGAAACGTTGTAGACAGGCTTGAACCTGAGATTTATACCAAACATGACACTCATTATGTTTTTCTGGGCACTCTCCACTAACTTCACTGTATCTCATAAAATATGACATGTCTCTCATAAAGAAAGTGTGGAATGGATCACCTACACAAAGGACTCAGAAAATATTACACTGAAAGCAACAGATCCCTTGGATGCTTAGCTCAGACATACAGTCCTTTTGGTGCTTAGAAAAATACAATGCTTTTCCTCCTAAAATTTTAAGTCCTTGTATATGACATATTGACCCTCTTTAATCTATGGGTTTGCAAGCACAGTAAGTATAAGAGTCTTCTCAAATCATCCCATTTACAGATGTCAGGTAACAATGTCTATAAGTAATATATGTTCAAGAAAATAAATATCCACTGAGATGTCTGCCATGATCTAAGGACTACAGGATGTGCAAACATGAGTAAGACATGTCACTAGCTGTCTTGGAATTCATAGCTTAGGTGAGAGAAAGACATATAAACTAAAAGAACTGTGATAAAATTGCATTTAAAAACCTCTCTTATAATATAAAAGAAGGGACCATATTTCTGCCTGGAAATTGAGGGGAAAGTTTCCAGAAGAGGTGATCCACATTTTAAATGATAAATAGCTATTAGGGTGGCAGTGATGGTAATAACAAACAGAAGCTAAGGTATTTGTATATATGTAATTTACAAGAATATTGGAAATAAGATCACTACACAAAAGTAAAATATATTCTATCCTATAGTATTTAGTTTATGGGCAGTAGAAATATTTCAGTATAGTGAAAAATCTCCTAGTGTAATAGGAACGTTCAGTAAATACTAACCAAGCCAAAGCTATGAGATCCTTAACGACAGAAGCATACAAATAATGATGTAGATTTTTCCTAGAAATTAATAATTCTCACATACTTAAATGCAGACCTCCTCAGAGATAGCAGAGTGGTTACATTTACTGAAGTCTCTTCCCTAAAATTTCTGAATGTGAAACTTCTCAAATTCCAAACAAAATTAGGATGATAGTACAAATATACAGGACTCTGAGACACATCTTTTTTTCCCCAAAAACATACCAATTAGAAAATTAGCAGGAGATACTGTCAGGATATGATATGTTAAAATATAAATTTGGAGAGTGGAAAAGCAAAAGAAATACTACATTTATATTGTACATTCAAAAGGCTAAAGTGGCCCAAGTGGTCCAAGTACGAGAGCAAGATAGAGAAATACACCTCTTTAGTTACAAATAAGATTGTTTTCAAAGCATTTCATTTAATGAAAAACAATCTACCCACTGGTATGTTGTAAACTGGGAAAATCCTTGATCCCGGAATCCCAAAATTAGTCACTGGCAGGCATGATACTAAAAACAATTCGGGCTCTGCCTCATCAGGTAACAGTGGTTTTAAATCTAATCACTGAATCTGAGTTTAAGAACTCAAACTGATCAGAATCCCTTTGCTAACTTCTCATGAAATTTTAGATTAAAAATTATGTACTAAATCATACTGCATGCAGGCAAGTTCTGTAGCACTAGAGCCACCTGGGAAGCCCATTCAATAATATTATATACTTCTTTGTGAAATATGAATCTTTTAGCACTGGTGTGCCAAAATATTACTGTGAAATATGGTCAAATACAAATTTACTTGATAACCCATTCTAACTTGATTAATTTTTCCGAAGTTCTACTAATGCACTAGGGTATGAAATCTCACAAATCAAATATATGATTGACAGTACATTTAAAAAATTATTTTATCCTCATTTCAGCCCTACAATACACATAAAGATCCATAAGTTTCCCTATTGCACTGGAGAGAAAAGACAAAAAAAAAGAAAACAAAATAGACTAAGTGACTTATCCAGGATAACACATTTTGTTGGAAATGGAAATAGAGCTAGAATTCAAATTTCCATTCAGAAAATATCATGAGTCTATTATATGAAGGGCACTATGGGGAAGAGAAGGATCAATGGGACATAAATTCTACCATTAAGGAAACTGCAGTCCTGTTGTAACAAGAGAAAATTTGAGAGAGTTTATTAGCTACTACGACAAAGGCATAGATGTATTAATGTTATAAAGGAACAGCAAGGATAAAATGATGAATTAAAGCTAAAGAACTCTTCACTGAGGAGGTGGTAATATGACATATGAACTGGGCTCTGGAGGTAGGGGGCAGAGGACAAGAAATAGTGAAGTTCATAACAGGCTGTCTAGAGTCAGAGAGAATCAGAACATGTAAAATGTATCTACAGAGGGACTGTGTCTACCTCTTCTTTCACCTCTGCTTGAACAGCAAGCATGGTGGCAAGTCATGTCAGACCATGGTGATAAGGACTCAATCCTAGGGACAACAGAGCAATAAGACAAAAGGACCCTGGCTCCTTGCATATCCTGATATAACAAAGCTATCCCATCATTCCTGGGACTCCCCACCTTCAGACTGTAATATGAGAAATGAAGTTTTATTTGATAATCACCTATTTTGGGACTCCATGACACCCATGCAAACCTATATACTAGCTTATATAAATATCTATGCTATGAAAGTGAAAGTCACTCAGTCGTGTCCGACTCTATGACCCCATGGACTATACAATCCATTGGAATTATCCAGGCCAGAATACTGGAGTGGGTAGCCATCCCCTTCTCCAGGGGATCTTCCCAACCCAGGGATCAAACCCAGGTCTGCAGCATTGCAGGCAGACTCTTTATCAACTGAGCTATCAGGGAAGCATAAATAAATACAAATTAAAAGTATTCTCAAAACCTGAGAAAAACAATCTGAAAATATTTACTCACAAAGGATTTATTATAATCAGCAATATGCAGTTGTCATAATAGGCTTTCAAATCTATTTTTAAATTTGAATCTATATGATAACCCCTAAAGAGTGGAAAGAACAGAGATCAATACTATTACATTACAAGTGAAGAATAAAACAACAGATCAGGCATTCATTACAAAAAATCTTTGACAGCTTCAAATTTTACTGGGTTTAACTTCATTTAATCCATAAAATAATCATTACATATATTTCATACTATATTGATATACTAAAGATCCATTTATAAAGAAAAGTCAAATGAGTTATTAATGTCCGAAAAAAGAATCAATAAATGAAAACTAGATTTTTACTGTAAGTTCACGTTAGTTGACAATGTTGCATTTACCCATTGGACTTCTCAGGCCACTCAATTTTATTTTGATTATCTTTAAATATTTCTATTCATTTTTTATAGAGAAGAGAGGAAAATTTAATAAGTAAACATAAATATATTATCATAATGTGAATGAAAAACCAGAGCAGGCTGCAAGAGTCTAAAAGGAAAAGAGAAACAGAGGCTGGATGGCCTGTGTGCATCTAATTGTCTACAGGCAAATCTATTCACCCTTGCTTCACAAATTATTTATACTATAGACATTCTAAAGAATAACAGGAATAAGAATGTTCAATAAAATCATCCATGGCACTGTGTCTTACTGAGCTCACTGGCTCTCTATGTCAGCCCACAAAGGCAGGAGAGAAAGGCAGTCACAATCCTTTCCCTTGTTCTTCTCAGACTCCTCCTTTGGGTAAGGTCTTGATGGTAACTAAAAGCCAATGAGCCCAGAATCAAGAATACCAGATAACCATCTGAAGTATAAATTATAGAACATTCTCTCTTGCACCCTGATCTCCTGACAAAATATGTACTATTGGAGGCAAATAAAACCAGGTAATAGAGGGTGACTGGATCAATGAAAACACATCACTTCAGGAAAATCGATTGAAAGACATGTCCTTTCTAATAGTACCTTAGAATAGAAGATTAATATTCTTCTTTTTTTGTGTGTGTGTGGTCTGTCCTTCTACTGGGCTTTTTGCACTTTCTTCTCAAATTCTGAAATGATCACCCTCTTCTAAGTTTAAAGATGAGTCACATATTTACTAGTTCTATTACAGTGGACAATTCATCTCCTCTAAGCCTTAGTTTATTGATTTGTAAAATAAAAGTTTAAGATGATATGATCTACAAAGTCCTTAACAGGAACAAAATGTTATTGTTCTGAGTTAAACTTCATTCACATCTTAGATTGCATCGTAATGCTGCTCTGAATGCCCTTCTTTTAAGGAGGCTTGCTTTCAAATAAATTCTCAAAAGCATGGCTAAAAGCTGGGAGAGTAATGACCACAGCAAATGGCCCTTTGTGTAAACTAGTCATGATTTTACGAAAGGGTCGAATGGCTACCCACTCCAGTATTCTTGCCTGGAAAATTCCATAGACAGCAAAGCCCGGCAGGTTACAGTCCATGGGGTTGCAAAGAGTCCGACACGACTGAGAGTGCACCTTTACCTTTAACGCCTCAGATTCTAGGAATTAGGAATTCTGTTACTATCTTACCACAAGGAGCACTTCTAATAAAGGCTGGAAATTCCCTGGGTCACGAGGTGGTAGAAAATAGGGTAAGGAAAAGACTAGGTTTAAAATTTAGATGATCAGATGCTCCTACTCAAAATTCTGCAGACATCATTTCACAATATGTCGTCACTCTCAAAGGAAAAAAAAGGAGAGAAGAATGAAGGAGAGGGTGGCACATTGAGACATTCCATAGCACGGAAACATTCACGTTACCACAGGTTACTCCAGTGGGAATTTGCTGTATGAGGCACAGAGACTCAAACGGAGTGATCTGTGACAACCTAGAGGGGTGGGATGGGGAAGGAGGTGGGGGGGAGGTTTAAGAGGGAGGGGCATATGTATACCTATGGCTGATTCATGCTGATGCATGGCAGAAGCCAACACAATCTTGTAAAGCAGTTATTTTTTAATTAAAAATAAATACATTAATAAAAAATTAAGAGAAAAAAGAACATGCCTAACAAACTGCTTTATAAAACTTTGAAAACTAAAAGTTTTCAGTGGCTTGCCTCAAAAAGATGGTGCTTAAAAACAATAAAATAAATCCTAATTTTAAAAACCAAGTTCATACTTTCAATATTACGGACAAGTAAAAGAAATGGGCAATAAAACTATTCTAAGTAATTCCAAATAGTACTTTCTAGCATTGGTGGTTCAGGAGTAGAATTCTCGCCTGTCAAATAGTGTTTTCTGTATACCTGATTCAGCGCTTGCCTTCTTGGCATGAAGGTGCAGGGTAATCCCAAAGTGACCTTTGATAATCCTAAAACTTCAGAATTCAGGATTCTGAGCCACTCTTTAGACTATCCCACTAGCCACAATGTATTTCAACAAATCTTCATGCATGATATTTTTCTGTATCTAGCAATCAGTAGGTCACCTTCAACAAATGCAAATTAAGCAACAAATTGAAAAATAACCATTGCACAAATTGTATTTCACGCAGACTGGTTAGAGAGGAATGAAATTATGGATTTGGGCTATCTGCAGTGGTCTAATGGAGAAAGTGCTCTACCCGGAAATTTTACATTTGTCTTTTGTAAAAATGAGCAGTAAAAGTAAAAAGGAACGAGTGGTGTTTTTATACCTCCCAGTGGAAATACGATACCTGGATGCAATGAGGAAGAATGGATAAGTGGTCATGACACAGATTCCCAATAACAGTAAAGTTTATCTGACTGGTCTGATTAAGAAAATGTTCTAAAGAATGCAGTGACTGGTCCTGACCATACTCATCTATTCATTTGTACCTTCTTTTCTTTCCCTAGATGCATATCTTAAAAAAAGAACAATGTTAATAACAGCCTCCTCCATCCCCACCTAAGCATGGTTTAGTCAGTCTCATCTGTTTTCATTCAGTTATTTCATAAAAATAGTGACTGCCACTTTCTAAAACTGTCTTTTGTTAGCAATATGCTTTGACTGGCCACAGCGAAACAATTCCCCAGAAACAATCTATAAGTCCAATTTCAACAGCAAAACAGTGAGAGTTCTATGAAGGCCATGGTTCTTCCATTATCGAAAGTATGTATCCCACCCTTATGACATCACCTTCTAGATAAAACAGTAAAAGAGTTACAATGCAAATACATCTTGCTGCTATCCATAAGCCCCAGTCTTCACGAAAGATCATAAGCCCCAGTCTTCACTAAAGATCACCCTCCGTCATGCTGGATAAGCATAACAGGTAAAGCTTGGGAAAGGCTTTGTATCTTCCAAATCTGGGTTATGGAAATGGAATTTTTTAAAAATCTTTCAACTCTGTTTACAAATAGGCTCTAAATAGAGAGTCTCAACACACCTATCTACAGGCTTGACTTAAATCTCCAGATACAGACAATCAATAGTTAGCCAGAGAAGCTGCTAAGGGAGTGGGAGTCGCGGTGGGGGAAGTATTTAGTTGATAGACTCATACAACCAATACTTTTAAAAACAAAGCGTTATTAGGTTCTGGCAAAAAATATTTTAAAAGATTAAGTGCAATTTGAATCAGACATCAAACCCCAGACTTGTCACCTGCTAGCTAAATGAACTATCTCAAGTTACTTAACCTCATCTGCCTTAGTTTCCCTATGTGTAAAATGGAAAATATAATATCTATCACCTGTTTAAAAAAATAATTTATGTCAAGTCCTTACTCTTGGGCCTAATAAAAGTAAATGATAAAAAAACAATTAGGTATTCTTTTACTCAATAAGCCCCTACTAATTAATCTGCTTAACATACTGCATTAAGCATGGTATCTCAGCTCTAGGTAAAATAAATTAATGGATACGTAGATGTATGTTCCTATCTTTGATGAGGTTATATTTGTGATGGAAAGACAATACTTCTTGATAGGTTTGAATATCATACATTTTATAAAGAATTTAGAAATTCCTGTTTAATTTTTTTATTAAAAAATAAAAACCCATTATGTTCTAGGCTGAAGACATCCTCCACAGAGGAGAGGTTAAAAGCTATAATTGAATGATTCAGAGAAGAATGTTTGGAATCATGTTGTTAAATCTTCAAAAGAAGGAACTTCACTTTACTCATCTGTTAATTCAGCAGCTTCTACGATCTCAAGAACATAGCATATGCTTAATAAATGTTATTGGAATAGGATATGTCTTAAAGCTTCCACAAAACCTCCGGATTTTACATAGCAAAAGACACACTTTATATGTATTTGATTAACTTCTCCAGGTCCACACTTGTTTTCTTTTCTCTGATGTTCTCTTATTTAACTAACAAACACCTAGGAATGGTCTACCCACACACGTGAGTCCCCTGAACCTGGCCAGAAGACAGTCACCAGCAAACTGAAGAGAGAACAGAGCCCGAACACAAGCCTTGCACAGCACCTACAGCAGGACTTAACTTTTTAAAAAATGTTAATAGAAATCACCTGAATTTCAGAAAATTATCAATGTGATTCTGTATAAGACATTCAGGAGGTAGGATAAATAGTTCTTAATTGTCCTGAAAGAACTAGGACTTCGTCTAAGGAATTATGCACTGTAGCTTTTAGAAAACCTGTCTTAACAAAATGTCATGATTTCTATTCCTCTGAAAACAAATCAACTATAAAAAGAAGTCCCCATGTCAGCATATCAACTGTTTTGCATTTGAATTATGTTGTCAAGTTCAAAACACAGAAGCAAAACTAAAATCATTTAGGCATGTGGCAATTAAGAGCACAAGCAATGAAATGAGGAGATAAAGGGAAAAACACCACCTAGAAACAAAATTAAATAACAATACCCCAGTTAAATGCGTATTTCTCCTGAAAGATTTTCACCTGCATAAGATACTTAGAAAGACTCAAATACAATACAATTTTATATCCATTTCTGCTCCTATTCCTGCACTGAAATGTTTATAGAGTGCTCAGTATTTCTGGAATAAATTATACGAAGATCTTGATAAAGCTGAAATCACCTAAATTACCTCCTTTGTTCAATTATTTGGAAGAATGGAGAAAGAAAGCTTGACAGAATTAAATGTTATATTAAGAAATCGCCATTTCATAGCTGTAATTGCATACCTTAGTGAATATTGATGCCTTGAGGGTTATGTGCAGTCACCACAGCTATTTTTACCAAAGGCTTCAAATAAAATCCAAATCAATTTATGTTATGTGACTATATACATTATATCTGAACATGCAACTTAAGTATTCTATCAGTTTGTATGTTAGGAATAACAACATGAAAACACATATTAGGAGTATGTAATGACAGAAGCACAGTACAGCGTTCCGCATACTGTTATGAATAACTTCCAAGTTGAGTCAGATAGTCAAAATTCTAGAAAAATTCTATGGTATGCCATGAATTCTAGAAATTCTAGAAAGTCCCACATTCTGAAACACTATTTTAGATTGAATGTGTATGCACCCTGTCCCACAATTCCTATGCTGAAGCTCTCCTCTCCAGTGTGGCTATGAGGGATAGCATCTCTCAGGAAGGATTAAGGTTAAAAGAGGTCATATGGATGGAGCCTTGATCTGATGGGAGTGTCCTTAGAAGAAGAGACACTGAAGAGCTTTCTCTCACTCTCTCTGCACACACACACCCAGAAAAGGCCATGTGAGGACACAGTGAGAAGGTGGCTGTCTGCAAGCCAAGAAGAGAGCCCTCACTAGAAACCTATCCTGATGGACCTGCATCTAGGACTTCTAGCCTCCAGAACTATGAGAGAGCAAAAAAACAGTTCTATTGTTTAAGCCACCCAGTATATGATGATTTGTTACGGCAGCCAGGGCACAGTAACAAATTACTTTTATTATGACCTCAGTCTGGGAACCAGGAGGGGTACAGATGCAAATTTATTCCACTGGTTTGAGGCTTTCTGCCTAAATACTGCTTCCTTTCCATTCTGCAATCCAATCTTAGAGCACTTATGGAACAATGTGAAAACTACCAGAAGCGTGCAACACACGCACATACAACATTGCTCACTACTGTCTCATGGGCTCTACTTCTACTTTCCAAATTACAAAAAGATTCTGGGAGAAATTTCACAGCAAAGGAAAGTACATTTGACCCTTGAACAACATGGGAATTAATCTGCATATAATTTATTGTCAGCCCTTTGTATTTGCAGTTCTTCCATGTCTGCAGATTCAACCAATGACAGATTGTGTAGTACTGTAGGATTTACTATTGAAAAATATTTGTGTATAAGTAGATCCACAAATTTCAAAAACCCAAGTTGTACAAGGGTCAGCTATAGTCAACTGTGGCTGCAACATCAAATGCATGACTGCAAAGGCTTTAAAGCTGCCAAAGTCCAGGTTGATTAGGGCTGGGCTGAAGTGTTGAAATCTGACCCTGTAGGGTAATGTTTCACACAGTTATTTACCTAATTCAGGAAATGCTTCCACAGTAACATATAATTGTATTATCCCCTTGAAGAATTATTCCAACCACTGTGTCATCATAAAAAGAAGTAACTTTAAGAAAAGTTTAATTATTAGAGATTAGTTGCTTTTAAACAATGAATGATACCCATGTATAAATTATGAATACTTATTTAATCAGTTTTATACCATTTAATTTAAAACTAATTAATTATGCACAAAGCACACAATTCTAAAAAACAGCATTTTAAATGATGTATTTTGGGAAGAACCAAATGTCTGTAAAAATGACCAAATTAGAAATTCCAAATCTTATATCTAAATGTAAGGTATAATGTATGCATTCATCATTCATATCATAAACTCTACATTATCAGAATAGTATGTGTTTCTTCAGATACCATGTGACTAGAAAAAAGTACCATGCCTGATCTCATCTAATTATATCCAAACATACAACCGACAACAGCTTTTGACTTATAGTTTATTAGGTACAATATATTCTCTGCATTATTTTGGATTATCAGTTAAGAAATGCTACTATAAATGGGGTAGTTGTTAAGGAAAAAAATAGATTTAAAAAGGGGGAGACCAGGTTTAAAGAGATGAATTAAGAAGATACTGTATTAATCTAGTTGAAAATTTTTAAAGTGCAAACAATGAATGGCAAAGACTAGGGATACAGAGAACCAAAGATGTAGTTAGAACACAGAACTAACATTACCCAAGAGCCAATTGGCCACGAGGGGAAACGGGAGAAGAGAATTAGGAATGATCCTGACTGAGATTTGTAATCCAAGTAATGACAAGTAAAATTTTATGTCAACTAAGAGAGAAACTATTCTAAAGGCTTGCTTACATACCCTCATGAACACACACCTAGACACCCACATAAATACATGATTTATATATGATTTTTCTATGATTCTGATTAATAACATCACTGTCTCTTTCATTCCTTTCTAAGTAGCTGACTGTGCACACCATTTACACACTGAGAGAATTAGATGTTAGCACACGGCAGGGTGACACCGTGAATTAGCACTGTAATTCTAAAATGCCCTGACACAAACAAACTAGACCACCATTGCAGTATGAAAGGAGCATTGCCAACATGGAATCTGGAGATAAGAATTGATTTTGCCGTTGAAATTATTTGTGTTTCTTTCTTATCCTTAGACAAAACATTTCAGCAGCGAGAAAGAAGCATCTCCTATAGCACTAATTAGAAACGTAAATCTCACCAAGGGAAATGCCAAGGAATTTTATTGTTTGTCACTGTACATGGTAATGGAATTTTTTTGACATTTTATCCCCCTGGAAAAATGTCACATCTTTAATAAACCACAGTACAAAGTGAAGACACTTATTTCAGAATATCATGACAAAGACTGCAAAACAGAAAACATGGAAGACCTTAAGACAGGAGTGAACAACAAATTTATTCTCAGAATTCCCAGGGGGAATAAAAAAAAGTTCTCATTGATAGCAGGATAATTACAAAATCTTGGGTTGTCAATTGCATGCTCCACATTACAAAATCAAAAATATGTCAATGTCCTGAGTAATACCAAACACGAGAGAGATTGTTTATAAACCTTTTCAGATGTCCCTATTGTGATATGTAATTATAGGTTGCTGCCCTATAAATGTTTGATGAAATCGAACATAGATTTTTTTTTCCTAAGTAAGGCATCTACAGTATTGTAAAACTGTACCTTATAGGGCTTCCCTGGTGGTCCAATGGTTGAGAATCCACCTGCCAATGCAGGGGACACAGGTTTGATCCCTGCTCCGGGAAGATCCCACATGCCATAGAGCCACTAAGCCCATGTCACAACTACTGAGCCTGCACTCTAGAGCCCGGGAGCTGTAACTACTGAGCCCAGGCACCTCAACTAGTAAAGCCCCTGTGCTCTGCAACAAGAAAAGCCACCCCAAGAAGAAGCCCACACAATGCAACAAGAGAGGAGCCCCCTGCTCTCTAAACTAGAGGAAGCCCAAGAGCAGCAATGAAGACCCAGCGTGGCCAAAAATAAATAAATAAATATTTAAAAAAAAATAAATGTACCTTATAAATATTGCCCTGCCCCTAACCCAACAGAGGGTTTTTTAATTGTGCTGTGATTTTTCTCGCCATTATATTAAGACTGCCTCACCTCCATTAGAAAACTATTTACCTACTATCAAATCATATGCCAACTGTATCACAGTTGATGCTACATTAATGACTAGTATCTTGTAACAATAATGCCCGGCTCATAACCAGTTACCCCCACTGACAAATAGGGGCCCCACTCTCGTTAGGTAAATGCTACAGACCTCATTCCTTGACCTACTGCTCCTGGATGTGTCACTAAAACAGCATAAGTTTCTCTGGAAACATCACTTTAAAAATTACATGAGCAGAGAAAAACATATCCTTGGGCATCAAAACTCCCTCAGTCCCCTTTGTAAAGGAATTAATAACCTCTGAATAAGCAAGCCAAAAGCAGAAAATCAGAATTAGGGCAACCCCCAAAGTCATCCAAACCACCATGGTCACCGCAGTTGCTTTCTCTTTTTTCTATGAACATATGTTTAATTACTGCAGACAAGACTAAAGTCCACAGTAGCACCCTCTCTCCCTCAGGAAGTGGGAATGTTTAGCCAAGCAGTCCAAACAGGCATATCAAATATCCATCCATAAAAGCTGCAGTCTGGAATATGCACATTTCTATCCTCTCTGTGCAAGCAACATGGCTCTTTGGTTGATTATAAGATTCGGATCATCTGAAAAGCATTCCAAACAGCTTTGTCTTATCAACTGTTGACAACTCATTAGCACAAAGTAACAGAGGCCTGGAAATAACTCAATCAGTAAAGCAAGTACAATCTAGATGGACCAGAATAAAATTATATTGATAAAGATCTTCTATGTTATTATACAGAAGAGAATTAAAACTTACCAAGTATACTTTCATTAAGAAAAAAAACAATTCTAGGAAATCTTGCCATGATCATATTATTAATTTTCTCTAACAAAAACTGTATGTTCTTCTGACAATTTACTATATTTATATACCATTTTAAAAACCACATGGGGAGTTCCTATTTCAGTCTAGCTTTCCCAAATAAGAGTGCAATCAAATACTACACATTTCATCAATAACTTGAAGAAGATACACAGAACATGATATAAAAGAGCTGTTCTCTTTTTACCCTGTCTGTATGAAAATTATGCAATTTGAAGTGTCCCTGGAAAAGAAGAAAAGGTACCATAAAATGTCAAAAATAAATAAATGAACAATATCACATCTATTGAACACAGATATATCAGCTTTGCCAAAATTATTGGTTCATTTTTTAAGTTTTAAGTTTCAACCAGAGGCACCTACAGTGTTTGAGAACAGGCAACGGCACAATAAGCTCACATGTTCACCACTCATCTGTCAGAGGCGGTCAGCATGCATCTATTTAAAGGAATTCCCTCAAAACTGGTAGATTCTTTTTGATTAAAACAATTAAAAGTAGGATTAAAAAATACAACCTGTAATGCCAAAAAGAAGCTTCTAACTTTAAATGCAAGCCAAAGCCATCACTGAGCACCAGCAAGTTAACATCCTGAGGAAGAATGTTTACTCAACAAATATTTACTGAGTATCTTCTGAGTGCCAGGAGTGTGGGGTACCCTCCCCATAAGGAGCTCACAGACCAGCAGGAAGACAAACAAGGACAAATTTAGAGTCCAGTGAGGTCAGTGTTATAGGAAACCTGCCTGACACATGGAACGAAGAACCACCCCTCACCCCACAACCTAGCACTTGAAAGAAATGGCGTTATTTTAAAACAAATGGCACTGGAATGATGATGGATAAAGGGCCAATCCTCCCTCTTCCAGAAATGCCAGGCGCAGCGGTGGACTGGGGGAGGGCTACTAACATGACCTCTCATTCATAGAGACCCCCGGGAGGTTATGGGTGCATCAGTAACCTTCACAGTCACTCCCCTGCAGTTAATCAGGCATATCTGAAAGCCTGCACATCTTGAAAAGCACATCATTAATAAATACCTAGAAATGAAACAGCTATGCTTGACCTTATGATGATGGAATTTTTAAATGTAACTTTACTTAAGAAAAACAGATACAGTTACACTTCATTTACTCAGCTCCCATAAATACTTGGAAACTATTTAAGAATTTGAAAGGTAACAAAATAAAAATAAATGTCAGAATCTGTTCCCGAAAGCAATAAACAGTAGGAAAGTTGAAACTCAATAATCTGAGAACTACTTTTATTTTAGAGATGATTCTAATAAGCAGACTAGAAAAGAAGGGAAGAGTGGTTACAGATACAGCAGTTGTAAGGAACCGTCACAGGAGCGAGAATTCAGAGACAGAAAGAAACGGGGACGTAAAATGCACAGTGTGAAGCCCTCTGCACAGAGCTGATTTTATAAAGTAGAACTTAACACAGAACCATGGTCTCTTTTTTTGCCTACTCCCTTTCCTATTTAACTGGTGAATTCCTTGCAGGTAACTTTGAACAGTCCTACACAGGGTCATCCGCACTTGTAACAACATGTTTTTTCTTCACAGGACACAATCATGGAAGACAGGGATGATGAAGGAGGGTTGAACTCAGAGGAACAGGGTCTGTTTTCCATTTCTATTTTCTTACTCTTTAAAGAAGTTGTTTGTGTTTTGTTTGTTAACATGTACTTAAAGCCCTTAAATGTACCATTCTGGGAAGATGAGCATCTTGAAAAAATACGGGAAAAAAAATGCTGTTACAATGAAAAGTGTAATTAAAATGCTGCTCGTGGCCATGGTACAGGAGTTTTATATCTCAAGGTACGTAACAGCTGATAGTGGCCTACTCGCTCCTGTGGAGAAGAAGATCATGATGAACACATTTCAAGTGTCTGCTTATAGGAGAAGCTTCGTATGCTTGCACTGGTAGACTGCGCTGGCTCAGCCCACATTCGACAGGAGTTCAGATCTTCAGGTTTTTACCCCTTCTTTTCTTCTGGCTATAGCCCAAACATTTCTGACAGGCAGTCAGGAGAATATTAATTTCCAGGTGTCCCCATTTTGTCCCTGAGCCCCTTATTCTGACGTCTGGCTTAGAAGCAAGGGACCCCTCTAAGAGAGTTGTTAGGCTCTGTCAGCAACTTTCCTCCCCAATGTTACCTCCACTCTGTAGGGAACAATAATTGCAAACACTGTAGTTACATTAGCTCGGGCTCTTTCTTCAGAACAGGCAGATAAAGCCTCTAAAACAGAGATGAAAAACTGAGCCTAGAAGTCCTCCATACCACTAAATTGTGATGTTCGTGGGTAAACTTGCAAGAGATGCATTGTAAACAGCTAGAAGCCAATGTGACTCACAGGTTATAGTAATGAGTTTCAGGTAATACCAACTTTGTAGGAAAAGTTAGTCTTGGGAGGACATTTATTGCTCTCTGCAGATGCTATCTCAGTTACCAGATTCAAAAGGTAACTCAGCGGATTAAATTTTCACCAAGCTGAGACCACTGTCTTGTCAATGACTTTACAGGTAGGCAATATAATGCGATTAAAAAAATTTACTCTATGTAACATGAATGAGTAGATACACATATGATAGCTCTATGGTTATTTTACCTTATAACAAATTGCTTTCTTCTCTTTGAGTAATATCATTTATATGATCCTATCCTGCTCTTGCCTGGAAAATCCCATGGACAGAGGAGCCTGGTGGGCTGCAGTCCATGGGGTCGCTAAGAGTCGGACACAACTTCACTTTCACTTTTCCCTTTCATGCACTGGAGAAGGAAATGGCAGCCCACTCCATTATTCTTGCCTGGAGAATCCCAGGGATGGCGGAGCCTGAAGGGCTGTTGTCTATGGGGTCGCACCGAGTCGGACACAACTGAAGCGACTTAGCAGCAGCAGCAGCAGCAAACTGCTGGATAAAGCCAACACTGTAAAATTCATAACTAAACAAAAATAAAGGATGACCACAGATAAAGAAAATGTAGTTTACATCCATTCAATAAAATATTATTTGGCAAAAAAAAAGAAATGAAGTACTGATTCATGGTACCACATGGGTGGACCCTGAAAACATGATGCTAAATGAAGCCAGTCACAAAAGGCTACAGAGTGTATAATTCCAATTATACAAAATTTCCAGAATAGGCAAATCCACAGACAGTAGTACACAAGTGATTGCCAGGGGCTGGGGAGAATAGGGAATTGGGAGTGACTGCTACTGGGTATGGGGGTTCACTTAGGGTGGTGAAAATGTTCTAAAATTAGATAGCAGTAATGATTGCACCGTTTTGGGGAATGTACTGAAAACCAACAAATTGTACATTTTCAAAAGGCAAATGTTATGATATATGACTATCTCAATAAAACTGTTATTTTTTTTAAAAGACTCAATAATTGATTAATGATGATTCAAGTAGAGTAATTCTAAATATAAGAGGACTAAATTTTCAACTACGTTCACTGGCAATTTGAATTTTATCAGAATGAGCTCATCTTACATCCTGGAATCTATCTGTGAAGACTGTAAAATGTTTCTCTTTCAGTACTCACTTTCAGAAACAAAAATCTTCTCTTACAAGAAAGATGAGTAACTCCAATTATAGGCAAATTCACACAGTGCTGCTCCTTGTTAATGAAATACATTCTCTATCAGTCTGTCTAATTTATTAAGTGAGCAAGTAGTTCCAAGGAAATCTTGGGTCACTCAAATATTTGGCAGTCACCAAAGAATCTGCAGGTAGCTACTTAATTCGCAATCAACTACAACATCAAAACCTAGATACACCTGTTGCTTTGCAATCAGTAGCAACTGTTAATCAAAGAAAACAGAAAATGTAAATATGAATACTGACCTTGTTTCTTTTAGCCCTTCTTTCTGAATGACTTCCAATATCTGCTTTGCTGTCATTGGTGAGTTGGGGTGTTTTTCTAGTGCCTAAAAAATAAAGACAGACATAAGACTTCTAGATTACTGCACAGAAGCATACAAGATGAAAATGTGTGTGAATCATGCAAATTTTAAAGGGAAGGGGCTATTATGCCAAAATTAGGTTACATGATACATGTCAGGTATGCAAGTGATAGGATATAATTTTTTCCTGGACATTTACGGCAATTTCTGCAACATATGGGGCCATTCTGCAAAAATGTCACAAAGGCATGTACCACAAAAAAAAAAGTAATGTGAAACCTAAAAACACTGATTTAGTAAATGTATAATTTCCTTTATTTAAAATTGCTGACATTTTACGGTTAAAGTCATGTTTTCAGGCTGTTAAATATTTCCTAAATTTCTAAAACCTTGGAAACATGAGCCTGAATACCATCAACAGCAGAGAACAAAGCGCTGGTCAGAAATAACCTCACTGGATTCATAGTCTGATCAACTTCTTCTGTATTAAAAAACAATAAAAACCCTTCGTGGCCAAAATGGAGAAAAAGCATACAGAAACCCCAGCATCCCATTACAGTGTGTCTTCCAGTTCAGCTCAGTTTCCTTTCATTTGCCTTTTCCAATTCATTTCAAGTAAACCACTTCCTCTTCCAGTTCAGCCCATCTCAGCTTTATGAACTGAGTCCTATTTTCTTTCTCTCCCCATCTGTCCAACTTATTTTTGAGTGCAGGGGATGTTTTAAACAAAGTATGGGAAATAACATAGGGCACAGTTAATTATTTCCACAGGCATTAGACCATCAGCCCTGGAAATCAAGGCTCTTTATTTACCCCAGGACTGAACTACGTAGTGAAAGCAGTAAACAGTGGTCCCCACACTAGTCACGAACAAGGGCTATGAGGACCACATGTGGTACAAGAAAACAAGTCTTACACATATCTTCACAATGACTTCTTCCAAGGCTAGATGACACCTATTGCGTTAGCCGAAAAGTTCATTTGGGTTTTTCTAGAACATCTTATGGAAAAACCCAAATGAATCTTTTGGTCAACCCAATACTTAAATTTCCTGTACAGGAGTTTCTGCACAAGTCATGGCCCCATGCAACTTAATGATTCTAGAGTCCTAATTTATGATTACTATGATTATCAGACCAGACTTATCATAATAATTGAGAATTAATTGAGAATTTTTTAGGCAAATTTTAAATCGAAAAGGCTTCCAAATACATTCAAAAGAGCTTTGTGATCTCTTCTACTATGAATGGTTAAATTTCAACAAGGTCACTGGCAAGGCTTCTGCTCCTTGAGGCTCTGCTCCTCCTGGTTCTCTAGTGAATTATACACAGCCTACCCTTTCTCACCATTAAGGCCACTTTTCTGTTCTCACCTCTAGTTTCCAGAAAATGTCCCCGTTTTTCCCAGTCTGGTCAGTCCCTTAGTTGCAGATGGTAATTCTTTAAAGAACATCGAAACATGCTACACTGGAAAGAGTGTAGCAACAAGTATGTCAACAGGAAAGAAGGAAAACTGTCCTCAGAGAGGAGACTACTGGAGAGATGGACTGAAAACTATCAAAGGGGGGGAAGAAACATAGGCACAGCTGTATAGGGAAGAGGTCTAAAGCGTAAAAATATTGGTTTAAAAAAAGGCAAGAAGGAAACTGAATGAAAGAGCTGAAAAGGGGGAAAGATTAGGTCACAAAGAAAGGCAGGAAAGATACAGACACGAAAACAAAAAAGCCAACAGAATTTTTAAAATAAAAAGAACTGTCAGTATTATAGACCAGTTCATACTCATGAGTTACTAAAAGGCGATGCTATGGTCACATGGACTAGATACAAGGTGGGCATCACCCCCAAGGACAGGCAATGCTGGGGACACCAATGGTCTCTCATAGAAGGTATGGGCAGAAGGTCAATAGATACACATATACACGAGTAAGCAAGCAAGGAAGAGGGAAACTGGAGGGGAGAGACACAGGATGGCAGAAAAGAGAGCGGGCAGAGGAGAAGGGAGAGAAAGGAGGCATATTGAGCTGAACTGGGAATGTCCAAAAGGCAAACTGATTAAATCTAGAAAGGGCGGAAGAGGAAACTCCAGTGTACTGGGTAAGGTTTTCATGGAAAGTTGGGTGCACTCAAAAGTTGGGTTACTCACTGTGGAGGACTCCCTGTTTCTCTTCCTGAGTACAGGCCCCTCAGCACACCTTGGCAGCTCCTCCCAGCAATTGAGAGAATTGGGATAGCCCTGTCCCCTTCTCTATGACATCACATCCTACTCTACAAAGGAAGTAAAAGTGCGAAGAATTACATCGCGAAGTGGATGAGAGGCAGGAAGGAAATGATGAAGCCACACAGAACACCAGAAGCCACCCTCAGCTCCTGCAAGACAGAGAAAGGGAACAGAGCAGGAGAGGGTCCTGGGTGTGAACAAGCTTCACTGAACTAGCTGTTGGGAACATTCAGAGAACAAGATAGAGAGAAATTACTTTCACGGAACAATAACATGGTTAGCACTGAAATAACATGACACATTGCAGAGACACGAATCAGACTAGCAGGCAGCCATACTCAAACACAACAGAGGGAAGAAGCCACAGACAGAGGGAAACTACAGCCCCAAATGTTAGACTGAGGAATCACCCACACACGCCAGGAAGCAATGTCTTGGCTCAGCAGTGTTTCCTAAGTCCTTGAAAATCATACTTCCTGGATTACCTATCTTGACATGTTCAAATACAACTAGCATTTGAAAATGTCTTCCTGGTTATGTAACACTTAGTCTGAATTTAACATATTCTTCCAATTGTTTTCCACCTTGTACCTACCTCTTAGAAACAGGTGTCAAGGATGCAATAGAGCAGTGAAGAGAGTGGGATTATATACAATTTTTAATATTATGTATCATAGTAAGATTAGTAAGAGGGTCAATAAATATTTCAGATAATCAAAACAGGTTCAAACTGTCTTGGGCAATAACAATACAATTATGACAAAATATAGAGATTCCAACTTTAGGGTTCACCATGGATAATGATAATTTTAAAAGTCTTGTTTTCTGATTGAAAAGAACTGGAAAAATGCAAATTCATACCTGTATTATAGAAGACAAAATGCACTAGTAAGTTTACGACCAAGAATATTAACCATTGCTAATATTTGTGTTTTCCTTCTAGTTTTTTTCTATTCATATGTACTTTTTAAATATAATTATAATTGTACAAAGTATATATATATATATATATATATATATATTTAACTGTCCCACTTTTCTTCACATACTTTAAATTCTTCAAAACTGGCACCAGAATTAACACTTAACCGATGACAGGCATTTACATTGCTTTAAAAATTCAATTAATAAAAATAACTTCCCAAAGAATACGCTGAATGTAATGTTCTTAGAATATTATTGAATCAAAGGATATGAGCTCTGTCATGTCTCTTGATACACTGCCAACTGTTTCAAAAAATATTTTAACAATTTATACTCTCACCAAGCAGAACTGAATCTACCATTCTCCACAACTTTGCCAGGATTAAACATTATCTTTTTCACAATATTCGCAACTTGGTAGGTCAAATAAGTTAATTCATTGTTACTCTAATTATACTTTTGTAAATACTACTGAGAAAAAAGTTTTTTTTTCAAATGAATACCACATGGGATAGCTCTGTCTTTCTTACTAATGTGTAAAAAGCTATTTATATATTAAAATAATATTCATTATTGTGCATGTTAATAACAGATTTGTATTCTTTATGTTACTTATTTTGGGATATTTATGAAGACACATCAAGTATTCTATTTTCACATAACTACTTATGTGACTTTTCCATTGTGGCTTTACCTGTTCTTATGTTAAGACATTCCTTTTATCCAGAGAGTAGGTAATTATCTATAAATATTTCTTGTATTTTATGTTTTCATTTTTAATCCCATCAATCAATCCAGAATGCATCTGTTTGCAGCCTTGTGAAGAATTAACTTAAGCCCCCACCTACTATTAATATAGGTCAAGATTCCCCAACACAATTTGTTTCATAAGCCAGTTTATGGTTTATGGTTAGTGAGGAGGCATCTTCTGCCATATATTACAATTAGGGCGATGAAAACGCTTCTGGATGTGAAAACAACATAAAAATGTGGAAACCCAATATAAAAGGCACAGATGGTCAAGAATCTGCCTGCAATGCAGGAGATTTGGTTTCGATCCCTAGGTAGGGAGGATTCCCCTGGAGAAGGGAATGGCAACCCACCCCAGTATTCTCACCTGAAGAATCCCATGGACAGAGGAGCCTGGTGGACTACACTTCATGGGGTTGCACAGAGTCAGACAGAACTAAAGGGACTTAGCACGCAAAGCAGAGTTGTTGCTGAGGTAGTGATGACAGTGCTCAGAACTCCCAGCACTTACTTCCTCTAATGGCCAAAGGCACTTCTGGGAATTTCCAGGGTCTCTGAAATGAACTGCAAACCACTGTCCCTGGGGCTCACCTAGAGGTCCTGCTATGTTCCCCTGTGAAGTGAAGTGAAAGTTGCTCAGTCATGTCTGACTCTTTGTGACCCAAGGACTGTACAGTCCATGGAATTTCTCTCCAGGCCAGACTGAAGAGAACCAAGGTCGAACCTAGTTCTTCCGAATTTTAGGCGGATTCTTTACCAGCTGAGCCACAAGGGAAGCCCAAGAAGACTGGATTGGATAGCCTATCCCTTCTCCAGGGGATCTTCCCAACCCAGGAATCGAACCGGGTCTCTTGTATCGCAGGCAGATATTTTACCAACTGAGCTATCAGGGAAGTCCCTATGTTGCCCTGACTCTCAGTCAATTCCTGTGCCAGCACCACCCTGTTTAAATTGCTGTGACATTACAGTACACTTCACTCTCTGGATAAGACACGGCTCTCATTATTCCTTCTTAAATTTTTCATTGCTCACTTCTTTAGGTTTTCAAATGAAACTTAGATTGGAATTAAATGAGACATTCTAATTAAACTTTCAGGAAATGTACACATTGTTCCATGTTTGAGTTTTATTTTATAAACTGTAATAGGCTTTTTATTAAGTGCTTTATATTTTGGGTTGCAACTCTGAATATACCTTTTCATAAAATATTCTCACATTTTATTGCTACATACAAAAGCCACTGAGCTGTGATAATTATTATCTATAAGAACAGCTAATTGAATTCTTAATAGTTCTAATAGCATAGAAGTGTAAAATCACATTTTCTACAAAAACTATGAATTGTGTCTCCTTTCCAATAGTTCTGTGTTTTCTTTTCCCTACATTATTTACTTTGGCTAAAAAATGATCTTTTCTAGTCCTTTTAAAAAAATTTTTTGCTGAAAATGGAGCTGTTTTATAATTTATTTCCCCAAAAACAGGCCCCTAAAACTGCCATTTCCAGAAGAAAATCTGTAGCTAGAATTATTAGCCTAGAGAAGGCTGCCAAGAGAAAGCTGTAATTAGAAACCTTTGGCCAGATATCACTGTCTCTTCTATACAAATCAGAGTCTGTCACAATGTTCAATCTTTACATAAAATGCCCTTTCTTTCTTTGTAAAACAAATTGCTCTCCTGTGTTAGAGCTACATTTGTGATTCCACTTAACTATGTCTCTCTAAGAGTTGGATCTTACACCTCTCATACTTCCTTCTCATGTACTAAAGTCCTTTCAATTTTCAACTATCTTCTGTCTCCTGCATTGCTACTCCCAACAGGTTGCAGACTCAGCACTGCTCAAACCAAAGTGGAATTTCCGTGACTAAGGACACAAAGCACATATACTATCAATGGCCTCCCTAACAATGGATTCCCTTGCATTTTCCAGAGGGCATGAACAGATGTGCAGAACTGGTAAACAACCCACTGGATGTCACCTTCCTTACTGATGTGACTATCTTACATCAGCATGTATGCATGCATGCTAAGTCACTTCACTTGTGGTTGACTCTTTGTGATCCCATGGACTGTAGCCCACCAGTCCACCACTCTAGCACTCTTGCCTACTGGAGTGGGTTGCGATAGCCTCCTCCAGGGAATCTTCCTGACCTAGGGATCAAACCTACGTCTCTTATATCTCCTGCATTGGCAGATGAGTTCTTTACCACTAGTGCCACCTGGGAAGCCCAACTATATCAGAGCCTATCTCAAAGACATGTACACTTACGAAACTTTGAGACAAGACAGACAAGAGTCTATTTCAGACTGCTCTTCCCCAGATTTCTACATGCTCCATATGAAGAGGAAAAAAAAATCTGCAAAAATAAAAATAAATAAATAAATAAAATAGCAATATAGGAAAGAGAAGGAAAGAGATGTTTGCTACATCAATGAGGACACAGGCCATGCTAAGAGTGATTTTTGTTTTAGGTTCATTCTTTCAGCACTGATTTTCTGGGCAAGAGGAATGACAGAGATTGAGATGGTGCATCACCGACTCAATGGACATGAGTTTGAGCAAACTTCGGGAGTTGCTCAAAGATCCATGTCATTTTGATGAGACATGAATTTGAATGGTTGGTAGTATTCAGATGAGAAAATGAATCACATAAAAAGTGACAGCACCTTGCCCACTGCCCAATATCTATATCTCAATGAGGTGGTTCTCACTTCTAACATATGTGATTACCAGTTAAGGGTATAAAAATGATACTCTGTTGTTGTTCAGTTGCTAAGTCGTATCTGACTCTGTGGCCCCATGGACTGTAGCCCACTGGCTCCTCTGTGCATGGGATTCCCTAGGCAAGAATACTGGAGAGGTTTGCTCTTCCCTTCTCCAGGAGATCTTCCTGACCCAGGGATCAACCCTGCGTCTCTTGCATCTCCTGGATTGGCAGATAGGTTCTTTACCACTGAGCCACCAGGGAAGCCCCAAAGATGACACTCAAAATTTTTCTACTCTACTTGCCTGCATTTAATGGGGAAATCACATGCTGTAGTAGTATCTGTGAATGTGTGACTTAAAAGATGCAAAACTTTGTTATAAAAGCTTTGTGAGTCAGGCCAACTTCACCTAGAAGAAAAGGTTTCTAAGAAGATAAAGTGTCTCTGATACCTGGCAGTTGGAAGTCAATGGATCTAGCCAACAAAAGTCTGCTCCTTCTACTAAGTTAAATTGCTTCTCGTCTTGAGCACAAGGCTCTCATAAAAACCGTGGGCCTAGAGTCAAGACATTATACGCAACATCCAGCTCATCATCCCCCTCTCAGCAACCTCCCACTTCAGAACAAATCAGGTATTTCCTTGAACTCTCAAATAGCGATTTAAACTGTACTTTACCACGGCAGCGCCTGTCACAGCTGTCCTTAATTAGCATTATCTGTTTAATGATATTCTTCCAGCAACACTGCAAGGCTCGTGCGATTGAAGACCTTGGTCCTCATTCACATCCTTAGCATCAGACTAGAGCACCATTAAGCAGGCTTCAATGGAGACCAAGTTAGTTTTGAGTTGCTGCACATTAGGAATTTTGATAGCATAACAAGGAAGTCAGATAAACCAGGAACTGCTACTCACTAGCTGTCTGATCGTAGATATTTAACCTCCTTGAACTCAGTTTCTTCATTTTCTCTTTTAGAAAAATATTGTGAGGACTAAATGGGAGCTTGAGTGTAAAGCAGTGATTATTTCCGGATGCCAAATGACTGCCTACTGCAACATGTGTTAGTAAACATTAGCTAAATACTATTGGCTGGGAAAAATGCCTCCTTTGAGCACAGCCTAGAAACATGAATCTTTCCAACACAAAGAAGGGAGGTAAAGAAAAAAAAAAAATAATAATAATGGACATTAGGTGGGGTCTTTCTTTGCGATTTCCTGCCTAAATTGCATTAGGGTTTCTACAAATCAGGTTAGACACATATCACCAACCCCATCCCCGATCACGGTCAAATTTATTCCCTGTGGATTCAGATGTAAACCTGTACCACCCGGTGTCTGCTCTCACCAACCCAAAGTCTTCCTCCCGATGTTTAACAAGAGGGATTACCCACTAGGGCACTCTTTCAGACACTACTGTTATCTAGGAAGAAAAGCACCCTGTGGGGATGAATTATCCAGTTGTGTTTGTGTTACAAATCAAGCAAAAACAGAGAATACCAGAAGCGGCAACTTACTTCCAACAATATATACTTAAAGAACTTTCCAGCAATTATGATATACAGTATTATAGAATGTCCATCAGAAGGAAGTTCTATCTTACAGTAAAATTATTTTTGGTGGCTCAGCTTCATAAAACCTGAGCAGGGCTCAGAGAACAGAGATGGTTTTCTAAAGCCTGGAACAGTTCAGACAGTGACCACTACCTAAATCTGCAGATAAAATTCTATGCAACTGAGAGATGACTTCTGATTTCCTGTGGGATTTTGGCAAGCTTGTTCTACCTCAGTAATTTTCTAAGCTTGACAAACAGTTGACATTCCTTTTACACACAGAAAGAAAACACAAGTGAGAGACCTGGAATTTCCACAATGTTCCAAAAATGTAAAAGAAAAATATTAATCATTATTTAAATGAAGATACATATGAAACCTGTCTTAAAAAGTCAGACATCTCTTTAATGAAGGAGAAATACTCTTATACCACAGAAATTTGCAGATGGCCTATTCAGAACCAACTGATTATTAAAATGTTTCTTCTATGTATCAAGTAAAAATTCTGCTTTCCTACTACTTCTGCTATGTAGTCCTGGTTTTTGCCTTTGAATGTGACAAATATTTAATATTCAGTTGCAACCACTTGGCTACCACGAAAGCTTAAAGTAAGGTAATTGTGTTATATGAATTTCTAAAATGGGATCCAATAATTCATTCACATGATATAATGCCACCTGTTTGAAAACACTGTTAGGGGTCCAGCCTCCCTTTTGTTGGTTAGTCGCTAAATTGTGTTCAATCCTTTTGCACGGACTGTAGCCCACCAGGCTCCTCTGTCCATGGAATTTCCCAGGCAAGAACACTGGGGTAGGTTCCCATTTCCTTCTCCAGGGGATCTTCCTGACCCAGGGATCAAACCCGGGTCTCCTGCATTGGCAAGTGCATGCTTTACCAATGAGCCACCAGGAAAGTCCCAGCCTCCTTTTATTTTCAGGCTAATGGATTCTTGGTTTCTTCCATCCATCCTCACATAAAATAGCTTGCAGACTACCTCCCAAATCATCCTTCCTTGAATATTCTTGAATTTGCTAATGTCATCTGTAATTCACATCTTTAAGAACTATCCTAATTAAAGTAAATTAGTTAAATGCCATTGATAAATATTCTAAATGTAGTTTGATTGAAACATAATCTGTATAGTAAACCTATTACTTCCATTTCTCTAGCTCATATAATTACATTAATACAACCTAACAGAACACTTGCTCTTTTTCAGCAGTCCTCACACTGTCAATCAACTAAAACTTCCAGATCGTTCAACATTTGCTTCTGAAACCACATGCGTAATTCTGTGGTATATTTTCCAAACTCGCCAGACAGAAATGTATCTTTACGCACTAGTGTTTGTTTCAATCCATTTTTGCAGGCTCTGAAATCCTATTATCCTCTAATATCTGATTATTTAAGGTAACAGGTAAATTTTGCTTTATCCACAAATTGGAGAAATATTTATCTATCTGAGTTAAATTTCATCTTTTTAGGTGCAGGTTGTTCGTCCAAGCTTCCAAACTTCTTTTGGAATCATTATTCCCTTGTCCAACTGTTCAGTTTCCCTTTTTATTTTGCGATATCCACACATGTGACAAGCATGATTTGATGGATTCCTCCAAGTTATTCCTGACAGGAGAATAATGCAAGGAAAAACAAAGCCACAAACCACATGGCTGCCACTGGGATCTCCTTTCAAAATGATACTGATGAGCCAATCAGTATAATTTGCCTATAGAAGCTCAATCTGCTAAAAATTCATTTAATTATACTATCGCCCAGTTCATATTTGCCCATCAGTTTTAAAAGAGTCCCACAAGAGAACACGTCAAATGACTGGCTGAGATTGAGCTCCAGCAGGCGCATCCCCCTGCTGTATGTCTAATAATCCTATCAAAAATAAATTAATTTAGTTTGACATGAATTAACTTAGAGAATCCATAATGCCTTCCAGGGATCACTACTTCCATTTCTGTTTAATAATGCTCTGTAGAATTTTACTGAGAGTTGAGAGAAAGCTCTACAGTTTGTAATTTCAAAAAGTTTTTCTTTTTCTTTCTTTTATAATAATAACAAAAGAAAATACCCAATAGCTACTCTGCATCAACTTCTGCTCTAACATAAATACAAGCTTACTTGATCTTCGCAACCCCACTTTATCATCATAGGAAGTAGTAACACCCTCATTTTACGAGACGTGAGGCAACTAAGATGCAGGCACGTTCATTTGACTCTCCCAAAGTCACATGGTCCCAAAGTGCTTCAACTCTTGGAAAATTACCCCCTGCTCTCTGTCGTTTTCCCCACGGTTATGAGAAGCACCCTGATCATATCTGCAGATTTTTTTCAGTGTCTTGTTTGTCAAGCTCATATTTTATAATTTCTTATCTCATCTAAAACATAGGATATAACCTCTCTATTACTTTATTATATGTTCTTTTTATAAATAGGCAGTAATTTAAAGAAGAAAACATAGGGAATATTTCAAAACTAGGAAATCATGCCCAGTGATCAAGCTGCTGTGATCCTGACCTAGAATATGGTACTAATTCTAAAGCAACTAAAATGTAGAGAAAAACAACCAGTTAAGTCCTATTAGCTTCATGAAAGAAACATTGGTTCATCAGAGAGGATAAAGTTTCCCATCCCTAAACTAAGAGGATCATGTCATGTGGAAATTCATGCAGAGGCACTGGGTGGTAATAGACAGGATCCTCAATGAGAGTTTCACAAAAGCAAACACAGAACATACATTAGTTCATATTGCTGAATCTCTCACAAAATCTAAGCATAACATAAAAATATAATGTGTATGTGCTTAGTCGCTCATTTTTGTCTGATTCTTTGCAACCCCATGGATTGTAGCCCACTAGGCTCCTCTGTCAATGGAAGTCTCCTGGCAAAAATACTGGAGTGGTAGCCATGCCCTTCTCCAGGGGATCTTTCAGACCCAGGGATTGAACCCAAGTCTCCTGCACTGTAGGCAGATGTTTTTACTGTCTGAGCCATTAGGGAAGCTCAAAAATATAACACTTGAGACTAATTATGTAGACAGTATTCCCAAGATCTAATATGATTAAGTTAAAGAGTATATTCGATTCCTGGGTCAGGAAGATCCACTGGAGAAGGGATAGACTACCTACTCCAGTATTCTTGGGCTTCCCCTGTGGCTCAGCTGCCAAAGAATCCACCTTCAATGCAGGAGACCTGGGTTTGATCCCTGGCTTGGGAAGATCCCCTGGAGAAGGGAAAGGCTAACCAAGAGTTGGACATGACTGAGTGACTTTCATTTTCAGTCTATCATTAGGTATTTATCATACAGAAATCCTCAGCTCATCCTGCATATTCAATAAAACATCATTCTAAAATTGTTTTTTAAAAGATACAATCTAAGAGAGAGAAGGTTAAATAAATGAAGGCACATACATCCCACAAAATAATACACAGACATGAGAAGGAAAACACATACTAATATGGAAGGATATCTAATAGAAAGCAATGAGTAAAAAATATAAGCAAGTTGAAAAATAATACCTATAGAAGAGGCATACATACAAGTACATGTGGTGTACATACAAATACACCTACAACCCCCCCACACACACATTCACATGAGATAAAAATATTCAAACATTTAACAATTGTTACCCTGCATAGTGGCAGAAAAGCAAAAGCTGAAGGAGGAAGTTTCACATTCTTAAAATATTTTTGTATTTAGAAGCACAAATTACTTTCATAATCTTTAAATTGTCTATTAAGATAATCTTTATATCATAAAACATATAATGGATACATATATAATATAAACTGTATAATATTTAACTAGTTTAAAATCAGTTTCAAAACAAAATAAAAATGAATATTCAAACAACAGCAGACACATTTATATACCCTACACCGTAAAGCACAGTAGAGAAACTAAAATGCAGGTATACTGAATTTTTTCCAAAGCAAACATTATTCATCATTCAATCTGAGTCAGAATTCTTCAGTGTTATCCTTATAGCCTAGCCTGAAATGACACAGCATCCAGATGCAGCTGCCAGAAGGAATTAGTTGCAAAATATATCTTGAGATAATTGTAGAAAATGACTTTGTTATAAGGGATTATTTGATTCTGACCTCTTAAATGTTGAAGAATGACAAAAACAATGATGCTTACTTTGTCACAATTAATAGTAACTCTTCTCCTGACTGGGGCTAGACAACAGCATCACCTCCTCAATAATTCATTGATTTAACAAATATTTACCAAACACACACACACACACCAAAATAAAATACAATAAAACATGCCATCATCATCTCTAGAGACACTTATCCTTTGGTTTACTATCGCTGAGGAGGGGAGGGTGGGAAACATCAAATTGATTTAGAAATGACTTACAATGGAGACTAACACATGTCTTTTTTTAATCTTCATTCAAAATGCTAGTTTAGTCTACACAGAAATGACCCTTCCCTACCCTATTCCAGTGATGATATTATAAGTCAGAGTCCGTGGAAGTAGTTATGGTCATCATGGTATTTTGTTTCTTTTTGGTCATTGCTTTATATCCAATTACCTGGCACATGGAGAAACTTATACCTAATGAATGAAAACAAGATAAATAAATGGTAAGGAAGAAGCGATATTAGACTTCTTGTTTTGTGAACATATTACTCTCTTCTTTTGAAAAATACCCTTCTCTACCTTGATTTTAACGGGGAACATTCTATTTCTGCAGATACTGAAGTTTTGTTGTTTAGTCACTATGTTGTATCTGACTCTCTGTGACCTCCTGGACTATAGCCCATCAGGCTCCTCTGTCCATGGGGTTCTCCGGGCAAGAATACTGGAGTGGGGTTGCCATTTCCTCCTCCAGGGGATTTCCTAACCCAGGGATCAAACCCATGTCTCCTGCATCTGTTGCACTGGCAGGAGGATTCTTTACCACTGAGCCACCTGGGAAGACTCTCAATAGCAAAATAGCTATCATGAAAACTTACTTCTTTTTCATTGGTAATCCCAATTCTTAACCAAATAAAACTCAGAAACGCAGAGTTAGTCCTTTGTCAGGCATGCACTTTGATCATCTAGAGACAACAGTTAAAAGATTAAACAAGTGTATAAAATTAGGAACTCTCCAGGCAAAGCTATCAATAATTCTCACAATAAGAAGCCTTTACCCAGAACTCAACTTTGATGAATAATAGTTAAAAGAATTTCTGAATCCCAGGCTTCAGAAAGAGGGCCAACATTTAAAAATATGAAGCAGGTACACCAATATTTTAGTGATATAATCTACAGGCCTTCTATAGACCAAAGGTTTATGTGATACATGCTTTCCTGTCTGTAAATGAAATCATGCATAAAAATCTACCGTAACTATTTATACTAAAAGCCAAGTCAAAGATCTCCCACCAGATTTATTGTACTCAAGTAATTAAGATATAATTAAAATATCTGCAACATAATTTACACTAAATACATTCTTGGGGCAATTACTTTAATATTCTACTTGATGTATTACCTACCTTAAAATTAGCCAAGTTTTCCAATTTTCCATCCAACCCTCCTTTCTGGTCCTGTTTCTTAAACTATGTGCCAGAGAAATGAAGGCAATATTTATCAGGGCACAAAGCAAACAGAACTGGTTTCAATCAGCCCATATTTGTTGATATGAAGTATAGGCTGAGTCTCTTTAAGGAGGCAATGGAACATTAAAACTTACCTTTGCCAACAAAAGATTCTTTATGAAATCAGATAGTCCCTATTTGCTTTTTAGCCTTCCTCAATCCTGATTTTACCAGCTGAGTTTTGCATACAACCAGGCTGCAAGCTCATTATACCATAATGCCACCTTTAGATGTCAGAATGAAGAAAAATGATTAGTTCCAATATGATCAAAATAGCTATCCCTTTGAAAGAAATACAAATGAGAGTTACCTATTAACCAACTCTAAATTAGTGCTTTTATGAAGTCTCAGATTTTTCCCATAAGTTGTGATTTAGCATTATTGAATTATGCCTGAATATAAATAAGGCCAGATGTTTTTCTCCTAGATTCACTCAACTATGGGCAGTAGATATTAGGCTCAAAAGGAGTCAAATTCTCCCTGAGGAAACGATCTGTAGGAAGAGTTTTGAGAGTTCTGCTAACTACCTTGACATTCAGGTTTTAAGCACTAACTACACCTGCTATCAGGTATGGAGAACCGACAGAAGAAAAAAATCTGGAATATCCTAGTACCCGATACAAAAGGAAGATAAACACAAAATGCATCATCTCCATATTACTGGGAAATCATATGAGAAGATGAAAGTCTACTTTGTAACCCTAACAATTCAGTCATGGCCTTGCCTATAATAATTATAATGAAGTAGCTACACTTCCATATAAAGGCCAAGGAATTTTGAAGATAAGGAATTCATTGTGAAAATCACTGTCTCCTACAGATAAATTATGCCATAATGAAAAATATAATTTAATATGTAAGGGATTGTGCATGAACAACTCCACTGCTATTTGAGCAGATGACTGGTAGAAACATCTAGAAAATCTGGTTTTGAGTTTTTGCTTCCAAGCCTGGAATAGACAGGGCTGCACACTGGCAAGTTGAAGGGCTGAACAAACAGTGTTCGCCTGGTTTAAGATGCATATGGTCCACACATTCCTTGGGTATGAAAATCTGCAGGCTTTAAAGACAAGTTTTCTTCATTTTCTCCCCTTTTCCTACATGAAAAGGTAGGGCTCAATGGGGAGTCTGTCAGCTGTCAGGAGTTTCTGTGTGCTGTATCTAGAAAAGAGTGAAAACTGGTGGGAAATGGCTGGAGGGTGACTGAGCTCTCAATGGACGGGAAACGGAGACAGGATGCTCTGAGACAGACTGGGGAATACAATCCCTTAGTGGGGGCGCTCCTTTCCACCAGCTCTCCTGTAGGCCAAGCAAGAGAGAGAGAGAGAAAGACAGAGAAAGGAGGAGGTGTTAGTACAGTGTCTGCTTTCCTCTCCTCAATGGTGTGGAAATCTGGTCACACCTTTGCAATGTGAAACACACTTTGTCTGGGACTTGGGAAACTGAACTTGTTGAAAATGTCCAGGTGCCCTTTTTCTATCTCTTCAACTATCTTGGAACTCAATTCCTTGTTAACAATAATTGTTTCACTCTTTCTGGTTAGAAATCTGTCCTCTTGAGTAGACAGATGGAAGGAAAAGCATTTTCTTTTTAAATCAAGAAAAAACATAAACAGATTTATCTTAAGAGAGAATAGAAACGAATTTTCCTTGCAGTGAAAATCCTCTATTGGTTTCTGGTTTGACAAATATCAAAGATATTTTTTACAGGAGAGGCTGATTTTACAAAGCAATTTAATGTAATGAAGAAGAAAATACGGACTTAACCTTGTTTGCTTTACTTACCTCTTAAGCATGTAATTAAGCATTTAGTGTCTCATAAACAAAGGGAAAGGGTGGCCTGGAACAAAAACATCTCGTGTTGCTATCAGAACTGTATCTGTCAGGAGGCAGGGATACAAAACAGTAAAAACCAACCCCCAAGTCTTAGTGGATTAAAACAAATGCTGATTCCTCACTCCATCTGTATGTCCAAGCTAGAAGCAGGGTGACTGAAATTTCATCTTGTTACCAGATTCTGTGATTAACACATCCAAGAAAGAAAAAAGCTGAATCAAACCCTGGCTAGAGGGAACAAGACCATGCACCGGGTAACACCTACTTCAAGGGGCAAGAGGTGCCACCCTGTGCCAACCTACTGCCTATAACTAAAGAGCCAGTCAACCATTCATTAAAAAGGAAGGAAGAAGCTTAAAAATATAATTTAGTAGAAAATAATCTTTTCATCTCTTTGAGTCTCTCCAACACAACGGAAAACACAGGTGACCCTTGAGCAACATTGGTTGGAACTGCACAGGTCCACTTAGAGGCAGATGTTTCAACAATAAGTCGTACATGATCCACAGCTGGTGGAATCCATTGATATGGAACCACAGATGAAGAGGAACTGAGGGTAGGGAGCACCAACTCTAAGTTATACAGATTTCTGAATGTGCAAATGGTCAGCATCCCTAACCTCTGCAGTGTTCAAGGATCAAGTGTTTATTGAAAACACACAGAAAAAACATTAAAACACTAAGTTTTATCAAAGTCCTACTATTGTTCCTTCATCATTCATTTTTCTGGATGATACCTTTAATGTGCCTCAAGTTGCTTCTTTCTGAAAAGCTGCCTATGGCTATCATCAACACCAGGAAAATAAGAAACAATTCATGAAAAGAATGGACTGGGAAGACTAGACTCATATTTAAAGGGCCTCCTTCTCCACTGAAGCTTTTAACAAGTGAAAATAACTATGAATCTTGCATTCTCTACCAATAAGCTGAGCTCACTTAACAGTGAGTTCTGGAACAAGGAAAAATAAAACAGTCATTAGGAGACTAAAAGGTAATACAATATCTGTATTTGCTCATTGATTTTTGTTTTTCCTACTGACAGTCTTTCGATTCCCATTTAATTACTAGTGCTTGGTTTGTGAAGACAGCATTAGCTAAAAGTGATAAAAACAGATATCTAAAAATTGGAGGAAGGATGAGAACAGGAGTCAGACAGTATTTTTGTTTATACTTAATAGCATTTTATTTTTACTTTTCTCATTTCCTTGTTAAAGATCCTAGCGGGCTAAATGTGTTTTTCTCTTGATACACAGTAGCATCTCTACCTAGAACAGACCATGAATAAACATCAAAAAGCTCAGTGCCATCCACCTTCATCCAAACTGAAAAGATATGGTTAAATTTCCACAAGGCTAAGGGAAAGAAAAAGGGAGAAGTAGAAGAAATTTTCTAAAGCACAACTTTTGTTTCACTTAAGCTCTAAAAGAGAAATACAGTTAAAGGAATAAATAAGAAGCGACAGCCGTAAGATTGTGGTGTCCACAGTCTTCTACACAAAACAGGGAGTCACCATCTTATGCCGATCTTTTCTCAATATTCAGAGAAATGAGTGAGGGTTTACGCTAGGGAGAAGAAAAGTTTGCTCTCTTTCATTAAACTAACATTCTCTTAGGGTCACACTCGATCCTGTGAAAAAATCTTGGCATTTAGTCAGTGAATGAAAGTATTTACTTGCATCCAGAAAGAACCTGGAAGCTTCATCCAGAATTATATATTTTGTGAATTCAGGTCATGAATGGTGCTAAACTATAAATATTATATAAAGACCATTCATATAGAGTGCTATTTAAAGAAACTGGTCTGTGAGGAAAAACAGAACAGAAACCATCCATTGTAACATCTAGCCTCTAAATCAGGAAAGTAAGTTCCAGAGGAAAACGCTCCCAAGAAATCTTTAGAATTTTTGCAATGGCTGTCTTGGCTTTAACATCTTGAAAATGTGAAACAAATAATCATAAAACTAATACCAGGAAGAAGGAATAAGAAAGTATCTAACTTTAATATGCTTAATGTCTAGAACTCTGAGCATGGGCAGACATGGGTTTTAATCACTGCTCTACTACTGACTGGGGTTCCCTGATAGCTCAGTTGGTAAGGAATCAGCCTGCAATGCGGGAGACCTGGGTTCGATCCCTGGGTTGGGAAGATCCCCTGGAGAAGGGAAAGGCTACCCACTCCACTATTCTGGCCTGGAGAATTCCATGGACTGTATTGTCCATGGGGTCACAAAGAGTCAGACATGATTGAGCAACTTTCACTTGCTTCTCCTACTGACGAGCTTAGCAAGCTAATCTGCCCTCTCTGAAAGCACAGGGAATGGCATGTATAATTTGTTTTTCTGGCATACTTTCTATCTGCCTTTTATTGGTGCTTTTGCATAATTTTCTTCTGCCCCAAGTCATCGCTGCATGGTAATCCATCATGCTACCTGACCCTGGCCATTGCTGTTGGTGAGAGATGAGTAAAACAGTCAAGTAGGACAAAACAGACTTCCCTGAGAGGGCATTTAAAATAACAACAACAAAAATAAATAAATAAATAAAATACAATAACAACAACAACAATAATAATGAGGAGGGGGAGGGAAAGTGATTCTTTTTATGCTTGGAGGATGCAGGTCTGGGGTGCCAATGAGCATCTTATCTTGACCAAGACTTCTATCAGATCCTGGCAGCAGTATTAAGCCAAGAAAAAATGAAGATAAAAGATGGAGAGAAAGCAAATATTTTGATGACAGTCTCTGTATCTCTACACCCACTTACATCTGACTGACTTCCACCCTTGGATTTCTCAGTTAAGTGGGACTTTTTGCTTAAACTAGTTTTCACTAAATTTATTTCACTTGCAACTGAGAGAAATTAAACTGGCACTCTAAATCTCAATTTCTTCATTTAAAAAAGATGGACTATGCTATAGGTTTGCACTATAGGTTTGCACTTAGTCTCCTAGGTTTGCACTTAGGATTAAACAATATAATGTATATAATAAGTTAGTGTACTATCAGGCTTATAAGTACCCAATAAGCATTATTAAAAAAAAAAAAAAAAAACCTCTTATTAGCCAGTTTTAGTCATTACTTTAGCAACAGTGATTTTAATTATTAGTTACTTTAGTAATAGTAATATTTTATGATATTTGATATATAAAGTCTGTTCCATCATTATATTAGATTTCTACACTCTCAGAAGGAAACTGTGACATCAAATTGTAAATATTTTGCATGCGTGCTCAGTCACTAAGTCATGTCCAACTCTTCACAACCCCATGAACTGTAGCCAGCCAGGCTTCTCTGTCCATGGGATTACTCATGCAAAAGTACTGAAGTGGGTTGCTATTTCCTTCTCCAGGGGATCTTGCTGACCCAGGGAATGAACCCATGTCTCCTGCATTGGCAGATGAATTTTTTACCACTTTACTACATGAACCACCATGGAACTCCTTATAAATGTTTTACTTACATGTATAAAGGAGATTATTTACTTTGTAAACATTTCCAATCAGTGTTGTAATAAATATACTATATAATTTTTCTCTTGGTTTGTAAGTCACAGAAAGCCTTTATAAAGTAAGATACATCATTGTATCTTACTAAAATTAAACATAAAAGATTACTTTTATGTTACTGAATTTCTACTACACTTTGCAACTTAAAATTTACAGAAAAGTATCTCATGGGCTCCAACAGTTTTTTGTGTTTGTTTTTAATGTTAATTTCTCAAAGGTCAAGTTCCATATTTTATAGTATTCACAGGGTACCTAACATATTAATGGCAGGAAGTGAATATTTTTTCATTGCCATTAACTTTAATCAGTTCAGTTCAGTCTCTCAGTCATGTCCAACTTTTTGCGACCCCATGAACCGCAGCACGCCAGGCCTCCCTGTCCATCACCAACTCCTGGAGTCCACCCATGTCCATTGTGTCGGTGATGCCACCCAACCATCTCATCCTCTGTTGTCCCCTTCTTCTCCTGCCCTCAATCTTTCCCAGCATCAGGGTCTTTTCCAATGAGTCACCTCTTCGCATCAGGTGGCCAAAGTACTGCAGTTTCAGCTTCAACGTCAGTCCTTCCAATGAACACCCAGGACTGATCTCCTTTAGGATGGACTGGTTGGATCTCCTTGCAGTCCAAGGGACTCTCAAGAGTCTTCTCCAACACCACAGTTCAAAAGCATCAATTCTTCGGTGCTCAGCTTTCTTTATAGTCCAACTCTCACATCCATACTTGACCACTGGAAAAACCACAGCCTTGACTAGGTGGGCCTTTATTGACAAAGTAATGTCTCTGCTTTTTAATATGCTGTCTAGGTTGGTCATAACTTCCCTTCCAAGGAGCAACTGTCTTTTAATTTCATGGCTGCAATCACCATCTGCAGTGATTTTGAAGCTCAAAAAAATAAAGTCAGCTACTGTTTCCACTCTTTCTCCATCTATTTGCCATGAAGTGATGAGACCAGATGCCATGATCTTAGTTTTCTGAATGTTGAGCTTTAAGCCAGCTTTTTCACTCTCCTCTTTCACTTTCATCAAGATCCTCTTTAGTTCTTCACTTTCTGCAATAAGGGTGGTGTCATCTGCATATCTAAGGTTATTGATATTTCTCCCGGCAGTCTTGATTCCAGCTTGTGCTTCCTCCAGCCCAGCGTTTCTCAGATGTACTCTGCATAGAAGTTAAATAAGCAGGGTGACAATATACAGCCTTGACATACTCCTTTTCCTAATTGGAACCAGTCTGTTGTTCCATGTCCAGTTCTAACTGTTGCTTCCTGACCTGCATACAGGTTTCTCAAGAGGCAGGTCAGGTGGTCTGGTATGCCTATCTCTTTCAGAATTTTCCAAAGTTTATTGTGATCCACATAGTCAAAGGCCTTTGGCATAGTCAATAAAGCAGAAATAGATGTTTTTCTGGAATTCTCTTGCTTTTTCGATGATCTAGCGGATGTTGGCAGTTTGATCTCTGGTTCCTCTGCCTTTTCTAAAACCAGCTTGAACATCTGGAAGTTCACGGTTCACGTATTGCTGAAGCCTGGCTTGGAGAATTTTAAGCATTACTTTACTAGCATGTGAGATGAGTGCAATTGTGCGGTAGTTTGAGCATTCTTTGGCACTGCCTTTCTTTGGGACTGGAATGAAAATTGACCTTTCCAGTACTGTGGCCACTGCTGAGTTTTCCAAATTTGCTGGCATATTGAGTGCAGCACTTTCACAGCATCATCTTTGAGGATTTGAAATAGCTCAACTGGAATTCCATCACCTCCACTTAACTTCAATAAATTATCCCAAAATAATAAAAGGGGTTAGTGAATTGACAGTACACAAAGATTTTTCAAAACCTATAAGTTGTCCAACTGAGTCTCAGGAAATCAGATCCCTTCTCTAGGCTATACAATGACAATTCAGCAATGACATGGAAATAAATCAAGAAGACGTAAGTTTTACAGTTCTACAGATCTTCTGAAAACTTAAAAAACTTTTTAGCCATAAGAGCTCCTCAGAAAAACCTTCTTTGACTCATTCTGTTTATTCAACTATAATCAGCACCCTCTTAACCTGATATAGTACATCAGGTACTCAGGAAACAATTATAAACAAAAAAGTAAACAAGTAATTATAATAACTGTACCAACTACGAAGTGCTTTGGGGGTATACAAAAACTTCTTAAAGGAAGCTGAAACGTGAAGGAAGTGTTAAGAATTTACCAGATGAAAAGGAATCGAAGGGGAGGGAGGGAAGATTTACAAAGAGAAGGAACATGTACAAAGTTGAGGCAAAATATGGGGCAGTCTGATAAGTGAAAAGTTCAAAGATCTAACAGTAAGGTGTTTAAAATGCCAATGGTAAGATAATTAAGCAATGAAACTGGAGATGTATGCAAAGGACAAACCCGAAGGATCCTGAAACAAGGGGCATGATACTCTTAGAATCATGGGAAGCTACTGAAAGGTATTTGAAAAAGAGATGTTTTCTGCATTCCCCATTAGCAGCTCCAGATTCACTTTTTACCCTTCTCCACTCAGCTTCATGACCCAGTAGGCTGACAACTATGAATTTCCTCAATGGAAGTCCTCTGTCTTCTGACTTATGCATGGATTCAGCCTTAGGAGGCACCAACTGGCGATCAGAGGATGGAAGGAGAGTGGAGTCAGAATGACAATGAGCAAGCTTCACCCCCTTGCGGGGGTGAGGGATGGCACTGGCTATGTTTTACTTCTGATCCTTCCATGATCAGAGCCCACATCTCTGCAGTAACCACTCTCTGGTCTCCTTGGCCCTTCAAGTCTAAGGATAGTAATGTCCTTCTGCTGGTAATAGCCCTGATTTGTCTATCTCTTGTTCTCTTCTTTTATTGTACCCTAACTTTCTTTAATCACCCATTATAAGATAATGCCATCTGTTTTCTATAGCACCTTAGTCAGGCTCAAGGGGATAACATGAACCAGTTCTACCTTTAAAGAAGCAGCTGCGGATGTAATAAGGAGAATGAGTCTGAGTGGAAGCAAGTCTGGAGCCAGTAAAACCACTTACAAGGTTGTTGTATCAACTTAATGAGAAGATGGGAACTACCAGGCACTAACATTAACTGGCACCTTCTAATGTCAGACACTGTACTTAAGTACCTTATGCACGTTATCTTATTTAAATATTCCAACCACTCTGTAATGCCATTATTCCCTTTAATAGACAATTGAACTAAAATTGAGAGATGTTCAATAATTTGCCCAAGGTCAAACACATAGTAAGTGGCAGAAATGAGCCTCAAACATAAATCTGCCTGACTTTTAGGCCTGTCATTAATCTATATTCTTTCCCAAACCCATACACTGCCTGAGTCAAGATAAATTGCAGTGGAAATGGAAATGCGTAACATGTAAAGACAAGGATTTGAAAATTTGAAGAAAAGGAAATAAAACTGGCATAACTCAGTGATTACTGGATAAAAAGAAAAAAAATACAAAAGGGTATTAATGATGACAAGAAGGTTTCTGGTTTGAGGAACTACAGAGAGGGTGACGGCTTTCACTGAGAGAAGAAAAATGGGGAGCAGAATTGCTGAGAGCAGGAGGTGGAAAGAGGTGGGGCATTCAGTTTTAATCTTTAGTTGGCTTTATTGCCACTATGAATATATGAACATAGATGCTTCCACTACAATGGTGAAGAGGCCATATATACCTTCTCATCAGTCTTCAGCAGCTAAGGTATAGACTTGGGAACTAGAGTCTGACAATTAGATGCATCTGCCTGTGAATTTGAATCTTGACCCTTGGATGCAAAGACAGAGTAGACTATAATACATTCATATGATATGTTGGGAGCAACAGCAGTGTCCAATGTCAGCACTAAGTCACAGAGGTGACCATCATTGTGCTAGTGGTGCCCACAGCCACAATCCAAGTAGACTGTTCTTGTAGCATGACTGTGTATATTTCTACTGCTCATCCTCTATTGATCTCTGCCAATATTTCCAACCTTCTTTTTTTTAAGATCCTTTCTGATGACTATATAAACTACTTTATGGCCTCCAAAAAAATCTCATTTTCTATACTTAAGTTAGCAAGAAGTGGTTTCTGTTGCTTGCAATCCACAATTCTGACCAGCCAAGCCAGCATATTCACTACTGTAGCCTGTTCCATATTAGGGACATCCTTTCCACATTGTATTTAAATCACTGCTAGCCCATAAACTAAACTATTAGATGCGGTGGGAACACTTAGAAGACTTCAAAGAACTCATGGCCTGCTAGGGGCATAAGACAATATAAGTTCTATGCCAAAACATGGTTAAAATTTTAAAGTATAAAAAGGCAACAATCAAGCATACTCTTTAAGAAAAGCATGGAAAGGAAATGGCAACCATTTCCACTATTCTTACCTGGCAAATGCCATGGACAGAGGAGCCTGGCTGGCAATAGTCCACGGGATCGCAAAGAGTCAGACACAACTGAGCGACTAAACACACACACTAAAAAGTAAACTCTAGATACCAAGCATAACAACACAAAGGCAAACATTTAAGACAAAGCATTAAAACTTCATAACTTCAAGGATAAAGAGAACATGTAAAAACTCACCGATACCAAAAGCATATTACTTCTTTAAAAAGCAACAATGAAACTCACACAGACAAGACATTATAACCACTGATGCAAGACCATAATGAAGAAACATTTCCAATGTACTAAGGATAAAGCAACTGTCAACTAAGACTTTTATAACTAGTTAAATTATCACTCAAAGGTGAGAGCAACATAGGATATCTTAATTTTTTCCTACCAAGTTTTTCCATTTATTTTCTAATGGAAGATGTGCTGAGCTTTGTGAGAATAGAAATCTTTTTGAATTATAATCCACACATTTGATGGATAATACTTCCTAAAGGCCAATGTTGATCACTGTTGTACACCTAATCTTTTTTTTTTTTGTACACCCAATCTTAACTACATTAAGATTAAAATTATGAGAACAGGGAGGATTGGGAGAGAGGGTATGGATGATTAGGAAGGATTGGCTATTAGTTCACGTTTTCTTAATTCTTATAACTTCATATGAGTCTGTAACTTAACACACAAAAGCTTAATAATCAAGTTTTTAAGGGGTGGACAAAACGAAAACATTTCAGAAATGCAAAGACTGTGAACCCAGAGACCCTCAATTAATTTTTTTAAAAAGCTGTTAAAGGAGGCAATTCAGAGTGAATGCAATGTAAGAAATAAAGTTGAGCATGGAAGTTAATAAAATATGTTATTAATTTATGTCATATTAAAAATAACTGCTGTGTTTAAAAAGAATTTAAAATAAATGTAAGACTTCTGAAATTACTACATGATAGGAAGGTTGGTGTGATGTATAATGGATAGAACATGTTAAATTCTTGATACTATTAGGGAAAACAATCATATATCACTTTTATAAAAGGATTTCTAAGGTTAAAATGAGTTTACCATGACCTGCTGAACTTTAACTTAAAGGTAATCACAAAACTATAACTAGAGGAATGATTCAGTAAGATCAAATCTGTTCTAGAAAGATTAATACAGCTTCACTAAGTAAAATTTGGAAAACAAATTAGGTTCAGAATTAGCTGGAAGGTCAGCACACTGTAAAACACAGAGAATGAAAAGAGGAGGAACTAAATGTGAGCTATAGTTAGAATTTCCACACTTCACAGGTATTATTTATGCTCATACAGGTAAGTGCCCTCCAGACAGGAATGATGTCCTTTCCTGTTGTGGACCCAATGCATGGCACATTTGTGGGAGGTCGCCAATGAATACTTAACTGAACTGGATGAATTTCATTTGGAATATCCATAGTGCAAGGAGATAAACAATAAAAATTGTTAGTATAAATCCAAATTTAAAGAAAAAATCAAGGCTAGAGTTCTTATCCTGGGAAACCTGCCACTGAAGTGGGCGAGACTGCTCAAAGAGAGGAGAAAACTGAGAATAAAAAGGAGGAGGGAGACATAATTCTGAGATATAGCAAGACGAAGAGGGAAACTGAGATGAGACCCTACAGCAAGCAGGAAAGGGCAATAGTGATGAAAAGAAAACAAGTAAAATATTCAAGTTTAATTCAGAATGTTTAATTGAATTTCCAGAATTGACTCAAAAGAGATTAAGAGGACCAAAGTAGACTAAACAGGGAATTCAGGAATGACAATTTCTGATTGTGAGATTTTGAAGATATGACAACACATATTTTACAACGAAGGAGATTTTCTTATAAACAATTTTTCAAATGATGAGTGTCTGTTGTGTGTGCATGGTAAGGAGGGGGAGGAAGGGGAAGGTGGTGGTGGGGAATACAGAGTCCTGATGGCCCAGACACGGACTTAGTTCTGCAGCCATGTCAACAAGGTTTCTATACATGCACAAATTACATGTGTAGTCATTTATTCCTGACATTAAAAAAAAAAAATTAAGAAAAATCAACAGCCTCGCTATATATCATGTATATATACAAGCCCAAAGACCCAATCTCAATTTCTAATTTCCTGAATTCATCAAAACAGGTTACACTACATGAAAGTTAACAAAATCCTGAAAATGCCATCTGTCTTATGAATAAAATGAAGAGGGTCCCTCCCATTCCCTTCGTTAAGTCATAAATCATACACTCAGAAATCAACTGCTGGATTAGTAAAAAAAAAAAAAAAAATTAGAACACTTTCCAAAAAAAAATCAATTTTGGAATTATTTTAAAAATCATTAAGTTTTGCATGGACTAATGTATGCTACAGATAAACCGATAATAAATAACTGTATCATAAAGTCAATTATACATCTATATACTTAGACAAAAATCTTACAAGTTCTAAGCTTGTCCATTAAGCATAAATTCCACTGCCTTGGAGAATTCCTCAGGTTCTAAAAGTTCCACCGAAGCTAAGGTCTTAGATGTCATTTAAGTTGTATACTGTAGCTATTAAAGTCAGTGTTCTGACAAGCCCTTTGGCTCTAACCCCAGGGCATGAATTTGCCCTAAAACTACATAAGAATGTGTCAGAGGGCTACATGTCAATCAACCAGGAGAAGTGCCTAGTCCCAGTCTGGTGTTCTCAGTTACTGACATTAAAACCAGCAACAGTTAATTGTTACCCATTTCAAGTGGGACTAGGGAGGGAAGAGGAGAGATAGGTGTCTAAGTTCAGGCAGATAAAGCTGTTAATTGCTACCCTTTTATGTAGATTTGTTTAATAATGAAAACAATGTGGCTAATCATATAATGTTTCTATTTGTTCCCCAAGGGCTCTTCAGGGAAAGTTTCAGTCAGGGCTAGATTTCCACAGCTACCAACTGTGCCGGGACAAAGGCAGAACAATCAAGGCTCTCAGTGCTGGCAAATAGTGGAAAGTCCTTCTATACAGATGCCCCTCCTCCCAGTCCTACCGGGAAGGAGCCAGGATCTGCTCCAGAGGACCTCAGGGGTGGGGGAGAACGTATTTTAAATTACGAATTAACAACAGCAGCAGCAGCAGCCATGCAAAGTTTTGATGCTTAAAAAAAGGGGGAGAGAGAGAAATGAAAGACAGGCAATCTGAGAGGTAGTCAGTAAGTCTTGCATCCTCCCTATGTCTCCACACAACAAATCAGTTAAATTTACATCAGTTAAAATGCTTCTATTATTTTTAAAATATCAGACAGCACAGAATTTTTCAAAGGACTTATGCCAGCCCTGCTCCTTACAAACAAGGTGAAGATACTGGACACATCATTAAACCACACACTAGGAGAATGAGTTACTGAGTAAACCCCTGCTACCCACGGATCTCAAGGGAGTATATTCGGCAAATGAGTGCTCTGTATACGTTTTCTACAAATGCAATGTATAGTACTTACTAATGTTTACTTTTCGTCATTTGGAAGGCTATGGCACAGAACAAAGTTGTGTTTTTTTAAATAAAATATTTCTAACATCAATTTTGGTTTTAGATTCTCCAAGTAACGGAGTCCCCTCTCTATAAGGAATAGTCATTTGGGAGTATGTGTGTACACTGTGTGTTTCTACTACCCCACTACCCCATCAGCTGCATGCTACAATTTACAATGTCCAACTATCTTAAAATGACTTTTCAAACCCCTTCCCAATTGAGTCACAATCTAATTTTCAACTTTATTGCAGTGCAAGTTCCCCTCAAGTCTTCTGAGATTTCTAGAGTGTCCTGTTCATTGTCCCCTGAATACTTCTTCTCACCTGACACCACACCTTTGCCCATACAGTTCTCTCTTCCTAGAAAGTTTCTCTCATCACCTGTTTAATCTTACTCATATTTCAAGGACAAATCAAGCTTCACTTAGTCCAGCAAGCCTTCTTCAATCAACTTCTCCCTTCTGAAAAATCTATAAACTAGCACTTCTTGATCATCCATGTGATGCCCATGGATGGTGTCTGTCTGCTCAGTCACCCTCCAGGTTCGCTCACTGAACTCTACAATCCTTCAGAATATAAGTTTGTATCGCCCCTGGCATTTGACCCATATGCTATGTTGGAGCCCTCAAAATATTTAGCGGCCAAACTTCACATTTCCAATGTATTTAAGTGATATGTTAAATGATTACATTATTAAAAATTAAATTTAATTACTTAATCAGTTTGTTGTTCTGCGGTGAAATTCCTTTACAGGTATAACTCTACAAGTCTAAAAGCTACCATATGCTCATCTGCGACCAAAGAATTTGTCAAAGAGAGGAAAACTTAAGAAAGAATTCTTAAAATTCTCTTTCATGTCAGCAGGAAATAAAAAATTAACAACCTCTACACTGGCCCAAGTTCACATCCCTCATTATTTCAAACACATTTTTTTTTTCCAACTTGAAACCCTTTTTTTTCTAGAGAGGCACAGAGCTTGCTAACTCTTTTCCATCTTTGAAACTGCAAAAGGAAAATTTAGGTTCCATATCTGAAAGAAAGATGATGATATAGACATAAAGAAATGATGCTATGTGTGAATCACAGAAAATAGCTGAAGCAAGCCAACTGAAATGTAAGCTATTGAAAATAAAATTCCATTTGCCAAACACATCAGCCAGTCTCTTAAACCAGTAAGCACTGTCACAGTTATGTTCATGTACACCTTTGGGGCTTACCCCAAATCACAAGTCAAAATGTTCTCCGCTCTTACCAAGGCCTGGTCCTAACCTAAAATCTAAGCACCACTGACACACTGAGAAAATGCCCAAAGCAAGACCAATGCTCTCCGCTCTACACTATGTTCATCACCCCTGAAAAATTACACTTATTTCTAAAATACAAAGACAAAAGGCAAGGCAACCAGTAAATGAACAATTATGAACTGTTTTCTAGTTTAACAGCTACCATTACCATTCAGCTTTACTTGATAAAAACCCTAACAGTTTATTTAGAATATAATGCATTATGCAAAAGAATCTTCACTGTGCAAAAGATTCACACAGATCTCCTTTAATTAATAAACCCCTACTTAATTTTTAATACAGTATGATTTACAAAAGTTCAATTTACTTAAAACCTTCAGTAACTCTGCTAGGGCATAAAGGAGTATGTGTCTGCTTTTTTCCCAACAATGAGGCAAATTTGCCATTAAAATTTTTTTCCAAAGGTCACCTTGAACCCCACCCCCCCCAAAAAAAAAACGCCATGGATATTCATTATCTGTGTGAATGTATCTAAACCACAAGCAAATAAATCAGCCATGTTACCAAGCACAAAGCTATTGAAGATTGTTAAGATTTATTTTCAGGTGCCAGTGAGACCAAACAAAGATTGTAAGGAACAAAACAAATAGAAGGAAACTCAGGGAACAAATTAATACATTGAACCATTATCTTAACAGCTGCAATCCCTATAGAACAAACTGATGAAACTATCAAAAAGCACTTCTCAAAGCAACAACATTTTTGCATGTCAAAAAAAAGAGAGAATTAACCTAGACTAAATATATAAATAACAGTATGTTCTGTGTTAAGCCAGTAACAAAGAAACCCCTTAGTGCAGTAAAACAAAGTCCTGTCAAATCCCCATTTTTTACAAAGAAGCATGAAGATCCTTTCACAATGGTTTAAACTGTATTTATAGTAACAGAGTGAAGACTTGAGATAAAAGTCAAAAGGATTAAAGTCAAAGCCCCAGCTCGACATGAGTTATGGTTTTGATTTTTATTCTTATTGTGGGCTACAAATATTAAGACAGAAGACACTTCCATGTGATTGTGGGATCCTCTGAGACTCTACAACCTTAGACGAGCAGATAAAACAGATGAAAATGCATCTGGTTTGGGAGCAGACTCCATATTAAATGGCCCTGCGCTAAGTAACAACCACAACTGCAGAAGGCCGAGGGGGAGGGGGAGGCTGAAGGCTGAAATTTCTGCAATTGATGCAGGGCAGAAAGAAAAAAAAGGAGGGGGGACAAAGATGTCATATTACTATTTTAAAATGGCAGCCTGTTAATAATCACCACATTCCTGAAAATACAGGGGAATTATGCCACCAGTCCTCCTTTCCTAAGATAAACAAGCCCACCACATCCAAACAGGACATACTTCTATGAGAAAATTGGTGGAGCTTGATAGCTACATCTCCATCTAAAACAAAATCCCTAGAGCTGCCACTCAGTTTACGGATTTGGATGCCGGATACTTTTCTTATAAAGAAAGAAAACCAAAATTCTGTTGTCGAAGGGAAGTTCTAAGTTACTCTGGAAAGAACTGCTCTTCCATATATATTTTTCTTAAAAATGAATACCAAGCTACACTTCAATGTAAGCTTTTGGTCTCAGTTCAAAAAATCGATTTTGCATTTCCTCTGCCCTGATATCCTTTCATTCAAGATAATCACATGCAAACACACATACATACACACTAGTAGGAGATATATATATGTACATATATATATATACACACGCACATATATATAGATATACTCACATATGTATATAGATATATAAAAGTATACATGGCATACTTTCGAAGATTATTCTTAATGTTAATTTGGATACTTTCTCTTTAGTTCATATATTGCAAGAACCACATACTGAGCTGCATATTTTCTATTGATCTTTAATCTTTAGTTTTAAAATCAGACATCTGGTTTAACATTTGATGGAGAAAAGGCTAAAAATTCTTCACCACCACCACAGCAAAATCAGCAGTGGCAGTGTGAAAATATAAAATAGGACTTCTATCACAGAAATGCACCAAAAAAAAAAAAAAGGCATTTCTTTTTCATTGAGTATAAATTACTACTATCACTTTTAAGAATAAAAATGTTTTTCGTGAAAGTTTGGAAGAGAGTTTGTCAATATGCATTCACGTAACCATAAAGAAAACATGAAAAATTGTCACTATTACTCATATGGAATCATTTCTCCTTTTTTACCAAATAAGTTAAGAATGATCATAAGTCACTATTATAAATGGCAAATTTCTGAAAAAGATATTTACAGTAACAATTATTTGCTACTTTATTTAGTATTTTATTTCAACTGTCACATTTTGAATACATACACATTTGTACAACTACCAGGGGAAAAATAACTTGAACCAAATTGAAAAATTACCATAACTACTAGTTCAATATGTCTGGTTAAAACAGAGACATCTGGTCTATCATTAATTCTTTTGTGTTGATGACTCCTAGTGTGTCTTTTCCCATCAATGAACTTTGCAAGAGGAAAATGAAACTTTTAACAAAAAACATGTAACTCTGAAACCTATTTCAAGATTTATCACTATAAGACAATTAAATCAAATAAAGCATAGTACTTTCAAGAATAGCAACATATACTGATTGAATACAAATGGTTAGCTTTAAATTCCATCAGAATACTGTTGTTTATTAAGAATTCTCTGCAGGCAGATATAGCTAATTCATGAACCATTATTTTAAAATATTTATAAATCAACTCATTGTTCACTTGTTTAAAATACATACACTGAAGCTCTATAATAATACTTGACTGCCACTCCAAGGAACTGGAATAATGCATTTTCAGAAGAGGTGCACACCCCCTACACAATTCTGAATTAATGGTTGAGCAAACAATAAATAAACTACTCTGCTTTAGCAAAAATCCAATGATAACATCAATCTGGCATTTACTTAACACTGCTTACTTTTCACATATTCCTTACAAATAAGTTCACTCTCCCAGATGCAGTTCATTAGAGAATGACTATTACCTGCCCATTCATCCACGGAGACTGAGTGATTTAGCGATTAACAGGACCGCAGATAAAGAGAGAAATCATAACACACACTATTACAAATTAAAAATGAATAAAGGGGCCCGGGCACTTCAGCTACCAATAACTAGACTGCAATTAAGAAGGACTTCTGTCACTTCTGCGCAGGGCAATAGAGCCAATTATCTAAAACCCTTTGCCAGAATCCAGAAACATACCAGCAAGGCCCTTCAACCAAACTCAGATAATTACTTTTGACAAATGTTCTCCTTGAACATGATGTAGTTACTCAAAAGCTTAAAAAAAAAAAAAACACAACAAACCACAGTTATACTAAAACAATCCTTACAAAGTCAACCCAGTAACATATCCTGGGGTTTTCAGCTCCCCTCACCACCCCACCCCATCCCCGCTGCATGCAGTCTGCTTTCTTTCGGTCAATTTATAACAGATAGTAAGTTGGTGAATAAATATTTAATTTATGCAACCGAAAGCCTGAAAGGCTAAGCTTCAAATGTAATGCCTTACATTCCCGTGAGACACACTGTACAGAAATACCCTTAAAAAAAAAAAAAAAAAAACCGTTTACAGCTGTCCGTTAAAAGATGATGATGAAGGAAAAAAAGAGAAAAACCCACACGTACACATACATCAAACCAAAGACGCCGACGCCCCTCTGCCAACCAGCATTTCTATAGAGACATTCTTTCGCTGATTAAAACGTAAGCTCCGAAAGGTTAAAGAAAAGGAAAAGCAGCGAAGTCACACCGCCCAGGAAGCCAGCAGAGAAACACACCTAGCTGTACACTCTTAATAACCCCCCGCTACAAATGACACTGACTCAACTTCACGACACACACACACACACACCCGGACACACATACTCACAAATGGCACACACGTGCACAGAATGTACACACAAACATCAGGCTGAGCACAATACCTACACACACCAACGAACTTGAGCCACACAAAACCTGCACGTATCAGTGTGCATACATAATGCACACGACACGGCACACGGAGCAGCCACGACGGAGCCCACATGCAACACGCCCCACAAGTCCGGGTCGGACACACACCGAGCATGCACGTGTGAAATGTATGAACTCACAAACGTCGAAACCCACACAGACCGTGCACGGAGAGTTATCGATGGAATTCCGGGGGGTGGAGGGGCCGGGAGGGAGTGGTAATTGCCACACAAAGGTCTCCGGAGCGGCTGAGCGAAGCGGAGCGCGGCCGAGCGCTCGGAAATTCCCCGGCGAAGGAGGCACGGCCGAGCCCCGAGAGCGAAGTACCGGGAGAAGTGTCCCGGGAGGTCCCGGGCGCGGAGGGCGCCGGGATCCCCGAGATAATCGCTGTGCCCCTCCGCGCGCGCACGCACACACACAGACACACACACACAGACACACACACACACACTGGGGCCCCCGGGCGAGCCCACTCCCGCAGAATAACAAAGAGCGGGAGCCCGGCGAGCTGGCGGCGGCTCGGGCTGGAAGCGGCCGTCTCCGCCGGCGCGGGCCGGCGCGGGCCGGCGGGCGGGGGGCGGTACGTACCAGGGCGGGCAGCCTCGGCCCAGGTGCGGTCCTTCTTCTTCCTCTTGTCTTTCATGTTTGCATCTCATTGATGGTTCTGCTGATGACGTGGGGGATTCCACGGGGTGCTCGGGGTTCGGGCGCCGAGACAATGACCCAGTGACCCGGTGACCCGCACTCGCTCCGCGGGGGGAGGCGCGCGGGCGGAGGGTGGGAGGGATGGAGCGAGGGGGGGTGGGGTGGGCTTGGTGGGGGCGCGCGGGCGGCGGCGGCGGCGGCGCGCGACGGGCGGGCCGGGGGCGGGGGGCGGCGGCGGCGGCGGCGGCGGGCGGGGCCGGGGGCCCGGGCCGGGGCCGGGGCCCGGGCCGGGGGCGGGGCGGCGCCGGCCGGGCTCGCTCGTGCGGGGCTTGCACTGCGCGCCGCCGCCGCGGTGACAGCTCCGGGGATGCTCCGCTCGGCCCCGCTCACAACAATACACTCTGACGTCACGGGGAATGGCGACGCGGCCGCACACTCGCCGCGCTCACACTCGCCGCGCTCACACTCGCCCTCTCTCGCGCGCGCGCACACCCGCGCACACACTCGCCGCGCGCCCCCCACTCCAGGCACGCCCTGAAACCCTCGCGAGACCCCTCTCCCTCCCACCCAGACCCCGAGCCCCTCCGAGCACTCCCCGCTCCGCGCAGGCCGAGCCTCTCCGGCCCCTTTTGGGCCAGCCACCGCGGACACGCGGGCCTTCGGAACTTGCGTACGAGTCCGCTCCGCAACTCGACGCCTCTGTCCTGTGCGCTCACACTCGCTCGCACACTCATTCTCTCTCTCTCTGCACTACTCCCCTCTGCTGGACTCCTTTAACCCTTTTCTGCTAGGCTGGGTAGATTCCTAGAGCCTGAAAGGGTGAAAAAAAAAAAGCCTCTTCTGATACAGAACTAATACTGAAGGTGCAACTTGACACAGTGTTGAGCCCCCTACATCATCTAAAACAATGTGAGACCAAAGCGCGGTGGTCGTGGATCAGTGCCGTGCGGTGTCTTAGCATTAGTTATTTTTAATAGTGTCCAGTCATCATTCTATAGTGTAAAACATGATGCGAATCTAAACAACTGCACAGCTAACACTTGTGTATTTAAAAATTGTTTGTAATGGCTAGGTTTGGGGTGCGTGAAGAGTTGGACTGTTAACCTTGCTAGCGAACTACAAAAAAAAAATGTTTTAAGCCTTGAAAGTTTATTGTAACCTTTCCAACTTCTTAGATAGCTGGTGAAATGTTTAGGTCAATAAAGTTATTGTTACGCCAAGAAAGGAATGGCTCTATGACCCACACATTAATTATGTGTGTATTTATCTTGGGTATCTAAAAAAACAAAACGATCACTCATTCTGGATGATTTATGTACGGTTATTTCCTGACTGTAATAATAAAGTATGTAAATAGTAGTCTTGTTTTTTCATAGACATTATCTCATTTCATCCTCAAAACAACGCAGTTAAATATATATTTTTCCCTCTACTGCACAAAAGAGGAAATGAAGCTTCAAAACATTACATTGCATTCAAGGTCTCTTGCTAAATCAGTTTTAAGAATCAAACTCAACTCTTTTGACCCTAATCCCATATTGTTTCTATTACTCTAAACTGCAATGCTTAAAAATAAATACTCCTAACTTGAAATGAACATCTAATGAAAAGATATATGTCTAAGAATGAAACAATTATAGTAAGGTGATTCCTTTGAGAACAGTGTCAAATGACTGAAGTAATAAAAATATTTGAAATTAAGCAGACAGTATTTAATCATAAAGAACTGATTCTGCTAATTCTTTAAAAATATTTACCTTATTCATTAGAATAAGAAAAATCTATTCATTGATTTTAAATATCAAAAGATTATCTCCACTTTTTTTCCCTTTCTTTTTAAAAATGGATTTAGAGAACACACTGAAGTTATCCCTGGGCTGAAAGTAGTGGTAGTTTGGTCTCTAAGTCGTGTCAGATTCTTGTGACCCCATGGCCTGCAGCCTGCCAAGCTCATCTGTCCATGGGATTTCAGGGCAAAATACTGGAGTGGGTTGCCACATCCTTCTCCAGGGGATCTTCCTGACCCAGGGATAGAACCCAGGTCTCCTGCTTTGCAGGCGGATTCTTTAACATCTGAGCTAACAGGGAAGCCCTTTGCATAACTCTATTCCTGTGTATTACATTTTAACTTTACATTTCATATACATTAAAGTTGTATTACATTCACATCTGTATGCTCATTCCAATGTTTTCTCTTCCATTCAGAAATACTTATTTAAAAAAATCAGACCATAGCATACATATATAAACATATAATTTGTTGTTTTTTTGTGAAATAGTGCTTAAGAAGTTTTGGAAAACATACATATTCAGTTCCTTTGCAGCAAATTATTATTGTTTAATAACCAATTCTGATTATTAAAGAAAATATACCAACACACTTTGTTGTTGTTTAGTTGTTAAATCATGTCCAACTCTTTGTGACCCCCTGGACTGTAGCCCAACAGGCTCTGTCCATGGGATTCCCCAGGCAAGAATACTGGAGTGCAAATCACACTGGGTTGTGATTCTCTTCTCCAGGGGATCTTCCAGACCCTGAGACTGAACCTGCATCTCCTGCATTGGCAGGCGGATTCTTTATCACTGAGCCACCTGGGAAGTCCATCATCCACTTTAAGCAGATATAAATGATCATACTTTAAAAAACTAAAACAAAAGTTGTTTATACATCCATTCTTTGACAGTGAGCAAAGTATGATGAACTGACACTTTAGATTCTACCTCTCCCAGGTGGCTCAGTAGTAAAGAATCTGCCTGCCACGTAGAAGACAGGGGTTCCCTTGGTCAGGAAGATCCCCTGTAGAAGGAAAGGGCAACCCACTCTAGTATTCTTGCCTGGAAAATCCCATGGACAGAGGAGCCTGGTGATCTACAGGCCATGGGGTTGCAATGAGTCAAACACTTAGAAACTAAACAACAATGAGTCTATAGTAACTAAGTCTGATTAAAGATTTGATCAATATTCTCTACCCCAAATAGCATATGTTTCATATAGCACCAGAACAGAGGTGGGCCCCTTCCCAGAGATGCTGATGCTGTTGCTGTTGTTACATTCTTTTCTTCTGTGTATACTTATCTACATTCAACCATACTTTTCCTTATGACTAACTCAATCTCTCAATAAATGTGGTGTGAAGAGGGAATATATGGATCAGTTATAGATCTTTTATAGCTTGCTAAATTCCATGAGTATCTTTTTTAAAAGATGAATGTGATGTGATGAATGTCAAAAGAAATGTACAAGTGAAATTTTATGAAAATTAGTAAGAGAACTCTCTACTGGGGAGATTAAAGAAGGCTTTAAGAAAGATGTTCTTTGAAATGGGATTTGAAGGATGGGTAGGATTTGAACGTTCAAATTTGTAGGAATTAAGAGAAGCTTTTCCAAATATAAGTACAGTGAAAAGTCAGGACAATTTAGCTCTAGGAAAGTATTCAAACAGAAAGATGACATCCACCAAGCACTGCTAGCATTCATTTAAATTTCATATAAGATCACGTGTATTTCAAGAACCCTTCCTTCAAATGAGGAAAGTGAAAGGAAAAAGGAAAGCGAAGTCGCTCAGTCATGTCTGACTCTTTGCGACCCCACGGACTGCAGCCCACCAGGCTCCTCTGTCCATGAGATTCTCCAGGCAAGAATACTGGAGTGGGTTGCCATTGTCTTCTCCAGGGGATCTCCCCAACCCAGCGATCAAACCCGGGTCTCCCGCATTGCAGATAGACGCTTTACCGTCTGAGCCACCAGGGAAGCTCTATTCAAAGAAAACTCTATTCAAATAAGGAGAGAAGAGTAACTCAAAGAGTGCAGGTTCCAGTTAGAAGTGCTTTATAAATTGTTCCTTTTCTAAGATTCCTATCCCAATTACATAGCAATAGGGATAGGTCCGGAGAAGGCAATGGCACCCCACTCCAGTACTCTTGCCTGGAAAATCTCATGGACAGAGGAGCCTGGTAGGCTGCAGTCCATGGGGTCGCTGAGAGTCGGACAAGCCTGAGAGACTTCACTTTCACTTTTCACTTTCATGCATTGGAGAAGGAAATGGCAACCCATTCCAGTGTTCTTGCCTGGAGAATCCCAGGGACGGTGGAGCCTGGTGGGCTGCCGTCTATGGGGCCACACAGGGTCGGACACGACTGAAGCGACTTAACAGCAGCAGCACCTTCTCTGCATTTCCCTGCTTTTTAAAATCCCATTCCTGCTTCTAGGTTCAGAATTCAACAGTTCAACCTCATGTGTGCATGTTGCCCCTCATCAATTCCGGCAGAGCCTTTAATGTCCTGGGATTTTCCGGGCAAGGGTATGGAGTGGGTTGCCATTTCCTGCTCCAGGGGATCTTCCCAACCCAGGGATCGAACCCAGGGCTCCTGCATTGCAGGTAGACGCTTGGCCGTCTGAGCCACTAGGGAAGCCCTTATTTTATATTACAAGATATTTAACCATTGATAAGCGTTCGGTACTGATCAAATCCAAACAGTAATCAATATCAGTTTGAAAAAAACAAAACAGAGGTAATGTACTGCAAAAGGGTTCATGTTCATATGAAAATCCAACACTAACACAAGAGAGACTTCAGAATCTGTGGACAGAAGTTGTTGTGTCATGACTAATCTGTTAGGGAATACAAATTTTCACCATAGATCCTAATTAAAGTGTTGACCATAGATGAGAAAATTTAGGTCTTTCATGCAGGAATAAGGGACTGAGATTGCTTCCGCAGCCATCCCACATCCCATTGCCTGTGGAAGTCTGGAATGAAAGGAAATCTCTTCTGCCCCTCCCCCACACACGGCCACCAGCAAGCACAGCACAGAGCAGAAGGTGGGGTGGGGAAGGAGTAATAAAAGTCGAAGAGAATAGAGTCAGGGTTGCAGGGAAGATGGGAGAAGTCTTAGGTGGTCTTGATGACCGTGCAATATTTATTTCTGAAATATATATATATAATGCAGAAGCTGAGAATCTCTGAATTCTACAAATAATAATATTTAATAATTCTATTTTTTTCCTACATATCTTTTGTTAATGATCAATTAAGTTCTAACTAGTCTGGAAATTCCATGAAAGTGATCTCATCTTCTTTGACCCCTGCCCCATTCACTGAATTTCCAGCACAAAGCAAATTACTTGTCATAATCCAAGCCACAGTTAATACTTACTGAGTAAAAAATAAATTATTGGAAATTGAGTAAAATAATTCCTTTCATTGTACATATGATAAAAGTCCAGCCAATCAAGATATATTTGCTTTTTTTCCCTCTTGATAGCAAAATGCTCCCTCCCCAAATATTTAAACTGAGCAGTTCGGAGTAATACAAAGCAAAGTGAAATAGAGCCAAGTATCAGCATTATTAATTACATATAGTCAAAATGCTGATAAACATTAGCTTCACTCCAGGAACATACAGAAGGGTTTTAAAAATATTGTCTGAGACTAATTTTATCTAAACTATTGACAATTCTTCCACTAGGAAATAAGTGGATTAACTGTGGTTGTTTTTGTTTTGGAAATCTACAACAGTTTAATATTTTAAGATTTCAATGTGCTCTCATTATAGAAATATTGTAGCTAAAAAGAAAAAAAGATTGTAAATTTTCATCAAAACGTCTCTGTAACTAATTTTATTTGCATTGTCAATATATATAGTTTTTGTTTTTTAGTTGATTAGAACGGTTTGATGCTCATTTTAAATTATCTAGTCAGTTTGTAGTATTGTGCATTTAAGTGAAGTAAATTAAAAAAATGCTCACCTTGTATCTAGTCCTTTTAGCAGGTAAAGCATTCTTAAATCTGAGAAGTAGAATAAAATTACTAAAGCACTTTCATAGTTTTCCTCTTTCATTCTCTTAAATTGCTCTCCTTTTTCTGCTTTATCTCTCTACTTCCTTTGTGAAATTACAAACTCTGCTTCTGAGTAGAGCCCTTCATTCAAGAATTTACCTTTTCCCCCTTTAAACCCTTAATTAGGCATAGAGAACACAGTCTGATTTATGGCCTAGTGTTTAACAGGACTCACACTTAATCCATTACACAAAGAGGGATACACATATTCCCTAACAGCACCACTCATTAGTTTATACAAAGTGAAAAAACAAGACACTTAGGAAATGTAAATAAAGCTTGGCTTGATACTATCTTCTTATGCATATGTAATGTGATCAGAATATCAACATTGCAGTATAACAGCTTTTTGCTTATTTTCCAAACTACAAATTAGATTTCTCTAGGTAAACTCTAATTCAATCCCACATTTAGTGGATAAGAAGGAAAATTACATGCTGCTAAATTCATCTTTGTGTGGAAAGAATGTTCTTAGTTCATAAGGGAGAAGACTAGAATTCTGATTACAACTACTATCTCAGACTCTAATTCAAAGGAATCTTGGCCATGTTTCTGATACTCCCCTTGCCTCAGTTTCTATGTTTACCCGAAGAATAATTTTTGTGACTGAGACTCCTAGAAAAAGAACTTTGGAGGAATCACAAACAAGTGATTTATTCCAGTAATTTTTCACCTAGCTGCTATTTTAAGTTGTACAGTAAGGTATATAAAGTATATACTGTGGGTATTATCTAGTGGTAGGACTTCCTCTCTATTCCATTCATAGCACCAAAAGCTCAAAGGAAGATATAAGGCCATTCTGAAACTTTTACAAGGATGGATTGAAGTGATGGGGAGATAGGACTCCTTTTGTAACTGAAGAATTCTTATTGCTTTCCTGTTGAGTTTTATTGCCGGGGACACGGCTGATCATCTTAGCCAACACACTTCCAGTAACCATGGAGTGACAAGATTGATTACCTAAATAGCAGGAATAACTGGAAGATCTCTTAGGAGCCCATTTAGCCAGGGAAATACCATCTAATTGTTTACCAGTTTATGTGATGACAGAAAAGAAGTGTGTGTGTGTGTGTGTGTGCACGCAGGAATTTCCACCTCCACTCAGGGACCCACCTAGCAGTGAGGGAAAGCAGCAGTACTGCATTTCAGAAAAGAGAACAATGACCCTGAAATGTCTGAAATCTGTCCAGGATTTTCACAGCCCCCCTAAGGCTTGGGGGAAGGGTGGAGCTAAGCATATTTACCTTTTTGTGAGAATAGAGAGATGCAGAAAAAGAGATTCTTACTCACCCACTCCTCCTGATTTTCTGTTACTCTATCACATTTAAGTAAGATATCCCCAAGGAAAAGGATTAAAGATAGTTATGACATTTAGATGTCAAAATAATGAATCATGCATTTTTAACAATACCTGGATTGAGTTGCTGGTAGGAATTTTGATCAATGCGCATTTTTTAGTAGAAAATTCTTTTCTCTAGAGACTCTCCCCCTTAATCACCCAGAGGTGATTAACTCTGTAGTAGACCCAAAATGTCTAGATCACAACACTTCTGCCTAACCCATAATCATTTATTTAATTTCCATTTCATAAATATAATTCCTTCCCCCTTTCTATTTGTGGGTTTATTGCTAATTTCACTTCCTGGACAAGGAGTGTTTGCTTTGTAAAATTTAAATATTTAAAAAAATTGTATGCTTTTTTAAACTTGAGGTGTAATATAATCATTATAAAATAAAATTGCACAGGTCTCAATTGCCCTGTTTGATGATGTTTGATAATTGTATACATCTCAGTAACTATAATCCACAACAAAGTACAAAACATTTCCATCATTCTCAGAATCTCCCTTACAGAAATAACCACTTTCAGAATTCAATCACCAAAGATGAGCTTGCCCTTTTAATGGACTGTTAATATTTTCCCCTGGATGTAGTTTGTCTATTCATTTTTTATAATGGCCTATTTAATGAGGTGAGTTTTATCAGTTTTTTATTTTACGATTAGGGCTTTTGAGTATTGTGCAAGAAATCTTTGCTTATTCCACCTTCAAGAAGGTATTCTCCCATCTTTTATTCCCAGTTTTGATCTTTTTTTACCTTTTTGGAAATAGTATTTTAATTTTACTTTTTGATTATTTGCTGATGACATATAAAAATAAAATTGGTTTTTTAATATTGATCTTGTATACTGTCACTTTGCTAAATTCATTTTTCATGTTACAGAGTCAAGTAGAGTCTCTGTGTCTATAATTATGTTGCTTACAAATAATAGAAATTCTACTTCTTTTCTGATTTAATATTTTATTTCTTTTTCTTGCTTTATTGCACTGGCTAGGGCCTCTGCAGCAATTCTGGATATAAGTTATGAGAGAAAACATACTTACTCTATCCCCAAACTTTGGAGTAAAGAGATTCATGTTTCACTTAAGTATCATGTTAGCTGTGTGATTTTTTAAAGATGCCCTTATTTCTGAATGAGAAAATTTTCTTCTTTTCCTTGAAGATGAAGAGTTCCTCCCTTTCCCATTATGAATGAGTTTTAAATTTTATTAAAATCTTTTCTGCATCTATTGAAATAATCAAAAGTTTTTTTCTATCGTTCTGTTATATTGTGTTCAGAAAAGGCGATGGCACCCCACTCCAGTACTCTTACCTGGAAAATCCCATGGACGGAGGAGCCTGGTAGGCTTCAGTCCGTGGGGTCGTGAAGAGTCGGACACGACTGAGCAACTTCACTTTCCCTTTTCACTTTCATGCCTTGGAGAAGGAAATGGCAACCCACTCCAATGTTCTTGCCTGGAGAATCCCAGGGACAGCAGAGCCTGGTGGGCTGCCGCCTATGGGGTCGCACAGAGTCGGACACGACTGAAGCAACTTAGCAGCAGCAGCAGCAGTTATACTGTGTTACACTGATTTCCTATTTTTTTTTTTAATTTTTGTTTATTTTTGGCTGTGCTGGGTCATCATTGCTGTGCAGGTTTTTCTCTAGTTACAGCAAGTAGGGCTACTCTCTAGTTGTGGTGCACAGGCTTTTCCTTGTGGTGGCTTCTCTTGTTGCAGAGCATGGGCTCTAGGGTGCGTGGGCTTCAGTAGTTGTGGTACGTGGGCTCCACAGTTGCAGCTCCCAGGCTGTAGAGCGCAGACTCAATAGTTGTGGCACATGTGCCTAATGGCTCTGCAGCATGTGGGATCTTCCTGGATCAGGGATCAAATCAGTGTCTAGTGTACTGGCAGGCAGAGCCACCACTGAGCCTCCTTGATTTTCTAAAAGTAAATCAAGCTTGCATTTCTACAATAAATCTCACCTGTTCTTTTTTATTATATTTTTATATGTTGCTGAATTCATTTTTCTAGTATTTTGTTAATTAATTTTGTCTTCATGCTCATGGATCTTTAATTTTGATTTCCTTGAAATTTTTTGAGTTATCTTGCTATCATGGTATCGATGAGCTCATAAAGTGAATTGGAAAGTTCTTTTGTCCTTTGTATGCCAGAATACTGAAAGGATTATTTTTTGGATTAGTGTTATTTCGTCCTTAAATGTCTGGTAGAATTCATTGATGAAACCAACTGAAACTGCTGTATAATTGTGTGTGTAAATGTTTTTGAGAACAAATTCAATTTCTGTAATGCAGAGAATAAGATGGTTAGATAGCATCAGTGACTCAATGGGTATAAATTTTAGCAAACACTGGGAGATGGTGAAGGACATGGAAGACTAGTGTGCTGCAGTCCATGGGGTCACAAAGGGTCAGACATGACTTAATGACTGAACAGCAAGAACAATACATGCAAAACTGTTCATTAAAGCACTCCACCGTTTCTTTGAATTCTATTTTATTAAAGTTTTATCAGTTTTACTGAGGTATCATTTACATACCACACAAGAATCCAAGGTAATTGTACAGTTTGATGTTTTCAGTTTTGAAAATTTATACAGTTGTGCAACCATCACCTGGTCTAATTTTAGAAACTTTCGATCATCCCCAGAACTAACCTCATGCCCATTTGAAGTCAAACCCCAGTTCTACCTCTAGGACATGGAATTACACAGTGTGCAGTCTTCTGTATCTGTCTTCTTTCATGTAGACATAATCTATTTTACATTTGTCAATCTTGTTGCATGTATCTATAGTGTGTTTCTTTTCATTTCTATACGGTATTCCACACTGTATGGATGCTGTTGTTCAGTTCCCAAGCTGTGTCTGACTCTTTGCGACCCCATGGACTGCAGCACACCAGGCTCCGCTGTCCTCCGCTATCTCCTGGAGTCTGTTCAAATTCATGTCCATTGAGTCAGTGATGTTGTCCAACCATCTTATCATAAACATTTTGTTTATCCACTCACCAGTTTAAGGACATCTGGAATGTTTCCAGCCTTTGACTATTATAAATAATACTGTTATGACTATTTGTATACAAATCTTTGGGTAGACATGTTTTCATTTTCTTTATGAGTGGAATAATTATATCTTAAGAACATGTTTGAGTTTTCCAATTACTGTACCTTATTTTAAGTGTACATCTACATTTTAAAGAAATTGTCAAACTGGTTTCCAAAGTGGCACTCTATTTGATGAAATGTGTACTCAAGTATTTTAGCCATTTAAAAAATCATGTCACTTAAAATCATATCATTGAGTCTTAACAGTTCTTCATATAATCTGTATTTGAGTTGTTTATCAGATACACATTTTCCCTTAGTCTATGATGTATCTTCTTATTTTCTTAATGGTATATTTTGAAAAGCAAAAGATTTCAATTTTGATGAAATTTGATATACCAGTTTTTAATGTAGTATCCTTAATGGCTTCATAGCTGAGAAATCTTTGTCTTACCTAAGATCACACTTTTCTTAGTTTTCCTTCTAGGAGTTTTTCTAGTTTCAGCTTGTAAATATTTGTATAGAACTAATTTTGAGTTATGGTTTGAATATGGTATAAGGTAAAGATATCAATTATTATTTGTGGCATATGGATATCCAATTTTTCTAGTACCTTGTATTGAAAAAAGTTCCTTCCCCTATTGAAGTATCTCGACACATTTGTTGAACATCAATCAGCCACAGTTATGTAGTTATTTTTCTGGGCTATCTATTATGTTGCTCTGATATATATAGATATATACTTTATACCAATATCAGACTGCTTTAATTACCATAATATTATAAATCATGAAACCAGGTAGTATAAGATCTTAAGTTTTCTTCCCCTTTATAAAAATGTTTCATCTATTCAAGATTCCTCAGATTTTATATCAATGTTAGAATCAGTTTATCAATTTCTGCCAAGAAAGGACTGGGAAGAGGGTACTTGTACACAATCTCTACGAAATTCTTCAATTGTTTTTTCATTTGCATTATTTTTTGCTGAGGATTCTGAAGTAGTCTGTATCTTTGTTCCTTTCTTCATAAGGAGTCTTTTTTTTTTCCTTTGAAGTTTTAAATTTTTAAAAATTTGTCAGTGAATTTTGAGCAACTTTATTATAAATTTTATTGGTGTAATTTACTTCATAGTTCTTGTGTGTGGCGTCCATTGAACTTCTTCTATTTGAATGTATGTGTGCAAAATTTCTTCAATCGTGTACAACTCTTTCCGTCCCCTGACTATAGCCCACCAAGCTCCTCTGTTCATGGAATTCTCCAGGCAAGAATACTGGAGTGGGTTGCCATTTCCTCCTCCAGGTGATCCTCCCGACCCAAGGGACTGAACCCATGTCCGTTATGTCTCCTGCATTGGCAGGCATATATATATATATGTATATATACATATACATATATATATTTGTATATATCACATATATATATTTGTATATATATGTATATATCACAAATAAAGATACTGAGTCAGTTAAATTATTAACACAGCCTATCCACATATGTTTGTAAAATTTATCCTACTTATAGAAAAAATCACAAAGACCTGCAGAGTTCCCCTATAGCCCATATCTAATTTCCCATGCTATTAGTATGTTTTATTATTATGGTACATTTGTGAACGTCGACAAATTAATTTTGATAGTTATTAACTACTTTTTAAAAAATATTTTCATTGTTTTATATAATGTTCTTTTTCGTTCTGGAATCCCAACAAGGATATTGTTTTACATTTAATCATCATATTTCCTTTGACTGCTCTTGACTGTGACAATTCCTCAGACTACCCTTGGGTTTGGTGAGCTTGGCAGTCTTGAGGACTCTGGCCTGACATATTTTTAAGTATTTTGTAGGATGCCCCTCTATTGGAATTTGTTACGGAATTTTATGATTAAGACCACAGAGGTAAACTGCCATTTTTATCACACTGTATCCAAAAAATATGGAGCTTCCTGTGTGGCGCTAGTGCTAAAGAATCTGCCTGCTAATGCAGGAAATGCAGGAGACGTGGGTTTGATCCTTGGGTGGGGAAGATCCTCTGGGGGATAAATGGCAACCCACTCCAGTATTCTTGCTGGGAGAATCCCATGAACAGAGGAACCTGGTGGGCTGCAGTCCATGGGATCATGTTGATATGCTATCAACATTATTGCTTACCTGGCTGAGATAGTGTTTGTCAGATTTCTCTACTGCAAATTCCCTTTTCTCCCTGCTCCCTTCCATACTCGTACATTTTGGGAGGTCGTTACCATGTGCAGCCCACACTTAAGGAGAGGTGGCATATATTACTGAATTCTTCTGCATGAGATATTTGCTTTATTCTCCACGTTTTACTTATTCAATCATTATTAGTATCATTATAGAGTCATGGATATTTTATGCTTTGCGTTACAAATCAATAAAACTTCATTTATATCGGTGCTCAAACTGTTCCAGTTTTGGCCATTGAGAACTCTTTCAGATGGCTTCTATGTTTGTTTGTTTGTTTTTAACATACTCCTATTTTTTTGCTTTTAAAAATATTTTGCTTTTTGTTTTAAGAAACACACCCTTACCTTCTGACACTACAAGGTGTTGGAGGCTCACCTTGCATATTTCCTGTTCCAATCTTAGAATCAGCCATTTCTCCAAGATGCCCTGGTTCTTTTATCAGAAAAAGGTATTCAAAATGAAGATCTGAGCATTAGCTGTGCTTCTTACTCCGGAGGTCTTTTTTCTAGCCCTTTTCATCTGAAAGAGCAAGGAAACACATGTATGAATACTAATGTGTATACTATTTATAAATACCAGCTCTCTGTATTTCTAAATGTACACATCTGTATCTATTTAAGGTAAACACCAGTTCATATAATTGGTCTTCAACTAATTCGTTACCACATCTATCATTCTAGTCTCTTCTTGCTTATTTATAACCTTCCAGTACAACAGTTAGAAACAACTCCAACCATCTGCCATCTATTTAATTGTTCAACTTGACATATACATAATTATATTTGAATCGTTAACCAGCACCCGCATGTGAAAAGACACTTCAACAGGTGGAGTACAATCCTCATGTATAGTTTAGCTTGCCTTTAATCTTACAAATTCCACATATCTCCTAAGTTAGGTTAACAGTGTCTACTTTAAGCCCCTTCAATGATATTGTTTCACACGTTTGTAATAAAGTTATGATTCTTTTGTCACATTCTGCATTCCACTTTGTCATTCTATAATGTATCCATCATTATAGAATCATACTGAATATTTTCACTGCCTTAAAAAAATACCCTGTGCCTCATGTGTTCAAACCTCTCTTCACCAAGCCTCTTGGACCACTGGCAAACACCGATCAGTTTCCTGTTTCTATAGTTTGCCTTTTCTAGAATGCCATTTAATGGGAATCACACAGCATTCACCCTATTGTAGGTCTTATGTGTGTGTCGTTAAAAATTCACCACCATGAAAGCCGTCACAATATTGTAAAATAATTATCCTCCAATTAAAATACATTAATTTAAAAAATTCACCACCATATTCAAGGTCAGATAGATTTTTTCTTTTTTTTCTGAAGTTTAATAGTACTGCATTTTACATTTCAATCGATAATATGTTTTGAATTAATTTTTGTGAATAATTCAAAAAATTTTGAATAATATCTAGGTTCATTTTTTTTGCCTATGCATGCCCAGTTGTTGAAAATATTATTCCTTTTCCACTGAAATATCTTGGAAACTTTGTCAAAGATCATTTGAGAGACAATTATTTAATATGTGTATGTAGTTAATTTGACTGTTGAAAAAATGGTGCTAATGAGGTCAATATTGAAGTTAAATTTTACACAAACACTTTGGATGCATACACACTAAATGTCTGGACACATGTGCCTCTGTATGCTGAGAGTTCTCCAGCCTTCTATTCTAACTCTGCTTGCTGACTTGCAGATGCACATGCTTGATTATAACGTGATAAAGGATTCTAGATAGCTTACTCAGATAAAACCTAATGCCACAAAGAAAATATTATAAAATGGCGAGTCTTTATTGCTCTGTTGATAGAAAACAAAACATCACAAAATATATCCGGAGATAAGCAACCAGGTGCTGGATTAGTAGCCAATATATATTAAATACTCTGGATGCCTTGTTCTCTCTCAGTATGCAGAACTACTGGCTACTTTTGATATTGCAGGTCACCACTCTAGGTCCTAGGGCTAGAGGAAGGGATGCCAAGAACTGAAGAAAAAAAATTATAGATATATATGCATTCATGAGTGTTAAGTCGCTTCAGTCATGTCTGAGTCTTTGTGACCGCATAGACTATAGCCTGCCAGGCTCCTCTGTCCATGGGATTTCCCAGACAAAAATACTGAAGTGGGTTCCATTCCCTTGTCCAGAGGATCTTCCTGACCCAGGGATCAAGCCTGTGTCTCCTGCATTGCTGTCGGATTCTTCACCGCTGAGCCACCAGGGAAGACATACACACACACACACATATATCTATATACATATATATTAACTTTCTGTAATGTGGTTCTGTTTTATCAGCTGTGGAATTGTGGTTCTTCTTGCTTCTTCTGTCTGCCCTCTGCTGGAGGAGGCTAAGAGGCTTGTGTAAGCTTCCTGATGGGAGGGAAGAGTGGTGGGAAAAACTGGGTCTTTCTCTGGTGGGCAAGGCCATGCTCAGTAAGGTTGCAATCCAATTATCTGTTGATGGGTGGGGTTGGGCTCCCTCCCTGGTAGTTTTCTGACCTGAGGCAACCCAGCCTTCAGATTCATGGTGACCTCCAAGAGGGTTTAAATCAAAGGGGACCTTCCCAGACTGTTGCTGCCAGTCCCCCGTCCCTGTGGTGAGCCCCTGCCAATCCACTCCTCCACAGGAGACCCACCAACACTAGCAGGTATTTTGGTTCAGTTTTCTGTGGAGTCATTGCTCCTTTCCTCCGAGTCTTGGTGTGCGCAGGCTTTGTTTGTACTCTCCAAGACTGGAGTGTCTGCTTCCCCCAGTCCTGCGGGTCTTTAATAAAATCCTGCTGGTCTTCAAAGTCAGATTCCCTGGGGATTCCCAGTCCCTTTGTTGGGTCCCGAGGCTTCTCTGGTCCCATCCCTGGATGGCAAATAGATAGGGAAACAATGGAAACAGTGACAGACTTGACAGTGACATTTCTTGTACTCCAAAATCACTGTTGGATGGTGACTGCAGTCTTAAAATTAAAAGACCTTGCTCCTTGAGAGTAATGCAATGACAAACTCAGACAGCATGTTAAAAAGCAGAGACATTACTTTGCCAACAAAGGTCAGTATAGTCAAAGCTATCATTTTTCCAGTAGTCATGTACAAATGTGAGAGCTGGACAATAAAAAAGACTGAACTCTGAAGAACTCATGCTTTCGAACTGTGGTGATGAAGAAGACTCTTAAGAGTCCCTTGAACAGCAAGGAGATCAAACCAGTCCATCCCAAAGGAAATCAACCCTAAATATTCATTGGAAGGACTGATGCTGAAGCTGAAACTCCAATATTTTGGCTATGAGCCGACTCATTGGAAAAGACCCTGATGCTCAGCAAGATTGAAGGCAGGAGGAGAAGGGGATGACAGAGGATGATGGTTGGATGGCATCACCAACTCAATGGACATGAGTTTGAGCTAACTCCAGGAGATGGTGAGGGACAGGGAGGCCTGGTGTGCTGCAGTCCATAGGGTTGCAAAGAGCTGGATACGACTGAGCAGCTGCACAACAACAACAAGTTTATGGGTCACCAACCCGGCAGGTATGGGATTTGATTTTATGGTGACTGTGCCCCTCCTACCATCTCACTGCAGGTTCTTCTTTGTCTTTGGACATGGGGAATCTTTTTTTGGTAGGTTCCAGTATCCTCCTGTCGATGGTTGTTCAATCACTAGTCGTGATTTTGGTGCTCTTGCAGGAGGAGATGAGTGCATGTCCTTCTACACTGCCATCTTGAACCGAAAGCCCTACTATTATCTATGTCTCTCTATATGTATGCACTGCTGCTTTTCTTTCCCAGCACTTTTCAACTGCCAGCAGTTAGGAGCTATCTTCTTGCCCTAAAGTTTGCAGTTACAGCAACTTTTACTACTATTAGAGGAAAGTGTTTCTGATCATCATTGCCTAGCTTTTTCTACCTAATAAAAATCACCATGCCCTGCAATTCTTGCAACAATAAAAAAATTAAACCACAAATGTTTAATACTAAAACAACAATAACCTATTCACATTCATTTTGCAAGATAAGTCACTTCTATTTAAAAGCAAATAAAAATAGCAACAGCCCGAGCACTGTCTTGCCCCATAGCTTTGAAATGCATTGAATAATGAAAGAGGTTATGATGATGTCCACCTCTGAAAGCTCTGCATCTCTCCCTTGAATACACAATTAACACAAAGGTAATAGTAGGCACGTCCATATCTGGGAGTTCATAAAACCCACTTCGCAGTCCAAATCAATGTCAACAAATTTCTCTCCTGTGAGATGAGCTCCTTTAGAATTTTGTTGGCTTGTCAGCTGTTTCATTAATATTTTATAACAGAAAGTAAATGTCTTGAGAATCCAAAATCATCACAAACTGCCCCAGCTTCACTCTATTGGTTATTATAATGTCATCAAAATCCTCTGATATATGTATAGAAACCTCCTTACAGGGGATGGTTTCTATTCTCAGTTTATACATATGCAGAAGGAAGAAAAGCTACAAAATTCAACTTCAATGCCATTGAAGGTTTGGAAGGCCGTTTTAGAAAGCTGTGTACATTTTTGTCTTTTGGATGGTTCCCATGGTGAAGGGTATTCAGCACCTTTTTTTTCAGGCAACATCAACCCTCTTGAATTTTTCATCTTTTTTATCTGGCCTCCTGTTTACAAATTGATAAAGAAAATATTAAAATGGAATGAATATAAATAGCAGCTGTAGGATGTATTTTGCCAAGAATAAATCCTGTCTTAGAATTGCTAATGTATTAGAACTGTTTTCCAGAGAAAAAAATGCTTTTTATGACATTTCCTACTCAGTAAAGATTCCTCTCCAGCTATAGTTGAAACTTAGAACTGTATATATACATACACACATATATATATATGTATGCAGATTAAAGTGCAAAATTAAGGCAAATAGAAAAACTTCCTTTCAAATATGTGTCTTCATATTACAGGAGTTAAATAATTACTTGCTCACTAGAAGTGATATTTAGGAGATAATTCATAGTGAAAATTAATTTTTCATGAAGTATACATAGAGAGCTTTATTCTTCAAAGCTTTTACCTTAAAACATCACCATAAAGCTGAAACTGGGAAGAATGAACACATCTAGTGTTCACTTAGACTCAGTAATTGTTGTTACTGTGTTGTTACTTTGGAACTTCCTCTGTGTGCATGTGCTTATGTCTTTATGTATAAATAACTTTAGCTATAAATTTGTGAGTTTGTGATGAGGAATTGAACTTTTTTTTTGTCTTCTGTTCACACTGGTTAGAGTTCTAGGGTACAATTAACCTCAGGAAACACCTAGAGGATACCTACAAGGTCAAATGGAGTGGTTTTACAATATAGTTTCCTAAGGGCACATCCTAAAGAATTTAAAAAAATCTTAAAACTACATGCACTACTATACTTACTCTCTAGAATATTAGCAATTTATATCTTATCAAACATACAGAAATCACAAAATATGAAGAAAGTTCTAAAGATTATATAAGATACTTGTCATTTTTCATTTAGTTAATTCATTACGTGGAGAAGGCAATGGCACCCCACTCCAGTACTCTTGCCTGGAAAATCCCATGGACAGAGGGGCCTGGTGGGCTGCAGTCCATGGGGTTGCTAGGAGTCGGACACGACTGAGTGACTTCACTTTCACTTTTCCCTTTCATGCATTGGAAAAGGAAATGGCAACCCACTCCACTATTCTTGCCTGGAGAATCCCAGGGACGGGGGAGCCTGGTGGGCTTCCGTCTATGGGGTCGCACAGAGTCGGACACAACTGAAGCGACTTAGCAGCAGCAGCAGCAATTCATTAAGGATACTACCTTTTTGTTCTCATTGAAATGTCAAATAATCAGTATTAGTTTTTAGTGACAGCATGTAATAAAATATATTATTTTTAAAAATGTAGTTTAAATTTGAATTAAACTTATTAATTAACTAAATTAGAAATAAAGCTAGTTGAGTTCTAAATTAGCTTTATTTCAAGTCCTGTGTCTAGTGGCTATTGAACTTGCAAATATACATAAAACTAATGGAAGAAAAGTTTCAATTACTGTACTTATTAAAAGATAAAGCACATTTTCTTTTTAATTTATTCTTGTTTAAACTTTTATTTTATATTGGGAGTATAGTTGATTAACAATGTGTTAGTTTCAGGTGTAGAGCAAAGTGATTCAGTTACATATATACCTGTATCTATTTTTTTTTCAAATTCTTTTCCCATTAGGTTATTACAGAATATTGAGCAGTGTTCCCTGTGCAACACAGCAGGTCCTTGTTGATTATCTATTTTAAATATAGCAGTGTATACATGTCAGTTGCAAGATAATGTACATTTTCAACCACATTCACCAATAATGAATGCAAAAATGTATGTTAGTTTAGCTAATGTATTTCCATACAATGCCAGTGATTTGCTTTAGCAAACTATTTGGAAGATGTTGGATTTTAATCACTTTACCAAACTGGTTAAAAATAAATTACTGAAATTCTTCATTTGCAAGATTAACAGGTTAGAAAAGTCTATTTCCAAGTGTCTCTATTAACATGACCAAACATGAAAATCTTTTATTTAGAGTTGAAATACTTAATATCACATCAGCCACAAAATTCGCTTCATGACAGTAACATTTTCAACCATCTATTTTCAGCATTCTCTTTTATTCTGAAGATTCTTTTGGAAAAGCAGATATTTTTTTCAAGTATTGCTAAATAGCATGTCTCCCTTAAAGCAATAACTGTAACTAAATATACACTTATAACAGTTGACAGCCATGTATATCATATAAAAATATGAAAAAATGGAACAAATGTATTTTGTTAAACAAAAGAAATATATAACTCTTCAAGCTCAATGACTGTTTTAAGTATTTCACTATTGGATAAACTTCAAACTCCTGTATGGTACAAAAGGTTTTCATGGTCCGTCCTGATTTCTTTACAAGGTGTTCTAAAGATTCTATTTAAAATCACGTACTGTTGGCCCTCAAATCACGTACAGCTGGCCCTCTGTTCTGTGGCTTCCACATCCTTGTGGATACAGTCAGCTACAATACTATGCCATTTTAAATAAGGGACTTGAGTATCTGCAGAATTAGTTTTCAGTGCGGGTCTTGAAACCAACTCCCTGTGTATACCAAGGGTGACTCTCTTTGATCAATCTGTTACTTCACAGTACACTGTGAATGAATGAATGATTTGAAACTGAATCGATAACTTAGAAGGCCACTATGAGATCCTACGTGTCATATAATTTTTATTCTCTTCTCTCAGGATACCTGACAGTCTCTTCATGACATGTATCCCAGTATCACTCTAAGTATTAGAAATAGGAATGTATCCATTATTTTTTTCCTTGTTTTATCAGAAAAAGTTATAAATATGGACAACTTAATTTTTGTTTCCAGATCCTCAATACTTGATTTTACATGTTCCCTGGGATATGTGTATCCTTTTTTTTTTTTGAGACCACAAGTATAAAAGATATATATCAAACTTGGGTGTGATTCAGTCTTTAGTAACAGGATATACAGTATGTACTGAAGAACATCTATTTCAGGAAGTCTTACTCTGGGTCAGGGTTCAAGAAGGCATCTTTCCAGAAGATCTGTCAGGATTAGCAGTAACCGGGCAGATCCAGCCCTTTGGAAACAGGGCTGGGCAAAAAGAGAGCAAGGATGGTCATTCAAGGAAATTGTTGTTTATGCTACGACAGAGTGTTACACCAGGAAACTCATGGATTGCAAATCAAGATGAGAGCATCAGACAGAGCACACTGAAGAGCGGAAGCATGTAGGGCTTGCCCTGGCATACCTGACCAGGCTTTAATTAACTCTGGAGAAGTCTGATGGGAGAGGAGCAGGGGGAGAATGAAGGAACACAGGAGCCATGACAGGCCGTTATATCCTAAGGACGAGTTTGACTATTCCAAGACCCACTGGAGGTTGCAGTAGCAGCTGTGCTATACACTTCTTTCCCCAGTCAAGATTGCTCCAAATTTGAAGGAGAGATTATTATGCCTGCAGCACGTGAGAGAATGAACAAGAAGAGGCTGATTAAAATATAGACACTAAATGCACTAACATTTTGTAAGATATTATAAATGTTTGTGAGCCATTGGAAGGTAGTCTGGTGAAAGCTACCAACTCAGTCAAGCTTCATATTCAGTAAAACTATTAAGTTGTCATGGTTATTTTTATCTGTGTGTGTGTGCTCAGTTGCTCAGTCATGTCCAACTGTTTGTGACCCCATGGACTGTAGCCTGCCAGGCTCCTCTGTCCATGGAGTTTTCCAGGCAAGAATACTAGAGCAGGTTGTCACTCCCTACTCCAGAGATCTTTCCTACCCAAGGATCGAACTTGCATCTCCTGCATTGCAGGAGGATTCTTTACCACTGCATCACCTGGGAAGCCATGGTACAGGGGCTACTGGATAAAAAGGACTTCAGATTTTGACCTGGATTTGGGACCAAATGCCACCATTTACAATTGCATGAAGTATGAAACTTACATCTTTCTTTGTTATGTAGGAAGTTATATAAACTATCTTTCTATAAATAAGGGATGGATTTGAGATTTAGAAGGACCAATGACAATGCTTTTGACTAAGATATTTGTAGGGTCTATACACATTTTGCCAAATGAGTCTTAATAACAGTGTTGATGAATTCAACTAAATCAGAGGGTTGAGGGTGGTAAACAGAAAAAGAGTAGAACTGTCCAAACTCTGCAGACTTGTCAAAATACCTTGTCAGTAGAATGGGTTCTTTGATGACTATGAAGTTTGAGAGGAGTTCTGTACATAAGGGTAATCTTTTCCACATGGACTTTAGTCACCCAAGAGGCAGAAGCCTGTGTGCAAGGGTGAAAACATGTAGACCATGACTAAAACATTTATATCCATCTGAAGGAAGAAATTGTATAAAATGCATTTGCCACACCTTGACTGGTCCATTAGGCAGTTAAAAATGCCTGGGAGCTGTACAAACAGGCATCCTTTGACTGTACTTTGAACAAGTGGGTAAATGAAGTAGGCACTTTTTATGGCCTTATTAATGTTACCCCACCAGTATTGATTCATGAAGGATATCATTTTGTCAGTAGACAAATGGTTTAATGCATGTACATTGGCAAGGAGTGGGGATTTTAGTCTCCAGAAGGACTTGGTTGTTATTTGGTCATAACCAAAGCTTTCTCTTTTTATCAAACTAATAATTGTTGAATTTCAGGCTTGGTTTTCCATATTTTGAGGTCAATTTCTGGGCTTCTCTAGACAGTTTTTTAAAATTATAATTGAGGGAACTATTCCCTTGGGCCATGACAGAGATTTGGCTGCCACTGGTTCCTTTAAGGGCAGACTTTCTTGTGGAAATATCAGCAAGGTGATTTCCCCATTTCCCAGATGGTCATGTTTAGAATGCCCTAGAATCATAATAATAGCTGAAGCAGCAGGTAAAAGTACTGCCTCCAATAATTCTTGTACATTAAGAACATTTAAAATTTTATATCTGCTTCAAGTGAGGAAGCCATGCTGTTTCCACACATTCCAAAATCATGAGCTACATTGAAAGTACATCCAATATCAGTATAAATATTGGTAGCTTTGCTCTTGGCTAATGTGCAACCCATGTAAGAGTCCTTAATTCAGCCTGTTGAGCCAAAGTAGACATAGGTAAAGATGTTGCATCAACAGTATCAAAAGGAATATCAATGGTACACTGAACACAATATTTGCCATGTCATGTTTTAAACAAGAACCATCAGTGATCCATGAGAAGTCAGCATTACCCAGAGGAATTTCCTGCAGATCAGCACGAGGAATCAGGAAAATCATCTCAGAATCATCCACAGCTTAAAGCTGTCTTGAAGGGCTTCATCAGTGAAGAAGGGAGAAGAGTAGCTAGGTTAAGGTTTGATGTTGTTCAGTCACTAAGTCATGTCCGACTCTGCAATCCCATGAGCTGTAGCACACCAGGCTCTTCTGTCCTCCACCATTTTCCAGAGTTCGCTCAAATTCATGTCCATTGAGTTAGTGATACTATCTAACCAATTCATCCTCTCCTGCCCCCTTCTCCTATTGCCTTCAATCTTTTCCAGCATCAGTATCTTTTCCAATGAATTGGCCCTTCCCATCAGTTGATCAAAATATTGGAGTTTCAGCTTCAGCATCTGTCCTTCTGAAGAATTGTCAGGGTAGATTTCCTTTAGGATTGAATGGTTTGATCTCCTTACAGTTCAAGGGACTCTCAAGAGTCTTCTCCAGTACCACAATTCAAACACATCAATTCTTTGGTTCTCAGTTTTCTTTATGGCCCAACTCTCACATCTGTACTTGACTACTGGAAAAAACATAGCTTTGACTATATGGACCTTTGTTGCCATAGTGATGTTTCTGCTTCTTAATATGCTATCTAGGTTTGTCACAGCTTTCCTTCCAAGGAGCATGAGTCTTTTAATTTCATGGTTGTGGTTACTATTGCTGTGATTTTGAACTCCAAGAAAATAAAACCTGTTACTGCTTCCACTTTTCCCCCTTCTATTTGCCATGAACTTGTGGGACTGGAGGCCATGATATAAATTTTTTTAATGTTGAGCTTCAAGCCAGTTTTTTCACTCTCCTCTTTCATCCTCATCAAGAGGCTTTTCAGTTCCTCTTCACTTTCTGCCATTAGAGTGGTATCATCTGTATATCTGTGGCTGTTGATATGTCTCCAGGCAATCTTGATTCCATCCTGTGATTCATCCAGCCCAGCATTTTGCATTATATACCCTGTATAGAAGTTAAATAAGCAGGTTGATGATATATAGCCTTGTCATGCTCCTTTCCCAATTTTGAACTAGTCAGTCATTCCATGATGGGTTCTAATTATTGCTTCTTGACTTGCAAACAGATTTTTCAGGAGACAAGTAAGGTGGTCTGGTAGTCTCATCTCTTTAAGAATTTTCCACAGTGAGTTGAGATCCAGACAGTCAAAGGTTTTAGTGTAGTCAATGAAGCAAAAGTAGATGTTTTTTTGAAACTCCTTTGCTTTCACTATGATCCCACGAATGTTGGAAATTTGATCTCTGCTTCCTCTCTTTGAAACCCAGCTTGTGCATCTGGAAATTCTCAGTTCACATACTGCTGAAGCCTAGCTTGAAGGATTTGAGTATAATTTTGCTAGTATGTGAAATGAGCACAATTGTACTGTACTTTAAACATTCTTTGACATTGCCCTTCTTTGGGACTGGAATTAGAACTGACCTTTTCCAGCCCTGTGGCCACTATTGAATTTTCTAAATTTGCGGACATATTGAATGCAGCACTTTAAAAGCATCACCTTTTAGGATTTAAAGTAGCTTGGCTAGAATTCCATCACCTCCTCTAGCTTTGCTTGAAGTAATGCTTCCTAAGGCCCACTTGACTTCACACTCCAGGATGCAGGATGTCTGGCTCTAGGTGAGGGACTAAACCATCATGGTTACCCGGATCATTAAGACCTTTTTTTGTATAGTTCTTCCATGTATTCTGCCACTTCTTTTGCTTGTAATCTGTGTAAACTCTTTTGCTTCTGTTAGGGCCTTACTCTTTCTGTCCTTTATCGTGCTCATCCTTGCATGGAATGTTCCCTTGGTATCTCCAATTTTCTTGGAGAGACCTCTAATATTTCCTATTCTCTTGTTTTCCTCTATTTCTTTGCATTGTTCATTTAAGAAGGCCTTTTTATCTTTCCTTGATATTCTCTGGAACTCTGCATTCAGATGGGTATAACTTTTGCTTTCTTCTTTGCCTTCTGCTTCTCTTATTGTCTCAGCTATTTGTAAAGACTCCTCAGAGAATCACTTTGCCTTCTTGCATTTCTTTTTCTTTGGGGTGGTTTTGGTCATTGCCTCCTGTACAGTGTTACTAACCTCTGTCCATAGTTTCTTAGAAACTCTTTCTACAAGATATAATCCCTTGTATCTATTTATCACCTCCACTGTAGAATCATAAGGGATGTGATTTAGGTCATCTCTGAATGGTCTAGTGGTTTTCCCTACTTTCTTCAATTTAAGCCTGAGTTTTGCAATAAGGAACTCACGATCTGAGCCACAGTTGGCTCCAGGTCTTGTTTTATTGACTGTATAGAGTTTCTATATGACCTGCAAAGGACATAATCAATCTGATTTTGGTATTGACCATCTGTTGTTGACCATGTGTAGAGTTATCTCTTGGGTTGTTAGAAAAGGGTGTTTGCTATGACTGGTGTGTTCTCTTGACAAAACTCTGTTAGCCTTTGCCCTGCTTCATTTTGTACTCCAAGGCCAAACTTGCTTGTTATTCCTGGTATCTCTTGACTTCCTACTTTTGCATTCCAATCCCCTATGATGTTCTTATTTTTCCAGTTGTTTCAGGTGTAAAGTTAGGTTGTTTATTCAATGTTTTTCTTGTTTCTTGAGGTAGGATTGTACTGCTATAAACTTCCCTCTTAGGACTGCTTTCACTGCATCCCACAGGTTTTGACTTGTGTTTTCATTGTCATTTGTTTCTAGAAATTTTTTTGATTTCCCTTTTGATTTCTCCAGTAACTTGTTATTTAGAAATGTGTTGTTTAATCTCCATGTGTTTGTGTTTCTTACAACTTTTTTCTTGTAATTGATATCTAGTCTCATAGCATTGTGGTCAGAGAAGATGTTTGATATGATTTCAATTTTCTTCAATTTACTGAGGTTTGATTTCTGACCCAAGATGTGGTCTATCCTGGAGAAAGTTTCATGTGCACTTGAGAAGGAGGTGTATTCTTATGCATTTGGATGGAATGTCCTGAAGATTTCAATGAGATCCATTTCATCTAATGTATCATTTAAAACTTGTGTTTCCTTATTAATTTTCTGTTTTGATGATCTGTCCATTGGTGTGAGTGGGGTGTTAAAGTCTTCTACTATTATTGTGTTACTGTCAATTTCTCCTTTTATGTTCATTAGTGTTTGTCTTATGTACTGAGGTGCTCCTATGTTGGATGCATAGATATTTACAATTGTTATGTCTCAGATTTATCCCTTGATCATTATGTAGTGTCCTTCCTTATCTCTTGTAATCTTCTTTATGTTAAGGTCTATTTTGTCTGATATGAGGATTGCTACTCCAGCTTTCTTTTGCTTCCCATTTGCATGGAATATATTTTTCCATCCTCTCACTTTCAGTCTATATGTGTCTTTAGGTCTGAAGTGGGTTTCTAGTAGACAGCATATATATGGGTTTTGTTTTTATATCCATTCAGCCAGTCTGTGTCTTTTGGTTGGAGCATTTAGCCTATTTACATTTAATGTAATTATTGATATATATGTTCCTATTGCCATTTCCTTAATTGTCTGGGGTTGATTTTGTAGATCTTTTTTCTTCTGTTGTATTTCTTGATTATATAAGTCCCTTTAACATTTGTTGTAAAGCTGGTTTGGTGGTACTGAATTCTCTTACCTTTTGCTTGTCTGAAAAGCTTTTTATTTCTCCATCAATTTTGAATGAGATCCTTGCCAGGTACAGTAATCTTGGTTGTAGATTTTTACCTCTCAGTACTTTAAAATATATCCTGCCTTTCCCTTCTGGCCTGCAGAATTTCTGCTGAAAGATAAGCTGTTAAGCCTATGGGGTTTCCCTTGTATGTTACTTGTTGCTTCTCCCTTTCTGCTTTTAATGTTCTTTATGTTTAGTCTTTGTTAGTTTGATTAGTATGGGTCTTGGCGTGTTTCTCCTTGGATTTATCCCCTATGATGAAAAGGACATCATTTTTTGACATTAGTTCTAGAAGGTGATGTAGGTCTTCATAGAACAGGTCAACTTCAGCTTCTTCAACATCAGTGGTTGGGGCATAGACTTTGATTACTGTGATGCTCAATGATTTGCCTTGGAAATGAACCAAGATCATTTTGTCATTTTTGAGACTGCACACAGTACTGAATTTTGGACTCTTTTGTTGACTATTAGGGCTACTCCATTTCTTCTAAGGAATTCTTACCTACAGTAATAGACATAATCATCTAAATTAAATTCACCCTTTCCCATCCATTTTAGTTCAATGATTCCTAATATTTTGATGTTCAGTCTTGCCATCTTCTGCTTGACCACATCCAATTTACCTTGATTTATGGACCTAATATTCCAGGTTTCTATGCAATGTTGATCTTTACAGCATTGGACTTTACCTTCACCACTAGACACATCCACAAATGAGTGTTGTTTCTGCTTTGGCCCAGCCACTTCATTCTTTCTGGAGCTATTAGTAATTGCCCTCTGCTCTTCCCCAGTATCATATTGGACACCTACTGACCTGGGGGCATATCTTCCAGTATGATTTCTTTTTTTGTTTTTGTACTTTGGGCCTTTTCATTCATGGGGTTCTTGTGGCAAGAATACTGAAGTGGTTTGCCATTCCTTCTCCCAGTGGACTATGTTTTGTCAGAATTCTCCACTTATGATCACTCTGTCTTGGGTGGACCTGCCAGGCATGGCTTATAGCTTCGTTGAGTTATGTAAGCCCCTTCACCACAACAAGGCTGTGATCTATGAGGTGGGGGTGGGGGTGTGTTAGGGTTTCTACAATGTAAAAGAGTTGTGTGAGGAACAATTAACAAAAAGATTTCATAGGAGATAAGCTGGCTTGAATACCCAAAAGGTAGTTTTCACCTACAAAAAAGAAAAGTGAATCCAATAATCAATATACTTAATGGCAGGTAGTTTCATCAAACTCTCCTTTAAAACCTTGAAGACTATGTCATTTGGTTCTTACAATAAAACTGGGTTGGGGTCATTTTTATTTAATAAAACATATGGAGATTGGCTATAAGAGAGAAAACTGAAATCCAGTTTCAGCGGTAACCAACTGGTCTAAGAAAACCTCACACCTGCGTCTTAGCTTTAAGCTTTGAAAAACTTAGGACACTATGAAGTCTATCTTGGTATAGCCCTTGTTTTGATAGCACATGCCCTAAGTATAGAGCCTAGGTTTGGTCAAACTGCAATTTTTCTTTGATGACCTTATGTCCCTTTAAGGCTAAAAGCTTTAGCAAGTGTATGCTGTATTTCTGTGAGGAGGCTTGAGAAGGAGAGTAAATAAGCAAATCATCCAGATATTGCAACTAAATCAAGCCACTGGGGAACTTTATATCATTCAGATCAGCCTTCAGGATTTGCAAAAAACAAAAAGGACTCTCAGTAAAACCCTGAAGCATTACTGTCCAGATGAATTGCTTTTCTTCCCAAATGAAAGCAAAAAGATATTGGTGAGCTTTATCAAATGGAATACTAAAAAATGCATTGCATAATCAGTTACAGTAAAGAATTTACTTCTGGTAATTCCCATGGATGTTAGCAATGTATGAGGTTTAGGAACAATAGGATATTAAGGGATAACAATGTTATTGCTCAGAAGTCCTGGACAAACCTCCACCCTTAGCCTGTAAGTTTTCTCACCAGTAACAGAGAATAGTTACAAAGGCCAGTACAAGGGATAATGAGGTCTTGACACTAGTAATCTCCTATAATGGGCTTCTTTACTTATAGGGTATTGATTAATTTGGGAAGAGGTTTTGAGAGACCTGTTTGAATCTTGATGGTAGGTGCTCTGTGAGTTTGGCCAATATCAGTTAAAGACTGTGCCCATAAGAAAAATGGTAGTGAATTCAATAGGGACAAATGATTGATGTTTTCAGAATCTGCTCAGGATCATCAGAGAGGGAACAAATAAAATATGTCAAAGCTTCTTTTCATTCATCTGGTTGGTTACTTCGATAACTATCATCATTTTCTAGAATCACTGTTATCATTTGGGATAAATTCCAGTGTGATACTTCTCAAAGAATTCTTGGCCTAATAAATGGATCATGGGTGGAGAAACTAAGGAGAAAAGAATGTGTCTGTCTCAAAGAGCTTAAACAAATGGGAATAGGATCAGAGACAGGAACTTTGTGAGGTTCATTTTAGCTATTTGAACTGTTTCAGTACTCTGAAGCAGGGGCTGCTTTATAGCAATGGGGTTGAACATCAAGAGTGTGGCTCTGATATACACTAAGAATGAAAGAGATTCATCCCCAGTTGGAGAAATGTTTCTCTGAACTGATTTAGAGAGAAGACTAGGAAGAGCTCTTGTAGTTTCTTAGAGCCCTATCACAGAGAATTGGGAGGACACTGGAAAGGATAGTTAGGGGGCTAAAAAGTGACTAAACTGCTTAAATTTGTAAAAATCTCATTTTCAATGCCCTTACTCTTTGCAATAATAGCAGAAACTAGGAAGGTTTGGGTTTTGTTTAGGAGCCTTCATTTACTGGAGTTGATGATCAAGAGTTTTGGTGGTCTTCCTTTGAGATAAATCATCTAGACTGGGAGTGGGCTCATTTGCCAGATTAACTCAATCTGGAGTACACACAGTTTCCTATTCCATCCTGGTCTTTTTTTACTAGAAGGAAAAGATCATGGTTCAGTCCATTAATAAACATAACAATTAAAAGCTACCCAGTTGTTTCCTTAAAAACTCTCTGAAGCGGATTGTAATATTCATGAATAGGATCATGAGATTTTTGTGTGCAAGCCTGAATTTTGTTCCAATCAACAGGCATTTGAAAAGCCCTCAGAAGTGCTCAATAATGGAGTCTAGTCATATAATAATTTGTGGGCTGATCTCCCGGTTGTAATTTGAGCGACCTTTCAGTATTTTCCCAATTAGCATCTGTCATCCAATGCTGGGTCTGACTTTCACCAAGTATATGAACCAGCCGATATAAGTGAAGGAAACCAGACTGATAAGTTTGAATAACTATATTAAAATCCTGATCAGATCTGGGAAGATCTTTGGTTACTTTGGGAAAATCTTTGACTATGGCTCATGGTTCAGCTTGAGTCCAGGGAATATAAGAAATTAAGGGTTTCTCTTCTGGATCCCCATAAGGCTTAATTTTAAAGGGGCAGATTCTGACAAGTTCAGAGAAAAAGTGAGTGGAAAAGAGTTTCTGAGAGAAAGAGAAGTTTGACAAGATAATTAGCTTGGGGAAGCTGAGGTTTAGAGACGGCGCAGATAGTGGGGAAGGGAAGGAGAAAGAGGGAGCCAGAGGTGAGTCTGAGGGCAAGGAGCTGAGGAAGAGACTCAAGATGGTGAGGGAGGCACAGCCTGAGATAGAGAAGCCAAGGAAAAAGAACTCGCAGCCTTGGGATCAATTTTATTTTTCTTTAGTAGTTTGCTTGCCTCAGTTAATCTCAAAATCTTTTTCAGAGAGGCAATCGTAGGTTCCTGATAACATTGGGAAGCCTCAAAAAACCAACTGAAATAAGCATCCCACTCAGTCATGGAAATTCTTGAGCTTCTGGAATCCAACTCGGTTTTAAGGAAATTAAGTTTGTGCATTTCAAAAATTTCCCATAATGGCTATTGATATTCTAAATTACATTTGGTCTCCTATGTCCATTTTGTTGAAAGCATGTATCAGGAACGACTGCAGCTTTTAAAAATAAAATCGGCCAAGTCCCTGTAGGGGAGCACCCTTAAAATATTTATATAACTTGGATCTCTTTTCTCAGACACTTTTCTCTAAAGAACAATTTTCAAATAGCTCAAACAATTTACAGCTCAAACAGCTCAATTCAAACCAGCTAATCTCAGCCAGTTCTAAAGAGACAGCTTGGTCCTGCAGAAGTCAGGCTAAAGCCTTTTTTCCCAGCCAGTTTTCAGAGAATAACCCTTTCCAAAATTATAGGCCAAGGCTGAAAAACCGGCACAGATTCAGAGAAGTAGCCTCCGCTCCAGAAGGAAAGAGTGAAAAGCATTTTGAGCCAGCTTTGGTTGAAACAGTCTGATTTCAAAATCAGACCAAAGTGCCAAATGAATACTTGCTTACAGAACAAGGCCTTACCTAGAAAAATAAAACCGTATAATAGATCCCAAACAAAGCCTGGAGAGCTCCAGAAGCAGAGGGTGGAGCTTGGATCCAAAAGAAAGAGATACCCTCAAAATCCAGGGCTATAGAGACAAGCAGTGAGCAGTAATGGGCTCAACTGTGAGTACCAGGCCTATGTTCTCACTGGGCTCAGAGCTGTTGGCAGTCTTCTCCATCCCTTGCAGGGGCCACCAAATGTAGACCTAAAACAAACAGCCTGCTAGGTATGTCTCTAGCAAAGATGAGTTTATCTGGGATCAGCAGAGATTTACAGTTTGTAATCTACAACCATGACAAGTGAAAGCGAAAGTGTTAGTCACTCAGTCATGTCCAACTCTTTGCGACCCCACCAGACTCCTCTGTCCATGGGATTCTCCAGGCAAGAATACTGGAGTGGGTTTCCGTCCTTTCTCCAGGGGAATCTTCCCCACCCAGGGATCAAATCAGGGTCTTCCGCATGCAGGTAGTTTCTTTACTGACTGAGCCATCAGGGAACCCCCGGTGACAAGCTATAGGTTAGCTGCCACCACACAGCAAAGGAAGAAGAACACTTATATAGAGAGGGAATGGGAGATAGGATGATTTTAGTAAACAAAGAGTGCATGGCTTTTCATTGGCTGAGTCCTTGCAAGGAAGGAGGAGTCTTTCTTCTTCCCGTTGGGCTCTGTTATCATCCCAGGATGTGAGAGCTTCCCTTTCTGATCTCCCAACTCTGTTTAACTAAGGTTTGTGTCTGCTAATTTTTTGCAGATTAAAAATTGGCTTAAAGTGTGTACCTTATGTTAAGTACTCTTATCACAAAAATAATAATAAAAACAAATAAAGAGGGCAAGGGGAAATTTATATAGGTGATGGGTATATTTATAACAAACATCGTGATGGTTTCATGGTGTAAATGTGTCTCCAAATCATTAACTGGTATGTATTAAACAGGAATAGACTTTTGTGTGATGATCATACTTTAATAAAGTGTATTTTAAAAAAGAACTTAACGTGATACAGCACAAAAAAATGATAATTTTGACTAATAAATATGTTGGTTCTTTGGAAAACAACAGAATATTTACCTAATATAATGAACTTCTACCTAATGGTGGTAGATTTCTACTTAATTAATAAAGAAAATGGAGAAAACACAGACATACAAAGTAAGAAATGGAATAAAGGTAATAACATTGAAATAGAAGAAGCATTTAATAAAATATTGAGAGAGGATTCTTTGAAAGCCTCAATGAAAATAAATTTGAAAGCCTTGTTTAAATTAATACATATAGGAAAATAACTTTTTACACAACTGATCTTTTAGAGATAAAAAGCTTAGCACATTAATTTCTGTAGAAGGAATTTTAAACATTACTAAGAAACTACTGTACAATAAAGGGCATCCCAGGTGGCTCAGTGGTAAAGAATCTGCCTGCCAATGCAGGAGACGTGGGTTTGATCCCTGGGTCAGGAAGATCCCCTGGAGAAGGAAATGGCAAAACACTTGAGTATTCTTGCTTGAGAACTCCCATGGACAGAGGAACCTGGCGGGTTACCGTTAATGGGCTTGCAAAAGAGTCAGACATGACTTAGTGACTAAACAACAACAACTGTATAATAAAGCACCCAGTCCAGTCGGTTTCCCAAAAGAAACCTACAAACTTCTGAAGAACAGATAATCACAATGCCAAATAAAATATTTTGAGTGGGGTAAATGAAGAAATATTTCCCAACTTTTTTTGAAGCTAGTTTAAAATCAATAATTAAACCAAATAAAGATAGCACAAAAAGTTACAAGCCAGTAAATAGAATATTCATTACCCACTGTATGGCCTGGTGGTCTACAGTTGAAAGGGTTGTAAAACGTCAGACATGACTGAATGACTAAGTGCGCGCGCGCGTGCCCCCCCACCCACACACACACATGCATAATGAAAGGTGATATTTATTTCAGGAAAGCAAGGTTGGTTATTTATGTAGATTAGATATAAACATAGACATAGAAATATGTTAGGAAAGAGAAATAGTCCTACTCTCCCCTCTCTTGCCTCTCTGTTGTTTAGTTATTCAACCCACTCCAGTACTCTTGCCTAGAGAATCCTGTGGACAGAGGAGCCTGGTGGGCTGCTGTCCATAGGGTCGCACAGAGTCAGACACGACTGAAGCGACTTAGCATGCATGCATGCATTGGAGAACGAAATGGCAACCCGCTCCAGTATTCTTGCCTGGAGAATCCCAGGGACAGGGGAGGCTGGTGGGCTGCTGTCAATGGGGTCGCAGAGAGTCGGACACGACTGAAGCGACTTAGCAGCAGCAGCAGCAGCAAAACTGTATTGGAGGTATTACCTAATGTAATTTGATAAAAGAAAGCAGTGAGACATCTGAATTAAAAAGAAGTAAAAATTCTCTATTAGCAAAGATATAATAGTATACCTAGAAAACATGAGAGCATCAATTATATTGTCAAACAAAAAAATAAGTAAGGTAGCAAGGTATACAAATGATATTAAAAAAATCAGATTTTCATATATATAAATAACCACCTAGCAAAAATGTTAGCAAACACCTCATTTTTAATCACTAAAGAAAATTAAAATACTTGCAAATTAATTTAACACATAATGAGCAAAACCAAAATAGTCCTAAAAGACACAAATGTAGATTTGTACAAAGAAAACACATCCCTTTTCTTCAACAGAAGCCAACATCACAAAGATATCAGTTCTCCCTAAAGTAATTTTTAAACTTTATACAATTCTTTAAAGTATTCTTAAATTCTTATAGTATTTAAAACCAATAAACTACTTTTATGCAGCTAGAAAATGTGATATTAAATTTCATGGGAAAAATAATAATGTAAGAATAACAAGAAAAAACCCAGAAGAAAACCTGTAATAGACTCACAAGATATTAAAACATGAAATTGCCCCCACAATGAAAGCAGTATAGTATTAACTCATAAACAGATATAACCAGTGTATAACAGAAATTTCAGAAACAGACCAAGGTACATATGGAAATTAAGTACATAACAGACATGGCATCACAAATCATTGGGCAAAGACAGGCTCTTTCTCAATGATGCTGAGATCATTGGCTAGCATTTTAAAAAAGATTAAGATGATGATTCATATCAGACACCATATGTAAAAAAATTCAAATGTATCAGGTACATCCATATAAAAAATGCAAACAAATAGAAAAAGACAAGTTGTGCAAGTTCCTCAAAAACTTGGGTGTAGAAAATACTTTCTAAATATGACTCACAATCCAGAGGTGATATTGAAAAGTTGCCAAATTCTATTAGAAAAAGCCAAACTTTTGGGTGATGAAAACACAATAAAGCAATCTAAAAACAAAGGAAACTGGAGAAAAATTTAAATGTACAGCATAGTTAAAGGCTAGTATCCCTAATATATGGGCTTCCCTCATGGCTCAGATGGTAAAGAACCCGCCTGCAATGCAGGAGACAGACCCGCGTGCAATCCCTGGGTTGGGAAGATCCCCTGGAGAAGGGAAGGGCTACCCACTCTAGTATTCTTGCCTGGAGAATTCCATGGAGAGAGGAGCCTCATGCAGTATAGTCCATGGGGTCTCAAAGAGTCGGACACAACTGTGCAACTAACACACACACACATATCCCTAATATATAAAGAACCACCAGTAGCTTCACAGTGACTGTCTAGAAGTACCAGAGCAATTATTCACTTTCTTTCTGAAACTTCCTTGTCATAATTATGCCTTTCATATAGAATCATTCATGTGGCAGTTTAAAAGAAAGCATACACTTACACTATTTGAATTACATATGAGTGTAGTACTAAACTCAGAATACAGAATGTAGCTGTAAACTCAGTGCCTTAGGCAAAATTGTCTTTTGGCAAATTGAACTCAGAATCATTTGATTGCAGAAGTCATATCCCCAGCCTGATTTTATGCTAATTGGCCAGGTGATTCAGGTTTTAAAAATAAATTTCTTTCCTTCATCCCCTAATCAATTTACTGCTCTGTCTTTGAAGTTTTACTACACAGTCTGGATGAATCCATAGGTAAATCCACCACAGTCGCTTTGACTAAATGGATGTTAATGAATACAATATTGAGCTTTCTGTTGGCTAAATTACCTCTAACAAGATATTTTAGAGTTAATTTAATGAAGTGCACTAGGAAGTTAAGTAAGCAGTTTATTTTATTGAATGAGGCAAGTTGAAAGAGAATAAACACAATATATACTGTAAGGTAAAAATATACCATAATTTTATTGTTTACAAAGTGTTTTGAAATCCTTCAAATGAAAAGGTCACTGCTGTCATTAATCACTTCCTTCTATGTCTTATCTCCCTGAATATTGGATTGATAAATTTATTTTATCTATTGCTATTTTGGGGCTTCCCTGGAGACTCATATGGTAAAGAATCTGCGTGCAATGCAGGAGACATGGGCTTGATCCCTGGGATGGGAAGATCCCCTGAAGAAGGAAACGGCTACCCACTCCAGTATTCTTGCCTGGGAAATCCTATGGACAGGGGTGCCTGGTGGGCCCCAGATTTTGTTCCAGGATGATTTCATGTAAACTTATAAAACAAGTACATGATGTTACTATTAACTTTGATAGATGTATTTGAATATTAAAGTAGAAAAAGCTGCAATCTTTACTTGTATTAACTATAGAAATATTTGTGTTGTTTTCAAAATGTCATTAGAGATAAAAATAATTGGATAGTTATCTTTCCTACTTTTAGGAAATAGCTCTCACACTAAATATAGCCATACTGATTTAAAGTTTACATAGCATTTGACATGTATTATCTCTTGATTCCTACAACAAACATTCAAGATATACAAAGAAGGATTTTCTCCATTTTAGAGACAGGAAAACAAAGGATCTAAAAGAGGTTAAGGACATAAGATCATACTGCTGATATTGCTGAACTTATCCTATAAACTAAAGTCTTCCCTGATAGCTCAAACGGTAAAGAATCTGCCTGCCATGTGAGAGACCTAGGTTCGATTCCTGGGTCGGAAAGATCCCCTGGAAAAGGGAATGGCAACCCATTCCAGTATTCTTGCCTAGAGAATTCCAGGGACAGAGGAGCCTGGCGGGCTATATAGTCCATAGGGTCGCAATGAGTTGGACATGCCTGAGTGACAAACACTTTCTAAAGTGCTGCTATGAAAAATAAATTTGATTTATTAACTGGTCTGGGGACAAGCTGTTGCTACATGCAGAAAACATGCATTGGCCTCTTTATATTCTACCATCTCCTTGCCAAATCAACAAATGTTTCAGGGAAGAGTTTTCCTGATATTTCTACCACTGCTGGGCAGAGTTCAGCAGTGCATCAGTTGGAGTGCATATGTACTTTCGCCAAACATTATGAACTCTGAACACAGATAAGAAACAGGGACACCCTCTGGGCAATCAGTCCAGAAACTTGCTGACTTGCCACAAATACATGCTGTACTATTGTGTTGAGCTAGAAGAAGTCATATACTTGCAAATGTCTAGCAACTGGCTCTCTGGGAAACCAGAAGTCCTGATTTGCAGGGTTTGCCATCTCTGTAAATATTCTCACCAAGGCTAATTTCAAACTTCCCACATTACTGAACAGAGTTGGGAAGGGATATGCACTATCTGCTCGCATTGGCAGATGTGCTTCAGCCCCACCCAACACATCACTGGCTGAAAGTCACCATTAATTTCCAAGTGTCTGAAGTGTAGCTTTTGGAAAAGAGGTAGTGGAGAATATACTTTTGTATTTAGAATAGATTCTGTATTTTACCTGGATCACTTGATATTTTCACCTAATTCATAGCCAGCTTAAGTCCGGGGGAATATAAAAGCACAGAGATGAATGTTTCCTATTCCCATTTTACAATAAAACTTTCAGTAGAGCTTGATGTAATGAGTCAACTAAGAATTTAGTTGAAATTGTACCACAGGAAATATGATAGCCCACAGAGTTCCAAAGGAGTGTACATTTTCTGAGTCTGAATGAATAAAAGAGACCTTCTTTGTGTTTCACAAATAGGATTTCCCTCCTAAAAGTCAGAACTTGGTTGTGGTCATAGCAAAATATTAGACAAGTCAGGCATGCTCTCTGTTTTCTAGGGGTCTACAATCTACCTGGAAGAAGGACTTAAACACAAGTACCAAAAATGCATGTCTTTAAGACCAAGTATTTTAAGTCTATATAGCTTTGATGTAGTAAATCTCTAACTGCCTACTCACTTGACATCAACTTTTGAAGTCTGATTATTTCTTTAAAAAAAAATTATTTATTTATTTAGCTGCACCAGATCTTAGTTGTGGCATGTGAGATCTTCGATCTTTGTTGCCAAATGTATGATCTTTAGTTGGGGCAGTGGGATCTACTTCCCTGACCAGGGATTGAACCTGTAGGCCCTGCACTGGGAGCAGGGAGTCTTAGCCAGGGGACCACCAGGGACCTTCCTAATGTTTCTTAGTCTTTCTTTTCATACAGACCAATGAATTACTTGTGATCATTGGAATTAATTTTGGTTTTCCTCTGGAATTGATATGTTAAACATGTTTTATGAACACTAACAGTGGATTAGGCTGGCACATTGTTTCTGAATGATAACTTTGGAACTGGAACAATGCTCCTTAACTCAACAAGTTATTAAAAATTGACTCTTCTGTGTCTGGATGATCCTGTGTGATGACAATCCATAGCAATTCCAAATGGTTTTCCGGTGAGAGTTTTCCTGGAAAGTCTGTTGAATAAATCTAAGTGACCATACTCTCCATTTGGGAGGGCTGTCTTGTGTCAAATTATGGAGAAGTAACCTTCAATGAGGAGAGTTTATCCTCTTCTTCAGCTGTTCTGTCTAGTGACCATCTGGTTCCCTGTACTAACAGCACCAAAAAGTAGAAAGCTAGAAACAAACAAACAAAAATTGAAATATCTAGGTTATATTCTTAGAATTTCCATTACAAAATTGTTGTTCAGTCACTAAACCATGTCTGACTCTTTGCAACTCCATGGACTGTAACATGCCAGGCTCCTCTGCCCTCCACTATCTCCCAGGGTTTGCTCAAACTCATATCCATTGAGCTGGCATTCAACCATCTCATCATCTGCTGCTCCATTCTCCTTTTGCCATCAATCTTACCCAGCATCAGGATCTTTTCCAGTGAGTCTTTTCTTCTCATCAGGTGACCAAAGTATTGGAGCTACAGCTTCAGCATCAGTCCTTTCAATTAATATTTAGAATTGATTTTCTTTAGGATTGACTGATTTGATCTCCTCACAGTCCAAGGGACTCTCAAGAGTCTTTTCTAGCACCACAGTTCGAAAGCATCAATTCTTTGGTGCTCAGTATTCTTTATGGTCCAACTCTTTCATTGGTACATGACTATTTGGAAAACCATTGCTTTGACTCTATGGATCTTTGTCAGCAAAGTGATGTCTCTGCTTTTTAGTACACTGTCTAGGTTTGTCAAAGCTTTCCTTCCAAGGAGCAAGCATCTTTTAATTTCATGGCTGTGGTCATCATCTGCAGTGATTTTAGAGACCTAGAAAATAAAATCTGTCACTTCTTCTACTTTTTCTCCTTTTTTTCCATGAAGTGATGGGACCAGATGGCATTGTTAGGTAGTTAGAATAGGAAACAGGAGTCCAAAATAGCGGTGGCTAAAAGACAAGGAAGGGAAAAGCCCTCGAAAATAGAACAAAGGAAGGTCAAAGGAAGGTCTGAGGACTGGAGTGAGGACTTCAGGTGGAACAAACAGCACTCCTGGCTAGCCCAATTTACATAGGGCAGGCCCAGGGGGAGGGAAAAACATATAAAAAGAGGAGCCAAAGGGCTCTCGCTGGTGCACTCCCCTACTCTCTTCTCTTCGCGTCTTTGGGTCGGCATGCACTCACGCTTTGAGGATGGATTCTCCTGCTATCTTCTAAATAAAATAGAGCTGTAACACTGATTTGTCTAAAAGCTATAACATGGTCTGTCCAAGACCCAAGAGCTGTGACGTGCTGAGGGCTTTAATGTCCGTCGCTCCAAATCTTTTTTGTGACAAGAGAGAACCGAGGGGCATACACTTACCTGACAGCATGATCTTAATTTTTTGAATGTTGAGTTTCAAGCCACCCTTCTCACTCTCTTTTTTCACCATCATCAAGAGACTCTTTAGTTCCTCTTTGCTTTCTTTCATTAGAGTGGTATTATCTGCATACCTGAGGTGGTTGATATTTCTCCCGGCAGTCTTGATTCCAGCTTACAAAACTCCAGTTAGAAACCTGGCCATGTTTAACTCATACATCAATGGTTTTCACAGTGAGGTTCCTGAAGTAGAAGTAGCAGCACATAGAAATAGATTCTCCACCACATCTGGTACCTACTAAATGAGAAATTCTATGGGCAGAACCCAGGAATTTATAAGCTCTCCAGATGATGCTGATGCAGGCTCAAGTTTGAAAATCACTCAGGACAAGTATCTTTAACATGCAAGGACTTTTCCCCCCTATTGGTTTAATGAATAAAATTCTAGAAAGATATATGGACAGTTACTTTTTTCTTGACATTCTTTCCATTTCAGTAATGTTTTTCCTAATTTTTTTCTCTTGATCAAAATCTTCAAATACTGTTTACCTTTTGGTATTAACTTCTGTGATGGAATAAACTCATCTTATTGAGGAAAAGCTAACTTACTCCTCTAAGACTTCTGGACAACTTAAATTACATTTAATTCTACTTTAAACACAGCACAAGTTGATTTGAATTTTAGGGCTTTTAGAGAGGTGTTTATTTTGTAGTTAATAAAGGATGAGAGGACCCTTCCAGAAATTTCTGGTTGAACACTTTTATGTGAGGGGGTCCTTTAGGCTAAATTTAAGTCCCATAATGCCCCATAATTGCCTGTAAGAGTCCAGGAATCTCTGGCATTGGCGTGGGTCAGTGGTGGCCTGCTGCAGGGCTGGGGGCACTGAGTGTAGCATCTCCTGCATGGGACCTTTTGAAGGAGGACACCATTATCTTCATTACCTCCACCATAGTTTGGCCTCAGGTGAATAACAGGGAGGGAACACAGCCCCACCCATTAGCCCCACCCATCAACAGAAAATCAGAATAGAGATTTACTGAACATGGACCCTCCCATCATAACAAGACCCAATTTCCCCCTCAGTCAGTCTCTCCCATCAGGAAGCTTCCATAAGCCTCTTATCCTTCTCCATCAGAGGGCAGACAGATTGAAAACCACAATCACAGGAAATTAACCAGTCTGATGACATGGACCACGGCCTGTCTAACTCAATGAAACTATGAGCCATGCTATGTAGGGCCAACCAAGATGGATGGGTCACGGCAGAGAGTTTTGACAAAATGTGGTTCACTGAATAAGGGAATGGGAAACCACTTCAGTATTCTTGCCTTGAGAACCCCACAAACAGTATGAAAAAGCAAAAAGATAGGACACTGAAAGATGAACTCCCCAGGTTGGTAGGTGCCCAATATGTTACTGGAGATCAGTGGAGCAATAACTCCAAAATGAAGAGACAGAGCCAAAGCAAAAACAACACCCAGCTGTGGTGTTGGAAGTAAAGTCTGATGCTGTAAACAGCAGTATCGCATAGGAACCTGGAATGTTAGGTCCACGAATCAAGGCAAATTGGAAGTGGTCAAACAGGAGATGGCAAGAGTGAACATCGACATTTTAGGAATCAGCAAACTAAAATGGACTGGAATAGGTGAATTTAACTCAGATGACCATTATATCCACTACTCTGGGCAAGAATCCCTTAGAAGAAATGGAGGAGCCATCATAGTCAACAAAAGAATCCAAAATGCAGCACTTGGATGCAATCTCAAAAATGAAAGAATGATCTCTGTTCGTTTCCAAGGCAAACCATTCAATATCACAGTAATCCAAGTCTATGCCCTGACCAGTAATGCTGAAGAAGCTGAAGTTGAATGGTTCTGTGAAGACCTACAAGACCTTTTAGAACTAACACCCAAAAAAGATGTCCTTCTCATTATAGGGGACTGGAATGCAAAAGTAGGAAGAGATACCTGGAGTAACAGGCAAGTTTGGCCTTGGAGTACAGAATGAAGCAGGGCAAAGGCTAATAGAGTTTTGCCACGAGAACACACTGGTAATAGCAAACACCCTATTCCAACAACACAAGAGAAGACTCTACACATAGACATCACCAGATGGTCAACACCGAAATCAGATTGATTATATTCTTTGCAGCCAAAGATGGAGAAGCTCTATGCAGTCAGCAAAAACAAGACTGGGAGCTGACTGTGGCACAGACCATGAACTCCTTATTGCCAAATTCAGACTTAAATTGAAGAAAGTAGGGAAAACCACTAGACCATTCAGGTAAGACCTAAATCAAATCCCTTACGGTTATACAGTGGAATAGACAAATAGATTCAAAGGATTATATCTGTTAGAGAGAGTGCTTGAAGAACTATGGGCAGAGGTTCAAGACCATCCCCAAGGAAAAAAATGCAAAAAGGCAAAATGGTTGTCTGAGGAGGCCTTACAAATAGCTGAGAAAAGAAGAGAAGTGAAAGGTAGAGGAGAAAAGGAAAGATACACCCATCTGAATGCAGAGTTCCAAAAAATAGCAAGGAGAGATAAGAAAGCCTTGCTCAGCGATCAATGTAAAGAAATAGAGGAAAACAATAGAATGGGAAGGACTAGAGATCTCTTCAAGAAAATTAGAGATAGCAAAAGAAAATTTCATGCAAAGATGGGCACAATAAAGGACAGAAATCGTATGAACCTAACAGAAGCAGAAGATATTAAGAAGAGGTGGTAAGAATACACAGAAGAACTATACAAAAAAGATCTTCATGACCCAGATAATCATGATGGTGTGATCACTCACCTAGAGCCAGACATCCTGGAATGCGAAGAGAAGTGGACCTTAGGAAGCATCACTACAAACAAAGCTAGTGGAGGTGATGGAATTCCAGTTGAGCTATTTCAAATCCTGAAAGATGATGCTGTGAAAGTGCTGCCCTCAAAATGTCAGCAAATTTGGAAAACTCAGCAGTGGCCACAGGACTGGAAAAGGTCAGTTTTTGTTCCAATCCCAAAGAAAGGCAATGCCAAAGAATGCTCAAACTACTGCACAATTGCACTCGTCTCACACACTAGCAAAGTAATGCTCAAAATTCTCCAAGCCAGGCTTCAACAATACGTGAACTGTGAACTTTTAGATGTTCTATCTGGATTTAGAAAAGGCAGAGGAACCAGAGATGAAGTTGCCAACATCCATTGGATCATCAAAAAAGCAAGAGAATTCCAGAAAAATACCTACTTCTGCTTTATTAACTATGTCAAAGCCTTTGACTGTGTGGACCACAACAAACTCTGGAAAATTCTTAAAGAGATAGGAATACCTGACTACCTGACCTGCCTCTTGAGAAATCTGTATTTAGGTCAGGAAGCAACAGTTAGAACTGGACATGGAACAACAGACTGGTTCCAAATCGGGAAAGGAGTATGTCAAGTCTGTATATTGTCACCCTGCTTATTTAACTTATATGCAGGGTACATCATGAGAAATCCTGGGCTGGATGAAGCACATGCTGGGATCAAGATTGCTGGGAGAAATATCAATAACCTCAGATATGCAGATGACACCACCCTTATGGCAGAAAGCGAAGAAGAACTAAAGAGCCTCTTGATGAAAATGAAAGAGGAGAGTGAAAAAGTTGGTTTAAAACTCGTCATTCAGAAAACTAAGATCATGGCATCCAGTCCCATCACTTCATGGCAAATAGATGGGGAAACAGTGGAGACAGTGACAGACTTTATTTTGGGGGGCTCCAAAATCACTGCAGATGGTGACTGCAGCCATGCAATTAAAAGACGCTTGCTCCTTGGAAGAAAAGTATGACCAACCTAGACAGCATATTAAAAAGCAGTGATATTACTTTGCCAACAAAGCTACGTCTAGTCAAAGCTATTGTTTTTCCAGTAGTCATGTATGGGTGTGAGAGTTGGACTATAAGAGAGGTGAGTGCTGAAGAATTGATGTTTTTGAACTGTGGTGTTGGAGAAGACTCTTGAGAGTCCCTTGGACTGCAAGAAGATTCAACCAGTCCATCCTAAAGGAGATCAGCCCTGGGTGTTCATTGGAAGTACTGAAGCTAAAGGTGAAACTCCAACACTTTGGCCACCTGATGTGAAGTACTGACTCATTAGAAAAGACCCTGATGCTGGGAAAGATTGAAGGCAGGAGGAGGAGATGACAGAGGATGAGATGGTTGGATGGCATCACTGACTCAATGGACATGAGTTGGTGATAAACAAGGAGGGCCTGTTGTGCTGCAGTCCATGGGGTCGCAAATAGTTGGACACGATTGAGAGACTGAACTGAACAGAAGTCCCATAATGAAGAGTGAACTCCTCTTTTTCATTTTCTTCAGAGTACTGTAGTTTAATACACTAGCTCCCAAATATTTGGAAACTGAAAGTGAAAGTCGCTCAGTCATGTCTGACTCTTTGCAACCCAAGGGACTGTAGTCCATGGAATTCTCGAGGCCAGAATACTGAAGTGGGTAGCCTTTCCCTTAACCAGGGGATCTTCTGAATGCAGGGATCGAATCCAGGTCTCCTGCATTGCAGGTGGATTCTTTACCAGCTGAGGCATAAGGGAAGCACAAGAATACTGGAGTGGGTAGCCTATCCCTTCTCCAGTGGCTCTTTCCAATCCAGGAATCAAACTAGGGTCTCCTGCATTGCAGGTGGATTCTTTAACAGCTGAGCGACAAGGGAAGCCCCATTGGGAAATTAATTTAGATGAAAAAAGTACTCTGTTGCATGTGTGGTTAGCTGAAGATGGATATTTTCCTGAATGCTAGCTTCATCTACGTGAGACAAGCCAGTCTCCACAGTAACTCATAGAGTCAACAAAGCCCAGGTTCCCTAGGCCTTTCTTCCTTTCTCTTTTCCCAGATATGTTAGTTGTTTGTTTCCTGCTTGAATTATTTCACAAGCCACTTTTCTCTATTTTATCCCAAGTTAATTTTTATTTCCCACCTCTCTCTTGTTCTGACCCTGTGTGAAGTTGCTCAGTCGTGTCCGACTCTTTGCGACCCCGTGGACTGTAGCCTACCAGGTTCCTCTGTCCATGGGATTTTCCAGGCAAGAATACTGGAGTGGGATGCCATTTCCTCCTCCAGCAGATCTTCCCAACGCAGGGATTGAACCTGGGTCTCCTGCATTGTAGGCAGACGCTTTACCGTCTGAGCCACCTACATTTCATTCTCCTTGGAGAAGGCAATGGACACGACTGAAGCGACTTAGCAGCAGCAGCAATTTTATCCTGGTTTCTTTGTCAGGAACATGGACTGGCTCCAATTACAGAAACCTTATATTTACTCTTTTAAGATTCATATTTGAAATCAAGCTCCTTCACAGATAAGTACATTTTTTGTAAATGGACTACTGTTATTCAAAAAAACACTTACTGACATTAGAAATAAGATTATTGGTTCTGGTTTCAGATAATCAAGAAAGTAAAAATATTGCCCCATTGACAAAAAGATCTGCTGGATTTTTCCTCTTTGCTTACTTAATGATTTATAACTTTTTAAAGGTAAATTTTTAAAGCAAGAAAAGTTTAAAGCTATCCTCTAATGAGCTTCTACCCACTTCTTCTCATTTTGCTTATCATTCTTTACAAAGTACTGGTAATTGTTTACTTGTTTTTTTTAAGACAGATTATTCAGATTATTTTAAAGGTCATAACATTCAAGAAATTCTGTAATTTCTACTGTTTTAATATACAAATTAAAACTTTAAAATTTTCTGTTTTAATGCCAGAATACCCTACAAATAATTACAATATTTCTCTCTACATTTTCTTAGGCAATGTAAATGTCACACATCTACCAGTTCTTTAAGTTTGAAATACTATAAAAATATGAAACACTCACTTATCAAAACATGAATTCTTTGGTCCTTCAGTTTGTAGGTGCTCTTTTAATGTGCAAATATGTGGAAGATTATTCTACAGCTCTCTCCCATCTCAAAGGAGTTGGGAATTCTAGACACTTTGTTAGCATTCTTTAGATTTTGTTTGTTAAGCTAATGCTTAATTCTCATTAACTTTGTTGAATAAATTCATTCTATCCTATGATAAGTAAAGAGGCAGTGTGTTCATTTTAGTTTTTGTTGTCACTTGCATGAGCAAAAAATAACATGATCAAAAAATACATAAAAATTTACTACAGATTTCATGACTGATCCATTTAAATATACTTTTCAATTCCTAAATATCCTTACCTACTTTGAAGTATCTAAGCATTTAGATGTAATTATATACCACATATTTCCAAAATTATTTTTGAGAAAATTAAAAACAGAAAAGTTCAAGTATTATAGACAATTACATGCTGAAATTAATAAACACTAGCATTTTATTATTTGCTTCATAAGTATTAATAAAAGCAAAATTATAAGTACATTTAACATTTCCATTTCCAAAAAACAGAAAAAATGTCCATTGTCCATCATTCCTATTTCAATCTTCATTATTATGAATTTGATATTTATTCTATCAATTCTTATTTTATATTTTAACATATATATGTGCATAAATGAATATAATACAATTTGTGGCTCTTTCAAAAATTGTATATAAATGGAATATTATTCAATCACTCTGCTACTGACTTTTAAAAAATTTATTGTGCCAAAAAATAGAACTATTTTATTCAGTTTATTACTGTACACTCTTCCATTCTGCCAATCTTCTACATTTTAAAACCTGTTTCTGTACTGACAGCATCTTTTTGCTATTATAAACAGTTTTTCAGTCAACAGCTTCATATCTGTCTGTTTATGACCTTGTTGGAGGTGTTTTTCTATTAGGGTAGACATCATGACAGTTGTTGGGTTATAGGGTATGGATATTTTTAACATGACTAGATTCCCTCAAAGTATTGAACAAAGTGATTATACCAATGCACACTTTCACAACCTATGAACGAAGTTTCAGTTTCCTCATTTATTAGTCAATGTATAATCATAGTAGATATAAAACATTAGCATAATGAGTGAGAGATTTTCTTATAACATTAATTGCACTGTTTCTGATACTTAGCTTTTCTCTTTTGTGACCTCCCTATACATATTTTTATAGCATCTTTTGTCCTTTTCTTATTTATCTACATGAGAACTTTATATATTTTAGATTTAAATAATATATTTACTATGTTGCAAATATCTTTTAGTTGTTTATCTTTTAACTTTGATTATATATATAAAACATCTTAATTATTAAAAATGTTAATTATAATGTCTCCTCTGATTGACCAAGAAGTATATCAATAATTTGTGTTCCAGTTCTCCTTGACTTACAGCTCTAATTAAATACTCAAGCTGAGAAGTAATACTTAACTTTAAAGAAAAACATATTTGGAAAACTGACCTCATTGGGAATATATTATAATTATTATGTTTCTTTGATCAATGACATCAATGAGTTTTGAATTCTTAAAATATATGGAACTATATGATACTAATTAAGGACTAGATTCCCAAAGTTGCTACATTTTGGCATTGAAAGCAGTCTAAGAGATCAACTTTTTCTTGCTTTACACAAGCTGGAACTAAAATCAAGAAAATGTAATGGCCAAAAACCCAGTATCTATGGGGACATTCAGCCAGAATCAATTCCTATTTATGACTAGTTTGGGGTAGTTTCCCTGAACTACAATGCAACTCCAAGAGCAAACAGATGTATTTCACGTTTCAGAGTTAAAGTAATTGGTATTCTTAACTAGCATGTTTCCTTTCCTTCCAGAAATGAATAACATTTGACAGTCAGTTCTCATATTTCAAGATAACACCAACTTTCTTTGTAACGGGGGAAGGTAAGAACATGATTCAGTTTGGTTCTTTTAAACGAGTGAGAGGGGCACGCGCACCACATACATTGCTCTTCCTGGTGACTCCACTCTGCAGGTGGCAGGGACTGGAGATAAATCTAACTTGCAGAAGTTTTACCAATTCCAGCTCCTAGAAAATTGTTTTCACTTTTAGAGATATTCTCTAGTAAGGCTGAACTAATCCCAGGTTTCCATGTGCCAAAGTTAAGTTTTAAACATTGTTCACAATATGGAGACTGTTGACCACAGAGTAATTACAGTGTAATTATGTTTGTTGTGTGTTTCCAAGTTCCTATAACAGGAAAAGCAGTAAACATTGCAGAGGCTTAACTACTTACTTTTACCTTTAGTGCATCAACACCATTCATTTTCATTTGCTGCAGTTTCATTTGCATTCAGTTTTGTCGTTGCTTTTCAACCAGAAAGAACCTGTTTTGGGCAAAGGGATTAAACAAATACAACTAAGAATACACCTTTGGATCACTGTGCAGCTATTTTAAAGGGTAGCTGAAACGCTCTCAAACATAATCTGAGCTTTCTGTTCCCTGGGTTGTTTGTAAGTAGGCATCCTTTCATCTTTTTGTGATAGTTCACCATTTATTTACATCTTTTAATAGTACATTTTGTAGTTCTGACATCAAGGACTATATGTTCTTTCCAGTTTGTTCAGTTTGGGATCAAAATAAAGCTAGAGGGTATTAGAGGCAGGAAAAAAATTTAGTATTTTAATACTATAGTAGTGTACATAGGAAGGAAATCTACACCTCAAGCAAGTACACATATGTGATTCCTACAGCATAAAGCATGCTGAGTCTTAGAGGTCAGTTGGTGCCCCCCATAATATTCTCCAGTTGCCATGGCAATTACTTGTTTTCATTGGGTAACTGAGCGAATGGCCACATCTGTTCTTGCTGAGCTCTCTTTTCCCCCCACGTAGCACAGAGCATAGGGAATAGATTAACTTCTTAGTGCTCAAAGATTTACATGCATAACTGTCTCCACATCAAGGAGAGACCATAAATCTTAGGTCAGAAAGTCACACTTGTCCTCAAGTATTTCCTTTTTTTCTGCTCAAAAGTTCTTCTGTTCTTATATAAACACAACTAAATATGCATGTATTCAATGGAAAAGGAGACGTAACATTCCCCTGAGGCAATAAAGAAATGTATATATATTGAAGAAATGGCAACTTCTCCACAGGCACGATGATATTCTACAATTCAAAATAATAGTTTCTTTGCGATAAATTTGAATCTTTTTTCTTTTTTAAGCAAATATTTCTCTTTTTTTTTTGTAAGTTCCATTGTCTTTATTTTTTTTAATTAATTAATTTATTTTAATTGGAGGCTAATTACTTTACAATACTGTAGTGGCTTTTGCCATACATTGACACGAATCAGCCATGGGTGTACATGTGTTCCCCATCCTGAACCCCCTCTCCCACCTCCCTCCCCATCCCATCCCTCATGGTCATCCCAGTGCACCCGTCCTGAGCATTCTGTCTCATGCATCCAACCTGGGCTGGTGATCTGTTTCACATATGATGATATACGTGTTTCAATGCTATTCTCTCAAACCATCCCACCCTTGCCTTCTCCCACGGAGTCCAAAAGACTGTTCTTTACATCTGTGTCTCTTTTGCTGTCTCACATATAGGGTCATCGTTAACATCTTTCCATATAAATGCATTAATATACTTGTTGGTGTCTTTCTGACTTACTTCAATCTGCATAATAGGCTCCAGTTTCACCCACCTCATTAGAACTGATTCAAATGCATTCTTTTTAATGGCTGAGTAATATTTCATTGTGTATATGTACTACAGCTTTCTTATCCATTCGTCTGCCAATGGACATCTAGGTTGCTTCCATGTCCTGGCTATTATAAACAGTGCTGCGATGAACATTGGGGTACATGTGTCTCTTTCAAGTCTGGTTTCCTCAGTGTGTATGCCCAGCAGTGGGATTGCTGGGTCATATGGCAGTTCTATTTCTAGTTTTTTAAGGTATCTCCACACTGTTCTCCATAGCGGCTGTACTAGTTTGCATTTCCACCAACAGTGTAAGAGGGTTCCCTTTTCTCCATACCCTCCCTAGCATTTATTGTTTGTAGACCTTTTGATAACAGCCATTCTGACTGGCATGAGATGGTACCTCATTGTGGTTTTGATTTGCATTTCTCTGATAACGAGTGATGTTGAGCATCTTTTCATGGGGTTGTTAGCCATCTGCATGTCTTTTTTGGAGAAATGTCTCTTTAGTTCTTTGGCCCATTTTTCAATTGGGTCGTTTATTTTTCTGGAATTGAGCTGCAGGAGCTGCTTGTATATTTTTGAGATTAATTCGTTGTAAGCAAATATTTCTTAGTTGATAAAGTCTTTAGGTAAGTATTTTGATATCTTAATTCTGATGCCATTTAGGACTAGAAGATATTTTTGCACCTTAATAAATTTGTACCAGCATCACTGAAATAAATAACAGTTGAATTGAGTCCATTCTTCTCCATTTCCTGCATCCCCAGAGACTGAGAAGGGATAACAGTGATGTTAGAGATATTTACACCAACATTCAACTCACTAATATTGAGAGTCATGAAAGAGATAATTTCTGGTATTTCTTATGTCTTTTTTTTTTTTAGTCTGAAGATTACAAGATACCATCTGAGAGAAGAGTTAGCATAGAGGTTCTTGTATTTCCTATAGTTATCAAGTACTCTTCTAAGGCTAAACTTTCGTATTTGCATTCTTCTAAATTTGTAGAAACTACTCTATAATTTTGCTAGATTTTTCTTAGGAGGATTGGGTTCAATCCTCAAGATCTAAGAGATTTTTCTAAAGATGCTGTTCTGGGTGATCTGAAGTTATCTTAAATTCTGCCAGATAGATGAGGGAAGTTAGAATTTCTTAGGTACAAGAAATCCTATTGGATGACTCTACTCAACTTGAGAGTCAAGTGGATTTCCAGATATTTTCACAGGATGTGAGGCAGAAGGTTTAAGAAGCAGAAGGACTGCATGGTGGTAAAAACTTCTGACTGAGAAAAGCTGGACACTTGTTGTCAAGCTGACCCTAGCAGTTAAGTCAAACCTCAGGAGATAAAAGGATAAAGAGGAAAAGTGGGCATTTGAGCACAAAGGCAGGGATGAGCTTACTCCATGGTAAGGGAATCCAACAGTGGAGTCCAAACCAGAGTCAAGATTCAAGCTGTTCATCCACATAGGCAGGAAATATACAGAGGCCTAGGCATGTGAGGATTTAATTCCTCTTCCTGAGGAGTTTTGAGTTGGATATAAGGTCACAATGGCTGAAATACAGGAATAGACGCTGAAATTTCAGGAATAGACACTGGGGTCTACATTACTGAGTTATCCACAGCAACCAAGAGAAGGAAGAACAGAAGAGAAAGACCAGACCTAGAGCAAGTACTATAGTCCAAGGATGGCTGTTGAATCCTGTCTGGTGCAATGCCTGAGCATGGGCTTGAGACAAGAGATATGGATCAGGGTGCACTGGATTGGTACAGGGAAGCAGAGGCAGTTGGAAAGGGCAGAGTAGCAAAGGGATCACTTCCAACAAAGTTAGTGTGCCTTTGAGTGGGTCATGCATGCGTGCTCAGTCGCGTCTGACTTGTTGCGACCCCATGGACTGTAGCCCACCAGGCTGTTCTGTCCATGGGATTTTCCAGGTAAGAATACTGGAGTGGGTTGCCATTTCCTTATACAGGGGATCTTCCTGGACAGGGATCCAACCCACGTTTCCTGCATTGGCAGGTGGATTCTTTACCACTGAGCCACCTGGGAAGCCCCTTTGAGTGGGTCAGCCTGATTTAAAAGCACTGTATCCAGCTGGACATATGGAGATCTGAGAAATCAGGGTAGAGAGTCAAGAGATTCCTGTGTTGATCATGGTTTTTATGAAATTTACACATTATAGATATTCATGTTCTTCTGCTGAGTCCATGGCTAAAAATCTTAGCACTGGCTAATTCAGGGACTTTGTCATTATCATAAAACCAGGCCAAAGAGTTGAAAGCCACAAACAGATTCCTTAAGTCTTTGTTGCTTGTGGGAGTCAGAAGGCATGAAGTTATATGCACTTAACAACTTGCCCATCACTTATCACTATGTGTGTGTGTGTGTGTGTGTGTGTGTGTGTGTGTGTACTTAGTCGCTCAGTCATGTCCGACTCTGTGATCCCATGGACTGTAGCCTGCCAAGCTCCTCTGTCTGTGGGATACTCCGGGCAAGAATACTGGAGTGAGCTGGAATGTTCTCCTCCAGAGGATCTTCCTGACACAGGGATCAAACTCAAAACTTTTGTGTCTCCTGCGCTGGCAGGCAGATTCTACACTGTGCCTCTTGGGAAGCCCTCTCACTAAGTAGTATTTATAAATAGTAAGTCAGATTATGCCAGCATATTAGATTTCTCCCTTTCTTTTTTCAGTCAACAAATATTATGGAATGCATACTGTGTGTGACAGAATCCTGGGTGACATGGCCATGATGCACAGTGAAATAGTAAAAAGGCCCAGTTCTTCTCTCAAAGGGCTTAGAGCCTTGCAGAGAGACAAATGTTACATAGCTCGTTTTGCCAGTCAGGCTGCTGCTGCTCCACTTCTCTAGCCTAGCTCTATTTCTGCCTTTCTCTTTCATCCCTGACCAATGATCCATGCATTTTCTATCTTTTTGCCTCTTTGGTTATTACTGTCTTTCTTGTCTTTCTCTAGAGGCTCTTCCTTATCTCCACTTCTCCTTCCCCTTTTCCTGGTCCCTTACCCTTAGCACTTTCAGTCGGTATCTAGACTCATGAAAATGTGGCAGGATAAAATTTAGAGATTTATATTTGACTTGAGTTTTTAGTTTTCGTTTGACTGAGAGATGACACTGACTGGGTTGATAATGGAGATCGGGGGAAACGGGGTGACTGCAATTTAAATATTTATTGTGTAATTAGAGTATCTCCATAAAGTTGTTCTCAGGTCCTATCAGGAGGTAATTCCATGAAGTCAAGGATTGGGTTCCTTCAGTCCATTTGTAGCCTCAGTGCCAAGACAGCCCTGGCACATAGCAAACACTCAGTATTTGGTGAATGAATGCACACATGAATGGATGAACAATTGGATGAATGAAGAGTGGAGGATAGGCCAGAAGAAATAGGATTGGGCTGCAGGTTCTTGGAGTCACTGTTAGGATGGACATGCTTGCATTTATGGCATGGTGTAGGAACTGAAACAGTAAAAAGCCTTGAGACACTAAATCAAAGTTCTGTCCACTTCACAGATTTTACTGGAGACGGGCCTAGCTCATCTCTACAGGTCTGCAGAAAAATAAAGCCTCTGTGTTTAGTCATCTCATAGGCCTTGGAGTTGGCTGGACCTGGGTTCACATGTCATAGCTCTGGGGCAAGTTACCTAATCTTCATCCCAAGTGCCTTTATTTTTAAAACTAGAAAATGATACTTATCCGACAATATATCTGTGAGGATTAAAAATGAAGTGGCCAGAATCATTTCATTTCAGTGCTCAAGGAAGGCTTTCTTCTTTACAGCACTTGCTATTCTTCCTGCCCTTCCCCACTGCCTCCTCATACATCATCAGCTAACTTGATTTCCAGTTCGGTCCATATTTCCTTAGTTAATGGAAAAAGTAAACTATTTAAATAAATCATGACAATATAGCACATTTGAATTTTAAAGAGAATTCTGCCAAAAAAGTTCTGGATAAAATGGATAATTTCAAAGACTAAAGCCAGTCAGAACAAATAACACAAGACAAAAAATACGAGCGAACATTTGCAATAAAAACTGAAAGTCTCAAGTTGTTCTTTCAGAGTACATTTGAGTTTCTTATTAGTCATAATTTTATATTTATACAATCAATGTAAACATGAGGGTTTCAGGAGATTTTATTAGCATTAATCCATCTTCACAAATGGTGCTTGTTTTTCCCCATTTTCAGACATTTAGAAGGTATTTAAAGCTACAAAAGAAATAAAGCATCTTTTTTGCTTCCAAGTTTGATAGATTTTTTTTTTCAGGGAAATCTCTGGGGTTTATTTAAAACAATTCTTTGAGCGAAATTAAATGTTAATTACCAAATTATTGCATGTTTATCCATAGATGAATGCATTTTTGCACACAGATTTATAAACTTTTTTAAAAGCAATAGCTCAATTGTTATACAGCACTGGTAGTTGTCTTTCATATGTATGAACCAGTATAAAATGAATAAGCTTTATTCAAGAGTACATTCTTACATTTATTTCAACAGACTAAAAGTATCCCCTTGATTCTTTTGCATATGGATCAAAATATTGTGACAATGACATAGGGAAGGAAATTATCCTATTTAAAATACTGGTAAAAAGAAAGTTACTCTGCTGCTGCTGCTGCTAAGTCGCTTCAGTCGTGTCCGACTCTGTGCGACCCCATAGACGGCAGCCCACCAGGCTGCCCCATCCCTGGGATTCTCCAGGCAAGAACACTGGAGTGAGTTGCCAGTTCCTTCTCCTAAGTTACTCTGAACCAAGCTTTATTAGATATGTCAAATAACTATCCATTTTTAAAAACTATATTTTCCTTTAAAATGCCACCAAGATACAATTAATTCATTGCATGTTCTGTCTAAACAAACCAGTAATAAAAATTACAATAAATATTTGAAAGGTAAAATTACAATCAAGATCTCCTTATAAAATTATCTCCATGTTTATCATATTTGTGAGTAAAAACAATCTAGTTTAAGTGAAAGGTAAATAAAATACAAGCTATAAACTAAGTAGGGGGCTTCCCAGATGGCTCAGTGGTAAAGAATCCACCTACCAATGCAGGTGACACAAGAGAGGCGAGTTTGATCCCTGGGTTGGGAAGATCCCCTGGTGAAGGAAATGGCAACCCACTCCAGTATTCTTGCCTGGAGAATCCTGTGGACAGAGGAGCCTGGCAGGCTATATAGTCCATGGGGTCGCAAAGAGTTGGATATGACTTAGCGATTGAGCACGCACATTAACTAAAGCGCAATACTTCACTTGAGATTTCAGATTTCCTTTGTGAAGACTCAGATTTGAGGCTGAAATACCTTTCAATTCAGGGAGAAGCAGGAGTCATAAAGGGCTTTTGTCTAAGCACTGGTCCATCCGGGCTTTTCTGTAGGGTTGGAGTTGCAGTGTTCCCAGGCCCAGCCTGCCCAGTAGCTCTCACCACAGTTCACTGTGTGCTTCCTGAGAGTACCTGGGATGTAAAGTGTCTAGTCACTATGTCTCCTCTAGTTTTTTTTTCTTTTCAAATAAAGTCAGTTGTGAGTAAAGAGCTGTTTCTTGAAATTTCTTCAATTTAACTCATTACGTGCCTTCAAAAATGACAAAGCCTATTCTTATAGCTAAAACTGTTCTCTAAGAAGGTACTTTCTCGCCAGCTGTGAAACTGATTGATGTTTTTAAAATCCCTGAGGAACTTCTGCTGGCAGCTGAGTTGTAGTTTCAAAGAAGAAATAGATGTGGCATGTGTCCTTTTGTAAAGAAATATTTCTACCTGAAAGAGCAGCATCACTGCACATGAGGTACTGAAAAATCAATGCAATTAATCAACATATAAAAATTCATTTTACTAATGCTTAACTATTTTAAATTAATACAAATATTGGTATATATTTAGACTACTGCAGCATTGCAGAGATGGCCCAGCTATGAATGATCAAAATGCTGTATTTTTGAGGAGGTTGTTCAGAGCCAGAAAAATCATTAAGGACTTATTTAGTGGGGATTAAAAAGTTGGAATATCTCTATGTATACTTTGGAATATCTGGAAAGGAGAAGGAATACAAAGAAGAAAAGTGAATAGTGAAAATGTTGTTTGCTCAGTGTGTCCAACTCTTGGCTACCCCATCGACTGTAGCCCACCGGGCTCCCCTGTCCATGGAATTCTCCAGGCAAGAATACTGGAGTGGGTGGTCATTCCTTTCTCCGTGTATCTTCCCAACCCAGGGATGGAACCCTGGTCTCCTGCATTGCAGGCAGCTTCTTTATTGTCCAAGCCACCAGAGAAGCCCCAAGATACTAAAACAGCATGATAGTTGACTCCCTTCTCCAAAAGTAACCACTGAGAAGCTAGGCAGGAAAATACCAAAAAAAGAAGAAAAGTGTAAAATTCTTCTGAGTAATAGGGGAATTGTTGCAAAATGGTAGGTTTGAGGGAGATCAATTCTAGACTTTAACCAGGTCAAGATTGGCAGCCTGGGGTTATTGAGAGAAGGAATGTAGCAATGCTGGAGCTAGAGTTCTGCTGTTGCTTCCTCCCCACTATTGCCTTGGTAGAAAGAATGTCTGTCCACAGCAGGAGTGATAAAGCATTCTGGTGCAGGTGTCTGCAGGAGGTAGTTTCCAATAGGGAAATAGTAGAACTTTGGATCATCAAATTAGCTGAAGTGCCAAAAGTGGAGACTAGAGGAGATATGGCACATTTGCTGAATTTTGAATTCGTGTGGCATGGGAAGCAAACAAGCTGTAGTGGAAACCAGAGATGAATCAAATGCAATTGCAGGAAACAAAGACCTTTCAGGGGAAACGACTCCAGCAAATATACCAGAACCAGTGAACTGATGATCTGAAGCCAGTTTTACCTCGAGGGCATTTTGCTGATTTGGGGGAAATGAGGCTATGGACTGAGACTTCTGGCTTCACAGGAAAGAAGGCCTCTGCAGAGAAAGCTGGGTTTTCAGCCAGCATATGGGATGGAGAGAAAGATTGAAAACTGTGAAAGATAGAGTCTCAAAACTGAGTCTCAAAAGAAGACGTTCTTTCTTTTAAACATTTACACAATTCTAAAACACTTCAGTGCGGAAAACTAAAAAGTTACACCAAAAATTTCTCAAAGGATCATTGTACTCATGTCATTCTGCACTGCTGAGAGGACAAAGACCAAATACAGGAGAAGCCCCAATGAATATAAGCATGAAAAGTGAAAGCATTAGTTGCAACCCCATGGACTGTAGCCCACTAGGTTCCTCTGTCTGTGGGATTCTCCAGGCAAGAATGGAGTGGATTGCCATTCCCTTCTCCAGGGGATCTTCATAACCCAGGGATCGAACCTAAATCTCCTGCACTGCAAGTAGATTGTTTACCATCTGAGCCACCAGGGAAACCCAAACATGAGCATACTCTCATTGAAAAGCTTCTGAAGGCTAAGCCCTAATGACAGAACAGACCAGATGCAGACCAAACCTTATTAAAATGTCAACAAGGCAGCCAACTCCATCTGCCTAGCATAAAAAAGGGAAAATACTCTCAGGATGTGATAATATTGTCATAAAGAGTCAATAAAATAATAGCCATGAAACAAGACAATTTGACCAGGCTAAGGAGGAATACATAGACAATAATAACAGAATAAAATGCAGATTAGATATTGAAGCTATCAAAAACTTTAAAACAATTATAACTAATCCATTCAGGAGAAGAGAGAAAAAGTTGTAGAAAACACATGAAAATATTGAGTTTCACCAAATGCTTGGACTACACAAGGAAAACACATATAACAGAGATTCTAGAATTTAAAATATATTATCTGAAACTAGAAACTTATTCACTAGGCTTAACATCAATTCAGAAGTAGCATACACCAAGATTAGTAAACTGAGGGACAGTAGAAACCCAAACATAAAGCACAAAGTAAAGCCTATCAAATGTGTAACGAGAATCCCAGGAGAAAACAAGAAAAAGAACGGACCAGAAGCAACACTTGAAAAAGTCATAGCCCAGTATCTTAAAAATCTTTAGGAATCCCTATGTGAAAGTGAAAGTCAGTCAGTCGTGTCTGACTCTTTGCAACCCCATGGACTATATAGTCCATGGAATTCTCCAGGCCAGAATACTAGAGTGGGTAGCCATTCCCTTCTCCTGGGGATCTTCCCAACCCAGGGATCAAATCCAGGTCTCCCATATTGCAGGTGGATTCTTTACCAACTGAGCTACCAGGGAAGCCAGGAATCCCTATAAGGATCTACAGAGAGATAACCTATCCACGGCATGTCACCATAAAACTTCTGGGCAACAAAGATAAAGATAAAGTCCTAAAGGCAGTAAGAGGTGAGAAAAGACACATTACCTTCTAAGGAAGAATAATACTAATGATGGAAGCTGGAACACAGTGAAATGACAAACAGTTAAGGAACTGAAAAGTAGAACTGCCTAGAATTTCTTTCCCAGTAAAAATATTCTTCAGTATACCTCCATGAAGGTAAAATAAAGAGGTTTTTAGACAAGCAGAAACTGCAAAAATATGGTGCCTACAAACTTGCCCTAGAAATATAGAGCAGTTAAAATTCTAGAGATCTGCTATGTAAAAGCTTGGAAGTCATCACTCCTGCCCTTAAAATAAGAAAAAGCTAAGCATATTGAAAACCAAGGACTTTTCTTAGATTCATCAGAGAAATGGAGTCACAAGGCAAACTGCCACCCTGAAATCTGGAAGGACTCACAGCTGAGATTGGTTTATCTAGAGCAAAAATTACTAAAGCCACATTCTGGTGGGAACACTTACATGACAATTTTGATGAATTGTTGGAGGCTAAGGATAGACTAATTTCAGAGTGAGAAACTCTTTGGGGCCCCACATTTCCTGGATTTTTCCTCTTAAAAACTCTACCAAGTTCTAAGAGTAAAGCAGTGGAGTAAAAATCTCCACATGTTTATGGCACGAGATGAAGGAAAGTATCCATTTTTTAAATATACCCAGAGCATTCTCTATTAAAAAAAAAAACAACAAAAAACAAAAACTACTCTCTAAGAGAAAATACTTTACCAGAGCCTCATCTGACCTTTGTTGCTGTTGTTCAGTTGCTCAGGTGTGTCTGACTCCTTATGACCTCGTGGACTATAGCACGCCAGGCTTCCCTGTCCTTCACCCATCTCCCAGAGTTTACTCAAACTCATATCCATTGAGATGGTGATGCCATCCAACCATCTCATCCTCTGCCATCCCCTTCTCCTTCTGCCTTCAATCTTTCCCAGCATCAAGGTCTTTGCCAGTGAGTCGGCTCTTCCCATCAGGTGGCCAAAGTACTGGAGCTTCAGCTTCAGTATCAGTCCTTCCAGTGAATATTCAGGATTGACTTTCATTAGGACTGACTGGTTTCATCTCCTTGCAGTCCAAGGGACTCTCAAGGGTCTTCTCCAACACCACAGTTCAAATGCATCAACAGTTTGGTGCTCAGTCTTCTTTATGGTCCAAATTTCACATCCATACATGACCACTGGGAAAACAATAGCTTTGACTAGACATAGCTTTGTTGGCAAAGTAGGGTCTCTGATTTTTAATATGCTGTCTAGCTTGGACATAGCTTTTCTTCCAAGGAGCAAGTGTCTTTTAATTTCATGGCTGCAGTCATCATCTGCAGTTATTTTGGAGCCAAAGAAAATAGTCTGTCACTGTTTCCATTGTTTCCCCATCTACTTGCCATGGAGTGCCATGATCTTCATTTTTTGAATGTTCAGTTTTAAGTCAGCTTTTTCACTCTCCTCTTTCACTTTCATCATGAGGCTCTTTAGTTTCTTTTCGCTTTCTGCCATAAGGATGGTGTCATCTGCATATCTGAGGTTATTGATATTTCTCCCTGAAATTCTGACACTAGCCTGTGCTTCATCCAGTCCAGCATTTTGCATGATGCACTCTGCATAGAAGTTAAATAAGCAGGGTGACAATACACAGCCTTGACGTACTTCTTTCCCAATTTGGAAGCAGTCCATTTTTTCATGTCTGGTTCTAACTATTGCTGTTTGACCTGCATACAGGTTTTGTAGGATGCAGGTAAGGTGGTCTGGTATTCCCATCTCTTTAAAGTTTTCCAGAGTTTGTTGTGATCTACACAGTCAAAGGGTTTAGTGCAGTTGATGAAGCAGAAATAGGTATTTTTTCTCTTGCTTTTTCTATGATGCAATGGGTGTTGGCATTTTGAACCTCAAGGAATGAGAAGCATTACCAGAGTTCCATGGAGACATTTGGTAATATTGTCTAACTCATTGGTTAGAAATAAAAACCATAAGTATATGTGTGCACAGTTACATATTTGACAATATATCAGTCAAAACCTAGTGAACATAAATAGTGACCTAAACAAATCTACAATCATATCAGGAGATTTTATTGTGCCTCTTTCAATAGCTAATAGGACAACATAAGGAGTCATCCCTCTGAAGTCAAGTTATACCCTAAAGACAAAGCTTGGAACTCTAGTGAGAAGTTTTCCCAAATGAAGAAAGATTATCTCTGTTTTTTTCTGGTGTCTAGACCTCTGTAATCACAGACCATATCCACTCTCCTCCCTTGGAACCTATAAGCTTTATAACCTGAGATCTCACCTCCCATACTTATTATGTGACAGGATACCTGATACCCCCAGAGGAAATGTCCTCATGGAATAAAATAACAAGCTATTTGAAGAGAATGATTTATAAAGAAAAAAGAACACACTGCATAAAAGTCCTTCAGAAATAGAAGCATCAGAGCAAACAAAATTCTAAATTAATAAAGTATAGTAAAATATAAATAAGGTATTTTTAATGTAGAGTAAGACAACATTAAAAGAACAAACAGGAAAAAAATGATTTGAAAAATAGAATAGTCAGCGTAAGGATACAATTGTTATAAGATTTGAATTGATACAACTGAGAAGTTAGTAACTGGAAGACCCACTTGAGTAATTATCCAGCAGAAAGAACTAAAAGAGAAAGAATAAGAAAATATTATATATTAAGCTATCTGGAAAATAGAATTAAAGTAGAATAAAAAATATAGATAATAGAGCCTCAAGAAAAACATACAAAAACTGAAAGAAGTAATAGAAAAATACTTTCTGGAATTAAAAAACATAAATCAAAAAATTCATATTGCAAGCATATGGATTGTTACAAGTGAGAAATTAATAGGAGAAAACCACCTGGGAATTCAAGAATTTATCAAAGACAGCAAGAAACTTCTAAAAGCTTCAGAAAGAAGGAGCATATCAAGAAAGTTATCAGATCAGCAACACGTTTTTCAACGACATCACTGAAAGCCGTATGAAGTTGGAACAGTATTTTGAAGACGCTGAAAGAAAAAAATTTGAACACAGATGCTTAGACCCAACCAAACTAATTCAAATATTACGTGATTAAAAAAAAATTCACATGAATTCAAAGCGTTAGTTTTTCCAAAAAAAAAGAATTGTATTGAAAATATTTGGGGATATTTTTTTAAATAGCATTTTAAATAATAACATTTTTATTTTTCAGTAAATCTATGAGCTGCTACAAGAAATATGAAGAAATGAAATATGTCAGTGAAGTTTATTTTCTTTAAAATCACAGTGAGTGTCAGAGAAAAGAAAATAGATGTGCATTATTCCAGAATTAAAATCTAGATCACATCAAATTAAGAAGGAAGGAGGGTGGGTGTGCTAGCAGGATGAGAAAGTTTATACCATCCTATTTGGAATGAGAGATATAGATAACAGTTGAAGACAATAAGTAGAAACGAGTTTTAAAATAGACACAGAAAACATAGATTAAACCAAAATTTTAGCATTAGATACAAATATATGAAAAATTAATCTAAATGTAGTTTCCCTAAACTCACTATTCAAGACACATTTTCAGATTGGATAAGATATATGTTGTTTACAAGAGAAAGAGCTAAAGGATAAAGACTCGAAACTTTTTAATAAGTAAAAGCATTCTATCAGATAAATAGTAACTGAAACTGCTTTAGGTAAACTACTATTAGAAAAGTGTACTTAAAATCTTCTGCTGCTGCTAAGTCACTTCAGTCGTGTCTGACTCTGTGCGACCCCAGAGACGGCAGCCCACCAGGTTCCCCCATCCCTGGGATTCTCCAGGCAAGAATACTGGAGTGGGTTGCCATTTCCTTCTCCAATGCATGAAAGTGAAAAGTGAAAGTGAAGTCGCTCAGTCCTGTCCGACTCTTTGCGACCCTATGGACTGCAGCCCACCAGGCTCCTCAGTCCATGGGATTTTCCAGGCAAGAGTACTGGAGTGGGGTGCCATTGCCTTATTGTGTAAAACAAGGTATAATCTATCTTAGCACGTCCTACTATCTGCCCAGCTTTTTGTGTGGAAATGTTTCTGACACAGGGAAGTGGAACCAAAACAGTAGGAAGTGGTTAAGACTGAGCAGAGAAGGTGATCAGAGTTCTGGGAGGCAGAAGTAGCTGGAAATCTGTAAGTCATTGTCACAAAGAAGAGGGATCCATGCAGAGAAATGGCTCCAGAAATCTTCATGTTTGCTCAAAGAGTAACCAAGAAGGTGTAAACCAAATATTTCACAAAGCTCACACAGAGCTGGACATGTGCATCCCAGTCAGTCAAAATAGAGAATCTTTGGAAAGTACCTTAAGCATTCAAAAGAGACCCCTGAAAGAGGCATCTATCAGCAGATGGCTAAATTCCAGAGAAAGAGCACTATAAATGCACCAAAAAAGTCTTAAAAACAGCTTTCTATTAAAAAATAGAAAATCTCAATACCTATATCTTCTTAAAAAAATTGAGTTTACAAGTAAAACATCTTTCACAAGGAGATTCTGTCCCAAATGGATTCAATAGTAAATTCTGTGAAATATTTCATAAGGAATAATGTCATCCTCATACAAAATTTCTCAGAAAATAGAGGGAAGGGGGACACAAGCCAACTCATTTAATGAGAAAGCATTGCCCTGATAACAAAACCAAGAAACTGGATTACAAAAAAAAAATTAATGTCACAGTCAGTTGCATTGATTTATATTTAAAGGATACCTCCCTGAAACACTACTGTATAACGGCCTCTTTGTTAAATATCCAGATTTGATGTCTTTAGGGCAATGCAACATGTTAGATTACGGATGGGTAAAGGGCAGGTGAGAAAAGAAGAATCAACATGATTTTAGGAAATGGTACATATGGAAGCCTGTGGTCAGGAAACTGATAGCTTTAAAATTTCTGTTACCTCTGACATCCATATTTGTAACCTTAAATTAGATTGCTAAGCAATGTGCAAGTATCTGTCCTGTTGCCTGAACAGCATTCTTCAGAAAGGAGATATTGCCTCCAAGGATACTCTTCTGCTTTGCCTTTTATATAGTTTACAATTATGTTTTACTTACCCTTCATTTCAACCAGATTGTTTTTATTCACCAACTTAATAAGCATAGAAATTGGTTAATTTTTAAAATCTCCATTATAATTTTATCTTGAAATATTTATTATAGTTGTTATTGCTAGTTCCTTTAGCCATGAGAATTCTTTTCCCCATCTGACTAAATACCTGATCATGTTGTTAGAATATTGAAGCATCTGCCTCCAATAGAAGTTTCATGCAAAGTACTTATCACAGTTTCTTAAGGATAGAGAAATAGGACTTAATTAACTTGGAAAGAATAGATTGTTTAATATATTTATGATTGCCTGCTAAAAAGTAATTATGGCAGAATTTGTTTGAAAATCGTTTTTACTATGATACACAACCTAGTTTAAAATTTGGACTCAGTCGTGTCCAACTCTTTGCGATCCCATGAATTGCAGCACGCCAGGCCTCTCTGTCCATCACCAACTCCAAGAGTCTACCCAAACCCATGTCCATCGAGTCGGTGATGCCATCCAACCATCTCATCCTCTGTCGTCCCCTTCTCCTCCCACCTCCAATCCTACCCAGCATTAGGGTCTTTTCCAGTGAGTCAACCCTTCGCATGAGGTGGCCCAAGTATTGGAGCTTCAGCTTCAACATCAGACCTTCCAATGAACACCCAGGATTGGTCTCTTTTAGGATGGACTGATTGGATCTCCTTGCAGTCCAAGGGATTCTCAAGAGTCTTCTCCAACACCACAGTTCAAAAGCATCAATCCTTCGGTGCTCAGCCTTCTTCACCGTCCAACTCTCACATCCATACATGACCACTGGAAAAACCATAGCCTTGACTAGACAGACTTTTGTTGGCAAAGTAATGTCTCTGCTTTTAAATATGCTATCTAGGTTGGCCATAACCTTCCTTCCAAGGAGTAAGCGTCTTTTAATTTCATGACTGCAATCACCATCAGCAGTGATTCTGGAGCCCCAAAAAATAAAGTCTGACACTGTTTCCACTGTTTCCCCATCTATTTCCCATGATGTGATGGGACCAGATGCCATGATCTTAGTTTTCTGAACGTTGAGCTTTAAACCAACTTTTTCACTCTCCTCTTTCACCTTCATCAAGAGGCTCTTTATTTCTTCTTCACTTTCTGCCATAAGGGTGGTGTCATCCGCATATCTGAGGTTATTGATATTTCTCCCGGCAGTCTTGATTCCAGCTTGTGTTTCTTCCAGCCCAGTGTTTCTCATGATGTACTCTGCATATAAGTTAAATAAGCAGGGTGACAATATACAGCCTTGATGTACTCCTTTTCCTATTTGGAACCAGTCTGTTGTTCCATGTCCAGTTCTAACTGTCGCTTCCTGACCTGCATACAGGTTTCTCAAGAGACAGGTCAGATGGTCTGGTATTCCCATCTCTTTCAGAATTTTCCACAGTTTATTGTGATCCACACAGTCAAAGGCTTTGGCATAGTCAATAAAGCAGAAATAGATGTTTTTCCGGAACTCTCTTGCTTTTTCGATGATCCAGCAGATATTGGCAATTTGATCTCTGGTTCCTCTGCCTTTTCTAAAACCAGCTTGAACATCTGGAAGTTCACGGTTCACATATTGCTGAAGCCTGGCTTGGAGAATTTTGAGCATTACTTTACTAGCATGTGAGATGAGTGCAATTGTGCGGTAGTTTGAGCATTCTTTGGCATTGCCTTTCTTTGGGATTGGAACGAAAACTGACCTTTTCCAGTCCTGTGGCCACTGCTGAGTTTTCCAAATTTGCTGGCATAGCGAGTGCAGCACTTTCACAGCATCATCTTTCAGGATTTGAAATAGCTCAACTGGAATTCCATCACCTCCACTAGCTTTGTTCGTAGTGATTCTTTCTAAGGCTCACTTGACTTCACATTCCAGGATGTCTGGCTCTAGGTGAGTGATCACACCATCGTGATTATCTGGGTCATGAAGATCTTTTTTGTACAGTTCTTCTGTGTATTCTTGCTACCTCTTCTTAATATCTTCTGCTTCTGTTAGGTCCATACCATTTCTGTCCTTTATTGAGCCCATCTTTGCATGAAATGTTCCCTTGGTATCTCTAATTTTCTTGAAGAGATCTCTAGTCTTTCCCAATCTGTTGTTTTCCTCTATTTCTTTGCACTGATAACTGAGGAAGGCTTTCTTATCTCTCCTTGCTATTCTTTGGAACTCTGCATTCAGATGGGAATATCTTTCATTTTCTCCTTTGCTTTTCACTTCTCTTCTCTTCCCAGCTATCTGTAAGGCCTCCTCAGACAGCCATTTTGCTTTTTTGCATTTCTTTTCCATGGGGATTTTCTTGATCCCTGTCTCCTGTACAATGTCACGAACCTCTGTCCATAGTTCATCAGGCACTCTGTCTATCAGGTCTAGTCCCTTAAATCTATTTGTCACTTCCACTGTATACTCATAAGGGATTTGATCTAGGTCATACCTGAATGGACTAGTGGTTTTCCCTACTTTCTTCAATTGAAGTCTGAATTTGGCAATAAGCAGTTCATGATCTGAGCCACAGTCAGCTCCCAGTCTTGTTTTTGCTGACTGTATAGAGCTTCTCCATCTTTGGCTGCAAAGAATATAATCAATCTGATTTCAGTGTTGACCATCTGGTGATGTCTACATGTAGAGTCTTCTCTTGTGTTGTTGGAATAGGGTGTTTGCTATTACCAGTGCGTTCTCGTGGCAAAACTCTATTAGCCTTTGCCCTGCTTCATTCTGTACTCCAAGACCAAACTTGCCTGTTACGCCAGGTGTTTCTTGACTTCCTACTTTTGCATTCCAGTCCCCTATAATGAAAAGGACATCTTTTTTGGGTGTTAGTTCTAGAAGGTCTTGTAAGTCTTCATAGAACTGTTCAACTTCAGCTTCTTCGGCGTTACTGGTCGGGGCATAGACTTGGATTACCGTGATACGGAATGGTTTGCCTTGGAAACGAACAGAGATCATTCTATTGTTTTTGAGATTGCATCCAATTACTGCATTTTGGACTCTTTTGTTGACCATGATGGCTACTCCATTTCTTCTAAGGTATTCTTGCCCACAGTAGTAGACATAATGGTCATCTGAGTTAAATTCACCCATTCCAGTCCATCTTAGTTCGCTGATTCCTAGAATGTCGACGTTCACTCTTGCCATCTCCTGTTTGACCACTTCCAATTTGCCTTGATTCAAGGACCTAACATTCCAGGTTCCTAGTCCCTAAAGCTCTCACCTACCTCAGATTATTGAAGAATTCCACAATTATACATGGACAGACAGCTCAGGTGACAGCAATACCTCTCTAAAACCAGGAGTAAAAAATCTATTTTTTTTTACTAAGAAATCTGATTTATTTATTTTTTTTTTACTCCTTACTTTCTCTTCCTTTGAGGGCTTTCCTTGTGGCTCAGGCAGTAAAGAATCTGCCTGCAATGCCAGAGACCCAGGTTCGATTCCCCGATTAGGAAGATCCCGTGGAGAAAGGAATGGCTTCCCACTCCAGTATTCTTGCCTGGAGAATTCCATGAACAGAGGAGCCTGGTGGGCTATAGTCGATGGGTTGCAAAGAGTTGGACACAATTGATACTTCATTACTTTGGCCACCTGATGTGAAGAGCTGACTCCTTGGAAAAGACGCTGATGCTGGGCAAGACTGAAGGCAAATGAAGAAGCAGCAGCAGAGGATAAGATGGTTATAGAGCATCACCAACTCAATGGACATGAGTCAGAGCAAACTCCAGGAGACAGTGAAGAACAGGGAAGCCTGGTGTGTTGCAGTCCATGGGGGTGCAAAGAGTCGGACTTGACTCTATGAGTAAACAACAACTATCCATAAATAATTAAAGCTCATTGTCTAACAATGAAATATTTTAAAATAAAATATAAATATTCAAACAAATGCTAACTCACAATAGATAATGTAACAATTCTTATTTTTATCAATGTTTTGTTCTTGAGAAATGGTTTTCAAATGTTATCTACCCAATAAATTGCCTCAGAATAATAATTTCTGTGTGTTTGTGTGTGTGCGTGTGCGTGCACAGGGAGGGGAGAGGCTGTTAAATCCAGGTTCATGGGCTTCTTTCATAACCAATGAATTTAAATTTCTGGGAGTAAGACCTAATAATTTACATTTTAACAAGTCTCCTCTTCCAAGGAGATTCTGATTCATGTTAAATCTCGTGAGCAACAACTTCAAAGTCTTGGGATATATACATATTTCTTTCCTAAAATGTTCATACAAATGCAAATGATGAATTGCTATTAACATCATTGTCATAATTAATTTAAAATGATTAATGAATTGGCTTTAGTTTTCTTGGTTTAATTATTTGCTAACGACACTAGTTTAATTAATTGTTCATGTCAACAAATACATGATTCCTGTTTTCACAGCTCTTCATAAGCCCACCAGGAAAGCAGATCTTTTATCAACGCAAGGCATGGCCCACCTGTCACAATTTCATGTTGCAGTCATGTGCTAATTTGATACTCTTTAAATAGTGCTATATCCCTTTCCTTTTTCAGCCTTTTATTCAGTCTAAACATTTCCAAAGGACTAACATCTAGTAAGCTTTGTCTTGGTATGCACAGACATCAACTCCACTACTGAAAAGGAGTTCCTTCAGTAACTCTGATGAACATGCATTTGCCACAGGAGGGGAGTGGAGAATGTGGAATTATATGTATTTTAATATACCCCTGGGGAATTCATGCTTTAGGAGTAAGACAACTATTTTTTCTCAAGCCTTAGAACCAAAAGGTCTAATTAATTTCCCCCAGGAAACTGAATAGAATAATTCCTTGCTTCTGAGGTCCCCAACTTTATTGTTTACGGAAAGGAAGCACTTTCTTCCACGATTCTATTTTGTTTTTCTGGCATCTTTCTTTATGGAAAAGAGCAGAAAATTTGAAACATCCTGTCTCTGCTGGGGCATCCTGTTACAAATGCATTTGTGTACTTATTAGACCAGGCCTGTTTTGTTTACATCATACAACCGCCATAGCACAGTCCTCGGACTGTCATAGGTACTTGGTAAATGTATCTTGAATCTCTCAGTTTTGGGTTACTTCTTAGACTATTAGGGCTGTTGCATTGTCATTCTTATGTACAACCTGCAGGAAAGATATATTTTCCTTGAAACATTTTCCGGCTGAATTTTAAGCATGTAGCAAGTAATTATCTTAACCTGAAAATTTGTCAAACTACTTACTCATTTTCTTTCCTTTTTATTAATTGCCACAATTTTGGCTCAGAATATCTATCTCACTAAGTTGGTGACACATTTCCCTCTTATCTCACTGCCATTTTTACCAGGTCAGGAACCAAAGTACAAAGTCAGCAAAGCATTGGGAGCTGAAATGCACATCTGAGGAAGAGGATTTTAAAGGTATAAATGATTATTGACATGTGAATAAAATGTATCTCCTCAAAAATTTCAGCGAAGTATAACCTCACATATCTGGGAAAGACATCTGGCTTCAAGATGGCATACAAGTATACGAGGGAGGCTGAAAACAGATTAAATCTTGATGTATTAAAAATTCCGATCCTGCATGTGTATTAACATTTTAAAGCGAACCACTATTGTAGAAATGGACTATAAAACATACAGAGAAGTAAATGGAACAAAGAAAATGTAATCAGGCCAATAAAAGACAGAAATGTTAAAAATGAGAAGGAAAAAGAGAGTAACATAAATATGAAACATGAAACAAAATGGCAAGAATAAGTTCAAATAAATTAGCAATAACAATAAATAGCGTTTGGCTAAAGAATATTTGTTGTTTGGGTCAGAAATAAAGCTACATTTTATTTTCCAGACACATGTCTGAAACAAAGTGACACAGGATGATGGAAAAAAAAATCTAGCAAGTACTAACATGGAGAAAATAACGCAAGGTACAAAGCAATAAAAGGATCAAGGTAAGGCATCCTTTTGTTCCATAAAAGGAACCCTCCACCTTAAAATAATACAATAGCCATGGTCTTTACAAAATTAACTCATAAAGTAAAATGAAAAAAATGACAAAAAGTTATATTGACAGATTTTAAAATATCTCTCTCAGATTAATAACCATGAAGTAAATAAAGCTCTAGATGTTTTAGATATTATAAATGAGTTTGATCTAATGGTAGTTACTCAGAATTATTTGCACATAAAATAGATGCTATAGTTTTTTAAGCATTCAAGAATTTTAAAAGACAAAAGTAATCATGTATTGAATCATAATAAGCTTGAAAAATTTTTCCAAAAATTGAGAAACAACCAATGAATTGTATGCCTTGATGAAAATGCAATAAATATAAAGGTTTGATGTGTGTGTGCTCAGTCACTCAGACAACAAAAGGAAAGCCAAACATCTTGTGCAATAGCAGTGTTATAAATTAAACTTAAAAAAACTGATAAGTCAAAGAGAACATCAAAATGAAATTGTTAACATTTAGGTTTAGAATAAATAATGGCTAACTACTTATGTATATCAGTGTGGGATATTTTAGCCTTGAGAAAAATGTAGAACTTAAATATATTGGAAAATAGAAAAATAAACAATAAGTAAATTGAGAGTTCTCTTTTGATTAGCATGTAGGATGCTTGTGATATAGTTTTGCTTCCATGGTGACACCAACAGCAACACCCACTTCTTAGGTGAAGAACAAACTCTTCATAGATGCGTACAGAGCTGAGGAAAATTCTATAGCTGGAGGTGAACATCTTGCCTGAGTTCAGGCAGGTCAAAAATCAGTCTGCTTGAGATGGATTGTTGTTGTTCTGTCCCTAAGTTGGGTACAACTCTGCAGTCCCATGTACTGCAAAACAGCAGGCTTCCCTGTCCTTCACTGTCTCCTGAAGTTTTCTCAAACTCATAACCACTGAGTTGGTGATGCCATCCAACCACTTCATCCTGTGTCGCCCCCTTCTCCTCCTGCCCTCAGTCTTCCTCAGCATCAGGAATGAGGAGGAGTCAACTGGGTTAGGAAAATATATTAAGATCTGGAGCCCTAATTGCCCAAATGAATCGATTAGTCCAATAATTTTATCAACACATGCTCTCTCCTCCCAAATTCTAGAAAGAAAATAAAAGTGAAAAGGGGGTTCAAAGTGGAGGGACACTGTCTCATGCATTCATGTGATAATCGGATTCTAAGACCCTGACTAAGTCGAATTCAAAGGTGAACTGAATGACTCGAAAGTACAGCTACTCTCTCCCAGGTCAAAAAGTGACTATACTGAAAAGCAGATGTGAAGTTAGATGCAGAGAACACAACTGGAGAAACTAATCTAATCAAAACTAAGGAACAGCTTAAGATCAACTTGACTCTTAAGAAGAATTTAAATAATCAATAATAATCTTAGCTACCACAGAGGAAAGACTTTCATAGTCTCTGAGGGAAAAAAAACAACAAAATCTCTGCAAAATCTTACACTCAGTCTCCATTGTCCTTGCATACACAATGTCTGGAGTAAAACAAAAATTTATGAGACATGCACAGATGCACATTTTCCTTTAATTCTTTAGATATGGTTTCCTTTTGTTCTTTGAATATAATTAAAATAGCTTATTTAAAGTTTTTGTCCAGTAAATCCAATGACTTAGTACCCTCAGGGGAAATTTTTATCAATTGATTTTTTTTCCTGCAAGTATAAGCCATACTTTCTCATTTCTCTACATGTTTTATTAATTTCTTTTGAAAACTGGACATTTAAGCATTAAAAAGTTTGTCATTGTTGTTGTTTGCTGTTGTTATTGTCTTTTTGTTGTTTGCTTGTTTAGCAGCTTTCCTGGATAAATTCTTTTAGGTCTGTATTCTTTTTAGTGTGTGGCCAGTGAAGTCTGTGCTCAGTTAGCTTAATGGCTAGCTAATGGCTGGACAAAGATTTCTTTTAATGCATGAAGCAACAAGTCTTTCAGATTATGAACAAAGTCTTTGTGCTGTTTGGGGGAGGCACTGATTTAATGTTCAGACATGAAGTTTACAAGTCTACCTTAACTTTTATTTCCTATTTGTGCAGAACTTCACATTCATTCAGAGGTGGAGAGCTTAGGGCCCTCTTAGCTCTTTCATAGCTGTTCCCAGAGCCTTTTGCATGCACATGGCCTTCCAGATTTCTATAAATATTTCAGAGCTTTTCAAAGTCATCTACATATATCTCATTCAAAACTGTCCCTTTTGAGATTTTTGATCTGTTTGATATTTGTGTCAATTTCCATTTGGGATATTAAACAATTGTGGCTGATTGTTTCTGACAAGTATCTCTAGAGAAAAGGCTCTCTACATTGGGCCAGCTCTGTGTCAGGCCAAAGAAAGACAAGCCTCACTGTTGGGATAGCCCAGAAAACTGCCAGACAGGTCGAACAATGACACTTATCTGGGAACTGGGCTTTAAATGTGATCTCACTCTGTTATTTCACCTTCTAGGCTGTTAGGCTGTTGCTTTCAGTAAGCTGGTAGAACTATTGGTTTTCAGTGCTATTGTGGGGTTGATGAAGAGACAGGAGACTAGGAGAAGTAAAAATAGCACAAAGTTCACTCTTATTATCAAGATTCAGCCAATTTTCTTGAATAAACAACCTCCAGGTTATTGAATGTCTTTGGCTAATTTCCACATTTCTGAAAATGTTGATTTTGACAATTTTGTATGTTATCACTGCTTTTAAGAAGGAGAAGATTGTTGGAGCTCCTTATTATACCATTCTTGCTAACATCTGGCAAAAAATTTTTAGACTTGATACCAAAAAGCATGATCCATAAAATTTTTAAAATTGATAAATTGAGCCTTGTCAAAATTAATTTTTTTGCTCTGTGGAAGACTCTACTAAGAGGATAATAAAACACATCACACAGTGAGAGAAATATTTGTAAAGCACATACCTGATAAAGGGCTTGCATCTAGAACATAAAGAACTCTCAAACTTCAATATTTAAAAAACATCAATCAAATTAGAAAGAGGGCAAAAGATTGGAACTGACTTCAAAAGAAAATATGAAAATGGAAAATAAGTGCATAAAAATATGTTCAACATCATTAGTCAGTTAAATAAATGCAAATTAAAACCAACTGACTGTCAGAAGAGCCAAGTTAAAAATAGTGATAATATCAAATGTTGGTGAGGATGTTGAAAACCAGATCTCTCCTATATCTCTAATCAGAATATAAAATATTGCAAGCACTCTGGAAAAGAGTCTCCTAGTTCCCTTTAAATTAAAAAAATGGATTACCATATGATCTAGAAATGGCATATGTATTGTGTACATATGCCAAAGTAATGAAAACACTTTCCCTTGTAGAAACTTGGACATGAATGTTCTTAGCAGCTTCAATACAGTAATTCCAAACCAGAAACTATCCAAATGTCCTACAGTGATTGGATGATTAATAAAGTAAGATGCATCTGTGCCATAGAACACTACTCAGGAATAACTTGCTATTGAAAGCTGCAATAACTTGCATGAACGTAAAGGACATTATGTCGAGAAAAACATCTATTATCAAAAGGATATATACTGCATGTTTCCATTCATATAACACTCGTGAAGTATCAAACACATGGATGCAAAACAAATTAGTGATTGTTGAAGGTTAAGATGCAGAGGCAGGAGTGAGTGTGGCTGTAAAAAAGTTGAATAGAGGAGTCTTGTCATGATGGTTCAATTAAGTATCTTGATTGTTGTAGTGATTACTTATGCATGTGATAGAACTGCGCAGAGCTATACCCCCTTCCTCCCACACATAAATGAGTGTGCGTATAACTGGTGAAATCTGAATAAGCTCTAAGTGTTGTACCAGCGATAGTGCCGAATTACAAATAAAATATTAGCCAATCAAATCAAGCAATGTGTTAAAAGGACAATGTTTTACAAACATAGAGAGGATAATTAACTATCTACTAAATACTCAGCTTCCTTCTTCCCTAGTAACAAACCCCTCATTTTAATCCAGTCACTAATACAACCAGCTTAAAAATTATATTTCTCTCAATCTTTTGAAGGTTGGAAGGATAACAAAATGCAAAGAGAAACTGGGGTTAGGACTCCTGGGAAACTACCATTATTCAAATCCCTTCCCCGCAACTCCCCCCTCATTTTTCCTGCCTCTAATGAGGACACGATGCTTACATTTCTACTGGTAATCTTGGGATTACAAGGAAAAACCAGAAGGCAGAGACTTCCCGCCTTATATCCTTAAATTGCTGAACCAGTGCCAGCATCTGCTTTACTCTAGACCTGATTATGTTGGAAATATGAGCCCTCGTGTGTTTAATCCACCATAGCCAGGTCTCTCATACTAGTAGCTGAATGCAATACTTAACTGATATACTGACCAAGAAAGTTTATCCATGCATTGAAAAGATGGATCAAAGTAAGAGATTCTATCAAGGTAATTTTCTTTGTTAACAGACTTGAGGAGAAAATTATATGATTGTTTTAAATGGATGTTGATTAAGAATTTTATAAAATCTAACGTACATTCATGGTAACAACTCAAAAAATGAGAAGTAGAAACTTTCTTAATTTATTAAGTACCATCTGGTAAAAACTGATGCAAAAGTCACATTTAATAATGAAATATTAAACACATGCTCAGTAATGGTAGAAATAAGAACAGAATTTCTTTTACCATTTCTATTATTGATTGTTATACTGGAGACTAAAACTAAAATAGCAAAAGAAACAAATGGCTCAAAGATTACAGATAATGTTCTTCCTAGAACATTTAAGAGAATCAACTAATAAACAGTGGAACTGATAAAAGAACTCAGCAAGTTGGCAGGGTAAAATTCTCCATGCAAAATCAATTTTGTTTTCATCAGCAAAAAACTAAAAGTCAAAATATAAGAACAGTTACAACAGTAACAGAAAGTTAAGATCCCTGGTTTAAAAAAAATAAAAAATGCAAGATGTTTATGGAGAAAAGTAATAAAACTTTATTCAGTGATACATATAGATATAACTAAAAGGAGACGTATGTTATGTTCATAAATCGCAATATTCAATATTAGGAAAAATATCAGTCCTCTCCAAATCAATCTAGTCGTAGAAATGTATATGAAAACAAAGTGAGATTATTTTATGCAAAAGTTTTAAAAAGTCTGGTAATAAGTGTTAAGGAAAAATGTAGAAAACAGATTCATTCTGAGCTATTTTTAGAGTATGAAAAAATTGATTTACTCATAGTAGGTAGAAATTTGGAAGTATAATTAAAAATAAATTTTCCAAGCCTGTGACCTTGCAATTCCATTTCTAGATGTCTGCATGAGGGCAAAAGAATGTCTGCTGCAGCATTATTTAAATTATCAAAATATTGAAAACAAACTACATGTCTTTCCAAAGAAGTTTAAAACACAAAATGTACATTTTATGGAATACTGTCTAGGAATTAAAATATACAATCTATAGCTATCAACATAGATTAAACTAAAAGTTTTATATGTACAGTTCATGGAATATGATAATCTTTAAATAAAAACAAATAGATAAAATAATTTAAAACAGCACACACATACACTAACTGAATTTTTTTTTTTTTTAAAAAGGAGATATGCACCAAAGACATAATATTGATTACCTAGAGGCATAGGAAATGATACTATGACTGAGGAGGTCAAAGTGGACTTTAGATTTAGATATGTTTTTGAAAATGTAAAAGGAAATTGTAATTATATCTTAGTTGTGCAATTAAAAATGAATTTAAAGGGCCTGGTAAATATTTGTATAAGTGGACTTTGATGGTGCTCAGTTAAAAGGTAGAACAAAATTCTGGGTCATGCTGGATTAAATCAGGTATACTTATCAGAGATTTGCATTGGACACATGGTTAGGAGCACATATAGCACATATAAATTAACCAAACAATATAGTAAGTGCTATGACAGTGTTGGGAATAGAGAAGAGGAAGTTGCTGGCATTTTCTTAGGAAATATGAGGAGGTAAATTTGAATTTTGAATTTGAAGGGAAAAAATTTTAAATTAAGAGCTCAGAGTGAGCAGAGTGGTTGCAGGTCAGGCGAGCGGCCTGCACCAAAGATGTGAATCTAGAGAGGGTTTGACATGTCTGAAGGATAGTATTTGCAGGCTTGACTGTGTATGGAGAGTGAAAGTTGTGGGGGCTGTAAAAAGAGCAGAGGCTAGAGATTAAATATCAGTGCCAGATTGTAGGACCTTTCTGCACAGAAATATATATGTTGTTTTCCTGATCTCTAAGCCTCTCCCTAAATTTTCTCTACTTGTTTTACCTATTCTTAAGTTTCTACCTAAAATCCCATGGCACTTTCCTCACCTACCTCAATCCATTTTGAGCTTTTCAGAATGTTTTTAGTGCCTGTAGTCTATAGTCTATATATATCATTTTAATACTTAAGTGTCTTCATTCCAAAAAAATTAACTTGGGTTATATATTTGCCATGTATCCTGAAATCACTAAAACGGGTGTTAGGATCATAATGGATGACTATATTTTCTGACTTGAACTGAGAGGAGATAAAGTGGTACTTTCTAGGCTTTCCAAAAAAATTAGCCTTCAACATGGGCAACAGTGTACAAAGAGTAAGGCCACAAGAAGTAATTCATTTCAGTATCCATTTTGCTTATTAGCTCTGTTTCTTTCAAGGGTTGTTTACATTGTCATTCATTTTTCATCTATAAAGTGGGATGATACTAACACATTTAATTTGTTGGCTTTTTGCAATATACTAGGAATATTGCTAAGGTGTTTTTTTTTTTTTTTAAACACATAACAGGTACAAACTGGCACCATAACACTTACATAAAATAATTGTTACATTTCTCTAGTTTTCTAAATCAAATCAATTCTAACTTAATCACTACCTGCCAGGGTTTGAAGAATCATCTGACTAGTCCTCCACCCACAACCCTTGGGGCTGATATAAACTTGAGGTTTAGTCTAGAGAAGCTGGACTTAGTCTGTATGTGCATCATTTTGTGTGCTTATTATTCAATTTGAGAGGCCCATTTAAAGGCAGGTGCCTTTGCAGCTTAAAAAATGCCCTCCATTCTTTCCATACCAAATTCAGCCTCTGACATTTACTGTAAGCCAGTGGTTCTCCACAGGGTGAAGGGGATTTGGCCCTTCAGGAGGCACCTGGCAATAACAGGAGACATTTTTAGTTGTCACAGTTTGGAGGGGAGGTGCTAATGGCATCTAGTGAGTAGAAGTCAGGGATGCTGCTAAACATCTGGCAATGCCAGGACAGCTTCTGACAACAAAGAATTATCCAGCCCAATATATCAACAGGCCAAAGCTGAGAAACTGCTCTGAGGGTTAGCGATGATAATGTGGACAGAACCATGGGGATTTTGCTGCTTGCTGAGAACTAAGGAGTATGACCAGAATTCAGCAGATCACAGAACCTGCTAGGACCCCACTTGATTTAGACACAGAGTTCCAACTAATTCTTCCTTCTACCTGAAAATGCTCTGGCTTCCCTCTGTCCTCACAACTATGATGTAATTGCAGGTTCCTTTATTAAAAAAAAAAAAAACAATTTGGTTCTTTCAAACAAGGACTGGTTTGAGAAATTTTCTTAAGAATGGATCTTGAAACCCAAAGAAGGTGGTTAGGAAGCCTAGAGTATGGCTGTCCATCCTACCTCAGGAAAAACAAGATTAGAATTAATATCTCATTAAATGATCCTACATTTTTCAAAACAGAAAACTGAGATTTTGCAGACATACAGTCACTTGTCTAAGACAACTAAGTTATGAAAAAGCTAGAGCCAGTTAACTGAAACCTAAGCTTAGCAGTTTTCTTCAATAAGAAAAGATCTTATTTAACTATGGGGTTGATAGATGGCCTGAAGTCACTTTCAAAGTCACTTTGTCCAGGTAAACTTAAAACAGATGGAAAGTAATACATGTTCCCTGTAGCACATGTTTTATTTTAAAGTATTTTAGGGAAATATAATATATCAAAAATGCACATATCTTATGTATAGGCTTGATGAATTGTTACAAATTCAATCTACCTACATAACCAGTAAGCAGATGCAGTATATTACCAGCAACTCAGAAGCCCTATTAAGGTCCTTTCCAGTCATGAATCTCTTACCTCCCCATAGTGTAGCATCAGTTTTCATATTTAGATAATCTGCAGGTGCCTCTCAAAAGCCTGTAATGATACTAACAATACCCAATTCTATTTTTTTGCATGTTTAAAAAAAGAAGTATAGTTGATTTACAATGTTGTGTTAGTTTCAGGTGTACAGCCCAGTGATTCACTTATATGTATATATATGTATACAAACATACATATATACACATATTCTTTTTCAGATTCTTTTTCCTTATAGGTTATTACAGAATATTGAGTATAGTTCCCTGTGCTATACAGTAGATCTTTGTAAGTTATCTATTTCATACATAGTAGTGTGTATAGGTTAATCTCATCTTATTAATTTATACTCCCCCACCTCTATCCCCTTTGGTAACCTTAAGTTTATTTTTTATGTCTGTGGGTCTATTTCTACTTTGGAAATAAGTTCTTTGTATTTTTGTTTTAGATTCCACATGTCTTGGCTATTGTAAATAATGTTGCTTTGAACATTGGGGTGCAAGTATCTTTGAATTATAGTTTTCTCCAAGCATATGCCCAGAAGTGAGATTGCATGGTAGCTCTATTTTTAGTTTTTCTGGGAAACACCATACCATTCTCCAAAGTGGCTGTACCAATTTACATCCCCACCAACAGTGGAGGAGGCTTCCTTTTTCTCCAAATCCTCTCCAGAACTTATTATTTGTAGACTTTTTGATGATGGTCATTCTGACTGATGTGGGGTGATACCTCATAGATTTGACTTTAAATCAAAAATCTCTCTGTTTTTTACTCCTCCCTCCCACTTGCCCCCTGTTTTCTCTTATTTTTCCTTCTCCCTCCCTTCATTCCTTTATCTTTGGCTACCCCCATTTACTAAGTATTTTCTTCCATTACTCTTAATAAATTTGGGCCAATATAAAGGAAAATAGGTACTAAAGTAGAGAACTATTATGGTAGAAGAAAAATACTTCAAAGTTATTCCACAATTGCAGTAATGTTCTTTGCTCATCTAAATCCAATATTACTAAGCACCTGGGTTCTATGGAAGTTGGCATTACAAATATGATTTTTAGAATGAAATCCCATATAACTGGAAGAAAACCACGTACACTGCCAAAAACAGCAAACAGGGAAATAGCCGACTGTATTAAAACTAACAAAAAACTCCTGTCCTTCCTGGATTCTTCTATCTTCAATGATGCTTGCGAGTGTAGTGTGTTTAACATTAAGGATAAATAATTTATCACTTTCAAACATTACATAAACCAATTTTGCCCTCTTGTAGTAAAGCTTGGTAAAATTTAGCCACTTAGGGAACTGGTGTAGTATTTGAATTATAGATCATATGAGCCTATTTTTTTAATAGTGAGACTGAGGAATAGAAGAAGTAGGCATTACACCTGTTTTATAAATTAATTATTTTGCAATAGAGCTTTATGCTAGGCGCTGTTATGTTCCACAGGGTGAATTTAATGAGTGAGATACCCAAATCTGGGGAGTAATCAGTCACATGAAATTGAAGTTTTCCTTTTGAAGGAAATTGAAGTTTGTTTAAAAAACTCAACCTTATTTCCAAGTACATTCAGTCCTTCAAACTAAGTGAAAAACCCTACCGAAGAGAGATCTTGCTGATTCCAAGGAATAAAGACACATCTATCTATAATTATTTAATAGCACGTTAATTGCCTCAGTAGTACAAATGGTTACTACCACAGTATTTGGAAACAGTTGCAAATAGATTTAAACATTCCTAGGATCTTCTTCATCTGTGAATTTGCTAAGCCTGTCCTTTCTTCACAGATAATGCAAAATCCGAGCTTTAGTATAATTTCCATATATCTGGATTAGCAAAGTTCTATCAAGTGAAATAGTCCTTATAAAAGTCTGAGGAAATTACTATTCATTCAAAGCCTGTGCCTGGTCATACCAACAAATCAGCTGTTTTTCAGTTGATTTAGCTTCTAAGTCCATCTTAACGTGGCACAATCTACTTAATGAACTGTGCTGTGATTGAATGGACTATTAAGATAGCTCCAAATTGTCCAAATTTGAATCCGGTCTTTTCTCATTGTAATGTGGGGAAGATTTATTTATTTGTCCTTGCAAAACTTTAAAATATATATACTGTTGGAGTACAATACTTCTTCCAAATATGTTTATGAAATAGAAATTATTCTACTTCATGATTACTCATCAGTGTTCATTGAACATTCTTCTCCAGTATTTTTTATTGTCATTTCAACTGGGATTCTGATTAACCACTCAACTGATGGCTTGCTGCTGCTGCTGCTGCTAAGTCGCTTCAGTCGTGTCCGACTCTGTGCGACCACACAGACGGTAGTCCACTAGGCTCCCCCGTCCCTGGGATTCTCCAGGCAAGAACACTGGAGCCGGTTGCCATTTCCTTCTCCATGAAAGTGAAAAGTGAAAGTGAAGTTGCTCAGTCATGTCCGACCCTTAGTGACCCCATGGACTGCAGCCTACCAGGCTCCTCCGTCCATGGGAGTTTCCAGGCAAGAGTACTGGAGTAACTGATGGCTTAATATAGGATAAAACTGAGCAGTTATTCCTGAGTTATTTCTTAGTTATTTCTAAGCAGATAGTCTCAGAAGAAGCAAAAGTTTTCCTCATAATTCATAGGTACATTATCACATAACCTCTTATTTTTCAAAAATAACAGAAAATTTACACTAAATAATAATTCTATAATTTCTGGAAACAATTTTTGTTCTCAGCTTGTAATACATGAATATTTTAAAGACAAATACCAATGCATTATGGACTTCCCAGGTGGTGCTAGTGGTAAAGAGCCCTTTTGCCAATGCAGGAGACAAAACAGATGCAGGTTCGATTCCTGGGTTGGGAAGATCCCCCAGAGGAGGGCATGGCAACCTACTCCAGTGTTCTTGCCTGAAGAATCACATGGACAGAGAAGCCTGGCAGGCTACAGTCCATGGGGTCTCAAAGAGTCGGACATGACTGAAGTGACTTAACACACACGCAAGCACACATCAGTGTGTTATATTTATGGTAATACAATTTGAATTCAGGTTTTCAAGAAGGAGAGACATCAGTCTTTAACAAGATTTTTCTGGGGCAAAAATTGGGATTATATATATGAAAGTATTTTGAAAGTGCTTAAAATCAATGCTAATGTTCCATATTTGTCCTGTGGCTTTGGCCGCCTTCCCAGCCTAGAATGAAATTTAACAAGCCTGGTATTATCTGTCACAGCTGGAATCAATCTTCTCAGTTAACTAGCCAGTGACATAGGAAGCCACCCCCTCCCTGAGAAAATGGGACAAATTTACAAATGCTGGATTTGAGAAAGAACTTCAGGAAAGCTCCTGAGACGATGGCCTGACCTGAGTGTGGGAGGGTTGAAGAGACCCCAGAATTTGGGGACTTGGCTAGTGATAGTATTCATAGCATTTCAGTTTAATGTATTTGTAGTTTTGCCTAAAGATGGTCCAGGGGAGATGGTTTCCCTATGCTTCACTGTATGATTATGCTGAACAGAACCTAACAAGATCTCTCACCTATTCATTACTCACAGAATGGGTTCTTGATAAGTATTTGACTGGGCAATAAAGAAAATAAAGGTGTATAACTCATTCATCTTTCAATTTTCATTAGTAAGATATTTTAGAAAATGTCATCTCTATTTCATCCCCTCCCTTTCTTTGGGTTCTCAGAAATAAATGGATTTACATGAACGAAATTATCTAAACCAAATGCTTTAGTGAATTAGTTTAGTAGATAGTCTAATTCATTCTTGTCCATTTTTCAAATATTAATAGTATTAACTGAAATTTGCAGCACTATGTGTATGTATTAATATAGGTGTGGATTATAACCATTCAGTTCCTATTTTCATTCTATTAACAAATATGACTTAAATGAAGTGGGAAAAACTCTCTTAACTTTCTAGACTTTAAACTATTGCTTATATTGAGAGGAAAAACCCAAAGCCATTTTATATCCTTTTTCAAATGTTTTATTTTTCCTTTTTTGGCATTTGCCTGCATATAAAAATAGAAGCTATTTCTGTTTTATTTGAATAATAGTCTTCTCATTTTGTGCTTCATGAATATTTTTCTCATAATCCTTATTACACAAATTTCCATGTTAAAATTCAGTTTAGTTATTTTGCTTACATCTCATGTTATTTTAAAGACTTCTTTCTTAAAAATGCATTTAGCTCAGCAATGTTAATGAAAGACTGCATTATAGGCATTTGCAGAAGCATCTGTAAATCATGAGATATGATGAAAATGTTTCACAAATACATATTCATGATTAATTTAATGACATGACAAGATAGCTTAAATCAGATACCTATTTATTATGAATAATTAACACTGTTTCTCTATTAAACACACAAGTTTAACCCCCCAAAATTTCTAGCCAGGATTCACAATGAGTAAATTAATATGCTGTAATTACCTTTATTGAAGTTTTTCTCTACCTGACCACATAGGAAAGAATGAATTTTTATAAGAAAATTATCCCTAGAATGTGAATCTATCCACTACTTTTATACTCATTTATATCTCTTAAAATTGGCTGTTATCAAACAACCCAGCATTGACTACCTGGAACACAACACACCACACCACACCACACCACAACAGGATCCTCCCCTGTAGCATCCTGCTGGACTTGTTATTACTGAAATCAAGCAGATGGTGGCACTCTCCTCCACTAAACTCTCAATAGGATCAACCAGATGGAAGTCTGTGAGCAGCAAGCATGGATAGGAAAAGGATTCCTTGAAGGGCTCTTGCCATTCAGGGTTTTACTTGAGTTACAATATAACAAGGCTTTTTATTTTCTCCTTCGTTCTGAATCTCTGCAGTGGGGCTCTTTTAAAATTCTTCCCCAAGCAATTCATACTCTCCTTGATGACAGTACTTCTCAAATTGGACAGCTTTTGTGTTACCTGCTTTACTCCCCCGCCCACCCTTTTTCTTCTTTTATGTTAGAAAATCATATCTCTTTTATTAAAAAAAAAACATGAAATCCATCTGGTCATGATGAAGTTTGCTTCTTTCTATGCTTCATCAAAGAAGAGCTCTGTATGATTTGATTTTGTCCTGTGATGCAAAATCTCCTTTATTGTTCCATCTCTCTCTCTCACTCCCCCCCCCCCCCCTTCCTCTCCTTCTTCCCCTTTTTTCCTTTTTTATTTTGTTCTCTTAGGTGAAATATGTTTGGGGTTAGTTGAATAGTGACCACCCAAATATGTCCATCTCATAATCCCTGGAAGCTGTATTGTTGTTACTAAGTTCCATGTTGTTACAGTTGTTACAGTTACTAAGCTGTATTGTTGTTGTTCAGTCGTGTCTGACTGCGTCCCTGTGGACTGCAGCATGCCAGGCTTCCCTGTCCTTCACTATCTCCCAGAGTTTGCTCAAACTCATGCCCATTGAGTTGGTGATGCCATCCAACCAACTCTTCCTCTGTTGCCCCCTTCTCCTGTTGCTTTCAATCTTTCCCATCATTGAGGTCTTTTTCAATGGTCAGTTCTTCGCATCAGGTGGCCAAACTATTGGAGCTTTAGTTTCAGCATCAGTCCTTCCAATGAATATTCAGGGTTGATTTCCTTTAGGACTGGCTGGTTTGATCTTCTTGCAGTCCAACGGACTCTCAAGAGTCTTCTCCAGCATCACAATTAGAACCTGTGTTACCTTACACGGTAAGAAAATCTTTATAGATTTGAATGAATAAAGACTCTTGAGATGGAGAGATCACCCTGGGTTCTTCAGCCAGCACACTGTCATCATAAGAGTCTTTATAAGAGGCACACAGGAGTTAGAGGTGAAGGTGTTGTAAGGATGGAAGGAGAGAGATGTACTTTGAAGTGGAGGAAGGGGCCATAAGACAAGGAATACAGGAAGTCACTACAGCTGAAAAAGGCAAGGGAACCAACTCTCCCCTCCGAGCTTCATGGAGGGACCAGGCCTGTCAACATCTTGACTGGTGAAACTGCCTTCTGACTTCTGACCTTCAGAATTGTAAGCTTATGCTTGTGTTTTTTAAACCACTGAGTTTGTGGAAATTTGTAATAGTAGCAATACCATTCTAACACAGCTTTCAAGGAGAAAAATAAATACATTGAGAATCTGTTATTATTACACATACTGTTTAAGAGAAAAAATCTATCAGAGACTAAACTTTGACCACTGAGTAAAACTTTTTCCTCCCAAGCAGGGAATTTAATCCAGCACAGAGCCTAGGTAGGATCTTGGCAGGAAATTCAAGGTAGGAGAAAGAGGGTAGAGTTTTAAAGGCAAAGTGCCATGAACTGTCACTGGCCCATATTAGGAAAGGGACATCTCTGAGTGACATGTTTTGGCTCCAGGACCAGGTTTGTCAGCTGTGTAAGCACTGGGCTAGTTGGTCGTGGTCTGCTGGGAATGTGTCGGCTGTGTGGATCTGACAGCCTCTACCCACCTTGTGACATGCCTAAACCAAGATGCGTCTCCCACTCGGGTCTGCACTAGTATCAGTGACAGAGGTGGAAGATGACAGTTATGGAGACAACAGGATGGAAGAGCACCATACTTACACTGCTAATAACTGTCAGAAAGAAAGCAGAAAAGCAGGAATGGGGAAGCCATAAAAAGTGTAACAGTGTTAAGAGCTAATACTTAAAATACTACCTGCTAGGAATTTGTAAGTACTCTGCATGTATTAAATCATTTATTGCCCACAATTCCATTTGGGAAATACTATAGTCACCCCATTTTATAGATAAGGAAGTTAGGGTTTGGAGAAGTTATATAATTTGTCCAAGGTCACAGAGCTTCTGGTCAAGCTAGATTTAAACTCAAGCTTATCTGACTCCAACACTGAGCAGTTGAAAAGAACTTGCTTTGAATTTGAGTATCAGTCATTCTAATTTTATAATTTGTTTACTGTGTGGCAGTTACCACTGCTGCTGCTAAAAAGGCTAGTCACATTTCCAGCTTAAAAGATTAGGAACAGTTCTCTCTGTTAAAAGACAAACTGAGGCATATTTTGACTAGCAACCCACTCCAATATTCTTGCCTGGAGAATCCCATTGGTGCGCTACTGTTCACGGGGTCACAAAGATCAGACATGACTGAGTGACTAAGCACGAATCGAATGCTAGGTTTCTAATTTACATCCACTCAAAACTTTTATATAGTTCCACTTATTCTGTCACCTAGTATTACTGCTAAAAGTCCAGAAAGCTTATTATCTTAGTGATTTAAAGGTAAATTGAATAAGGCTTGAAACTTCTAATCCACTTCTGGGAATATAAAGAAATACTATGTTGTAAAAATAAAAAACAAACAAACATGAAAATAACATGTGGTAGAGTATTAACTAGAGTACAAATTTTGCTCAAATTTTACAAAATTTTATGCTACTGTCCATTATTTGTTTTCATGCCTTATTCAACATTCCACATTGTATTTAGCTGCACTGAGCAGTTTCAGCTGCATGCAACAAATTCTGATAAATTGTTTTCATTTTTATTCTGTCACAAATATATTTTTAATTTTCCTTGTTATGCCTTTTTAGATACACCCATTATTTAAAAGTGGACATTTAATTTCCAAGTACACGGGGTTTTTAAAGTATCTTTGATATTAATTTCTCATTTAAATGATTTATTCTCTGCCATTGTCCTCTGTGTTTTTCAGTTTTCTAACTTTGAGGCTTTCAATGGCTAAGTCAAAGATCTTGCTTGGTAACTGTCACATTGCACTTGAAAATATATGGGTTATTTTCAAATATCTTTTGATATTGATTTCTAACATAATTCCACAGTGATGAGAACAGACTCTGTGATTTCAATACCTTTGGACCATTAAATTTTTGTACCTTGTTGTATGTCCCTGGGGAGAAGGCAATGGCACCCCACTCCAGTACTCTTGCCTGGAAAATCCCATGGACAGAGGAGCCTGGTAGGCTACAGTCCATGGGGTCGCTAAGAGTCGGACACGACTGAGTGGCTTCACTTTCCCTTTTCCCTTTCATGCACTGGAGAAGGAAATGGCAATCCACTCCAGTATTCTTGCCTGGAGAATCCCAGGGACGGCAGAGCCTGGTGGGCTGCCGTCTATGGGGTCGCACAGAGTCAGACATGACTGAAGCAACTTAGCAGCAGCAGCAGCAGCAGTATGTCCCTGGATATGTTCCAATGTCTCCTGATTTATAGTCTATGGAAACTTGAATTTGTATCTTGCTGTTGTATGAAAATTGTATAAATCTTAATTATATTGAATTGATTCATAGTGCTTTTCAAGTCTGCTATATTCTTTTACTTTTCTATATATTCTATTAATTTTTGAGAGTTTGATGTTGAAACTCCAACTAAAAATTTTAATCTACTTAAAAAAATAATTGTAATACATAGTGGAACATACGTAACTTTGTTCTGTATTTTCTAAGTCTCCTGTAAATGTGTTATCATACTTTAATAATTTAAAAAATTTAAAAAAGAAAGAAAAATGCAACAACCAAAAAAAATTTTTCTATGTTTACTAGTGCAAAAATCTATGGCTAATTCATTTGATGTATGACAGAAATCAAACCAATATTATAAAGGAATCATCAATTAAAAATAAATAAATATAATTTTAAAAATCTGTTGGAATCAGGCATCATCAAATTGAAAACATTTGGGAGCACTCCACTGAGGGGGGCTAGGAAAAGACTTTTACATGGAAGAGGTGGAAGTAAAGCAAGGAAATTATTTGAATGGCTGTTGCTTAGTGGTTACTTACTTGGGAGAGTTTATTTGGTCTTTTGTGATGGGTTGTCCCATTTCTATTTATTATCCTTGAAGTATTGTAGGCTTGCTGTGCTGTGCTTAATTGCTCAGTCCTGTCCGACACTTTGCGACACTTTGCGACCCTGTTGACTGTAGCCCTCCAGGCTCTTCTCTCCACAGGGATTCTCCAGGCCAGAATACTGGAGTGGGTAGCCGTTCCCTCCTCCAGTGGATCTTCCCAACCCAGGGATCGCACTCAGGTATCCCACATTGCAGGCAGATTCTTTACCATCTAAGCTACCAGGGAAGCCCTATCATAGGCTAAGGTTTTGGATTGCTGAAGCAGGCTACTAAGGCATTGAAGGCATCTCAAATTCATGGCCTCTTTGTTTAATTAATTTAATATATTAGTTCAGTTCAGTTCACTTCAGTTCAGTTGCTCAGTCATGTCTGACTCTTCGCGACGCCATGGACCACACAACACTCTATTCCAGTTCTTGTATCACAAAGTTTCATTCTTATCTTTGTCTATATAAATTTGTTATAAGTATGTAAGATAATATAAACATGTTAGGTTTTGCTTCTTTTCCATTATATTCATAGCATGAAATTCATGGAGCTGTGTTTATATTTAGTGCCCAAACTCAAGGTTATAAATAGCAGAATTCATCATTACTTATATTTCTTTTCTGTTTAAAATCCAAAGTTTATGAATTTGCCTAAAAAGTCATAATTGTGATCATTTAAATTTCCAGTAAGACTGTGGGATATACCTGATGTTTTATCTGATCACAAAATATTCTTTAGACATGCATGCATGCTAAGTCTCTTCAGTCGTATCCAACTCTTTGCAACCTCATGGACCATAGCCCACCAGGCTCATCTGTCCGTGGGATTCTCCAGGCAAGAATACTGGCATGGATTACTATGCCCTCCTCTAGGGGATCTTCTCAACCCAGGTATCAAAGCTGAGTCTGTTATGTTTCCTGCATTGGCAGGCAGTTCTTTACCACTAGTGCCACCTGGGAAGCCCCATTCTTCAGAGAAATGTAGATTATTTAATGGGCTTCCCTTGTAGCTCAGCTGGTAAAGAATCCGCCTGTAATGTGGGAGACCTGGGTTCGATCCCTGGGTTGGGAAGATTCCCTGGAGAAGGGAGGCTACCCACTCCAGTATTCTGGCCTGGAGAATTCCATGGAGTGTATGGGGACACAAAGAGTCGGACACGACTGAGTGACTTTCACTTTCAGACTATTTAATGGATAAGCCAACTAATGAACTTAGGGAGTGACAAATTATTTCTCTGTTTCTTCCTGCCTTCTTAAGGAAGGCATATTGTATGGCAGTGGCAGTTACCATACCCTTGTCAAGACGAAGTTAGATGTATTCAACAAGACAATAAAAAAAGACAAGGAGGATCCTCCTTCATGATATAAAGTATCTATGTAATAGACACATTACTCGTGGAAGTCAGAGCCTACCCATGATGGGGACCTACTATGAAAACTGTGTTTCCAAAGATAGAGGTGCAAAGGTGGTAAAGGGACACAGACCACAGTATGCAAACAGGAGAGAAAGACTTTCCAAAAAGGAAGTGGCTGCTCTCCAGTGACTCTAATGAGAGAGATGGTCTCATAATATACGTAAGTCTAAGCTGAAGGACCATCAGCTGTTAAGAAAATGACCATAAGTTTAAAAGAACAAAAAATAAAATTCAGATCTTCTCCATCCTTCTCCCACCCTACCGATCGCATTTGATTTGGAAAATAAAGAAAAATGGAATAAAAGGAATGTTTTGTACATGTTCAGGATTATCTGTTGGCTTGATTGTTAAAGCTATATATTTTTTGATTATCCTCTGTATCCTTTGCATTCTTGTGATTCTATGTGTAGATGCAGAGTCAAAGACTTTGTTATGTGAGGCGGTTTAAGGGAGCATTGCTTTGATGATCAAGAGGCACTTCCTTTTAAAAAGAGCAGTCAAAACTGATTCAGACTTAAAAGCCCCCAAATTGAGTCAAGGTTCCAGAATGCTTGTGACACAACTATTCCATAAGAATGTTCATTGAGTTAAATATGTAAAGTCTTCCTGTGGTTGGTGACTAGTAGAAAATATGGAATTCATTCAGTAAGAATTTGAACACATTCTGGAAATTTGGAAATGTATGTACATGTCAGTGACACTCTCTTTTCTTTTTAATTGGACAAAACTGAGTTTATTAAGCTTAATGCAACAAGGAGAACTCTGTCTTGACAGTTTTAGTGGTGTCTAAAAAGGAGGAAGCTATGGAAGGATATTTATAGGATTTTTAGGGTCATGGCTGAGTAATTTTTTAAGTTTTCATTTTGAGATAATTATAGACTAGCATACAGTTATAAGAGATAACACAGAGATCCCACATATCCTTTACGCAAGTGGTAACAGCTTGCAAAACTATAGTATAAAATCACAATCACTATAGTGATATTTATACAATTCACAAATCTTATTGAGATGTCTGCATCTGTCTTGTACTCATCTGTGTGTTTTCATGTGCAATTTAATCACATGCATAGGTTCATAGATCAATCATCATAGTCAAGATACGGAATATTTATAATACCACAAGGATTTTTCCTGTTGCCTTTTCCAAACACGTATCACCTCCTTATTACAACATCAGCTCACCACTACTTCAAGTGACGTATGGAAACCTTACCTCTGTAGGACCCTCACCTTCCCCACATTTAAATATCATTATCTTGAGTATCAGCTAGTGTTGTCATTTTTGTTTCAACTGTCAGATATGATTTATAAAACTGATAAGGAGAAGGATAGTCTGTACTTATATGACTTTTCTTTCCATTTTCTATCTTCATTTTGTTTTCCCTGTTGCTCCAAGATTCTTCCTTTTATCATTTCCTTTTGAAGATTTTTCCTTTAGCTGTTCTTTTGTTGTTGCTATTGTTGTTTGTAGATAGATGTATTTTTCATATTGAGGTATAATTGGCATGAATCACTGTGTAAGTTTAAGATGTAGAACATAATGACTTACATACATAATGAAATGATTTCTACAATAGGTTCAGTGAACATGCATTATCTCATATAGATACAACACTAAAGAAATAGAGGAGCAATTTTCTCCTTGTGATGAGAACTACTAGGGTTTACTCTCTTAATTTTTTGTTTATAATGCACAGCAGTGTTAATTATTTTTTATCATGTTGTACATTATACCCCTAATATTTATCTTATAACCAGAAGGTTGTAATTTTTGACTACCTTCATCCAATTACTCCCTCTCTCCTGCCTCAGGCAGCCACAAATATAACCTCATTTGCAATGAGTTTGTTTGAAGTATAATTGACCCACATCACGGTGTTAGTTCTTGGTACACAACTGGGTGAATCAGTAGTTTTATACATTGCAAAATGATCACCATGATAACTCTAGTTGTTAATTGTTACCATATGAAGATACTATGTAATTGTTGACTCTATCCCCAACACTAGACATTTCACACCTGACTTGTTTATGTTGTAATTGAAAGTTAGTACCCCTTAATCTCCTTCACCTGTTTCTCTCCTCTATACCATCCCTTCCCTCTGGAAGTATTCTGCTTGTTCTCTGTATATATGACTCTGTTTGGTTATATTTGTTCATTTGTTTTGTTTTTCAGATTCCACAAGTAAGTGAAATTATACAGTATTTCCCTTTCTCTAACTTACTTCAATTAACATAATACTCTCTAGGTCCATCCATGTCGTCACAAATGGAAAGATTTCGTTCTTTTTATGGCTGAATAATATTCCACTGCTTGTATCTGGTACATATATACACCACATCTTCTTTATCTACTCATCTACTTTGGGGACTTACATTGCTTCTACATCTTGGCTACTGTAAATAATGCTGCAATGAACAGAGGGGTACATACACCTTTAAAAATTAGTGTTTCTCTTTTCTTCAGATAAATACTCAGAAGTAGAATTGCTGGATTGTATGGTAGTTCTATTTTTTAAATTTTTTGAGGAATCTCCATACCATTTTCAATAGTAGGGACACCAAGTTACATTCCCACCAATAAATAGTGCAAGAGGGTTCCTTTTTTTCCACATTCTCACCAACACTTGTTTTGCATTGTCCTTTGGAAAACAGCCATTCTGACAGGTATAAGGTAGTATTTTGTGTGTGTGTATGGTTTTGATTTGCATTTTCCCAATGAATAGTGGTTTTGAGCATCTTTTCATATGCTTGTTAGCCATCTCCATCTTCTTCTGAAAAATGTCTATTCAAGTCCTCTGCCTACTTTTTTCTAAGTTGGGTTTTTTGTTTTTTTGAAGTTAAGTTTATATTTGTGGCTATTAACTCCTTGTCAGATATATCATTTGCAAATATCTTTTCCCATTCAAGTAAGTATGTTTTGCTTTGTTAATAGTTTCCATTGCTATTGAAAAGTTTTTCAGTTTCATGATACCCAGTTTATATTTGTTTGTTTCCCTTGCCTGTGGAGACATATCCAAAAAATATTGCCAAGACCAATGTCAAAGAGTGTATTGCCTATGTTTTCTTTCAGAAGTTTTATGGTTTCAGGTCTTATATTTAAGTCTTTAATCCATCTTGAGATTTTTCTTATATATGGTATGAGAAAGTAGTGCATTTTGATTCTTTTGCATGTAGTTGTCAAGTTTTCCCAGCACCGCTTATTGTAGAGGCTGTCTTTTCCCCATTGTATAGTCTTGCCTCCTTTGTCACAGATTAATTGTCCATATAAGTATGGGTTCATTTCCAGTCTCTCTAGCAGGTTCTATTGATCTATGAGCCTGCTTTTGTGCCAGCACTATACTGATTTGGTTACTGTAGCTTTGTGGCATAATTTAAAATCAGGAAGCATGATAACTCCTCTTTTGTTCTTATCTCTTAAATTATTTTGACTATTCAGGGTCTTTGGTGTTTCCATACTAATTTTTGAATTATTTGTTCTTGTTCTGTGAAAAAATACTGGTGGTGTTTTGATAAGGATTGCAGTGAGCCTGTAGATTGTTTGGGGTACTGTGGTCATTTTAATGGTATCAATCATTCCAGTCTATGAGCACTATATTATATACTTTTCCATCTGTTTGTGTGTATTCAATTTCTTTCATCAGAAAGCATAAGTGGTCTGAGCCCCACTCCTTCATCAGATTCTTATAGTTTACCAAATATAAGCAAACCACTGGGGAGTCTGACGTGGGGCTCAGACCACTCACCCTTTGGGGGAAACCTCTATAATTGTACTTATCTTCCTATTTGTGGGTCACCTACCTGGGGTTATGAGTCTTGACTACTGTGTCTCTGCCCCTCCTATTCACCCCATTGTGGTTCCTTCTCTATATCTTTAGCTGTACAAGATATTTTCTGTTAGTCTTCCGGTCACTCTTATGGATAGTTTCTCTGTAAATAGTTGCAATTTTTGCATGCCTAAGGGAGGAGATGAGCTCAGATTCTTCCTATTCCACTGTCTTGCACATTCTTACTACTCCTTTGGACAAACTTTAAGGATGGGTCTGCAAGTGACAAATTCTTTCTTCTTTCTTTATCTGAGAATGTACTTATTTCCCTTTTACTCTTGAAGGGTAATTTTGCTGCATATGAAGTATACAGCTAACAGTTGTGTCACTTCTTCTGACCTTCACTGTTTCAGATGAGAAATCCACTATCATTCAAATAGGTTATCTCCCCCACCAAGAGATACGAGGTGGTTCTCCTACAGGTAATGTGTCATTTTTATGTGAATATTTTTGATATATTTATTTTGATTTAGTTTTACAAAGTTTATTATGCTGTCTTCATGTGCATTTCTTTTAGTTCTCTTATGTGGGTTTTACTCAGCTTTTTGAATCTGTAGGTTTATGTCTATTGGCAAATTTGGTAAATTTTCAGCTATTAATATTTTCTAAATCTTCTTTCATCCTCATTCACTTCCGGGACTCCAATTGATCCAAGTTATTGTATCTTTTGTTATTGCTCCTCAGTCCCTAAGGCTCTGTTGATTTTTCTCTCTGTTATTCAGATAAAGGAAATTCTCTGATCTGTCAAGTTCATGGATTCTATCCTGTCATTTTCACTCTACTATTGGTCCATCCAGCTAGGTTTTAATTCTGCTATATTTTTTAGTTCTATAATTTCCATGTGTTTTTAAACTATAATTTCTATTTATTTATTGATGTTTTCTATTTTTAATTTGTTTCATGATAATTTGTAATTGCTCATTGGATTATTTTTATGATGGCCATTCTAAAATCCTCATCAGATAATGCTAATATCTGATTCATCTGAGTGTTGGCATCAGTTAACTTTGCCGCCTCATTCAAGTTGTGATTTCCCTGGTTCTTGGTATGATGGGGGATATTTTTCATTGCATCCTGGACATGTTGGCTGTTATGTTAGGAGATAATGAGGCACTTTAAAATCGTTTATTTTGCGGAGCAGTCACCCTGTTTATGTTGAGCATGCAAATCCTAGCCTAATTTCTTGGGCTGTGGTCCCAAAGCTAAGTCTAATTGCAGAGCTTTGCAGTGCAGTTTTGGTCTGCTTGATTTATTGCAGGGGCTATCCTGCAATAGTCTCTGCTGGTGTTGTTTGAGGAGGTGGAAGGAACTGAAACAGACTATATTGGCTGGTCTTTCCAGGCTTGGTGCACCTCCTACCCCAGCCCACTGCCCCAATGTCTCTAGCTGGGGAGGATTCTCAGCTCTCTCAGGAAGGAGAGCCTTTCTGGGGCCTGGCTCTTACAGTGGTGGGACTTGTCTGCCTGAGAGGAATGGAGAACAGAACCCATTCCTCAGGTCCCTGAGGCTCTGTTGATTTTTTAATTTTCTCTAACTCTTACCCTAACTCTTGCCCGGGTGCCTTTTGTGGAAGGATCCCTCTGGTCTCTATCACACAGCCACCTCAGATCTCTTGGTGGGGAATAACCTCAGGTGAACAAGTGCACTTCCTCTGTCTGCTGTCATCAGCAGGGCTCTCGTTATCCATCACACTGGCCAGGGCTGTCAGCCTTGCCTGGCTTTGATGGTGTTTTGATTTAGGGAGGAATCAGTCTTTCTGGGCCAATTCCTGTTGGAAGGTTGCAGGAGGGTTATGAATGCTGGAACTGGTTTGCCCTCTGGGTGAGTAGTCAATATAATGTTCTGTTGCTGTGATGTTCAAGTCCAGAGGTCCCTAACAAGTTTGCCTTCCTCTTCACAACTTTCAGAGTACCCCCTTCATTGTCTGTTGTATAATTTTCAGAGCTTATAGTTGTACTTGGCTGAAAGGAGTAGAGAGAAAAAGTATATGCCACATCCAGTTATGTTTTTCTTCATCAGTCTCTAGAGAACCATCACAACCAGCTTAGAATCTGGCTTAGTCTTTTAGGTTGCATGATGTGGCTGGATCTGGATGGGGAAGCAGGTGTGGGACTTGGTTTTTCCTATACCTGGCCTGGGTTCAGGGACCAGTGGCACTGAAGCCAACAGGAAAAGTGCTATCCTTTGCTCACAAACTGTTTTCTTATCTCTGCCAGAGGGCTTCCTCCAGTTGTAGAGTATGCTCAGTCCATTAACAGACAAATAGGAAGTGCGTTTTACTGTATCTAAATTATGCTTCCATAAAACTGATTTAAAATATCAGACCCCAAATCTGATTAGATCAATTGCTTTTATTACATCAGAAAGATAATTTGATATCTACCTTTTAAAGATATATTTTTAAGCTTGCATTTAGAAGAACTACGGGTATAGCTTTTGTCTAATTGAGAGGAAGTTAATCTGAAAATAATCTAATACAGAGAAAGCCTGTGAAGCTTTTTAGGAAGTTGTACTAGCAGGTAGGCTACCAACTTGGACTAAAATGAACTTAAAGCTTTTCATAAGCAAACAAGGTATCATTCTTATGCAATTGACCACAGGAAGGAAGAACATCTCAGAGGGCTGAGTCAAGAATCAAAAGTGGTTAACTATGACACAAATAGAACAATAGACTAGGGAGCATTTTCTAGCCAGCAGGGAGAATTCTATGGATAGAGGAGCCTGGTGGGCTATAGTCCATGGGGTTACAAAAGAGTTGGACGTAACTGAGCGACTAACACTTTCAGTTTTTCACACAAGGTGCATTCCATGTCCCCAGAGGAAGGAAACCTTGTAATATTTTTTCCAGGTGGATTTCAGAATTGTTATGGACCAGGAACTGCTTTGCTGACAAAGGTCCATCTAGTCAAAGCTATGGTTTTTCCAGTAGTCATGTATGGATGTGAGAGTTGGACTATAAAGAAAGCTGAGTGCCAAAGAATTGATGTTTTAGAACTGTGGTGTTGGAGAAGACTCTTGAGAGTCCCTTGGACTGCAAGGAGATCTAACCAGTCCATCCTAAGGGAAATCAGTCCTGAATATTCATTGGAAGGACTGATGCTGAAGCTGAAACTCTAATATTTTGGTCAATAGATGGGAAGAGCCGACTCATTGGAAAAGACCCTGATGCTGGGAAAGATTGAAGGCGGGAGGAGAAGAGGACGACAGAGGATGAGATGGTTGGATGGCATCACCAACTTGATGGACATGAGTTTGAGCAAGCTCTCGGAGTTGGTGATGGACAGGGAAGCTTGGTGTGATGCAGTCCATGGGGTTGCAAAGAGTTGGACACAATTGAGTGACTGAACTGAACTGAGGGACTGCTTCCCTGGTAGCTCAGCTGGTAATGAATCCGTCTGAAATGTGGGAGACCCTGGGTCGATTCCTGGGTCAGGAAGTTCCCCTGGAGAAGGGATAGGCTACCCACTCCAGTATTCTTGAACTTTTCTGATGGCTCAGATGGTAAAGAATCGGCCTGCGATGCAGAAGACCTGGGTTCGATCCCTGGGTTGGGAAGATCCCCTGGAGGAGGGCATGGTGACCCACTCCAGTATTCTTGCCTGGAGAATGGCCATGGACAGAGGAGCCTGGTGAGCTGTAGTCCATGGGGTCACAAAGAGTCAGACACAACTAAGCACAGAGCAACAAAGGGACGGCTTAGCACTTCACATTCCTCTCATTTTGGAAGGGGTCTTTACAGTGGTTATTCTATCTGTATCTTACTATTGCATTTTGGGTGTGTGTAGACAGATAACTTTTCTTTTTATTTCATAGGTCTTTAGCTCAAGAGCCACATCCAGATCTGATGCAGATCATGAGATTCTGAGCTACAAGGCTGATGTCATTAGGGATGAGACACTGGTGATCCTGGATTGAGGTGATGATGTTTTACAAGTGGGATGATATGAAATTTATGATTTGAGGGATGATTGTGATTACATTAAAAAATGATCACTCATTCTTTTTCTTCCATTGAAAGTGGAATTTAATTCTCCACTGAGTGAATCTGGGCAGGTCATGTGACATGCTTTGGCCAACGGGACACTAGCAAACAAGGCAAACAAACACTTGAAAGCCATTTGTCTTTTCTGGCTGGGATCCTCCATCCTTCAATTTCCAAAGGCACTTTCTTCACTTCCTTTAGAGCACTCATGGGCACTGTGCTTTTTTTCTAATGATCAGTTCGAGGCAATTTAGCCTTTCTCTATTATGATCACTGAAATCCACCCACTCTTTACCAAATTAAGAATCCTAAACCGCTACCATACTTTTATTTATGTGTCATGGGAGCACTTCTTTTCCAGGTACCAAAATCTTTATGTTATCTATACTCATTTAGCAATGAACCTCAAAACTTGGCAGTTGAAAAAACTACACAGGATTCTGAACTGAACATGTCTTAACTGGGTCCTCTGTTTCATGGTCTCTAGCAACAGTGGAATCAGTGTTGGCCCAGGGCCTGAGGCTATGCTGGAAAGGATCCAAGACCAAGCCCATGTCATGGTGGATAGGACTCAGTTCTTTGGGGGTCATTGGATTGAGGGCTTCAGTTTCTCACTGGCACTTGTTTGGAGGGCTCCCTCAGTTCCTTTCCACGAGAGCCTTTCCAGAATGGCAGCTTGTTTCATCAAAGTATTCAAGCACAGAAAGCAATAGAGTCAACTATCAATAAAGAAGTTGAAATCTTTTGTAACCTAATTCTGACCAGTTTTGTGGTATTCTGTTGGTTAGAAGCAAGTTACTGGGTTCAGCCCACAGTGAAAGGAAAAGGATTACACAGGGGTGTGAAATCCAGAATGTGTGGCTCACTGAAGTCTCATTTAGAAGTCTGTCCTTTACAAGGAGTCAGGAAGACAGAAAGGTTTGAATATTTTTGTTTGTTTGTTTCTTGTCTGCTTTGAGACACATTCCAGGCAATTGCTGCATCTCTACTGATGAACTGCCATGGCTCTGTGGTTCCAGCTCCTACAGGGCTCCAAGAACACTTTTTTTCATTCCCGTACTCTTCAAACCAAGGGGTGGAATGTTTTCTTATCATTGCTAGTTTCTGGTTGCTTCAATCCCTCCTTGTGTCCCTCAAGCCTATTCTTTCTCTACAGGTGGTTCATTTATTAAAGACTCTTCTTCAAAACTCATCTGAGTTGAATTCTGTTTTCTGCTGAGACTCTGACTCATGAAGACACTGTTTGTCAGAAATAAATATTTATTGTTATAAAGTCAAATTTTTCAATTTTAATTTTTTTGTTTTTCTTTTTTGTTGTCATATTTTGTTGTTGTATTTTGAAAGGCTTTCCCTTCTTTCAGATAAATAGGATATAAAACAATTGCTACCCTCCCTTCCTGTCTATCTCTAGTGTGTTTATAGTTTTATTTATTGTACACTTAAATCTTCAACCCACTGAAAATACATAGGCAGCGAATTATTTCTTATGACTACTCTTTGGAACAACAGACTGGTTCCAAATAGGAAAAGGAGTACGTCAAGGCTGTATATTGTCACCCTGCTTATTTAACTTATATGCAGAGTACATCATGCGAAATGCTGCGCTGGAGGAAGCACAAGCTGGAATCAAGATTGCCAGGAGAAATATCAATAACCTCAGATATGCAGATAACACCACCCTCTGGCAGAAAGTGAAGAAGAATTAAAGAGCCTCTTGATGAAAGTGAAAGAGGAGAGTGAAAAAGTTGGCTTAAAGCTCAACATTCAGAAAACTAAGATCATGGCATCTAGTCCCATCACTTCATGGGAAATAGATGGGGAAACAGTGGAAACAGTGTCAGACTTCATTTTTTTGGCCTCCAAAATCACTGCTGATGGTGACTGCAGCCATGAAATTAAAAGACGCTTACTCCTTGGAAGGAAGGTTATGGCCAACCTAGATAGCATATTTAAAAGCAGAGACATTACTTTGCCAACAAAAGTCCGTCTAGTCAAGGCTATGGTTTTTCCAGTGGTCATGTATGCATGTGAGAGTTGGACGGTGAAGAAAGTTGAGTGCCACAGAATTGATGCTTTTGAACTGTGGTGTTGGAGAAGACTCTTGAGAGTCCCTTGGACTGCAAGGAGATCCAATCAATCCATCCTAAAGGAGATCAATCCTGGGTGTTCATTGGAAAGACTGATGTTGAAGCTGAAACTCCAATACTTTGGCCACTCCATGCAAAGAGTTGACTCATTGGAAAAGACCCTAATGCTGGGTAGGATTGGGGGCAGGAGGAGAAGGGGATGACAGAGGATGAGATGGTTGGATGGCATCACTGACTCGATGGACATGGGTTTGGGTACACTCCAGGAGTTGGTAATGGACAGGGAGGCCTGGCGTGCTGCACTTCGTGGGGTCGCAGAGAGTCGGACATGACTGAGCGACTGAACTGAACTGAACTCTTTTATTTATGTATCTTTAAAATTTTATTATTTTTATTTTATATTTTATTTATTTTCTATATTTTATTATTTACCACCCATTATTATTTATTAATATTTATTTTCCTGATGAGAATGTCATCCATATCATATAGTGTATTCCCATATATATTCACCTCTATTTAAAATAGCTATAATTTTTATGTTCTTAATATAAGTTACATTAGATTATACATAAAGATGAAAATATTTTTCAGTTCATTCAGGAAAGCTGACATAATGCTATTTCGCCAAATCCAAACAAAGCACAACATTGGTTTCAACTCTGAATACTGATGCAAAAGTTCTATACAAAATGCCTGCAATCTGAAACAAGAGCAGTGCATTTAAAAACAATTTGAGAATAAAATGGAATTAAGTCTAGGAATGGAAAGAAAATTAAATACCAAGAAATATTTCATCAAATCTCATTATTTTAATTTCTCTTGATTATGTCATCAACTATTGAAAATACACTTGGTATAATGTTGTAGACGCTTGGTATAAAGACACTTGGTATAAAGTGTAGCAGTCACTTTTGACAAAGTCTTAAAATATGAATAAAAGCATCTATTATATTTATAAACAGCATGTTCAAAATGTCAATAATAAATTTGAATGAAATTCTGAATATCAGAACATTGCAGAAGACTCACTATTATTTCTATGACTCAATATTGTTTGGTGGTCTTAGTTAATGCAAACAGAGAAGAAAATCCACATAAGAAGAGACTAAACTATATGCAGTTGCTAATTTTGTGATTCTATACTTAAAATAAACAAGAGATTAAGAAAACTTCACAGAATTAATGAAATAAGTAAATAAAGATACATATGTTTTCTCTATACAACCAATACAATCCCAGGAAAGCAAATGACATAAATAATTCATGCAATGTTCACATAAAAGCTACAAAAGAGCTAGGATAAATTTGAGTTGTTAGGTATAACATTTGCAAAATTCTCCATAAAATACAATTGAGGAGCATAAAACGAAGCCTAAACAAATGAATATCTAAATTTATTTTCTAAAAAATAGAATCTCTACCAATTTTACATGGTTGTGAATAGGTAAAAGATTTTAAATTTCACATAGACAAGGCTTTCCATTCAAGATGGCACAGTAGAAGGATGTTTGCACATCTCCTCCTGTGAGAGCACCAAAATCGCAACTAGCTGTTGAACAACCATCGACAGGAGGATACTGGAACCCACAAAAAAAAGATATCTCATGTCAGCAAGACAGTAGGAGGGGTGCAATCATCTTGCATGTCTGAGATAAATCCTACCCGGTTATGATTTACTATAGATTTTTTATTTGTTGCTAGATTTATCTTGTTTATATTTGATTAAAGATTTTATATCTGATCATGAGATTAATTGGAGTATCATTCTATTTTGATACATTTGTCTGTTATTGGTATCAGTTTAGTGTTGTCCTCATAAAACAAGTTGGACTGTATTTGTTTCTTCTAGTTTCTAAAAGTATTTGCGCAAATTATTATTTTTCTGGGCTTCCTAAAGTTTCATAGGATTTTCCTGGTGGTCCAGTGGGTTAGACTCTGTGCTAAGACTAATGCAGGGGGCCCAGGTTCCATTCCTGGACAAGGAACTAGTTCTCACATGCGGCAACTAAAGATCCTGGCTGCTATAATTAAAACCTGACACAGCCAAATAAATATAAATAAATAAATAAAATAGATATAGGTTATTCAAATTATCTGTTTATTGTTTGTCAGTTTTACTAAGACTTAACCCTCTCCACAAGAATTTCCCCACTTGAACTATGTTGTCAGATTTATTAGCATAAAGTTCTTTATAAATTCCATGACTATCTTACTAATATCTATAGGACGTATAGCAATGTGAAGTTTTCAATTCTGATACTAACAACTTGAATTTTCTCTTTTTTACTTGATTAGACTTGCTAAAGATTTATAAATTTTGTTAAACTCTTAGGATGGCCAAATTTTGGCTTTGTTAATCCAGTTATTTGTATTTATTGGGACTTATCCTCCTTTAGAAAAATAGAGACCAGCTTATAGTCATATAAATATGAACTAGTAAAACTGGGAGGTATGGAGATTCAAACACAATTTTTTCTGACTCCTAAGTCTGATCTCTTTCCACTTCTCCATTAGATCTTTTATTTCTCAATTAGACTTTAGCTGTAAAAACTGCAGCTCTGTACCTTTTATTTACAGCATATTGTTTGCTAGTCTCATTTTTGGAATAGATATAGCATAGCTTCATTTTAGCTTACAGAATTCATATCTTCAACAATTATCATTGTAGTTCATCATTCATCATGAATAAACAAAAGAATAACAAGAGAAAAATCACAATACCCTTTCCTAACACCATCTACCACTTATTTTCCTAGAGCCACTAGATATCAATCTGTTTATGTAAAACAATTTATAGAATTTCTACTCTCACATGGAGATAGCCAGGGGGGAAAAATAGTTCTCAACCAGATAAGGGTATCAAGCTCAATTTAGGGAGTTTTAATCTCATGTCTGCTATTCAATTCCTATCTGCAAAATCAAAAAAATAAGTGGTGAGCCCCTGGCATGTATGTTTTGGAAAATTTCCCTGGTGAGTATAATGTGCTCCTCTCATAGAAAATTTGCCTGATTAGTTAAAAAGTTATGCTATGCATGAGGTAAATTATGTTATATATGCCACAGGCTATTATAAGTTATTAATAGCATTTATTCCTTTTGCGTTTTTGGTGATATGCACTGGGTAGGCAAGCTAATCTTGGTTATTTGTAGGCTTATTTGTAGGGCAATGAAGGACTAATTAATTAAATTCTTTGGTGAATGCATGTATCTACTATTTTTCTACAAACCATGTTAAAATTGTTGATATTTTATGTTTTTTAACTTGAATTTTGCTGTGAAAACATACATATTTCTGTTGATACAGAGAAGAAAATCCCCGGAAGTGAGGGGCCTGAGTGTGATGACATGGACAAGACTGGACACAAGATTTAGAAGAGGCACAAAACTGGCTAGGTTAGCACAGGGATGCTAATGCTGGGACTGTTCTAGAATATTGATTAATATTTATTCTTATTCACCATGAGGTTACTAAACAAAATGGAAGATTCAAACCAATCTTAGGGTGGCCCAGATAGAACCATAAAGTATACTTACAAAGGTCTCCAAATATAGGGCACCCTGGTATATCGTAGTGTATATCTGAGCCCATGCTTGAGCTGATATTACTACAAGATGGAGATTTTTAGGCCAGTATTATAAAATTTCCTACAGGCATCACTTTATCTGGCAAGCCTTTCAACATCCTCTAAAAGCTACCATTTTAGAGTTATTGCTTGTAACTTAGAAAATAAATACAGTGTCTTAATAAAGAGTATACAAGTTTGCATTAAAATGACTGATACCTCTATTGACTTCATCATAGTTGTGAATGTGAGCAGCATACCCTGATTGAATTACCTGTAGAATACATTAAACTGTGTTGGAAGGGAATTTTTAAATGTTTAATTTCTTACTTTGCATAGTCATATAACTTTAAGTAAGTCTTGATAATACAGACAAATGAAATTGAGGTATAAAAATATAAATGAGGACAGTGTGTACAAGATCATAATATTTATAGCTTTAAGTACATATACAACCAAAATAAAGGGGGTTATCATTGTTTTTTTGCTCCCTAAAAATAGAGCTGTCAGTAAAATAAAGGACACCAGTTAAATTTAAATTTCTGATAAACAACAATACTTTAGTTAAGTATCTCCCAAATATTGCCCTGGACATAGTTATGTTAAAAAAACTATCCCTTGTTTATCTGATATTTAAATCATATTCAGATTCTGTTTTTCACTTCCAAAACTGGGAACCCAATTGACAAAAAGAAAAAAGGAAATACTTCATATTCAAGTTGCTAAGGGTATTTCACAAAGTTTGGTTTAGACTAAAGATTTTAGGTACGTTATTTGAATTATAGTGTTCTTTCCCATACTAATTTGTTCCTCTTTAAATAGGTCACACTTGTGTTAATATGAAAATTGCTGTTAAGAGGGAAAAACTTCACAGACTTCTTATTTTCAAGATCTAATTCATCAAGGTCACTCTCACCTACAAAAACATTTTCAAGTAATTTAAACAGATGGGTAAAGGTGCCAACATTCAAAGATTTATCTTGACACAATATATTACTTCTGATAAGCTTTTTCTGCGGTTCCTTTCTCCATGTGAGTTTAGTTAAGCCTTTGTCTTGAGGTTAAATGCCAGAGTTCTATGACATTCTGATACAGCCAAGGAAATTTTCTTCCTTTCTCCTATAAAAAGATTCTATTGGTGTAAATTGAAGCCCGATTAAGATGTCTGCAATTAATTGCACAACACAGGAAAAAAAGCTGCAACCTAGAATAAAAATGCCTCCTTGTATTCCAATCATTAATTTTCCACAGTGAAATCATTCAACAATTAAATTATCCTCTACATGCTCCATCTCAGATCATATTTTAGATTCTAGACTTCTTATTCAATATATGGCTAGAAAGTTGAAAGTTAAACAAATTATCTACAAAACAACATTTTCTATGCTAAACATAGGAGCTTTTCTCTGTAATAGTATCTTTGTGATCTGGCTGTTAAAAAAAATGCAGTTGTTTTCTATTGATGCAGAGAATATAGCCTCCAGCTCTTTCTCATCCTTCTAATTAAATACTATCTGAATAAACTGGGATCTTAATTGAAATCAAATTATAGTATTAACATTCAAAGTAAAATTAAAGAGCATAATTTAATCACTGCTTGTTGCAAATTTGGTCATCATTCCAAAAACTAAGAATCTAAGACTGAATTATTTTAATGTTTTGATGTAACCAAAATTTTAATGTTTCGATGTAACCAAAATTGAAAACTCATAAAGTTCAAAAACTGATTTATTCATGGGCTTATTGGTCATAGCCAGCTAAAGCAAAGCGCCTAGACTTTAACACCTTTGTTGACGGAAGTTAGAAGTGTAAGTGGTATTTCTCTCTCTCAATCTAAGATGGAATTTAAGAATCTTACAAAATAGAGCAGTACTGAAGTAATCTTTATTATAAAGGATGCACATAAAATTTGCTAATGAAATTCTAAACATGACATCAGAGATCACCCTTTTTTTTAATTGGAGGATTAATTACTTTACAATGTTGTGGTGTTATCTGCCGTATATCAATGCAAATCACTCATAATTATAAATATATCCCCTCCCTGTTGAGCCTCCCTCTCCCCTATTCCGCCCCTCTAGGTCATCACAGAGCACCAGGCTGGGCTTCCTGTGTTATATAGCAGCTTCCTGCTAGTTACCTATTTTACACATGATAGTGTATATATGTCAATGCTGCTTTCTCAATTTCCCCTAGCCTCTCCTTCCCCTGCTGTGTGCATAGGTCTGGCTTAACCACACTTTCTCTTCCTTCTAGATTCACTCTCCATCCAGTCCTAGCTAGAAGAATATACTAATACCTCTCCTTTGGAAGGAAAGCTATAACAAACCTAGACAGCATATTAAAAAGCAGAGACATCATTTTAATTATGGCAATTAAAGAAATAAAATATGAAGATTAAATTTGGTTTTAATAAGGGTCAGAAACTCAAGTTAGAGAATTTATTTCAACAATTGTAAACATGTTGAAAAATCGAGGGACATATGTACTTGTACACATGTATTTACAGATATTAAATATGCATTTTATGAGAAACTATTTTTCTTTGTATGTATGTATACATGCATATGGGCTTCCCTGGTGGCTCAGAGGGTAAAGAATCCGCCTTCAATGTAGGAGACCCATGTTGGATTCCTGGGTAAGGAAGATCCCCTAGGGAAGGGAATGGCAACCCACTCCAATATTCTTGCCTAGAGTATTCCCTGTACAGAACAGCCTGGTGGACTGCAGTCCATGGGTCGCAGAGTCGGCCACGACTGAGTGACTATCACTCACTCACTTATACATGTATATATATACTGTATACATACAGAGAATACAGGAGATATACAGAATACAAACAGATATACAGGAGAAACACAGCTTCTCATTAAACTTGTCTTTCCATATATATCTTTCTATTTCTATCTCTAAAACCAATGAATTTTTGGCATTTCCAAAAATTTATCTAAAAAATTCTATATAATTCTTTTAAAAGATATATTTTAATGGTAATATTTTTCAGGGTAGAAAATTTGGAAAGTACAGAGAAACACACAGAATAAACTTGGTTTTGACTGACAGAAGGTGATGCTGAAAGACACAGGTGGGCAGAAGGTGGGCAGCAAGACACTTATTTGAAGCTCAAAAGTGTGTAATCTTTTTCAAGTATTTTGATCTTACTATACAGGATGAAAGACATATGTACTAATCTGGACTACGGTGTTAAGAGAAATGATGATGAGGAACATTCATGACGGGCTCTATAGCCTTTCTTCAAGTTTCATCTGATGACTCTTGGCAAATTCTCTTGCAACACTAACTCACGAAATTGTCAGTACATTACCTACACTTGATCCAAGATAAAAGAGAATTAAGTCAAGTTCTGTATGTTAGAACAAGCTTTTTGTTTTTACTTCTTCACTGAGATTAGTGATCACTGGTGCTGATGAGATAAGGGGCTTCCTAAGTGGCTCAGTGGTAAAGAATCCACCTGCCAATGCTGGAGACTCATGAGACTTGGTTCTGATCCCTGGGTCAGGAAGATCCCCTGGAGTAGGAAATGGCAAGCCGCTCTGGTATTCTTGCCTGGAGAATTCCAAGGACAGAGGAGCCTGGCAAGCTACCATCCATGGGGTTGCAGCCTCAGACATGACTGAGCACTGATGAGATGAAGCTGCCCAGAGTACTGAGACTGGTGCAGTAGAGATGAGGAGGAATGCCTGGGTAACTGGAAGCAATGTCTGGGTGTCATGAGACTTCTGCTCTTTTCTTGCTGTGCATGCTTCACCATTTCCTGTCCTTTATCTTTCAAAGTCAAGTGAAGTTGGTGCTAGGTGAAGCTTATTATGCTTCATTAGTTTAATTATGGAAAAATGCAAAAAGACTGGCATGTAGTAGTTATCTCAATGATTTTAGCAATGTCCTATAAGAAGTGGATAAACTAAGAATACAGGTAGCCTGTCTAGCCTGTGGGAAAACTGAAAGGTCAGAAAATAAAGACTTTTTTTTTGGTTAGTTTTTTGAGTATGTAACTTGAAACCTTAAATGTTGGCGTAAAACAATAATAACAACCAAATTTTCTTCTAAAATTGATACTATCAGAGGCAACAAAGTCTCAGTCTTAGTAGGATATTAGATTGGGGTCCCAAGTAGCAAAAAAATGAGATTAAAGTATTGCCTTCCCACCAAGTACTACATTTTTAAAGTGTATCTAGTTAATGGCCATTAAGCAAATGAAGCAGATGACAGATATAATGGCCTGCCAATTAAAGATTAGATTCTTTAGGTTTATCGACTATGTTTAGACCACATCCATGTTTGCAGGTACTTAAAAATGAAAAGACACAACTAAAGGAAAAAGCTAATACTTTTTTGAAGAGACTGTATCATCAAAAGTCACCAGGCCAGGCTAGCAACTGCTGTGAATTTTTAAAGTTCAGGCATTTCTTAAAGATGACTTGAGTTTTGGACAGGATAAGTTGAAGCCTTGTGTCTTCACTTCATCATAAGAGTACATGTCCCATAAGAGCTATGTTTGCCACTTTTACACAAGTTCAAATTTGTTTAGAGATAGAAGCTTGTAATGTCAAATAGATGACTATTAAAGTATATATAATGTATATATTTCAGTAAAGAGTCTGCACTTTGGAAGGAGTGGTAATGTCAGAACAGAAAACTGTAAAACAAAAACTTAAGAGTCAAGTAGAAGAGGCTATGAAGCTAAAAATGCATGGAAATGCTGAAGACATAAGAAGAACTGAGCATACTACATCAAAAGACATACAAAGGCATGTCTTCATTTTGTGTAAAAAGCTATTAAATTTCTTGTTAGGGAAGGGGCACCAAGGATCTGGTATAAGAAGATTGTTTTATGTTGATATTATTTTCACAGTGTAGTTTTAGCATTTTATTTTAACATGTGTGTTAAAATCTTTCCCTGATGCTGTGGAAGATTGAGGGCAGGAGGAGAAGAGGGTGACAGAGGATGAGATGGTCGGATAGAATCATTGACACAATGAATGCTAGTTTAAGCAAACTCTGGGAGATGGTGAAGGACAGGAAAGCTTGGTATGCTACAGTTCATGAGGCCACAGAGTTGGACATGACTTAGCAACTGAACAACAAAGTATGTATTACTTTTCCCATGAGAAATAAATTATTTATAAAAATAAAACAACCAGAAGAATTGCTCTAGAATAGGAAGAATATTCATGGTCATATATAGGAAGGAAGAGAGAACGGTGGGTGTGGACAATTTTCTGGAAGAAGAATGGCAGAAATTTGAGCATATTTGTGCTGGAAATCTCACTTTTTATTTCAACTAATTACTAAGGAAGTTAAAGGATTATATGTTATATACATAGCTTTAGGGGAGTAGAGGTGATGTACACTACTAGAGAAAGAGTGCTAAAAATGGATAAAAATAGATAATATGGATAATGGCCACTGAGTGCTGTGGAGTGCTTCATCAACATGAACACAATGAGGTGAATTACCACCAATCTAAGTGTGTGTGCGTGCTAACTCACTTCAGTCGTGTCCGACTCTTTGCAACCCTAAGAATTGTAGCCTGCCAGGCTCCTCTGTCCATGGGATTCTCCAGACAAGAGTATAGGAGTGGATTGCCATGTCCCTCTCCAGGGGATCTTCCCAACCCAGAGGTTGAACCCATGTCTCTTATGTCTCCTGAATTGGCAGGCAGGCAGTTTACCACTAGTGCCACCTGGGAAGCCCAATCTAAATATGACTGCTTTTAAAGAGATTTCTATTACTTTACATTGTTACAAAAAGTTAAATAGAAATGTAGCTATTTTTTCTATCTCATTTTCCTCTCTCTTTATTTAACATGGAACACTAATGCAGGGTGACTACAACTGGAACATTATAAATATACATTATATTTCTTATGAATTCATGCTTTTATTATACACAAAAAAACCCTCTTAATACAAATGGATGCGTGGTGATGTATGCTTTTTCCTATTCAATCAAAATATTTCTGCTAGCGGGCATTGCTGTTAAAAGAATAGATTACTAAAAACAAATGAAATTCTCTTTCTCTTTTTCTCCACACACACATGTGCACACACAAAATTTGCATATATCTTTGATGATTTTAGAACAGACAGACAGAAACCAAAGTCTGCTGGGAGCAAAATGTGCTATTACATTTTAAATAGGCTGCCATTATTTATACTACTGCCATTTTGTGCTGTAACTGAATTTGTCTACTGTACTTCATTAGTGGCTTAATAGTACTCAATGGTTTCCTGAACCTAAAGTGCTGTGATGATTCAAGGTTCTTGCAACATTACTGCTCTTGCTATATTTAGTGATTATAAATTTAGTATATGAGGCTATTTATTTTTTCATAGCTCCTCTTCAATTAAAGTAATGTGCACTAGGTGAGGAGTGCTTTGGGAGCAGGGAAATGATGTGGTTAGAGCTGTACTTTGGGAACATGAATCTGTCAGGATTATGGAGTACGGAATGGCATCTACATGACTTGGCAACCAATTGGTTGCTGAACAGGGTAGGGTGGGAGGTGGTAAAGCAAGAAGTCTTCTAATGTGGCTCCAAGCTTTTTAGATTTTGACCCTTTCAGGTGTCTTCAAATGTCTCTCCAAGGCCTTGAGTTGTATGTAGTATGAATATTAATTTGTATTGAGCACAAAAGGAAGCACAGGAATATCAGGTTTAAAGACACTCAATATGTTTTGAAAATATTCAACTTTTGAGTTTGTAGAGATAGAGTATTAGATAGTTTGGATCTGAGTTCAAGAGCTAGGCTGAGGGGATACACAGGAGTTGCTTCATTGAACTTCATAATTTCATGGTATTGACATATATTTTCATCAGATTTTAATGTAATATGTTGCATGGATGCACAAATAGGAAATAGACAATAAAAGAAAAACCATAAAACATGAGATGGAAACATTTGTGTCAGACCACGAAGACTTAAGAAAATGAAATCAAAGGTGGGCATGTTTCAATGCCCACTAATCAACAGCAGGTTATTCTCCCTTTGAAGGACAGGTACTACTTGTCTTTCAAAATAAGCATTTTTAATATCTGGGAACTTTCTATCAGGGTTCATTCTTTACTCTCTTGCTTCTACCCTATAGTTTTCCTAGTTCTTCCCTGACTAAAGCCCTTTCTGCTTAGGGAGGATGAATATCTCTACTCTATGAACTCTGAATAATGACTTTTGTGTTTAACAATGACTCTTTTTGGCTTGTTACAATAATCTCTCTTGATGGGTTTTCCCAACACCTATCAATACCTTCGTGGAAGTACAGACTTCTGCCCACTCCATGCAGCATTGTTCCCTACTACCTTGATCCCCAATTTAATTGTTTGGTAGCCTTGGACAAGTTCCTGCTTCTCAGCCAGATGAGACTGCACCACACTTGAGGGAGCTTCTGCCCCCTGTACCAGTAGAGGGAAAGACCTTCAAGGCACAGAACTCGGCAAATGTGTAGCTCGCCTCCTATTTTTTCCTTCTCTCATAGACTATGACCCTGCTGTGCCTGTTTTCTAGTGCTCAAAAAGTGAGATGCTTTATATGTTTTGTCCAGCTTATAGCTGTATTTGGTGGGAAGGAAATTCCTTTAGTTTAGATATGCCATCATCGCTGGACACAACACTCCCTAAGGCTACACAATTTCAACAAATAAACGTTTCTTAAAATATCTCAATTCATTTGTGTGTGGTTGTTCTCCAGACCACCTGCAGATTCAGCGATTCACTTGGAGGCTCATGATCTAGCCATCTCATGGTTATGGTTTATTGACATCCCAGCAAGAGAATACAAAACAGAATCGGCACAGGGAAAAGGCATGCAGGGCAAAGTTCGCGGAAAACGAGACACAAACATCTGAGAGTCCTCTCCCAGTGGTGTCACAAAGGATCGCTTATTTCCTCCAGCAATGAGCTGTGACAACAGGAGTGAAATGCTGTCTACCAAGGAGGCTCATTAGAAACTCAGTGCTTGGGTATTTTGGATTCAGTGCCCTATGCCTAACCTGTATCAAAGTTCCAGATTCCCACAAAGAAAGCAGGTGTTCAGTATAAACCATGTTTTTTGCACAAACACTTTGGGTTCAGTGATTCACCATATCATTTAGGGAACGGTGGGAACCTTGCTAAATTAGTAGTTCCTAGATGTCAGCCAAGGGTAAACTTTACAAGTTATCTAAGAATAGCAGTCTCAAACTTACTATGATAAATCTTTTCTGCAAAATTTGATATCTCTTATTCACCAATGACTTATAGAACTTAACATCATCTACTTATTTTATGAACAGTGTCTTTCTATCTTGTTTTTCTGCCTGATATTTCTGCTTATGCTTTTTAAGAACAAAATAAACCGCTTATTTGTTTCTTAAGTATTAGTAAACTGTACTGATGTAACTGACTATACATACAGATAGATATATAGTCCATCTTCATTGTTTCCAGATTTCATACTATTCACTAGTATGTGAGTAAGAAGTATGAAACCTACTCACTAAAGTTTATTTGTAACCCCCAAATCCATACCGTTGGCTTTCATGATTATTTGTAGTTATACACTTAGTGGTGAGACATTTGAATCCACCAAGATAGATATTTGTAGCTGAGGTCACAAGGCCTTGCTTGCCTTCTTGCTTCAGCTCCTCTGCAAGGATGACAGGAGGAGTAAGCATTATAGGCAGTGCAGTGGCGGGCAGGAACATCTGGCTTGGAGTAGGCTGGATAGGATTTAAGGCCCCATTCTGGCACCTGTTGGTGGCAGTGGCCTCAGGCAAGTCACTTAAAGCTTTTGAACTTTGTTTTCTTTTTTGTAAAATAAAGAAAATAGAATCTACTGGAATGAGTGATTTAAGATTATAATCTCTGGGAGAGATATGTGTGTTTCCTTGAGGAGCACCGGTTCAGTATTCATGAATTGAGTGTTTCCAGTGACTTTCTAGAACACAACTTGTGAATGAGAGTCAACTATATATTTTTATCCCATTTTTTCATCCTGGGTTGGATTTTCTTCTTGTTGAAGCTCAGGCTTTACAGATTTTATTGTGTGTCTGATATTGGCAAGTTATCTTAACCTTTTTCAACATAAAGTCATTGAATTTTCTCTCCTTCTACAGTAATAATTAGTAGGGTATTACATTTTAGGTTTAGATTGACAATTTGCACACATTATTCCATTTTATCCTGGCATAACTGAGCTGATAAGGAAACTGCTGTAGATATAATTATTATTCCTTTGTAAGTCATCAGCTCTTTACCTCAGGTGGCTTTTAAGATTCTTCTCTTTATCTTTGAGATTTTGCAATCATGCTATAATGTTTCTATGCACTGATTTATTTTTTTATTACTTCTGCTTAGCTCTCAGAGAGTCGTTTTGAATAGAATACTAATGAGTTTTTATTCCTGCAAAATTCTTTATCTTTACCTCTCAAAATATTGATTCCTCACTAATTCCTCTTTTTTCTTCTAAATCTCTCTTTACGCTAAATCTCTTAAGTGACTTCATATTTTAAATGATGGTTGCATGTGTTCCTGGTTTTCCAATTTATTGATTCTTTTAAAGTTTCCAATCTAGAGTTTATTCATTTTTTGCATTAAAATGTTAATCACTATCTTCTTATTTCCAGTACTTTGATCAATGAATTTCATACAGACTCATTTCTTTTTGTTCTATTTCAGAATTTCTTGCCTACTTTCATGGGCATTATTTCTTCAATTATTCTTACCTACATGAAATGTAAGCTCCATGAAGGTAATGATTTTGGGTGTCTTGTTTTATCTGCTGTATCCCCAGCACTTAGAACGGTGTCTGCCTCTGAATAAGAATTCAGATACTGGTTGATATTATTTAGAATTCTAAAATATTTGAAGTACTTTTCCCAAACCATTCTGATTTTTTAATGTCACCTGAAACAAATTCATTTCCAAATTGTTGACTTTTTTTCTTATTGTTATTTTTCTTATGTGTTTTGTAGTTTTGATTTGCAGATTTTTTTTTAAACACAGTGTTCACATACTCCTTCTCTGTCCCTCTTGGCAGTTGAGTATTGAACTGTCTAAGTTCTATTGCCACTTTGGCTATATGCTGTGTAATGATACTGGAGATATCTTCAAGAGAGTCTCTAAGACAAAAGATGTCTTTCTGGGCAAGTGATCACAATTAAGTCCTCTCACCCTAAGAATAGTTTCATATAAGCCAAACTAGTGATCAACAGGTTTTTTTTCCACCCCTCCAGCACCTGATCAAAAGTTGGACAGGTGTTAGGCAAAGTTTGAGTAGTAAGTTTGGCTCAGACACTGTTTTTAAAAATTTAAGTATAGGTGATTTACAATGTTGTATTAATTTTTGCTGTGCAACAGAGTGACTTAGTTATACATGTAGATATACATCCTTTTTCATATTATTTTCCATTATGGTTTATTCCAGGATATTGAATATAGTTCCTTGTGCTATACAGTAGGACCTTGTTGCCCATCCATTCTAAATGGAATAATTTTCATCTGCTAGTCCAAAACTCTCAGTCCACCCCTCCTCCATCTTTCCTCCCCCTTACCAACCACAAATCTGTTCTCTATGAGTCTGTTTCTGTTTCATAGATAGGTTCATTTGTGTCGTATTTTAGATTCTACATACAAATGATATCATATGATATTTGTCTTTTTCTGGCTTACTTCACTTAGGATGACAATGTCTAGTTGCATGGTCACTGACTCCTTCGCATCCCTTGGCATGAGGGGTCTCAGCTCCCTGACCAGGGATTGAACCTGGGCTCCTTGCAGTGGAAATGTGGAGTCCTAATCACTGGACTGCCACAGAAGTCTTGGCCCCTGACTCTTAAAGAGCACTTTTAGTTCCAATTATTAATATAATTTAATTTCCATGTGCTTCTGTTGGTTTCTGGAGCCCAAGAACTTTCCCACTTCTGCTCCTAGAACTATTATGTATTTCTGCCCTGTTCCATTTCCTAAGGAAATGTTTGTGAGACCAGAAATATTAAAAATTTCTTTCTCTTTTTATAGTCTGTTGATTTTAACCTAGAAGTTTCCTCAAGGTAAATATATCATGAATTTTACCCTTGTCCTATTCTTCCTATACTTTCATTTGCTTTTTCTCTAGCCACAGTTATGTCCTTCCTCTCTTGAATATCAAGTACTCTATGCTGGACTATCTCCATTTCCACATATACATGCTATAAAATTTTCCTTCTTACTAAAAACCCTCCTTTATCTCACATCTCCCTCCAGCTATAGCTCACACTTTAATTCAGCTTTACACCGCACACCTCACGATGGTTGTCTGTACTGGCCACCTCCATTGCCTTTTCTCCTGTTCTGTCCTCAGCGTACTCTGCCGCCTCACTGAAAGCACACAGCTCAAGGACCAGCACAGCCCCAGGCCACTGACTCTCAGTCTTCACCTCACCTTGATTTTCTAGTTAATATCTGTTTGGCTCAGGAATCACACTCACACATCTCCTGTATTTATACTTACTCCCTAGGTGATCTCCCCCAGTTCCATGTCTTCAAATGCTATCCATATAATCATAACGCAATTGTTTATAGTTTGAGTCCAAAGTTTCTTCTTCATTTGGAACTTCACATCCCTTATTGGATTTCTATTAGGTATTTTAACCTTAATATATCTAAATGAGGCTAGTTATTCCTTTTTGAGCCACTGTTAAATTTACTCCCTTCCCTGTGGCTATCATCCCAGTAAACAGGACCTATATTAAGTTGGATTAAGCCAAAATACCTTGTAATCTATCGACTTCTCTTTTTCTCAGAAACCATATCTAGTCCATCAGAAAATTCTGTTGGCTTTATCTTTAAAAACATATTCACAATCTGACCATTTATTACAATCACCATGGCTCAGTGATGTTTAATCCTCCATAATCTCCTATCTGGATAGCTACTTAACTCATTTTCAGTTTTTCCTTTTTGATCCCTAGATCCTATTCTCCACACAACTGCCAGAATGTTCCTTCTAAAATGGAAGACAGATTACTTTATTCCCTTGCTCATAATCTCCCAGTTGCTTCTTATCACACTTACACAAAAATCCAAAGTCCTAAAGTCTGTATGATTAGGACCTGTCTGCCCTTCTAAGCTCTATAGGATTTGGTCTTGGCAACTTAACTACTTATTTGCTGTTATTTCCTAAAATTCCTGCTCACTCACTGATTTCTGGACACACTGATCTAATTTTTCCTCCAATAATACACCAGGTTTTTCTGGTGTATTATTTTCTTTTCTCTCCATGCTTTAGTAATGCATGTTAGCCTCTATTTGGTGAACAGGGTAATGAGCCACCACATTGCACTGGGTTTATATGTGATTTTTTCCTATCCAAAGGGAGTAAAATATTACTTCAGCAGGAGACCAAGAATACTGGAGTGGGTTGCCATGCCCTCTTCCAAGGGATCTTCCCAACCAGGGATCAAATCCATGTCTCCCACATTGCTAGTGGATTCTTTACCATCTGAGCCACGAGGGAAGCCCCAGATTATTATTTTTATAGAGTTACCATGAAGTGAAGTTAGTCACTCAGTCATGTCCAACTCTTTGCAACCCCATGGGCTCTAGCCCGCCAGACTCCTCTGTCCATGGAATTTTTCAAGCGAGAATACTGGAGTGGATTGCCATTCCCTTCTCCAGGGGATATTCCTGACCCAGGGATCGAATCCAGGTCTCTTGCATTGCAGGCAGATTCTTTACCATTTGAGCCACAAAGGCTCCAATTTCCCTTTAAGCCCATATTTTTGCAGAAAGCAGTTCTTCCCTCTACCATTAGTATAAATACAGTAAAAATATAGCAGAAACTCCTCATTCTCCTGTCTCGGAGACTTGGCATATGTGGTTCCCTCAGTCAGGGGCACTCTTCCAAATATTTATTCATGGTTTATTTCCATAGTTCATTCAGCCTCTCGTCAAATGACATCTTCCCCAAGAGGCCTTTTCATGTAACACCCACCCTCATTACTCTAGCACTGTAACTGTCTTTTGGCTCCTGACATTATATGCATTCATTTGTGTATAGAGTAATTGAATGTCTCTTGCAATAAGAATGTAAGTTCCATCAAGGTAGGAACTTTGTGTGTTTTGTTCACTGCAATAAAAATATTTGGCAAATAGCTAAGTGCTCAGTAAGCACTTGTTGAATTAATGAATAAATGACTGAATGTGTGGACAGTTTCCTCTTACAATAAACACTTTTTTCTATAAATAGCTTTTGATACAGACTACCTTGGGAAAATAATTTGTCATTTTCAACTGCATATTAAATAAAATAAATTATTTTAAACCTTAGAGTTAAAGTAATTTCATGAGCTAATACATTTAGCCATAAACCAATGCTAATAACTTAAATGTAATTGCTAAAATTCTTTCAACTAAAAAGAATTGCCTGAGGATGCTTAATGTTTTCATTAATAATTTCAAGAGAGTAAGTTAAAGCTCTGTGGCATGGTAGGAATGCCAGATCTTTAAATGAGAAAAATTAAGTCTAACTGACTTTAGTAATACCCATACATTTGTTTAGTTACATTTTTTATTTTCCAATGAGATATCTGAAGGATCAGTACTAGGCAATACAAACATTTACTCTCTTAAGCTATTTGTTCCCTTTAAGTTTGGATTTTACAACCTATTTTTGATAATCCTTTATTAACCTTCCTTATTTCTAATGTGTCAAGTGGAATAGTGAGGTCTCATTTCATTGTTAAAAATTCTGGGTAATAACAAGTTTGAGCCTTACCAAGCAGAACTGTGTTAATCACAGTTTTGACTGCGCATCAGTCAGGCATAACCCACTCCAGTTGTGCCTGACTCTTTGCGACCCCATGGACTGTAGGCTCTGTCCATGGGATTCTCCAGGCAAGAATACAGGAGTGGGTAGCCATTCCCTTCTCCAGGAGATCTTCCCAACCGAGTCTCATATGTGAGGTGGTGCAATAAAGTGGTTAAGAGTGTATCTGTCACTTAGCTAGATTTTACTACTTTCTCTATCACCTACTTGTTTGTGATATCTTGGGGGAGTCTACCTTTGTTTACTCACCTATAAGTACCCAAGAGTTTCACTGTGATGGTTAAATAAATTAATGAATGTAAAGCATTATAACAGTATATGGTATGTAATAAATATTCTGTAAGTGTAATAAGTGTTTACCATATTTCATTCTTCTTCCTAAATGAGGATAGAAATCAATGGGATGAGGAACAAAGCATTTAAGTATGCCAAAAAGAGCAATAGCCAAATACAAGCTCCTTACTAAATAAGTAAATGGAGATATCCTTTATTTTTAACAATAAATTAAGGAGAATTTTAATCTTTCTGATGTAATTGTTTCTTGAATGAAGCCAGTAGTCCATGTAGCCTGAGAAGCACTACTTTTGCTAGTGTGTGTTTCTAGCTAGGTGCAGAAATCTCTCAATGAGAAATAGATCTTGAAGCACCTTTGATAAGATAGAAGATATAAAAGAATATTTTAACAGATATCATGGCATTAAAATCAAGAAACATTTTTGAGCCTCTAGATTATTAAGAAAAATAATTAAGGTGATAAAAGCCTTGAAATTACTGTCTGTATATTAAAGAAGTGACATTTCTACCATAAAAATTTCTTTTTTAGGATCTGGTGACTTGGTCATAAAAACTGGCTTGGGGCTAAAACTTGGTATATGTTGTGTTCATTTCAAGCACAAATGTCTTTCCATTAGTTAGAAATTTTCACTCTTATATTTTGAAAAGCGGGAAAAAACATCCATTTTATATTTCTAATTTATTAAACTCTAATGGAAAGCATAGTTTTCTTGAAATGTAAATTTTTGTTTCAGAAGTCATGATTAAATTTTGAAGACTGCAAGGCGACACATGCACATACACTTAATGGGAGTTCTAGATTATAATTAACTTAGCAATAGCATGTTGGGGCAGAGGAAGCATTCGAAGGCCAAATAAGACATGTGGTAAATAGTCACTGGTTGGGCTGACACACCACAGGGGCTTCATTAGGGCTAATAACTGTGCTATTCCTTCTGTAAAATTTATAAATTCTAAGTACACTCAATTAGAATTAATCTCACATTCAAGTAAAAGAAAATAACTGCAAATGTATTGCTGCTTTAAAAACATAACTTCCTGATGATGCTGAGTTATAGAAATATGTGTTAAAGAGAAAACTTGCATAGTTTAAGCTTAATGGTGTTGATTAACCCAATGTGCCATCTGGGTAAAATATTTTGTTGAAATTATATATTGAAATGCCTGAGGGTAAGCAGAACAGAATTATGGATATTGGAAATTTTATTTCTGTTCCTCCTAATCTAAACCTTTGCTCAAATTGCCCTTAGTGAAGCACATTATGTGGTTATAGAATATGTGTGTGATATAGGTTTGGGGGCAAGATTTCTTAAGTCAGATATTCAAGTGGCAAATGTAACCTTTTGCTTGTTCACTGAACAACCTCTATTTTGAACACCTCTTCTGACGGATGGTTGATAATTTATTCCAATCAATTTTAGGTATGTGCTGACATTTCATTATTTTTCATTTAAATTGTAATCAGTCAAATAAGAGACATTCAAAACTTCTTCCCATGATGGTTCTCCCAACTGTTGATGATGAGTGTGGCATATTCTCTGTCTGATGCTGCCAAACTGAGACAGAGCTCATCCTATGGTCTCTGCTTGTGAGCATTTTGTCCCACAAGCATCTTAGGCCATCATTAAGGGCCCACTGTGCCTTTTATTCGGAGAAGGCAATGGCACCCCACTCCAGTACTCTTGCCTGGAAAATCCCATGGACAGAGGAGCCTGGTAGGCTACAGTCCATGGGGTCGCTAGGAGTTGGACACGACTGAGTGACTTCGCTTTCACTTTTCCCGTTCATGCACTGGAGAAGGAAACGGCAACCCACTCCAGTGTTCTTGCCTGAAGAATCCCGGGGATGGCGGAGCCCGGTGGGCTGCCATCTATGGGGTCGCACAGAGTCGGACACGACTGAAGTGACTTAGCAGCAGTGCCTTTTATTGGTTGGCTTGTGGACTTTCATGACTATTTGGAGGGCGTTTTAAATTCCTCCAGCTATCTCAGACTTTACACAACCCTCTCAAAGAATGTGGTAAGCATAGGAAAATTCATTTGCACTTTCTCCCTTTTTTTTGGCTGTAAGAGACCTGAACACATTTGGGTTAAGCTAAGTCCTGTCCAAACTTTGTGACCTCATGGACTGTAGTACTCCAGGCTCCTTTATCCTCTATTATCTCCCAGAGTTTGCTCAGATTCATGTCCATTGAGTCGGTGATGCCATCTAACCATATCATACTTTGTTGCTCCCTTCTCCAAAAGCGAATCAATCTTTTCAATCTTTTCACAGCATCAGGGTCTTTTCCAATGAGTTGGCTCTTCACATCAGGTGGCCAAAGTATTGGAGCTTCAGCTTCAGCAACAGTCCTTCCAATGAATATTGAGAATTGGTTTCCTTTAGGATTGACTTGTTTGATATCCTTGCAGTTCAAGGGACTCTCAAGAGTCTTCTTCAGCACCACAGTTTGAAAGTATCACTTCTTAGGTGCTCAGCCTTCTTTACGTTCCAAATCTTACATCCATAATGACTACCAGAAAGACCATAGCTCCGACTATGGGGATCTATGTGGGCAAAATGATGTCTCTGCTTTTTAATGTTTCTGTCTAGTTTTGTCACAGCTTTCCTTCCAAGGAGCAAGCATCTTCTAATTTCATGGCTGCAGTCACCATCTGCAGTAATTTTGGAGCCCAAGAAAATAAAATTTGACACTGCTTCCACTTTCTCCCCTTCAACTTGCCATGAAGTGATGGGACCTGATGTAACGATCTTAATTTTTTTTTTTTAATGTTGAATTTCAAGCCATCTTGAATTCCATGTGGTCACAATTTTAAACTTACTGTCAGCAACCCATGCTGGTTTGAGAGACTTCTTTCTGAGGTTCGGCATCGTTAATCAGAAAGTGAGGCTCATAGATCCTTCTGCTTTTAGATCCTTACACCAAATATCTGGAGTTTCTGCTATTTTCTATTATACCTATTATCCCTTACCATGAGGTTAGGCCCACATTGAGTTGGGTGGGCTCAGCATGCCTCCTTAGGTATCATGAAAGCATTTACAACTCTGCTGGATACATTTTATTTGCTCCTTTGGATTCATTTCTGCACCATCCACCACTCTGCTCTGTGCACTAGAAGGCTGAATTATTTGGATTAAGTCCATAGGAACCCTTGCTCTCTTGGTTCAATCTCTTAAGAGGGACATGAGGAAGAAACTGGAGGGGAAGAAGAGTGCTGTTAGGGTATGTGTTCTCCCATTTCAGTCCTACCAGGTTGCTGAGGGTCAGAACTCTTGCCAGACGTCCTCTTCTAGGATTAGATTTCATTTTTCTTGGTTCTGCTAACTTCTGTTTCCTGTTACATCCTCAGGTGGTAACAGCTCCCCTTTTTGTTATTCCCAGGAATTTTCACTAATAATTTATTTTTCTTTCAACCTACTTACATCGTTGAGTCCGACTCTTTGTGACCCCATGGACTGTGGCCCACCAGGCTCCTCTGTCCATGGACTTCTCCAGGCAAGAATACTGGAGTGGGTAGCCATTCACTTCTCCAGGGGATCTGCCTGACCCAGGGAATGAACTCGGGTTTCCTGCATTGCAGGCAGTTTCTTTACTATCTGAGCACCAGGGAAGCCTCCAAACTACTTACATGTTGTGAATTATCTTGATTTAGTTCTCTGCATTACCATTTTAGAATGCCTTTTTTTAGCTGATTATACTTTGACTGTTAGAGTTGACCCTTGAACAACATGAGCTTGAACTTCCTTGGTCCACTTTTACATAGCTCTTTAAAAAATTCAGTAAATAGGGCAGTACAATACCATACAATTTGATTCAATGGTGGTTCAATCTGTACATGAGGAACTAAGGATATGAGGGACCTACTGCAAAGTTACAGTGGAGTTTTTTACTTTGCCGAGGTCGACACCCCTAACTTCCATGTTTTCAAGGATCAACTGGATTTGATAGTGTAAGTGATTACGGTCCCTGAAAATAGAACTTCAAATTGAGCTTATGAAACTGGTTTTCTTACATACCTAAGGAGCACTAGTGAACACTGCTCACTAGAGAGACAGTAATACGACTCATGTGATGGCATTATTACTGCCTAAATTGTTACCAAATAAGATGAAGTCTATGTGGAAAATAAGGTGCTGGGAGATAAACTGGATTTGTTAACCAGTCACTGTGGCAACAATAATGATTATAAAGGCTAGGTGATCACTTGACTTTTCAGATTAACTTGTATAGTATATACAGAGAAAATGACAAACTGAGGGTCTTGAATGCTAGTTCAGAACATGAGTAGAAAATCAGAAAGCTTCCATGTTAGCTTTCAACAAACTCCTTATCTCCTGAAGTCTCAGAGAAAATATGGCTAAGGAAAAAGTCCATGGCTTGACTCTAATGAAGGCAGGGATACTGCCTCAATTAAAAACTCAACATTTCTAGGTCTCTTATGTTAAGCCAAGGGCATTGATGAGGAAGAGATTAATTGAGAAGTAAAAAGGAAATTTTACTTTATTTTTTTGGGCTCCAAAATCACTGCTGATGGTGACTGCAGCCATGAAATTAAAAGACGCTTACTCCTTGGAAGGAAGGTTATGACCAACCTAGATAGCATATTTAAAAGCAGAGACATTACTTCGCCAACAAAGGTCCATCTAGTCAAGGCTGTGGTTTTTCCAGTGGTCACGTATGGATGTGAGAGTTGGACGGTGAAGAAAGTTGAGTGCCACAGAATTGATGCTTTTGAACTGTGGTGTTGGAGAAGACTCTTGAGAGTCCCTTGGACTTCAAGGAGATCCAACCAGTCCATCCTAAAGGAGATCAGTCCTGGGTGTTCACTGGAAGGACTGATGTTGAAACTGAAACTCCAATACTTTGGCCACCTCATGTGAAGAGTTGACTCATTGGAAAAGACCCTACTGCTGGGAAGGATTGGGGGCAGGAGAAGAAGGGGATGACAGAGGATGAGATGGTTGGATGGCATCACCGACTCAATGGACAAGGGTTTGGGTACACTCCGGGAGTTGGTGATGGACAGGGAGGCCTGGCGTGCTGCAATTCATGGGGTTGCAAAGAGTTGGACACAACTGAGCAACTGAACTGAACTGAACTAAACTGAAAAATGAAAACATTGGACAGACACAGTCAAGGCTATGGAAATTGAATCCTCAATTCCCCATGAACCTCCCTTCAAATCAGCCATTCTTTCGCTTATAGAAGCCAAGTGTGTACACTTTACTGTCAGATACAAAGTGAGAACAATAACCATAATAAACAGCACAGGTAGAATGACAATCAGATGAAGTGTTCCATAGGAAATTGTGTTATAGTCCAATTATTTTGGGAAGCGTAGGAATAAAATAGTTGGGCAGCATATAAAGTGCATTTAGACACATATAGGCAGAAAGTATCTGGAACTATTGGGCAAAAACCAAAATTACATATTCTTAAAAGTGAAGAAGTGAAAGCGTTAATCGCTCAGTCAACTCTTTGCAACCCCATGGACTGTTGTCCACCAGGCTCCTCTGTCCATGGAATTCTCCAGGCAAGAATTCTGCAGTGGATAGCCATTCCCTTCTCCAAGGGATCTTCCCAACCCAGGGATTGAACCTAGGTCTCCTGCACTGCAGGCAGATTCTTTACCATTTGAGCCACCAGGGAAGCATATTTTCCTAAGGGATTCATAGTCTCTTACCTACTTTCAGACCTCAGCCAGTTCCCAGAAATAAAATACCTTAACTGAGCAATTGCTCATACAGACTGTGACTCTTTCCCTAAACCTTGCCCATGAGGATCAATGGTCATTATGATATGCACTGGGTTAAGGAATTTCCCCAAAACTTTTGTACATTATTAGGTCCTGCCTCTGAAATGATGCTTATCTCTGGAGACCCAAAATGCCTAAAGTATAACAGAGTGAAGACTACAGAAATCCCAGGTTATATATGGAACTTGGCCTCCTTTTTCCTTCCGCTGGTTTCAGTGTGACTGTACACCAATCATGTGGTTATTACCCTAATCCAAAAAACATACAGTGGAAATGGATATATTTTGCATCTAGTAGTATATCCACAGTGATACTGTGGTCCAGGGAGTGGCAGTTATTATGATATAAAAGCCAAGTGGAAGCCCCTCTAGTTAATCCTACCTCTGATCAAGAAAATAAACCAAAGGTAATGATGCCAAATCTCCAGAGGACTTTTACACATTAGTGCTATGACTGAAGACGAAGAAACCAAGGTACTAATTCCTACCGTGTTCTTTCTTTACCTCCCTGTTTGGTGCAAAAGTCACTTTGGTCTTTAGAGAATGACTGTAGAATTGCTGAAAATTCAGCTGGTGATTTGTACCTTTGGTTCCAGATGTGTTATTTTTATGGTGGCAGATCAACAGATCCCCTAGTCCAGGATATTCACGTACAGATTTAACAAATGCTCCCTATTTCCATTCCTATCAACAAAGATAATCAGAAACAAGTTGAAATTAACTTGGAAGACAGTAACATGCCTTAACTTCCTGCCATAACAATATGCCAAATCTTCACTTCTTTTTTCTTATACAGTCTGAAAGTGAAAGTGAAGTCGCTCAGTCATGTTCGACTCCTTGTGACCCCATGGACTGTAGACTACCAGGCTGAAGGACCCTTTATCATTTGACAATTCCAGAACATACAACTTCCTTGTGTTAGTGCAATAAGGCTACTTTTACTGATGATTAAGAAAATGAAATTTCCCTAGGTGCCTTAGTAAAACACACTGATTCCAGAGACTTGGAATTCTATAGTATGATGCAAATACTATATATGTGAAGCTTCTAAGGGTCTGGTGGTCTTGAGCACGTGAAGTTACTTTCTATGTGCTAAGTAGCTTCAGTTGTGTTGAACTCTGTGTGACTCTATCGACTGTAGCTCACCAGGCTCCTCTGTCCATGGGATTCTCCAGACGAGAATACTGGAGTGGGTTGCCATGCCCTCCTTCAGGGAATCTTCCCAACCCAGGTATTGAACCCAGGTCTCCTGTGTCTCCTGCATTGGCAAGTGGGTTCTTTACCACTAGACCACCTAGGAAGTGAAATGCAAATGGTGGCACCTCATCGCTAATCAAAGAAGCAAATCACTTGGTGGACCTCTTTGGATATTGAAGGCAACATATACTAACTCTGTGTGTGCTGCCTTGATCTGTTTACCAGGGAGCCCTAATGCTGTCAGTTTCCAACTGCACCTGGAGTTGTAAAGTGCTGTGCAGCATCTTGAGGGTGTCAACTATCCTGCTTCTTACCTTTTGTCACGGTAAATGCGACAGTATTAAGGGAGTTTGTCACAAATTGAGGTGTTGTACAGAGCCACTGGGAAGCTGCCCTAGAGCTCATATTGCATTTTGTCAAAATTCATGATCTATTCTGCTGAAAATTATTATCTACTTGAATAGCTGCTCCTGGATTGTTAAATGGATTTCTCTGGGGATGTACATCTGACCTAGAACACCAAATAATTACTCAGAACTACTTTGAAAGCCATGGAAATGCCCAGCTCAAATGACCCGGTGAGAAAGGATATAATAGAGTTAGTGTAATTAGCTGTCAGCCTCTGATGCAACTTTGGGATGCCTCATAGCTTTCACACTGAGGTCATGCTCTCCCCAGAATCCAGTCATTGAGTGAGTACAACAGTGATATCATGGCAGCAGTACTACTAGAACCAAGCCACTGCTGCTCAAAATGGGACTCCTACTGGGGACAGCTGTTGCCTTGGATTCCACCCATGGTTTGGCTGAGACATTCTCAGGGCTGCACTATAGCCTCATCTTACCACCCTCCTTTCACAGATATCAGAACTGAATCATGGTGTCTGTTCAGATCTTTGGGCCATTAATAATAATAAAAAGAGTTGCCTGCTTTCTTATTGGGAGAAGACAATGGCACCCCACTCCAGTACTCTTGCCTGGAAAATCCCATGGATGGAGGAGCCTGGTGGGGTGCAGTCCATGGGGTCTCGAAGAGTCGGACACAGCTTAACGACTTCACTTTCACTTTCCTGCAATGGAGAAGGAAATGGCAACCCATTCCAGTGTTCTTGCCTGGAGAATCCCAGGGATGGCGGAGCCTGGTGGGCTGCCGTCTATGGGGTCACACAGAGTCGGACACGACTGAAGCGACTTAGCAGCAGCAGCAGCAGCAGCAGCAGCAGCAGCAGCTTTCTTATTGTTGAGGTTTGAGGGTTTTACAATATATTTTAGATGCCAGTCCTATATAAGATATATGTTTTGAAAATATTTTCTCCCAGTCTATGGCTTGACTTTTCCTTCTCTTAATAGCATCTTTCAAAGAGCAGATAGTTTTCATTTTAATGAAGTCCAACTTACCAATTTTTTCTACTTTTTTGGCGTTGTATCTAAAAAGTCACCACCAAACTTTAGGTCACCTAGATTTTCTCCTTTGTTATTTTCTAGTGGTTTTATAGGTTTGCATTCTACACTGAGGCTTATGATCAATTTTAAGCTAATATTTTTGGGAAGAGTCTAATTCTTTTTTTTTTTTTTTTTACCTTGTGGATATCTAGTAGTTTGGAGAAGGAAACAACAACCCATTCCAGTATTCTTGCCCAGAAGATCCCATTGACAGAGGGGCCTGGTGGGCTATAGTCCATGGGGTCACAAAGAGTCAGACACAACTGAGTGACTGAGCACATCTAGTAGTTCCAGAATCATCTGTTGAAAAGACTATATTTTTCCATTGAATTGCCTTTGCTCTTTTGTCACAGATTAATTGACTGTATTTGTTTGGGTCTACGTCTGGGCTTTCTATTTTGTTCCATTGATCTGTTTGTGTGTTCTCCTACTAAAATCACACTGCTTGATTAGTGTAGGTTCATAGTAGTTTTGAAGTCAGGTAATATCAGTTTTCAGTTTGTTGAATTTGTTTCTTTTTAAAAAGTCTTCCCCTTTGTTTCTGCCTTTTGGGGGGTTTCATTGGGCGTTTTGTATGATTCCACTTTCTCTTCTCTTTAATGATATCAAATACACTTCTTCGAGAAGTTTTTAGGAATTCCCATAGATTTTTCAGAGTACATTTACAACTAACATGTCTGCTTTCAACTAATTCTATACTGCTTCCTGTCTGGTGCTCTGTGTAAATAGCACCTTTATTAAGCTTAATAAAGCAAAACTTTATTAAGTTTTGCTCTAAAACACTCCTCACTTGAGTCATCTATTTCCTGACAGAATCCCAGTTAAAGAAAACAGGTTTTTTCCCTTCTGACTCTAATCCTCATGTCCTTGATTATTATGACAATCTAGTCTGGTTCATGTTTCACAGGACATAGATGGAGTAAACAATAATTAAACACTTATCTGAGGATGAACTTTTCTATTTTCCTATAAAACAGGCTCTGTGAGTGGTGTGTTGTGAAGAGCACTGATTTTAGTCACAATTTTGTGTGAGTATTACTGCATTAATTACTAATTGTGCCTCTAGGCCAGTCATTTAACTTATCCTAAATGACAATTTCATTTAAAAAAGGGGGGGAATAATATCTACCCAAGAGGTAGATCTAAGTAGAGAAATGTGCAGAGGCTGGCATGTGGCAGTATTCAATATTCTTTACCAGTTGAGACATCAGGGAAGCCCAAGGTCGGCCCGCTGCATTGGCCAGGAATCAAACCTGGATCAATTGCTTGGAAGGCAGCTATACTCACCACTACACCACCAACACTGCACAAATAAATGATAGCATAAATAATACGATTTGTTACCCAAAACTTTCTCAGGAAAAGCAAAATATCAATGAGTAAACTTAGAAATTACAAATGATCCTTCTCGTTGATCACAGATACAGAGCTTTGAGCAAAGATAGGAGATTCTTCTTTTCCCCTTTCATTTATGTTTTTAATGAAAGGTACTTCATGAGACTTGCTCATGATATGTGATGTACTTATTTATCTATTCATCTCTCTTAAGTGACTTGTGTGATGATGAGACAGTTTCCCACAAGAATATTAGGACTCCACCCCTTGAAAGGCGGAAGGAAAAATCAAAAGAGGTAAAGACATTCAAATCTAAGATGGTGCCTGCTACTAAAAGTTCCGCTTTGCACACATAGTTGAGATAGGGATTCTGGCATAGCTAATATACCAAAACCACCAGAATAGTTCTCCACTATGCTGCTTAGGTTGGAGATGTGAGTACTGTGCCTTTAGCAGACTGCAAGTCTGCTACTTTTCACTACAGAGATTAATTCTAACACACTAGATTCTGCTTTAGTCAACACTATCTTATTGGCAACATTTCAATGTGCTAAGACAATGTTATGGACCAGACGGCATGACTGTATGAGAAATAGCAACTTATTTTCCCCCAGTAGTGCAGAAATTAATGTTTATAGCTTATTGAATGATAGGACTTTCACAGGTTATATATTTATTGAGCAGTATCCTTCATAAAAACATTTGATTTATGTTGATATAAGTCACTGTTTCTCAGAACAAATGTAAGGTCCTATAGTTTCAATCCCTGGGTCAGGAAGATTCCCTGGAGGAGGGCATAGCAACCAACTCCAGTATGCTTGCCTGGAGAATCCCATGGACAAAAGAGCCTATTGGGCTATGGTCCATTGGTTCGTAAAGAGTTAGACACAACTGAAGTGACTTAGCATGCACACATGCATACAATAAAAATATACCATGAAAACAAAGGCAATGTTTATTGTAGTAGAAAATAAAGGCCAAAGGGCTAATGGTTGCTAAAACTAAGCTTAGAGTCTGTCAGACAAGATAAAAGGAGAGTTTCAGATATCTATATAAATCTCATAATTTATACATGGTTTACACTGATTTCTTGATTTAAACAACCACCTGTTTAATCTCTTTTAATACTGTCTCCTCTCTTTCCTTCCCTCCTTTCCTCCCCCACTTCCTCTCTCTCTCTCACACACATATACACACACAGATACCCCAATTTCTTACATAGAATTTTGTATGGGTCCATTGAGTGATATGATGGACATTATTATCCACTATTAGTGTACTGGCACATTTCATATGTCTTTTTAATCAGAGTGCTTTTTGATAAAAGTTGAAAGATTAATGTCACAGTAAAAATGATCCCATTATGTGGGAAGCTAATAATGTTCAAATAGGTAATTTGACGTGGGCTGCATCTGATTCTGGAAAAGAGCTGTAAACATTTAGAAAAGGCAGATAACTTTACATCTTTAAAACAACATATATTCTACATCTAGTATCCTTTCAGGCAAGTTTTTGATAAAACTGCCTAGAGAGAATTTGAGGTTACGTACTCTGATGCAGTACTGTATTGCAGGTATTTTATAACGCATATGGACTGAAAGCAGATCCATATGCTTTATTAAAAGCAGATGAGATGGATGTAATCTTATGATGAAAATTCAGAAGCACTTACTTGGATAAATTGCCACAATTTACAGAGGGTGGCAACAGAGATATCTCTAAACATGTTATCCTTTAGGGTCATTTAAAATTTAATTTAGAATGGTAATCTTTAGCACATGAATAGATATAAGACTGTCTCCGAATTCTATACCATTGATGATAGAGCAAAACGGTTCTGATCTTGAAATATTTTGAATCATATATCATTATAGAAAAACATCAGTAATGCTCTTTTTGAATGGCTTATTTTCTCATTGTACATCAGTATGAATTACTTACAACATAAAAATGAGCTAAGTTGCTGTAAGAAGTAATTTGATGTAAGCAAATTGAATTTTGGAGAATGTCTGCCAAAGACAATAATTTTTAATTTAGAAAAATTTATATCATGCCACTCTGTTAGATATAATTAGATGCCGATTCCAATTGTCTGCTAAGGACCCCTCTGGTCCATCTTAATAAAACATTATTATTAATAAATAGGAGTATTCAGCCAATTTTATATGGCAGGTGTGGTATGCATTTAGTTAATCTAAAAGCAGCTCTAAATAATTCCAGTGTAAGTAAGAAAGAAGAGGCCCAGAGCACTTTGTTGTTAAATCTAATTCTTGAAATAGTCTAGTACTGTCAGGAGATATATTAAAACAGTTGCATGTGTAGGTCTTAAGGACTAATTGGATAGGAGATGATTAGGAAGAGAAAGCCAAGGACAACTGGAAGACAAATGGATGGTTGACTGTTGTCATACAGCCAGATTGTTTAGATTTAACCACACATCTTTTCAACAGCTTTACTAGTTTCATTCTTCCTAAAGTACATAGTTCAGTATAGCTCTGCCAATGATAAATTTCTTTTTTTTTTCAAAATATGGAGTTTTTGTTGTTGTTACTGTTCTCATTCTTGAGTGATAGTTTTGCAGGGAATGTATTTGATCATAATTTTCTGTATATATGGTTAATATTTCAATCTATCCTTTAATTCTTGCTATAGAAAAATCAGCTACTTCTGTTTTATTTTCATAAAAAATCTGTTTTTTTCATTTGCTAATAAGATAACCTTATCCACTGTGTTCTTGATGACAATAGGTCTAGCACTGATTTCATTTTGCAGTGTCTGATGTTTTGTCCATTTGAGTTTCTTCTACAATCCTGCTTTGGGTTTCCTGAGATAACCCTGTATCTTTATTAAAAAATTCCTACTTTTGTTCATTTGAAGTAAGTTAGTAGGTGTATAAGTTTTCTATTGCTATGTAACAAACTGCACAAATGTAGCAGCCTACAACACAATTAGCTTATAGTTCTGCAGGTCAGAAGTCCAAGTGAGGCTGACTGGGTGGTCTGCTCAGGGTTCACAAGGCTGAAATCAAGGTGTTGGCAAGATACATTCTCATTTGGAACACAGTGTCCTCTTCTAAGCCCATTCATATTGTTGGTAAAATTCAGTTCCTTGAAGGCTGTAGGACTGAGGTCCTCAATTTCCTTGCTGGTTGTCAGCTGTAGCCATACTCAACTCCTAGAGGCTGCTTACATTTCTTGCTAGGGGCCTCTTAATCTTCAAAGCTGACCAAAAGGATATCCCTCGTGTCCAATGCTCCTCTGAAGCTTCAAATCTCTGACTCCAGGAAGAGGTCTGACTCCAAGAGGAGACCAGCCCCTTTCAATGGTTCACCCAGTTAAGTCCAACTCACCCTGGATAATCTCCCTTAAAGCCAATGGTGTCATATAACAAGCTAATTACCAGAATACAATCTATCCTATTAAAAGCCCAGAAGTATTCAAGGCATGTATACCAGGGAGTCAGGGTCCTTGGGGTTCACTTTAGAATTCTACCATAATTGCATGTACAGCAATTATGAATCAATGAGTTCTAATTAATTAAGTGAAAAAATTTCAAGAATGAAGTTTCTAGTAGGTAAAGCGTTTTTGGTGGAAAAAGGCTAGGTACTGTTTTAATATATTCACTTAGATGATTTGAACCCTCATGAATATATATTTACTGGCATGCAAATGATTCATTTGGTTTAAATTTAACATTGTATTGCTAACATGTCAAATTTAAATAATTAATGGAGGAAGATGGGAAACTGGAGAGTGCATTCTGGAATCTATTTTTTAATTACAAAAAGAGCTCTGCTTCTGTATATATGAATTTAAGATTAAGAGCTCTCTCCAGGTTGCTTGTTATCGCTTCCTTTTTTACATCTTTGGCTGGAATGATCTTATTCCAGGTATGGTCTTGCGGACTCCCCTCCACTAAAAAGGATTACTAATTGAATTGCCTCTTAAGGTAATAGATTTTGCTTCCTTAACCTTGGCCAGACCTTTGCCTGTATCCAGTGTTGCCTGGAAATATGATTTGACTACATAAGAATACTAATCTTTATTCTGATCTTACGTTTTTTACCATCTTCAATTCATCATTTAGTATTTGATTTCATCCAAGAAGGCATTTGGTGAGCATACTGTAACGCACAAGACTCTTTCTTTGAAAACACTTTAACTTCAGGTCATAGTATATCTCACTGAGCTAGAAACGAAGTTTAAGTATGTATTTTGTGACACTTAATATCTTTTGAGATGAATCACACTTCAAAAATTTGTTTTATTAGAAATAAACCCTTAGATGTCTTCGGTTCATCACTTTCCCCATCTCAACCTCCGGACACAAAGCAAATATTTCCTATCTTTCCTTGTAGTTTGTTCAAGTTTCTCAATACTAACGTCACCTTAGAACTAACAATCAAACCAAAAGGAGCTTATCACCTGTAGTCCTCGCACTGGGACAGCAGACGCTGTAAGACTTTCTCTTAGGAGGTGATGATGAGGGTAGGATATCAGAAACTTCCCATTCAGGGGCACAGAAACGGAATTCTGCTGTTTTCACCTTAAAGAACTTTGGGCACGTGCTCAGTCGCGTCCGATTCTGTGACTCCATGGACTGTGGGTTGCCATTTCCTACTCCAGGGGATCTTCCCTAACTAGGGATCGAACCCGCGTCTTACTGCGTTGGCAGGCGGCTTCTTTACTATCGCGCCACCTGGAAAGCCTTAAAGAGATCTGATCCTGATTCTAATCATAACTGCTGCAGTTTGCTCGTCATCCCTGCCCCCCACGCCCCCTCCCAACCCCGCTCCGCGTCCCCCTTCACCACAGACCAAAAGGAGTTTGGTAGGATTGAACTGGTTAGAAAAGAAATAAGAGTGGGGAGCTGGTGGCGCCGAGTAGCCTAGCGCGCGCAGAGCCCGGCAGCACCGGTCCGCAGAGGAAACGCGGGGCAGGCACAGGACCGGCTGGGAGGCACCGGAGAGCGCGAGCCGGCGGTCCCAAGCGGCTGGCGCCGCGGTTGCCTGGACACTGGGTAACCGACCTGGGGGCCTCGGTCGCCGGCGCCGCGGAGCCGGCGGGGTGGACAGGCGAAGCGCGGTGAGACAGATGAGCTGGTGAGTCTGGAACTCCCAGCTCTCCAGCCGCCTACACGGCGGCATACAGACCCGAGCACCCTGGGCCAACTCCGCCTGGGTTACTATCCCATTCGGTCCATCCCTTAGCTATCAGTCTCCTCCTGGAGGCTGAGGCGAAACGGTCACTCTGCGAGTACATGAGAAAAATCCTCAGGGCCTTAGGGAGGCAGGGAAAGTCTCCCTCCACTGGCCGCCCAGTTGAACTACACGTTGTCTAAAATTGCATCCCTAAGGTCTTATTCTTTTAAAATAATTATTTCTACCTTTTATTTTGCTTATAATAGTGTGGGGCTTGAGTATTATTACATTGAATTATTATTTATATTTCTTCTTTTGATATTTCATCTTTCAAGTGCCTTTCCCAAATACTGCACATCTTAGGAAAGAGGCTGGGGATTTTGTATTTCCAGCAGTCCCCAATCTTTTTGGCATCAAGGACTGGTTTCTGGGAAGGCACTTTTTTTGAGGGGAGGGGAATGGTTCAGGCAGTAATGCCAGCGATGGGGAGCAGCCAATGAAGCTTTGCTTGCTCCAGGATGTAGCTCACCTCCTGTTGTGTGGCCGGATACCTATAAGGCGTCCAGTGAGATGGTCCATAATCCTTCCCTTCTGCAGATGAGAAAAATGAGGCTCAGAGCCTGTTAAATGACTTGATCAAGGTCAAGAATTTGCAAATTTTAGACCTGGAAGACTAAGGGTCTCCTGACTCCAAATTCAAAGCATTTTCTATGATTTCTTTCTTGACATTCATTGGTTATTCAATAAATATTTGTGAGTTGATTTGGTAGCTTCCAGGCTTACTTACTACTGCATGACATGTCTGGGCAGCCTGACCCAACTGTAGCATTCTTGAGATATTCTCCCTCTACCCCAATAATTTTTCTTGGTCCTACTATGGCAATAGCAAACTTACCAAAGTCAAGAACTCAGAGAAAAACAGATAGCTAATTGTCAGACACATCAACAATCTGAAGGATTTTCACTTTCAGTTTATGTTAAACAATTATCTAGACATTTATATGTGAGACTGCTATATTTTCATCTCAGGTATATAACAGTTCTCATTTTATTGTTGTGTTCTGAAGGCTTTATTATTAACCATATCTGGCTAGTTTCCAAAACTATTAAAAATCTGAGTATGAAGTTAATCCTCCCCTTCTCCCTGGGTGAAGTCTTGGCATGGTGGTAACTGCATTAGCTCTTATCCACAACCCTGCTTTCTCTCCTCTGCTCTTGTCCAAGACTCAGCATAAGCCCATACTCAACTAAACTGTTCTTTCTTCTCTGTTTCCTAGAGCAGTGAATGATATCTGCATACACTCTTCTTTCTTCTACTTTTTGAATACAGACATCATTCTTACAATGGATTATTCCACCAGGCTAGAACCATGACTTCCAAGAGCTCTGAAAATCTCACAAATTGGGAATTTGTGAGCTCTGAGACTAAAAGATTCTCACTCTTATACCTAATAAGAAAAATCTAGAAATGCCCTAGGACAACTGTTCTTGACCCCAGTTGAGTCAACCTGCCTGTTTGTACAGCATTCATGTTTGGGATGGGCTATTAGAATTTATAGCATCTATCAAACCACATGGATGGAGTGGGGAAACACTCAAAAGAAATGAGCCCCCTTTCTGGGGAAAAAAGAGTATTTGTCTACTCAGAGTTATCCAGGTATATGAGAATGCTGACTAGAGAATTGCTAAAATGCTAGACGCGAGTCTAGACAAAACAGAGAAGGTAGGACATATGATCAGAAAGGAAAAGAAGTGAGTTTAAGCACCTGGAACACTCATAGCAGTCAAAGAATGGGTTTTGGTAATGATGCAGGGAGAGAACTGGATTGATCATGAGCATCTGTATTACATAGCTGATGGAAAAGTAGTACAGCCACAAGCAGATGGTTTCATGGGTGAGCCTTAATGATCATGTCTGTTTACTGTACACTAGTAAAATATATGTGGCCTTTTAAAATTGGCATTGAACTGAGGTAAACCTCAGTTATAATGTTGTGGAAAAAAGACCACCCAAATGAAAACAAACATAATTTTTTTTATCCAGAGCTTGCTGTAGCAAGGGAGTCAGCCACCATCATTGCTTAGGACAGAAACTGAAAGGCAGATGGAGGAGTGGTTAAGTTTTATAGTGGAAAAGAGAAAGGATTCAGCTATGCTCTGCTCAGAAGCTGCTGACAAGGGGAAACCAGAGGTGGGCTAACTAGAAGTGGAGCATCCTCTGAGGTTGGTTTGAGGAGTTTATTTGGGTTTCTCTGGTTGGTCCTAAATTAGAAGTGCAGGCAGATATTAGGGGAGCTGGAAGTAACTGACGAAGCATTGACTGTTAGGGGATGATTTGCTGCAGAGGCTTTGGTTTGCCTTGTGGATTGTTTGGTGCAGAGATTGTGGGTTGGAATTCTATTTTTATATGTGATCTGGTCATTTACCATTTATATATTCAGTCCCTCCATGCTCATAAAAATTCAGTTAAGTTAATTTAATTTTACTCTATTTGAAAAAAACTGAGATGTGGAGAGATTTGGAAAGGTTAAGTATTATATTCATGAACATATAATTTGCTATTGAACCCTTATTCACCAAATTTAAATCATTACCATTTATTAAGCACTTATTATATGCTGGTCAATGGACTAAACAGTTTGCATACATATGTTACATTAATCCTCATAGTAACACTGTGAAGCATTATTGTTTTCACCATTTTCCAGTGGAGGAGACTGATGCTCAAATTCATTAAGTACCCTTCTCAGGTCATACCTTGGAGCCCATCTGGAATTTTATTCCACATCTAACTGATTTAAAATCTATGTCCTTTAGCACTTTATTAAACTGTCTCCTACTTGCATCACTATATCACTCTATTTCAGCTAAGTTTATATCTATGAACATTGCCACCTGGCTTCCTTTCCTAAGTACTTATAGGATCTTTGTGTGAACAGAGGTAATTAAAAGTCTTTTTTGTGTGAACTGAAGGGATTCACTCCACTGTTGAGGATGATGGAAAACTTTGGCTTTTTAATCATAAACCAAAGAAATGGATGGGATGCTTGGGCATGTGAAATTGCATAGTGAAGATGGAGAGGTGAAGAAATGGTTGAAAATATAGTAAAAGAGTACAACCAAGAAGGTGTGAATATCTAAAATAGATTCTTCTCTTTATGAACCAATCAAATAGTTTGCCTGGAAAATCAGTTATTCAAATATCCCTGTGCTGTTGTTAGTAACAAATTTCATAGTTAACTGGACAATTTTTTTCTTTTAAACTTGTTTTGTGAAAATTAAACTTTTTATTTCTATATTTTTTCCTTGAGAAAAAACATAGCCTCAGGAATTGTAATTATTGAGCCCCTAAATTACACTTGTGACAAATTACTCAAGAGACTGAAAAACTGAGGACTTTTGCTATTAAAATTATGTTACCCAGTGTTAATTATGTGTTAATCACCTTCAGCATTCCACAGATTTACAGAGCTTAGTTTACTTAGCTTATGCTCTTGGAAGAAGTGTGCAAGGATATAGCACAGAAACAATAGAAGAAAGACATTCACAGGGAAGGGTCTAGAGATCTCAGGCATAGATTTCTTTATTCTCCCATCCTCTGGGTCACACAGGTATTCTTGGTCTAACCACTATGTGTGCACATCTCAAGCACCTCCTAAGCAGCAAACACAAATTTGCTCATGATGGAGATCTCTTATCATGAACTCCTCATAAAAGGTATATTCTAGCTATGCTGCCAGACTTTAATTTGAAAGCCCCCTCCTCCAGACTTTGAAATTAAGTACAATTATAAACCCAATTATTATTACTAAACAGTGCTTGCAGGCTGATATATTTTGTTCTGCAACAATTTACAGGCCCACGGTTTCAAAACATCATTTATCTTTAGCTAATGCATTCCAGAGCATTGGCCAAGGGTCAGTGGCTCTGTAGGTAAGCTACAAGTAATCCACACCAGCTAAGATGGACCCATTATAGCATGGTCTATAGACACAGAAACTTTTAAACTAAATGCTCAAACCTTTTCCATAATAGAAATAGCAAATGAGTAAAAATCCCTTCCTGCATCTACATACCACTTCATGTATCACTTCATGTATAGCTCTTTCCATCTCAAATCTGTTCAGTTTCTGGAAATAGTGTTCTACTCACATCTTTGCTTTTTCCTGACATGTTTGACGCATGGGTTTCTTGCTACCAATATTCTGCTCATGTCATTTAAGGTAAATGTTCGTGTCAAGGTCACTCCTGACCTATTGGTACATTAAATGGACATTTTTCCCCCTAGTTTTTATCTTATGTAACTTTTTTTTGGAAGCTCTTTACGTTGTTGGTGCTTTCTTAAAATTACTTTCTCTTGGTTTCTATGATCCCATTCATTTCTGTTTTTCCGGAAATTTCTCTAGAAGTTCTTAATGTTTGTTTTCTTGGCTTTCATTGACAACATTCTTTTTTGTTATTGTGTGATCTCATCCACTACCAGCTCCACAATATTAATACCCAAAACTCTAGCTCTAGTATCAAACTTTCTCCTGAATTTTGGACAAACATACATTATAACTATTACAAAGCATCCATATATAAAAACTGAAAGCCATCTCTCCTCTAAACCCTACTGATTCTTCCTCATATAGACTCAATTCAGGATAATGGTGGTACGATTCTTTCATTCCCTCATGTAGAAACTTGGAAGTTATTCTAAACTGCATCTTTTCTATTACACTCAATTTCTCACCAAATCACACTATTTATGCCTCTTAAATACCTCTTGGTTCTTCCTTCTCCTCTCCATTTCTACTTCCTCAGGCTTAATTAAAAAAATATTTACCTTTATTACTTCAGTAATCAATCTTTAGTACTCTTCTGCATCATTTTTTTTGCTTTCTTCCTATTAACTGTCCATGGCATGGCACTAGACTGTGACTATCTGATTACTGATATTCTCCTTTGAAAGATTCTAAATGGTTAAAAAAGGAGTCTTACTCATTTTTGTATTTTTGGTGACTAGTATATAAGGTACATTCAGTGAGTATTTTTGAATAAATAAATGAATATACAGTTTAGAAAATATGCATAGAAAATGATGATATGCTACTGACATGCTCTGGAACAGTGTTGTTCAAAAGACTTTTCAATGATAGAACTGTTCTAAAATGCAGAGGCCACCTGATACCTGTGGTTACTGAGTACTGGAAAGTAGCTAGTGTAGCTAAAGAACAGAAGTTTTAATTTTAAAATCTTATGGCTACTGTCTATAGTATAGGACAGCCCAGCACTAGGAAATAGGCCCAGAAACTGCTTAAATTTTTCTTTTTTGTGTTTAATTAACTCTTCAGTGGAATAAACTAAAAGCAATTTTCTCTTTTGCTCCATTAATCATCACCACTTAAGACTGACATTCTGGAGATGTTCTCTCAGTGTTCATTCAAGAAACAGTTTTGAATACTTAATAGATGCCATACACTGTGGCTTCAAAGAGAAATAAAACACATATTTCTTAATTCAAAGGTGTAGCAGGAAAACATCAACTGGTAATGGAATTTGATTTTGGAACTGTTGCCATTTGGGGGAAATTTTGAAGGACTGATTTAGATAACAGTGGTGAAAAATATTTTAAATTATTTTTTCTCTCCCTCTTCCCCCATTTAGATTTGGAAGTAGCAAATGGGAGTGGACTTGTCAAAATTATACTTGTGATGATGATGGGAACCATTTTGGATCCCACTGTCGACTCCACCTGAAGGTGGTAATGAACTTCTGCTTGTTTCTTTGACTTATGTCATTTTCATTACATCTCCTTTCTTTTCTACTCTTTATTTTATACCTGCTTGATATCTCAACTGTTTTCAGATTTATGAATTTCTTTGCGTTTTATAATCTGATGTCACAGATGATCCAATATCATCCCTGTGGCTCTAGACAATTTCATCAAACTGTGTCATTCATTATAACTGGCTGTTTTTGTGGTATGCTAGCAAATTTTCAATCAGTATGATAGCATTTATAGCCAAGTTAATTTAGATTAGTTAGCAAATATTATGCCATGAGATCATGTACAAAATGATATCACTATGGCCCAAATATGTAGTATATAATGTATTTCTTTACTCACTAATTTGAACACTTCCACAGAAAACTGCAATAAGAAGCTCTTGGCATAATTTATTTGTAATAAATTCTGAATGCTGCCTATTACTTTTGATTTTCTTATTCTCCAGATGGCTACACATTTACACTCTATTTTTCAGTTATTTCTCTAAGCACAGATTTCTTACTGGGTGCTATTATTTATTTATTTTCATTTATATCTTTGGTTTGTCTTAAAACAAAGAGAAACTGTTTCTCTTAACCGATAATTTACAAATAGGAAATTAATTAAGAGCTTAATTTTCTAGTGTGACTTAATATTTCTCAAGAGCTATACCACTTGATGAATTTTTGATTTTTACACTAAACATTAACAATTTAAAATCTGTAGTAGTGAAAATTATACAAATCTTAGAAAATATATTAAGTAATGCTTGTATTGAGATCTTTGATAAATCATAGTAATTTTAAAAATCCAAACATTTATATTTTAAAATCTTTCAAAAACAGAATTATTAATGAAAGCATTACTTACTTTCTTTCCCCCCATGGCATAATGACAACCTCATAGTGACATCTACTTTGATTTTCTTTTTTAAAAATATAAGAAAGTACACCTTTCCACACAAAGAAATCACTCTTGTTGAATTACTGGTCAATCATGGAGTGGGAAGCTGTTAAGGTGCATTACAGTTTAGAATGAAACATGTAATAGGAAACTTTAGTATATTATTAAATTTTTCAACTAATGGCTTACAGCTATAGTTAGAGGGAAATGAAGCTTCATTGTCAAATTTCACCCTATTCTTCTTTATTTTCTTATTAGTTTTAGTCTCATATTTTCCTTCCCTTTGAATGACTTACTGGGCTCTGGTAAAGAAGGTAAGAAGAGGAACACTGACTGAATAGAAGGTGATGGGGTGAGTGGAGGTAGTACATTACCTGTTTTCAATTTCGTGTTTGAGGACCTCTAGGAGGAAAAATAATGACCTTCTGCCGAGGTCATATTCAAGAGAGAGTTAGTCTTTCCATTTTTATTAGATTTTAATTTGGTAGCTCATATGAGCTAGAATTCTTTCTTATTTAGTAACATATGGTTTGTATTAATTCGGTAGCTTGCATTTGGGGGAAGATCATTTAGGGAATCTGGATGAATACAAATCAGCTATACTCTGGAGGCGTCATGCCAAGGCATGGATATCCTTTAGCAAAAGCGGAAAAATCAGCGCTAGCTAACAATTCTCAGTAGAATTTAAGTATCCCTTGTGGGAAAACTCAGGATTCCTCTCAGGTTATCCAACCTTTAAACCCTAGAAAATTTATAAAAGTGACAGGCAGAATGAAGAGTGTTGCATTAGAAGAATTAACAAATTTTGCTCAGTGTCATTAAAATATCTACACTAATGTTAACAAACTTTGAGTAGTTTTTGGCTTCCCTGCTGGCTCAGAGGGTAAAGTGTCTGCCTGCAATGCAGGAGACCTGGGTTTAATCCCTGGGTGGGGAAGATCCCCTGGAGAAGGAAATGGCAATCCACTCCAGTATTCTTGCCTGGAAAACAGAGAAGCCTGGTGGGCTACAGTCCATGGAGTTGCAAAGAGTCAGATATGACTGAGCAACTTCACTTTCACTTTCATTATTCAAATATAACCTTAGAAAAGTTGATAATGTTAGAGTCTTTTCCTTTATAAAGCCAGATCCCTGGTGGCTCAGATGGTAAAGAATCTGCCTGCAATGCAGAAGGTCTGGGTTTGATCCCTGGGCAGGGAAGATCCCCTGGAGAAGGGAATGGTTACCCTGTCCAGTATTCTTGCCTGGACAATTCCATGGACAGAGGAGCCTGGCGGGCTACGTACAGTCGATGGGGTTGCAGAGAGTCAGACACGACTGAGCGACTAATACACACACAGTTTTATAAAGGCAATAAACAAACCTCTGGAAAGGTCATATTTTATGTATCATAATACCATGTTAATCAATGTACCTGAGTTGTCAACACTTCAGTTTCTTAACAGATAATAGATCTGAAAATTTTCAAGGGAGCTACTTGTTGATATCTTATAAAACAGTAATTAAATCAACGAGCAAAGGCATACCATTTTCCAAAGTATTTTCTACGGTTTCTCTTACCAATGATCATAAATGATAAGGCTTTCCCCATTGCTGGTTCAGTCCTTCTTTAGAGAAGTTTCTATACGTGTTTTTCAAAAGAGATTTCTATCTTTGTTGGCTAAGGGTCCTACAGTGTGAAAAATTAGAAGGAGGAGCCCTCATTGGCTTGTACACCTAGGAGTATTGTATTGGGGTGTGTGTTCGTCTGTGTGTGGGGGGTGGGTGGGTGTGTGTGTGTATGGGGAGAGGACATTAAGGGCTAATACTAACATCTGGGCTGGAGAAATATAGTATTGCCATCTTAAAGTAAAACACAGTTCCCTCAGAAAAGCTGCTAAAATGTGGTTAGATTCTATTGGCAGAATGATCTTATTCATGTAGAAAGCATAGATCTTAGTCTACAAACTGAGCTGTATAAAGAATACCACACTTAAAATTTTCCTCTAAATCAACTAGATTCCATTGGTGGCCCCGTTCCACCGTTTTAGCAGGAAATTTACTTTTATTCACTCTTGGTGTCATCTCTGTCCCACTCTGCAAATGAGAGCAAACCATTTGTACCAAGGGTCTGGGGTCTGTAGCTGCATCAAGAGCATCTGGAAATGTAAGAGTCCCACCCAGACACCGTCTCCCATGTGCGCTGTGGTCCAATGGGAGTCCAGCCTTTTCAGAGGCTTGGTTGGTTACACAAGTCAGGCCCCCAGGAGCGTGCACACTGAGTGCAACTGAAGTCCTCATGCCTGTGATGCAGCCTTTCTGACTGCACCTAATAGTCATCCCCCTGCCCCCAGGTCTGGTCACCTCCTTGGTTACTGCCAGAGCCTTCCTGGACTCACAGCCCTCCTCTACCATCAAGTCTTGGGGAATACTTCTAAACACCTTACTGATTCTAACTTCATCTTCAGGACACACCATGAGTTAAAGATCAAAGTCATTTCAGGCTGCCTCTGCTTTCCTCCAGTCCAAAAACCTTGCAACAGAGAACTAGGAAATCTTGTTATGAGATAAAAATGGGAGAAGGGTGTGGGAGGAGCATATGGAGAGAATAGATACAAATTAATATTTCAACAGACTTATATGGAAATATTTTAACAAACTTGGTGTTATTTGGGGGAAAGGTGGATATGATGTGGTTACCTGGGAGCCTAACCATCCTTTATTATAAAAGTGGTTTCTAAGAGGGGCATTTATATCACTGGTGACAACAAGATTAATTTGTGACTATCCTTGATCATTTGTATTTTAATAGCTAAGTATTTATTTTAATATCTAGTGAGTGTGAAGTGAGTGAAAGTCACTCAGTCATGTCCGACTCTTTGCGACCCCATGGACTATAGAGTCCATGGGATTCTCCAGGCCAGAATACTGGAATGGGTAGCCTTTCCCTTCTCCAGGGAATCTTCCCAACCCAGGGATCGAACCCAGGTCTCCCACATTGCAGGTGGATTCTTTACCAACTGAGCCACAACTAGAAAATATATATTAAAATGTGCATTGGTGTGAGTTACTTAAATGAAAGCATAGGGAGTATGCGAACCTAATAACAACAAAAAAATAATGGTGGTATACAAATGGCCAGATGTGAAATAATAGAGTGTGACTGTGTTATCTATGAAAAATCATTTCCTAAATTCAAAATCAAAATACGTTCATAACTGAGAATTCTGTAATTCAGCTATTCCAAGGAAAATGTGAAAATGCTTTATCATACAGAAAATGTTCTTAGCTTTCAACATAGAGAACTTTATAAAACACAAGAGATCTATTTTCCATATTCTACTAAAACACTGTTAAAGTAATAATCACTTATAGTTTACTTATGTCGACTTGATTCTTTAGTTTTGATAACAGTGAGTCATCATTTCAGCCATTTTCATTATTATTGCTCTTTCTCATTTTCAAATAATGATGGTTTTACCTACCAATCGATATTTTAAATCAGCTAATTGCTTTAATAATGCAAACCTCTATTAGAATGGTTGAGACTACACTATGTAAAAATTCCAAAACCACAATGATTTAATGAAACAAATATCTCTTTTGCAATGATGTCACTGTGATGTAGACCAGGCAGTTTTCCTAAGTGGGTCTTTTGTAAGAGATAGCCCAGGGACCCAGCTTCTATCACTGTAGATCTAAGATGCAGAACATGTGGCTTCCAATGTTGCTGTGGAAAGGAAAAGAAGGCTGAAAGAGCAAATGGAATGTTCATAAGGTCAAGGACTGCTGTAATTTAGTTTTCCTATGTGCCCAGAAAGAGAAAATTATGCAGTGGACACACAGTGTTGACTCTCACAATCCCCAAATATAATTCATGATAGTTAAGATATAAAGACTAATCAAAAATGTTCTGTTGTGCACCTAATATATTTATTGGTGATAAAACTGTTATAAAAAATGAAAAAAATGACATTTAAGAATGAATCAAGTCGCACAATTGGGTTATTATGTTTAGGTTTAGAAGCTATCACAGGCCTGCTTTTTATTCAAGCAAGGCTGTTCTGGCATATTTCAATTTTGGAAAAACAAAGGCTAATCTTTTTGAGAGATAATTCTTTGTAGGTGCAGATATATCTGAAGTGATTAAAATAAATTCAATTTATAAACCAAAACTTTTTCTTATAGTCGTTGTGCCTTATCATATCTCATAATTATCTCTACATGTTCTGAAAGTGTTGAAAAACAAAAAGGTTATATTTTAGGTAGGAAAGAAAATCATCTTATAAGGAGATGCTTATCTTTTTACATAGAATGACTAGTTTAAAACCTGGCACATTAGAACTTAACTCTCACAGTGAGGCAATCTGAAGTTCAAGCTTACTTTTGCTAATAAGTTCTTTAATTCTAGGGGTTGCAAATATTCTACATCCTCTAGTTTGAATGATTAATAAAGATAAGTGATTTACAGCACGGATACCTGAATAAAAAGAATTTCTAGGTAGAAATGATTTTTCTTTTCATTTTCTATTTCTTTAAGTATGGTTCCCTGAATTAAAAGATGTCTTTTTAAAAAATTTTATAATTTCCTTTCCAAAAGAGAAACGTATGTTATTCATATTATACTATTTTCTCTCCCCTATAGGATTGAGGTAATAAATCCATTCAGGATGTAAATATGTTATCACCTTATATGACATTCCTTTGCAGTTTTCACGTCTATATTACTTTTTACTATATGATAACTTGATTCTTCTATTAATTCACTGTATGTGCTGTGTTGTGCTTAGTCACTCAGTCGTGTCTGACTTTTTGCGACCCCATGGACTGCAGCCCCCAGGCTCTTCTGTCCATGGGGATTCTCCAGGCAAGAATACTGGAATAGGTTGCCATGCCCTCCTCCAGGGCAATCTTTCCAACCCAGAGATCAAACCCAGGTCTCCCTCATTGCTGGTAGATCCTTTACCGTCTGAGCCACCAGGGAAGCCCAAGAATACTGGAGTGGGTAGCCTATCCTTTCTCCAGGGGATCTTCCCCACCAAGGAATCGAACCGGGGTCTCTTGCTTGCAGGCAGATTCTTTACCAGCTGAACTACTAGGGAAGCCCTTTTCATAGCTAGGTAGCTTTAAATTTTTGTGGAGCCATATCTCTAGAATGTTAATGTGTTTTTGGTGCTGTGCTCAGAGGCCTTTCTCATCTTATTTTACATAAACAATTTCCTCTAGCTGCTTGCTTTTCTTTTACATTTAAGCTTTAAGTCTATTTAATTTTGAGACTAATTCTATACTCAAACAGAGACTTTGAAATAATTTCCCACTGATTCCAAAGTCAAACCAGGTTTACATTTTACAAATAATTGGAGAAAACTGCATATTTATTCTTATCCTTAAAACAATAGCACCTTAGAGTGTCCTGAAAACTCTTTTTTTCTTTTGTGTCATCTTAGGAACACTGGCCCTCTTTAGCAGGAGTATAGCATGGTGGTTGACTCCAGGGCTAAATCTGGTTCTGAACTGCCAGCCATAAGACACTGGTGAGTATCTTCTTTGCAAAATAGGGCCAGTATTGTACAAACCTCATAGGTTGTTGTGAAGAGTAAATGCATACGTAATATGTATTAGTGGGGCTACCCTGGTGCTCAGATGGTAAAGAATCTGCCTGCAATGCAGGAGACCCAGGTTTGATCCCTGGGTTGGAAAGATCCCTTGGAGAAGGGAATGGCTACCCACTCCAGTAGTCTTTCAGGAGAAGTCCATGGACAGAGGAGCCAGGTGGGCTACAGTCCATGGGGTTGCAAAGAGTAGGACATGACTGAGCAACTTTGAGAGAGAGTATGTATTAGTAACAGCTATCATTTTTGTTTTCCTTGAGTCAGGATGCCTTTATTTCATGAAACAGTAATATCTCCAAATAAACTGATACTTTGATCGGAGAAGGCGATGGCACCCCACTCCAGTACTCTTGCCTGGAAAATCCCACGGATGGAGGAACCTGGTAGGCTGCAGTCAATGGGGTTGCGAAGAGTCAGACATGACTGAGCAACTTCACTTTCACGTTTCACTTTCATGCATTGGAGAAGGAAATGGCAACCCACTCCAGTGTTCTTGCCTGGAGGATCCCAGGGACAGGGGAGCCTGGTGGGCTGCCGTCTATGGGGTCGCACAGAGTTGGACACGACTGAAGCGACTTAGCAGCAGTTGATAGGGGAGGGGTTATCCTCAAATTTTTCTGTATTCCACAAAATGTCTATCAGAAATAGATTTGAAGTGATCCATAGTTAGGAAAATTCTAAAAAAGTAAAATCAAAAGGCACATTTCTTCAGGAGCAAAAACTACCCCATATTAAAATGACATAGTATTTTCTAATTTATAAAGTATTTCTTCCATAAGAATTTTAAAGCTCAAATTCATAAGAATTTGTTATTTTACTCTTGAGACGTAAAGTAGCTACTGAATACAAACGATTTAAGTACTTCATATTTTATAGCAAATGTAAATGTTTCTCAGTACACTCACTGTAAAACCATTTGGTGTGACTCAGAGGTGAAATCATAATTTAATACATGATATTGACCTACGAAATAATTTAACATCATAAAAGCTGATTTGATTTGCTTGCCTTTCTTTATGTCTCATGTAATTATCAAAAGGTGAAAGCTCATTTCTTAGACAAATTCAGAATACAGTAGAGATATCTTTATGAATAAATGTGTAGAAACTGGCTTTTTAAGGACTAATTTGATTTGTAGAAAAAGACGATATTTAATCTTTCTGAAGATGTGCTCAGCTTTAGTAAAACCATGAGATGTAATATTTAATGCATCTTAACTCTAATCTGTTGAATGTAATATAGACATAAAGTCAATAGAAAGTCATTAAAGAAAGAAGAGATTAGAAATCAGAGGAATATAGCTTAAAGATTTATAAAAGAAACTATTATAGGTACAGATAGGAATGATGTAGAAAAATGCCCTGTCTTCCTGCACTTTTCATTACTATTTTGCAATACCTTCAACATTGTCATAAAAAATCTATTGTATAAACCAAAATAAAAGATTAGACAAACTAGGTTCTTTGTGAAAGTAGGACTCATGGCAGAATTTATATAAGGAAGTATAGGGAGAAGGAATAAGTAAATTTGGGGGTGAAAAGTAAAAAGAGACATTATGTGTTACATTATATTACAAAGAGACCTAAAGGAAAGGTAGAGTAAAAAGAATATGCAGGGGAATGGCAGCATGGAAGTGTAAGTGGGGCTTGTTTTTATGACTGGTATGATTTAATACAGAACATGTGGTAAAAAGGAAAGGAATATTTTTATTCTCATGGACACCTAACTTCTAGGCCTTGGGTTAAAATTCCTTCGTATTACTAAAAATATAAAATATATAATCAAATGGATATATACCTTGAGGGCATATATCTTATTCTTTTGTACCCTAAACAAGTAGCACAGTAATATAAATAATATCCAAACTGAAAATTGTGAAATGAATCAATGAATGGATGAAATGAAATAAATTAAGCATTATCAAATATTAAACTGAAGTGGATCTTAGACGGTAAATCAGTCCAATCTCTTAGACATTTTATAAATTCTTTCTACATAATACATAAATGATTTTGTAGTTTGTCCTTAATCACTTTTGGTGTTATACTGCTTTATACCTCATAACATAGCTTTGCTCACTGTTGGAAAAACTGGAATTATCCAAAACATCCCTGCATAATTGACAAAATATTATTATTGGTGTGGAACCACCACCTATGAATCTGCCTGCTGTTTTTGGAATAGGGCCTCTAGGAGAGTTTGCTTGGTCTTACATATCTTCTCCCCAAACCCATCACCCCCCAGATTATAGTAGGGCAGTGATGCTAATACAAAGCAATTTTACCCCTGGCCCTATACCTGTAGCCAGGAGAGAGAGCAGACTTAAACTAGCACAGTAATAATATTCTGACTTCCCAGCAATAATTGATTGGGTCAAATATAAGCACTTGGTCCAAGTAAGGCTAATTTAAATTCTCCCAGAGATAACCGGAATCAAATCTGAGCAAAAGACAGTATTTCTTTGATGGCTGAAGCTCTACAATATAAAACTCAGAAGGTATCAACAGCCAAGGTATCTGAAATACAAAGAGTCAAGTTGTAAAAAGAAAATCAGAACAAATACGAAAGGAACGTCTGAGGCTGAGGCAGTTCTCTCTGCTGATGGCATTTGAGTCCCTGTATTCCTGCTTTTCTTACAGATGGATTGCTGATGTTTTCCATTAATTAACCAGTCTTTTCCATAAATAGTCCTTTTAATGTTGTGGTTTTTCCTTTTGTGTGTGTGTTTTTATGTTTTCTTTTTTGCTTAAGCTGAATGTCTCTCATCTGCAACTAAAGAATAACCAATATAATTGGCAATCTGGTTCAGTCATTTTAGATTGTTGGTCTCAGAGGTGGCTGGACATTCTTATGCTCAGTCAAATTCTGGATCTCTGATTACTGGCCTTGGCCAGGATCCTAACTCTGATTCCCATTTGTTCCTTGTTTGATGGTTTGCATTTTTATTCTGTGCTCTTTACTGGCTATGTTTAAACTGGATTTAGAAGCCATATAGATAGAATATTTGACATAATTTTTGCTTGAACCATAACTTTAAATGAGCTTAAAATTTCAGCTATATGATGGGGTAAAAAGGTGGTAAAAAGTAATCACTTTTTGAATATTATATCAGTTTATGAAGTATTTCCCATTGTCAGGTCATTTTTAAAAAACCTTCTTTGTGAAAAGAATGTAGACTTTAATTATTTTGGGGCACATTTAGATTAGAATAAAATAAACTAGCTGAATTATAGATAAAGCCAGGGTGAGTAAACAAATAAATGTGGTATTCATGATTACTGGAAGAATATCAGTATATTTGCACTGTTTACTGGAAAAAAATGTATGAATGAATCATGGCTGTTGAAATGATTTAAGATAAGACTGCTTAATATTTTTATGAGAATTTGTAAGAGCAGTAAAATAGCACATTAATGTCATAGCCTCATCAAAGTCATTAAAATAACATGGATACAAACAAACAGCATCTTATAAAGATAAAATCTATAAATACAGACAATTTATTAGGTATTAGAAGAGTATATGGTACTTATTGTCACTGATTTAAGGCTTTAATTTTTGTGGATATTGGCTATGAGTCTCTAAGTTCTCTAAAAGGTGACTTTTGATATTGTTTGTGGATTTGGGCAATGGGTAACTGATTTATTATTCTTATTCCCATTAAAAATAAACATTTAAAAAAATAAAAATACTGGAATAAACTGTGAGAAGATCTTTCTAATGTACATTAATAACAAAGGCCTATATCTAGAACTGGTGAAGACTAAAGAAAACAAACACATCCAAGCACATATTTCCCCAGGTTTATACCCTAGAAATACTCCGGTATAATTCACAAAGAACAGTGTATGTGAATCTTATAGAAGACTTAGTAACAATAGGGAAAATACTTGAAAAAAATTGAAATGGTCATTAACAGGAGAATGTTATACTGAATAGAATTCTATACAGCAGTGAAAAAGAATGAAATACAGCTGTACGTAGCAAACAGATAGATCACAAAAATGTAATGAACAAGTAAAAATGTTGTAGAATGATTTGTAGAGTATATAATTCATACAAAGATTGCTGTTGTTCAGTAACTAGGTTATGTCCAACTCTTTGCAACCCCATGGACCGCAGCATGCCGGGCTTCCCTGTCCTCTTTCTCCTGGAGTTTGCTCAAACTCATGTCCACTGAGTCAGTGACACTATCCAACCATTTCATCTCTTTCACCCCCTTCTTCTGCCCTCAATCTTTCCCAGCATCAGGGTCTTTTCTGATGAGTCAACTCTTCACATCAGGTGGCCCAAAGTATTGGAGCTTCAGCTTCAGCATCAGTCCTTCCAATGAATATTCAGGACTGATTTCCTTTAGGATTAACTGGTTTGATCTCCTTGCTGTCCAAGGAATGCTCAAGAGTCTTCTCCAGCACCATAATTCGAAAGCATCAGTTCTTCAGTGCTCAGCCTTCTTCATGGTCCAACTCTCACATCTGTACATGTCTACTGGAAAAACCATAACTCTGACTATATGGACCTTTGTCAGCAAAATGATGTCTCTCCTTTTTAATATGCTGTCAAGGTTTGTCATAGCTTTGCTCCCAAGAAGCAAGTGTCTTTTCATTTCATGGCTTCAGTCACCATCCGCAGTGATTTTGGAGCCCAAAAAAATGAAATCTGCCACTGTTTCAACCTTTCCCCATCTATTTGCAATGAAGTGATGAGACTGGATGTGATGATCTTAGGTTTTTGAATGCTCAGTTTTGAGCCAACTTTTTCCTGACCCAGTGATTGAACTCAGGTCTCCTGCATTGCAGGCAGATTCTTTACCGTCTGAGCCACCAGGGAAGCTCAAATAAAGATGTAAAACACTAAATCAGTATTATAGAGCATATCATTTTTAGATACACATGTAAAATAAATAAACTGAAACCATGGGGTTTATAAATTTGATGGCTGCAATTTCTGGTGAGGGAAGAAGGGAACTGTGACCACTGAGGAATACGCTGCAGTTTGAATGTTACTGTTAACCACTTATTTCTTAGGCTGATACAAGGTATTTTTAAATAATATTTCTATGCAATATTTCACAATAAGAATACTTAAAACAAACACAAAATCATGAGAGGAAATGGGTAAAATGAGGTTTTCTGTCTAGCTAGATAGCTCAGAAATCGTTTTAGCAGTGAAGAAGTAAACAAAATTTGAGGAATGTAGTGATTTGCTGAGATGCCAGATGAAGAGTGGTGAAACAAAAGGAATTTGACGTGTTGTATACTATTCCAGTTTGGAAACAAGCAAAAATGTTAACTGAAAATTGAATAACAAAGCCAATGCCAGATTGCACAAACAGAAGGAGGAGAAAGTGACATTCCCAGATGAAATCTGCAGGGTTATAAACTGCAGGTATTTCATTCTTACATGCATTTTTTTTTTCATTCATGCATCCTTTCATTTGCTTTTTTAAAAAATATTTCTTTGGCTACATTGGGTCTTAGTTCCAGCATGCAGGATCTTTGCTGCATCACGCGGGATCCTTTGTTGTGGTATGAGGGCTCAGTTGTGGCACGTATGCTCTCTAGTTGTGGCATGTAGGCATAGTGGGCCCGTGGTATGTGGAATTTTAGTTCCCCCACCAGGGATTGAACCCATGTCTTCTACATTGCAAGGAGGATTTTTAACCACTGAACCACCAGGGAAGTCCCTCATTTTCAGTAAGACCTTTTGAACTCCTCCAATGTTCCAGGTGTTGTCCAATATAGTATCATAGCCATTAGCCATATGTGGTAATTTAAATTTCAATTAATTAAAATGAAATACAATTAAAAATCTATTCCACAGTTATATTAGCCACATTTCAAGTGATCAGTGTGATTCTAAGTGATCATGTGGCTTAGGGTAATGCTTACCATTTTGGACAACACAGATGCGGAACATTTTCATCACCGTACAAAGTTTTATTTAATAGTGCTACTGTAGATGCTAGGACCACATCAGTGAACATCGTAGACCCTGAATTCTAGTGGAAAAAGAGAAAATAAAGGAAATGTTTATAAAATTATAATAAATATTAAGTAATAATGAGTTATTAGAGGAAAATGTAGTGGAATAAATAGAAACTGAAAGGGATGCTCTGCTGCAGGGGTTTTCATAAGGGATCAGAGCAACGGAAAGAAAGGTACTTCAATTGATTGGGAGGGAACTGAAAAGAAAGAAATGTGTGGCCTCACAAATGTCAACAAAAACAACTGTTTTAAGAAAAGAGCACAAGAATTTTACAATTGTAATTGGAAGCGGTAAGTTAGGAGGGAGGTGTTGTGAGCTCTGGCACAAGTAGGGACAAGCCAGCCAAGGGATACTTTGCATTGTCAGACCAGGAGGAGGCCCTGAGATGTACACATGTGCTTGGTTTATGTGTTTGGTAATATTAAATTAGAATTTAAATCTGATTCCTTCTATTTCCTCCCTGAAGCAGAGGATGATATTTTCAAAAGGGACAAATTGAAAACAGTTTAAGAAGATATAATATTTGAAACAATTGATATCTAAACTTCTTTAGCCTAAAATTAATATTTTCCTTTACCTACCATTCCATTCTTATGACCCTATTCCTCCTCATGACCCAATTTCTAGAAATTATTCATTGCTTTCCTTGTGAGTGGACTGCAGCTTTGATAACCCCACCCAATGCAATAATCTTATCTATAATTGTCTCATTCTCTCTTCCAGTAGCCTTATATTTTATCTAATAATGCAGCTTATGTCCTGTTTTCTCAGGAATCTGTGTTTTCTGGTAGTAGTGCATTGATAAATATTTAACAACCACATTTCAAGACAAAAACAAAAAGAGAAACAAGACCTGCTTTGTGGCATTTGTTGATTTTCATGGTGTAAATCTACTTACCATGGCTGATTTCAAACAACCACATGGCCTCAACTGACTTGCAAAATTAATGAAAATTTAACAATCAGCTTTCTGGCAAGATCTGTGAAGGGTAAGTTAACAAGCTAGTCTGCCATGTTGAAAACAGCCTAGGGTTCCAGGGAGCAGGGACCAGGCCCCGGCTGATAGGATGCTTTGGATGAATGTCAGCTGGAATGCTCTAGACCTTTTGGTTGTTATTTCTGCTTTTGCATTAAGGCTGGTTCTAGAGTTAATTATTTACAATTACTGTTTCTAGGCCATTCTTAGCTTATTCCTGCTTTGGATCTCTTTCAGTTCTTCCTGGATGACTCTTCCCTAAAATTTTATGGCACATTCTCCCAGTTCACTATAGTCATGTTTTTAAGGAGGACTTTTCCCCAAAGACCCTATTTAAAATAGACCTCCTCCCACCTTCACACTGTTTCCTCTGATCACTGCTCTGGTGTGTCCCATATGTTGTGATATGTTTATATTCATGATCATTGTTCAAAATTTTTTCTAAGTTCCATTGTGATATGTTCTATTATAGTTTATTTATAGTTCTATTTCTTAATTTCCACAAGAATGAAGATTTTCTAGTTATCATTTTTGTCTTTTCCTTTATAGCTTTTTTTTTATTGTGAGTTTTTTATTTAAAGATAATTATAGATTCATAAGAAGTTGCAAAGAAATATATAGGGAGCTTTTCTGTCCACTTCACCCACCATCCCTCAGTGTTAGCATCATAAGGTACTGTAGTACAATATCAAACCACAAACCATAGAACTTATTCAGATTTCACCCATAATATATACACTTATTTGTGTGTGTATATATAGCTCTATGAAATTGTATTACATGTGTAGCTCTGTGTAAGCACCAACCACCAACCACCATCAAGATATTTAATTGCACATCATCAAAATACTCCCTGATGTCACCCTCTTCCCACCAATGATCCTGTTCATCTCTATAATTATGTTATTTCATAAATGAAATGGATCACTCAATATACATCTTTTTGAGATTTTTTTTTTTCACTCAGCATAATCAATCTTGGGTCATCCAAGGTGTTGTGTGTATGGAGAGTCTGTTCCCTTTTATTGTGGTGTAGTGTTCCATGTTACAGATGTGCACAACTTTTCATTATGCACCACTGAAGGACATTTGGGTAGTGTGCATTTTGGTTAGTACAAACAAAGCTCCTAAGAATATTTTTGCGTAAGTTTCTGAGTGAAAATATGTTTTTTATTTCTCTGGGATATATATTCAAGAGTGCAACTAACTGGGTCATATTGACAGTCATTTTTAGTTTTAAAAGGAACTGCTAAACTGTTTTCCATAGTACCTATGTCATCTCAAACTCTAACCAGCAGTGTAAGAGTGACCCAATTTCTCCACATGTCCTGCCAGGATTTGGTGTTGCAACTATTTTTTTTTGTTGGTTTGTTTCAGTCATTCTGATAAGCTATACAGATATCTCATTGAAATTTTAATTTCCACTTCTTATTGCCAAGAAGAGGTTGTGGGTCCTAGCTTCCAACTAGACCTTCTCTGACACCTCCCTCACTGGGAGAGGTAGGAATGCCCAGTCACTGCTTCCTACGTGGACACCACTAACACCATAGAGAGGATGTGGTCCTCCTAACTACTGTATTGTAGTGAAAGTTGTGACTTATTACTAAGCCTGCTCTGAGGCCACCCCATTGGGGAAGAGAAGAGGTGCCTGATTAGTGCTATAAGGAGGTGTGGATGTCCAGTCTCCCCACATAGTGTCCGTTGATACTGAGATGGGGGAGGCTGCCTCCAACCAGTGGGGATGGAAGTCCTGGATTCCTACAGGACATCAGAGTCTTCTGACATCACCCCAGCAAGAAACTAAGGGTGCCCCCTTACCATTTAGCAAGAATGGAAATAATCTTGGCTCCTGACACTGCCTTTGTGGGGCCAGTTTTTTCTGTGGTATTTGGCTGGAATAGAGAGGCTATTATCTAAATGTATTCTCTTTTGCTATACTGCCCCTTCCCTGGTAGTCCCTTGGCTAGAGAGAGCAGGTTTTTGTCAGCGATTTATTTGGTCTGTATCCTTCGGCATACTTATCTGGGTTTCTGGTTTCTTTAGTTTCAAGTCTGGGATGTATAAGGCAAAAAGAAAATCTTGGAAACTCACCACCTCATTGTTCCTCTGATCTCAAGGTGCCTAGCCAGCCTGCCTTCTTCTCTCCATCTTTTAACATCTTATGTTTATTTTATATATAATGTCCATTGTTGTATGTAGGGAAAGGAATAGGCGTAAGTACATTCACTCCATCTTCCTGAAAATGGAGGTTGAGCACATTGAATTTTACATTTGCTTCTGTATTTTCTAATAGTTTCTTTTTATCTGAACTTGTTTTACTAATTCTTTCTTCAGTCTTGTCATATTGGCTTTTACATTGAACCAGTGAGTTTGGAACTGCAGTTACACAGCAGCTTGCAGTTCATGGATTTCTAACTGGCTTATTTTCAAATCTGCAGTATCAATCTACATAATTTTAGTTCTGAAATTTTAAAATTTGCTATTCTATTTATAAGCATGTTAAGCATAGCTGCTGGTGTTTTACACTGGTAATTCATTGTCTGGAGTAACTCTGGAGCAGTTTCTGGTATCTTTCCTTTCTGTTGACTTTTGTCATCTTGTCTCTTTGTGTGCTGGGTTCCCTTTGAGTTTGTGCTGAGTAAGAATCACCTTAATTGATTTTCATCTCATGAGACTTTGAGGCTATTATTACAATCAAATTACATGAGTAATTCTCTCTATCCTTTTTTTGGCTTCCCTTGTGGCACAGCTGGTAAAGAATCTGCCTGCAATGCGGGAGACCTGGGTTCAATCCCTGGGTTGGGAAGATCCGCTGGAGAAGGGAAAGGCTACCCACTCCAGTATCTGGCCTGGAGAACTTCATGGAGTAGTCCATGGGGTCACTAAGAGTCAAACATGACTGAGCGACTTTCACTTTCACTTGTATATATTTGACTTTGTCCATAATATAAAATTTTTTAAAAAGGAATTGAAGGAATGCAGGCAAAAGATGATAGCAAGGTTTAACTTTATCATCTGAAATGAAACAATGAAGGTTCTAAAGTTCCCAAAGGGCTGTGAGCCCACAGCTTCAATGCTGAATGCTAAGTTACCTAGTACTCAGGCCAGGTGTCTATTTAAGTTAGCAGAGCAGCGGATCAAAGTTGCCTCTTCAAAGAGAATTTTTACATTTGGTGTTCCTAAATAGATTCATAGTAATCCTCAGAGGAAAAAAGAGTATAATGTTAATTTCCTTGTGTTTTAACATAATTTAGTTTTGATTTTTATATATAGACATAGAAAGTGAAAGTAAAAGTGGCTCAGTCATGTCTAACTCTGTGACCCGTGGACTATGCAGTCCATGGAATTCTCTAGCCAGAATACTGGAGTGGGTGGCCTTTCCCTTCTCCAGGGTATCTTCCCAACCCAGGGATCGAACCCAGGTCTCCCATGTTGCAGGCGGATATATTCAATAGGCATTACATGATATTAAATACATATCCTGATATTACCAGTTCTTGAGTTGATAATTTTTAGTGAAATTAAACATAAACTAATTTTGATTCATGATATTTAAATATTTTTCTTCCTAATTAGGTTTCAAATGACTGTAAATAACCATGCCTGAAAAGAAGATAATTTCCTGTTCTCCCACTGGAGGAGAGCAAACCAAGAAAGGTAAGTTTATCCTTAAGTGATTTTCTTTGAAACTGAAGTTGCATAGATAAATGTAACTCAGGTCACTCATAAAAGAAAGACAGTTGTAAGGGTAGTAATGTTCTCCAAGACCAGGGGGTCACAAAACCAAAATTTACTGGGGTCAGAAAGATGAGGTAAGCAGAAGGAGTAAATCTGTTTAAGGGAAATTCATTGTATGGACTGGGCTTCCCTGGTGGCTCAGAGGTAAAGAATTTCGCCTGCCAATGTAGGAGATGTGGGTTCAGTCCCTGGTTCAGGAAGATCCCCCAGAGAAGGAAATGGCAACCCATTCCAATATTCTTGCCTAGAAAATCCCATGGACAAAGGAGCCTAGCAGGCTACAATCCATGGGGTTGCAAAACAGTTGGACACTATTTAGTGACTAAACAACTGTATAGGTTATAATCAATTTCTTTTATAATTACTACTGAAGTATGGTATAGGCAGTATGATAGATAGGTAATACAATAATGGTCTGCAGGAGTCAGCTCTTACTAGCTCATGTGAGCCAACTGTATACACATCTCTTCTCAATTCTATTCTAGTGACCGGGTGAAATTGGCTATGGTGATAGTACTTACTGGTTATTAAGATTTTACCAGCACACCATTGAAAAGAAACACACAAAATTAAAAAAAAAAACTTGTATAATTATATTTTAAAAGTTGTATTAGATTTTATTGCATTACTTTGCATCCTGAATCCCTTTGCATCTTTTATTCTGCAGCATGTTAGCAGTATAATGTCTTTGCAAGATACAGAATAGAGGTCAGCAAATGACAGTCCACAAGCCAGATCTGGTCCACAGCCCTTTCCCTACAGCCCCAAAGCTACAAATAGTTTACATTTGTAAAGGATTGTAAAAAGAAACAAAAGAACCAAAACAAAGAAGAATATGCAACAGAGACAGCATGTGACCCAGTAAACCAAAATTTTTTACTATCTGGATCTTTATAGAAAAAAGTCAGCGAATCCTTGGTATAGAATTTTGTCTTGAGTACTGTAACTGGGAACAATAGTCTTCATATGAATTATCCACTGCTGCCCTAAGGCCATGTAACAATCAACCACAAAAATGCAGGCACACAGAGCATCATAAACATTCATTTTAGCTCACATGTACTGGGTGGTCCTCAAGTGGGGCCAGACTGCTCACTCATGCATCTGCAGTAAGCCACAGGCCAGCCAAGCACCAAGACAGATCTTGCTCATTTGGGTGGGCTTTTCCAAACCTAGGTCGTTGCTGGGAAAACCAGGCTGTCTTAGCCCTGCAAGTCTCTGTCTCTCATACTCCTATAGGAGCCTGACCTCATGGCTTAAGAGGGGGAACAGAAGCTCACAAGGCCAAGGCACAGAACTGGCTCATTTCTGCTACATGTTACCTGCCAAAGCAAGTCACAGCACCAGCTGAGAGTCAAGGGACAACAGATTAGACTCCACTTCTTAGTCATAGGTGTTTAAAGTCACATTGAAAAGGAAGGTGAATACTGAAAGAAAATTTAGTGGGGCTATTATTGGAATCAAAACACTACCATATTATTTGGGCTATAAAAGAAAGCAGTCATTTAGTAATTCCAAACATCATTGAGGTTATTGCACAATGGATTTCAATGTAGGATTAGGAACCTGGTGTAGGATTTTAGTGTTCATCACCACATTTATATTCAGAATATTTCAGTAACTTTGGTTTTTAGCTTTTTATTCATTCTGTCAATATTATTTGAAAAAAAAAGATGTCATATCATTTTCACAGTTTGTGTAGTGAAGTTGAAGCTAAAAATTTTCATTTCTGAAAAATGACCTCAACCTCAGATTAGCAAAATGGACCAGGTTGCTCACATAAAACAATTTCCCCAATGATACAATTTGGAAAGAGACAGGAAAATGAAATTATACCTGTGTCTATCTCATGTTTAAATGCTTGAAAAGAACTATTGAAAGTTTTTGGGTTAATTATAATGTAAATTAAAAAATAATAGTTCGTTCCAAGACTTCAGAGAGCTGAGTTGGTGACTTCCCTTTGAATAACCTGACAAAGACTATTTCGTAATGGAACAGAAAGTGAATAGTCCAAACTGGTTTACAAGCAAAGGTTCTTGTGTGTGGTATATTAGGAGAAAGTTAATCTTGTTAAACACAACTGGGCATCTACTTTTTGTCTATGCAATCGAGAAATATACACAGTCAGAAACACACACACACACACACACACGGCACTGTATAGTGGAGTATAAGTGTTCTTTCATATAAGTTATTCCTGCAAATGCATATGAAAGGAAATGTATCTAGTTGGCTCCATGGAAAATAACATGATTAATAAGTTGTCTTTTGAAATGTAAGTTATCCTTAGAAAGTTCAGGATATTTTTATTTAAATGACATTGATCCAATATTGGAATGCTGGCACAAATAGTGATTATCACTTAAAATTAATTTCTACCTCTGGCATCATATCATCATTAAGCTCTCCCATCCTCTCTCTAAGACAACTACCACTATAGAGAACATTCAGCTTACCAAGCAAACCGCTGAGATGGTCATATTCAAACTATAGAAACTTACTATCCTTAGCAAATTTTAACCTTTTAAGCCTAAAAGTTTTAATATTGCTGGATGATATATTGAACCTAATTATGCACCAACCTTTGAAATGGCTTGTCATTAACATCACCAAAACACAATGTCAGGTCTTATTTATTAACTTTTACCAGATGATACTCAACATAATAATACTTTTTTCTTCACATCAAAAATAAATCCTTTCCTTATGTTGTGTCAATCACCCTGAAACTACTGTGGTTATATCACAATTCTTATTATACTATAAATAACCATAACAAATTGCATGATTATTTTGTGCTCTCAGTTGAAATAAAAATAAAACAAATTATTAAACTTTCCAAATGTTCTGTACAGTCATAGCCATATCTTAAACATGTTGACCAACAGAATTTTCACATGACTCATCTTTGCAAAGAGTGAGCTCTGGGATAATAACTTCTATTAGAATTAAAAGCATATTTTTACAAACTTACCGTCTATAGTATTGGGATTCTCAGGCAATATTTTCACAAAATACAAAAGTGCTTTTCATGGCAGCATCACTTACTTATTTGTGTTAAGGTACTGATATTGCCTTAGTTTTTCTGTTTTACTATTGTTTTGCATAATGTATATTTTCCATATAACAAGTAGACACTGTATTTTTTTAAGAGAACAGCACCTTTCTATGTTGAATATACCTTTTAAGTATGAAAGGAATATTTCATACTTGTAAAAATATCTGTAACATATATGTAAAGGACAAAGGACACTGAAAATCAAGGATCTGTGCATTCATAATGAACATTAAGAAACAGAACCCTGTGTCCTCTTCTCCCTTCCAAATTACATTTAGTTTCATATATTATATGTAAATATGCTAATATACATATGTTAGTTTTATATATTTGATCTCATAATTTTAACCATCATTAATTCACTAATATTAGTTAGATCACCTGAAAATAATGAGTTCAGATTTTTACTTTCTTCTATTGTTTAGTTTATCACCCAGGAAGCATTCTTGGAATTGCTAGTCTAGTTTTTTTAATCAGTGTTGTTATATCTCAGATACAGACAGATAATCCTCGAGGTCCTTTCTGATAGAAAAAGATTCTGTGGTTTTACCTTGGTATCTTGGTCTGTGTTCTTTCCAGCCACATGGTACTACTTGTGTGTAATCTAAAATCCCTGGGGAAGGAAATGGTAACCCACTCCAATATTCTTGCCTGGGACTATGGACAGAGGAGACTGGTGGGCTACAGTCCATGGGGTCGCAAAAGAGCTGGACATGACTAAGCGACTAAACAACAACAAAATTGCTTAGTTTAGTTTAGTCTTTAGTTTAGTTTAGTTTACTCTTTTATTACTCTGTTAAATGTATGCAATAAAAATGTGCTTATTTATCTCCCTGTTCATGATTTTTGAGATAAGACTTTCAATGTTTCACTACTAAATATGATTTTTAGAAAGCATTTTTTATAGTTTACTATGAACTGTAAACATGTACTGCTGCTGCTGCTGCTGCTAAGTCGCTTCAGTCGTGTCTGACTGTGCGACCCCATAGACGGCAGCCCACAAGGCTCCCCCGTCCCTGGGATTCTCCAGGCAAAAACACCAAAGTGGGTTGCCATTTCCTTCTCTAATGCATGAAAGTGAAAAGTGAAAGTGAAGTCGCTCAGTCGTGTCTGACTCTTCGCGACCCCATGGACCACAGCCTACCAGGCTCCTCCATCCATGGGATTTTCCAGGCAAGAGTACCGGAGTGGGTTGCCAGTGCCTTCTCCGTAAACATGAACTGAACTTTCTGAATGCTTTTTTCTACATCTATTTAGTGTTTTACAATTAATTTTTTTCTGTAATCTCTAAATTTAATGAGTTGTATAAGTGAATTTTCAATTGTTAAACTTTTCATTCCTGGGACAAATTTAACTTGTTTTATTTATTGTCTTAATATATTGTTAGATTGGTCTGATAGTCGTTTGTTTAGGATTTTTCCATATATGCTATTAAGTAACATTGGTCCCTAAGTTTTCTTATGTTGTTTTTATCTGATTTTAGTAGAAAGGTGTTTCTTAATCTCACAATTGAAGAATATTTCTTCATTTTTTATTCTCGGAAAGAAAATATTCAATGTCACTTTCCTTGAATGTTTTGCTGAACTTACGTCTTAATTTTTAGGGAGATACTAAATTATTCATATAAAGTATTAGTTACAGGTCTATTTATATTTAGGCTATTTATTCTTAATTCACTATTGGAAAATTATTATTTTTCCTTTAAAAGTTTATTTTGTTAAACTTTACATATACTGATACAACATTATTAATAATGTTTTATCTTTATATCCTTTGTATGCAATTATTCCTCTTTTTCACTCACAATACTGTATTTATTTCTTCACTTTTGTTTGATCAATTTTGCCAGATGTGTTTATTGCTGTTAAAATTTTCAAAGTGGTAATTTCTCACCTTTTAAATTATCTCTGGGTTTTTTTTTTCTTGTTGTTGGACTGCTTTCTGTTAATTTCAGATATTACTGCCCCCTTATCTAACTTCTACTTTCTTTGGATTTGTTTTTCCCACATATTCTTAATTTGGATGCCTAAATCACTAATTTTCAGCCTTTTTTTTTCTTTTCTATTATAATTACTTAAAGCTACAAATTTCCCTTGATCTATCATAGTCTTCCCTACAGCTCAGATGGTAAAGAATCTGCCTGCAATGCAGGAGACCTGTGTTCGATCCCTGGGTCAGGAAGATCCCCTGGAGAAGGAAATGGCAATGCACTCCAATATTCTTGTCTGGAGAATCCATGGACAGAGGAGCCTGGTGGGCTACAGTCCATGGGGTCACAAAGAGACGGACATGACTAAGTGACTAACATACACGTCATAGACATAATAAAAAGAACTGGATGTCAAATCAGACTCATATGAAGATTGACTCAGCATACATAGATGCTCTCAGCATGTAGCTTTGTTTAGTGCTGTTAAAGGTAATATTGTATTTAACTTTAAAATGAAGTTATAATTCACACATTACCATAAAAATTCATCTCTTTCAATTTGGTGTTTTCAGTATAATCACAAGGTTTTGCAACCACTGCATTCTATGTTGCTTCAGTCATGTCCACTCTTTGCGACCCCATGGACTGCAGCTCTTCAGGCCCCTCTGTCCATGGAATTCTCCAGGCAAGCATACTGGCATGGGTTGCCATTTTCTTCTCCGGGGGATCTTCCCCACCCAGGGATCGAATCTGCATCTCATAAGTCTCCTGCATTGGCAGGTAGGTTCTTTAACACTAGCGCCACCTGGGAAGCCCCTTTTTGCCATTATAATTCCAGTATACTTTCATAACCCCCAAAGCACCCCTATACCATTATAGAGCTGCCACTCTCTATTCCCCCTCCACCCAGTCCCTGGCAATCACACATTTACTTGCCTTTTGGGAACATGGTGGGCCTGGTGGGTGTTGGCTAGTTCCTGGTGAAGCCAGGCAACATAACCTCCTTTGAGTGTGCCCACTACACGTGCGTGGTGAAGTTTAGTGTAAGGCCCATGGTCAGGCTCGCTGTGGAATCCAAGAACCCAGCTGACCCCTCCAAGCAGGGCAGGAGGAGCGGCCGAAGCCACTGGCCCAGTTGGATCTCGAGGGGGGCGATGCATCATGGAGGAGTTAGGGAACACGCCTTTGCGGGTGCAGTTGATCCGCACCCGGTCATCTGCTGGGAGGACCGCACTTGCAGCCCCTATTAAGAAATCCAACCAGGTCAACTGGTCCTGTGAAGTCGTCGGCGAAAGAGTCAAATGCGTTTTGCCTATTCAAACACTGCGACAGGCACAACCGGCTGCACATGAAAGTGTGGTCCTTCCCGATGGCCTGACAATGGACGTTGAGAGAGGTGTCGGCCACCAGGAGCCCAAGCATCCACCCGCTACCTGACAGAGAAGTTTGAGTGGGACGCGGCGGAGAATCGCAAAATCTGGTGCTTAGGGGCGCCAGCACCAGCCTGACATCCTCAGGGACATCACCAAGAGTGTGCGGTCCCTAAAGGAGATAAAATACGGCGTGTTGGCTGGTGTCCCGGCGGGCTCTGCGCCAGGAGAACGAGCGGGACATGCGCTTTGAGGTCCTTCATGTAACGCCGCCCAGGGGTGTCACACAGATCACGCCCACTGCCCGCCTACTGCCAGTCCAGGTTCATGGAGCCCGGTATTTTGTGGAGACCCGGTGTCAGGAGCAACTGTTCAGGGGCATCCACGGTGTCCGCTGATAGAGAAGCGCGGCCGCATCGTCCAGCAGCCCCAGGTGGCCTGCATCCCCATATTTGTCGTGAAGGCCTGTCAGCGTCCTTTGGCCTCACCGCCGACCTGAGGTCCCACGGGGGTGGGCGGCCAGTCCTTCCCGAGGGTTTGTGTGACCACTTTCAGTCCGGCCCAAAGGAGTGTTTGTAGACACCAGCGCCCCAGCCAGGTCGCGGCGGAGACGTGCAAGCGCCAAGGCCTGAAGGAAGGCATCGCCGCTGCACAACTTCCTGGACAACTCCTGGCGCAGCACCTGCTCGGCCATGATTGCCCACAGCGTCCAGCCGGGATTTCTCAAGATACCGCGAGAACATCGAGAGGCAGGGATGCTCCGCCTATGGGATTCAGGTGCACACTAGGTGCTACCTGTCAACCTTAAAGCTTGATGGCCTTTCTTCTGATGTTTAATCGGGATTTCAGAGGTAACATAATTGCTTTCACAGCAGGAACTTATTTGGTGGGTGGCGGTGTGGGGAGGAGGGATGGGAGGCTGTTTCGGACAGTTCATATAAATGAATGTGTGAAATAGTTGGCTTTTCCTTTCTTCTTTTTTTTTCTTTCTTCTTTTAAATTAGAATTATGTCGAGATTCTTTCCTGTGTCTGAATAATATTCCATTGTATGTATATTACACATATTGTTTTATAAATTCATCAGTAGATGGGTATTTGGATTATTTCCACTTTGGGGCTCTTATGAATAATGTTGTTATGAATACTGAAGTACAGGTTTTTTATATGGACATCTGTTTTCACTTCTGTTTGCACTGGATGGAATTGGGTCATTTGGTAACTTGAAGTTTGACCTTCTGAGTAATTGCCAATTTTTTTTTTCCAAAGCAGCTGCAGTATTTTACATTCCAAACAGCAATATATGCGGATTCCTGTTTTTCTACCCCTTGTCTACACTTGTTAAATTCTGTTAGGTTTTTTTTTAAAGCTTTATTAGAGCAATCTTAGTGGGTGTGAAATGGCATCTTTTTCTGGTTTTGATTTGCATTTCTCAAAAAAGTAATGATGAGGATCTTTAAATATCTCTGCTGTCACTTGTATATCTTCTCTGGAGAAATACCTCTTTAAATCTTTTGCCCATTTTTAAATTGGGTGGTTAGTATTTTTCTACTATAGAGTCATACTAATTCTTTATATTTTTTAGAAACTACACTTTTATTAGACACATGATTTACAAATGTTTTTGCTTGTGGTAAGGGTTGTGTTTTCACTTTCCTTTTTTGGAGTTTTTATATGAATTTTTAAAAATTGAGTTGTAGTTGATTTACAGTGTTTCAGGTGTTCAGCAAAGTGATTCAGTTAATGTTTTCACTTTCTTGATAGTGCCCTTTGCAGCACAAAATTTTTATTTCATGATATATATAAATTTTTAAATTGTCCCTTTGATGTCATATCCAAGATAAAATATATTTACTCCTCCTTTTCACATATATTCACTCCTATGTTTTCTTATAAGAGTTATAGTTTTGTCTCTTGTAGTTAAGTTTATAATCCATTTTGTACATGGATAAACCATTTGTACATGGTTTGAGGTAGGAGTCAAAATTCACTCTTTTGCATTCATTTACCCAGTACTGACTGTTGAAAAATGACTGTTCTTTCCTCACTGAATAGTCTTGGCATGCTTGTAAAACTCAACTGACTGTAAATATGGATTTACAGAATATGGATTTCAGAAATCTCAATTCTATTCTATTGAGCTACATGTTTGTCTTTATGGCAATACCACACTGGCTGATTATTATAGATTTGTAGTAATTTTTGAAATCAGGAAGTATGATCCCTCCAAGTTTGCTGTTCTTTTTCAAGATTAATTCAACTAAACTGGGTCCCTTGCATTTCCATGTTAATATTAGAATCAGTTTGAGAATTTCTGGGGAAAAATGGCTATTGAAATATGATAGAAATTGCATTGAACCTGTAGATCATTTTAAAGAGTTTTGGTGTCTTCAAAAAGTTATGTCTTAGAATCCACTAACACAAGGTATTTTTCTATTAATTTAGATATTTATTTTTTTCACTGTTTTGTAGATTCTAGTGAAACTTAAGCCAAACAAGCCTTGCACTTATTTTGTTAATTTTACTCCTAAATATGATGCTTTTATTGTATCTTATATGCTTTTTGTTTCACTTTCTTGCCTAATGACTCAGACTCAAACCTTCAGAACAGTGTTGAATAAAAATGGAAGAGTCTAGATACGGTTGTCTTTTTCCTGGTCTTAGGGGAAAGAAACTTCATTCTTTACTGTAATATCTTATGTTAGGTATGGACTTTTTACAAGGTAAAAAAATCATGTTGAGCAAGTTTACTACTATTCCTATTTTGTTGAGTGTTTTTTATTTTTAATCAAGAATCGGTTTGAATTTTGTCAAAATTTTTTCTGCATCTATTGAAATGTGTTGGTTTCTTCCTTTTATTAATATTAGTATCTATATTACACTGTTTGATTTTTACATGTTGAAATATTTCTGGACCACATCTCACTTGGACATGATGTATAACTCTTTTAACATGCCTCTAGACTTGGTTTGGTAGTATGTTGTGAGGATCCATATTCCTAAGGAAGTGTTTTTTGTATATTCTTATTTTCTTGTAATGTATTTGTCTAGTTTTGCTGTCAGGGTTATATGGGGCTCATATATATATTTAGCAAGTGTTCACTCCTCTTTCATTTTTTGGCAAAATTTATGAAGTTTTAGTGAAACATTCTTTAAATATTTGATGATGTTCACCAATGAAGCCTTGTGTTCAAGGATTTTTTCTTTGTGGGAGGATTTTTTTTGTTACTGTTTTAGTTTCTTTACTTGTTATAGTTCTATTCAGACTTTTTGTTTTTCCTTGAATCAGTTTGGTAGTTTGTGGCTTTCTAGGAATTTGTTCATTTCCTTTAGATTATCTAATTTATTGGCAGAGTCTTCTTTATAGTATACTCTTATAACTTCTCTCTAAGATAGTAATATCCTTCTTTCATTCTAGCTTCTAGTACTTTGAGTATTGACTTTTTTGCTTCCTTGGTTAGTTAGGCTAAAGTTTGTCAATTTTGTTAATCTTTTCAAAGAACCACCTATACTGTTTTCCACAAATGTATCAAATTATTAGCAGTGTGGGTATATCAGTATTGCCACAACATACCACATCATATATAATCATTATTATATAGTTCAGTTCAGTTAAGATAAATTGCTCACTCGTGTCCGACTCTTTGCAACCTCATGGACTGCAGCACGCCAGGCTTCCCTGTTCATCACCAACTGCCAGAGCCTACTCAAACTCATGTCCATCGCGTTGATGATTCCATCCAACCATCTCATCCTCTGTCATCCCCTCCTCCTCCCACCTTCAAGCTTTCCCAGCATCAGGGTCTTTTCCAATGAGTCAGTTCTTTGCATTAGGTGGCCAAAGTATTGGCGTTTCAGCTTCAGCATCAGTCCTTCCAATGAATATTCAGGACTGGTTTCCTTTAGGATTGACAGGTTGGATCTCCTTGCAGTCCAAGGGACTCCTAAGAGTCTTCTCCAACACCACAGTTCAAGAGCATCAATTCTTCAGCTCTCAGCTTTTTTTATAGTCCAAACTCACATTCATACATGACCACTGGAAAAACCATAGCTTTGAGTAGACCGACCTTTGTTGGTAAAGTAATGTCTCTGCTTTTTAATATGCTCTCTAGGTTGGTCATACTTTTCTTCCAAGGAGCAAGTGTCTTTTAATTTCATGGCTGCAGTCACCATCTGCAGTTATTTTGGAGCCCAGAAAAATAGTCTCTCACTGTTTCCATTGTTTTCTCATCTACTTGTCATGAAGTGATGGGACCAGATGCCATGATCTTAGTTTTCTGAATGTTGAGTTTTAAGCCAACTTTATCACTCTCCTCTTTCACTTTCATAAAGAGGCTCTTTAGTTCTTCTTCACTTTCTGCCATAAGGGTGGTGTCATCTGCATATCTGATGTTATTGATATTTCTCCTGGCAATCTTGATTCCAGCTTGTACTTCATCCAGCCCAGCATTTCTCATGATGTACTCTGCATATAAGCTAAAAAAGCAGGGTGACAATGTACAGCCTTGACATACTCCTTTCCTGATTTGGAACCAGTATGTTGTTCCATGTCCAGTTCTAACTGCTGCTTCTTGATCTGCATACAGATTTCTCAGGAGGCAGGTCAGGTGGTCTGGTATTCCCATCTCTTGAAGAATTTTCCACAGTTTGTTGTGATCCACACAGTAAAAGGCTTTGGCATAGTCAATACAGCAAAAGTAGATATTTTTCTGGAATTCTCTTGCTTTTTCTATGATCCAATAGATGTTGGAAATTTATCTCTGGTTTCTCTGCCTTTTCTAAATCCAGCTTACCATCTGGAAGTTCACGGTTCATGTACTGTTCAAGCCTAGCTTGGAGAATTTTGAGCATTACTTTGCTAGTGTGTGAGATGAGTGCAATTGTACAGTAGTTTGAACGTCCTTTGGCATTGCCTTTTTTGGGGGTTGGAATGAAAACTGATCTTTTCCAGTCCTGTGGCCACTGCTGAATTTGCCAAATTTGCTGGCATATTGCGTGCAGCACTTTCACAGCATCGTCTTTTAGGATTTGAAATAGCTCAACTGGAATTCCATCACCTCCACTAGCTTTGTTCCTAGTGATGCTTCCTAAGGCTCACTTGACTTCTCATTCCAGGATGTCTGGCTCTAGGTGAGTGACACCATCGTGGTTATCTGGCTCATGAAGATCTTTTTTGTATAGTTCTGTGTATTCTTACCACAATTTGTGTACTATAAATTTAAAATTGCTCTAATTTAAATTTAAAGTTGCTCTAATTTGCATTTTTATTATCAAAGAGAAAAAAATAATTTTTATATGCTTATTTAATCTTTTTATTTACTCTTGTTTGAACCTTCTGATGGTGATATGGTAATTTTTATAATCATGAATGGCTCAGCAGTAAAGAATTTGCCTCCACTTCAAAAGATGCAGGAGAATGGATCTGATCCCTGGATCCAATCCTTAAGATTGCAAAGATCCCATCAAGGAGGAAATGGCAACCCACTGCAGGATTGTGGCCTGAAAATTTTTTGTTTATTTCAAACAGTGCACTAGAAACATCCTTGTACACATATTCTGTGTGACTAAGATATATTTACTAATAGAACTGATAAGTACATGGTATGTGTGTCGTTCACCTTATTGAATAATATACATGCGAATTTCCAATGCCATGGCAGTGTAGGAATGTTCTAGTTGCTCTGTTTTCTTTCTACCACTTGATATCACTACACTTTTAAATTATTGGCCATTTACATATTACTTAAGTGTATCTAATTGTGATTTTAATTTGAATTTTCCTGTCTGCTATGAAGTTGAATTTTTTTTATGTGCTTTTGGGTATTTTGGTTTTTATTTTTCAAAATTGACTATTTGTGTCTTTTTTTCTGATTTTCTAATGAGTCACATCTTTTTTCTTCTTGATTTGTAAGATTCTTAATTTAATGTGAATAATAGCCTGAAATCAATTGTATGTAGCTAATATCCTCTTATACTTGTGCCTTGTATTTTTAATTTACTTATTATTTAGTATTGCCTTTTGATGAACAAAAGTTTTATTTTTTCCAGCGTTTTATTTCTTTCTCTATTTTTTTCTTATCTATATGTCTTTTTTCTTCTTTATATATCTATTTCTTTTTATATGTTATTAAGACAGTCTCTACCCTGAGATTATGCAGATATCTGTCCACATTCTGTCTCAACATTTTTGAGTTTTGACTTTCACATTTAGGTTTCAGTCCACCTCATATTGATTTTTTTGTGTTATTTGAGTTGTGGTGTCTACTACTCTTTTGTAGTTGATTACTTTTGACTCTATACTAATCACGGTTCTTGGAGAATTATTTCTGGGCGTTTCATGAAACCTAAGAAATAGATGATTTCTTCTGCATTACATTTGCTTTTGCTTCTGTCAGGAACCCAGAGCTCTACTGATATGGTCCAAACTTAAAAAATATTCATGACTGAGAGTTCCATGGACATTCCAACGAAGAAAATCTAACCTTCAAGTGAGAACCACCCAAAGTCACAGGGATGAGATTTTTTGTTTTTTGTTTTCTTTTTAGTGTACACTCAACATAGAGAGAGAAGGAAATGGCAACCCACTCCAGTGTTCTTGCCTGGAGAATCCTAGGGGCGGAGAAGCCTGGCGGGCTGCCGTCTATGGGGTCGCACAGAGTCGGACACGACTGAAGCGACTTAGCAGCAGCAGCAGCGGCAACATAGAGAACATTTCACTATAGTTCTTTGAGTTCTTTTAAAGGTTGTTGAGGTTGTTTATGCTTCTGTTTATTTCTGGTTTACATTTACTCTGAGGCTGTAGCCCTTTGCTGTCCCAAGTCAGTGTGAATTTTGCAGTTTAGTTGGAAGTTAAGAGATTTAACGTTTTTTGTGCTGTAGGCCCTTTAAAGTCTGTTGAAGCTTACATTCTCTGTTTTGAGAATATATTTTTAGTGTATTACAAAAAATACAAAAAGTACTTTATAAGAAGTACAAAAGTATTTGAAAATAAAGAAAAAATTCTTATCCAAGCTTATGGATATTCTGTCCATAGAACTTTAAATTAAGAATTCTTGAGACTAGACTTTATTATTTTCTGTCACTTATATGTCATCAAACATCTTTGGACCCAGCCCAAGGTTTTCAGGAACTGCAAATGACCTTTATATAATTGTCACTTTTATACTCTGGTGCTCCAGAGAAAATTCTAGGCTCCTGTCTCCTTTGATTTTTTCCTAGTGTTTTTTGTCTTGTTCAGCTTTTCTCTCATGTGTATATGTAATGATCATAATTAAAAAGACATGACATATATCATCATGATATATGGAAAAATTGATTTAATAAGCCTATCTTGCCATTCCAAGAAATATGAGTACTATACCCCATTATATTATATTGAATCTTATTTTATATGAGAGAAATTTTTCTGGCTTAACAATTTTATTCCCCTCTTAAATTCTGTTTCCTCCAAAATTTGAGAGATAATATGCTTTAGGATATTCCTCAAAGAGGGTCCTGCTGTATATAAATTATACGTTATGCTTAAGGAAAAAAATGATTCTGAGGTAAAATAAAGCTGGGAAATTATATATAATTTGCCTTTTACTTGGAAATTTTTTTAATGAGCACTAACATTGAAAGCCCTGAAATGTTCTACAGTGAAGATACTTGTTTAAACCATGATTTTGGTCATAGACTCTTTTCTTTACATACTTTAATTAGAGTATCATTGGATTATATATATATGCATATATATTTAACTCTTTATTTTATATTAGAGTATAGGTGATTAATAATGTGTTAGTTTCAGATGTACAGCAAAGTGATTCAGTTATACATATATATGGATTATATATTTTGAACAGAATTTGAAAAATGTTATATATAGTTGAAAAGACTTTGTGACTAGTTAAGTTTTAATCTTCATTTCATCAGTTATTAACTTTGTGAACCTGGTTTTGTTCACTACATTTCTGGGCATATGTAACTCATGTGTAAAGTGGAAATGAATATGCCTTGCTATAAATAATTAAATAAACTAATATGTTTCAGTTGATTATCAAGTACATGTTCAATAAATATTTGTCAGTCTCATTTTATTGAGATCTTTCCATCTTTATTGGTTTAGTGAGTTATGGTACGTTCATTCAAGATGCCATGAAACTCTATTTCATAGACTATTAGATACTTTTAATTGTATAATTCACCATTATTTTATAAGTACCTAAGAAATAAAAAGCAATCAATTAAACTAGGACCTACCTTGAATTTTAAGATGCATACTGATTTAATTAGTGTGTTGAAAAATATTACCTTTAAAATCAGTTATTCCACATCTGTATGGAATTCATAATATGTATATCAATTTTGTCATATTGTATTCATCTTATTCTATGTATAATTTCATTATTCTAAACTGTATATGCCATAGATTAATGATGAAGAGTGAAAATCTCACCTTGTGTTTTTTCTCTAAATTTTGTTTGTGTTAAAAATTGCACTATTTTTTAAATATAATGTTGCTGTATTATTGCACACACATAAATATTTCTTTATTAACTCTAGCTTTAATTGTAAAAGAGTAACTTTCAATAATATTTAGCTCAAGTTCTAGATTCCTTCAAAATTTGGTCATGTCAAGTTCTCTTTCTCAGGGGAAAATGTGTATATTTTATTTATAATTTTTTCCGTTATTAATATAATTTTTGCTTGGCTGTTCTTTTGGAAAAATTTAAATCATTCAAGGTAGTTATTAATGCTTTCATAGCACTACCTTTTATCATTTTTATACTATTTCAACAGTTGAAATTTCTTTTATGTTTTGCATATTCTTGCTGTAAATATACTTCTGCTTCATTTTTATTTTTAGTGGCGTTTGGTACATAAATATTCTATTATTAAATATTAGCATAAATCTTTATTTATATCTGTAAAAGTGAAAGTGAAAGTCGCTCGGTCGTTTCCGACTCTTTGAGACTCCGTGGACTTATATAGTCCCTGGAATTCTCCCAGCCAGAATACTGGAGTTGGATAGTCATTCCCTTCTCCAGGGGATCGTCTCAACCCAGAGATTGAACCCAGGTCTTTCACATTGTGGGTGGATTCTTTATCAGGTGAGCCACCAGGGAAGGCCTTATATCTGTATAATCTGTCAAAGTATTTTACTATTAGTCAAAGAATCTATTTTTATCTTATAATTTACATACACTGAAATGCACAAATGTTAAATTAATAATTTAATGCATTTTGATAAATGTGTACATCCCCCCATTTTAGATAGAAGATATATTCATCACCCCTGAAAGTTTCTCACCTTCCAGAGATAACCACTGTCTTGATATATAAGAGTTTAGTTTTCTCTTTTTTTAAGCCTTGTAACAATGGAATTATATAATACCCTTTTTTATGATTATTTTTGTTCTATGTACTTTTGAGTTTCACCAGTGTTACTCCGTGTATTACTAGCTCATTATTTTTACTACTCAGCATTATACTATTATATAACTAATCAATATTTTTTAAAAGTTTATTTTTCTAGAGATGGACTTTTAGATTGCCGGTTTCTGTTATTATTAAAGCTATCACAGATGTTCTTAGATATTTAATTATCTTGGGTAAAAGGGTAGTTGAGTAGAATTTCTGCATTGTAGAGTAAATCTATTTAAATCTGTAGGAAATGTATTTAACTTTATAGGATACCATCAAACAATAATTTTATTCTTCTATTTGAGAATTTTTAGACATTTCAGAGATTTTACAATGAAATAGATAAATTCCCTGCCCCGTCTGTATATTCCTTCTTCCCAAGAGTAGCCAATCCTAACAATTTTTTGACCAATGTATTTTATTATGTATCTACAAATATCTATCAATGTCTGTATCTCTCTTTAAAAACAAAAAGTGATGTAAAAACTTACAGATCTGTGTCTTGCTAATTTTCACTTAGCAGTGTACATTGGACTACTTTCTGTATTGGTGCATAATGACTTACCTGTTCGCTGTTTGCATAAATTTATTTATTTATTTTTATTTTCCCAGCTTTATTGAGATATAATTGACATGTAACATTTTAAGTTTGTCCTGTCATCGTGCACTTGCTAAGACATGTCCAATTCTTTGCGACCACATGGATTGTAGACCTCCAGGCTCCTCTGTCCTTGGGATTTCCCAGACAAAAATATTGGAGTGGGTTGCCTTTTCCTTCTCTAGGAATCTTCCTGACCCAGGGATTGAACCCAGGTCTCCTGAATTGCAGGCAGATTCTTTACCTCTGAGCCACCAGGGAAGCCATCTTGTGTAAATTTAGTTGTACACTATGATTTGATGTTTGTATGTATTGTAAAATGCTTACCACAATAAGATCATTGAACACATCCTTTACTTCACATAATTATCATTTTGTTGTTATGGAAAAATGTTTATAATCTACTCTCATTTCTATTTTCAAGTATACAATACAATACAGTTAACTATAGTCACCATGCTATACTTTAGATCTCCTAAAGTTTTCCTCTTACAACTGTTCCCTTTGACCAATGTCTCCTCATTTCCCCCACCATTAATTTCTGGATTCTGTGTTTTGTTCCATTCATCTATGCATCTGTTTTCATGCCAGTACTGATAGCTTATGGTGAGTGGTGTCGGATTCGTGATCTCCGAAGAAGATTTAGCTTTGGGACCAGGGACCAGGCTTGATCACTCAAGACCTTTTGTGTGGCAGAGTTTTATTAAAGTATGAAAACGGACAGGGAAAGCTTCTGACATAGACATCAGAAGGGGGGCGGAGAGTGCCCCCCTTGCTAGTTTTAGCAAGCTGCTTTATGTCTGTTAGAAAGCCATTAATGAGATAAGAGAGACACCTCAAGGCTGAGGGAGTTTCACCAGGCTCCTCTTCCACAATATACTTTTGAGCTAGGATGGCATGAGGTGTGTCACCCTCCAGCCATAAAACAATTGATATGAATACTGGTTTGTTGAGCTATTATCAGCCCAAGGTTTGAGAAAAGAAAAAAAAGTCTTAGTTGGAATCGTTTTGAAAAAAAGGCAAATTCCAAAGCAAATACATAGTTTCATTAACATAGCTTAAGAAAAACATTTCCATAAGAAAAACGTCTTGGTTAGCTCAAGGTTTGAGAAAAGTTAAGTTCCGGTGGAACCAGGTGTCAGCATAGCAACACAGAATTTTAAGAGACACTTGCAGCCTGTTTCCTCTGTTTGGAGACCCCTGGCCTTCCTGCCTGTTACCCTCTCGGTACCGTACTGTTCTGATTATTATAGATGCAATACATTTTGTAGTGCAATTTATAATGAAGTTTGAAATAAGGAAGTGTGATGCTTTTAGCTATTAGGAGTCTCTCTTTTTTTTTAGGATTCTGTTGATATTCCAGGAGAATTTTAAGATTTTAAAAAAATTCTGTGAGACTTGCTATTGGAATTTTGATAAGAATTCAATTGAGTGGACAGTTTAACAATATTTACTCTTCTCATTTATGAAGAGCAAATCTTTCCACTTATTTATGGTTCTTCAATTTCTTTCACCAGTATCTTACAGTTTGTTGTGTATGGATGTTTCAGTTCCTTGGTTAAGTTTATTCCTATGCATTTTATTCTTTTCATGCTGTTGTAAATGGGTTTGTTTTGTCTGATGTATGTATGTATAAGGTAATATACATTTATGTATCAGTTGCCTCTGATATCTTTTGGTTTCCATTTACACGGAGTGTATTTTTTCATCCCTTCACTTTGAGCTTATATATGCCCTTAATACTGGAATGAGTCTTTTGTAGTAGCATATCTATAGATACATCTTATTTTTTTTTTTTAATTTGCTCAATCACTCTGTGCTTTTTCATTGGAGAGTTTAATTCATTTTCATTTAAAGTGATTATTGATAGATGAGGATTTCCTACTGGCATCTTGTTGATATTTTATGCCTTTGAAGTTTTGGAGTTCTTTTGTTTCGTTGTTCTTCTCTTTCTCTCTTCCTTTTTGAATTGATGATTTTTCATAGCAGTATACTCTGATTCCCTTCTTTTTTTTCATTGTGTGTCTACTATATGTTTTTGCTTTGTGGTTTCTTTAAGGCTTAAATGAATTATTTTATAGATGTAACAGTCTGTCTTGAACTGATAGCAACTTAATTTCAATCACATGCAAAAACTACCCTTTTAAATACCCTGCCTCCAAATTTTGTCTCTGATGTCACAATTTAAATCTTTTATATTTTATATCTATTAATAAATTATTGAAGTTATAGCTATTTTAGTATTCCTGTCTTTTAAATTTTATACTAGAGTTAAATATTTCATACCTCACTATAGTATTCAAGTATTCTGTTTTTGAATATACACTTAACTTTACTGATTTGTTTTATGTTTTTATTTTTGTGTTAGTAATTCATGTCCTTTTAACTTGAAAAACTCCTTTCAGCATTTCTTATAAAGCAGGTCAAATAATGATGAACTCTCTCAGTTTTTTGTCGGGAAACTCATTCTTTTTCAATTTTGAAAGACAAGTTTGCCAGCAAAGAAGCTGAGGTCCTCTGCAGAGCAGGCACTGGTAGGCATGATCATTGCTGCTTCATGCGTGCTGTTGATAGCCTTTGCCATTCTTCCTGTGCCAGGCCGTCTTTATGCCTCTCAGCTTTGCTGATCTCTAAGTGGGATGAAATAAAAGACTATCCTTTGTGCAGTTCTCCCAAAATTTGAATCATAAGAATTGTTTATCATATCAGCGCCCCCAAAGGGAAGCCGGTAGGTCACACTTTCCCAGGGAGAGGGACTATTTCAGACCAGAGTTTTCTCTTGGCATGACCAGTGTCACTTATGGGATGGGATAATGCAGACGAAATGAAGCTGTCTTCCTTCCCATTGTGTGTGGTTATTCTGTTTTTTATATTTTTGGTCCATGTGGCTGAAGTTTCTTAAGTGGACTCTTGAGACTTTCCAAGTCTATTTTTGTTTGTGTGTCTCTGTCTGATTGTTAGTGATTATTGGTAGATGGAAGCTAGGGTCTCCAACCCCATCATTTTGGTGATGTTACTCTGAATGAGCTTTCTGCTTTTAATAGCTGTGTACTATTTTGAATACCTTCTTGTAAGAGTTAAGCCAATTGAAAAACAAAACGTCTGAAGATATTCTACTATGTTTTTGTTTAATATCGATATTATAGTTGCTTTTACAAGGACAACACTTTTACAACAGTTTTGTACATTATTTTGATTATTTTAAATATATATATTAACTACTCACTGAAATTTTGTTTTCTTCTAAAAAGACAATGCAACATCACAAGCTTTGGTTCGATTTGTTACCCCTGTGGAAGCTGTTGAGGTTATTCATGAAGATAAGATGACAAGCACTGAAGGTGAGGGCTGAATCTAAATTGTATAGTAACCTGTGTAAACTGTATTTATATTCACTCATTTGTGATGCTGATGTTATATTTTTATTAAGAAATAAACCTAAATATCATTAATAGTTAACAAAGTACTGATGTATAATATATGGATATAATATTTTAGTTTTATTAATATTGTGTTGTAATTAAAATTTGATTCATAAGAATTGTTTATAATTTCAGAAATGTATGAATTTTTAAAATAAACAGTTTCTTTATCCTTCATGTTAGGACTGACATGTGCTAGAAACTTTCCAGTTCATTAAAGATATGTTTCTTAGAATGAAAAGAAGAAGGACTAGTGTTTTGGGGTTGTGAAATCCAGAATTAAAAATTGTTCATTGAGATTCCATGAAATGTTAGCTCAGAAAGTGTTTCTGGTATCCTATGTGGAAAGAAGTAGAAAGAGATGATTAAATGTATACATTTTATGTATGCTGTGTGCTTAGTTGCTCAGTCATGTCCAACTCTTTGCAATCCAATGGACTGTAGCCCACCAGGCTCCTCTGTCCCTGGGGATTCTCCAGGCAAGAGTACTGGAGTGGGCTGCCATGCCCTCCTCCAGGGGGCCTTCCCAACCCAGGGATCAAACTCGGGTCTCCCACATTGCAGGTGTATTCCTTACCATCTGAGCCACCAGGGAAGCCCCATTCTATAGTGTTTCATATTTTTTCTCAGATCATTCTCGTGGAGAACTCCATATTTATCAAAACATTTAATCTTAATCTTGGTTAATTTAAGCCCAGTTCATCACCTGTGCTTCTGACCAACTACTATATATTATTAGTGGTTTCAGTTTATACCCCTTCCTACCTTGGTTTTGATTAATTTGCTAGAGTGGCTCACAGGACTCAGAGAAACATTTTACTTACAAGGTTACTGGTTTATTATAAAAGAATATAACACAGGAACAGCCAGATGGAAGAGGGGCATAAGACAAGATATAGAGTAAGGTCACAGAGCTTCCACAAGATATGGAGGAAGGGATGTTGTCTCCAAACATGCCAGTCCCCTCAAATCTCCGTATATTCACCAACCGAGAAACTCTCAGATCCCTGTCCAGTTGAATTTTTATGGAGTCTTCATCATATGGGCAGAATTGATTAAATCATTGACCATAGATTGTTGATTTATCCTCCAGCTCTTCTCCCCTCCCCAAGGGTCAGAAGTTGGTGGTGGACTGAAAATTCCAACTCTGTAATCAAAAGATTGGTTCTCCTGAGTCTCCCTCCTTATTTGTGGTCCAAAAGTCACCTCATTAGTATAAAAAAATGATATTTTAATTGCTCACATTGGTTAGCAAATTGCAAGGGTTTTAGCATCTCTGTGCCAAAAACAGATTAAGACCAAATATATATTGCTTATTCTAAATCACAGGAGCTCTCCTGATAGCTCAGTTGGTGAAGAATCCACCTGCAATGCAGGAGATCCTGGTTCGATTTGTGGGTCAGGAAGATATGCTGGAGAAGAGATAGGCTACCCATTCCAGTATTCTTGGGCTTCCCTTGTGGCTCAGCTGGTAAAGAAACTGCCTGCAATGTGGGGGACTTGGGTTCATTTCCTGGGTTGGGAAGATGCCCTGGAGAAGGGAAAGTCTACCCACTCCAGTATTCTGGCCTGGAGAATTTGTGACTCTCTGGGTCACAAAAAGTCGGACACAACTGAGCGACTTTCAGTTTCACTTTTATTCTAAATCACGGTATCAGAATAGTGTATGACAAATGAATACTGTGGGACAAAAGTATCTTCAGTATTTTGAGTAACATCAATATGTTTATATGGTTTTTAAGAATTAAGAGAATTGTTAATGAATAAGGACAGATTTGAACTGAATATTGAAGGATGTGTTTGTATATGAAATAGGAGGAGGGAATTTAAGAAAGAGCAGAATGAGTCAAATAGTGTGGTGAAGTAACACAAAATATGGGAAAAGTAGGTTACTTTGAATTCAGTATAGGAAAGATCCAGAAATATAAAGATAATTGGTTAAAATAAAGCTTGAAATGATCGAGGTGCAGTCAAGAAGCATCTTGAATTTCAGGCTCAAAAGTGTGAACTTCATTATTGCTTAGTCTCTGATCATGTATAAATTTGATTGGTGATGTTATGTTGCCAACTCTTGCTTGAAAATTTGAGTCTGAGTGTGCTCTGCAGAATTATTTGTGTACAGGAGGAATATGGAAACCATTGTCCTAAACAAATAAACTATCAAATAGTTCTCCGGAAAAGAGAAGTTTATTTGGATCAGCAGATTCAAGGTCTGCAACCATTATGAGGTATATGCAAGTTCCCCTAAGTTCCCCCAAGGCATACATACTCTTTTATGTAAGAGAAACGAAGTCAGGAGAGCTACAGTTAACAAGGGCTTCCCAGGTGGCGCTAGTGGTCAAGAGGAGACTGGTACAAGGTTATTTAATTCTGTCACGAGGGAATGTTTGGTGGTCTTTTTATCAAACAAATTTGTTGAGAGAAAATTTAAATGCAATAAAATCCACTCATTTAAGTATACAGGTCAATGATTTGACACCCATTTAATCACCATCTTAAACAGGGTATAGATACTCTTTTCAGAAAGTTCATTCATATCTTTTGTGTTCACTATCACTTCACCCCACCCTTCATATCCACAGATATTTCAGTTTCACCATCTTAAAATTTTAAATAAGTGGAATCATTCCACTTATCTGTCCTTTTGTGTCCAGTTTATTTCAAAGTATGAAAAAGAGGTCTGTGAGATTCATCCATGTGGCTGAATATATTAGTAGTTTCAATGCTGAATATATCAGCAGTTTGTTCATTTTACTGCTCAATAGTATTCCTTTGCATGAGTGCTGTATAGCCATTGATGGAAACTTTGGGTTTTCTAATTTTTAGCTATCATAAAGCTGTTACAAATAATTACACATAAGTCTCTTATGGACATATTTTTATTTATCTTGGATAAATACATAGAAGTGGAGTGCTGAGTTATATGATAAGTGTATACTTAACTTTTATAAGAAACTGCCAAACTGTTTTCCAAAAATTATTGACAGTTCCACCAGCAACATATGAGTTACAGTTGTACTGTATGTGCGTGCTCAGGCACTTAGTTGTATCTAACTCTGCAGCCCCATAGACTGTGGCCCCCTAGGTTCCTCTGTGTGTGAGATTTTTCAGGCAAGAATATTGCAGTGGATTGCCATTTCCTCCTCTAGGGGAACTTCCCATCCCAAGAATCGAACCCATGTCTCCTGTGTCTCCAGCATTGGCAGGTGGATTCTTCACCACTGAGCCAACTGGGAAGCCTGTAGCTGTACTGTAGTCTCACTAAGAGTGACTTTGCCAGTTTTTAAAATTTTTGGCATTCTAGTGAGTGTGAAGTTGTACTGCACTGTAAATTAAAGATGCACTTTTCTGATGATTAATGATGTGGAGCATCTTTTTACACATGCTTGTTAGTCATTTGTGTGTTATCTGTTGGAAAAGTCCCAGTCTTATGCCCATTTTTTATTGGGTTGTTTTCCTGTTGTAAATTTTCTCTGCACATTCCATATGTAAGTCATTTGTCAAATATGTATCTGTTTCCTCCTACTCTTGCCCGTATTTTCATTTATTGTAATAGCTTTTTGAGGCAAGCTAAGTGTTTTGATATTGGTGAAGTCAAATTTATTTTTTCAATGTTTCTCTCTCTCTTCCTTCCTTATTTCTTGCCTGTTTTTTTTTGTTTGTTGGTTTTAATTTTTTTAAATGTATTTATTTTTAATTGGAGGATAATTGCTTTACAGTGTTGTATTGGTTTCTGCTGTACATCAACATGAATCAGCCCTAAGTATACATATGTCTTCTCCCTCTTGAACCTCCCTCTGACATCCCAGCCCATCCCACCCCTCTGTGTTGTCACAGAATACCAGATTTGAGCTCCCTGTGTCATATAGCAAATTTTCACTAGCTGTCTGTTTTACATATGGTAATGTTTATGTTTCAATACTACTTAAAAGACGTTTGCTCGTTGGAAGAAAAGCTATGACCAACCTAGACAGCATATTAAAAAGCAGAGACATTATTTTACTAACGAAGTTCCATCTAGTCAAAACTATGGTTTTTCCAGTAGTCATGTATGGATGTGAGAGTTGGACTATAAAGAGAGCTGAGTGCCGAAGAATTGATGCCTTTGAACTGTGGTGTTGGAGACGACTCTTGAGAGTCCCTTGGACTGCAAGGAGATCCAACCAGTCCATCCTAAAGGAGATCAGTCCTGAATATTCATTGGAAGGACTGATGCTGAAGCTGAAACTCCAATACTTTGGCCACCTGATGTGCAGAACCAACTCACTGGAAAAGATCCTGATGCTGGGAAAGATCGAAGGCGGGAGGAGAAGAGGACGACAGAGGATGAGAAGGTTGGATGGAATCACTGACGCAATGGACATGAGTTTGAGGAAGCTCCGGGAGTTGGTGATGGACAGGGAAGCCTGGAGTGCTGAAGTCCATGCGATCGCAAAGAGTCGGGCACAACTGAGCAACTGAACTGAACTGAACTATTCTCCCAATTGCCTGCTTGTTTTTTTAAAACTATTTTTCTATTATGTCCTGGCCTATCTTGTTTCTGATGAGAAATATAGCAGTTATTCATACCATGTCCTCTATATGTAATATGTTCTTTTGTATCTGGCTGCTTTAAAGATTTCCTCTTTAACTGGTTTTCATCAGTTTGACTCAAACTGTTGATGTTCTCAGACATAGTTCTCTTTGTATTTTCGTATTGTGTGAGATTTGTTGAGCTTCTTGGATGTGTGAGCTGATGTTTATCATGAGATTTTGAAATTTTCTGGCTGTTATTTCTTCAAATATTTTTCTCTCCAAATTTTCCTCTCTTTTCCTTCTAGACCCTGAACTTCACATGTGCTGGACTTTGATTATGTTTGATTTTTTTCCTAGAATTCCTTGAGGATCTGTTCTTTTTTCTTCATTTTTATTTGTTTTCTTTAGATTGGATAATTTTTATCAATCTGCCCATTCATTCTTTACTCAGGGAAAGGTCTCTTCCTACATTTCCCCACCACCAGTGTATAATAAAACTAAAAGGAGCTTTGTTTTTCATTAAAAAAAAGTTAACAGTACTTTCTGTTCATCACACAGAGGCTTTGCAAGGAGAAGAAATTATTTCCAAATTTATGAGCACTAGCTTATTCTACATTTTGAAAGAAAACCAGGATATTAAAAGGGGTAACAGAATGTGAGAAAAAAAAATTGTGTTTGGGTAAGAGTTTTTCCTCAGAGAACTGACTTCAGATAAAGGCATGATACAGTGATGGTTGTAAAGGAATTACATATTAAAAGCAGAAGAGAAGGAAGAATGGTAGTGATAAAATCTTAAATTATAGGGCCTGTGTGAATAAACTGTGTAAGGATCTAATTCATTGAGCGAGGAGAGTTGGCAGTTAATGAACATAAACAACCCTTTGCCCGCACAATCAGACCATCCATATTTTTTCTCAAATGGCAGTTTCATGTTGCAGTCTCAAGAAACCTCAGCTCTGGTTAGGTCCAGAAGAATCTTACTCTTATGCATCGATTTTGAGCAAGGATGTTGGAGTTGGGCTGATTTTTAGAGAGAATGAATGTCCTGCCTGAATTTAATTCTTAAAATACTTACCCGACTTTTTATGCACAGGCTTTGCAAGGTAGAGCTCTATCAACTTAATGTTTGACTAAAACTGTTAATTCATTGTATCATGGAGTTGTAGGTGAAAATGATCTTATATAACACCCTGCCATCTGGTTTATGTATTCCATGAGAAATCTAAGGTTAGAGATTGATTAGTTTTATCTTAAAAATCACAGTTATCAGTCAGTCAAGCTGATAAATGAATGACCAGAGACGGCAAGTTTAGTGACCTAAGTGTATCTTTAATGTGTGTAACATGAAAAAGAAGTGAAAAGGAAAGTTGTAACTCATGCCCTTAGTATTAGGATAAAGCAGTAGTAAGAACTCATAGATTCTTGTTCTTTCTTGTGCTGCTTGTAGTGTCATGTCTTTTGTAGACTTTTAGTGCAAACTCTTAACTTTACCATATTTCCTTTTCCCCACTTTACCGTATGTAAAATGTTAATCCTAAACCATAGAGCGCTCAGGAAATTAATGAATAACTCATCTGGTAGGTTGAGAATGGCACATGTAGAAAAATGTTAAATGAGTCATTGCTGTCTTTGTTTTGTCCGCATTTAATGAAGCAAAACAAATGCTTTGACTATAAGGAAAACTGCCTGCTTGTTAAATGTATATTAAAACCCTATTTTTATAGGGATGGACAACATGCCTGTATTAGGATATTTGGATAAGAGATCAATATGTAATTTTTATCAGCTTGTTTTTTTTCTTTTTTGGTCCTTTGAGTGTTACAGAGATGAAAATATATATCTGTGTATGAAATAAAGAGGAAAAATAGAATATAACAAAAAAAAATAGTCATGCCAAGTATGTGTGTTCACCATGGTCAAAACAAAGTAAAATACATTAGAATACCAGCGCTGATATCTTGAAGGAACATTCGAACTTCACAAACAAGTGACATGAAACTTTTGAGATGGCCCTGAGATATCCTTTTAGAAACACTTCTCTTCATTTCACCACATTTTTAAATATTAAAACAACCTTCATGGTATTGTGTATACTCCAAAGCCAGAGAGAAATATTTTAAGTCCCAGCTCTCCCACCTCTCAGCTCTGTGCAGTGCAACACTTTATGTAACAACTTCTCTAAGCTTTGGTTTCGTAATATATGAAATCAAGACAAGAACCCCTTTCAGTTGATTGTTGTGAAGATTAAATAAAATGTGGCATCAAAAGTGCTTAGCATAGCCTCATGTTTGGTATATATATTTAGTACTCAAAAATGTCAAAAAATATGTATTTTTTCCTATATGGGCTATTATTCTGCATATAGGATATGAACATATATGGGGTAGACACATTGATAAATGAAACCTATGCCATTTTGACAGATAATGTATTTTTGAAGGAGGATATTATGAGGTTTCATTTAAAGATATTTAAAAGACTTCAGTTTATATGAAGCTGTCTAAAATATTTACCATCTGTATGTGTTGACACTGACACAAAAGGCACAGACTGGAGGCAACAGCATTACTTCCATATTCCTCAAGGTCAACTGAAATGAGAACATCAGTCTGTTCTCACTGAGGCCCCAAGCCTCTTTCGTGTCTTGCATTTAAGATCAGTGATTGCAGCTGTAATCTAGCCCAACAGAGTCCTTAGAGGCCACAGGACTGCAAGTAAGCACTTTGGTGGAGCTTCATGGACAACTTTGCTGTGCTTCTGCAACCTTTAGTTGATTCGGGACATGCTAGGATTAGAATCACTGAGGCACATCAGACTGAGTGGATTTTATGATGAGTACAACTTGAATGCCACAGTGAGAACATCAATCACTCTTCGCATGAGACTTCAATTTTCAGAAATGGAAGGTAGAAAATGAGGTTATTATGAGAATGATGGGGACCTGCTTTTATTTATTTATTTTTTCAGCAGGAGAAACCATGCTGAATTTAAGGAAGAACTTCAATGCATGAGTAGTTGGATATTATTTACACTGGAACATGTGGTGTCTCTTTGAGAGGAGAATTTAAAATATATGTCAAAGTCATTTCTTAAGTGATTCAAGGTCTATGTAGAAACAAATGGATTAACTGATTTTCCGCCTTTTTTCTTTCTTATTTTCATAATGCCATGGAACACTTCAACTTTTAAATTTTCTTAGTTTTGTTCCCACTTCTTGGGTTTATTTTTTTGTTACATTTTATGTTATAAATGATCATTTTATTTTAGTTTTCAGATTATTGCAAGGTTCATTCTATAATTCTCTGACATTTATCAAACTGTTGATTGAAGTTGGAGTGTTAGTGCTAGTAAAGCAGAATACTTTTTGTACATTCTAAACATCAGGGTTTACTATTCTGTATATAACTGCGAACTGATATCCTCTGTCTGCTTTATCTGTAGAGCTGAATAAAGGCCTTTATTTTGGCTACCCATGCCGACGTGAAAGCTGTGCTTTAGTAAACATCCCGGCTCCATGTGTCAACAAGATGATTGCACACATTGAAGATGTGGAGTCTAAAATACAGGAGCATCTGAAACGGGTAAGCCATATCTAACATGCTGAAATTTTTGTATGGGGTGTATAGGTTTTCTTGGTGGCTCAGTGGTAAAGAATCCACCTACCAAGCAATTGATGCCCATTCAATCCCTGGGTTAGGAAGATCCCCTGGAGGAGGAAGTGGCTACCCACTATAGTATTTGCCTGGGAAATCCCCTGAGCAGAGGAGCCTGGTGGGCTACGGTCCATGGAGTCATGAAAGAGTCAGACATGAGTGAGTGACTAAAGCACAACAACATAGGGCCTATGAGTGTGTCTGTTACTTAAAGAACCCAGGGAGTTAGTTATTTATTTATTTTTAATGATTCTTGGACTTCTTTATAGAATCTTTGCTCCGTTGCACAATTTACTAATCTGGACATGTTTTTGATAATGTCACTTCAGAAGGGTAAAATGACCTTATTAGATTCTTTTTTCTCCTGCATGTTTGTTCTTTATCCAGCGGCAATCATGCTAAGTAGTAATTTCCATAAGCCGACTTGACTAGTAAATTAAATAGTATTTACATCCTTTTCAGGGACACTAAACTGATTAGATGAGTAAATTGGTGTATAAAAGGACAGAATGCCCTTTTTTAATGAGTTATTTCGTTCTAAAGAAATACTTAACAGGTCTGTTAAAAGAGAATACAATGATTCTTTGTATTTTTAATGTTAAAATTTGCCTTTATTATTCTGAAGGGAGTTTAATCTTGAAGTTACTGTAACTATCTATTATTTTCAAAGGATAATTTAGGAATGATTAAAAACCTTCTCATACCTTTTATTCATATTACGTTTCTAAGTAATTAATACACAACTACACTGCCCAGATAGGAAGAAAAGTTTGCCAGAAATCTGTGCTATTTCTTTTCCTTGATCACTGTTACTGTTTCTGGCTCTGAGAGAGTTCTAGTAGGCCCTCGTTATGCTTGATCTAAGGTGCTGTTTCCTTTCAGAGGAGTTAGAGTGCAGAATTTAGGATCGCGGCCCTAAGAGCCACAACCTCTGTGAACCTAGATGAGAATGGTGATAATGATACCATGTTAGATAACATATGACTTGCAGTCAATATATATTAGCTATGTATTGTTATTTCTATAACATTATTTATATCATTCTATATTAGTATTTATATCTGTTGCTGCTTTCTTCCCCCAACTTAGAACACCCCTTCAGAAAATGCTTTGCAGGTCATCTGTCTGATGGTGGCCTGGGCCTTGAAGCGTATGAGTAGATAGAAGAGAATTAATATTAATTAATATGATATGCTGGGACTTCCCAGATGGCTCAGTGGTAAAAGAATCCACTTGCAAATGCAGGAGACGCAAGAGATGAGTTCAATCCCTGGGTCGGGAAGATCACCTGGAGGAGAGACTGGTAACCCATTCCAGTATTTTTACCTGGAAAATCCATGGACAAAAGAGCCTGACGGGCTACAGTCCATGGGGTTGCAGAGAGTTGGAAACAGCTGAGCAGAGACAGATAGAATACGATATGCTCTACACTTCACAAGTGTTTTAATTAACAGTTATGTATGTTGCTAAAATGATGAAAATAGATTGATAGGTGTATATGAATAGTCAAAGGCCCCAACGTTTCGCCTCACACTGACAACTCCTGTCGATTAACAGTGGCATTAGATTAGAAATACTATGCACAATAAATGTAATGTGCTTGACTCATCCCCAAACCATCCCCCAAGCCTGGTTCATGGAAAAATTGTCTTCCGTGGAACTGGTCCCTGGTGCCAAAAATGCTGGGGGCCATTGCTATAATATAACTCAGAACTATTGTTGAATGGTTACTGTTCTGCCTAACTGATAGATGGAGAAATAATAATTTTAAATAGTCTAGAGTCTTATTTATGGTCATAAGACAGAGTTGGGATTCGATCACACTCCCCCTGTTACCAAAGCCCATGTTCATTACCCATTCCTGCTTGGGATTCTGAGCGGTTGTTGCTGCTGCTAAGTCACATCAGTCATGTCCGACTCTATGCGACCCTATAGATGGCAGCCCACCGGGCTCCCATCCCTGGGATTCTCCAGGCAAGAATACTGGAGTGGCTGTCATGCCCTCTTCCAGGGGATCTTCCTGACCCAGGGATCAAACCTAGGTCAACTGCAGGCAGATTCTTTACTGCTGAGCCACCAAGGAAGCCCAAAAAATGACCTCAGGTAAAGTAATTCACAAAATAAGCTAAGTATTTTACAGCTTATCTTAAGGAAAATTGAAAAAAGCAGCCTTTTTCTGTAGATATATTATGTAAATAAGCCAGCTGTCATAAGTTGCTCCATCCATTCATAGATGTTTAAATGTAATTCTGAATCTTGAAACGGAAAATTCCTCAAAGTAGAGTTACTGTGAACATTTTACCTACATTTATTTTTTATAAGAGTGAGAAAACATTGAAAAATGATGGAAATAATCACCTGGATATCTTCCCATACAAATAAGAGGTTTTGATTTGCTTTTCTTCTGCCTTATATGCCCACACTGCCTAAACTAGAGATGATTTTATTTAATTTGAAATGATCTCTACTCAGTTGAAAGTTTCTTCTTCATTTAATCAATACAAGTCATTAAGATGCTACCATGACTTAAAAGAATGGCTCAGAGAGAAACTATTTAGAAATCATTCTTTAAGTATAAAAATTTCATTGTACACAAGTAATAACTTTATCATTAATGGCAATAATAATATAGCTAATATTTATTAAGTGTTTACTGCATATCATAGGCTTTATTAAACACTTAATATACATGATTTTATTGAATCCTTATGGAAACCTTGTGAGGTAGAAACTGCCAAAATCCCCAATTGTGGATGAGGAAAATGATTCCAAAACTTGATTTCTCCTTTCTCCCAGAGCCAGTATCCAGACCAAGTGTTTCTCAGACCTAGGAACATCCTATCCACTACTATACTAAATAATATCTCTGCTTGAGAGTATATCAACTGTGAGGACCCAATAACATGAATGTTAAAAGGCCTATAATTGGAAAACTTTGCTTTACTTATACCATTTTGTAACTGATTTTAATTATGAAACCCTTGTATTTGATCATCTCGTCCTCTTGATCAAATACTTTGAGTTCTCTCATTCTGTTAATTCTGTTTCATTGGAAACTTCAAACCTCAGATCACTGTTTCCCATTCTATCGTACCAATATTTTTACTTTCTTGCCTAATCAGTTCATCTCTTAAAACACTCACCAATTGATATATTTAGTCCTTTACTTCTTTATCCTGCCTTCCTTTTAGTCTGACAAAGTGCCAGATCTGATGAGCTCTTGTTAATGGTCCACCATCTTCACTTCTACATCCAGGCTTCTGAATGGTGATGGAGAACATTATACAATAATCCATATTTGAAATATCATGCATTCATGGTCTCCACCCTCAGTAGGACCTTTGATAGTGCTCTGAAGTCATTCTATTTGTCAACCTGAACTTTCTCTAGTATTCTTTGGTGGCTTCTCCAGTCCCCTCTTTTGTTTAGGTTTCCAAATCCTCCTCCTCTCTACTCCTTCATCTCTTACTCCTCAAAGAAAATAGGAGACAAAATAACAGAAATGCCTCAGACCCCTTTATCTCACCTATGAACATTCTTGAATTCCTCAAACATAATTCTCTTTGTCCTTCTGTGGAATATTTCCCCCTTCACCACAATGGCTCCCCCTTCACCTGCATTCCATCTTCTGCCTTTGCAAGGATCTTGTTCCATCAGGCATTTTTCTCAACCATCCTATCTTCCAAATCTCCTTTTTTTCTTAACTCATTCCTGTCAATATTTAAAATATGGATTTTTCTTGTTTTCAGAAAATTTGTTTTCATTCCATACATACCCTTAAATATATCCACCCCCTTTTCAGTTTCTCTTCTCATAACACTTAACATCTGCAAAGAGTTGCCTAAATTTAGTATCTCGATTCCTCATCTCCCAAATACTCATTCATTCATTGCAATCTGTATTTGGCCCCCATTATTTTTTTGGGCTCCAGAATCACTGCTGATGGTGACTGAAGCCATGAAATTAAAACACGCCTACTCCCTGGAAGGAAGGTTATGGCCAACCCAGATAGCATATTTAAAAGCAGAGACATTACTTTGCCAACAAAAGTCCGTCTAGTCAAGGCTATGGTTTTTCCAGTGGTCATGTATGGATGTGAGAGTTGGACGGTGAAGAAGGCTGAGCGCCGAAGAATTGATGCTTTTGAACTGTGGTGTTGGAGGAGACTCTTGAGAGTCCCTTGGACTGCAAGGAGATCCAATCAATCCATCCTAAAAGAGATCAATCCTGGGTGTTCATTGGAAGGTCTGATGTTGAAGCTGAAACTCCAATACTTTGGCCACCTCATGCAAAGGGTTGACTCATTGGAAAAGACCCTAATGCTGGGTAGGATTGGGGGCGGGAGGAGAAGGGGACGACAGAGGATGAGATGGCTGGATGGCATCACCGACTCGATGGACATGGGTTTGGGTAGACTCCGGGAGTTGGTGATGGACAGAGGGGCCTGGCGTGCTGCAATTCATGGGGTCGCAAAGAGTCGGACATGACTGAGCGACTGAACTGAACTGATTCTAATGAAAATATCTTCAGAAAAGTAACTTGTTTTTTCTCTTATCTGTTGCTTCATGCATGAGTGTACACACACACTCACACATACCAAAACTTTGTGGCTAGAACAAGACATGGTTTTAGCAGTTATACTTAAGTCTTTGAGACATTTTACATCTAGGAGACATGTATGTACTTGAAGCCTAAGATAAGATAATGGCAGATTAAAAATGGCTACCCTCCTCCTTTTCATCTCCTTACATTAACAGACAGTCTAGTCTCTCAACCTTTAAACATAGACTTGGTCTTGTGGCTTGTTTTGAACAACAAATGTATCAGAAGAAGTGTCATACAGCTTCTAAGCAAAGTCTCCAGAGGCCTTGAGGCTTCTGCCTTCACTCTCCTGCTTCCATAAGTTCCCCAGGTAAAGAAACATAATCTAGCCTCCTTGAAGAGGAGTGATCAAGAAGAAGGAGAGGCCCAACCTACAGCAGTCACAAACCATCACTTGGAAGTGAGTTGTGTTGAACTACCTGTCCTAGTCGAGGTGCCAGATGACTGCATTACTTTGAGGTCATATTAGTGACCAAAAAAATCACACAGCTGAGTCCATTGTACATTGGTGACTCACAAAATTATGAGCAAATAAAAAGGGGATTGTTTTTAGCCACTGAGTTTAAGAGTGGTTATTATGCAGCAGTAACTCTGCATTGTTAAATATGACCCTGAAGTATACAGGCATATCTGCATATATGCCACAAATTAAAGTGAGTAAAATGGAAAATTTGATTCTGTGTAGTGTTGAAAATGAAACTTGCTCCTTCTAATTTACGTGCTTCATAATATACTTTATGTTTGGTAGGTAGTTCCATCCTTTTTTTTTCATTTTTAAATTTCTTTGACTATTCTGTTTTAAAATTTATTTGGCTGCATTGGGTCTTAGTTGCAGCACATGGGATCTTTGTTGCATCATGCGGGATCATTTGTTGAGGTTTATGGACTCTCTAGTTGTGGCAAGTGGGCTCCGGTAGTTGTGGCACGCAGGCTCTCTAGTTGGGGCATGCAGGCTTAGTTTTGGGGCATGCATGCTTAAGTGCTTGGCAGCCTGTGGGATCTTAGTACCCAATCAGGAGTTGAACATATGTCTTCTGTATTGTAAGGAAGATTTTTAACCACTGGACAACCAGGAAAGTCTCTGAACTCTCACATACATGGGTAATGAAATGATTACTTATTTTAGTCTGTTTAATATTTGAATAATGACACTCATGTGTGCATGTGTGCTAAGTTGCTTCAGTCGTATCTGACTCTTTGCATATATAAAAATTTCTACTCAGGCTCTTTATAAATAGGAAGTAATATGCTTAGGCAAGAAAGTTGTGGGCCTTTCCTTTGGCCTTAATAAGCTGACTTTTGAGTTTATACCCCCTTATAATCTTTTCACTCATTTGTACATCTGCTTTTGTTTTTCCACGTGGACTTGTTTGCATCTTTGTAAGATTCTGCTGGTTGTGTAGGCTCTGTTTTGCTTATCTCTAGAGCAATAACTTCCATTCTCAGATATTTTCTCCAACTTAGGCATATCTCCAATGTGGTCAGAGAATTTTTCTCATGGCAATGTCTAGAGGGTAACTTTTTGGCTGTGTATTCCAGCTTGTTTGGATGGAAAGTAGAAAGACTGGAATGACCTGTCTCATCAGAGGCAGCCCCTCCATTATTTACCTTGGTTCAATTCAGTTCAGTTCAGTCACTCAGTTGTGTCCGACTCTTTGTGACCCCATGGACTGCAGCACGCCAGGCTTCCCTGTCCATCACCAACTCCCAGAGTTTACTTAAACTCATGTCCATTGAGTTGGTGATGCCGTCCAACCATCTCATCCCCTGTCGTCCCCTTCTCCTCCTGCCCTCAATCTTTCCCAGCATCAGGATCTTTTCTAACGAGTCAGTTCTTCACATCAGGGGGCCAGAGTATTGGAGTTTCAGCTTCAGCATCAGTCCTTCCAATGAATATTCAGGACTGATTTCATATAGCACTAACTGGTTTGATCTCCTTGCAATCCAAGGGACTCTCAAGAGTCTTCTCCAACACCACAGTTCAAAGGCATCAATTCTTTGGCACTCAGCTTTATTTATAGTCCAACTCTCACATCCATACATGACTACTGGAAAAACCATACCTTTGACTAGACGGACCTTTCTTGGCAAAGTAATGTCTCTGCTTTTTAATATGCTGTCTAGGTTGGTCATAACTTTTCTTCCAAGGAGCAAGTGTCTTTTGCTTTCATGGCTGCAGTTACCACCTGCAGTGATTTTGGAGCCCAAAAAAGTAAAGTCTGCCACTGTTTCCACTGTTTCCCCATCTATTTGCCATGAAGTGATGGGACCAGATGCCATGATCTTAGTTTTCTGAATGTTGAGCTTTAAGCCAACTTTTTCACTCTCCTCTTTCACTTTCATCAAGAAGCTCTTTAATTCTTCTTTGCTTTCTGCCATAAGGGTGGTATCATCTGCATATCTGAGGTTATTGATATTTCTCCTGGCAATCTTGATTCTAGCTTGTGCTTCATCCAACCCAGCGTTTCTCATGATGTACTCTGCATATAAGGTAAATAAGCAGAGTGACAATATATAGTCTTGACACACTCCTTTCTCTATTTGGAACCAGTCTGTTGTTTCATGTCCAGTTCTAACTGTTGCTTCCTGACCTGCATACAGATTTCTCAGGAGGCAGGTCAGGGGTCTGGTATTCCCATCTCTTGAAGAGTTTTCTGCTATTTTTGTGGTCCAAACAATCAAAGGCTTTGGCATAGTCAATAAAGCAGAAGTAGATAATTTTCTGGAACTCTCTTGCTTTTTCTGTGATCCAACGGATGTTGGCAGTTTGATCTCTGGTTCCTCTGCCTTTTCTAAATCCAGGCATGTCTGACTCTGCGACCCCATGGACTGTAGCCTGCCAGGCTCCTCTGTCCATGGAATTCTCCAGGCAAGAATATTGGAGTGTATTGCCATTTCCTTCTCCAGGGAATCTTTCCAACCCAGGGATCGAACCCAAGTCACCCGCATTGCAAGCAGACACTTCACCGTCTGAGCCTCCAGGGAAGCATTTACTTTTGTTATAAGCAGCTTATTCTCACATACTAGGAATTTCTCATGAGTTTCACACAGAAACTTTTCACCTTCCCTGAAATGGTCTCAACTTGTTTCTTTTTTTTTTTTTTAATAAATGTATTTATTTTAATTGGAGGATAATTGCCTTATAATATTTTATTGATTTCTGCCATACATCAACATGAATCAGCCATAGGTATACATCTGTCCCTTCTCTCTTGAACCTCCCTCCCACCTCCCACTCCATCCCACACCTCTATGTTGTCACAGAGCACTGGGTTTGAGCCCCTTGCTTCACAGAGCAAAGTCCCACTGACTATCTGTTTTATATATGATAATGTATATATTTCAGTGTTACTCTTCCAGTTTGTTGCTTCCTCTCCTTCCCCACTGTGTAGTCTGTCCTTTGTGGCTGCATCTCCATTACTGCCCTGCAAATAGATTCATCAGCACCATCTTTCTAGATTTCATATATATGCATTAATATGTGATATTTATTTTTCTCTTTCTGATTTTGTTCACTCTGTATATTAGGCTTTAGGTTCATCCACCTCATTAGAGCTAACTCAAATGTGTCCCTTTTTATGGCTGAGTAATATTCCATTGTGTATTTGTACCACAACTTCTTTATCCATTCATTTGCTAATGGATATCTAGGTTGCTTCCATGTCCTCGCTTCCACTTGTCTCTTCTGAGTTATACTTTTCTTTGCTCCGTTTTTACCATCAGTCTCATCTGATTACTCTGTTTCTGGGAATTCTCAAATATATTGTCCAGTGATCTTACTAATGTACCTATATATTTTTCACCAAAATTTTGGTGTGATATGGGAATTGAGAAGTGATCATGTATGTCTGATTTAAAATGTTGAATTGGATATTATCCATGAAATCATAACATTCTGGCTATATATTCTGTGCTTTTGTTAATTTGTGCCTTTTATAGCCCAAGATAGTATTAGAATACATCTGTACAACATAACTCCTACCAAGGATTTTATAGTCCAAAAGTGGGATAATTCTATGAAAAACTAATTATTTGTAAATTTAACATGTAGTTATGTGTTTTCCACTTTATGGTAGTATATTGAAATTTAATGGATAGTATGCACTTCTGATTGTGTGGAAAGTCTTTTAGGAGTAAATGGCATTTGAACTGACTGTTAGGGTAAAGGTAAAGTTTAGAAACAGGTGAAGGGTGAGAACAATTAGGTGAGAGTGATAGTAAAGAATAAGGCTAGCTAAGATAAGGATATACTTGTTGTGGAAACAACAGAGTATAATTTGACAGAAACAAACAGGAGAATGTAAAGTAGAGTGTTTACAATTTTGTTAGTGAGTTAAGGTGTTAGTTAAATCTATTATTGATTTGAGATGTTAAAAATTTGATTTTCATTGAAATCTTTTATTTTGACAGTTTGAAACTTCTTTGGAAGAATGGTAAGAACATTTTACGCTTCTTTTACATTTTTATGTTCAAATTTTGATGATTAATCTGCTGTAGATAAGTTTATTTCAAAAGAAAAAAGATATTGAGAGCAGAATTTTATGTTGGAATTAGTATTTATTTTTAAAAATGTAAGAATCAGAATATCATTGGAAATAACATAATAGAAATATCCAGGGCTCTGTCCTACCATAAAAGCATCTATAAATTTTGGCAAAAATTGGTCAGAGTCAGCTTCTGCAGAAATCTGAAATCTAGTCCAAAACTTGCAACAATAAGGGGAAAAGTTAATGCAGAAAGAGTGGCTGTCTTGCCTGAAGGAAGGGCTGTGGCATTTGAAATGGCCCACTTGCCCTCCTCCAACCTTCAGATCAGTGGTAGTCATGAAGCAAATAGCCTGAACTTGTGCAGATTGCTAGTGCCAGAGGGAACAATATAGATCTTATTCTCAAAGAATTATAATTCAATGTTTTGATAAGTCTGATGACTCCCTAAAGGGACTAACACAAAGATTGACTTTGTTTTTCCTGACTTAGAGCAATTACAGAGCTGGAGCCACCTCCAGGCAGTGTTTGCTGAAAGTATTTAAGGTCATATACTTGTCACCAGTGTCTGAGATTGTGGATAATTTGGAACAGGCACTGAAAAGACCAGAATGCCTGGAAATGAAGAGTTTGCGGAAAGAGATATTATAAATGGGGGAGTAGGATTTTTCAAAGTTCTCATATATATTGGAGAATTTAAAAGTGCACAAATATGAACAGTGTTGGACACATGCTCAGGAAAGACCAAGAAGACTTCATCTTTTATCTCTGGCTAGCCTTAGGATCTACACAGGCAAGAATTGAAAGTAGAGGCAGAGTTATAAACATCCTGAATAAGCATGAAAGAAGTACTCCAACTAAGAGCCAGTCCGCTAAGATTGGGAGCAATCGTATAGTTTTCCCTTTTCTTTTCTTTTTTTTCCCTGATCTCAAGTATTTAAGGTAACTTGGACAAAACTCAAGTTCACCAATAAGCTAAAAAACACTTTGGTGATCCCAAGTGAAAAAGAATGTGATATTAATATTACAGTAAGTGTTAGAAGAATCACTAAACAAACAAAAGCAACCCACAACAAACATCAAAAATAAACACAATAGAGGGACAGTGATCTTATTTTCATATCACATTAGAGTACTCAGAGTTTCCAGGTTTTTACAAAAATTATGAGGCAGGGGAAGAATAAAAGAAAATTTACTTCTATTATTAAGGGGAAAAACAAATGAAGAAAATACTCTGAGGAAGCATGACATTGTGCTTATTGGACGAAGAATTTAAATCAGCTGTCTCAAATATCCTCAAAGAGATCAACTGTGGACAAAAATACAACAAAACCAGGAGATTAATGTCTCAACAAATATAGAATATCAATGAAGAATAAGAAATTAAAAGGAAGATCCAAATAGACATTTTGGAGCTAAAAGGTACAATAACTGAAATGAAAAACTAGAGATGTTCATCAGCTGAGGAGGAAACCTGGAAAATTCATATATATACATGCATATATATATATATATATGACAGCATGCTATAAAAAACCAGTTAGTCAATTTGTAATCTCTCAGTTCAGTTCAGTTCAGTTCAGTCGCTCAGTCGTGTCCAACTCTTTGCGACCCCATGGATTGCAGCACGCCAGGCCTCTCTGTCCATCACCAATTCCCGGAGTCTCTGGAGGTAATTAACAGTACTTTGAGATGAATGAGAATCAAAACACTATGTATCGCAACTGAAGAGATGAAGTAAAAGCAGTGCCCAGAGGAAAATTCATAGCCATAAATGATTATACTAAAAGAAAGGCACCTAATCCAGTAACCTGACTGTATAATCTAAGATCAAGAACAAAACAAGGATGGCCATCTTGCCACTTTTATTGAACACTGGAACCCTCATACAATGCTATTGGGAATGAAGAATTGGACAAACCACTGGGAAAAAGTTTGCTGTTTCCTCAAAAAACTAAACCTAGAATTACCATATGACCCAGCAATTCCACTCTGATATATGTACACAAAAGATTTCAAAACCAGTGTTCTCACAAAGACTTTTGTATAAATGTTTGTTATCATCAGTATTCACACTAGCCAAAAGGTGGAAACAACCTCAAATCCTTCAATGGACTCATAGATTGATAAATAATGGTATATCTGTACAATGGAATATTATTCAAGTATAAAAAGTAATGAAGTTCTGATACATGCTGCAACATGGGTAAAATGAAATATTCTGCTTTGGTGTTAGTTATTTTCTTGTGACTTTTATCAGAGGAAGTGTACTTCTTTTTATACACATTGGAAAGGGCTACGCTGGTGACTCAGTGGTGAAGAATGCACCTGCCAATGCAGGAGACTGGGTTCAATCCCTGATCCGGGAAGATCCCACATGCCCTGGAGCAGCTAAAGTCTTTGTGCCACAACTACTGATCTTGTGCTCTAGAGCTGAGAAATGCAACTGCTGAGCCCATGTGCAGCCATAAAGATGTAGCACAGTCAAAAATAGAATAAATATAAAATAAATACAATTAAAACTAGTCTAGATTCAAGAATTAGACCAGATAAAGACATAATGAGAAATGTTTCATTATTCAATATATGGAACTTTCACTAGAAAAGTTCTTCAGAAAAGAAAATTTGGATATTTTTCTAAAACATTATTAACTTCCAATATGAAATCATATTTTTGCTCCTTACATTTTGTATTGTCTTCCCAGAAACTGCTAAATTGTAATTGGAGAAATAACTCTCAAATTATTTTCAGTAAGTACTCTTTTTTTCCTGATACCAACTTTCTCAGAAGAGACTAATATCATTTAAAAAAAAATACTGCTTTACTATCTCTCAAAAAAATTCAAGTTATTTTAACAAATTTTAAATTACTGTTAATTTACCATGAAGTATAAATGTCATTACCAATTAGAATTTTGCTATTTTAATTTCTTAAATAGTACCATTAACATGTATAGTAAGTGTCACTATAGATATTTAAAATTCAGTGTAAAAGCATCACCTAAAATTTGTTTGACTAACTGTAAGTACAGTCCTTCTTTATTAATTGAGCGCTTCTTTTCCATTATAAAGGAACAGAACTTCTTTCACAGAAGACCTGAAAAAAGATCTGAGTGTTGCTACACTAGTGAAAGAGCCCAAACCAGAAGAATCGAGAGGTAAAATTGTACCTCATACTACATAAGCAGAATTACATTTAAAAGCTCATTAGCTTTTCATTTATGTATTTCTGATATTCACAAGAATCATGTATGAGTTTTATAATTCTTAGGAGTGTCTAGCAGAGGTAAGAGCCTTCTGTACTGTTTGATTAAATACTTATTCAACAAATATTTATTACTGTAACATACTATATACTGCTCTAGGTCCTTCCCTGTCTACTTCTCAGGAAGTGATTGGTAATCCAGTATGGTCCATTAGGACTTTCTATGATAATAGAAATATGTTTTATCTCATGTCCAGTAGGGTAACTACTAGCCACATGTAGCTGTGAGCACTTAAAATGTGGAGACACTGAGGAATTTAAATGTTAAGTTTAACTTTAACTTGCATTTAAATGTAAATTAATCATATGTGGTTCATGGCTACCATAATGGACATTACAGCTCTTATATATATATATATATATATATATATATATATATATATATATATATATATGGTTCAGTTCAGTTCAGTCGCTCAGTTGTGTCCAACTCTTTGCGACCCCATGAACCACAGCACACCAGGCCTCCCTGTCCATCACCAACTCCTGGAGCCCACCCAAACCCATGTCCATTGAGTCGGTGATGCCATCCAACCATCTCATCCTCTGTAGTCCCCTTCTCTTGCCCTCAATCTTTCCCAGCATCAGGGTCTTTTCCAATGAGTCAGCTCTTCGCATCAGGTGGCCAAAGTATTGGAGTTTCAGCTTCAACATCAGTCCTTCCAATGAACACCCAGGACTGATCTCCTTTAGGATGGACTGGTTGGATCTCCTTGAAGTCCAAGGGACTCTCAAGAGTCTTCTCCAACACCACAGTTCAAAAGCATCAATTCTTTGGTGCTCAACTTTCTTTATAGTCCAATTCTCACATCCATTCATGACCACTGGAAAAACCATAGCCTTGAAGACTTACCTTCTAGTCACAATTTCCAAATATAAATGTATAATAATTTTATACTGTACAAAAATTTGTATTAAAATTATTTCAACATATTTGAATATATCTTTGGCATTATTTTAAACACTTCCCCCTACTTGTGTGACAAAACTTTGTTAAATGCCTTCCTTTAGTGAAGGATAACTAATAAACTCAGGACTCCATAAAAGCATGAATATTTTGTATTTGCCTTTTATAATGAAAGTGAAAATATGATTCAATTATTTCTTAATTTTTCAATGACAAATTCTAGGAGAAAATATCAATGTATCAATGGTCACAATAACAAACTAATTCCAATTATGTTTATTAGAAACATGTATATTTGACTAAAACACAAGACAATATCAGGATGAGGAAGATTTATTGTAATTAAGTTGTTTCTACTGAAAAAAATGGGGCTTTCCAGGTGGCTCAATAGGTAATGAATCCACCTTCAAGGCAGGGATATGTAGGAGATGTGGGTTTGATCCCTGGGTTGGGAAGATTCCCTGGAGGAGTGCATGGCAACCCACTCCAGTATTCTTGCCTGGAGAAACCTATGGACAGAGGAGCGTGAGTCTTTCCATAGGGTTGCAAAAAGTCGGACATGGCTGAAACGCCTGAGCACCCCCACGCCCTAATAAAAATGCAGGTGGTTGCTCACTTATTCAATATGAAACAGTAAACCTAATTGAGATGGTATTCTGGAAAAAAATCCAGAGAGGTGTTAAATAGAATTGGAGACACCTTAAGTTATACACAGAGCATTTGTTTTAGACTGCTATTGTAGAAACAGGGTAAGAGACATCTTGCACAAATGTAATGGACACCTTTGGTAAAACACATGTATATCCAATCAGAAGTGCTTTAATTTTAAGTGGCATTAACTCCATCATATCTTTCCAACTGAAGCCCTGTTATAGAAATTGAATGAATGTTAAGTTGATTGGAGAACAGTGTTTAATGTGTATGTTGTAATAAAAAACAGACCGTTTATAGAAGATAAAGTGTCTAAGATATTGTGGAATTTGAAAAATAAAGACAATAGACCAAATAAATAGAGCCCAAATATGAATACCCATGTTAATCATTTTGTTAACATTAAACCTTATCATTCCAGAGCTGTGAAGCAGGAGTCCCAAATGTTTCTCATAAAGGAGTTAATTTGTATTATAACTGAATAAATAGAATTTGTAAATGATGAATTTCTGGCAAGGCTAACTAGCGATGTTATCTGATAAGATAAAGAATATAAAGTGTCTTGTTCCTAAGAACCATCTGAGGATTTTCAGTATTTATCTGATGTAATCATTATGGTTCACTTTTCCCATACAGTGGGAGGAAACAGAAGCATAGTTTCAAAATAAAGCTCTATAATACAGCTTGTGAATGGAACATGTGTTTTTCACTCAAAAATATTATATGTGAAGCTATTGGTTGATACTTAGTTATTCTGATTGTCTTATAAAATATTCATTTCAAAATCTGTCTTCAAAGGTTATAATTAATGTTATGATTGTATTATAATGAAACTTGTCTTAACAAGGCTAATTCATTTTTCTAAAATTCTCTTGGTAAATATATAAATATTAAAAGATAACAATACAACTAGTTCCCCAGCTCCCCCACCACTACCATTCAGCTTACAGGCTTATTTATTAACAAATATGAATATGTATTTCCCTTTTAAGGTGAAAAGTGTCCTGAATTAAAGCAGGAAATGGAAACATTGCTATCAGAGGCCATCCATCTCATTAAAAGTCTAGAGACTGATCGGGCAGAAGCTGAAGAAGCTTTACAACGACAAAAATCAAGAAAGAAAAGGATTAGCACACAAATTGATTCTTGGTCAATCTGGAAACTTCAAGAAATCCCATTAGCTGTGCAGAATGGTAATAATCAGGATTTTTCGTATTGTCATTTACTTTGTTGGAGAAGCATGGATGATTAATTGAGCTCTGAATTAAAAAATTAATTGTGCTTAAAGTGACCATATTATATTGCATGTAAACCAGTGTATATTTGAAGCATACTATTAATGATAATGCTGTGTTTGCAGACATAAATTGGGACTTCACTGAACAAACCTGGACCTGCTGTCATTTGGTATTTGTTGGAAATTCCATTGAATTTATGGTACCCAAGGAGCATGCAAACATTTGGCACATATTTCCTGTAATGACTATAATATTTCAGTTACTAGAAATTTAGAAATTTAAAGTGATTGCCAGTTGGTGGCATCAGCTATATATTTAAATCTAGGAAAATGAGAGAATTCTAAGTGATATTTTAGGAATTACATGCATCTTTTGTGAATTCAATGGTAAATTCACATTGGGAACTTCTAGCAGACAAAGAAACCTAGGATGTTTCCAAAAGTCATGTAGATAACACATGTTTAAAAGGGAAAACGCTATCTTTTAGATTACAGAAGGAGGGACATGTGATCAAGTGTTAAATAATCTAAGGTTTTTGGATTTTTCATTTCCAAATGCAGTATTTATCAAGCATACCAGACTACCTGATCCTTCTGAGACTGGAAGCTTTTCTATGTTATCATAGGGTAACAATTTTAATTCAGGGTTCACATGCTTTATAAATGGGTGACATTAGGTTTCTTCTATAACCCATGATTTAAGCCAAAACACCTTTGAGAGAAAAAAAGATGATATTAATTATTGTTGTTATCACATTCTTAAGTAACATGTCTAAATCACAAACGAGTGTGACAAGAAACTATCTTTATCCAAAGGAGAGGGTAATGAGCTATTGTTCTTTCTTCTGATGACTCTCCTTGATACTGAGCTGTTTGTATTTTCTATAAAAGTCAGTTAGACTTCAACTGCTTTTGTTGCCTCTGTTAGGATTCTTGAAGTTATACTGATTCTGGACCAGTGAATTAGACCATTACTAGTTTCTTAGCTTGAGTTTGATATCTAAATCTTTACAAGTTTTAAATTTGGGTTTTTATTTCTTTGAAGTCATTATTTTTCTACCCAGGGTCCAGATAATGAGTTTTCTATTCATGTATATTTAAGTCCAAAATTGTCAACATACTTTTAATAGCTAATTTAATTTATTTACTGGTTTTGAGTCTCTTTTCTCTTTCTTCTTGAGTGAGTTTTGATCACTTGAGCCTTCTAAATAATTTGTCCATTTCACTGTAATTGTCTTATTTGCTTGCCTAATCTTGTTCCTAATATTGTCTTATAACTATTTTGATATTTATAATAGCAGTAGAGATGACATGTCTTTCATACTTGATTTTGGTGATTTGTACTTGCTCTCTCTTTTCTTCCCACCTTGGTTTACCAAAATGCACAACAATTTTGTTGATCTATTTAAAAAGTCAATTTTTGCTTAATTTCTCATATCTTTTTTTAGCTTTGGTATAATTGATTTCTTCTCTGATTTCCTTTCTCATGCTTTCTTTGGAAATTATTTAACGTACTATTTTTCTCTTCATAAAGTGGAAGCCTTGATTATTATTTGTTCAATACCTTTCTTCTTTTCTAGAGTAGATATTTAAGAACTGAAGTTACTTTTAGGAACTATATTAGTTGGATTTCATAAATATTCATATGCTATGAGCTTATTTTAATTAGGTAAAATATTTTTAAATTATTTTTGTGATTTCTTTTTGTATCTATTATTTATTTAGACATTGCTGTTTAATTTGCAATTATTTAGGGATTTTTTGCAATTTTTCCCCAACTTTTTTTCTTTTGATTTCTAATTTAAGTCAGAGACATTTTAGTCACATTAAAGTTGTTTAGAATTAAAATTATCCAGCATTTTAAATACTTTGGAGAACATTCTGTTTGGTCAAAATTAATGTACATTCTGTTGTTTGGTGAAGTGTCTATAAATGTGTTAATTGGTTGATGATGCTGTTTAAGTCTTCTCTCTCTGAATTTTCTGTGTAGTTGTTTATTGAGTTGTTGTGAGTTGGGTGTTGAAATCTCCAACTATGATTTCACTGGTGAATCTGAGAAGAAACTAATGATACCAAAACTTTTTCTTTTTCAATTGCCAGGTGTTGTTCATTTATTTTAATTTAAAAAAATTCTTGAGTAAAAGACCCTGATAAGCTTTAAATAAATTAAGAAATGCACTACAACCAACATTTAAGTTTGGAATGGGATTTTTTTGGAGATAGGCATCAATGACAGATTTAGTCTTGAGGGAATCCCTGAAATCCTAATATCCTTCAGTTCCCATTTTGATCCATCTGTTTGGTACAGGAGACTGGGGATAAAGCCTGAGTCTCACCCAAATGACAAGTCCAGTTAGAAGTCATTACATGAAGCTGAGTCCAAATGTCTCCTTTCTAGCATTAAGCATGAATCATGAGTAAACCTTTTGTTTCAGTTGAATAGCAAAGAAAGTTGCTTGTTTCACTTAGTAAGTGGAGAAAAGCAGACGGTATTCCAAGAATTCTCAATGTACTGATCTACATGGATTTGGGACTGGTATTCCTGCTGTCTGTGAATCTGAAAATACACAGTGGAGAATGTCATTTAAATGTTCTGTGGGTTGGTGGTAAAGTTAAGCATCTTCAGGAAGAAAGACAGATGTTGCTTTTTGAAAGACTAAAAATTCAATCTAGGTATCAGGGAAATGTCTGAGAGTCTCAATATAAGAAATAGCTCAATATCAAGTATCATAAAGCACAAGAATACAGATTTGGTAAGTGTGAGTTAGTAGAAACAGTGTAATCTTACTCAAAAAGTTTTCAGATATTGGATTGCATGTGACATTATAAAATGATTTTATTTAATGGGCTTCCCTGGTAGCTCATGGTAAGAATCCTCCTGCCAGTGCAGGAGACCCAGACTCAATCCCTGGATTGGAAAGATCCCCTGGAGGAGGAAATGGCAACCCACTCCAGTATTCTTGCCTGGAAAAATCCCATGGACAAAGGAGCCTGGCAGGCTACAGTCCATGTGTCACAGAGAGTTGAACGTGACTTAGCAACTGAGAATATTTAATATGTTTTATGAAATAAAAAGAGAAGTTTGAAAATAAAAGCAAGGACTAAGAGACTATTTTTAAAATAGTTTCTTAAAAGAAAGAAAAATGGGACTGAAAAAGACTTACTAGAAATTAAAAATCTACTACTTGAAATTAAAGACTCAATAACTGGTTAAATGGTCTGTTAGACTAAGGAAAAGTAATAAGTATAAACCTAGAAAAATTTACATGAAATACATCAAAGGTACACAAGACGAAGGAAAATATGAATTAAATATTTAAAGACATAGAGTATAACATGAAAAAGAATGATGAATATCTAATAGAAGATCATTACAGAGATAATGATGGTAATACTTAAGGATATGGTGACCGACTTTTAAAAACAAAAATACTACTAATTAGGATAAAATTAAAAGGGAATGGTGTCAAACATTTCACAAATATAAGAAATTAGAAAACATTTAGAACTGTATCATTAAAACTTACTAAAATTATTTTCGCATAAGTGAAAAAAGCTAAATTATTATTTAAAGGAAAATCAATAGCTTTTATCATATTCAGGAAAGAAGATGATATCAAAATTATTGAAATATATGACTAGAAAAATAAAAGCAAAATAAATACAAAGAAAAAACAAAACCAATAACAAAATGGTTAAATAATGAAATATATATAATTCTGAAGATATTCAGAGCTAAATGTTAGATCAATAAAAGAATAATAATAAAGGAAATGATGGAAAACCAATGGCAAGATTAATGAAGAACACAGAGAAAATATATGAGTAAATCCAAATAGAAATGCCGATGGTATCTAAAAATGGAGCAGTGATTAATAATAAGGAAGATATACAGAACAAATGCCTTAGAATATTATTGAAACCTGATAAACTGGATAAATTCACAGAAAAAAATGGACTGATGAATAGATAGCCAAAATATACATATGGCCATTAAAGGAAGGATACTAACTTAATAAGTAAAAATCCTTTCTTGCAACATACACACATACATACATACATACATACATACATACATACATACATACATACATACATACTAGGGCAATAAAACTTTACATACAATTTCAAACTTCTACAAAATCATAGAGAACAGAAATAAAAGAAACTGCAGCAGATACAAGATGCTAGTATAAATTGTAAAGCAAATTAGATGAATACAGTACAAATATGCAAAATTACACAAAATCATGAGCATATATGCAAAGTGTCCTCAGTGAATACAACACCAAAACCCACCAAGAATTTTAGTTTTCAAAAGATGAAAAGATCCCCAAGCTAGCCAATTGAATTTCATTCCAAGAGTTCAAGGTTAGGTTAACCTTAGAAACTTAATGATATAATGAGGAAATCTTTTATATAGTTTCTCTAAAATTGTCCTAGTCTGTTAATTGACATTTAATTTAATTTATAATTTGTTTCTATTTTATTTAAAAGAAATTTCCATATGTATCATTTCAGATATTTGTATATGGAACAAAATTTTTTTATCCATTTATTCAAATTCCCATTTCTATCGTTTGAGAACATTTTGTCATTTCTTCCCATAGGCCGTGCTATACTCATGTTAGTTCTGTCACTAGATCTGTGCATTTTTGTTTGTCTTAATTTTGCTGTGTGAGATCATTCTGATTTCACTATAAGATTTATTTTTGTGGATAAACATTATTTCTTATATTAATATTGATTTTTATGAGTTATTTTTATAATTTCAAGTTATTTTTGTAGGTTAATCCCTTTGACGGTGAATGAAGGAATACTAAAATAATTTAAGGACTTCCCAGGCTGCCCAGTAGTTTAGACTCTGCACTTCCTCTATAGGAAGCATGGGTTCCATCCATGATTAGGCAGCTAGGATCCTGCATGCCTCATGGCATGGTCAAAACATAAAAAAAAAAAAAACAAGTAATTTCTGAAACTAAAATATTTCATCAGTTCAGTTCAGTTCAGTTGCTCAGTCATGTCCAACTCTTTGCGACCCTGTGGACTACAGCATGCCAAGCCTCCCTGTCCATCACTAACTCCCGGAGTTTACTCAAACTCATGTCCATTGAGTTGGTGATGCCATCCAACCATCTCATCTTCTATGGTCCCCTTCTCCTCCTTCCTTCAATCTTTCCTAGCATCAGGGTCTTTTCAGATGAGTCAGTTCTTCGCATCAGGTGGCCAAAGTATTGGAGTTTCGGCTTCAACATCAGCCTTTCCAATGAACATTCAGGACTGATTTCCTTTAGGATGGACTGGTTGAATCTCCTTGCAGTTCAAGGGACTCTTAAGAGTCTTCTCCAACACCATAGTTCAAAAGCATCAATTCTTTGCCGCTCAGCTTTCTTTGTAGTCCAACTCTCACATCCATACATGGCTACTGGAAAAACCATAGCCTTGACTAGATGGACCTTTGTTGGCAAAGTAATGCCTCTGCTTTTTTATATTCATATTTCATATTTATATTTCATATCTGCTGTCAAACAAAGATGTCCTTCTGAGCTTTTGTTTTAAATTTAAATTTTCTTTTTGTCCTTTCACTGTATGTCTAGAACATGAGGCCTATTTGAGAGATATAATAGAACTACGATGGCACTTTGAAGATAAAACTCATCAACGAAAACATCTGGAAGAGCAAAAGGAGAAATTAGCAGAAACTAATGCAAAGCTTAAAGCAGACATAGACTATATGATTAAACATCACCCTCTACTGCTTGCAAAGCGAGACCACGAACTTACATCTCTGAGGGAATATTACCAGAAAAAATGTGAGGTAAGTGAATAAAAGAATGGCTGTGCATTTTACAGATTGTTTCTTAATTATAAGAATTTCAGCTCTAAGAAGTTAACATACCTTGAAAGGTTTCATTCTCATTGAAAATTGGCCTACTATTTATCTTTTAAAGAGATTATCAATCAATACAGTTGATTGATACTCATTTAAAGTGTGTCTCCTTACCTTACGTTTAAACTTAAGAATGTTAGTTGTATTTATTCAGTCTACTAACATGATTTTGGAGATGTTAAGCAATATGGTATTTCAAGCTATAAACTGAACTGAGAAAGAATGTAAGTATACTATATCAGTAAACTTCATTCTTGATGAAAACATATAACCGACATGTAAAGTCTTTTTAATGATTAACATTTAATCTCCTCTTGTGGCATCATATCATAGAAAAATAAATTATTTATTATGGCTACTAAATGGACAAATTTAATTTTGTATCATGTTTGTTCTTGATCATTTAAAGTTAGTAAATTAAGTCATTAAATGTCTCCTATATTTGTTCCATTTTCCTTCATCATTCTCCAAAAGATAAACTCATCATGAACTTCTGTTTCCAGGCAAAATTTGAATAATTTTACACACACATATGCAACTTATGTACATTACATACTGTTGTTTTTAATATTATCAAACGTTCTGTAAGTTTCTGTAATGTTTTTTGTTTGCTGTGTGCTTAATCGTTCAGTCGTGTACGACTCTTTGTGACCCCATGGACTGTATCCTGCCAGGCTCCTCTGTCCAAGGGAATTCTCTAGGTGTGAATACTGGTGTAGGTTGCCATGCTCTCCTCCACGGGACCTTCCCAACCCAGGGATCAAACCCAGGTCTCCCATGTCGCAGGTGGATTCTTTACCATCTGCACCACCAGGGAAGCCCAAGAATGCTGGAGTGGGTAGCCTATCCTTTCTCCAGAGGATCATCCTGGTGCAGGAATCACACCAGTGTCTCCTGCATTGCAGGTGGATTCTTTACCAGCTGAGGTATTTATTTTTTAATCTGACATTATTCTGGTGCTCCAGCTACTATTGATATACATAGATTTAGTCCATTCCTTTTACTTTCCAGTTCCACCAAATAGATATCTCTGGTCTTGTGTGTTGTTTCCCATATTTAGCTACAGTGCTGATTTGACTATAAACAGTAAGGAGCCCTGTTCATGTTCCTCTTTTTGTGCATGTGAATTTTTCTTGGCTACATATCTAGTGGAGTGTTTACTGAGCCCTGGGTTATATACATTTTCAACTTCATTAGTTAAAATCACACTGCTCTCCAGAGTGTCTTTGACAGTTTATATTCTTAAGGTAATAGCAGTGCTGGAGATGTCCCATTTATCTACTGTGAACAAGGGTTCTAGCAGTATGCTTTTTTCATCATAATAGACCCCTTATTTAATACTGGACAGGGAAGCCTGGTGTGCTGCAGTCCATGGGGTCACAAAATTTGGACACAACTAAGTGAACAAAAAGCAACAAGTAGCCCCCTTTATTTGGATGGCAGTGTGTCAGGGTAAAGGTCATTTCTCAGTTTGCCTTTACTCATGATATTTCTAATGAGATGTAGGTAGTAGTTATACAGGGTTTTTCTAGGAAAGCTTTTTGAAATGGACTGACTCAGTCAGAAGCCACACCCTTTTGTATTCAGCCATTTTGTAAACTTACAGCAACCCCGATATGACAGCTGCAGTTCTGACTTACATTTTATAACACAGGGCAACCTTGAGAATGGAGGCCAGTATCCAAGATGGCTGAATAGAAAGGCAGAAGAAGCCGTGTATCTATTTCTAGGAGAAAAAAAGAAACTGCAGTCTTGTTTATTTGACTTACTTCTCATACAACCAAACCCAATCCTAACTGATACACCTCACATTTTTGTTAAGGTTTTATTGTGATACTTTAAATTTTGTCAATAGGTGTGTGAATTGGTATCCCTAAAGTAATAACTTTAGTGTGTTTCTCCCTGATAGTGGACATAGATATTGCCTAGGAAGGGGAAGTAGAGTTGTTGAAGATCACACTTGAGAATGGGTTCAGTTCAGTTCACTCAAAGGGTCGTGTCCAACTCTTTGTGACCCCAGGGACTGCAGCATGCCAGGCTTTCCTGTCTGTCATGAACTCCCGGAGCTCACTCAAACTCATGTCCATTGAGTTGATGATGCCATCAACCATCTCATCCTCTGTCATTCCCTTCTCCTCCTGCCTTCAAACTTTTCCAGCATCAGGGTCTTTTCCAATGAGTCAGTTCTTCACATCAGGTGGCCAAAGTATTGGAGTTTCAGCTTCAGCATCAGTCCTACCAATGAATATTCAGGACTGATTTCCTTTTGGATTGACAGGCTGGATCTCCTTGCAGTCCAAGGGACTCCCAAGAGTCTTCTCCAACACCACAGTTCAAAAGCATCAATTCTTCAGTGCTCATGTTTCTTTATGGTCCAACTCTCACATCCATACACGGCTACTGGAAAAACCATAGCTTTGACTAGACGGACTTTTCTTGTCAAAGTAATGTCTCTGCTTTTTAATATTCTGTCTAGGATGATTTCATAGCTTTTCTTCCAAGGAGCAAGCATCTTTTAATTTCATGGCTGTAGTCACCATCTGCAGTGATTTTGGAGCCCAAGAAAATAAAGTATGTTATTCTTTCCATTGTTTCCCCATCTATTTGCCATGAAGTGATGGGACCAGATGCCATGATCTTAGTTTTTTGAATGTTGAGTTTTAAGCCAACTTTTTCACACTTCTCTTTCACCTTCAACAAAAGGCTCTTTAGTTCCTCTTCACTTTCTGCCATAAGGGTAGTGTCATCTGCGAATCTGAGATTATTGATATTTCTCCCGGCAATCTTGATTCCAGCTTATGCTTCATCCAGCCCAGCATTTTGCTTGATGTACTCTGCATATAAGTTAAATAAGCAGGGTGACAGTATACAACCTTGACGTGCTCCTTTCCGAATTTGGAACCAGTTCGTTGTTCCATGTCCAGTTGTAAATGTTGCTTCTTGACATGCATACAGATTTCTCAGGAGGCAGGTAAGGTGTTCTGGTATTCCAATCTCTTGAAGAATTTTCTACAGTTTGTTGTGATCTAGGCAGTCAAAGGCTTTGGCATAATCAATAAAGCAGAAATAGATGTTTTTCTGGAATTCTCTTACTTTTCTTATGATCCAGTGGATGTTGAGAATTTGATCTCTGGTTCTTCTGCTTTTTCTAAATCCAGCTTGAACATCTGGAAGTTCTCTGTTCACGTACTGTTTAAGCCTGGCTTGGAGAATTTTGAGCGTTATTTTTCTAGCGTGTGAGATGAGTGTAATTGTGTGGTAGTTTAAACACTCTTTGGCATTACCCTTCTTTGGGACTGGAATGAAAACTGACCTTTTCTGGTCCTGTGGCCACTGATGAGTTTTCCAAATTTGCTGGCAATATTGAGTGCAGCACTTTCGCAACATCATCTTTTTGGATTTGAAATATCTCAACTGGAATTCCATCACCTCCACTGCCTTTCTTCATAGTGATGCTTCCTAAGGCCCTCTTGATTTTGCATTCCAGGATGTCTGGCTCTAGGTGAGTGATCACACCTTCATGGTTTTCTGGGTCATGAAGATCTTTGTTGTATACTTCTTCTGTGTATTCTTGCCACCTCTTCTTAATATCTTCTGCTTCTGTTCGGTCCGTACCATTTCTGTCCTTTATTTAGCCCATCTTTGCATAAAATATTCCCTTGGTGTCTCTAATTTTCTTGAAGAGATCTCTAGTCTTTCCCATTCTGTTGTTTTCCTCTATTTCTTTGCATTGATCACTGAGGAATGCTTTCTTATCTTTTCTTGCTATTCTTTGGAACACTGCATTCAGATAGGTATATCTTTCCTTTTCTCTTTTGCCTTTAGCTTCTCTTCTTTTCTCAGCTGTTTGTAAGGCCTCCTCAGACAACCATTTTGCTTTTTTTGCATTTCTTTTTCTTGAAGATGGTTTTGATCACTGCCTTCTATACAGTGTCACGAAGCTCTGGCCATAGTTCTTCAGACACTGTGTCTATCAGATCTAATCCCTTGAATCTATTTGTCAGTTTCACTGTATAATCCTAAGTGATTTGATATATGTCATACCTGAATGATCTAGTGGTTTTCCCTACTTTCTTCAATTTAAGTCTGAATTTTGCAATTAGAAGTTCATGATCTAAGCCACAGTCAGCTCTCAATCTTGTTTTTGCTGACTATAGCGTTTCTCCATCTTTGACTGCAAAGAATATAATCAATCTAAATTAGGTATTGACCATCTGGTGAATGGGAGGGAAATTAAAAAATGCATTCTGGCAGATCAAGAAAATAGTAACCTTTGTGTAGAGCGTATCAGTGGTGCTGTGATGGTTAATTTTTTCTGTAAACTTAACTGGGTCAGGATGCTCAGGTTTTGATCAGACATTATTCTAGGTGTTATGTGAAGTTTTTTTTTTTATCTTTTTGGATGAGATTAACATTTAAATCAATAATCTTTTAATAAAGCAGATAGGCAAGAAAAATAAATAAAAGGATCTAGACTGGAAAAGAAGTAAAATTATTTGCAGAAGACACATTCGTCTATATAGAAGATTGTGAAGAATTCACAAAACAAACTATAGAGCTAAAAACAAGTTTAACAGAGCTGCAGATTCAAGCTTAATACAAAACTCAGTTGTATTTTCATATACTAGTTGTGAACAATACAAAAATGAAGTTAAGAAAACAGTTTTCTTTAATACCATCAAAAATGATAAAGTATGAATAAATTTAACCAATAAGCTGGAAGACTTGTTCACTAAAAACTATAATATTTTGCTGAAATCAATTAAATTAGACTTGAATGAACAGTAAAGTAACCCATGTTCACAGATTTGACTTAATATTGTTTAGATGTCAGTAGTACCCATAGCTATTTTCAGATTAAATGGAGTTTCTGACAGAGTCTCAAAGAGCTTTTTGCAGAAATGGAAAAGCCTGTTCTAACATACATTTGAAATTGCAGGAAGTCGCAAATAGCCAAAACAGTCTTGAAAAGGAAGGACATCTTAGAGAACTCACAGCTTCTGATTTCAAAACTAACTGCAAAGCTTTAAGAAGCGAAAATGAGTGGCATTTAATAAATACAGGAAAGTAGTTCAGTGGAGTAGTATTGAGATTCTAGAAATAAACCAATATATCTGTGGTTAATTGATTTTGACAAGGGTACTGAGACCATTTGTTGAAATGAGTAGTCTCTTCAACACATGATTTTGGGACATTGGATATCCACATGCATTCAAAGAGTAAAGTTGGACCTCTGCTTCCTGGCACATACAAAAATTAATTCTAAATGGATCATAACTTTACACATAAGAACTAAAACTATAAAACTCTTAAAAGGAAACTTGTGGATAAATCTTTATGACCTAGAATTTGAGAATGGATTTAGATATGACACTAAAAGCATAAGCAACATAAGAAAAACTAGAGAAACTGGACTTCATCAAAATTAAAACCTTTTGTACAGCTAAGTACACTATCAAAAAGGTAAAAGGACAACCTACAGAATGAGAGAAAATATTGCAAATTATATATAATTTGCCATGCCCTCTTCCAGGGGATCTTCCTAACCCAGGGATCAAACCCAGGTCTTCTGCATTGCAGGCAGATTCATAACCATCTGAGCCACCAGGGAAGCCCAGAAATACTGGAGTGGATAGCCTATCCTTCTCCAGGGGTACTTCCCAACGCAGGAATCGAACCAGAGTCTCCTGCATTGCAGGCAGATTCTTTACCAGCTGAGCTACCAGGGAAGCTCATTTTGTTTCCTATAAGTCTATAGATTATGTTGTTGTTCAGTTGCTCAGTCGTGTCTGACTTTTGTGACCCCATGGACTTCAGCCCGCTGGGCTCGTCTGTCCATGGGATTTTCCAGGCAAGAATACTGGAGTGGGATGCCAATTTGTACTCCAGGGAATCTTTCTGATCCAGAGATTGAACCCATGTCTCCTGCAAGTCTCCTGCATTGCAAGTGGATTCTTTACTACTTAGCCACTGGGGATATGTAGTGTTCTCCTTTTTCATGCCTGATATTTATTTGTGCATTCTCTTTTTTTCTATTAAACATGATATATTTCATCCATCATCATATAGTTAACACATTTTAACCATTTTGTCCTCCCCTTTCTCTCTGTTCTCTGTACCTACATGTTTGTTTTGGTTTAGTTTGTTCACTTATTTGGATGTTTTTGTTTGTTTTTTATATTCTGCCTATGAGCTAAATCATATGACATTTATCTTTCTCCATCTGACTTATTTCTCTTAGTATAATACCCTCAAGGTCTTCCATGTTGTCACAAATGGCAAGATTTCTTTCCTTTTTTGTGATTGAGTAGTATTCTTTCAAACCAGTCAATCCTAAAGGAAATCAACCCTGAATATTCTTTGGAAGGACTGGTGATGAAGCTGAAATTCCAGTACTTTGGCCACCTAATGCAAAGAACCGACTCATTAGAACAGATCCTGATATTGGGAAAGATTGAGGGCAAGAGGAGAAGGGGGCGACAGAGGATGAGATGGTTAGATGGCATCACTAACTCAATGGACATGAGTTTGAGCAAACTCAGGGAGATAGTCCCTTCAGGACAGGGAAGACTGGTGTGTTACAGTTCATGTGGTCGCAAAGAGTCAGATATGACTTGGCGACTGAAGTCAGCAACAAGTATTCATTCTATATACCACATCTCTTTATGCATTCATTACTTGATGGAAACTTCGATTGTGTGGCTATTATAAATAGTGATGCAGTGAACATAGGGGTGCCTATATCTTTCAAATTAGTGTTTTTGCATTATTTGGGTTAATATCCAAAAGTGGACTAGCTGGTCATATACTAGTCCTCTTCTTAATTTTTTGACGTGTCTCCCTACTGTTTTCCATAGTGGCTGCACTAATTTACGTTCCCACTAACAGTTCACAGGGTTCTCTTTTCTCCACATTCTCTCAACACCTGTTATTTCATCTTTTTTTTATATATATAATAACCATCATCATGGTCATGAGGTAAAATCTCATTGTGTTTATTTTTTCATTTCCATAATCATTAGTAATGTTGAACACTTTTTCATGACTGTGCCTATTGGTCATCTGTATATCTTCTTTAGAAAAATGCTTACTGCTGTCCACCTGAAACTAATGCAACATTGTATATCAATTATACCCTAATAAGAATTTAAAAAAGAATGTAACAAGATGACAGGACCCCCCCCAAAGAAGTCTATTCAGCCCCTTTGCCCATTTTTAAAAATTATGGTTGATATACAATGTTGTATTAATTTCTGCTGTACATCAAAATGATTCAGTTAACATGTACATACATATATATTCTTTTTTTATTCTTTTCCATTATAGCTTATCACAGGATATTGAATATAGTTACTTGTGCTATACAGTAGGACTTGTTGTTTATCCCCTTTGCACATTTTTAAATTGAGTGGTTTTTTGTTGTTGAGATGTATGAGTTCTCTATATATTTGGATATTAACCTCATATTGAATATATGATTTGCAAATACCTTCTCCCATTGGATAGATTGTCTTTTTGTTTTGTTGATGGTTTCCTTTGCTGTACAGATTATGTAATTATGTACACATGAACTTTAAACATGTCCACAGATGAATTACAGTTGAATACACAGGTAAATTTTTAAATCCATACTTTCCTATATACCAGAAACAAATTTAAAAAAAAGTTTATTTAAAAATAGCATTCATTAGAGCATAAAATATGAAATATCTAGAATAAATGTAACAAATGACATGCACAGCCTCTATTAAGGAAACTATGAATATTTCTGAGAGAATTTGAGAAGTGCTTTATCAGTAAATGATGTTAATGGCTTAAAAGGCTAAATTTTGTAACATTCTCTCCAAAATGCTCTGTAAATTGAATGCAGTCACAAAATCTCAATAGGTCTCTTTGTGGAGCTTGACAAACTAATTCTAAAATGTATGTGATTCATGCATACAGTGGAATGTAATTCAGCCTTAAAAAAAGAAGGAAAACTGCCATATGTGACAACATGGATGTACCTGGAGAGCATTATTATGCTAAGTACTAAAGAGGTCACAGATGAATACTGCATGATTACACTTGTATGAGATATCTATAATAGTTACCTTTATAGAAACAGAGATATTGATTGGTAGGGACTTGAGGAGGGGAAATGGAGAGCTGTTTTTCGATGGGTATGAAGATTTAGTTATGCAAGATGAATAAGTTCTAGAGATCTGCTGTACATCATAATGCCTACAGTTTATTGTATTGTACACTTTGTTGTTGGACTCTGTGCCACCATGGACTGTAGCCGACCAGGCTGATCTGTATGGGATTTCCCAGGCAGGAATACTGGAGTGAGATGCCATTTCCTTCTCCAGGGGATCTTATACACTTAAAAATTTGTTAAAGGATAGACAATCATGTTAAGTGTTCCTATCACAATAAAACTAATACAATGAAATCAAACTGATATCAATGAAAATTGTTGCTTTAGTTAGGAGGGTACTGCTTCATGTTGATCCACCACTTGGCCCCTGGTGAAAGGACTGCTCACTACCTAGTACTCCTCACCCTCTAGCTTTCCAACAGGACATTCTGAACGGTCGTTCCTTCCAACCGTGACGACTACAATCACCCTTCCCCTTTAGTTTGACAGAGAAGGGAGAGCTAGAGAGAGAAGGGAGAAGGTTTATAATCTCTAATAATTAATGAAAACAATACAAATGGAATATTTTGAATAATGATGGCTATTTATGAGTGAGAAGATAATAAGTGATTTTTTCAATTTTCAATTTTTCATTAGTGTTGTATGATTTTTCTACAATAAATTATTTGACCAACAGAGCAAATAAAAAGTCTTATTATTTTCACTTTTGCAAGTGAAAAGATAATGATTTTATTTTGGTCATATTAACTGGGGTAGTGAAGTTATTTTCTTCAGTAACTTTTGTACATCCCTAGTATTGATGCCTCTCAGGGTATATAAGAAATCTGAAACTTTGCTGTGCTAAACAATAGACTAAATAGGGAACAAAAATCAATATGAAGAATGTTTATAATCTACATCAGAACTACTCTAAAACCTTTCTCTGATCTTTCTGTGGTCTTATTATTTTAATTAGCCATTAAGTGCTTGTATTAGCATACATATTTTTATTTCTAGGTAATGGAAACATACAAACAAGTTCACAGAGAACTCCTAGAAGCCATAGACAATCTTGAAAAAGCCAAACTCAGAGTTAAACAAAACAGAACAGAAATGGAAAGGGATATTCATGATGCTGAAATAAGCATAGCTACCTACAAGTAAGTATTTTCCACAAATGTTTTTTATACCCTTTAAAAGGAAAATATTAATTAAAAATGTGATATATATTCCTGTATAAGAAATTCAGATAAAGAGAAAGGAAATTATCTAAATTTCCATATCTGTCTTGTTACCAAGTTAATATATAAATTAAAATATGTATCTTTTACCTATGTTAAACTACTTGTGTATGAATTCCTAAAGCAGTATTTTTCTCTGTCATTTTAAAGCTCTTCGTACATATTGCCAAATTGCCTGTGGATATGCTATAATAATATATATCCCTGCTAACAATGTAAAAGAGTTACCATTTGAAAAAGTATTCCAGAATGGGATAGTGTAAGAACAAATTATATAGCCTTGTGTTAATTATAAACATAGTATATCATTAATTAACTCATATTTATTTGCTTTCTAATAGCCTGGAATATTTTAAATGCATATAGATTAATTAGACCCTGGTGCTCAGACGGTAAAGCATCTACCTATAATGCGGGAGACCCAGGTTCAGTCCCTGGGTCAGGAAGATCTCCTGGAGAAGGAAACAGCAGCCCACTCCAGTATTCTTGCCTGGAAAATCCCATAGACGGAGGAGCCTGGTAGGCTACAGTCCATGGGGTCGCAGAGTCGGACACGACTGAGCGACTTCACTTCACTTCACTTCAGATTATTTATATTTTGTGTATTATTGACTTTTTATTACATTTCTGATGTATTGGAATTTTACAACATCCATCTAGTTCTTAGTTTGATTTTAAATTATTTATGTTTCTGTGTGATATAAAAATCTTTATTTATTCAAACTTATCAATCATTTAGTGTAGAAAAAGTCACGTTCATTATGGAGCTAGAGTCAAATAAATGTAAGTAAAATGAAGAACAAAAATTTATACATTATCCTGTGATCTGGATAGCATGCACTTATTAAGATGTTTATATTTTCTCATGTCTGATGTCTATTTCAATATGTGCTTACTTGTGTATCTTTTGCTATTTTGTTCATTGTTTTGGGATTGTTTTCATAAGTTTTTTTGTCCCTTTATTCTTATCTTGTAATTGATGACTATCTTTAGTGTTATGTTTGGATTTCTTTTTTCTTTTTTATGTTTATAACTATCATAAATGTTGGTTTGTGGTTTCCCTGAGGTTTTTCTATAGCCATCTATATATTTATACTTGACTGTTATAAGTTGCTGATCTCTTACTTTCAAATGCATGTAAAGAAATCTGCATATGTACTCACCCACCTCACAGTTGCTGGTTTTGGTATCATATTTTCCATCTAATTATTTTGTATGTTCATTAGCTCTTGATTGTGAATGTATTTTGTTGTATTGCTTTTGTCTTTTAACATTTCTAGTTACTTGTGCATAGAGGATTTCTACCCTTACCGTATGATTGCCTTATCTATTCCCTTTTTCATTTTGTAATTTTTATGTATTTAACTGTGGCCTTTTCTTTTTTGCTTAGAAAAGTTACTTTAACATTTCTTTCAAGGCTGGTTTGTGATACTGAACTCTTTTAGGCTTGGTTTTGTATCTGTTCATCAAATCTGGATGAGAGCCTTGCTCAGTATTTTTGATTGTAGTTTTTTCTTTCATCACTTTAAATATATCATGCCACTCCTTCTGGCCTGTGAAGTTTCTGTTGAAAGGTCACCTGATAGCCTTATGGGAGTTCCCTTATATGTTATTTGTTGCTTTTCCCTTGTTGCTTTTTAATATTTTCTCTTTATGGGCTTCCTAGATGGCTCAGTGGTAAAGAATTCCTCTGACATTGCAGGAGGCATGGGATCCGATCTCCTGAAGAAGAAAATGACAACCTACTCAAGTATTCTTGCCTGTGAAAATCCCACAGACAGAGGAGCCTGGCGAACTATAGCCCATGGGGTTATAAAAGAATCGGACATAACTTAGTGATGAAATAACAACTTGATCTTTAATTTTTACAGTTTTAATTACAGTGTGTCTCAGTGTGTTTCTTTTTGAGTTAATCCTGTTTGGTACTCTCTTTGCTTCCTGGAGTTGGATGTCTGTTTTATTTTTCATGGTTGGGAGTTTTTCAGCTATTATTTATTCAAATATGTTCTCAGCACCTTTATCTTTTCTCCTCCCAGAACCCCTATAATGTGAATATTAGTGCACTTGGTATTGTTTCAGAGGTCTCCAAAATTGTTCTCATTTCTTCTCATTCTTTTCTTTTTTCTGTTCAGCACCAGTGATTTCCACTCCTTTGTTTTCTAGCTCACTGACCCACTCCTCTGTATCATTTAGACATTTATTGATTCATTCTGGTATATTTTGCATTTCCATTTATGTATTCTTCATCTCAGTTTGGTTGTGCTTTAGATTTTCTAACTCTCTATTCAGATCTTCTAACTTCTTGCTCTGTATATCCATTCTTCTTCCAAGTTTTTTGACCATCTTTACAGTCACTACTTTTAACTCCTCCTCAGATAGATTACCTAACTCCACTTCACTTAGTTCTTCATTTGGGATTTTATCTTGTTCCTTGTTTGGAATATATTCTTCTGTCTCCTCATTTTCCCTAAATTGCTCTTTGTTTGTTTTTCTGTGTATCTGGTAGGTTGGTTACATTTCCTTACTTTGTGGAAGTGACCTTTTGTATATGTCATATGCATCCCAGTAGCACACTCCCCTCTCATCACCCAACTATATGCTCTAGGGGATTTCTCTATGAGGGCTGCATGGGTCCTTCTGCTGTGGTGAGCTGCCTGTTTTGGGAACTCTGATAGGCTTGTTCGGGCCCTTATCTGATGGGTTGACAGGTTCTGCCTTGTGTGGAGGCTGATGACTGCTAGTTGCTGAGATTGGGTCATGAGGTCACTGGTTATGGAAACCCAGGGAGCCCTGGGGCTAGTGCATGTTCACTGGTGGGCAGAATCACAGTCTAGAAGTTGTTCTCTGGTTGTTGCCTGCCCACTAGTGGGTGGAGCCAGGTCTTGGGTTTAGTTCCAGCCTACCAATGGGCAGAGCTAAATTGTGGAGTCTGGTTGTAGGACACAGGGATCCCAGAGCTCGTGTTAAATCACTGGTGGAAGCAGTGGTGACTGACACAGTTGAGCATGGGGCCTAGGGTATCCTCAAGCTTGTGCTGGCCTCCTAATAGGCAGGGCCAGGGTCCAGTTGGTTCTAGGGCAAGTTTTGGGCTGCTGATGGGCAGGCTGGGTCCACATGATGTGGAGTTTTGACTTTCTTGAATCTGATGTCTACTCTCTGGTGGATGAGGCTGGTCCAGAGGCTAGAGCAGGCTCCCTGGAGGGCATGACCAGGGCCCTGGGGAGTCTGGGACTTATGCCTGCCCCCTAGAACCAGGGTCCTAGGCCTTCTGGAAGGCAGAGCCATTTCCAAAGGTGCCTGAGGGCTCAGGGGTCTTAAGGCAGATAATCTCCTGATGGATGAGACTGTGTCCCTGCCCAGTTAGATGATAGTCCTGAGCTGTCTCAGAATTGGCACATAAAGGCTGTTGGGTGGGGCTAGGTCTTGGTACTTATGAGCTAAAAGGAGGATCCCACAATGGTAGTTGCTAGTACCAGTGTCCACAAGGTAGATGGAGCTCTCCAAAATTGCTGCCACCAGTGTCTTTGCTCCTACGGTGGGCTGCAGTTGCCTCCTGCTCCTCTGTGAGACTCTCCAAGATTAGCATATAGGTCTGGCCTAGGATCCTTTCAAATTACTGTTTCTGCTCTGGGTCCCACAGTGTGTGAGGTTTTGTGTGTGCCATTTAAGGGTGAAATCTGTATTCCTCTCAGTTCTCTGGGACTCCCAAAGGTCAGCCCTGTTGGCCTTCCAAGCCAAATGCTCTGGGAGGTTCGTCTTCCTGGTGCAGGACTCCCAGGCTGAGGAGGTTGATGTGGGGCTCAGACCTGTTATTCTTCTAGGAGAATCTCTGCAATGTAATTGTGGTCCAGTTTGTGGGACAGCCTCCAGGGGTATGGTAACTGACTCTATCACTAGTCTGCTCCTTCTACTTACCTTAGTGTGATTCCTTCTTTATGTCTTTAGTTGTAGAAGATATTTTTTGGTAGGTTGGTCTTTTGCATTGATGATTGTTCTGCAGATAGTTGTGATTTTGGTGTGCTCATGAGAGGAGCTAAGCTCAGGATCTTTCTACTCCATCATCTTGTCCTCTCTCAAAACATGTATTATTTAATGAATACAATCATTTTCATAACTTACCTGAGTTGTTATATTTGCACTGTCATTCAGTTACATATGTTTTCCAATTTTCCGCCGACCTAGGAAAGCCTTGTGCTGTGCTAAGTCGCTTCAGTCGTGTCCAACTCTGCGCGACCCTATGGACTGCAGCCCACCAGGCTCCTCTGTCCGTGGGATTCTCAAGGCAAGAGTACTGGTGTAGGTTGCCACGCCCTTCTCCAGGGGATCTTTCCCACCTAGAGGTGTTTTCTGATTTTCCGCTAATATAGTAAAGCCTCAGCTGAGAAAACTGGGGAGATTTGACTCTACCCTGTTTCTCCAGTCTGTTAGAAATATTCTCGGGATAATAGGAGAGGAGTAAGAGCAAGCGGGCACACTGACACATGAACTTCATAAGCCTCCGATTGCATCCTTTTTGATAACATTCAAATGACTACGGCAAGTCAAACAACTAAGGCCAAAGTCAGTTAGACAAACCTACAAAGTTAATAGGCCAAGAAGTGGAGGCAGGAACTTCACTTGAAACCGTAGTGCTCTCAATTTTCTACACTCTTTTTCTTATTTTATATATCTTGAAGCTTTTGATTATGTTTCTATATCTATCTCTTATTTTAATCATTTATCCATTTCTGTCTCTGTACATATACACCATACGTATATTCAACATTTCATTAATCCATTTGGCACAAACAGATGTTAGTGCATATTAATTACAAATGAAACATTCTACATCTTGTAACATTTTCTAAAATTTTTGCTTCTCAATTTTGAATATAAAAATTAGCTGGTGATTTTTATAGATAATATTTAAATAGGGCCCAAAGGCATATTTTTATTAATTCCTTTACTCAATATTATTTATTGCACCATATAACTTATGTGTTAATTTTCTTCTCATTTAAGCATATTTTCTGAAAGTTCTGTTATAAGCATTAGCGAGTCATAAATGATTTACTAAGTAAAATGTTAAAGGTTTGTTTAATTTTCCTTCACTATTTTTTTAGTTAGTTGAGAATTAGTAGACATATAGAAACACGATTATGTGTGCTATCAAATGCATAGATTGATGACTTTTATCTACATGTATATGTATATACATTCATGTCACCATGCCTCAGGTTAAGATATAAAAAGTTTCTAGCATATAGAATTTTTTTTTTAATTTTCCTTCTCCGTTCATACCATTCCCCGAAAGAGGTAATCACCATTCTGACTTCTATCACCATGGTTAGTTTGGTCTGTTCTTGAATTCCGTATAAATGGAAACAGTGTATATTCTTTTGTGTCTTGATTGCTCTACTTTATAGTAATTCTTTAAAGGTAAAATGATTCTTCCCATTTTATTTTTCTAAATTTATTTCTGATTTAGCAAATATGAGAATAATGAAATCTGAAGTATCAATGGGGGCAACTTTTGCACTGAAAAATTTTTGAAAGGCTGAGGAATTGATGACATTAGTTAATGCTTTAAGAAATAGAGATGAAGAGTTAACTAAAATAATACTTATTAGTTCCTGCATTCCATGGGTCAGGGCGACTGCTCATTTCTTACTCAGTCAAAATCTATAGTTTATTATCTGCATGGGGGAAATGGATAACATTGAGAGAAGAAAAATTAACTTCAAATGAAGAAAATTGAACCACACATGTATGTTTTAAATGCTGAGACTCCCAACCACTCATTATTGATCTGGAAGATCAATAGAATTCTGATAGGAAACCTGTACTCTCCAGGTTTGAAAGGGTAAAGAAGAATCTTCTTGCTCATTTGTTTGTTGCTTTAATTTTCATTTCTGTTGTAACATTATATCTTTCAGTTTAATTTGACTCTACTCCTAAAATTAGAGTTAGTGCATAAGAGGCTGGGCGAATTCAGTAAACACACCATGTATTTATTGGTCACTAGCATTTATTTTCTTGTGAATTCTTGTTTATCTTATCTACTCGTTTGTCTATTGGGTAATTTTTCCATTCCATATTGCATTGTAGAATTTTATTACATGCAAATGATTTACTCTTTAATCTCTTATATGGGTTTCAGATAAATCTACCACTCTATTATTTTGCTTATGGTTTCTTTAAAAAGTTGGGCTTATCTGTATTACTTGCTAATATTTTCTGCAAATAATAATTTTGTCATTTTCTCACCGTATTTTTTCACACATCAAACTATAAGGCCATACTTTAAAGTGACTTTTATATTTGGAACCTGTTTTCTTCCTACCAGATAAGTTAAAGGATTATGTGGTTTTACAGATTAGCACTGGTCTTTTTTGTGAAAGGTCGCCTGGGAACAAAAATCTCCACAGAAATTACTTTTCCTTAAGTAAGCCCCTTATTTTCCTGAACTGCAGTTTACTCCTTTTTGCTGCTGTGACTGTCAAGGAGACAAGACAGTAAACCAGAGGTTTACATATTTTTTTATGGACTATTTAAAAAGTTTTACTGAATTTGATACAATATTGTTTCTGTTCTATGGCTTTGTTCTTTGGCTGTGATGCATGAAGTATATTAGCTCCCTGACCAGGGATCAAGCCCACACCCTATTGCACTGGAAGGCAAAGTCTTAACCACTGGACTGCCTCGGAAGTCCCAGAGCTTTAATAATGTATGATCTTTCCATTTGTACAGCTTCTTCTCTTCTCCTCTTTTTTTCTGCTTTTTTTAAAATTGCCTTTCCATCCCTGTACTATCCAAGCTCTGAATCAAAGGTGCTTCTTAGGTCTCTCACCTGAAATCAAATCAAAAGGTGGCTTATTTTAAAAATTTACAAATCATTCACTTTTCTTTCAGTTCTTTCCATCAGAAACATAAAGTTTTGGTTTTTTTCCTCACTATTTACTTCTTTATATCTAAGTAGTACTCTTCAGGAGCTTGTTTGGGATGAAAAACCTTTAGGGATAGATAAATTCCATTGATCTACATTGTTAAGTTAGAAGCAAATTCAAATATAATTTAAAATATAGTTTCCCCTTCAATGTGGATAAAGTCAGCTGTGTTTTTTCTCTTAGGAAAGAGGCAGATAAACTTAGCAATCTATTTGATTTCTACTGTACATCAATACAAGATGTTAATATTAATATTGAGGAGAATGAAGAGGCAGTGACCAAAGTATTGAGGGAAACAAAGTCATCAAAAAATGAATTAGCTGTTTTAGAAAAAACAGTAAGTTTTCATAATTAACATTTAAAAAATACTGACATTAGCTTTGTACTATGGCTACTTGAACTTGTAATTTAGAGTATTTTTTATCTATTAATATATATATATTAATATTGAACCACCTACGTCATTATGGGACTTCCTTATTGTTTTGTGTGTATCTCTCTTTCTATTCTCTTTTTGTTTCCTCTAATTAACATGTTTATCTCAATACTTAATGTCTACATTAATAAACTTGTATAATGAGTTTTGATTCTCTGTTATGATGAATCCCCCAATCTTATATTTCCTTTTGAGTTTTAGGTTATTCTTTTATTAGAGTTATAACTGGAGTTACATTCATTTAGAGATTATATGATGGGGGTATGGAATCTTTGTGATGGGATCCTTACACATAAACATGATCTATCTCTCCATTTATTTGGGCAGTTTTACTAAATTGAACCTTAACCAATTTCTTGGAACTTGGTCAAAGGCAAACTCTGTCTTCAAAATCAGTCTGTGATCATTCTTAGACAAATTAACCCTTCTGTCTCCAATAAAAACTAAGTTGATTTTTAATGTAAATCCTTTCTTTTTAATACAGGCAGTATATGCAGTATATATTATTTATGTTTCCTTAAGACTAATTTATTTAATACTATATAGGTAACTTGCATAAATTTTTGGTTTTGGAAAAATGTTTTCTCTGATAGTAGAGAGCAGTTCTAAATAGGTTTATTTTGGGAACTGTGATAGTTGTGTTATTTAACTGTTTTATATTTCTAATTTATTCTCTCACTAATGTATCAGTTGCTGTGAAAGCTATATTGAAATATATCTCAGTATGATAGTGTATTTCTTTATTATTTCTTAATTAATTTTCCTTATATAATTTGAAACCATATTTTTAGATGAAACTCACTTTAGAATGTTTAAAGTTGAATTTTTTCTTAAGATGTATTTTATTTACATGTTTTGGGGCTATGAATTGTTAGAATTTTTGGAACACATTGCATTTACTGGATGTGAAGCATAATCAATATCATTAGATTCTTCATGAACAGTTTAAGGGCCATATGATCTTTTCCTGACATATATTCTATTTTTCATGTTATGTCTATATTATTTAATAATCCCTATGTTAAGATAATTTCTTATTAATTTATATAATAAATGTTTGATAATATTCCAAGTTTAACACACAGCTCTTTCTGTTTATCAGACATCTCTAATTGGCACTGTTTTGTTTCTTGTTACTAAAGTATATCTTTTATAGGCCTCTTTAGTGAGTTAGATTTGAAATTCTCAGAATTTTCTTTCCCTGAAAATTTTGTATTTTGTTCTTATTTATGCAGTGTAGGGAACATGCACCTGAATTAAGATTGGCGTGACTTACACCACTGCATAGGCAATGTAGAATAATCCAGAAATAAGCAAGCTTTAAAACACTGAAACACACTGGACTGAAGTGTCAGAGGGGATGAGATGGGATAAGGGAGTTGGAAGAAACTGATCTAAAATAGGTAGATTTAGATCTACCCTGTGAACTCATGGGCTGCAGCACTGTAGGCTTCCCTGTCCTTCACTGTCTCCCAAGTTTGCTCAAACTCATGTCCACTGAGTTGGTGATGCCATCAACCAACCTCATTCTCTGTTGCCCCCTTTTCCTCCTGCCCTCAATCTTTCCCAGCATCAGGGTCTTTTCCAATGAGTCAGCTCTTCCCATTAGGTGGCCAAAGTATTGGAGCTTTAGCATCAGTCTTTCCAGGGAATTTTCCAGGGAATTCCCAATATTCCAGGGAATATTCAGGGCTGATTTCCTTTAGGATTGCCTGGTTTGATCTCCTTGCCATCCAAAGGACTCTCAAGAGTCTTCTCCAGCACCTTGGTTTGAAAGCATCAATTATTCAGTGCTCAGCCTTCTTTATGGTCCAACTCACGTCCATGCATGATTACTGCAAAAACTATAGCTTTGACTATATGGATCTTTGTCAGCAAAGTGATATCATGGGCTTTTTAATACACTGTCTAGGTTTGTCATAGCTTTTCTTCCAAGGAGGAAGCATCTTTTAATTTCATGGCTGCAGTTACTGTCCGCAGTGATTTTGGAGCCAAGAAAATGAAACCTGTCACTGTTTCTACTTTTTCCCCATCTATTTGCCAAGGGACTCTCAAGAGTGTTCTCCAACACCACAGTTCAAAAGCATCAATTCTTCGGCATTCAGCTTTCTCTATAATTCAACTCTCACATCCATACATGACTGCTGGAAAAACCATAGCTTTAACTAGACAGACCTTTGTCGGCAAAATAATGTCTCTGCTTTTTAATATATTGTCTAGGTTGGTCATAGCTTTTCTTTCAAAGAGCAAACATCTTTTAATTTCATGGCTGCAGTCACCATCTGCAGTGATTTTGGAGCCCAAGAGAATAAAGTCTGTCATTTTTTCCATTGTTTCCCCATCTATTTGCCATGAAGTGATGGGACTGGATGCCATGATGTTAGTTTTTTGAATGTTGAGTTTTAAGCCAACTTTTTCACACTTCTCTTTCACCTTCAACAAGAGGCTCTTTAGTTCCTCTTCACTTTCTGCCATAAGGGTAGTGTCATCTGCGAATCTGAGATTATTGATATTTCTCCCGGCAATCTTGATTCCAGCTTATGCTTCATCCCGCCCAGCATTTTGCTTGATGTACTCTGCATATAAGTTAAATAAGCAGAGTGATAATATACAGCCTTGATGTATTCCTTTCCGATTTGGAACCAGTTCGTTGCTCATATCCCATTCTAGCTTTGCTTCTTGATCTGCATACAGATTTCTCAGGAGTCACGTGAAGTGTCAATGTTTAACTCTCCTCATCCTCTCAATCCTACAACTGTCTGACTGAATCCTCTCAATTTAAACATCAACATGAAAGGAGACAAATTCTTGGGAATTGAGGGAAAATCACTTCACCTTGTGAGTCTGGATAACACTTGATGAGGTGGAATGTAGTAGAGTGCAGACATTGAAATAAAGTATAGTGTTGTCAAATAGTTATAAGCTCAGTTTTCTAATTATGTTGAAATTTATCATTTATAAAATTGTCACTGTTAATAAAATATTGCCAAATGGGGGAAATTTATTCACTAAACCTAAAATAACTTTTTAATTTTTTTTGATCATTTCTAAAAATGGCACATCTGATCCTTCATAACATAATATTATTTTAATGAGATATTATGAATGTATTTACAAGGTTAGTAATGTTTTTCAGTTATAGAAATCATTTGTGAACTATCATACACTATAGAGATGAGAGCATGATGAAGTTTAGATATATTTTTCTGTGTTTTGCTCATTATGAAAAACCTTTGAGCTGTATTTTCAAAGTGGGCATATTAAACACTCAATTAAAAGCAATGTTGTGCATCATTTCCAGGCATTGTTTTTTGGTATGCAATCAGCACTTTTAATTCAAGAGAAAAATAAAAGATTTGTGCTGCCTAATTACACATACAACCTAACTGATCTTTTAAAATTTCAGGGCATGTCATGCTTTCAATTTAGAATCTTTACTTCATTAATGTATACTTTTCTGTATTTGTATTGTCATTGTATCTATGAAAAAAAACTTTTCCCTTCTCATTTCTACAAACAATAGCTCCTATAAAGTAGAAAACATTTTAAAATTGGTTAAGTACTTTAAAAATGTTGTCAAGATCAAATTTGTTTTAAATATAAAAATAAAGCTGCTTTTCTATGATTTTTCCCAATGTTTTCTTTGAAGTCTGCTTCTCCCATAGCTCAGGAATTTTTTTTAATATCATTATCTGCAATTCTTTGTTTCTTGTAGTGTTAAAGAAACAGCCAAATACAGCTCATTTTATCCAGTCACTTGATAAAGTAATACACAACTAACTTTCAAAGATACAGAAATTCTTTTTGATTTTCATATTCTATTGAACAATTATAGGTGTATGAAAATTTAATTTCTAATATACTTTACAGGTAAAGGTTGTAAATAAGTGAATTACTTTTGTATATATGTGATATTTTTATATTTTTGGATGTTGTCTTTTTTAGTAGAAATTTAATATTTATTGCTAAATTATTGATCTAAGGTACTATAAGTATAAATCCAAATACCAAAAAATGCCTATTACAATATACCTTTTGATTAATATTTTATCTCAAAATCTTTCAAATTAAATAATTTTGTATTAAAAATAAGCCAGCAATTATTATTGATGCTATTAATTTACTAAATAGGAAACCAGTCTAAAGAAGCTAAGTGGGACTTCCCTGATGGTCCATGGGTATGGACTGTGCTTCCACTGCAGAGGGACATGGGTTCTATTTCTAGTTAGGGAACTAAGATCCCTCATGTCATGTGGTAGGGGCAAAAAATAAAAAGTAAAATATAATTTTTAAATAAGAGCTTTAAGAAGAAAAGAAGCTGAGTGATTTTTCTCATACAAACAAAGTTGTGTTACAGTGAAACTGCAATACAATTTTTTGTTATTGTTTTATTGTATAGTTTTTCTGAGTTATATGGGTAAAATGTGGTAATGTATAAAATTACACATTGCTAGTTTTTTCGCCATAAGATTTTCATCTCTTTTTACTTTATTGTATGGCATATGTATAAAATATTAAGTAACATCTATGAATTAGGCTTTCTTTATTTCAATTTTTATTTTAGAGAACTGGTTCATGTTATCTAAATATTGATTTCAAACATATGCTTGCTATCATTTTAGAGATTTTAAAAGTATACTCAGGTTATAAAATCCATCAGGAATAGATGACTACTTACACAGAATACTTTGTAAGCTTCTGTGAAGATGATTTTAAATGGTTTCTCATTTGACCTATTGAAACAATGTATTATATTAAAATTATACCATTTTAAAATTCCTGCGGTGAACTCTGCTTGGTTATGGTTTATTGTTCTTTTAATTTACTGCTGAGTTTGATTTGTAATTATTTTATTTAGGATTTTACATCCATATTCATAAATCAGTCTGTATTTCAGTGTTCTTAATTTGTGCTGTATTGGACAGATTTTCTTATCAGGATTATGCTGGCTTTATAAATGAATTGTGAAGCTTTTCTTCCTTTCTTATTACCTGGAGAATTAATATAGATTTAAGTAAACTTTTTCTTAAAACTTTAATAGGACACCTTGGTAAAAATGATCATTGTTTTTATTTTTTTTAATTGTTTGAATTATTGCTTTATTTTTATGGACAGTTGTTTTACTTTGTCATGATTAGTTTTATTAGGATATATATTTCTCCTTGATATCCCTTTATAATTTTTGATGGGCCTAGAAGTAATCAAAGTGGATTAAAATTTTCAAATCTAATATAACATGATATAAAATGCTTTTATACTCTTATCTCTTATTTTTAATTATATGTGTATTTTTCACTTTCTAAATGATATTCTTCAAATTTTTAAAAATTGAATTAAAAAGTAGAGGTGGCTCTTGGATTAGCAATTCTACAGTCTTCCAGCTTCTGAAATATTAATGTATGTTTCTGTAGTTATAATTTTCCTTTTATTTCTTTAGGTTTATTCTCTTTATTTTTACTTTACACTTCCCTGTTTTGAATGCTTCATGTTTTTGTTTTTAAATCTTACTCTAAGATACATTGCCTTTCTTGTTGTATTTTGCAAGAAAAGCCCTTGAAAGGATTTTCTGTGTTCATTGTTTCTATTTCTCTCCTTACATTCCCACTTTAGATTATTCCCAGTCAAGCTTTCACCATTACACTACACTGCAATTGCTACTAATGGATCCTATTTTCTTCTTTACGATCCTCATAGAATCTGGTGGAATTCATTACACAAACTATTATCTTAATTATTTTATACACCTTTTAAGTGGCACGAATACTTAACCTTTATCCCTTAAAGTTTAGAATACACTCATGTGAGGAGCAGAAATTACTGATCTATGATCTCACTATTTAAATGTAGTCACCATTAATATTTTGTTTTATATAGGCAGACCTTATGATATATTTTGAAAGGATATTATCATATGCATAGAATAATTGATGACATTTCTCCTTATATAAAAACTTACTGCAAAATCATATTTTAAAATACAGCTTTAATGATTGAGAGTTTCTTAGACTCTTATTTTTGCACATTTAAGATGTTTTCAGTTTTTAGGTATTGTGAACAAAGCTGTGATAAATGTCTCTGAAACTTTTAAATATTAATATAAGTCCTTATTTTAACAAAAATATTTTAATGGAAAAATAATAAAAGTTGAATTGTGCCATAGTGTTAATTCAAGTAAAACCCATATGCCTTATATTTCTGATAAGGCTTACATGATTTACCTGCATTTTCTATATTTTTTCCCAAAATTCTGAAAACTTTTCACTTTGTCCTTTTTACAGCTCACTTTTTAATGAAAATATTTCCTTAATTGAATTAATTGTTCTTATCTTCAGTTAATGTACATGTAGCACTTATCTCTGGAAACTTTTTGCTCTTGGCTTTTGAAACACACACTATTCTTGTTTCATCTTACTTTTCTGAAAGCTTGTTCTCAATTTCCTTCACCCATTTCTTTTTATCTCCCCAAATGCCAAACATCTGAGATTCCAAGGGCCTAGTCTTTTATTATAAGCTTTGTATATCTAACTGCCAACTCAATCTCCCTTTAGATGTCTAGTGGGTATCTCAGGCTTTACTTTTTGAAAATTAAACTTGATGTCCAGTTTCTTCATAACCTGCAGTTCGAGTTTATTGCTGTTCGGTCCTTGAGGTTTTTCAGACCAAGTCACTCAAAATACATTGTAAAATTATATATTCATTTATGTTGAGAATTACTGGTCCAAAGATGCACGCATTCAGTTTTCATAAATCATTACAATTTTTTTCCAAAGTAGTTACACATTTTCTGCTCAGACCACCATGTATGAGAATTCCAGCCTCAGATTAGCATCATCATCTAATATTATCTTTTATATGTCTTTAAGACTTTTGTTGAATTTATCCTGTTGTGGTTTCAAATTTACATTTCTCTGATGACTCATGAGGTTGAGAATTTTTAAAGCAATTCATGTAGCATATTGTTTTAGTCTATCATAGTGTTGGACTCAGATTTCTCCTCCACATTACGGTTGTGACCGTCACTTTACACCTTTGAGATACTCAATTATCTTATTTGAAAAACTAGATGCATGTTAATTTAATATGTTAATACTCTACAGGAGAGATTAGGGATTAAGGTGTTGATTAAAGGGGACGTACTTCATTCAGTTGTCAAAATTATTCACTGAATTAGTTCAGACCACCAAATACACATGCCTGCTCTCAGATTTGTAAATGGATGATCAACCATTTTTCTCTAATATGGGTTTTTCTAAAATCTCCACTCTGCTTGTGAATTCAGTTAGAACTTCATGTCTTCCTGGATGAAAAATTCATGGCTTAGGAGAAAATTTTCTGGGAAGATGTTTTGTACTGGGAGAGCTCTGTATCAAAAAAATAGAGACATCCTTGCAAATAGAGTCACACAAAAAACTAACAGATAGGTCAGATAGTGACAATTCTGTGGGAATGAGGATTTGAAAGCATTCCATATCAGTGGGATGTTCTGGTGGCTCCCTTTTGTGGCTTCCCAACTGATGGATTTCTCCCAAATAGATTAATATGATATTCAAGATTAATATGAGCCTATTAATATAATAGGCTCAGACTCAGTGGTAAAGAATCCCGCCTGCCAAGCAGGAAATGCAGAAGACCGGAATTCGATCCCTGGGTCAGGAAGATCCCCTGGAGAAGGAAATGGCAACCCACTCCAGTATTCTTGTCTGGAAAATTTCATGAACCGGAGGAGCCTGGTGGGCACAGTCCATGTGGTTGGGAAGAGTCGAAAGAAACTGAGCACGCAAGGCTGTTATGAAACTGGAGGGAAGGATTAGGACAAGTTCAAACACACAAAGCTCACACCTCTTACTCAGATTATTTATCTTTTTTTTTAAAATAAATTTATTTATTTTAGTTGGGGGCCAATTACTTTACAATATTGTAGTGGTTTTCGCCACACATTGACATGAATCAGCCATGGGTCCACACGTGCTCCCTATCCCGAACCCCCCCTCCCACCCCCCCATCCCATCCCCCTGGGCCATCCCACCACCCCAGCCCTGAGCATCTGTCCCATGCATCGAACCCGGAATGGTGTTCTGCTTCACACGATTATTTATCTTAATAGGTGCTCCCCATTTGCTGCAAACCTTCATTTAATTTCCAAAGTTCTGAAAAAGCTAATTTTGACTTTTTTTGAGCCAGATTTCTCATTACCTTTATGGAGAAGAGCTTTCAGATGTTTTTAATCCACCATGTCCACCAATACCCTTCATGAGGACTAACTATATCTCAGAAAGTTGGACATTTATTTCACATTTTTCTCAGTCTTAACTTTTCCTTCAGTGTTGTTTATGTTGTCTTCTGCCACACAACTTTTGTAAAATATGTCATCGGATACATCACAAGTCTTGGTTAGTTTGGCGAGGTGACATTCTCTTTCAGTCCAAGATTATACAAATAGAATCATTTTGTTTAATAATTTGTACTGTTTTTATATTTAAATTTAGGTTTCTGTCAATCTGAAATTTATGTTTGTTATGAAGTCAGTTGAATGTGAAATAGAAATATAACTTTGTTTTTTTTTCTTTTAAACAGAAGTTCTATATAATTCTAACCCATTAATTAAATAACTTCTCTCTCACTGAATTCAAATACTTTAAAAAATGATAAAAAATGAGTTCAGATTGGGAGGCTCTAGTTTTTCCTTCTTTATTTATTGCAATGCCAAAAATAAATACTCCTTTAATATAGTGGTATTATAAGATGTTTTAATATCTGGTAGCATGTTTCAAATATTATTCTTATTTTTCATATACCTCTTGTCTAGCTTCACATGCGTTTCTTCCATATGAATTTCATTTCATGCAGTTTCAAAGGAAATACTCCTTTTTATTTTGTCTATATTAATTTTGGGATAACTGACAGTATATTAAACGTTTCTGTGAAATATTTTTTCTTGATATGACGTAGTGACTAAACAACAACAACAAGCTTTTAAATAAGAATTTTTGTTTGCTGTATTATAGGTCCTCACTTTTGTGTTGAATTTATTTCCAAATATTATGTTTTTTGACAAAAGTTTTTAAATATTATAATGCTTTTAACAGATTACTACCTTTGTAGGTAAACACTATTAATTCTCTTATGCTATTTTCCCCACATTTATTTATTGTGGTCTTAAATAGAATATTTTATCTTCCTAGGTATTCAATCATACCATCTAAAAACTAAGACATATATTCATATTCAATATTATATTAGTAACATTTAGTTTCTTTATCCACTTGGATTTAGCTAAATTTCACAAAACATGATTAATAAAAGTGGTGGTAAAACATAACGTGGTCTCATTTTTTAGTTCAGTGGGCATAGGTTCAGCATTTTATGATTTATTTTGATATTACGTGTTGGTTCTTTATATTTGGGTATGTTTTCCTTTTGCTAGGTGAAAAATTATGGAAACTAGTGAATTTGTCAAATGGCTTTTTTGTGGAATGTTGGCCATATTCATGTTATTTTCTTATTTAATTTGTTAATAGCAGCATTTGCAATTTAAATTTTCTAATTTTTATCAATTCTTAAAAGTAAAATATGTTCTATTTTGTCAAGATTAATTATTCATTTGAATACTGTTAGACTTGATAAATTGTATTTGGAATCTTGCATCAGTTTTCATAATGAAAACAGCCTGCATTATTATTTTATAACATTTTAATCAATATTTAAATTACTGTAGTTTCATAATTTAAAAGATAATTTATTTTTTACTTTACAAAAGAATGGAAAGCACCACAATTTATTTTGTGTATGTATGTATTTTTTCTTTAGCTAGATGATTTGAAAAGGCTTTATGATCAACTATACTGGAAGAGAAAAATTTGTGAAAGTGAATATTTGGAAGTATTTAATAATTTTTATGCCACGGTAAGTTGATGTTTCCATATTTCCCACTAGAGTTTCATTCTGTTTTCCCAACTATTAAATCATACAACTAAAAGTAATTTCGTTATTATACATTTTTTTTCTTTTTGAGTTACATAAACATGTATAAATGATTTTTATTTTTATTTTTTTTAAGAAATCAACGTGGGATATTGAACTTTCTAATATTGCAAAGGATTTTTCTGATGTTTCAATTGCATATTCTCAATTGGTGGAAGAAAACAAAAGACTCAATACTGATATTGACACTATACTAGGTTATATCAGTGACAGGTAATACTGCCAATATGCTTTTCATTCTTATGTAGCATATCTAATATGTTAAATATGTTAAATGACTTCATTTTGTGTTCCTTCATTTGTGGATGGTATGATGGTGTTTGTGTTTGTGATTAGCTCACATTTCTATCCCAAATGTTGCTCTTTAATCATTCTGAATCCCTTTAGAAAAGTTAACATAGTGAAAAAATGATCTTATAAGAAGTTTTACACTCATTCATATCACTTCCTTTTAACATATTCTCTTATACTGAAAAATACTTTAAAATATGTCTAATCAAGATCATGATCTCCTTCAGTCAATACTCAATTCTTCCCTGAAACTGCTAAACTAGATTTCTTGGCTCATAAACCTATGAATTTTCTTGATTCCTCTTTTTATTTCAACCCTCATAGTCAACATATTAACAGGAAATGTTCCACATACTAAATAAATTTTTAATCTATCTGCTTCCCTCTACACCAGAACTCTGGTACAAACTGAACTTAAGGTGTTTTCCAAACCTAGTTTTGTGCAGCGTTAGTGGTATAGTGGAAAGCATAGCTCCCTTCCAACGCTGGTTTTCCTGCAGTAACTATGTTCCCTTTCTAATGCATTATCTACATTATGGTTAGTGCATTCTTTTTTTCTTTTAATTTTAACATAAATAGATCCAGGTGAAGGATCAGATCCTTCTAGGGCATGTTGCTTTGGTAGCACAAGTGCATTAGTGAGATCACTCAGTGGCTCTCTAGCTTCCATAGAAAATGAAAAATTTTACTTCTGTTCACACTCCATTGACCAAAACAAGTCATATGGCGAAGTCCAATGTTAACCAGGCAGGAAGTCTAATCATCTTAAAAAGAGAGGTAATGAACAATTGGGAACACTAGTACAGGAAGTGGGAATGTAGCCCTGGTTATAGGGAAGAATTTCCATAGTATACATTATGCTTATTCATGTAACACCTTATGATGTCACTTACTAATTTCTTTCCACAAATTTGTACCTGAAACTTAAATCAATGATTTTAGCAGCAGATTGAGAGGAAGCAATGTTGAAGAGAGAAGTGGTGAAAGGTTTGCAGAATGAAAGAGAAATTGAAAGATGTGCAGATAAAATCATATCTGCCATGTATCTAAGTAATGTTCCAAAAGAAGAGAAAACAAAGGACCGAGGCAAAATGTGATCACATAAATCAGCAGTTCATATGTCACAGTAGTTCTTAGGATAATCTTGTTTTTGCAAGTCTCTTACTAAGATAGATAGATGCAAAAATAATTACTCATTTCCAAATTTCATTTGCTTTACTTCCAAGTCTTCTAAGTCATTTTATGATTCTCTGTTTTTTGCAGATATTTAAAGCTTATATTTTGCTCTTAAACATGATAGGTTATAATCTGTGTCCAATAATGTAAACATGTGTAATTTTGTTATTTTCTTCTGTATCTTATTCTTCTAGCTGATGCTTTTGCTGTCTCTTACCCTTGTGTTCTTGGCTGTCTTTAATGTGTGTTGTCCATTTTCTTTTGGAAATCATATGTAGGAAATCTTTGAGTCCTAGGAAAAAGTTGTTAATCATTTGCATCTTTATATTTTTGAGAGTGGTTCTGCTTTTCAGTTTGTTTCCTTGGATATGCCCAAGACATTTTTTTTAATTTCCCAAACTATAATATTCAAAGCTCCATTTTATCAAATTTCCAGGGCATTCAGAGCAAAAGCATCTTGTATGATCTTTTTAGCAGCTTGATTGTAATGCATATTTAGTATAGAAAAGAAAATGTAAAATGTGCAAACCAGATTGAAAACCTAGAATCATGTCAATAGAAGTAATCACTATTAATATATTGCTATTTCTTTCTTGATGAAACTGTGTGTTCTGATTTTATTCCCATCATGGTATAGTTGAATTTTTGTCATATTGTTATACAGATTTCAAATACATCATTTAAATATCTATATAAAAGTCTATTATATGGGTGAACCTTAATTTTTGTGAGAATTACTCTAATATTTACATTTTTATTTTTATGACTTATTTTAAATATATATGATTTTTTGTTTAGAAATATTTCTTAGTATCATTGCTGTTTACAAATGTTAAATAGATTTATAGGAGATGATTGGCTCTAATACTTTGAAATTCCTAACACTTCTCTAAAACTGCTTTCCAGACTCTACCACTTATTGAAGCTGAGCAGTACATGAACTTGTTCTACTATGTACCTATGCTAACATGAAGATACTAATTAAATAATTAATGAAGTATATGATCTATTGTTCCTATATAGTCCATTTTTAAAATGGAAATATTAAAATATTGATGACATATTCAACAAACTTTGCTCAGTACTCTGTGTATAACAAATATCTACAAGATCTTTTGGTGATGATGATGGTGTATGATTACTTGTAGCAGTGCATAATTTAATAATTTTGTCTTTCAAATAAGCCAGCATCCATTTACAATGGACCCTTTGTATTTGGGACTTTTGATGTGAGCAAATAATTTTACTTGATTGCTTATTCACATGATAGGCTTCAGCAACCTAAGTCAAGGAAATGAACTTGTTTAAGATGACTTGAAGTTGATTGGTTTGGATTTAGTTTGCTGAAGTTAACTGTGTGGTATGAATTTCTATATAGCCATTTTCTTACATTTAAGCTCTGTAAAATATTCTAAATACGTACTTCTAATGCTCTACCACACCTCAAGCAAGAAAATGCCACTGCAACTGCAGTGATCCACAGATGAGATTGATCATAGAGGGAAATGAGCAAAAAAAGGCTATTGAGCACTATGAAGACAGACTGATATATTTTATGAAATATGTTTATCAAGAGTTAACAGGATGGTGGTTTATTTGCAGAGATAGCAGTTAGAATATGATTGAAGTTGTTGAATAGCCTGGAATACTTAGAATGAATTCACAGGGTCCCGTGTTTTTCATACTTGTATAGCTATATCTTATTAGCCTATTAATCTGAGTTACTTCTTAGGAGTATAGATATAGAATATGATTTTTTCAGCATTTAGCAGCAAACTTTTGAATGAAACTGCTTAAGCTATTTTGGTTTTATTTTTTAAGTTTTCAGATATTAAAAGAGAAAATGGTATATGCTCTATTCAAAATTAACTACTCAGAGATGCTTTAAATGCCTACTTTATACTTTTTAAAAAGGGATTGAAATCTTGCAAGTAAGTAGCCCTTCCTGTTTCTGTTCTCTCTCTCTTCAGAAGCAGTCAAAATCTGAATTTGGTCTCTATTAAAGTGCATACTAGACCTTGGATTCTCAGTTCTTAGACCTCCAGATTCCTAACCATCTTGTCTTCTACCTCGTACAAACCATCTTGTCATTTCCAACACTGGAGTTACCTGCTGATCTAGACTTTAAGAATCCACTCCCTGACAACCAGAACCTCTCTCTCCAGCTTATTTCCTCTCATACTACTTTCGCTCCAGCAATTATATAACCCTTTAGGATGATTAGTCTCTCATCCCTAGTGTATTTGTATATCCCCTTCTTGTCTTCCTTCCCCTTTTTTTAATACAACCTACTTATAATCAAAATAAGCATTCATTTATATAATTTCCAAAACTTTGTTTCTATGACCTGAAAGTATATCTTTGGACTAAGCCAGGATCCTAAGAGTTGACTATGGCTAAGAAAACAACTGTGCTAATTACTGTCATCATGGGTGGATACTGGTTTGGTGGACCCTAAAAGGTTATAGAGGAGAATGAAATGGCAACCCACTCCAGTACTCTTGCCTGGAAAATCTCATGTATGAAGGAGCCTAGTAGGCTACAGTCCATGGAGTCAAGAGTCGGACACGACTGAGCGACTTCACTTTCGCTTTCACTTTCAAAGGTTGTACCTCAAGAAACAAGAAAAAAGTCAAATAAATAACCTAAATCACAATAAACTGTGGAAAATTCTTAAAGAGATGGGAATACCAGACCACCTGACCTGCCTCGTGAGAAACTCGTATGCAGGTCAGGAAGCAACAGTTAGAATTGGACATGAAACAACAGACTGTTTCCAAATAGGAAAAGGAGTACTTCAAGGCTGTATATTGTCACCCTACTTATTTAACTTATATGCAGAGTATATCATAAGAAACGCTGCACTGGAGGAAGCACAAGCTGGAATCAAGATTGCTGGGAGAAATATCAATAACCTTAAGTATGCAGATGACACCACCCTTATGGCAGAAAGTGAAGAAGAACTAAAGAGCCTCTTGATGAAAGTGAAAGAGGAGAGTGAAAAAGTTGGCTTAAAGCTCAACATTCAGAAAACTAAGATCATGGCATCTGGTCCTATCACTTCATGGCAAATAGATGGGGAAACAGTGGAAACAGTGGCTGACTTTATTTTTCTGGGCTCCAAAATCACTGCAGATGGTGACTGCAGCCATGAAATTAAAAGACACTTACTCCTTGGAGGGAAAGTTATGACCCACCTAGACAGCATATTAAAAAGCAGAGACATTACTTTGTCAACAAAAGTCCATCTAGTCAAGGCTATGGTTTTTCCAGTGGTCATGTATGGATGTGAGAGTTGGACTATAAAGAAAGCTGAGTGCTGAAGAATTGATGCTTTTGAACTGTGGTGTTGGAGAAGACTCTTGAGAGTCCATTGGACTGCAAGGAGATCCAACCAGTCCATCCTAAAGGAGATCAGCCCTGGGTGTTCATTGGAAGGACTGATGTTGAAGCTGAAACTCTAATACTTTGGCCACCTGATGCAAAGGGCTGACTCATTTGAAAAGACCCTGATGCTGGGAAAGATTGAGGACAGGAGGAGGATGAGATGGTTAGATGGCATCACCGACACAATGGACATGGGTTTGGGTGGACTGTGGGAGTTAGTGATGGACACGGAGGCCTGGCGTGCTGTGGTTGATGGGGTTGCAAAGAGTCAGACACGACTGAGCAACTGAACTGAACTGAACACCTAAAGCAACTAGAAAAGGAAGAAATGAAGAACCCCCAGGGTTAGTAGAAGGAAAGAAATCTTAAAAATTAGGGCAGAAATAAATGCAAAAGAAACAAGAGACCATAGCATAAATCAACAAAGCTAAAAGCTGGTTTTCTGAGAAGATAAATAAAATTGACAAACCATTAGCCAGACTCATCAAGAAACAAAGGGAGAAGAATCAAGTCAACAAAATTAGAAATGAAAATGGGAAAGTCACAACAGACAACACAGAAATACAAAGGATCAAAAGAGACTACTATCAGCAACTATATGCCAATAAAATGGACAACTTGGAAGAAATGGACCCATTCTTAGAAAAGTACAACTTGCCAAAACTGAACCAGGAAGAAATATAAAATCTTAACAGGCCCATCACAAGCATGGAAATTAAAACTGTAATCAGAAATCTTCCAGCAAACGAAAGCCCAGGACCAGACGGCTTCACAGCTGAATTCTCCCAAAAATTTAGAGAATAGCTAACATCTATCCTACTCAAACTCTTCCAGAAAATTGCAGAGGAATGTAAACTTCCAAACTCATTCTATGAGGCCACCATCACCCTAATTCCAAAACCACACAAAGATGCCACAAAAAAGAAAACTACAGGCCAATATCACTGATGAACTTAGATGCAAAAATCCTCAACAAAATTCTAGCAAACAGAATCCAACAACATATTAAAAAGATCATACATCATGACCCAGTGGGTTTTATCCCAGGGATGCAAGGATTCTTCAATATCCGCAAATCAAACAACATAATACACCACATTAACAAACTGAAAGATAAAAACCATATGATTATCTCAATAGGTGCAGAGAAAGCCTTTGACGAAATTCAACATCCATTTATGATAAAAATCCTCCAGAAAGCAGGAATAGAAGGAACATACCTCAACATAATAAAAGCTATATATGACAAACCCACAGCAAGCATTATGCTCAATGGTGAAAAATTGAAAACATTTCCCTTAAAGTCAGGAACAAGACAAGGGTGCCCACTCTCACCACTACTATTCAACATAGTTTTGGAAGTTTTGGCCACAGCAATCAGAGCAGAAAAAGAAATAAAAGAAATGCAGATTGGAAAAGAAGAAGTAAAACTCTCACTGTTTGCAGATGACGTGATCCTCTACATAGAAAACCCTAAAGGCTCCACCAGAAAATTACTAGAGCTAATCAATGAATATAGTAAAGTTGCAGGATATAAAATTAACACACAGAAATCCCTTGCATTCCTGTACTCTAACAAGGGGAAAACAGAAAGAGAAATTAAGGAAACAATTCCATTCTTCACCACTGCAATGAAAAGAATAAAATACTTAGGAATCGATCTACCTAAAAAAACAAAAGACCTATATATATAAAACTATAAAACACTGATGAAGGAAATCAAAGAGGACACAAATAAATGGAGAAAAATACCATATTCATGGATTGGAAGAATCAATATAGTGAAAACGAGTATACTACCCAAAGCAATCTATAGATTCAATGCAATCCCTATCAAGCTACTAATGGTATTTTTCACCGAACTAGGACAAATAATTTCACAATTTGTACGGAAATACAAAAAATCCCGAATAGCCAAAGCAATCTTGAGAAAGAAGAATGGAACTAGAGGAATCAACCTGACTTCAGGCTATACTACAAAGTTACAGTCATCAAGACAATATGGTACTGGCACAAAGACAGAAATATAGATCAATGGAACAAAATGGAAAGCCCAGAGATAAATCCATGCACCTATGGACACCCTATCTTTGACAAAGGAGGCAAGAATATACAATGGAGAAAAGACAATCTCTTTAACAAGTAGTGCTGGGAAAACTGGTCAACCACTTGTAAAAGAATGAAATTAGAACACTTTCTAACACCATACACAAAAATAAACTCAAAATGGATTAAAGATCTAAATGTAAGACCAGAAACTATAAAACTCTTAGAGGAAAACATAGGCAAAACACTCTGTGACATAAATCACAGCAGGATCCTCTATGATCCACCTCCCAAAGTAATGAAAATAAAAGCAAAAATAAACAAATGGGACCTAATGAAACTTAAAAGCTTTTGCACAACGAAGGAAACTATAAGCAAGGTGAAAAGACAGCCTTCAGAATGGGAGAAAATAATAGCAAACAAAGCAACTGACAAAGAATCTCAAAAATATACATGCAGTTCATACAGCTCAATTCCAGAAAAATAAATGACCCAATCAAAAAATGGGCCAAATAACTAAACAGACATTTAGCCAAAGAAGACATACAGATGGCTAACAAACACATGAAAAGATGCTCAACATCGCTCATTATAAGAGAAATGCAAATCAAACCCACAATGAGGTGCCATTTCACGCTGGTCAGAATGGATGTTATCCAAAAGTCTACAAACAATAAATGCTGGAGAGGGTGCAGAGAAAAGGGAACCCTCTTACATTGTTGGTGGGAATGCAAACTAGTACAGCCACTATGGAGAACAGTGTGGAGATTCCTTAAAAAACTGGAAATAGAATTGCCATATGACCCAGCAATCCCACTGCTGGGCATACACATCAAGGAAACCAGAATTGAAAGAGACACATGTACCCCAGTGTTCATCACAGCACTGTTTATAATAGCCAGGACATGGAAGCAACCTAGATGTCCATCAGCAGACATATGGATAAGAAAGCTGTGGTACATATACACAATGGAATGTTACTCAGCCATTGAAAAGAATACATTTGAATCAGTTCTAATGAGGTGGATGAAACTGGAGCCTATTATACAGAGTGAAGTAAGCCAGAAAGAAAAACACCAATACAGTATACTAATGTATATATATGGAATTTAGAAAGATGGTAACGACAGCCCTATATGCGAGACAGCAAGAGACACAGGTGTATCAACAGTCTTTTGGACTCTGTGGGAGAAGGCAAGGGTGGAATGATTTGAGAGAATAGCATTGAAACATGTATATTATCATATGTGAAACAGATCGCCAGTCCAGGTTCAATGCATGAGACAGGGTGCTCAGGGCTGGTGCACTGGGATGACCGAGAAGGATGGGATGGGGAAGGAGGTGGAAAGGGGGCTCAGGATGGGGAACACATGTACACCCATGGCTGATTCATGTGAATGTGTGGCAAAACCACTACAATATTGTAAAGTAATTAGCCTCCAATTAAAATAAATAAATTAAAAAAAAACAAAAGTTATAGAAGGCGAAGCCTTTTTATGAAAGAAGGAGTATAAGATTATAATACAGAATGCCCACAGCCATTTTAATGTCACCTGACAGAAGATAAATTATATTAGAAAAGGAAAAATAGAGAAAACAGTCTTAATAAATTGTGGTTAAAATATCTCATTTTTGCAAACTTAACAAAAACATATGACCATGTGAAAATACCATTAGGGACACTCAAAGGACTTTTTAAGGGCTAGGGGTCAGTTAGAGGCCCTCATATTTAAGCTTCATTAGCATTGGAATACATTTACCCTTGAGCAGAACTTAAATTCTATGGCTCTAAGTCTCAAGCGATATTTAACATGCCAAGAAATTTCTAGACACTTCAGTTTTTCTGACAACTGTTTCATATCCTCTCATTCTCCTCAATCTTAATATGTACATCACCCTCATTTTAGGCTAATAATCTCCCATTGTAATTCATAGAGAAAATACATGCAATTAAATGGGAATTACCTTTTCTCTTGCCAACCTATTTGCATCTATCTTCACACATTCTGATACAATAATGGAAGACTCTTCTGTATAGGAGTGCTCGCTACCCATGCACTTGCCATGTGGATGCTGTTCTCGCTTAATACACTCAGAGGCTTGGCACCTACAATTTTTTCCTATTTTCCATCAGTCATTGTTATTTTTCTCTATTTTAATAGCTTATTAACATTGTATAATATTGCTCAGCTTAGGAGAAGCAAACACAAGGTAAAGCAGAGCACTGCATCCCCAAAATGCCCTTCCATTCTTTGTGAGAAAAATCTTATTCAAATAGACACTCCTGTTTCCATGAACTCACACCTCATTTTCTATTCAACCCATTCAAACAAGGATTTTCTCAAAGTATCATATTCTAGATCTGAAGTCATTTTTTCTCATTAATTTGAAAGTATTATTCATTTTATCCTTTCATTTAATTTTTAAACTATTGTACATACGTAAGTTGTATGTCATGATACTTTGAATGTACGTAGTGAAACGATTATCCCAGTCAAGCTAATTACGACATTATCTCATGCAGTTACCTTTTGTGTGTATGCGTGTGATGTGCGAGTGAAAGTCACTCAGTTGTGTCCGACTCTTTGCAACCCCATGGACTATACAGTCCCTGGAATTCTCCAGACCAGAATACTGGCACTTGACATATGCAGTCTTAGCAAATTTCCTGTATTTAATTCAGCATTATTTTTACTATTATTAATTATAGTCATCATGTTTTACATTAAATCTGAGCTTACCTGTATTTCATTTAGTTTTGCTTGATAAGACATCTGATGATATTTGGATATCATTTCTTTGTAGATAATCTGTTTTTTCTCTCTGGGAAGTTTAGAATTTTCTCTTCCTATTTTCAGAGTGCTGAAATTTCACAGTTGTGCATCTACAGGGGTATGTGTTTCTGGGTGTCTAATATATCCAGTTTAGTACTAAGTGGGACTTTTCAATTTAATGACCCATCCTGGTTTTCAGTACCAGAAATTTTTCACATAAAATTTTGTTACATACACCTCCTATTATTTTATTTAAAATTTTTGTGTACATTAAAAGCACGAAATGTGATGATTGGACATACATATACTTTGTGAAATAATTACCACACGTCAGTGACCTCACATAGTTAACTTTTTTTGTTTCTTTTGTAGTGACTGTCCTTAAGGCCCTAGCTGCTGCTTTGCTTTCCAGTTGCATTTCTATTCTACAAACATGGTTACCTCATTTGTGAGTGTAACTATATATATATATATATATATATTTGTATTTTCTTATATTGTATGCCTCAGTGATTTATTGGAACAAAGGCAGTACCCAGTATGGACAGTAACTGCCATAGAACCCAGTGGACAACCAGTCTGTGGACAACTAGTGTGGACAACTAATATGGACAACTAGTGTGCCATAGAATCTTGTATCTCTCTGTGTCTTAGAGAATCTTACAGTGATATTAATGTCTTACCTTCTTTTTTCCCTACCAACTCTTTTCCCTTAGCTATTGGTTTTCTTTTTGAGAGTCTTTTTTAGTTGTTTTCTTTTGTTGAGTTTTGTTTCTCTTTTGCATGGGCTGAATTTTTCTTGTCTTTTGTTATTCTTAGTAGCAGTGTTATGTAGGATTAGAAAGGATGGGTGGCTATAGAAGGAAATCAGTGCTCTGAACTTTGAGCATCTTGGTTTGCCAAGCCTTTCTTATTAGTATGCTTTTTCTCCTGATATTGAGCACAGCTTAACAATTAGAAGTAGCCATCAGGAGAAGCAGAAAAAGAAATGGAATTTTGGGATGTATTTTTCTCTTAGTTTAGATTAACTATCTGGTTATTTTGTATTTTTGACAACATAAAATACGGTTTTGTTCCCTTTTTATCATTATTAAATATATTTGCCTCAATATATCCTCTTTTGGAATAATCATATCAGTATTTATGCTTTATTTTTTTTACAGTATAAGGAAAAAATCAGACCTCGAGTCCAAAATCCAATCTTTGTTGAAAATGAGGTCAAAAAATGAAGAGTTTCTTAAACAACTATACAAGGAAGCTTATAACATCGGTGCTGTTTTTCACCTAACCAGATTTAAAACAGAGGAATTAGAACAGAAAGTAGCAGAAGTGAGAAGAAAATTCAAGGTTTGTATCTCTGTGTTCTTCTTAGTTATGAAAAGGGTAATGAGCCTGAACTTTATCGATTTAATATTGATAGATTTTAATTTAAGCTATATTAGTTTTTTTTCAGAAAAGTCACTCCTATAAATCCGAAGAAAAATCAACTTTTCTTTAGAGGTCAGCCTTAATAGAAGAGAAATGGGGCTCAATGTAGCTAATCAACACTTGTGCCTAATTTTCTCTATCACCAACCTTAAACTACCTGGATCATCAGAAGACAGTGATGCTTGGTTCAGTCTTATCCTACATATCTAACAAGTAAAATAGTTCCTGTCTCTGGCAGGAAAAAGGGATGATGGGAAGTGCCCTTGTACCCATACCAGGGAGTACCTGCATTAGACCTGCAAGTTATTAGCTTCCAGAGTACCAAGCAATTAGTTGACCACAGCGCTGTGAAAACAACTGCTTATAGACCTCAAATTCACTCCTCTAAGTGAGAGAGATGACAAATAGCCACTCCCTGCCACTTGAAATAGAGACTAGCCAAGTCAACTTCATTTTACCACACCTGATGGACCACTTTAACAGGCTACTTTTGTTTACACATTACACCCAGACCTCTCCCATCTTTGACTTTTTTTTTTTTTGGTGGCGGGGGTGGCTGTTCTGGGTCTTTGCTGCTGTGAGCAGACTTTCTCTAGTTGTGGTGAGCAGGGGCTACTCTCTAGCTGCAGTGCTTGGGCTTCTCATTGTGGAAGCTTCTCTTGTTGCAGAGCATGGGCTCTAGGGAGCATGGGCTCTAGGGAGCATGGGCTTCAGTAGTTGTGGTGCATGTGGGCTAAGTTGCCCTGTGTCACATGGGAACTTAGTTCCCAGACCAGGAATTGAACCGGTGTACCCTGCATTGGCAGGCAAATTCTTAAACACTGAACCACCTGGGAAGTCCCATGGCATTTTTTAAATTAAAGATTTTGGTTATACAAGTATCTGTAACATGTAGAATCTACATTTCTGTCCAGGCCCTGTAGTAGAACTATTTTCAATGGAGACTTTGTCTTGTGCTGTCTAACCTTAGGACATGTAGATTGCCTTCGCATAAGTGGTTCTGTATTGAAAGATCAGGGTTTTCTTCCCACACTGAGACCAGCTGTCTGGCTAACTTGGTGTGTTGTGCCTGTGTGTCTTCCCATGGGTTATTTATTGAATGGGATTCTCATATCTTATATATTCCAAAACTAGTATAATAAAAATTACATATGGCAAAAATTAATCTCAAAATTATTTTATAAATATGGCAGTGATTATGTTATTTATAATTTAATTTTTCATTAATATGTGTGTATCTATGGCCATCTATTAATTTCTTCATTGAAACTGTCAGAGAAAATGTCATGCACTGATTTGGCCATTTAACAATGTTTAATTTTTTTCAGTTGACAGGAAACTCTTAATATCGTTCATGTATTTGTCCCATAGCTGTCACAACCTTCTTTAATTCTTCACATGTATTGCTTCACTAATCTGAGGCACTCACTTATTAAGAAGGATGCTGTATTGAACTCTAAGTGGAATAAAGACCTAAATATAAGGCCAGACACTATAAACCTCTTAGAAGAAAACATATTCAGAACACTCTTGGACATAAATTGCAGCAAGATCTTTTTGACTCACCTCCTGGAATAATGAAAATAAAAATAAATGAATGAGACTTAATTAAACTTAAAAGCTTTTGTACAGCAGAGGAAGCCATAAACAAGATGAAAAGATAACCTTTAGATTTGGAGAAAATATTTGCAAATGAAGTAGCTGACAAGGGATTAATCTCCAAAATATACAAACAGCTCATGCAACTCAATATTAAAAAACAAGGCCAACAAACCAATCAAAAAGTGGACAGAAGACATGATGGTATTTATAAAATGATTATATAATGAATATTCTGATATTTTTTTCATTTAGATTCTTGAGGGTTTATGTCTCTTATTGAAATCTAGAGAATATTACTTTTCACCATCTGCTACTGCCTCTATTGATACTGATACTATGTCCTTGGCTTTTAACAAAGGTTGGTAAAAGTATGTTCAAAGTTGATCATGGGTACTTAGGTTTTTCATACTAGTGAGAGAAGTGGTCATACTGTTCAAAATGGTCAAAAATCTATGCACCTGGTTTACTTTAGATTTCAGAACTAAGAGAAAAATTTTCTTGATATAAATTTTATTCCTTCTCATTAATAATTAAGCATGCGCTGAAGTTTCATGTGTCCCTGTGTTTTAAGTAACCTAGAAGCTCAGAGTCACTTGTGCTTTAATTGATAGCGTAGTCACTCTTCTTTATCTCTCTCTGATCCACATTTTCACTCTTTTTCTTTTGTTCCATTGGATTTTAGTTTACTAAGATTCTTCTCTACTACATTCAGAGGAGGAATACTCAGCAAAGTTGAATGAAAGGAAGTCATTAATTGTAATATTGGGACATCCAATTAGTGGTACAAGTTTACTGGGAAAAAGTGTTAAGGTACAGGTAAAACAGAAATAGAATGAAGGTATGTTAAGGCTTAAGTCCTTCAAAAGGCAACTAGGTGCTCCCTTAGTTAAGTACCAGTTTATTTTCCTGACACATGTACGTGGCAGTAGTAAATACACCTGGGAAGTATGATATAAATAAAGCATATGGATGGCACAAAAATTTGAGAACAAAATTAAACTTTATTTGACTTGCTGAAAAAACTATATGAAAACATAACTTCCATTCCTATTCTACTGGATTAGAGCTTTGTTTGCCAGGAAAGAGGTGATGAATTAGTTCTTTAGGATTTCCATTTAAATTTGTCAATTTTGTTTCTTTTTCTCTCTTTTCATAGGGATATGTGATTTTGTTGAAAGAGTATAGGTTTTGGAGTCAAATGTTTCATAATTTAAATTCCTGTTCTGCTAAGTATTTATTTTGAAAATATTGAGAATATTGCTTCACCATATTGAGCCTAGGTTTTTCATCTCTTAAATGTGTATAACAATATTTACATTGTGCCTTGTGTGATAAATGAATAATATTGAATATAAAACGTTTTGGAGCCTGACAGATGATATATTTTCAAAAATATTAGGGATAAGCAACTTAAAAAATACTTCATAGAATAGGGCTACTTTCACTTTTTAGGATAATACAGTCTTCAATAACTGACTTGCACATTTAACTCGTCTGTCTCCTGATAAATGTGTAGATTCTAAGTAACATATTGAAAGTAATCTATTTGTTGAATGCTTAATGTGAATATCTCCTTCAGTCTACTACTTTGTATGCATTATCTTCTACTCTCACAGTAATTTTGTGAAAAAAGAACGTTATGCCAATTTTACATAAATCAAAACTAGTATTTGATAAAGGCAAAAACATATCAGTATAGTGACTCTCATAAGCTGCTGGAGTATCCAGCTCAGTATAAATTAATAGAACCTTTTTGAAAAGTTAATTTATCAATAATAAGTAAAGCATTTGAAGTGTATTCATAATCTATAATTCATTAACATTATTTATAAAAATAGGGCTTAAAATCACCAGATAACAAAGATAAACAGAAGCTATATAGATGCAATTTAAAGGTGTTTGTGATTAATTACATAATAACTGCCAGAAAACATGTTACAGGCGGACAAGAATTATTGTCTATTTTGTACACTGCTGCGTCCCTGGGTCCAACAGTACTTAGAACAAAGTAAGGACTCGGTAAATTTTTATGGAAAGCTTGAGTACACAGTTAACGTACAGTGGGAAAATTTAAATACACAGATTTCTAGGTAATAGTAATAGTTAAATATATGAGTACAAGGATAAATTGTGAATTCATTTCATTTAGAATTTTTAAGAACTAAATGAAAGTCCTCCTTTTTAAGTGGCTGAAAAAGAACTTACAAGGGTGATTTTACCCAAGATAGTATTCAATCCCTAGACCTAAAAATGAATACACCAGAAAGTCAAAATGTGTATCTCTAGCTTTATGGTTTCATTTTAATTTTTTTAGTTTTAAAATATTTCTACAAAAAGCACATATACCTTCATAAAAAATGATAGATGAAATAGCACTATTGTGTTTGCTTTTGGATAGAACCAGGTTGGGTGGGCTGCATCCTGGACTTGCTTTAGGGTCCTGACTACCTAAAACTGCCCTAGCAGTTCACCGCCAGAGCTGCGCTGCACCACTAATTCAGCCCAGCCCACTTGCAGAAATCCCAGATTTTGCTTTATGGTTTTAATTCTTAATTTTAAAGTCTATTTGTCTCTCTTCATGTCTCATACCTTACGTAATGAATTCTACAAACTTTTCCTTAGTGCCCCTTTTGTCACTCGAAATCAAATGGATGAAACATACGCGATTATGAGCTTAGATCTATTTATGTTTACTTTCTCCTTCCATTTTCTCTTTAAACATGGGTCTCTGGACACAGAGCATTGACTGTTCCACTGTGCTCTTCAGCTGTCCTTTCTGCTCACTCAGGAGTCTCTTCCATTAGAATAGCTCTCTGCTGCCACCCTCTGGTTTTTGGCTGCTAAAGCCGGGCAGCAAGTCAAAGGGGATGGTTTCAGTGTAGGCTCTTCCGAGCCTCTGAGATGATGTCTCCCCCTTTCCCTCAGCTTCTTTCAAACTCTTCAAAGCGATCTTTTTTGTACATTTTTATTCCTTTTCTCCAAAACCATATTTCAGTGGTTGTGACAGAGACCTTATAGCCATGAAGTGTAGATTATTTATTGTCTAGCCCTTTACAAGGAAAGCTTACAGACCCTGCTCTGAAGCGTGTAGGAATAGCAGATGCAGGGGGTAGCCACAGCTCGTAGGGATGCTGGAACGTACCCACATAAGAGTCAGCTGTGGAAGAAGCTGTTCTTCTGCAAAGCAGGGTAAGGCATTATAGGAGAGGGCGAGGCTGTGTGCAATGTGTGGCCCAGAAGCAGAGAACCGTGGTGTGGGTTGACTGGAGCATGAATAGAGTTTCTGGGTGGAGAACATGGCTGAGGGCTGGAGGTTCCTCACAGACCAGCCAACAGCAGTTGTGCATGAGGAAGGAGAAATTAGAACCAAAACAAGGCTGGGAATCCCCTTGCCTTGTAAGCCCCTCTGAGCCCTCTACTGATAAAGCCTCACTTTACTCCAGCTGGCAGAAGAATATTGTTCACTGTTCATGTACAACACCCAGCTCCAGTATCTCAAATCAGAGTTAAGAGTGGAGTGAGAGGCAAGAGACAGTAATTAGGTAACTGGCACAAATATACAATCCACACACAAACTTCTCTGATTTGGTTGGTTGCCACGTGATTGAGTTATAACATATTGCATTTGTTATCACTTTTAAGTTCCCTTTAATCTTATAATGTCCCTTACACTTTTGTTTAGTTTGTCTCTCATTACATAGACATTTTTTAAGGAGTCAAGTCCAGTTACTTTGCAGAATTTCTCTCAGTGTGGATTGATGTTCGTGTTTGCTCATGATTAGATTAAGATAAAACACTTGTGGCAGGAATATTACATAAGTTATAATATTGTATCAATAAGACATATTATAAAACACATGGTGTAAGTTTGTCTCATAACCAGTGATAGCTGTTGTTGTTGCTCAGTCACTAAGTCGTGTCCGACTCTTTGCCACCCCATGGACTGTATAGCATGCGGTCCTCCCCTGTCCTTCACTGTCTCCCAGAGTTTGCTTAGATTCATGTCCATAACCATCTCATCCTCTGCCGCCCTCTTCTCCTTTGCCTTCAATCTTTCCCATCTTCAGAGTGTTTTCCCAGTGAGTCAGTTTTTCACATCAGGTGGCCAAAGTGATAACTACTGATAGTGAGTTTGATCGTTTGGTTAAAGTTATGGTCAATAGATTTATCCATCCTCCTGTTATAATTAACAAGTACTCAACTGAGTGATAGTCTTCCCTAGTAGCTCAGATGGTAAAGAATCTGCTAACAGTATGGGAGATCTGGGTTCGATCCCTGGGTCAGGAAGATCCCCTGGAGAAGGCATAGAGTACCCACTTCATTATTCTGTTCTAGACAATCCCATGGATTCTCCTGGCAGACTACAGTGCATGGGGTCTCAAAGAGTTGAACACAACTGAGTGGACTTTCACTTTTACTTTCAACTGAGTGATATTGTAAGGATATGGAACTGTTTCCAAAAAGTTCACCCAGTGGACTTAGCATTCATTGATAATTCTTGGTTGAATTACCGATGATTGACTTCATTATTGTAACAGTTGTGAAATGGTGATGTTTCTGGGCTTTCATTCCCTTTACCGTACTTTGGCAGTTTGAAAAGCCTGGCCCAGATTGGGCTGCAGAGTGCATTCCTGAGAAAGGCAGTCTTCTTTCAGTGCTTATTCAGTTACTGATCTTCTTGCCTTCCCTACCACCTATGGAACAACAGACTGATTCCAAATAAGAAAAGGAGTACGTCAAGGCTGTATATTGTCACACTGCTTATTTAACTTATATGCAGAGTACATCATGAGAAACACTGGGCTGGAAGAAACACAAGCTTGAATCAAGATTGCCGGGAGAAATATCAATAACCTCAGATATGCGGATGACACCACCCTTATGGCAGAAAGTGAAGAAGAACTAAAGAGCCTCTTGATGAAGGTGAAAGAGGAGAGTGAAAAAGTTGGCTTAAAGCTCAACGTTCAGAAAACTAAGATCATGGCATCTGGTCCCATCACTTCATGGGAAATAGATGGGGAAACAGTGGAAACAGTGTCAGACTTTATGTTTTTGGGCTCCAGAATCACTGCTGATGGTGATTGCAGCCATGAAATTAAAAGACGCTTACTCCTTGGAAGGAAGGTTATGGCCAACCTAGATAGCATATTTAAAAGCAGAGACATTACTTTGCCAACAAAAGTCCGTCTAGTCAAGGCTATGGTTTTTCCAGTGGTCATGTATGGATGTGAGAGTTGGACAGTGAAGAAAGCTGAGCGCCGAAGAATTGATGCTTTGAACTGTGGTGTTGGAGAAGACTCTTGAGAGTCCCTTGGACTGCAAGGAGATCCAATCAATCCATCCTAAAAGAGATCAATCCTGGGTGTTCATTGGAAGGACTGATGTTGAAGCTGAAACTCCAATACTTTGGCCACCTCATGCGAAGAGTTGACTCATTGGAAAAGACCCTAATGCTGGGTAGGATTGGGGGCGGGAGGAGAAGGGGATGACAGAGGATGAGATGGTTGGATGGCATCACCAACTCGATGGACATGGGTTTGGGTAGACTCTGGGAGTTGGTGATGGACAGAGAGGCCTGGCGTGCTGCAGTTCATGGGGTCGCAAAGAGTCGGACACGACTGAGCAACTGAACTGAACTGAACTGAGCCACCTCACCCATTTCTCTGGATCTCAGGGAAAATGTCCTGTAGGCCTTGATTTGTTGTTTCTGCTCAAGATGCTGTTTATGAGTGACAATCTGTGTGATAGTTGGATGAATCCCAAGTTTCTTATTTTATAAGACAATATTTTAAAAACATATTTTTGAATGTGAAAAGCCCTGAAATTTTACAATTTCATACCCCAGCCTAGGGACTGATTGTTGTTGTTGTTGCTATTTGTTAATGCATTTGTTCAATAAATCGTTCATTCAATAGAGATTATGTGCCAGACAGAGGACTGAAAGCTGAGAAGAGGAGGGGGCTTACTTCAGAGTGCTGTGCAGTAGCCCAGGCTGCAATGTCAAGCAGCTTGACATTGATTCTTGTTGAATCTTAGTCATGTGGCAACTCAATGACATTTGTGACCTTAGTTTTCTCATCTTTGAATGTGTCGGCCTGGCATGCTGCATTCCATGGGGTTACTAAGAGTCAGACACGACTGGGTGACTGAACAACAACAACATTTTTAGCTAAGTCACTAAATGGATATGATGACTCATACACGTGCATGTTGCACGAACACATACACACACAACACACACACAAAGCCCTCACTTTGCGCAGCCTCAAGTTAACTGAAACTGGTGCATCTCTGATCATTTTGAAAGATCCCTACATGGATTGATCGGGGTGACAGTCTGTATAAAATATTCTAGGAAATTGCCTGGGATACAGCACATTCTCAAAACTGGTACTTAGGTGATTAAATCTGGAAATCTTTTTACAACTACTGTAGCTCATTGTCATTGTCCAGTCTCTCTCTTTGAATGTTTTCAATGATAAGCAATCAGTATTTTGCTAAGAACACTACACTCTGGTTCTTATGTTAAGCCTACAGTAATTCAAACCCATTTTACCCAGGTACTGTTTTTTTGCAGTGACATAATCCATGCTGCAGAATTTAAAAAGAAGCAACTCCCTAGTGTTCATAACCTTCTAAGCAGATTCTGTTTTAGAGCTAGCTACCATGTCACTGGATCCTTCCCAGCTGGCACTAATGGTAAAGAATCCACCTGCAATACAGGAGACTTAAGAGACATGCGTTCAATCCCTGGGTCAAGAAGATCCCTTAGAGGAAGGCATGGCAACCCATTCCAGTAGTCTTGCCTGGAGAATCCCATGTGCAAGGGAGCCTGGTGAGCTACAGTCCATGAGGTTGCAAAGAGTTGGACATGAAGCAACCTAACTTGCATGCACACATGGCATCACTGGCAGATTGGTGTATCTAGAACACAAAGTCTCGGTTCAGTTCCTCTGTCTGTGGAATAGGTGGCTGAGTTACAGAAGCCAACCATCCAATTGCTTACATAGCCTGATGGAAAAGCAGAGTTTGCAAAAAAAGAGACACATGACAGTCAGAAGGCTCTACACTAAATATTTCACTCACGTTAAAGGATCCTAGGTATCCAGGCATCACTGAGATCCTAAGGCAATGAAATAAAGTCCCTGGGCTCTCTGTGTGGATTAGCATCCTGCTTCCAATGTGTGCTAGCTTTTTGCATTCTGGCAATTTATATAATCTGTCCCAATTTTCCCATTTGCAAAAGGGGACAATACTAGCGATTTCATGAATTTCATTGTGAGTTTAAAACAAACTCTACATAGTAGGCAGGTAATAATACTTTGCCTATAAGTCTCAGTAGCACTAATGGTAGTTTTATCATTGAGGGGACTCATGACAGAAGCTTCATGGACATAACTGCCCAGATTCTACTTCAGGAACCAGTTAAGTCACTTTGCTTGAGGTCATTCCCCTTCCAGGGGCAGCAAAGCTGGGATCCTGTTCTTGCTCCAGGACGCCCCATGGTGTTGACCAAGCTTCTTGTTGGGGATGCTTTGTATTAAGAGCTCAGCCTGTTTTTGCCTAATCCTCCATCATCTCCCATCTTCTTTCTATTTTCCCATTATGCTCCCTCTTCAGTCCAACAGGAGTGGATTCCAAGTACACGTCTTAAGAAGAATTCCACACACAAAACCACACCACCTCAGAGTCAACTTTACAGGGAATGCTTCTTATGACAACAGAAAGGAATGACAAATAGGTTCCCTCACTCAGATGTTGCACTGTGTGGCCTGAGACTGTGACCCTCAGAGCTCACCTTTATGTCAGTCCTGGCTAATTCTCGGGTTCTTGAAGGTCATAGTAACTTAGTAGCTTTCCTAGGAACTGGTCAACTTCCCAGCATTTGGCCAGTGCCCGGACGGACAGATTATGCTTTCAGGAAGGGGATAGTACCAAGGGAAGGCCTTGAACATCTGGCGGGAAACACACCCTGTGGCCGGTGGAAGTTGAAATCGGCAGCCCAGTCAGTAACAGGTACTGGGTTGGCCAAAAAATTCATTCAGTTATTTCCATACCATCGTCCAGAAAAATCTGAACGAACGTTTCAGCAACCCAGTAGTTTCCCTTCTGGCGACCAGTCATTTGACCTTGCGCTGAGTCGCGGAGGGTTGGGGGCATGGTAGAAAACAGAGCTTGAAAGAGTTCCCTGAGAGGCGAGAGTGAAGCTCCAGATGTTTTCTTACAGGACGTGCATGTTGATCCACTGGTAATAGGTTGAGTTGGTTTTGTATAGAAATACAGGTTTCAAAATTTCATGGGACTCTTTCCCTTCTTTTCAAAGAAATGCAACTGTTTTACTCTTGCATCTTCAGACTTCTAGCCTATTTTATTATAACGTCTCATATACTGGCTTCTCAGGTAGCCGAGTGGTAAAGAGTTTGCCTGCCAGTGCAGGAGAGGCAGGAGAGGCAGGAGACTCCTTGAGTTCAGTCCCTGAGTGGGGAAGATCCCGGGAGAAGGAAATGGCAACCCACTCCAGCATTCTTGTCTGGGAAATCCAGTGGACAGAGGAGCCTGGCGGGCTACAGTCCACGGGGTCGCAGAGCATTGTATGCGAGGGACTGAGTCTGCCTACAGTGTTTATTGGCCTTATATATGCAAATTCTTTTTGTATGATGTTAATTTATGTAAGTTCAGGAACTTGAATTCACTTAAACAATAGAGTTCTCTCTTGCTGGCGATTAAACAAACAAACAAAAAAACTTAAAGGGATGAATGAACCTTAAGGAAACACTAATTAATCCCCACTGCAGCCCAAGTAACCTTCCTAAAACACACACCTTCCTTAACATTCTTCGCTAGTTTTTTTACTCTGCCTTAAAGATTCTACAGAAGCTGATTGTTTATCTTTTCAGCTTCATGCCTTACCATTTTGCAATTTATCTCCTTGATAAACACACACACACACATTTTTCAGTTACTATTTTGAAATACAGTATATTTTTTCTAGTCTATAGAGTCATTTGTAATTTGGTTCCTTAATACTAAATGTTTAACTAGTTGATAAAACTACTATTATCTGTTATCATGTTAGAAGAGGCAACTAATTTCTTTTAAATTATCAAAATACATCATTGAATAAATTGTTTTTAGATATAGGTATATCCTTGGGTGAAGTAATATATTAAAGGTATTGCTTTCTTTATTTCCTATTTTCTTCCTTGGAGTTATTTTGCTCTACTTTAGGAGAGTGTAATTTTGATGGGTTGCTATACTAAGGAAAGGGGTTGTAGGAGAGACTTATTGACTTGTTTCTTTAGAATGTGTAGACTCTGTGATATAAAAGGGGTTCAATAATGAAGGAGGAATTTTAGAGAACTTCCACAGTTCTTCTTTACAAAGCCATACATCTTTTTTTAATATAGAGGACAGCTTAAATCCAGGACAATTCCTCCCTCAAATAAGGGGTTCCAAGAGGTAATTCTAAACACAGAAGGAAATTTTTGAGTTATTTCTAAATCTGGTTGTGTGATAATATAAAGTACAACTATAAAGACATTAAGACTGTCTATCCAAGTATCAAATAGAAAATTTTTCCACATATTTTTTGTCCACGATCTTTCAAGGAATGATTTTTTAAAATAAGAAAGAACCAAAGAGAAAAAATTTTCTAGCCACATGGAGAATCTGATCATATTTTGTAAACTTTAAACTTGAATTCATCTGTCTTGCTTTCAAAATGGAATGTGTTCATTCTGGAAAATAGTAAAAGCAGACTGATATTTTTAAAAAGAGTAATTGAAGGTTATCTAGTTTTTCCTTTTGGATTTTCTTACTTTGATATTTTAGTTCAAGTTTATAACATACAATTAATTGAACAGATATTCTGTATTCTATTTCCTGGTGTTGTATCACTTACTAATTTTGCCTCAGAAAACATCAGGGTTTTATTTATTTTTTTAATTATAATACTCTGTAATGAACAGTTAGTCTTCATTTCAACCCAAGTAAAGTGTATTTTGTGTTAGCAGTTGTCTTAAAATGTTTTGTGACTTTTCATACGTAAAACCTCCTTTCCTTTTTAAAAAAATTGATAATATATAGGGCAGAGAAGACTTCCTGAAGAAACTCACTCGAGGTGAAGTGGCTAATGGAATGATGATTCAGGTAAACCCAATTGGTTTCAATATTTTGTTCTTCTTTTAAATTGCAGTTTACTTAGCATTTTAAATTTGCCTGTAATGAGGCATCTTTTCACTACTTGGTTTGCAAGCCAGCAGTTTTCTCTCCTTAGTTGATGACAGTTGCCCTCTGTGTACGACTAGCAGTGTCTGATCATGCATAAAGAAACTGACCTCTCATACACATATCTCATTTTGTGTCTTAATGGGAATTTCTGCCAGTCTAGTAAAAGGGCAGTGGGATCTTATTCCTAAATGTCTCTTTAGTTTGCTTGTGATGATGTTATGTTTTCCTTAGTTTTAGTGTCTTTCAGCTGAATTCTTTTATTTAAGACTGAAAAGAAAATATGCTATGATATTTCTATATAGAGATTTTGAAACTAAAACATTATAGCTAACAGGGCTTCCCTGGTGGCTCAGATGGTAAAGAATCTGCCTGCAACGCAGAAGATCTGGGTTGGGAAGACCCCCTGGAGAAGGGAACGTCTACCCACTCCAGTATTCTGGCCTGGAGAAAGCCATGGACAAAAGAGCCTGGCAGGCTACAGGCCGTGAGTTCACAAAGAGCTGGACAGGACTGAATGACTTTCACTTTCACTGATTATAGCTGGCAAAATTAATGGTACTTTTTAAAATCTTTGTCTACCACCTGCATATCTTTTGGATCCTAGATTAGGTGTTCTGAACCCTGGCATGTTTCTAGATTGCCTCCCCTTCAGAAATACATAAATATTTGAAACCATTACTGTACAAAGAGTAAAATCAAGACACAAAACAGTCCAAAATAGGTTATTAAAAAAAATTTGTGATTATCTGTACCTCTTTTCTTCTCTGAAGCAAACACAAATTTTGTAATTTTTTTCTGTTGGCAAATTTGATATTTTCAAACATATAAAAGCAGTGTCTCTCCAATTCTGTATGTTTGAAAATGCCAAATTGTCTCATTTTTTTCTCGTTGTTTGTAAGCCCAATAATTCCATAATATTCCAGATCTTTTTGCTTAATAGTTTGTTATGAATTTCTTTTTATTGGTTTTATTTGGTCTTAGACTGCAGGACTTACATATATTACAAAATTTGTCATTAAAGTGTCCTCTAACCTTATTATCCTCCAATACATAAGAATATTTGATTTTTTATTGTCTATTAAATTTTTTCTCATTTTTTCTAATAATGCCTTTAAATATGCTATATTTTAATAATATCTTTAAATATGCACTCTGTAAATATACTATATTTCTACCTATTGCTTTTTTATGGTGGCATTTATTGTTTTGATTTTTAAATATTACTACCTAGCACAGGATAAAGTCTCAGTAAATGTTTAGGTAATTAGTAACAGTGAATTATTTAATAATTTTTGCTGGCAGAAAAAACTCTATTCCCTTCAAGAAGAACAGACACTTGAGAAGCAGGACCTTCTGAGAAGGAAAGCAATCTATGCCCTAGCACTGGCAGAAATGAAGAAACCACTGCTTAAACTAGAAGAAGAAGCTGAACAAATCAAAACTTGCCACCAAGAACATGCTGGCGTAAGCATTTATCATTAATCCAGAAACTAATTTGTGGGAATATTTAGGTCGCTAAATCATTTATGCAATTTGCAATATCATTTGGAAAATTAGGATTTCATATCGGAAGACATAAAAGCATGAACAAAATAAGCAACTATTCTAGGACCACACAATTGATCTACAGTGGAATTACATAGCAAGACAGTATTAATGCTATTTCCTGAACCCCTTACTTAGAGTGTACCTAGGAAAAGCAATTTCCAAATGAATGAGTGGTGATTTTTCTGGTATGATTACCCACTGTAGGAAATTTAATTCAAAGTCTTCACTGCTTGTTAGTAAAATTCCAAAGCTGTGCTTGTTCAAATATAAAAGATAATGCATCCTGACATTTTCATGGTAAATTTGTGATGTGTGTAGATGAAGTGAAGACAGCTAGGATGAAAAATAAGCAAATGTTGATAAAATATTTTCAGAACAACAAGTTTATGGCAGTAACTGATATTACTAGCCCTTCCCCAAAAAGATTTAATAGAAAAAAATATGTATACGTCATATCATTAGTCTTTTGAAGAAGTAGAAGGTGTGGTAAGAGTTATACATTATTGTCCTCAGCTGCAGAGAGAACACGCATATATTCGTTTGGGCCATTTTGGCAACAGAATTGTTTTTTCTTTGCAAATGATGACGTGACTTTGTATTTTTAGACTTTAATACTTTTCAGAATTTCATTTATTAAAACCTTTGTGATTTTCAGTTTCCTTATTATGAAATTTTATTTTGATCTTCAAAGCATTTCTCTGAAATAGGCAAGAGAGAGTTTAGCTGTAACATAGACGTGAGAAAACTTGAGCCTACCTGCATGAAGCAACTTGTGCAAGGCCGTAAACCACGGAAACAACAATTCTGAGTGTACATCTCAACTTAGGACTTCCAGTGCTTATCCCAGAGCTCATGTAATGAATGTATAACCAGTACTAAGAACCAGTGAGATAAATTATTTTAACAATGGCTCCTCCTCACACTAATGATAGGAGTTTATTAGTTACATCAAAGCCTTGGTGTAATCATCTGAGAATGATAATGAATACCAGAAAAGATTAATGACTTTTATTTTTTTATTTTATACTAGCCATTGGTTTCTACTTTCTTGTAGTTCAGTAATCAATTTTGGTTTATTATTCTTTAGTAGTGTATAAATTATGAACACTATTAATTTAGCATAAATTCTTGGAAGAATAAGTTTTCACACACTATAATGAGTACTGAAAATTTGGAGTTTTAATTTTGATTAAAATGTTTAAATATAGTGAGGAAAATTTATTATTTCTATGTGAGTTTATTAGTTGTTATTACTTAGCTAAAACTGATTAGCATTTTATTTTCTTTGGTTATTCAAGTTGATATTAGGATTATGGATATCGTAGTATGTTTTTGTAATTCATGTGTGGTGATCCTTTCCTTTTACACCAAAATATGTGTTGTTGTTATTAAAATAGTCACTTGGGAACTATCTACCCTAAACCAAGACAACTGGACTATTAATATTGCACATCTTAATTTCTAAATTGTCTTATAGTTGCTAGATGAAATAATTGAGAGGAGAGAACAAGTTAAAATAAATGTAGAAAAAACTAAGAAAAAATTGCGAAGAAAGGGGAAGAAAACCCAGGATGCAATAATAAAAACTGAGGTATGAAATTTAATGTCAAAAAATTATTTTGAATTTGCAGCCATTTCATGTAAATGAAAACTATTCCAGCAAATTTAATTTTAGATGAATGTCTGTCATTCATAATTGGTTGCACTAAATTGATTTTGCATACATGTGTGCACACAGGGGTGCACACGTGCACGTATACACAAGCACAGACACACACACACACCCACACAGAGTCTCTGTCTTCATTTTCTCTCTTACAGTGTCTTTCCCACTGGGCTAGTGTATCTTCCCATTACCTTTCCTACACAGTAGATAGGGGGATTTGTAGTGTCTTAGACAGCACCATGTTTCTGAAGATGAGACCAGTGTACAGACTAAAGCATTTGTTCATATCTGACATGTTACTGTCAGGCTGGTATGTAGGCTGCGTGAACCAACTGGCTGTATATCAGAGGGCTTTAACGTAGCCTTTAAAGCATTGTCTTTCATCCTCTGAATATATTTTAAATGTGGCACCAATAGCTACTAATAGTCAGACAAGACTTAGACTGAACAACAACTACCACCACCAATAGGATTTGTCAGTGAACAGCATGTGGGCCATGGGACAGAGGGGCAAGTGTATTTGAATAAAGCTAACCCAAGGGCCACAAAAGAAATATTTTTAAACATTACTAAGGAAAATAATATGTATAATAATAATAACAGGTTAATATTTTGCATTTTTAAGAAATATTTTGCATGGTTACAAGTGCTCAGACCTATTAACTGATTTCATCTTCTTGATAATTCTATGAAGAGTGTGCTATTATTATCTCCATTCTGTGGTTGAAGAATCTGATGCATTGTTTTTTAATTAACTTGTTCAGTTTCACATACCTTCTTAATGATGGTGTTGAGATTCATTATATCTGGCACTAGAATCTATCTATGCTCTTAGCTATTACATTATACTGGTCAAATCATACAGGTTACTTTATTGACTCTAATGAAGTAAAATCATAACTCAATACCAAAATTATAACAAAAAAATGATATGTATGCCACTGGAAATATTTTTTAATCACATTTTCATTATTTACTTCTGTGTTAAGAATATTTAGAAATACAATTTACAATTTACTTACAAGTGACTGATGATAAAGTATAAAGCAAAATTTATGAGATGGAACAATGTTACAGTTTGGTATTACCAATAAAGTATTTTGGTAAAAACAACTGAAAGTATTTGGCATATCTATTAAAGGCAAAGAGAACATGTCATGAGAAGAATTAAAATGAGGCATAATTATATACAAAATTGCATAACAATTTGTCCTAAAATCTTGATGAATTATATAATTTATCTATAAAAGACAAATTATGAAAACTAAGTGAAGAGAAAAAATTAGCAAAAATAGATCAATAACAATAAAATTGGTGTAATTTTAGTAAAGGCAAGACAAGCATAGATACTTTATAAGCCTCCCTACAAAAACCAGGTTCAGAGCATAAGAAAGTTATGTAAAAATATAACCCTGAAACCATAACTGAAAAATATATAAGAAAGAAATGTGCAAGTGATCTCACTTATGAACATAAATGACAAAGTTTAAAATATATTGTGAATTGAATTTTGCAATGTGCTGAAAAGAATATACTATGCAAAATAAGACTCCTTTGATGAATGTGAAGATGACTCAACATAAATGTACTAATATAATTCACTGCATGTACAGAAATGAAAGACAGTTCACTTAAAATAAAATTGATAAAATTCAAAAGCCACTTATTTATTTTTTAAAAAAGTCTTAACTTGATAACATGTGTAATAGTATCCACCAGTATCTTTCAGCAGACATGATGTTTAGTTATAAATCATTATGCGCATTTCCATTAAAATCAGGGAAAAAGCATTCAGGTCAGCTCTCACTACCCAGCATACTACTGTTCTTAATAACAAAGCACTTGTAACATGTGTCACAAAAGATAAAACATATGTGTTCAAGACTGCAGTGGAACGCCTCCAGAGTTCTTCTATCCACATCTGCATATTTGCTAAAATATTAATTAAAAATTGCCAAAGGTAGTATAAATAACAAATACAAATAAATTTCAGTGGAAAACATGGCTGAATACCTTGTGTGTGTGCTCAGCATCACAGAAGTTACTAAGAGTTGGAGGGTTAGAGAAGAAGGCTTCTTTGTCTTTTGTTTGTCCTTCACATTAATTTGTCTTTCCAATTACTGTTGAGTACTTAAAATGTCTTAAATATTGTTGGAAGTTTCTGGACTTGGGGAAGTAAAAGGAGAACTTGGTTCACTCAAGAAATACATCATCTTGTTGGGATCAGACAGCCTTAATACACTGTGAGCAGAGCCATGACAGCAGTGTAATAGTGTGGGAAGAGTCAAGCAGGAGTAAACACAGATGAATCGAGGGCATCCAGGAGGATTTTTCAGAGGACGTGATGTCTAAGAACAAGAACTACTAATAGAAAAATGGAGGTTGAATATTTGCCTTGCTGTGATGTTGTAGACAACAGAGATGATATACACAAGAAGACTAAAAGAATAATTGGCGCTGGAAGCATTCAACAAATGGTTCCCATTACTTGTATTATTATATAGTTTTTAATTTGATGAAGAAATGAAGTTAGGACATTTTAGAAACAGACCTTGTGTTTGCAAAGCAAAGAGGTCATGGGAGAATGCTATGTGTTTGTGGAATTGCAGGCACTTCGGTATGACCAGAGAGCAAGTTACCTGTTAATAAGACTGAAAAGAGATTAAGTTAGTGAGAAGGCTAATGCCTAGATGAAGGAATGCCTGTGTGTCATGCTATCGAACACTATTCTAAAGAAAATTGCAGACATTACTAATAGCATATGTTAAGTCCTCATTATGTTGATTGGTATATAAATAATACTATGTGTCCCTGGCAGCTCAGATGGTAAAGAATCTGCCTGCAATGTTGGAGACCTGGGTTTGATCCCTGGGTCAGGAAGACACCCTGGAGAAGGGAATGGCTAGCCACATCAGTATTCTTTCCTGGTGTATTCCATGGACAGAGGAGCCTGGCGGGCTATAGTCCACAGGGTCACAAAGATTTGACTGAGTAACTGACACCTTCACTTTCACTTTTCATAGCAGCATTGCTACCTTCTAAGAACCTAAGTTAGACAAATAATTTTATCTTTTACTCTGCTAGGTGTAGAACCTGGAAATAGTACATTTAGATAACATGAAAATATTTATTAAATCTTAAATAAATATTTAAAATGTTATTTGAAATTAATCATTTAAAATCTGAGTATAATTTGTATTATCTACTCTTTTGAAAATATGTGGTTTCAAAGTTTTTTAGATAAAGTAATAAAAAATGTTGTATAGTAAAGCATTAATTAACTTCGTTTCAGATTTCCAGAACTTTCCAAGTCTGGGCATGAAACTCTCTTTGGGTGGAGAGCCTCAAAATTGCTGAAACCTGTTACCAGGCTAGAGAAAAAAATAACCTCCCCCCAAATTATAAATGTATTCTTTATGCCTAAATTCCAATTTGCTCTGGTGACACCTCAGCATTCATAAAGACTCACTAATGGTTCTTGGGGTCTCCCAAATTTTGCACACTCAGGATACACAGACATACACTCTTGATTGACATGTGGCATCTAACAATTTCTTTCCTTATTGTAGGATATCTCTAATATTGTTGAAGCCATGGAAGGAGATATGGTGCTCACATTTAGCAAAGCCTCACTGATGATACTTATGAGTGAGTGAGTGAAAGTCACTCAGTCGTGTCCTACTCTTTGTGACCCTGTGGACTATACAGTCCATGGAAATCTCCAGGCCAGAATACTTGGTGGGTAGCCTTTCCCTTCTCCAGGGGATCTTCCCAACCCAGGGATCAAAGCCAGGTCTCCCACATTGCCAGCGGATTCTTTACCAGCTGAGCCACAAGGAAAGCCCAAGAATACTGGAGTGGGTAGCCTATCCTGTCTCCAACAGATCTACCCGACCCAGGAATTGAACCAGGGTCTCCTGCATTGCAGGAAGATTCTTTATCAATTGAGCTATCAAGGAAGCCCTATGTTGCCTATGAAAAGCGACAGATATACTTTTTGCTTTTTATTGCTGTCAGCAGGAAGTACACTGTCTCTTTCTTTCCTTTACTGTAAAATCTCTGGCACCACCTTCAGCATCACTAAATTGGTGGTCTATGTTGTTGACACCATTGCTTCTGAAATCTCAGTTTCCCACGAAAATCTTTGTTTAAGATTTAAGGCATGGGTTATGGAATCTGAACTGAAAGTCAGGATTAGTAGTAGAGAGCATGTCGGACCCACAGTTGCCCATCGTCTCTGACTCGTTCCTACTTATTTTTACCCATATTTGTGCCTTTTCACACTTTTTAGGTTTGATTTTCTCCTAGAAATAACATAATATTTTAGGGGGTCCTTTGAAGAATCCTTGTCAGCTGGCTTGACTACATTCTGGTAGCAAACAAACAAACCCAAACTGTCTCATTTATTAGTGGAAAAATTCCAGAGCTTCCAGGAAAAAAAAAAAAAAAGACTGAATGTTATGAAAATTCAAATACAGTACTCAGTGTTCCAAACCTTGGACAAAGAGATTTTTATAGGAAAATAAATATACAGGGTTAGCAGTTCATTCTTCTTGAAACCTGTAAGAATAGAGAAAGAATTAGGAAGCATGTGAGGAGAAAATGGGGGACAATAGGAGCAAGGGGAGCAGCTGAGACTGGAATCTATTGCTAGAAGTCAGGCCAGATGTGGCGTCAGCAACCTTCATTGAGTTGGTCACACAGTCAGGAAATCAGCCAGTCAGTGTGGACACCAACAGTTATGAAGGGGTCATGCAAAAGTAGATGCCGAATCAAATCTCCAGTCTGGGATTGTACCGGCCAGCCTTGGGGAATTATGCTGGAATTAAACATTGACTTCTTTTTCTTAAACATCAGAACGATAAATATTCATGCCTGCCTTCAGGGTACATGTTTGATAACCAGTTGACCACATGCTGACATATTAAAAGACATGTCCTTCAGGTGTGCAGATGTGTGTGTGCAGGCGGGGTGGGGGGGGGCAGAGACAAGTTAGTGCAGAGTAGAGAGGGAGAAAGAATAGATGGTTCTAACCCATCTTTTAGGAAACCTGATCAGATGTAATGCTCGAGGAAAGAACATGAGTTGTTGCTTGCTTTGATTAGAGGTAGAGCCTCTTGATAAAAGTGAAAGAGGAGAGTGAAAAAGTTGGCTTAAAACTCAACATTCAGAAAACTAAGACTATGGCATCTGATTCCATCACTTCATGGCAAATACATGGGGAAACAATGGAAACAGTGAGAGACTTTATTTTGGGGGGGTCCAAAATCACTGCAGATGATGACTGCAGCCATAAAATTAAAAGACGCCTGCTCCTTGGAAGAAAAGTTATGAACAACCTAGACAGCATATTAAAAAGCAGAGACATCGCCAACAAAGGTCTGTCTAGTCAAAGCTATGGTTTTTTCCAGTAGTCATGTATGGATGTGAGAGTTGAACTATAAAGAAAGCTGAGCGCTGAAGAATTGATGTTTTTGAACTGTGGTGTTGGAGAAGACTCTTGAGAGTCCCTTGGACTGCAAGGAGATCCAACCAATCCATCCTAAAGGAAATCAGTCCTAAATATTCATTGGAAGGTGTGATGCTGAAGCTGAAACTCCAATACTTTGGCCACCTGATACGAAGAACTGACTCATTGGAAAAGACCTTGATGCTGGGAAAGATTGAAGGCAAGAGGAGAAGGGAAAAAAAACAGAGGATGAGATGGTTGGATGGCATCACCGATGCAATGGACATGAGTTTGAGTAAGCTCCAGGAGTTGGTGATGGACGGGGAAGCCTGGCATGCTGCAGTCCATGGGGTCACAAAGAGTCAGACACGACTGAACGAATGAACTGAACTGAACTGATTTGCTTGTTTTCCCAAATGCCTTTATTTTTAATTGAAGGAAAAGTGCTTCACAATATTGTGTTGGCCTCTGCCATACATCAATTGAGTCAGCCATAGGTATACATGTGTCCCCTCCCTCTTTAACTACTGTTTGCTTTTAATTGTTCACGTGGCCAAGAAGTATTTGTGTTCCTTAATTGCAAGAATTTGAAACTTCTAGTATTTAAAATATTCCTGATTTTTTTTCCCCAGGATAAATGCTCAGTAGTTTTTAAAGAAATAGAGATCACTAAAAGTAAAACAATTGTTTATCATTCAAAAATCATTCAACTGAATAAGAGCTTAGAACAAAAAGAAAAAGAAAAGGTTGCTTTTGATCACACACTTGACTATTTAAAGTAAGTACTTTAAATTTATTGAAATATTAAATACTTACTATATCATTTATAAAAGAGATGTGATCAAATTTCCCTGTTTAAAATTTATTCCTGAAATGATATATATTTTCTGTCGTGATCTGGTGTGAAATATATAGGCGATATTTTATAATTTTTGTCTAAACACATTATCATAAATGGCTTTCATTTTTTGTTGCTCCTCTGGGTTTATTCTTATTTAAATAACTGCTAATGTATCTCCTTTTCCAAGCATAAGAACTTTTATTTGTTATTAAATTCATAATCTCTCCCACTAATTTCAGTATTTCTCACTTATATGAAATGGTTAGTAATATATTTTTTTTCACCCAACCTTTTTGATAACATTTTTGAGGTAAGAATTTAGAAATGGATATTGTATAAAAACTTCATGTAATTTATTTACATTAACTGTCTTAAAAATGCCTCTTGTACATTCCCCTCATTAGTCTGAGGCATACTTGACAATGGCCTTTCCCTTTGAGAATGATCATGCTTTAAGGCTTACTGTATCCATAGACCCGCCCTCCCCTCTTAGATACTCTTCCTTTACTCCTCTTGGTTCGTATTTTCTATTTTAGAACACATTGAGAACAGAACTTGGAGGACTACTGGAGGAATTTACATTGGGCACGTTTAGGAATGATGGTTTGATTTAAATATAGAACGCTAATATGGACAGGGAGGCCTGGTGTGCTGCGATTCATGGGGTCGCAAAGGGTCGGACACAACTGAGCGACTGAACTGAACTGAACTGAATACACCATTAGCAAATCATAGCACTTGAGGGACAAAATATAAGAAAAACGTTATGCACAGTCTAATATACTATGTATTAATATCTTAATGGAATCAAGTCAATGAACTCCACAAGGATTTGTTTAGCTATTACCACAGGGTAAAACTTATTTTCAAAATAATCATACAGCTTTATCTGAAAATTCCTGGATCATATTCAGAATATCAGGTAAGAAAGCAAGGAAACATTTTCTTTGAAAGATATTTATCCGTGTCATTTAATATCTTTAAAAATATTTGGGGCTTAAAGGGAAAAGCCTGAAATTATATAATTTACACCAAACTTGCAAAGATGTTATAGGGGAGCTGATGAAATTTTTTTTTCTTCAGGATTCTTACCATTTCAACTCTTACATTTCCTTCCATCCTGTACCTAGATTATACTGCCTTAAAGCAAGAATGGTCACCAAGTTCCAATGGATCAATTCCCTCCCTAAACTTGACTAAACTCTGCCTTTACCCTGGAAGAGAAGAAAAAGAATAGTGTGTCATTTACAAATCTATTAATTAACAGTGATGACAGACAGTGTCAAATAAAGATTTAAAGCTAACATTGATTGACTTCCTAGTGTGCCAGGTATTTTGTAAGGGCAATCTAAGCACCTAGCTCATCCAATTCTCACAGTATATTCTTATATCCAGTCGTAACGTTCACACATGAATGCTGAAGAAACAGTCTCAGGGAAATCAAATGATTAAGACTGCAACACTAATTAGTGGTGGAACTTCTCCAGTGTAGGTCTGTCCTGTTCCAAACTGCATGCTCTTTTGATGGTACAAATTGACTCCTAAACTAGGACTGGAACGGAAGATTACTTCACATTAACTGTATTAGGAATAATCTACTGATTCTTTCACCTAGTGTCAATGTTACTATTAGTGAATACTTCCATCGGACGTCACAGAAGAGTTATGGATGTTGTTAGTATGAGTGATGAAGTGGAAAAAACAGGGGTGAGATAGATGAAAGGGGAGGACTTTGTTCCATTTAAAAGAAGAGGCACCCATCTAAAACATGTGACCAGAGTCATGTTTTCAAATTTGATGATAAGAGCCAGCATAGAGAAAGAAGGGGAAAAAATGAGTATTTTGTGTTGAGCTGCTGAATCAAATACAGCTAGTCAGAACTGGATTTGAATTCTGGGTCTGTCATTTATTAATTAGCTTATACAAGCTTAGTATACTGAAGTTTAGGTTTTTCATCTGTAAATGGCCATAATAATTACCCTTTCATGGGGTGGTTGTTATGTTAAATGAGATATTATATTCAAAGTACTTTACCATTTTAGACCCTCAAAATTTTTAGTCCTGCTGCCTTTATAGCTAACTGTGAAAATGATTCAATTTTCCATACCAGTAGAGATGAAAACGAATGTGGGTAACATAAGACTGTGCTGAGCTTTTGCAACTCTGCTTATTCTGAATTCTGGGTTACTGATCAACTCTGGCAGTTATTTCTAAAATACATTTATTTTTGCAGCATTGTTTTAACCACTTTTTAATGATTTTTCTACTAGTGTAGTTGCTAATATAACTGATTTCACCATAAAAAATAATTTTACCTTTGAGTCAGGATGTACTTAATTGCAAATAACAAAATACATAGAGGCAGTGGCTCAAATGGTATAGAGTCTGCCTGCAGTGTAGCTGACCTGAGTTTGATCCCTGGGTAGGGAAGATCCCTGGAGAAGGAAATGGCTACCCACTCCAGTATTCTTGCCTGGAGAATTCCATGGACAGAGGAGCCTGGCAGGCTACAGTTCATGGGGTTGCAAAGAGTTGCACAGAACTGAGTGACTAACACTTTCTCTTTCACATATACACCACACACACACACACACACACACACACACACAAGCTTAAATAATAAGGAAATTAATTATTTTACATAACAGGAGGCCTCTAGTTAGGGTAAGCTGCAAGGTTAGTTGATTCATCAGCTCAACACAGGTACTTATTTTCGTGTTTCTTTCTCTCCACTATGGCTGTTGTCAGCAAATTTGAAAACAGGAACCCTTGTTCACATTTAGAGAATGTGTGAGTGCCTTCTATATGGAATTCAGCTCTTGCCTTTCATATTATTGCACTATATATATATATATATATATATATATATATATATATATATATATTTTTTTTTTTTTTTTTAATCTCTCAGTCATGTCTGTCTCCTTGCGACCCCATGGACTATATAGTCCATGGAATTCTCTAGGCCAGAATACTAGGGTGGATAGCCTTTCCCTTCTCCAGGGGATCTTCCCAACTCAGGGATCGAATCCAGGTCTCCCTCATTGCAAGCGGATTCTTTACCAACTGAACTATCAGGGAAGCCCCAATATATATGTTTACTGGTGAATAATTAGCCTCATGTTGGTTGGTTTAATCTGATCAGAATGCATCCTTGGAGTTATGTGCTGTGTGGAGGGGGAGTTCTTTTGGAATGACAACAAAACAGAGGTGCACTGGGTAAGCAGCCAAGAGAATCCACTAAATCTCCAAAAATTGTCTTCCACCTGGATCATTTAGATGTATGTCATGGGTACAGACCTATGGAAAGGACCAGGGAATTTTTCCATAGAAATTCAATTCTAAGACTTTTCAGTGTTGTGTATTTTTAACTGTATCATAAATACATGTTAGAAAATTAAATGTGAGTTGAATAGTGGCAAAGGCAACTCTTTCTTTTCTTCACAGTGACCAGTTTAGAACCTTGAGAGAAAAAAAGGAACATGCACAAATTGTGTTTGATCATTTTGTAAATGAGAGAAAAGCCTGTGAAGAGAGAATCTATGAGGAAGAACAGAGATACAGAACATTATTTAACATGAGGCAAAACACTCTGACCAGTATTAAGGTGAGTATTATATTGGGGCCATTTAGAATGAAGGAAATGTAGTGATAGTCACATTAACAGCCAGTTTGAGGCACTCATCTTTTATCCTGAAATAGCAAAGATGTTTAGATTTTTAAAATAAATATGTTAGCATGATGAACATGCAACTTTTCTTTTTTATTTTATTTCCTATAAGTAATTATAATATATTCATAGAGCGTATGAATGCCGTATACACTCTTTTCAGTGCATTTTTTGTACACTCTCATTTTGTCACTGTACTTCCTTTTATTCTGAAGTTTATTGATGGCAGGTTATATTTATTCCGGAGCCATTTTTCTGCTTCTAATGGGAGATATGAAAACAGTTAATTTTGTTTCTGAAGAAACATACTTTGAATGTTTACCAGCCACTTCTTTTTTTAAGAACAAAATGAGGGTATTTCATGTTCTTTTCCTTTAAAAAAATCTTGCATATGTTTTAATTGAACTGTAAACTAGTCAGAAAAAAGATCGTATGATAAAATGTGTTTTTCTAGATCTGAAGTTTTAACTTTTATTAAGCTATCCATATTAAATTTTTGATATAAAATATCAGATATACCTTTAGTTAAGCGAGTCACATCCCATTTTACATTTCATAATAATTTTGTTTCATTTAATTGAAATAATAAATACCATGTTTTTAAAAAATATATTTATAAATGTTACTATGATTTGAGACAAAGTGGAAATTACAAAAATAAACAACTCTACTGTTTTTATTAAAACTATTTCCTGCAAAACTTTATAAAAATTATATGTAATATCAATATATTTTTATCAAATATTTTTGACCCTGATATATATTAAATTATGATATATATTTTCTATATATTCAATTACTTTTTTTTCCTTTTAATGTTTCAAAGATACTGCTAATATATTTTCAAAAAGATTGTTTGGAACAAATATGCGTCGAATAGACATGAATGTGAGGGAATGAATATGTGATTCCCTCCTACAAGAAAATCACTAGTAAAAGAATAATAATTTTATTAATAATGATGCCTCATAACATAGCATTTTTCCATTTTAAATGTGGCCGTTGCATAGAAAAGATATGTTGGTTTTCTTTTTTTTGTTTTGCATCTTAAAAATGTGAAAATAATTGGTGCCATCTAGCGGCAGGCAACAAATGCTGCCTCCTCTTGGAGGAGTTCCTGGGAATTGGATGGACTGGGGAAGCTTAATCTCAAACTCAGCTCTCAAAACAAGAAGGTTTAAGTACTTACTGACTTAAGCATCATTCCCCACCTCATATTTTATGGCAGCAGTGGAAATATTTGTTTTAATTCTACCACATTTTCCAATTGTACTGGTGCAGAGGACACAGCGCGATCCCAATAATCATTTATTGACTGGCATTTCAGCACTTATATGGAACCATTATAATTAGTGAAATGCCAAATCATTTTAGCAGGAGAGAGAGATGAATGGAAAATCCTGTATAAGCAACCTCTCAGTAATTGAAAGCTGTATTTCTTTTCATTCGGACACTGTCTCTGCTTTTCCATTCTGAAGTATACCTACCCCCAGCCCTTTGGGAACATCACGTAATCTCAAGTTTGTTTCTGAGCACTGATCTCTATCTGAACTTGCTTTGTTCATCCATTTTTACTTCTTTGTTGTCTTCTTAATCCTTCTATAATATGTATTTTTATAAGGACAGGAAATTGTCTGCCACATTTTTCTCTGTATCTTAAAAGCTCAGAACTATGCCTGGCACAAGAGAGGCACTAAGATCCTCAGTGGATGGCTGAATGAATGATTAAATGGATGAACATATGCTTTGCGGGGGGTAGTTTTGCTGTCCACATGCATGATGATGACTAAAAGCAGGAACATTTCAGAGATACTTTCTATACTACACCAGATCGATACTTCAGCAAATACTCATACTCATGCTGTATGCAGAAACTGAATCTCAATTTCTTTCTCTCCCATCCTTTCTCATTGATAATATTCAATACAGAAGAAATTTGCCACCTCTTCTCTTCCCTATAGGTAAAAATGGTTAAACTGTCTGTTTCTAGCAACTAAGGATTCTGCTGAAGATGTCAGTAATGCTTTTCAAATAACCTTTAATTTATATGAAATTGTCTCTTATCAGGACTTGGATAGTTCTTTCTTGTGTATTCTCCTTATATGATCAGAAGAGTAGAGTTTGAACACAAAAAACTTAAGAGATTGATACAGCTTATCATTAGTGACACTATCTATGATTGTGATCAGTTATTGGTGTTAAAGGGGCTTCCTTGGTGGCTCAGTTGGTAAAGAATCTGCCCGCAATGCGGGACATCTAGGTTCAATCTCTGGGCTGGGAAGATCCCCTGGAGGAGGGCATGGTGGCCCACTCCTTTATTCTTGCCTAGAGAATCCCCATGGACAGAGGAGCCTGGCAGGCTGCAATCCATGGGATCACAAAGAGCTGGACACAACTGAGTGACTAAGCATATTGGTGTTAAAGAGTGGAAAGACAATGTACTCCCTCATAGAAAACAGTGTCATCCGTGTTTAGAAATTGGATGAATTTAAAAATTATAAATATAATGTAAAGCATTCCAAGAAAGAAACAAGCATTATTAGACATCATTATAAATATGGTGTTATTAATCTGAGGTGTCCCTGCTGGACAAAAGAGTTGATCACTCTTATGGGCCATTTAAGAAATTGCTTATTAAAACACTTTATGAAAGCCACAGTGGAATCAATTGAGGATGTGAGAAAACATACCGAGAATCAGAAATACAAACAGCTAATAAAATAAGAAAAATGTACATAAACCTCTGAGAGCATACAGTGAGGTTCTAGAGCTAAATTCAGTCTTTTTCAGTTAGCAATTCCATATCAGATATCTTTAAATGATAGCTTTCTTGAATATCATTGAGTTTTTACTGCCTATAATTTACAAATGCAGATTGCTTAAGATTAAAATTTATGTATCACATATTCATTAGAGTACTATAGCTATAGCTACTGATCTTCCTCTTTGCTTCTGGAAAGATCCAAACAAAACTGGAATTTAAAGCATTAATTTATCATGAGCCTCCTCAGAAGTCCCACTGTCTTTTCTGCATCAGTGCCTTTCTTTGGTGTTGGTTCAGTAGTCTTGCTCTCTCTCTATAATTCAGGGTATGATATGAGGGGTACAGTGAACTGCAGTGAATCTGTGGCAGACATGAGCAAATTCCAGATTGAATTCTAGCAGGGACAGTCTCCCAATACTCTGTATGGTTTATTAGTTTTTCTTTTGCTTCATATTTCCCATTCTCAGAAAATACCACTTCCTTTGTCTATTTCTGTTTCAGGTTCAGCTAATAAGTCATTTCTTGACTCTTTCATATGATAAGTTCTTAGTTTGATAGAGAGGCAGTGATTCTGTAACTTACTGGACAGCCGGATACAGAAATAGTAAAAATCAGAAACAAATTTATTCTGAGATCATTTTAAAGATTATACAATTTTTAAAATTATTCTCCTATTGATCACTCACCATTTCTTCATTCACATGACCAGTTTATGAGTATTACTGTTTACAGGACGCTTAATATTGGATGACCAAAACCCTGGCCTCAATTTTAAAATGTAATCAGCAGCAAGATGAAAGATCTGAAAAACAGACTTGAATATAGTGACAGCACTCAAATTACAAACAATATGTGTTCCTGACTCACTGTATTAAGTATTATTATAAATAAAAAGACATGTATTCACTTCTTTCTCACCCCATCCAGAATGCTGCATGACTGAGGGCCAGGGAGAGGCAGGTACACAACAGCCAGGGCTTGGAAAACATTGAAGGAACTTGTATCCTGATATATAGATTGCGCTAGGGATCCTGCCCATTAGACCTGGGGATACTTTATCAGTGGACACTTCCTACTGGTCCAGGGGCATCCCTAATGCTGTGAGCACCTCACTCACATATACTTCCCCCACGGGCAGTGATTATGAGCCTTTGCAGATGGCTATTGAGCACACACAGAAAGCCAGCCCAACTCCATATGATTGAGAGGGAGCACACAAATTGAGCATTTAGCATTGCCCTAGCGGTGGTGCTTTAGTTGCTAAGTCATGTCTGACTCTTGCGATACCATGGACTGTAGCCCACCAAGCTTGTCTGTCCATGGGATTTCTCAGACAAGAATACTGCAGGGGTTGCCATTCCCTTCTCCAGGGGTTTCTTCCCAACCCAGGGATAGAACCCAGGTCTCCTTCATTGCACAAAGTTTCTTTATTGACTGAGCCACATGTGAAGCCATTGGCCTAGGAGAAGCAAATAGGAAACTCTTAGCACCCAGCTGGCTTTGCAGACTTAAGAGAAGACATACAGTCTTAAGAATTCCAGTACTCACTGCATACATTAAGTGAGCTCAGGACTGAACATGCAAATAGGATTACTTAGCCCATATCTTTCAGATGCATATAAAGAAAGTCAAAGAATTCAACTCCAAGTGGAAACAGTAAATTTGGAGCAGATATAACCACAGAAAAGGTCTGAGAAAGTCACAGCATCCTTAGCATGGCTAACAAATGAAGTTACCTCCCTTCCTCCGCAAGTCAGTAAAGACTAGGAGAGGTGACTGTTTCTTCAAATGTGAGTATAGTAATACAAGCCTTCAAGGAACCATGTTACCATTAAAGGAACACAAAAATTTTCCAGTAACCTACCTTGGAGAAATGGAGAAGTACAATTTGCCTGATACAGAATTTAATATATTATACTTTTTTAAGGAGGTCAGTGAGCTACAAGAAAACACAGAAGGACAGTCTAATGAAACCAGAAAAACAATACACAGATGAAACAAGAAGTTTAGCATGGGATAGAAATTGTAAAAAAGAAAAAAGAAGAAGAAAACATATATTTTGAAACTAAAGAGTAAAATGAAAGAAAAAAGCAGTAGAGAGCATCAACAGAAGACTTGATTATGCAGAAGAAAAAATCTGTGACATAGAAGACAGATCATACTGACAGAAATTATTCAGTCAGAAAAGAATAAAGAAAAAGAATGACAGAGAATGAAGAAAGTTTATGTGATCTAAGGGGTATCATCAAGAGAAACAATCTATGCATTGTTGGAGTCCAGCAGGAGAGGGGAAAGGAGCAGAAAGCTTATTAAAGGAAAAGATAAAAAAGAAGACCAAATTATATGCTTCCTACAAGAGATTCACTTCAGACTTGAAGACACACACTAGCTGAAAGGGAAGAGGATTTAAAAAAATATGTTCCATGCAAAAGTAAGCCAAAGAGACCAGGGGTAGCTCTACTTATGTAAGACAAAGTAGACTTTAAGTAAAAATTGTAACTTGAAAGAAACAGGTCATTACATAATGATAAAGGGGGCAGTTCATCAGAAGGATGTTACAATTTTATATATATATATATGTATGTATATATGTGTGTATATATATACATCTAATATCAAAGCACCTAAATATATTGAGCAAATACAAACAGACATAAAGGGAAAAATATACAACAATACAGTAACAGTAGGAGACTTTAATACCTCACTTTCAACAATGGGTAAATTATTTAGACAGAAAATTGATAAATAAACATCAGACTTGAATTACATTTTAGGCTAAAACAAACCTATACAGAACATTACAACTAATAGCAACTGCTGACATGTTCTTCCTAAGTGAACACAGCATATGGTCCAGAGTAGACCACAAATTAGGTCCTAAAACAAATCATAACAGATTTAAGAAATTCAAAATTATACCAAGTATCTTTTCAAATCACAGTTGTATGAAACTGGAAATTAACAGCAGGAGGAAACCAGAAAATTTATAAATATGTGGAGCTTAACATATTCCCAGCCAAACATGGGTCAAAGAATAAAATTGAAAGGGAAATGAATTTTAAAAAGGAAAATAAAAAACATTTTGAAGCAAAAATGGAAACATACTAAATTTAATGGGATGCAGAAAAAGCAGTATTAAGAGGGAAGTTTACAGTAATAAATGTCTATATGGAAATAACATAAATAATTCAATTAAAAATGGGTGGAGAATTGAAAAGACATTTTTCCAAAGAAGACATACAAATGGCCAATAGATAAATGAAGAGGTAAAGGTAGTCAACATTACTAATAATCAGGGAAGTGCAAATCAAAATCACTCTGAGGGATCACCTCACATTTATCAGAATGGCTTTTATCAAAAATGCAAGAGATAAGTTTTGGTCAGGTTGTAGAGAGAAGGGCACATTTAAACATTGTTGATAGGAGTCCAAATTGGCACAGCCATTCTTGAAAACAGCATGGAGATTCCTCAAAAAGTTTAAAGTAGAAATACCCTATGTCCAGAAATCCCACTTCTCTGATTATATTAGAAGGAAAAAAAATCAGTATCTTGAAGAGCTGTCTGCACTAGGAAGTTCATGGGAGCATTATTCATGATAGCCAAGTTGAGAAAATAATAGTGTCTGTTAGTGGATAAGTGGATAAAGGAAATGTGAGAAAAATATTTATATGTGTACATACAGTGAATGCTATTCAACAACGAGAAAGAAGGAAATCCAGCCATTTGCAGCAAGATAGATGAGCCTAGAGGACACTCTGCTAACTGAAATAAGCCAGACAGAGAAAGATAAATACTGTGTGATTTTACTATTTGTGGAATATTAAAAAAATAAAAAAGTTGAACTCACAGAAACAGAGGAGAATGATGGTTAGCAGAGGTAAGGGGATGGGTGAAATGGCAGAGATGCTGGTCAAAAATACAAGATCAGTAAGTTCTGAGGATAGTGTATAGAGTGGTGATTATGATTAACCCTCTTTTGTATACTTGGAATTTATTGAGACAGTAGATCTTAAGCATTCTTATCATATGCACACATACAAAGATAGCTACAAGGTGATGGATGTGTTAATTAATGATTGTAGTAATCATTTCACAACATACATATATCAAATCATAACATTGTACATTTTAAGTGTATATAATTTTATCAATTATACTTCAATAAAACAAGGGAAAAACAATTTTATCTTAAATAGCTTTTATTTAATTTGTATGGGGTTATCAAATATTAATATGATCAAGGCCACTTTTTCCCCCGTAGGTAATGTGTGAGCAAATAAATTAATGAAATGTTTTGTTGTTGTTGTGTAGTTACTAAGCCATGTCTGACTCTTTTAAGACCCCATGAGCTCACCAGGCTCCTTGTCCATGGGGGTTCTCCAGGCAAGAATACTGGAGTGGGTTGCCATCTCCTCTTCCAATAAAATGTTTAGTTCAAACTAATAATTTTTTTGTGACATAAAATTTCCTATAATTCAGTATACTTAATGTTGCTGTCTATTGGTAGTATGTTCAAATTTCCTTCAGGAATTAATTTGTGAATTTTACTTTATTTGTAGGTCATATTATTCAGTGCATATAGACTCATAACTGTTAAATGATCGATTTGGTCATAATACTTTTTATATCATCATAGTTCTCTCCCATGTATTGTTCTAAAGTTAATATTCTCAACCTTTGCTCTTCTCATTAGACTAATCTAATCTGTATAGTCAAAGCTACGGTTTTTCCAGTAGTAATGTATGGATGTGAGAGTTGGACTATAAAGAAAGCTGAGCACTGAAGAATTGATGCTTTTGAACTGTGGTGTTGGAGAAGACTCTTGAGAGTCCCTTGGACTGCAAGGAGATCCAACCAGTCCATCCTAAAGGATATCAGTCCTGAATATTCATTGGAAGGTGTGATGCTGAAGCTGAAACTCCAATACTTTGGCCGCCTGATGCAAGAACTGACTCATTAGAAAAGACCCTGATGTTAGGAAAGATTGAAGGCGGGAGGAGAGGGGGACGACAGAGGATGAGATGGTTGGATGGCATCACCGACTCAATGGACATGAGTTTGAGTAAGCTCCACAAGTTGGTGATGGACAGGGAAGCCTTGTGTGCTACAGTCCATGGGGTTGCAAAGAGTTGGACACGACTGAGTGACTGAACTGAACTGAATTTTGCATTTTACTATCAGCTGTTGTGGCTTATTTTTTAGACATGCATTTGTAACCTTTATAGAGCAATACTTAGGATAATTTTGCTTTTTTAATTTATTCTGATTTAGTAATTAATTTATATGATAGTTTTTTTTGATTCTTGCTTCTATCAACTTGTTTAATGCTTTCTGTGTTGACATTACCTTTCTATTTTGTCATTATTCCTTTTTTGGTATATTGAATTCCATGGTTTGATTTTTTTTTTTTGCCTTTAATAATGTAATATGGAGCCATTCTACATTTAGTTATATCGTTGCTGTTCAGTCGCTAAGTCTTGTCTGACTCTTTGTGACCCTGTGGACTTCAGCACACCAGGCTTCCCTGTCCTTCACTGTCTCCTGGAGTTTGTTCAAACTCATGTCTTTTGAGTTGGTAATGCTATCTAACTATCTCATCCTCTTTCACTCCCTTCTCTTCCTGCCCTCAATCTTTCCCAGCATAACGGTCTTTTCCAGTGAGTAGGCTCTTCCTATCAGGTGGCCAAAGTATTGGAGCTTCAGCTTCAGTATCAGTGCTTGCAGTGAATATTCAGGGTTGATTTCCTTTGGGATTGACAGTTTGATCTCCTTGCTATGCAAGGGACTCTCAAGAGCCTTCTCCAGCACCACAATTCTAAAGCATCAATTGTTTGCTGCTCAGCATTCTTTATGGTCCAACTCTCACATCCGTGCATGACTACTGGAAAAACCATAGCTTTCACTATACAGACTTTTCCAGCAAAGTGATGTTTCTGCTTTTTAATACGCTGTCTAGTTTTGTCATAGCTTTCTTCCAAGGAGCAAGCACCTTTGAATTTCATGGATGCAGTCACCATTGGACTTCCTTGGTGGCTCAGATGGTAAAGAATCTGCCAGCCTTGCAGGAGACTGGCATTCTATCCCTGAGCCAGGAAGATCCCGTGGAGAAGGAAATAACTGACTACCCACTCCAGTATTCTTGCCTGGAGACTCCCATGGACAGAGGATCCATGGGAGCTATAGTCCATAGGGTCGCAAAGGGTTGGACACAACTGAGCGACTAACACTTTCACTTTAATTATATTATTGCTTCAAATTTACATCTAAATGTGCTCTAATATTAGTAATGCTGATAAACAATGAAAGATAAAGCTGAGAATGTAGATGTGGGATGCGGCATGAAGGCCCAGCTGAAAAGTTTACACTTAATTTGTAAAGCAGTGGGAGAGATGAAGAATTTTTGTGGAGTGCTGTGTGCTTAGACATAGGCTGTAGCAAGATCAATTCAACAGCATTTTGTAGAATAACATGAAAATAAATGAATCACAAGTTGCCAATAGCAGTTACCAAAAAGTTCATTTATCCTCAGAGAGAAGAGATAAGACACTGATGGGTCAGGAACAAGGATTATAGACTTAACAGTGACTGATGTCAAAGTGGATGTGATATGCAAATAAAGGAGCAGACTATTATAGGAGGTGGAATGGTATTGATTGACTTGAAAAAATATGGTAGTATTTATAGGAAAAAGAACTTTTTGATGATTGGCTTGCTGAGAAGATGATCTGCTTTGGACAGTGGATACTATGCAAGTAAAAACCAAGGAAAGAGTTGAAATGGAGAAGATTGGTGAGTCAGACCCCATGTTGATAGTTCAAGACGTGACAGCTTATGAAACCTTTGACGAAACGTATTACAGAGTGCGTGCTAAGTCGCTTCAGTCGTGTCCAACTCTTTGCAACCCAATGGACTGTAGCCTGCCAGGCTCCTCTGTCCATGGGATTCTCCAGACAATAATACTGGAGTGGGTTACTCTGCCCTCTTCCAGGGGATCTTCCTAACCTAGGGATTAAACCCGGGGCTCAAACCCATGTGTCATATGTCTCCTGCTTTGGCAGGCGGGTTCTTTACCACTAGTGCCACCTGTGTTAGAGCGTATCTGATGATAAAACCTGGATGTGCAGGTTGTCAGATTATTATCTGTCTGGTGCTCTGCAGCCCAATTAGAGCCCACTACTCAGAACCCAAAGCCTGTCCTTCCAGTCCAGATGCACCAGCCTCAGTCATGAGGTCAGAATTTCACTTCCTCAGGGATCAACAGTGCCAAACTTTGACATGATGTTGGGTTACACGTTCTTAATTTGGCTATTAGAAGAACATCAGTGGCAGAGTGACATCAGTAGGTTGATAAAGACAGGAGATTAAATGTAAAAGTGAAAGTAGAAAGAGCATTGAAAGAAGTTAGAGAAGTCAGTTCTAGAATACTCTTTCAAGAGCTTTGCTAAAAAAGGAACTTGTATATCTCTATTTGCTTGCAAATTGTCCCAGGTATGTTTTCCAGCAAAAAATAAAGAGACAAAATTGAGGGAAAGATTGTATTGAGTGCTGCTTTCTAAGTCACTTCAGTCATGTCCAACTCTTCGCGACCCTATGGACTATATAGCCCACCAGGCTCTTCTGTCCATGGGATTCTCCAGGCAAAAATACTGGAGTGGGTAACCATGCCCTCCTCCAGGGGTTTTTCTCACCCAGGGATTGAATCCACATTTCTTATGTCTCCTACATTGGCAGGTGTGTTGTTTACCACTAGTGCCACCTGGGTAAAGGTGGTGCTTTACATGTCATATAATGCATTTTTGCTTAAATGCTTGGTCCCCATTCCAATTTGTGATGCCTTTGAGGAAGAGAATAATGCCTCACTCATGTGAGCACTTTCAGAGTCCATCACAACTTCTAGGACAGAAGAAGAATTCAATATTAGCTGAATGGAATTTCAAATGAAGTGATGTGACTCCTAAGAGAAGCAGTGAAAGAGTGACATTTGTATTTCAATTTACTGTGGAAAAGAAGAAGGACAGTGCTATTCATTCATTCATCCATCTATCCACTTAATTATCCATTTTGCAGTCATGTACTGAGAATCAGAATCTGGGTGAGATTCTGAACATGGTGAATATAGGGTGTTCACCTACTCTGTCTCACCAGCTTATTTAGCTTCACAGAGCAGTGGTGAAGAAACACATACACATAAGTTAAAATAACGTACAACAGCTACTGTTCTTGAATTGAGCATAGAATTCTCTGTAACCCAGGAAGAAGACCTCAAAGGAAACCGGAGAAAGCTTTCTCTGGTGATAGTAGCAGAGCTGAATCTTGGAAAGTGGGAGCAAGTTAGCCAAGGAAAGAATACTTAGAGTAGTGAAAACAATAGGAGGAAAGGGTCATGTCAAACATGAGCAGGCATTTAGGGAACTGGAGGTAATGTAGTATGTTTGGTAAATCATTGATAAGAAGAGTAAACAAAGCTACGCTAGCAGCTGAGGAAAATCCCACTAAAATTAACAGAGATTTCCACAGGTCTGCCATGGCACATTGTATGGGGCTAATGGGTCAGGGGTAGACTGAGACATTTGATTCCCATCAGCAGTTAAGAGTTGGGAAGGGCCTGAGGTGCTGAGACTGGGCTCTAAAGACTGTCATCGAAGAGTCTTGTCCCTATACCCCAATATGGTGAGGCACGTATTTCTTTTTCTTTGTATTCCATGACATACAATAGTGGTTGGCAGTCACTGATTGCGTGTAATCAGTTGGAGAGGAATGAATGATTTGGATGTAGTGGTGCATGCTAAGTCGCTTCAGTTATGTGCGACTTTTTGATACTCTATGAATTGTAGCCCTCCAGGCTCCTCTGTCTATGGGATTCTCCAGGTAAGAATACTGGAGTGGGTTGTCATTTCCTTCTCAAACCCTCATCTCCTTTTTAGCAGGTGGATTCTTTACCACTGAGCTACCAGGGAAGAACTTGATGGTTATTTGACCAGATAGTGAGGAAAATGATAGAAATATATGTTGTTTATTGACAACAGAATGGTTAGTGATGTCAGCACCTAAAGTAATAGAATATGGACTTAAGAAAAGGCTTGAAACTGGATTAAACCAAATTTGAGACAATTTGGAGGAGTTACCTGGAGTCCAGTTTCTGAGTTCATGTAAGAATCTCGAACCGAAGGAATAAGAGTTTGAATGGTAATATTATTGTGAGAACTATGAGTATATATATATATGTGTATATATATATATCGCATCAGAAACTTCAGAAAATCTTTAATATAAAGGAGGATAGAGAAGAGAATGAATCTTGGGTTGGGTGATTATGAATATGGAAAAGGTAGCAACAATAGAGAAGCAAAAGGCTGAGAGACTGTAGTCAGAAAATAATGATACCATTCCACATGATAGCACAGTCAGAAGGGTGTCCATGGGTATGAAATGTTAATGGGACGTGGAATTGAAGTTAACTAGATTTGAGTAAGTCCATAAACTCTAAGATTAAAGTGTTGGATAGGTCATCCAGATAGATATTGTAGTAAAACAGAATGATGGAGAACAAGGGATAGACAGGAAGAGAAGATTGAGTCCCCTGGGCCCAAGTCTTCACCCAGTGTGGGAAAATGACCAGTAAATCATGAAATGACAGGGAAACAGGGTGAGAGAAGGTTGAAGGTTATATCTTTAATCACTATAAAATTCAAAACAAGCAGTATTTTTACATAAGCTTTGAGAAATAATGATTTGGCAGTGCTAATGGAGAGTTAGAATTATTCTAGCTGCAACCAGACCCTGCAGTATGTGGAGCCTTGAGAAATTAGCATTCTTTTATTCAGGCCCAGATTTTGTTAATGCAAACACTTGTTTCTGAAATTGTGCAATGAGAATGAACTGTGATAGGAGCTTGTTTGACAATGAATAGTATTTCTAGAGTTCATACTGGAAACGTTTAGATGGGAGTAATGGTTTAGTTCAATAGTCAGTAAATGTTGAATTCCTACTACATCAACTATTCTAGAGGCTAAGAATTCTTCAGATAAAGCACAGATCTTAACTCTTAGAAGCATAACAGCCTCATAGAGGGGAGAGAATGGCAGCATAAGGTTAATAGGTTTTGCTAACCAGAGACAGAATCAAAGGAAGGGTGTGAGCTTTTAAATATTGTCAACTTTCTCCTACTCATCAAAAAAATTTTCAAAAACAGAAAGTGAATTACTGAGGCCACCAAGGTTTTATATATTTTTTCACCTATACCATTAATAAAAGCATCAACAAAGTTACATTGTATTTTATGTTATTATAAATATATACTTATATATCATAGTCTGCAATCAAGAACTTTAAAAAGTATCACTTATAAAATGGCTACACATTGCTGAATACCATAATACTTTATTATTTTTATTTTGGTTGTACATATAAATGAAAGAACCTGAACTGTCCTGTCCATCTTCTTTTAAATTGTATGAATTTTACTTGAGTTGTTACCTTCAGGAAGGTCACCTCTTCCTGCTTTCAGAAAAAATGAGTTTAACGTTTAAAGTCATAATGAGTTTAATGAGCATAAATGAGATCTCTATCAGGTTATAATGGTCATAAGCATAGATCTTAGCCCAAAGTGCTCTAGTGCAGCCAGGAGACTGTTTTCATTTACAAAGGTTTCTAATTTGTTTCAGTGTTTGTATCAGTGGCTTTTCTTAGTAAGTATGAGCACCATGAACTCCCATTTGAACTTAGAATTTTTTAATCTGGCCCTGATGCTCTGACAAATACCCCAGATATGACTTACACAGTGTCCTGTGGGGAGCGTTGTTAACATTGCCCAAATAGCCTTCCTGCTGATTTATTTGCTTATCGACAACTTATATACCTGGCCTCCCAAGGGAGCTGCATGTCTCGAATTTGGGCGCCATGATAATAATAACAGTTTGAGAGAAAATGAAATAGGCTATAAAGAGAGAGGAAATGGAATATACAAACTATTGTGTGGTGTCATGTTCATTTTCAGTACTATATAAAATAATGAAAATGTTTTGCTGTGTTGATTTTTATAATGTGAAACATACTTTGTGGAAAAAGACAGTGGATGAACAAAACCAAAAAATTAGTAGAAATATTTTTCCTTTTGACTCAAATTTCTGCATTGTTTTCGATAAGTCTAGACTAGAGTTGAATTCTGAAAAAGAGTAACTTTGCTATAAAGGATGTTAGTTTCTGCCTTTGGCAACTTTGAAGTTCCTCTTTCAGGGTTCACGGACAAGGATGATCCTTGATAAAGAATCTAGTGTGGTAGGCAGCAAAGGTTTTATTTTTCGTATTCCCCCTTAAACTGAACTTTCCCATAGTCACTCAGTTTTTCAGTTGCCCATCTGGGATTAAAATGGGTGTGCTTTCTGGTATGTGCATGGCCGGTCAGTCATGTCCTACTCTTTATGACCCCGTGGACTATAGCCCGTCAGGCTCCTCTGTCCATGGAATTCTCCAGGCGAGAATACTAGAGTGGGTTGGCATTTCCTTCTCCAGGAGATCTTCTCAAACCAGGGATGAAACCTGCATGTCTTATATCTCCTGCATTGGCAGATTCCCTAGGCTTTGTTTATACAAATTGGTAGAATCTTTCAATTCTTTTGATGTCCCTTGTGCATACTTACAGGTCAAAGGTCACACTTTGTATCTGACCCCTAAGTCATCCCAGAACTTGAGTCTGATTGTAAGTGTAGAAGCAATGAGGTATGTTGAGGATGTGTCTTAAGGACATCAGCATTCCTGTGAAAGGAATTGATATTGAGAGGTCATTAGATTCTTCATTCAAGACGAGAGCAGTCTTCTATTGATAGGGGAGGCTGCTAGTGAAGAGAAGCTGGATGTGGAGCAGCGGAGAGTAGTGACAAGCTATGTCCACCCATCACTGCCTCTTCCCATCACTGTATCTGGCTGCAGTAACCTTCTGAAAGCTTTACAACCAGGGCTTCACCTCTTCCTTCTCGAATCTGTCACCCATTCTTCTTTTGGTTACTTCTAACATGAAGTTACAGAGGGAAGGGTATTCTCAGAGTTTCCAGTTTAACAGTTGAAAATAACATGGTCAAGCAGAAGGTTCAAATATTAAGCTCTGAGCAGTTTTTCTCCTTCATAGGTGAGGTAGATTAACTTTCTTGAGAATTTATAAAAAGAAAAAATGATCATCTTAAAACCCCAAGGTGAAGCTAAGCAAGGAAACTCAGGGAGCGGTTTTCTACTGATGAAGCAGCATATGGACCAATAGACTTTAATTTCCACTGTTAAGTTTCTGTTCTGTTTTTAAAAGCAGAATTAGAACATTGCCATTAAAAAAAAAGGAGAAAAAAAACCCTTCGACAATGTTTCAGTCACTCCACAGGTGAGAAAATCCTGAAAGAGGGCATGGAAACCCTCTCCAGTATTCTTGCTTGAAGAATCCCATGGACAGAGGAGCCTGGCGGGCTACAGTTCAGAGGGTCACACAGAGTTGGACACAATTGAAGTGATTTAACATACACAGATGAGAAAGTGCTCCCTCAGATTGCTAACACACACGCTGTGATCAGTGTAACCACACTCCATCTGGACTACACACAGAGGAGTTGGTCTAGGATTGGCTGTCACCATATAAGACAACTAGGCTGAAATTAAGATAAACTAAGTAAGTGAAAACAAGCTGCCATTTAAGAGTAAATAACCAGCCAGTAAACCAGACTTTATTTTCTTGGTCTCCAAAATCACTATGTATGGTGACTGCAGCCATGGAACTGAAAGACACTTGCTTCTTGGAAGAAAAGCTATAACTGCCTAGACAGCATATTAAAAAGCAGAGACACCACTTTGCAAACAAAGGTCCATATAGTTAGAGCTATGGTTTTTCCATATATGGATATGAGAGTTGGACCATAAAGAAGGCTGAGTGCCAAAGAATTGATGCTTTTGAACTGTGGTGCTGGAGAAGATTCTTGAGAGTCCCTTGGACAGCAAGGAGATAAACAGTCAATCCTGAAGGAAATCAACCCTGAATATTCATTGGAAGGACTGATGCTAAATCTCCAATACTTTGACCCCCTGATGGGAAGAGCCAACTCACAGGAAAATATCCTGATACTGGGAAAGATTGAAGGCAGGAGGAGAAGGGAGTGACAGAGGATGAGATGGTTGAATGGCATTACTGACTCAATGGACATGATTTTGAGCAAACTCCTGGAGATAGTGAAGGACAGGGAAGCCAGGTGTGCTGCAGTCCAGGGGGTTGCAAAGAGGCAGACACAACTGAGTGACTGAACAACAACAACAACAACCAGCCATAAATATATATCTACTTTTTCACTCTGTCTAAGGCAACTTTTTAGATTGAAAATGAAAATCATTTCCTATTAAAAAGATACAATGATATGTGATTCTAAACATCACGAATGGCAAACCAAGTTTTATTGTGTACATATGAAGGTAAGCGTACTAAGCATTTGGAAACAGGCCTTATCAACTGCAGCAGATGTATTTAACTTTAACTTAGTGTGGAACTTGGCACTGATTAGGCAATCAATAAATTCTTACTAGAGGCCTGACTAGATGAACGATGGAATCATTGTGGAAGGTCAAAGATGAACATTATAAACCCAGATTTTGTGGTTGTTATTGTTATTATTTTTGTTGTTGGCTGGTGGTTTTATTATTTCAGACTAAACTTACTTTCTCTGTCTAGTGATAATCATTCTGGTGAATCATCAGGGCAGGAAAATAAAGTTGGGAACTACTGATCCATAGATTTTTTTTAAGATAATAATTTCTATATAAGATCTTCCTTAAAATTTACAATATAAAGCCCTCTAACTTCTCTGTCTTCATGTTGAGGGTATTTAAGATTGACTAAATTAACTGGTTACCAGATTAGAATTTCTCCTTGTACTAAATGTATCTAAATTTCTCTGTTGGAAAAATTTATAATGTGTATTCTCTGCATTTGTTTACTGTCATCCTCCTTTGTAACACCTTTCCACTTTTGGCTTTAGCATTATTTTCTAAAGTTTTTTTTTTTCAATTTCTAAAAGAGATGACTTATTTCCCCACAGTCTGTGGTTTAATACTATAGCCAATATAAACCAGATAGTAGAAAAGATAACATATTCTGGAGTATAATATTTGGGAATGCTTTTGTTTTTTCATGTTTGCAGAGATTCAAAGATTGCCTGAATTGTACTCACAGTGTACTCTTATCCCTTTCACCCTTATCTTTTCTGCATTTCCTCATTTGTCATGGAAGGTTCTTCACTTATTTGTTCTTTTAAGCAAGACTTTTCCTGTCACACTGTTTACTCTGGGAGAGATTGGGGTTTTCTCTGCTCGTTCATCCTTGCAAATTTCCTTTTGTATTTCCCACTTTCCCCTTCCCTGCAGTAATTGTGACAGAGGGTGAACCCATCACTCTCAGCCCCTCTCAAATGATTGCTTCCAACTGCAGTGCACCTTTCTGGCAAGGAGGGGGCTAGCGAGTCACACATCCTGCAAACTTAGCCCCAGAGACCTGGTGGGTATTTTTCCAAGGTTGCTGTTTTCTGACTTTAGGGAGTAAAGACTGTGTCCAGCTCTCTGCTTGGGCCTTTGGGGTCTGGTGTAAATGCAAATCAATCTTTCTCTTCTGTCTCACTTGAGTGCAACTTGTTACAAGAGGCAGTAATACCACAGTGACCTGATTTCATTAAGTAACTGTGAGCAGGTTAAGTAAACCTGAATGATGGCCACTCTGCTCCTTGAAAGAATATATATTTTTTAATTTGTAATACTTGATGCTAATAACTGGGCATAGTTTTTGTCATTTGTTTAGTAAACTAGAAAGTAATTCAATTTAACAGAATATACTCTGATTGTATCTAGTTCATCTCTATTGGAAACCTAACTGGAGGCCATTGATTCATAAGACATAATCCTATATGATCCTGGGTCTGTGAAATGCTGCCCCCCACAAAAAAAAAAAAAAAAAACATAGGAGAAAGACACAATTGGACTCCATTGGCTACAGCAACTTTCTTTTTTAAATTCATCAGGTTCGTCACTTCCTGATTAATGTAATGATACTAATGGAAGTAATCCATGTATATTCAACTGACTTCTTGTCCATTCTCTTGTTCTGTCTTCATTGATTGCAAGTATGCTTCATATTTGAAATAGTCATAGCTTTTGCTTCCTTCTAAGTAGTTACCTTTGTTTATGTTTTGAGTAACACTTTCCCTTTTTTTTTTGCCTATATACAACAACATTTTACTATATTTCATAGTTAAATGATAGTGGTGTTCCAAAGTAAATATATTAACAGTACTCTTCAAACTGATATCTGCTAATATTATCTACTGTGAACAAAAGAGAATAACTCTTGACATATTCCATGCTTGTGCACAAGCCATGACAGATGGAAAAAAAATTTATTGTATATAGTGAAAACAAATCCAAACCTGCAAATGAGACTTAAGCTGAGAATAACTTACATCTGATAGTTATAATTCAAGCCATAGAAATATCAACAGGCACAGGTTCTAGGTTGGAGTAGAAAACGGAGGACAGACATGTATTTTAACGTAAATGGGATCACTTTAATAAAAAATTAAATAGCAGATGTTAATCCCCCCAAAGTGATTTTTCATTGAAAATTTGTAACAAGTTCTGTTGCTTCCTAAAGGCTACCTGAACACATCATGAAAATTCTATAGATCAAAGTGCAATGAAGTACGAGTGAGTAATAACCACTGACTAGAGAAACTTGTAGAATAAATCTATTTAATTGCATATTTAAGATGAGCTTCGCTCCTGTGTGTGGGGAACAGAGCCCAGTGCCCTATCACAAGCCCACCAGTGCCAGTGGCAGTGAGCTGTGTGAGTTGTCTCTATGGGTTGTAAATTGGATCCCCTCAGTGACCAGTTAATGTTTTCTGTATTTACGGCAGTATTTCTGTTTTTCACAGCCACCAGGGCACTTTGGCAACATAAAAATTTTAAAATAATTTTTAGCAATCATACCGTGCCAATTTTTTATAGTTAAAGGGGCTCATTTAAATTGGAAAACCTGCTAGTCTGAAATTTTCATCTGAAGGATTACCACCAGCCAGAGCTACTTGTCTGATGAGGGTTTCACATGGCTTATCTAATGTGAAATCTCCATGTGGTATATAGTTTCATTAAACGGTGATCAAGAATACATTAGTTCAAAACAAGAAAAGGCAATGGAGCTTAATCCGCCAGGCATCTTGGCGCAACAACTTTAAAAGAGTTATTGAAGTGAAACAATTTGAGAATTAAAAGTCTTCCACTTATACAAGACTCCTGTCAAAAGCTTAAAAGTCAGCCTTTCCATTTGCTGTTTCTGTTTGTATACCGGGAAAAAAATGCCCCTGAAACAATATTCTGAATGTTGTAGAGGCAATAAAATGCATATATCAGTGAAATAACCTAATCCATTAAAAAATAGATTTATCAAGATAGAGAAAATAAAGCAACTGGTAGATAATGCTGAAATAAACAGAGAAATGAATTCTTTAGAGGAAAAAAATGAGAAACAAGTGTCTGTATGAGGTGATGAAAACTGGAAATAATATGGTTTGTATTTGAGTTTTAAAAACAATAGCATTAGCTCCTCCTGTTTGAGAATTGATCATTAAATCAAATGTTCACATTGCAGATATACTATTTGAACATGCATTAAGATATATTTACAATTCATATATGTCTACAGTGATGTTAATAATTTTACATTTTAATGTACAGAAATTAACAATTATATTAAATTATTTTAGAATTATATTCTTTCTGTACACCATGGTAATATATAATAGAGCAGCAACTATTGAAACAAATATTCATAAGATTAATTTGATGTGTAGTGTTGACACTGATGGGGAGGCCTTTCACATACATTCCTGTGATCCAACTAGTCATTTTCATCCATTAACACTTGATGAAAAATGTATTAGCTTATGTCAGGAAATCTCAAATCCCAGCTTCAAAGATTTGAAAGATTCCTAGGGTGCTTCAGCACAAGGTATAAAGAGTGATATTTTCAAAGTATCACTTCAAATATATTTATAATAAAGATTCTGAAATTTGTTATATTGGACTATGGTTAAAAAGACAAATTTGTCATTTAAGTTCTCAAAATTTAATTTTACTTAGTACTTTACAAATATTACAATAGCTTGAATTTAATAGATTGGCTTCTGGAAGTATCTACCACTAAATCTTATTTTTCTACTTGTTATTCAGCTTGGATTTAAACATACCATAAAGTGCATACTTCCCTACATTTTTCCACCAGCATATTTCAACCTTAATCTTGAAGGAACTGTGTCTAATGGTGTAAAGATATTTCAGGTTATGTGTTATTTAATCTGAGTTCTCTTGTGAAAAGTGATATATTCCATGATAAAACTGAGAGTTATAAACATTTTTTAAAAAATCTCAAGCAATATGTGTCAGCTGTTTTGCATTTTTGCTGTTTTTCTTGCAAGTCACAATGACACAAACCCCCCAAATTCTGTGACTTCTTATGTTTCTCTTATAGATAAGCTTCAAATTTTGAACATTTCTATTGTAGTGTAAGATGCTGTAATTATAATACTGTCTTCTTATCTGGTGTGGTATTTGCCACTAAAGAATATTATAGCTTAGGAATTTCATGAGCAGTCACTTCTTTATCCTGATGTGTCATTTGCATTTTATATTTTGCTGTTTTGTTGTTGGACAGCTTTTCAAAGAAATTAATAAAGTTCATGTAGTTGGCAGCAAGTATAGCAACACAGAATTTAGGCACTCCCTAAATTCAATCAGAGTTTAGATAAAACACAGACTACATTAATGTATGGGCGCTGTTATAACCTCTATTAATATAGTTGAAAGCCGTCGAGCACCAGTGACTCTCAGAAACATAAAAAAGTTTGTATTAAAAATCACTGAACAGTACAAAAATGGGAACAATACATATAAATTAAATTCAGCACTCAACTTTATAAAACACCTTTCTTTATAAAAGATGGCCTATGTTTGCATGCTTTCCATGATGCAGTAAATACAAGGTTTTTAACTGGGAGTATTCAGATGCTTAGTGCTTATTCAATGATTTTTTTCCTTAGGTTAAAAGAATAAGAAATTTTACCCCAAGCACTAACCTACTTTTATTTTCATAGTGTTAGGGGGACCTTTTAAAGGAAGTTAGTAATAAGAATGGCAATATTTACTGTTGTCTGCATTTGAGTGGTTCACAGCTGAGCACTCCTCTTGTGTATTCAGTGACAAATGGCAATCACTTTATCATTTATCTTATGACAAATAGCAGATTCAGCCACAAACTGCTGGCCGTAGCAAACTTACAGGATGAAGTTCTTTATTGTTTATGGTTTGTGAGTTGATGTATTCATGCCTTGTTTATTTGTGAAATGAACAAAAATCAGTAAGCAGGCATGAACAGAAATTTGGCCACGCAATCAATTGTACTTTTTTTTCTTCCAGTCTTCCAAGGACCTTACAAGGAAATTCGCTGAACTAGGTCTAAGCTGTAAGCTGCCTTTAGAAAAAAAAAAGTCATTAGAGGATGCACCAAATTGTGACATTATGCCCTTAAGCCAAAATAACACTGAATGGAGTTCCTACCTCACATTAACCTCCCAGAATAAGGGTCTTAAATTTGATAGCAAGCTATTGTCATAGACAAGAGGCATTGGCCAACAGTAGAAGGAAATTACCCCTGTATGCTCTCACAATTTAAGCAGTATGTTAAAGTTTTTACTCTTTGTTTCACATAGTTAAGGGAAATTTTCAAATTAACTAATGTGTTAATGTAAATTGTACCTGAATTGCATATCCTGATTGTTGTGATTGCACATATGCTAAAGAGTTTTATTAATTTAACTCAGGTAATTGATATATAAGGAAATTTTGAAGTAGGTCACATTGTGTGACATGTTTGATATTGAAGTGCATGATACTGGATAATGACAAGAGAGCTTTAAAAATTCTAACAGTACAATAGGCAAAAAAAGATGTAATTTCTAATTTTAAATTTGCTTTCTTCCAAACTGTCTTTGAGAAACTTAGTATGGCTCTCAGTGGATTGTATTTTACTGTTAGCATACTGTTTGAGTCATGGTGCATTATGCTGGGTCTAATTAAATGTATAAAAATGACTGATTTATAGTATTAGTGAAAAATCACTGATAATCATAATCCAGTTACTAGAAAATATTAGTATAAGATTTTCTTTCTTTTCTTTAAGGATAAAGGGAAATAAAGAAGGGCCTTGTATATATAAATGGGAAAATTAAGTACCTATGTGAATATGGAATACAGTTTTTATATCTAAACTGCTAATAACAAATCAGCAAAACAAATTACTGCACAAAAGATTACACTAATTTTCAAAACTCAACAGGAAAAAATGTTTTAATGTAAAATAAATGGTGGATTCAGTGAAATTTTAATATAAATTTATTTTTAATGCATATTCTTAAATGTTTACTGTAAAGGTCATTTGATATATAGTCTAAAACAAAAAAAAATGCCTATTTTAATTTGAATAGTCTGTAAGCAGATGTCTATAAAGTACTTACGTGTAATATATTTGTGATCATTTATATCCTGAAATACTCTCTGCCAGAAAAACTAACCAAAAACTAAAAGCCCAACATAAACAAAATCTGACCAGTTAACGTCCATGAAGTTTGCAGACTAGTGGTGTTAAAACTAATATTCTGAAAGGAAACCGAAGTTAGAGGTCCAGAAAAAGCTATTATGCAGCTCTGAGATTTGCATATGCTATCTGCTTGGCTCATCAGAGGTGAATGATCGTTTCCACTGCACTTAGTTACAAGCCAATCTAGATGCAGTTATTTGCATAAACAATTTGATTGGGAAACATTGCTCTATACCTCTGTGTTGAAAACTTTTGGGGGAAAAAGAGACTTTTTTTTTTTGACTTTGTAAATCCATACTTGGGTATATTTCCTTTGTGTTATGACAGAAAATAGAAGACAAAGAGGAATGATATACAAGTGAAATTTGTCAAGTGGATAATGCCAACTAGAATACAAACCATAGTTTGTTGTTATATGAATTAAGCCTGGAAAATCCCGTGAACAGAGAAGCCAGGTGGGCTACAATGCATAGGGTCGCAAGGAGTTGGACATGACTGAAGCAATTTAGCACACAATAAAAGTGTTTACTGAAATTACTATGAAAAAAGAAGTCATCAATGAACTCGCTAACCACTAACGTATGAATGAATCTCTATGTTCTTTTCCTGCTACATCTGTATTTTACAAAGCTGTAATGATTGTATGCTTAACATTTAATACATTTTTTTCACTTAGCAGAAGATCATTTTTCATGGTGCTCTATATTTCTAAAAACAATATTTTTATTTATGCTTTAGTTTTTCATCAAATAATATATTCATCAAACATCCCTTGAGTGACAAACACGTGCCAGACATTGTATTGAAACGTGAATGTAAAATTGTTACCACTGTGTCTCTGCCTTGAAATATAGACTGGAAGAGAAAAGTGGAATGAGGAAAACCAACAAATGCAAGGTGATAAATGAGGAGAGAATTGAATAGTTCACGAAGAAGGGGCATCTATATCAAAATAGAGCCCATGGAGGGTCTCCTCATGAAGCTGACTTTGAGCTCAATTTTCATCTATATTTCAAAGAATAGGTAGAAGCTACTTATATAGAAACAATGTATGATAGAAAGTTGGATGGTATTTTTCGGCAGGAAAAAAAAAAAGCGCTATTGAAAACATGATGTATTCCTAAATAGATCAGGCTGGCAAGAGTGGCAGTGGGGAGGGCTGCGATGTAAATGGCACCCTGAACTATGTTTGAAAGTGAAAGTGAAGTCACCCAGTTATGTCTGACTCTTTGCGACCCCATGGACTGTAGCTCACCAGGCTCCTACGTCCATGGCATTTTCCAGGCAAGAATACTGGAGTGGGTTGCCATTTCCTTCTCCAGAGGATCTTCCCAACACAGGGATCGAACCGGGTCTCCTGCATTGTAGGCAGACGCTTTACTGTCTGAGCCACCAGGGAAGTCTATGTTTGAATGTTATGCTAAAAAGGAAGCCAGTGAAAGGTTTTAATGTGCTCATGGGTACAGTTGCTTTCACCCTTTATAAAGAGGGTAACCTAAGCAGCAGTGTAAAGATTCATTTGCGGCAGGAACAAGTTTAGAGGCAGAAGTACAAGGAACGAGGTTCTTAAACCGCACGCTAAGTCGCTTCAGTGGTGTCCGACTCTTTGTGACTCCATGGACTATAGCCTGCTCCTCTGTCCATGGGATTCTCCAGGCAAGAGTACTGGAGTAGGTTGCCATACCCTTCTCCACGGGATCTTCGCTACCCAGGTATCGAACTCTGGTCCCTTAAGTCTCCTGCACTGGCAAGTGGGTTCTTTACCACTAGTGCCACCTGGGAAGCCCAACTTAAACTGATACACATCTAATCTTGAAGTAATAAAGATTGTTTCAAGGGAAGAACTGAAAGTAGGCATGAATAAAGGAGGAATTTTCAAGGAAAAACTAATGGGACATAGTGAAACCTTGGTCACTAATTGAATGTAGGAACCAATGGGAAAGAGGAGTTGAGAATCAATCTCAGGTTTCTGGCTTGAGAAACGGTAAGTGGCAGTTTGTTTACAGAGAGCAAAGACTAAGGAAAAATGAGTGTGGGGAAAACATGATCATGGTTCTGTTCTGAAAATATTGAGCTTGTGTTGCCTATGCCATCCAAATGGAGAAGGAGATTTTGATATACATCTCTGAATTCTGGTAGCAATAATTGTTCTGGAGTTTTGGGAAGCATCTGCAAATGGGAAAATGCAGTGAGAGTTCATAGCAGGAGGTTAAGGATATGGAGTAATTTGTTGTTGTTGTTGTTCAGTTACTAAGTTGTGACTCTTAAGTCTTGTCTGACTCTTTGCAACCCTATGAACTGCAGCCCACCAGGCTTCTCTGTCCTTCACTATCTCCCAGAGTTTGCTCAAACTCATGTCCATTGAGTCAGTGATGCCATCCAACCATCTCATCCTCTGTTGCCCCTTCTCTTCCCTCAATCTTTCCCAGCACCAGGGTGTTTTCCAGTGAGTCTGCTCTTTAGATCAGGTGGCCAAAGTATTAGAGCATCACCTTCAGCATCAGTCCTTCCAATGAATATTCAAGGTTGATTTCCTTCAGGATTGACTGATTTGATCTCCTTGCTGTCCAAGGGACCCTCAAGAGTCTTCTCCAGCACTGCAGTTTGAAAGCATCAATTCTTCAGCGCTCAGTGTTTTTTATGGTCCAACTCTCACATCCGTACATGATTACTGGAAAAATGGGAAAGGTAGTATTTCATTTTGAGACTCTTATGAGGAGTCACGATCAAAGAGATAAGAGAAAAGCTAAAAATTAATATTAAAGTAAAAAGCATCAACAAATGATTTCAACAGAAAAGAGGTAGTCAAACATGTCAAATATTGCATGACAGTACAAGAAGCTAGAGATAATTAATAGAACATAGGTACTTTAACAAATTCAGTGGAATGGAACAGGCAGAAGCCATATTTCAGGGGCTGAAGAGTAAGTAGAAAGTGAGAAAGTAGAAAGTTTCAGTATAGATTATTCTTTCAAATCCACAGAGTTTATCAGAAAGTGCTGAATTAGTTACTAGGTAAACCAAATAAAAGAAAGTATTTTTTTTAACATGGGGGCTTTTGAACATGTTAATTTCCTGAGAAGAGATATCTAATAGAGGAAGAAATGTTAATACTTTTCACTAGAGCAAAAGTGATGACTCCCAAAGCCAAATCCCCAAGGATGTGGAATGGGAATTGGAACACAGAGCCCTAAATGTGGCACAAGCCTTGAGTGGAAGGGCTGTCTTCCAGGAAGGAGGAAGAGATACGTCTGGGGAAGCAGATATATTTTCAAATGGGTCAGTTTGGGTTCTTAAATAAAAATGAAAATATTGTTGGGTGGATCCAGAAGTTTATGTAGAGGGTTGGAGTTGAAAAAGTTGAAGCAGAGATGCAACTGAAAGTTTCAGAAGTGAAATATTTTTGGGTGACAAGACTTTAGGTGTGCCAAAGAGTTTGGATGATAAAAATAGCAATGGACATGATCTTTCTGGAGCTTACAAGTGTCTAAGGGATGATTTTGGATGGACCTACTCCATGGATGTTGAAGTCATAGAAGATAATTCTGATATTAGAGTTGTAGGGCAGATGATTAACCAGCTTCTAAAGTCTTCAGCAAAAATAGGAAGATGACAATAAGTGAGAGAAAGGAGGTATGCATCCTTCATGAAAAACAAATAGAAACCCCAACAATTTGGAAAAAACAAAGATATACATGAAGAAGCAAATGGGTTGCATTAAATAGATTTCAAGATAGAAGTAACTTTGACCTCTCTCCTCGAGAAACCGTAGATTTTCTAGAAGATAAAAAAATAAACGAGAGGCAGTTGACGGGATAATAAAGTAAAGGACCACCTAAAGGCGCCAGGTTTATATGCCATTCTCTTAGTAAAGAAAAGCCGTGAGATTTGATCAAGGAGGAATACCCCCAGTAAGGTTTCAATGCTTAGGAAGTAGTATTTGTTGTTCTTCAGTTGCTTAGTCCTGTCCAATTCTCTGTGACCCCATGGACTGCAACATGCCAGGCTCCTCTGTCCTTCACTATCTCCTGGACTTTGCTCAAAGACTGTTGAGTCAACAGTGCCATCTAGTCAAGTAGTATGCCTGTGTATTAAAAAAATATATAAGTATAATTGTGGATATATATATATATGTACATAAACATGTAATTAATCATGATTATTCCTTTTTTTTGAAAGTTTTTTTTCAATAAGTGTTTTGTTTATTTTTAAAATTTTATTTATTTAGTTTTGGCTGCACTGAGTCTTCGTTGCTGTGTGGACTTCCTCTAGTTGTGGTGAGGGGAGGGCCTTGTGGTGAGTATGCGTCTCATTGCGGTAGCTTCTCCTGGTTGCAGATAATGGGCTCTAGAGTGCAGTCTCAGTAGTTGTGGCAAGGGGCTTAGTTGTTCTGTAGTATGTGGAATCTTCCCAGACCGGGGACTGAACACATGTCCCCTTCATTGGCAAGTGGACTCTTAACCACTGAACCACCAGGAAATTCCCATCATTATTCAGTTTTGACACAAACCACATTTAAATACATTTCATTTGCATATTAATTTATTTGTATTTATATACTATATACAGTCAACTATATATACCCTGGAGGAGGAAATGGCAACCCACTCCAGTATTCTTGCCTAGAGAATCCTGTGGACAGAGGAGCCTGGCGGGCTATAGTTCATAGGGTGGCAAAGACTTGGACACGACTGAAGCACGCAACTATATATAATATAAATATATAAAATATATTTTACGCAGTTTGAATAAAAACTGAGTCATCATGAATTTTTCAGGGGCAAAAAGTGTTTGTTAGCTAATTTAAATAAACATGAACAGCTCAGAGGTCAAGGAGAGGTATCCAGAGAAAAATACCAGTTGTATTAAAGAACCATGTTCTGTTGCTTTAAGAGCAGATCATTGCATGGGTAAGTTGAGGTTACTTGATTTGAAAATCACAAATAAAATTGATAGTATAACAGATTCAATTCATTGCCAGTCATTATCCTAGGCACAAGGGACACAGACCCTAAGGAAGGCTTGACCCTCACTTTCACTCTTTGCAAAGACAGGTCATTCTCTCAGTATTTTCCCCTGAGCTTGTCAACCATAAGCCCAGCACAGCCAGGTGCTGTGTATGTGGTACTTCTATAATTAGCAGCAAGCAACTGCAGACATTGTCAGAAACACAAACTCTCTATAGCAGCCAAAGCTTGACTGAAAACAGTCTTTAGCCAGAATTGCTATTCAGTTTATCTACTCTTTTTAGATATTATAAAATCTTTTTGAATTAAACCAACAGAGAGCTGTTCATGACCATGTATTATCTCTTCTCCATAGAATTACTACCTTGAGGGTCACTGTAAGAAATGGCTCTGGTGAAGCTCATTGTTGTGTTCACTGCAAAAAGGATGTTGTCCATTAAATTCACAATATCTACTTTAAGAACAGAAATTTCTGTCAGGTGTAAGTATTGGGACCAGTAAATAGTATTTATCCTGCAGACTGTTTTTGATCTTCAGGGCATTGGTTTGACCAGGTTTCCCTTTTAATAGTGTCTGCTGGAAAGCTTAGACTTATATTTCTGACTTGCTTGCAGGAAGTATATGGATACTGTTTTATGCCCCTCGCTTGCTTATTCCTTGGTGGGTGTTTTTTTTTTTTTTCTTGAGCTAGTTCCAGTATATTTCTTTTTCTGTGGTGCTTACACTTGTAAATAGTTGGGAATCCTCTCTGAGGATGGAGTAGGAAAGAGAGGAAGGAGGACAGGAAGGGAGATTGTATTGCATGCAAAATACTGTAATAAAGTTGTGAGTGAAAAGGGAAGCTGCCTCTGTTCACTTACAGTCCAGTATGGATAAGCAATTCACAGACAAACCATAATATAAAAGAGAAACAGTATTTTGTTCTAGAAAATAATATGCTATGATAAGATAAAGACTCTGGAGAGTTCATTTGACAGCAAGGAGATCAAGCCAGTCAATCCAAAAGGAAGTCAACCCTGAATATTCATTGGAAGGACTGATGCTAAAGCTAAAGCTCCAATACTTTGGCCACCTGATGTGAAGAACTGACTCATTGGAACAGATTCTGATGCTGGGAAAAATTGAGAGCAGGAGAAAGGGCCCACAGAGGCTGAGGTGGTTAGATGGCATCGCCAACTCAATGGATATGAGTTTGAGCAAATTCAGGTAGATAGTGAAGGACAGGAAAGCCTGGTGTGCTGCAGTCCATGGGATCACAAAGAATTGGAATGACTTAACAACTGAATGACTACAAAACAAATGAAGTTATAGTAAGAATGGTCAGAGTAATGCAATGCTTTATAAATACACTGAAAATATTCATTTAATTGATTCTCATCTAAGATACACAGATCTACTTCCAAGATAGAAAAACTTGAGCAATACTAAACATAGTATGTATATGTATCAATTTTGTAACACTAAGTATTTTATCTATTTCCATAATTCTATATTTATATAGCTTAAAATTCTACTTGTAATTTTAGCACCTGATTATTTATCACAGTGCTTATTATGTTAAATATTTTGCACCGTCTGTATAGAATGCTAGAATTTCTTCCATAGTGGATGTCATTGTTTTTATGTTGTATACATAAGACCCAAATATTTCAAAAACTATAGTTATCGATTGCAAATTGCACTTTCAAGAGTCATTATTTCATCTTAAAACTATGAAACTAAAAAGAACCCTAAAAGAGCCATTCTCCTCTACAATCAGAACAAGAATCATTTCAGCTCAGTTCAGTTCAGTCGCTCAGTTGTGTCCGACCCTTTGCGACCCCAAGAACCACAGCACGCCAGGCCTCCCTGTCAATCACCAACTCCCAGAGTTTACCCAAATTCATGTCCATTGAGTCGGTGATGTCATCCAACCATCTCATCCTCTATCATCCCCTTTTCCTCCTGCCCTCAATCTTTCCCATCATCAGGGTCTTTTCAAATGAGTCAGTTCTTCGCATCAGGTGGCCAAAGTATTGGAGTTTCAGCTTCAACATCAGTCCTTCCAATGAACATCCAGAACTGATCTCCTCTAAGATGGACTGATTGGATCTCCTTGCAGTCCAAGGGACTCTCAAGAGTCTTCTGTAACACCACAGTTCAAAAGCATCAATTAGTCGGCACTCAGCTTTCTTTATAGTCCAACTCTCACATCCATACATGACTACTGGGAAAACCATAACCTTGACTAGGCAGACCTTTGTTGGCAAAGTAATGTCTCTGCTCTTTAATATGCTGTCTAGGTGGGTCATAACTTACCTTCCAAGGAGTAAGTGTCTTTTAATTTCATAGCTGCAATCACCATCTGTAATGATTTTGGAGCCCCCAAAAATAAAGTCAGCCACTGTTTCCACCGTTTCCCCATCTATTTGCCATGAAGTGATGGGGCCAGATGCCATGTTCTTAGTTTTCTGAATGTTGAGCTTTAAGCCAACTTTTTCACTCTCCTCTTTCACTTTCATCAAGAGGATTTTTAGTTCTTCTTCACTTTCTGCCATAAGGGTGGTGTCATCTGCATATCTGAAGTTACTGATATTTCTCCTGGCAATCTTAATTCCAGCTTGTGCTTCTTCCAGCCCAGCGTTTCTCATGATGTACTCTACATATGGGTTAAATAAGCAGGGTGACAATATACAGCATTGACATACTCCTTTTCCTATTTGGAACTAGTCTGTTGTTCCATGTCCAGTTCTAACTGTTGCTTCCTGACCTGCATACAGGTTCCTCAAGAGGCAGATCAGGTCGTCTGGTATTCCCACCTCTTTAAGAATTTTCCACAGTTTGTTGTGATCCACACAATCAAAGGCTTTGGCATAGCCAATAAAGCAGAAATAGATGTTTTTCTGGAACTCTCTTGCTTTTTCGATGATTCAGTGGATGTAGGCAATTTGATCTCTGGTTCCTCTGCCTTTTCTAAAACCAGCTTGAACATCTGGAAGTTCACAGTTCACGTATTGCTGAAGCCTGGCTTGGAGAATTTTGAGCATTACTGTACTAGCGTGTGAGATGAGTGCAACTGTGTGGTAGTTTAAGCATTCTTTGGCATTGCCTTCTTTGGGATTGGAATGAAAACTGACATTTTCCAGTCCTATGGCCACTGCTGAGTTTTCCATATTTGCTGATATACTGAGTGCAGCACTTTCACAGCATCATCTTTTAGGATTTGAAATAGCTCAACTGGAACTCCATCACCTCCACTAGCTTTGTTCGTAGTGATGCTTCCTAAGGCCCACTTGAGTTCCCATTCCAGAATGTCTGGCTCTAGGTGAGTGATCACACCATCGTGATTATCTGAATCTTTTTTGTACAGTTCTTCTGTGTATTCTTGCCACCTCTTAATATCTTGTGCTTCTGTCAGGTCCATACCATTTCTGTCCTTTATTGAGCACATCTTTGCATGAAATGTTCCCTTGGTATCTCTAATTTTCTTGAAGAGATAGCTAATCTTTCCCATTTTATTGTTTTCCTCTATTTCTTTGCATTGATCGCTGAGGAAGGCTTTCTTATCTCTCCTTGTTATTCTTTGGTGCTCTGCATTCAAATGGGCATATCTTGCCTTTTCTCCTTTGCTTTTCACTTCTCTTCTTTTCACAGCTGTTTGTAAGGCCTCTTCAGACAACCATTTTGCTTTTTTGCATTTCTTTTTCTTAGAGATGGTCTTGATCCCTGTCTCCTGTACAATGTCACAAACCTCAGTCCGTAGTTCATCAGGCACTCTGTCTATGAGATCTAGTCCCTTCAATCTATTTCTTTCTTTCACTGTATATTCATAAGGGCTTTGATTTAGGTCATACCTGAATGGGCTAGTGGTTTTCCCCACTTTCTTCAATTTAAGTCTGAGTTTGGCAGTAAGAAGTTCATGATCAGAGCCACAGTCAGCTCCCAGTCTTGTTTTTGCTGACTGTATAGAGTTTCTCCATCTTTGGCTGCAAAGAATGTAATAAATCTGATTTCAGTGTTGACCATCTGGTGATGTCCATTTGTGGAGTCTTCTCGTGTTGTTGGAAGAGGGTGTTTGCTATGACCAGTGCATTCTCTTGGCAAAACTCTATTAGCCTTTGCCCTGCTACATTCTGTACTCCAAGGCCAAATTTGCCTGTTACTCGAGGTGTTTCTTGACTTCCTACTTTTGCATTCCAATCCCCTATAATGAAAAGGACATCTTTTTTGGGTGTTAGTTCTAAAAGGTCTTGTAGGTCTTCATAGAACCATTCAACCTTCTTCAACTTCAGCTTCTGTCAGTGTTAGTGGAAACGAACAGGACATTGACTTGAGATTGCATCCAAGTACTGCATTTCAGACTCTTTTGTTGACTATGATAGCTACTCCATTTCTTCTAAGGGATTCCTGCCCACAGTAGTAGATATAATTGTCATCTGTGTTAAATTCACCCATTCCAGTCCATTTTAGTTCGTTGATTCCTAGAATGTCAACATTCACTCTTGCTTTCTCCTGTTTGACCACCTCCAATTTGCCTTGATTCATGGAACTAACATTCCAGGTTCCTATACAATATTGCTCTCTACAGCATCGGACCTTGCTTCTATCACCAGTCACATCCACAGCTGGGTGTTGTTTTTGCTTTGGCTCCATCCCTTCATTCTTTCTGAAGTTCTTTCTCCACTGATCTCCAGTAGCATATTGGGCACCTACTGACCTGGGGAGATCATCTTTCAGTGTCCTATCTTTTTGCCTTTTCATACTGTTCACACTTGTATATTTCCCAGACTTTCTTGTGAGCCAGTTTCAATACTTTATAAACAGGGGTTTTGCACAGGTGAAAATGGGTTGAGGGAGCCCTGAAACTCCATGAAATCATGTTTTCTACATGAGTTGTGAGAGTTTCTGAAGCCCGACACTTTCCTGAGAAAACGCTTCATGACCTGCCTCACTATCTACAAAGCGGAGGAGCCAATTCAGGAAGCAAGTCCCTGGGATGTCCCAATAAACAGAACATCTTTGAACTTAGATAATATTATAGCAGGAATTTTGTTGTTGTTGTTGGAGGGTGGAGATCAGCTGCAGCGACTGATGAAGGTCTTGACTGTTATTTAAAGGTGGTGGTGAATACACAATAAGGCATAGAGGTGGTGTTCCCTAAACTGGCCCCCAAAGGAAACTGCTGCTGCTGCTGCTAAGTCGCTTCAGTCGTGTCCAACTCTGTGCGACCCCATAACGGCAGCCCACCAGGCTCCGCCGTCCCTGGGATTCTCCAGGCAAGAATACTGAAGTGGGTTGCCATTTCCTTCTCCAGTGCATGAGAGGGAAGAGTGAAAGTGAAGTCGCTCAGTCGTGTCCGACTCTTAGTGACCCCATGGACTGCAGCCTACCAGGCTCCTCCATCCATGGGATTCTCCAGGCAAGAGTACTGGAGTGGGGTGCCATTGCCTTCTCCAGCCAAAGGAGACTAGGTAGTCTTTAACAAATGAATTAAAATGATAACATTGGCATTTTTCCCTCCAGATAGTAAAATGATCTTGTCATTATGCATTCCCATTCTATGGGGACAAAGCATTGTTTAGCTGTTCTGAAGCTTAAAATCTGACATGTGTAGACAGGAAACAGCACGCTGCTATCTAGCTTCTCAAACAAATGTCATTTTTATACAAATTTTAAGCTAATGGTTGGATTCTGGCAGGAAGAATATAAAAGCTGGTTCTATTCAGCCACCCCTCTGCATTATATTTCAGTATAATCATGGATTTATTATTTCTGTCAACTTTCTAATTCTTGTTTTTGGGTAATAGACCAAGGATAGGTAGTTAGAGAATGACACTTGAAGTTAGTGACATGAGACTGTGGCCCTTGCCTCCTGGTTATAGAAGCAGAATTCTTTTTAGTGACCCACCTGCATTCTGCACTTCCACAGTCTATAAGCATTTCCAACCAGCCAAATTTTTCTATTATCAAAAATCAGTTAACTGCATGATTTACTCAGGCTGATCTCACTAGCTTAAATCTCCCAGTAAAATGTGTCCCTAAGAGGAATGAATTCTTAAATTAGCTGAAATTGCACTTTTGAGAAACTGAAACAGGTGTGATTTGAATGCACTTTATACTTAGGTTTTAATGCCTGATAGAAAAAGAAACTTAAATAGCTTGAGAAGAGTGTATTCTCTTGGCAAAATTTTCTTAACTCACCCCACAGTTTTATGCAGACCTAATAGTCTGACTGTTAAGATGCGGTGATTTAAATAAAAGTCTTGACAATGACAATGACCTTTGTCTTGTCTATCCAGACGTAGGCAGTAGGTAGCCAGTTTGCGATCAAAATGTAAGATAACCATGTGCTCTCTAAATTCACAGGAAAACAGTTGTCAAAACCCACAAGTGCATGATAGGCTGAGAAATCTGATAAAAACAACATAAAACATTTGAATAACTGAATTGCCTGCAGAATTTTTAACTGGGCTTATTTTCTGCATTCATCAAAGTATTTTAGGTCCAGATAAATCCTGTCCACTCAAAGTTTTACAAACTAATGAGTGTCCAACTCCCAGTAATACTGAAATCCATCTCTAAAGATAGGTTAACTATTTGAACTTCATGTTTGTGGGGTTTTCTAATGTTTATTTTTAATAACTATGTTTTCTTAGAACTTATATAAACTGACTAACACTTATATAAACTGACTAAACTGACTAACTCTTCAGAAAATACTGGATATTTTTTCAGTTTTTTAAAATGTTTTTAACTTGGGATCAAATATTTCCTCTATGTTCAATGTCTCTTATTGTCCAGAACAGCAGTTATCAAAGTATGGTCTGCAAGACTCTTCTGAAGGGTGAGAGGTAGGTTCTGTAAAAATGAAACTATTTTCAAATAATACTCAGAGATTTTCTTTTGGACTAAGTGGGTAAAATTTCTGGTGTTTTACTTGAATGGATGTAATGGTGCAGACAGTAGTACTAATACTCATTGTAGTCCTTACTGTCAGACACATGCATGACCAACTTTAATTAAGAATTTATTTGGTGAATCTGCCTGCAATGCAGGAAACCCGAGTTTGATCCCTGAATCAGGACGATCCCCTGGAACAGGGACTGGCAACCCACCCCAGTATTCTTGTCTGGAGAATTCCATGGATAGAGGAGCCTGACATGTTATAGTCCTTGGGGTTGCAAAGAATCCGCCACTACATGAGTGATCGACTAACACTTCACTTTTTCCTTCTTGGCAATGTAGTAAATATTAATTGTATTAAATCTCAGCACTGGAGTACATGCCTTTTTAATACTCTCTGATAAATGTGAAATACATTTAAAACGCTTCTGCTGAACACTGAAGTAGGTTCTCTAGGAAAAATACATGTGTGATTTTGGAGTTGTGAGATGAACTGGTCATTTTTATGGAACATCATTTTCATTTAAAAGAAAAATTGACAGGCAAACTGTGGGTATGCAGACTCAACTACTTGACATACCTTTTCTTGAAAATGAACACAACAAGCCTGCCGCTTCAAAGAGAACAAGTCACGGTATTTGTGGCCAATGAAACAATTTGAGCTTTCAAATGAAAATTAGAGTTTTGAAAAGCTTATACATGCCACTGTGAGCTTGAAAGCTTCACAAAACTAAGTTTTCTATTGACATAAGTGGTGACGTCAACAAAGGTGGTTTTTTGAAACTGTGTGGTGAACATACCATATCCGACTCTTTTTCGACCACATGAACTATAGCCCACCAGGCTCCTCTGTCCATGGGATTTCCCCGGCAAGAATACTAGAGAGGGTTGCCGTACACTCCTCCAGGGGATCTTCCCAACCCAGGGATTGATTGCATGTCTCCTGCATTGGCAGATGGATTCTTTATCACTGAGCCACTAGGGGAGCCCCAGTAAAGAATTACTTTCAAACAAATTTTAAAAATAAAATGTTATTTTTTGAATACCTGAAGTTTAAATTTCAATTGTCTTATGGAGCTAAAGTACAAAATATCAAATTCACAATTAACAGCCAGTTTTGTACCACTATGGATTGAAAGCAGTTCTAGGGCTACCATAATCTTCATAGTTTTCTTAGGCAAGAAGTAAAACATACCATTACGATTACTGAGAACCTTTGCAAATGAGACTGCATCATGGAAATATTTGTATACAGTTCCACTTTGGGAACTGTATACAAATAATAGAAAAGTCTTGAGATCAGTGATAAGAAAGCAATTAAGCAGCTGCTGAGTTACATAAAACGTACTTGCTTGTTTGACATACTTTTAGGAAAGGGAGGTAGATAAAAGCATCACTATTGTCAAGAAGCAGATAAAACCAGTGTTTACAAAGCCTTCTCCAGAATCATTTCACTTAGTCTAAGAACAAACCCTCAGATAAGTAAGCATTTCAAATCCAGTGGTAAAAATGTTACACCTCTGTTTTATAAAGCTGCAAGAGGCTCAGAATTATTTACTTCAAGAAGTAGCAATTTCTGTTGGCAAGATGCATGAAAAGTGTTAGCCTCATGGGAATCCATTTGTGACAACAGAGCAGAAAGCAGCCCCTGCTCTGACAATAAAAAAAGTGACAGATAATATAGAAGTAATCAATCTGAAAGGTATAGAATATTTAAACCATGAAATGCCTAAAAAGCCATAAGCAAGATCTTAAAATCAATATAGGATGCTACTGAAAGTCAGAGTAATGATTCAAGAATAAGAATATTATACTGGTCCCAGAAAAGTTTTATAAAATAACTATGTGTATTTTTAAAAGTAAGCATAATTGCTAGGTTGTTTTTATAAAAAGAAAAAGAAATGATGCCGATATTTTATAATACTGAAAATGATTTAAAAGACTCTCATACTTTTTTCTAGCATTTTAATCTGTATTTAAGATCATCCTAAACTATTTTGATGAGAACAAAACACTATTAGTCCTTAAAAAAGTAAGATTGCAGAAAGCATAGAACCTAATAACCAGCCTGGGGAGATTTAATTGGCTTTATTAGTACTTCACTTAAAATATTCCTAGATGCAAGGAATGTAATTGTGTTAAATTACAGTATTACAGAGGCAGTAAATCACACATGTCAATGTGATTGACTTGAAAGTCAAAGGCGGAAATATTCTAGGGCTTAAATTAGAAGATCAACCACAGAAATTATAAATGTGCCTGGGAGGAAAGAAAGAATGCTGTATTCTGGTACACTTAGAACATCCTTTTTTTTTTCCCCATGAAGAAAGGAACATTTCTAGACATGTTGAAAACCAAGGAAAATACCTGGCCATCATATTGATATCTCAAACCAATCTTTTTCTTAAAAAAAGAAAATTGTATATAGATGGCCTGAAGCCAGTGTATTTTGGATAGAAAGTTGTAACCCATCTTTCTCATTTCTAGGATAAATATAGGGACAAGGTGCTTACAGTTTGTTCTGGAATTAGATTTTATGAGGTAAGACTAGATAATTGTATTGCCAGCTTGGTTCACAGGTGTTATGGTAGGAGCAAGGATTCTGGGAAATCTTGTCCAGCCTCTTCCTGTCTCTGGTACTTCCTTTAGAAAACAAGGTCACATAGTCCTGTAGTGGAGGTCTTCACCTCTGCACACAACTCCGGCTCCTGCCAGAATCTTTCAGCTCTAATTACACCATTCAAAACAATTCTGTACTTGGAGGGGGTCAAAAATTATAGAAAGATTAAGGAAATAAGAGCTTTTATTTTTTAAAAAGAGAGAGAACTGGCTGTAGGAATGCTTTGCAACAGTCCAGAAATGGTGAAGCAGAATAAAAACCACAAACAAAGGAGCCAACACTACTTTTCTTTTACATGCCCAGTAACTTTGCTACCTGAGAGATTATTTCCCCTTGATGGGAGATATTAGCACATATATTACAGATTATTTACAAGAAAAAGATTTTCTAGATGACCAAACATCATTATTATTTCCAGTTGCTCTGTATCCCCAGTGACAACCTTTGTCACTTGATTCTTTCACTCAAGAGTTCTTTTGAAATATGGAGCGTTTTTGAAGTAAAACCTCCCTATCTTACATAGAAATAGTCCCTGAGAAAATGCATTTTAAATGCCTCATTGTATATACAAGTAAGCATAGATCATCAACTTTTCCAATCACTTAACCACATGAAATTCCCCCACTGCTTGGGGAACTTTATGCTTCTGCATCCTTGCAGGTCTGGGTCTGCTGGTCGCTGCTGTTGGTCTTCATGCAAACACTAGTTCTTCCACACGCCCCATATTTTCATGTTTAATACGAGATACAGACTATCTTCTTGTCTTAGGCTCTTATAAGAGAAGTCAACCATCAACTATCTTCCAGGAGGTATATGACAAAACCTTGCTTGAGAAAATCAGTTTAAAGAACACTGTATATTTGTTACTTTGGTTTTATTAATATATATATTAATTTTAAATCAGACCACCAGAAAGCAATACAGTTGGATTACTGTTTCCAGTTTGATTGATTTCTGCTCTTATTATTTCTTTCCTTCCAACTTCCTTTGAGTTAAATTTCTCTTTGCTACTCTAGCTTCCTAAAATGAAAACTTAGGTCATTAATTTTAATCCTTTCTCTTTTTTTCTAATACAAGTATATAATGCTGTAAGGTTTATACCTAAGTAAAACTTTAGTTAATTTCATCACACAAATTTTGACATTTTTATCCTTTTATTTATATTCTAACCTAAATATTTTTAAATTTCTCATGTGATTATTTTTTTTTGGTCCAGAGAATGGGCCAAAAAGTGTTAAAACTGTGTTGGTTAATTTACAGATGTTTGAGGATTTTCTGGATATCTTAGTGTTGTTGGTTTATAATTAAGTCTACGATGATCAGAATATATTCTGTACAAATTCCTTTTTTTAAAATTATTGAGACTTACATTATACTATAGCACATTTTCTGATTTGGTGCAAGTTCCTCACGCATTTGAAAATAATGTCTATTCTGCAGTTATTAGAGATAGAATTTTATAAATTCCAGTTTTGCTGTTCAACATTTTTATATTTGTTAAATTCTTTGTCTAGTTATTCTATCAGTTATTGATACAAGGGTGTTAAAAATCTCCAAATATGACTGTAGATTTTTCTAGTTCTCTTTTTAGATCTGCCAGCTTTTGTGTCATGTACCTTAAAACTCTAATAGAGATTCATACACATTTATGATGGTTATTATTTTATCTTTATCAAATGTCCTTCTTTATCAGTGGATGATTCCATATCTCAGTGTGCACTTTGTCTGATGTTAGTATAACCATACTGGCTTACATTTGCATGGTATATCTTCTCTCCATTTACTTTGTCTCTCTATATCTTTCTATTTTAAGTTCATCTCATGCATGCAGTGTGTTTTGTTGTTTAGTCACTAAGTCATGTCTGGCTCTTCCAATCCCATGGACTATAGCCCTCTAAGCTCCCCTGTCCATGGGATTTTCCAGGCAAGAATACTAACATGGCTTGCCATTTCCTTCTCTGGGGTATCTTTCTGTCCCAGGAATCGAACTCGCATCTCCTGCCTTGGCAGGCGGGTTCTTTACCACTGAGCCACCAGGGAAGCCCTTTCAGTGTGTAGCTGAGTCTAACAAAATCTATTTTTTAATTAAAGTATTTATTCATTTAGGTTAGTTATATTTTCATTTCCCCATATTTTTATTGTTCTCTTCGTTTCACTTTTTTTTTTCACTTATTATTTTCATATTTTCCTTAGCTTCTTGGATACATTTATAGCAACTGCCTTAAAGTCTTTCTCTGAAATATCATCAGCCAGGTCATCTGAGGGTCTGTTTCTATAAGGTAACTTTTTTCTTCTTGATCAGACACAATTTTTTATTTGTTGGACTTTTTACAGACTCTGGGTGCTCCCACCTTTTAAGTGTGTTGATTTCTTAAAAATATTTTAGTTTATTTATTTTTAATTGAAGGATAATTGCTTTACAATATCCTGTTGGTTTCTGCCATACATCAACATGAATCAGCCAGAGGTAAGTGTGTTATTTTTTGTTTCACCTGAATGCAGAGTGTCTTCCAAGAAAAACCTGTGTCAAGAAGAATCTCTTTTAATCTACTCCAGTTTCTGCCTGCTTTTTTTTCACTCTTCACTACCTTCAAATATGATTTTCGTATTGTGTCTACAGATTATAATCGTTATCTACAGGAACCTATGCTACCTTTACCAGGAACAGAAAACTGATATTTTTTGTTTTTCTTTTTCATGAAATGGGAATAGAGTTTCATAAAGAGATTTTTTTAAAATATTTATTTATAAGCTGAATATTAAATTAAATTTTGCATTTTTTTCTTCATATACAATGATGCAGAAATCATTGCAGATCATATGGACAGTATAGACAAGTGAAAGAGAACAATAAAACCATCTTTACATCTTATATTTTATATACACACATCACACACATTCATTATTTATATATAATATACAATACCAGATACTATTCTATTTTGCACTTTTTTGGTTTAAGCTCACCTATCATTACATCATTAATCTTCAAAAGTATAATTTTCTAAATTGCATAAGTATATATAAAATTTCCTCTTTCCTCATTCTTGAATTTTTATGTGACTTCCAGATTGCTTTGTTCTTACGAAAGTGCCATGATAAAATCTTTTGTAAACCTGTATTTTGCTTCTATTGATATTCATAACTTATTAATAGCAAGTGAGGTATAGGTTCAAAATATTTAAATCTTTGCAGTTTGTTGATAAACACTTGGCCAGAATTTTACAAGAAATAAGTATAGACATACTATATGAGTCATAAACATAAATATATAAGATATGATACACAGAAGAGTTAACTATAGTTAGAGGTTTTTCCTTAATATATATTTCTTTGGCTCTTAACCTATTTACAAATGTAATTTTCTTTTTCTAAACTAATGTATTTACAGAAGTCAAAATTTTTCACTGTACTCCAACACAGAAGTCTTCTGCTCCACTTTTCTGTATCTCTTATTGCCCCTCCCTAGAGATGGGTAATTCAAAGTCTTTTCTACTACTTAGTATCATATTTCTAACTAACAATCATCCAACTATGCTTTCTTATTTTTGTTTCTGTATTAAACTGCTATGCCTATGTAATTCTTCCTCACAACTGGTTCAGAGTATTTAGCGTGAAACCTTCTGTTTCTTGTATAAACTTACGTTTTACCTTGGAGTTAATAATTGCCTTTTTTTGGCTAGTTTTTATACACCCAAAACAAATTTTTTTTCTTTGGTGATGCCCTCCTGCAACTCCTCTCTAGCCTGTCTGACTTGCCCACTGTTTTTGATGCTTAGCTATTGTCCTATGTCTGCCTTTAAAAGTCATCCTTGGAATTCTCTTTGCCACTCTCTTGGGTTGGATCTGCTACTTCCTGGAACCAACTATATCTGCTTTTTAAAATTTTGTTTGGTGGTGTACATTCTCTGTTCATGAGGTTCTCCTGGCAAAAAGACTGGAGTGGGTTGCCATTTCCTCCTCCAGTGGACCAGGTTTTGTCAGAACTCTTCACTGTGGCCCATCTGCCTTGGGTGGCCAAACTACAGCATGGCTCATAGCTTCATTGACTTATGCAAGCCCCTTCACCATAACAAAGCTGTGATCCATGAAGGGATCATGCTAGCAAGGTTATGCTCAAAATCCTTCAAGCTAGGCTTCAGCAGTATGGGAACCAAGAACTTTCAGATATACAGGCTGCATTTTGAAAAGGCAGAGGAACCATAGATCAAATTGCCAATATTCATTGGATCATGGAGAAAGCAAGAGAATTCCAGAAAAGCATCTACTTCTGCCTGATTGACTATGATAAAGCCTTGGACTGTGTGGATCATAACTAATGGTGGAGAATTCTTAAGGAGATTGGAGTACCAGACCACCTGACCTGTCTCTTGAGAAACCTGTATGCAGATCAGGAAGCAACATTTAGAACTGGACATGGAACAACAGACTGGTTCCAAATAGGAAAAGGAGTATGTCAAGGCTGTCTGTTGTCATCCTGCTTATTTAACTTATATGCAGAGTATATCATGCAAAATGCCAGGCTGGATGAAGCTCAAGCTGAAATCAAGATTGCTGGGAGAAATATCAACAACCTCAGATATGCAGATGATACCATCCTAATGGCAGAAAGTAAAGAGGAACTAAAGAGCCTCTTGATGAGGGTGAAGAAGGAGAGCAAAACAGCTGGCTTCAAACTCAACATTCAAAAAAAATTAGATCATGGCATCTGGTCCCATCACTTCCTGGGAAACAGATTGGGGGGAAAGTAGGAACAGTGACAGACTTTATTTTCTTGGTCTCCAAAATCACTGCAGATAGTGACGGCAGCTATGAAATTAAAAGACACCTGCTCCTTGGAAGGAAAACTATGACAAACCTAGACTGCATATCGAAAAGCAGAGACTTCAGTTTGCCAACAAAGGCCTGTATAGTCAGAAAGTGTTTTTTCCAGGAGTTACATATGGATGAGAGTTGGACCATGAAGGCTGAGCACTAAAGAATTGATGCTTTCAAATTGTGGTGCTGGAGAAGACTCTTGAGAGTCCCTTGGACATCAAGGAGATCAAACCAGTCAATCTGAAAGGAAATCAACCCTGAATATTCATTGAAAGGACTGATGCTGAAGCTGAAGCTCTAATACTCTGGCCACCTGATGTGAACAGCTGACTCATTGGAAAAGACCCTAATGCTGGGAAAGATTGAAGTCCAAAGGAGGAGGAGGACAGAGGATGAAATGATTAGATAGCATCATGGATTCAATGGACATGAATTTAAGCAAACTGCAAGAGTTAGTGGAGGACAGACGAGCCTGGCATGCTGCAGTCCATGGGTTGCAAAGGGCTGAACATGACTTAGCAGCTGAACAACAAAGTACATTCTGTAGAGGCTTCCTGAGAAAATTTGAGGCTAAATTCATTAGCTTTGCTGTATAACAATCTACTCCAAACTTAGTGGCTTACAACAGCACTTGTTTGTTAGTTCAGTTTTGAGGAATCAGTTGATTTAGTTCTTTAGGTCTGCTAGCTTAGCTGAGGCTAGAGAGTTCAAGGTGGTCTCACTCCCATATTTGGGTCTTCAGCTGGGATGACTGAGATGGCTGGGGCCTCACTCCTTTCATGTGGTGTCTCATCCTTGGAGCCCATCGATGGCTTCTTCATGGTGACCTCTGGGTTCTCAGTGACATGAGACGACAAGACCTAGCATACAGTCCCTTTCTGAGCCTCTGACTGTGTAGTGTTTGCTCTTGTCCCATTACACAAGCTAGTCACATGTCCAAACCTAGATTCAAGTGGTGGAGGAAGAGGTGCTGTCGCTTGATGGAGAAACTGCAGAATATTGTGACCGTTTTTTAAAAAACTATCCTTGCATGTGTGGGTTCCCCTAGTGGCTCAGCTGGTAAAGAACACCCCTGCCAATGCAGGAGACATGGGTTCAATCCCTGGGTCAGGAAGATCTAGAGAAAGAAATGGCAACCCGCTCCATTCTTGTCTGGAAAATTCCATGGACAGAGGAACCCATGGGGTCACAAAGGGTTGGATACGACAGAAAGTGCATGTACCACCTTGCATATTTGAAAATGATCTTGGTTTATCCTGCATCTTGACTAATAATTCCCTGTGTGTGGAGTTCTAGATCAGTAAGCATTTCCTCTCATAATTTCGAGCCATTATTTTCTGGCCTTTGTTTTCTTCTGGCCACTAAGAATTCTGATGTCCTTCCAGTTACTGATCCTTTGTTTATAACTATTACTTCCCTCTTTCTCTCGTCATCTCTGAAAAGCATTTAGATTTTCTCTTTTACCCTTAGGTTAGTGAAATTTCACAATGATCTCTTTTGGCACAGATCCGTTTTCATTATTTGCATCAAATACCAGGTAGACATTTTAAGCCTCAGACACAAACCCTTGGAGACATTTTCTTTTTTTTTTTTAAGATAATTTACTTTAACCCTGTACCTCCAACCATTTTACTTTTCTCTTGTTTTAGGAACACATAGTTTTTGCCTTAATAGTAATATTGCTATTAATAATAATTATAATGTTTATCAAGTGTTTATTTTGTTTCAGGCATGGTTCTAAGTGCCTGTACTAACTCATTTAATTAATTTTCTTCTTACTGCAACCACATGAGCTTGGTAATAACTGTAGGGTGTTTAATAAGGTATTACTATTATTGCTATCATTATCATTATTCAAATCTAACAGTTGTAGAAATTTTTAAAAAGCAGGTGTTTTTTATAAGCTGGTAGCTTTCACTAATTGATTATTTTCTTTGCTATTTTCTGCAAAGTTTGTGCTCTCCTTTTTGAATGATGCCTCCCACTTTGTCTTTCAGCTCTTTATTTAACTCAAAGAAAAGTTCTCATTTAAATTTCTAAAAGAATTGTCTTTTTTTCAGAACTTCTCTTTTCTCTCAGAGAATATTGGCTGTAAATATGCTTGCTTCTTTCTCTGTTGTGCAAAACCTCTTGTTTTTATGGAGTTTTACCCTATTTGTTTTAGTTCTCTTTTGTATTAGAAATATTTTTCAAGTATCTAGTAATCTCCCACTGCCTACTGGGGAGAGGTACTAAAAAATTTCTTTGAATTCTGTAGGTATGGCTTGTAGGTTGATTATCCTTAGTGTACAGTTTTTAATGTGTGTCATTTTATTGCAAGAATGTTCAAATATGAAGACTCTTCTCTGGATTTGGTCTGTTCCTCTGGATAATTCAGTCTCCTACATGTTTGTGGGGAGTTGGGAGGAGGAAAATCTGTATAAATGGAGGGTGCTGGGTCAGGAGGAAAGGGGGATGGAGCTTGAATTATACAGAAAGCTGTCCCTCATTATTTCTCTGTTTTTAATGTGGCCCTCTGGTGTGCTTGGTGTCTATTCCTAAGCCCAAAGTCTTTCTGATAGTCTGCACAGAAGACAAGCTTCCAAACTTGTTCTAGGAACAAACAGCCTTCTGAAAATATGGATGAGAAAAGCTCTCTGGGGTCCTTGGAGCTTACTGTAAAGACTTTGAATTAAGGCTCTGTTTGTTGTTTTTTTTTTTTTAATGTGCATCTCCCACTCTAAGGTATGTGATACCTCCAACTTTTGGACATTTCTGGAATTTGAGGTACAAAATTCTTGTTAATTGTCTGTTCTTCTTAATTATCTCACTGCTAACGGTGCTTAACTTCCAACTTTTATGAACCTTACATCTGTTCATGTTTAACCATTTGCTTTCTGGCTTGCCGAGTGTGTTGATATTTTTCATAGATTATGGTAATGGCCACTGCAGATCCAGTGTACTGTCCTGAGCAGATTTCCTCCATGTGGAGATCTGGGATGCTTCCATCCTGGGGGTCTTCCATCTCAAGGTCTATATGACTACTTTACCCATGAGGAGAGCAGAAAGATGTACTCTGGTGCTTACATATTTTAGCCTAGAAGTTGTAAACATCATTTCCATTCACAGCACATTTGCCAGAACTAGATCCATGGCTTCTAGCAAAAGGGCCTGGAATAGCATGTGTGGGGGTTGGGGAGAGGGGAATCACACATGGCCATTCAGCGAGCACAGTTGTCATTGTCACAGTTAACCCTTCTGTTTACAAAATGCCTCTTTGCTCCATTATTGTGACATGTCCCAATGAAAACAAACTAAAGTCCTACCTAGTCACTGCATCAAGCTCAGAGTCCAAGATTTCTGAATATTATCGCATAGTCTCTAAATTCAGACTGATTAAATAGCAATAAAGACAAGCTGTTTGCGTTTCCTCAGCCCCATGACACTCTATGGTAGAAATGATATAGAATAGAAGCAGTAAACACATTCCAGAAATGGAATGAAAGGGATCTATCCAGGACTTAGGATTCACAGCAATTCTGAAATATTGAATCCTTGCCAGGCAGACATTGCAAAGACCCCCCCCCCTCAACTGCCCCCACCGCCACCCTGCATGCCCAAGCCTCAGGTGGGACTCTGCTCCTTTATAAGGCCTGCTGTACTCTCTGGCGGAGAAGGCAATGGCAGCCCACTCCAGTACTCTTGCCTGGAAAATCCCATGGACGGAGGAGCCTGGTAGGCTGCAGTCCATGGGGTCGCTAAGAGTCAGACACAACTGAGCGACTTCACTTCCAATTTTCACTTTCATGCATTGGAGAAGGAAATGGCAACCCACTCCAGTGTTCTTGCCTGGAGAATCCCAGGGACGGGGGAGCCTGGTGGGCTACCGTCTATGGGGTCGCACAGAGTCAGACATGACTGAAGCGACTTAGCAGCAGCAGCAGCAGTACTCTCTGGAAGAGCATATTATTCACTGTTCTTTGAGGCTCTGACAGTTTCTTCTAGTTATTTAAACTGCTTCTTAGTCATGTCTTGAGTGGCTGTTGTAGAATATGCCTCTTCGGGGCTGCATGGCTTTCTTAATTAATGTCTTGCCTTAATTAAAATTGGAATTCCAAGGAATGATAAGGCTTACATATCACATCTTTGGCGGGTATTTGTCTTCAGTGTGACTCTCAAAGGCCCAATAGGCTTTCTATCTATGACTCCTAGTCAGATTGATTGCTAATAATCACACCTATGGTTGGGGCTGAGATTTTCTCAGATATTTGTTTGTTTGTTTTCACATTCCGGACCCATCTAGATTTAAGGAGGGCTATCATAAGGGCTTCCCTGGTGGCTCAGCTGGTAAAGAACTGCCTGCCAATGAAAAAGACACAAAAGATGAGGGTTTGATCCCTGGGTCGGGAAGATCTCCTGGAGAAGGAAATGGCAACCTGCTCCAGTATTCTTGCCTAGAAAATTCCACGGACAGAGGAAGCTGGCGGACTACAGTCCATGAGGTCGCAAAGAGTTGTACACAACTGCACACGCACACACGCGGAAGGCTGTCACTTTCAGGACAGAAAGTTTCATTCTTGGTTTCACTTTCTCCCTCAGATGCTTAATTTGATCTTTGCATCTGAGGCTTAAATTTTAATAGATATTTGTCTCTCAAGGTCCTTTTCCATTTCATCTCTTACCCTAGCAGTCTAAGACTCCAAGACTTTTCCCAGATGTATGCTTTCAGACAGATATATTCCTTGCTAAATCATCTCTTTCTTGTATTCCTTGTCAAATACAGCTGGTAGCAACCAGCACACATTCATACAGTTCCATTTTCTGACATTTAGAGCCTCTACAGCTCATGGCCCACAGGGTCAGAACTGCAAGTTCTCAGAGGCAACAGCACCATCAAATCGTGTGTCACTTCCTAAGTCACAGTCTTTGCAGCCTCCACCAGCCTACTCATCAGATGTCATGTGCTTCAGTTTTTTTGTTTTTTGGGGTTGCTTTAGCAACAGTCACCTACTGCTTATGTCCCAGTATTGATCAGGATAGAGTAAAGAATCCTCCAGAAACAGTTTCCAAATCTCACTGGTTCATGAATCCCAATGTTGATTTCTAACTCACAGAAGTTCATGGAGGCTCTGTGACTCCCCAGGGTTGTTTACTTCCACACAGTAACAAAGGTCTCCAGTTCATTTCCACCTTCTGACTCCACCATCTGAACTGAAGGCTTCTGTGGTCTCCTTCAGTTCAGTTCATTTCAGTAACTCAGTTGTGTGCAACTCTTTGCGACCCCATGGACTGCAGCACTCCTGTCCGTCACCAACTCCCTGAGCTTGCTCAAACTCATGTCCATCAAGTCGCTGATGCCATCCAACCATCTCATCCTCTGTTGTCCCCTTCTCCTCCCACCTTCAATATTTCCCAGCATCAAGGTCTTTTAAAATGAGTCAGCTCTTCCCATCAGGGGGCCAAAGTATTGGAGCTTCAGCTTCAGCATCAGTCCTTCCAATGAATATTCAGGACTGATTTCCTTTGGGATGGACTGGTTGGATTTCCTTGCAGTTCAAAGGACTCTGAAGTCTTCTCGAACACCACAGTTCAAAAGCATCAATTCTTTGGCGCTCAGCTTTCTTTATAGTCCAACTCTCATATCCATACATGATTACGGAAAAACCATAGCTTTGCCTAGACGGACCATTTTTGGCAAAGTAATGTGAAAGTGGTCTCCTTGCAGAAGAGAAAACTGGTGGGTCACGCACCACCTGTTAAATGTCTTGGCCTCAAACTGATTCCCATTACTTCTATTTGTGGTGAGAACTAGACTCATTCCAAATTTCAGTAGAACTGAGAAATGTGAGATGGTCCCTGGATAGTTGCTAAGCAGTCAGCGTCTCCCACAAATGTTATAAAATTCTAAAAAGTATTCAGAGTACTAGGTCGACAATATGCTTTTCAGTAGACCAAGTGAGATTTCAAATGTATTATAAACAGTAAATCAGACTTAAAAATTGAAGAGGACAGGAGTATTCTCAAGAGGATTGTATTAAAGTAAAGCACAAAGTGGGAATCAGTAGAGAAATTGTGTAATGATGAAATTTCTTGTTCAAGCCTAGGAGATAGTATGAGATCAAACTCTTTTAAAATATAATTTTAAAAGAACATGAATTTGAGAAGTAATGAGTAACATCAATTTGGAAAGAATAGAGTATTTATGAATGGAGTCACAAGAAATATTTTTGGGTAGGTAGGAAAAAACCAGATGTCAGAGACTATGAGACTAATTCAAACTAGTCCTTGAAACAACTGGTCCAAACTTTTTAAAAAATAATTCATATTAAGAATAGTTGGTATTAGCCTGATTCCATCCAGATTTGGATTTAACTACCACTGGCTATTTAACATATTTTCCTTCAAAATGGAGATAAAAGTAGTTTTAACTCAAGGGATTGCAGTGAATATTATATGTAAATAATGCATGCACAATTCCTGAAGGCTAACATCTCAATAAATTATCAATAGCCCTTGAAAGAAATTTAGTGGGAAGTGACAAAATCATAGTGGTCAACAGGCCTGAACGCTGTTCATTACCCTGTTACTCTAGAAGAAAGTACTCCTCTTTTGTTGAATTCTAGTATTTTTTTCTAGAAGAAATAGAGTTGGACTATAAAAAAGCTGAGTGCTGAAGAACTGATGCTTTTGAACTGTGGTGTTGGAGAGGACTCTTGAGAGTCCCTTGGGCTGCAAGGAGATCAAACCAGTCAATCCTAAAGGAAATCAATCCTGAATATTCTTTGGAAGGAGTGATGATGAAGCTGAAACTCGAATACTTTGGCCACCTGATGCAAAGAGCTGACTCATTGGAAAAGACCCAGATAATGGGAAAGATTGAAGGGGGAAGAGAAGGGGACAACAGAGGATTTGATGGTTGGATGGCATCACCAACTCAATGGACATGAGTTTGAGCAAGCTCCCAGAATTGGTGATGGACAGGGAAGCCTGGTGTCCATGGGGTCGCAAAGAGTCAGACACCACTGAGCGACTGAACTGACTGAGTATTTTCCCTTGAGTTTTTCATTACATTTCTTCAGGTATTACTTTAGTACTCTGTCCACTTTTCTGTTATTTAAACATTTTAAAACATGATATGATATTAAATTTGATTTTTTCCTAAAGAACTTCCACAGTTACTTCCCCCAACCTTTTCAACACTAGCAATTTGACAATATAAGTGGAAGTAGGGCATAAGGAACTGAAGTTATAGAGAATTTAAAGCATATAGCCTTGCTGCTTTAGCTATGGCCAGTTAGACATGCCTTTTTGGACATAACAACAGGCTTGAAAAAGTAGACCATCATCTATTTACTACATCATGCTACTTCATAGTATTATAATCTTTTTCTCACTTATTTTGTAATTTTTAAATAGCTTAATATTAATTTAAGTGTGGCCCATTAGAATGTCACTGACTTCCAATATTAAAATATCATGCCATTTAAGGATAAATCTTGAAAGAGCAGGCATGTAAAATAGGACAAGTTTAAGGAAAGCAAAATAAAATCACAAATGACATCTAGTGAGAAAACCTTGAAAGAGAATTGTCTTTAATTAGTTCACAGTTGGAGATTGTTCATACTGCTTATTTTAGTTAAGTCTTTCATTTGTAGAGAAACAAGCTATTTAACTTTCAGGATGCTTGCGGGTAGTTTGGGAACAACTTGAATCCCCTATTTTACAGAATAAAACTCTGTCTTCAATATAGTGTACCTTGGTAGGCAAAAAATATCATCAGTAAAATGTTAGAATCTGTTACACATCAGTAACAGCAATGCAAAACCAAAGGTAATTTAGTAAACTGTAAACTCATAGCATAGATACTGTGTATGAGTCATTGATATTTATTTTAGTCAATAATGTTACCTTAGGAATAAGCAAGTTACATACTTTGGATTTATAAAGTTTTTTGATCAAATATGGCATATTCAGAAAAGAATGAAGCTTTCACAGTAGTTCACAAGGCTTTGTTAAAACCTAGTTTTGTGATATGCTTATAATCATCACCTTTTCTGTAATTCACATACAGTTTACACTTTTTGGATATCTCTATAAAATAATTAATATAATATAATCATATTGGAAGAACTATTTAATTAGGACTTCATGAGAACAAAGGAATTTTACCAGAGTTGACTAGAGCATGTTTGAATCTTCTCTGTGCATTTTTCATAATATTAATTTAACCATATTCTATTTACTATAAAAATATATAAAGTAGAGACTATTCAGTGAGTACATTTATAAACTTCCATTTCCTCCTGACTCATGATGTAGTGAGAATACATAGCCAAGTACACAGTAAGTCGAAACCTTCAAGTTGCAAACTTTAAAAGATGTGAATGTGCCTTTGCATGTCCAATCACGTGAATTAGTTCACACGTCTATTGTACACTGTCACGTGTGTGCATCCTCTACAAGTGGTGGTGCTTTTGTGTACTTTACAATACGGCATAGAGTACCAGTAGTATACTAGCTTTATTTCAAGCCAGAGATGCCCAGAAACCTGTGTAAAAGCAACGGTGATGTAGCTGGTACTGCTAGGAAATGCCATGAGATAACAATGGAATTGAAGCCTCAGAAAAAGGATGAAGAGAGACAAAAGGAAAAAGAAGCAACTGAAAAACTGCAGAGATTCATGACACAGAAAATGGCAAGGGGGTTTTCTTTATTTGAGGAGGCACTGTTAGTTTTTAAAGCACAGGACCCAAATGTAGAATGGTACACGAAGGTTCAAACAGCCATTCAGACTACAATCCGGTGCTACTGTGTCATCTATAATGAGAAAAAAAGAGCTACTACCCAGACATCAGTGGAACATTTATTTTAAGAAGGAAGATAGAGTTGAATCCAGCAAGGAGCCAGAACCTGTGCCATCAGCGTCAGGCATGAGCGAAATTGCAGCTCGCCCTCTGTCTTCTACTGCTGACAGTCCTTCAGCTCTACCATCTCCCACTTCCTCACTCTCCTCCAGTCAGTGACTCTTCTTGCCTGTTCACTCCATGCCAGCCCCTGTATGTTAGCTGTTGTACTGTACTACTGTACTTTTCAAGGTATGTATGTGTGCTAAGTCGCTTCAGTTGTCTCTGACTCTGCAATCCCATGGACTGTATGTAACTTGCCAGGTTCCTCTGTCCATGGGATTTCCCAGGCAAGAATACTGGAGTGGGTTGCCATTTCCTTGTCCAGGGGATCTTCATCACGCAGGGATCAAATCCACTTCTCTTACACCTCCACTTTGGCAGGCGGTTTTCTTTACCACTAGCGCCACCTGGGAAGCCCACTTTTCAAGGTACTGTACTGTAAAATTAAAAAATATTTTATTGTTTGTGTTTGTTTTTATGTATTATCTATGTGAAAAGTGTTATACACCTATTACAGTACAGTACTATATAGCTTGTTGTGTTAGTTGGGTACCCGGACTAACTTTGTTGGACTTACAAACAAATTGAACTTACGAATGTGCTGTTGGAATGAAACTCATTCGTATATAAGGGACTTTATTTTCTTCTCGTTTTAAATTCTGTAATACTATTGCGTGTGTGTTCAAGACAAGTCTCGTTTCCTATTCATCTGCACTTCAAAAATACTTTCTCAAGTATACTTTCATAGTTTTAGTTGCCATCTACAGTGATTTTGGAACCCAAGAAAATAAAGTCTGTCACTGTTTCCATTGTTTCCCCATCTATTTGCCATGAATTGATGGGACCAGATTCCATGATCTTCATTTTTTAAATGTTGAGTTTTTAGCCAACTTCTTCACTTTCACTTTCATCAAGAGGCTCTTTAGTTTCTCTTTACTTTCTGCCATAAGGGTGGTGTCATCTTTATATCTGAGGTTATTGATATTTTTCCCGGCAATCTTGATTCCAGCTTGTGCTTCGTTCAGCCTGGCATTTCACATGATGTACTCTGCATATATGTTAAATAAGCAGGGTGACAATATACTGCCTTGATGTACTCCTTTCCCAATTTGGAACCAGTCTGTTGTTCCATGTCTGGTTCTAACTATTGCTTCTTGACCTGCATATGAATTTCTCAGGAGGCAGGTAAGGTGGTCTGGTATTCTCATCTCTTGAAGAATTTTCCAGTTTGCTGTGACCCACACAGTCAAAGGCTTTAGCATAGTCAATGAAGCAGAAGTAGATGTTTTTCTGGAACTCTCTTGCTTTTTCTGTGATCCAAAGGATGTTGGCAATTTGAGGCTTTACGTGGTAAATGTATCATACCTGTGTTCAAAACATGGCTATCTTGATATTTCAGTTATAACTCTGACACTCCCAGCCTGTTCAGGGGACAAGGGGATATGAAGGTCTTTTGTTTGGATTTTTGTTTTGACTGTTTTGGCAATGTTGCATGTTTGCAAACATTAATATAAAATAAATGGTTGAACATTTCATTTTTCCACTTAAATGTTTAATATCATGCTACTCATCCAGTACCCACTTGCTTCAACTCTGTCAACCACTTCTGTCATTCTGTTCTCAAACTCCTCTTTCCTAATTAATCGAGGGTTTTAGCATTCCTTTCTGTTTCTCCACCACCATCATCCAGGTTCTAATAACCAGTTTCTTATCTGGGCTTCTGAACTCCTTTTCCCATTTGTTCATTCTGCATAAAACCCCAGGTTACTCTCTTCTCTCCTCATTTTACTTATGTTATTCTCTTGTTCAAACATCCTGCTATATCATATGATTATCTGTAAAGAAGTACTGACACCTCTGAATGCCCCAGAGGGGCTTTGCTTGTTCTAGTACAGAGAGTCTCAACCTCAGCACTATTGATACTTGGACTGAATAGTCCTTTGTATGGAGGGCTGTCCTATGCATTGTTGGCCTCTACCCATTAGACACCAGTAGCATCCTCCATTTGAGGTCACCAAAAATGTCTCCATCTATGCCCAAATGTCCTAGAAACACTATTTTACAACCACTTAACTTCATATTTGTTAAAATTGTGTTCTGCTTCAAGTAGCCAAACTCATGAATATCTGTGTCTTAAAGAAAGGGGTTTCCTTAGTTTGTGTGTGTGTGTGTGTGTTTACGGGGGTCTGTAGGTGTGAAGTTTCTGGGTTGGTACGGTGCCTCAGTAGTATCAGCACTCATACCTCTGAGATGTTCTTGGCTTTTCCCCTCCTGGTAACAATACAGCTGGTACAACCTCAGGTACCACAGCCTCTCTCACACAAAAGAAGGGAGCTGAGGAAACGGAGAAGAAACATACTCATGAAACTTGCATTTACATCTCATCGATCAGAGTCATGTCTCATGTTCCATGTTAATTCCAAGGGAACCTGGATCTGTAGTGGATTCCGGAAAAGGAGAGCACTGGTTGAAAACAGATGTTGCACAAGTCAATCTACAGAGTCTAACGTACCCTAACTTCACATCTTCACCAGGTGAAATTTTCACTGTGTATTATTTGGGATACATAATTCTAGAAGTTAAATTGCCACAGTGCTTAGTAACTTAATCTAATAGATGTCTACTTCTTGCTCAGAACATCTGACACATCAGAACATCTGAACACAGAACACCTTGATCAGTGAGCAGCCTGCTGGAGGATTTTTCAGAGACCCAGCTTCTTTAAGCTTTATGGACTTGCCATTCTCAGGGTCCTGGTCCCCCCCACTGGCTTCTCTGCCTCTGCCTCTTCCTCCTGGTTGGAAGAAGAACGGGACAGTAAAGCCTTTTCCCTTACAGAGGTGTTATGGGCCAGCCCGGGGACTGACTTATACCACCTCCACTAACACCTTACCACTGTCCAGAACATAGAAAAAATAGTAATATCTATTTGCAAGTAGCCAGTCGCTTCCACTTGCCCTGAAGGAAATTTTTTTCCATGCCTACCTCTTTAACGTGCTTTCGTATCTATCACTTATACCATTCTCTTTTCAGAAATGCCTTGCCTTTGTTTTCATTTCTCTGAAAATTTTAACTCTTCACTGTCTCCTAGTGAAGACATCTTTGACTGTAAAACCTCAAAGCAGCTACTCTTACCTATAAACACCAAGTGATTGGAAGAGGGTGTTTGGGTTCAGACAGAACTGAGTTTGAACTAGCACTCACTAGTTTTGTGAACATGCTCAAGTTTACTTCTATGAATCTCAGCTGTCTCATGTTTTGGGACAATATTGACTTAAATCAAACGAAGTAATGTCCTTAACACAGTATTTAACATGTAAGTATTTAAATAAGGGTTATTTTTGTAACTTTCTAGAGCAGTCAGTGCTTGTGCTGCTCATTGGATTCAGACCTCCCTGCACAGCACATTTTTCTCTTGAGCTTAATTCAGTGTCCCTAAGCAGCTAAAGTGCCCTGCAGGCAGCTCATGTATCTTACTGGTACTGCTGGAGCAGGTCCTGAGGAAGGGGCCGGAAAGCTGACGTTTCTTTGTCACCTCCTCCCTGGGTGCAGATTGATGACCATTCGTGCAGTCTCCATGTGGAAAAAGTTTGAGATGCCCTTCATTAACTCAAAAGTTGAGCATCTCTAACATGATAATGTCTGCATTCTCATTGCATGCGAAGTCGCTTCAGGCGTGTCCAACTTTGCAACCCTATGGACTGTAACCTGCCAGGCTCCTCTGTCCATGGGATTCTCCGGGCAAGAATCCTGGAGTGGGTTGCCACTCCCTTCTCCAAGGGATCTCGAACCTGGGTCTCTTAGGTCTCCTGCTTTGGCAGGTGGGTTCTTTACCACCAGCGCCACCTGGAAAGCCATAATAAGCATTATTATTATCTGTTGATTAAAGTAAAAGCCACAAAAGGACATCTACGTGTTTTATGGAAGTTTACGTTTTCCAAATTACAACAGGTGTCCACTATTGCATTTCATTAGTCACAGTAATCCTCCTCTACCACCAGACTAGACCCTGTCATCACTACTGCCTGCCTCTGTAGTCAGTTCTACTCAGAGCTGTCATCTCTTTAAAAATGTAAATAAAGTCCTGCCTCGGCTTGAACCCTCTAGTGGCTTCTGTGACCCTCAAAATAAAATCCAAATGGGTCGCCTTGGCGTGCAGAGTCACAGTGATCTTCTCTCACCTCTCTACTTTGACCCCCCACTGGCTGCCACTTACGCACCTTGCTCAGCCACATTGCCTTTCTATGTGGTGAACTTTTCTATTTACTAGTTGTCTGACAGTGTTCATTTATTTTAAGTTGAAGTATAGTTGGAGTCAGACACGACTGAGCGACTAAGCACATACATACATGGTTGATGCACAGTATTATGTTAGTTTCAAGTGTTTAACATAGTGATTCAACATTTAAATGTATTACAAAGTAATCACCACGATATACGTATGGTGACCATCCGCCCCCCCCTAGAAAGTTACCACAGTATAGTTGACCATGTTCCTTATGCAGTAGATTATTACATACCTGTGACTTACATATTTAGGTTTTTAAGAGACTGAACCCAATGGTATTTCTTGCTCTATCTATAGCATAGAAATTATCATTCTCAGAAAACAAAGGTTTTATCTTTATCCTGTTTTGAACACTATTAAGTACATAAATAGGAAATACTTTATGAGTTTGGGTTTTGCTTAAACAATTTGTTATTTTGCAAATAGTTAATTAAAAGCAATTAGTTTGCATGGTTTTGACATTCAAAAATAAGTCTAAAGATGGGTTTTTGTTATCTTTCATGGGGAACTTTACACATTCCATCTATAAATATTTGCTCTTTTCTTTTTTATGTTGCTTTATTTAAAATACAATAATCTGAAGCTTTTCTACAGAAAGATGTTATTAAATACTAAAAGAACCATTAACCATTATTACAGGATGATTTTTTATAAAACCTCAGAGCTGAAATTTATATATACTGTAAAAATTCCAAAATATCCTCTAGACTTCCCTTTTCTTAGTCTTACATGTGTATTTATGAGTTTCAACGTTTATCTGACATATATTTTATTTGATTATTATACTGGTACCTAATACAGGAGTTTGAATTTTTATGTAATTTTAGTAATTTTTTTTTAAATTAGACATATATTGATATTATTACATTTCTTTAAATTTCTCCATTAAGTATTTGTATATAATGAGTATATATTGCATGAAAATGAATGAGATAGTAATTTATTAAAAATGAGTTTATGAATGTTAATATGAAACTTTTCTTTTATCAGAAACTGATGTATTTCTAAAAGAGTACTCATTCATATATAGCAATCATATATGTAGGTGATCAAACGGATTATTAACTATAGAGAGGTAAAATCTTTCTTATCTCCAGAGTCATATGATTTTTGTAAATCAGTTGTTTCATATGTAAACAAATCATAGGATTCCATATAAACTTTTTTTGGGAAGTTTGCATAAAACACGCCATTTTAAATTAATTTTTTTCTGTTTTTTGGTGTCACAATGAAAAAAGTGAACTGAGACTAGTCTGAATGACTTCATCCAAAGCTTTGATTTTCAATATAACATCTAAATATTGAATATTTCATAAATATATATATAGACACATGCACATGAATATATTTACACACGTTTATGTACATGTGTACATATAGATATGACTACCATTTTTAGTAAGTTACTGCCGAGGCTTTTTATATTGTAAGGGTGCCTCTGTCATACTTTTCATATAATTGTCTCTTTTATAAAATTAGTTCATTAGTTTTGTTTTTGCTGGCCTTCTTTGCTGAACACAGGCTTTCTCTAGTTGTGGCAAGCCGGTGCTTCTCTCTGTTTGCAGTGCACAGGCTTCTTGTTACGGGGACTTCTCATTGCAGACCACGGACTCTTAAGTATGCAGGCTTTGGAAGTTGTGGTGCACGCGTTTAGTTGCCCCTTGGCCTGTGGGATCTTCCCAGACCAGGGATCTAACCGGTGTCCCTTGCATTGCAAGGTGACTTCTTAACCGCTGGACTACCAGTTCTTAACCTCATATAATTCTCTTATTGTGTGCAAAATAAATCCCTGAATCTTCCATTGCACACCAAATATGGATGCTGTTTGTACTTTGAAAACAAATAAGGATTTTTTTTTCTTTATTTTCTCATACAGATGAAGATAAACATTCATAAGTAGTTGACACTCAAAGAACTAAATAATTGATCCTCAGCAACTGAGTGCCTCCTGGAAGTGTATAATGTTAGCATAGCATAACACACATACATCTAGGCTTCATAATAGTGTACGGTTGATATACATGATGATACTTTTATAGTTTTTACATAAATTTTCCCATTGAACTGAAGTGAGATAAGGCTAGGTATTATTATTTTCACATAGATTTGGGACTTCAAATACTTTGAGATTAAGTATTTGTCCAAGAAAGCAAATAGCTAAAGAATAGATTCTAAGTGTACACCTTGTCCACTTTCCATTACTCTGTTGATTTACAGAACTGTTGGCATGTAACCTTCTGTAAGTGAACGAGCCTTGGAGCGAAATACTCTGGACATAACTTCCACTAATTATCCGTGTCATTGTGATTCCCAGACTTTGCACCTTCTATTTGGCCAGTAGCTACATCTATGATGACAACATTCTTAATTTAGCTTATGTATAAACAGGGATGCAGAAACTAAATCCACCTGATATGCTATGGAAATTGGTTGTCTAAAGTAGAAACCACATATCCATTGAGAAGGAAGTCTAGTAAATTAGTTGATGCCTGGAAATAATTGCTTTTCCAGATGGGCTTATAATGGATTTATGAAGTATAAATAGACATAAAGCAAAGTTATCTAGTCAAAAGGTGGAAAGATTTTGAATCTTTGTATACTTAGAACAAGCATCACTTCAGATAGATGAGGTTCTCTTTAGGAAATAGAGTTAATACTAGGAATTTATAATGATATGAATTATACACATGCTAAAAATAAAGTCTACCCTAATATTAATATTAATCCACTTAGAGGTAGTTTTTTAATGTAATTCCTTATAAAAATTGTTTTACCTAAGATTGTATTTAATGAAAACACTAAAGTTGTAGAAACTTGATATATTATTTGCTTTTTAAAAAAAAGTGCTTGTACATGATAATAGCACTGCATAATGAGATGCTCAGTAAATGTTCTTACGTGAACTGAATTAGTGCAAAATTTTTTAATAACTCTATCTTCAAGTTTATTGAGGGTAGATTATTTTTAGAAAAGTAAGATAGCACAAAAGTAAAAACACAGAATAAAATTTTACTGGACTTTAAGTTTTACAATTGAATTAAGCAATATGTCTTATTTCCAAAGTGTGGTTTTATTCAGTGACCACTCCCAGCCTTGATCCTGTAAGCCACACATATATTATTTTGCTGTCCCTAATCCTTCTTGCTCTGTCACTAATTCACTACTGACCATCCTCATCTCCCAACCAAGGGCTTATTCCTCAGGCTAAGGTATCAACTCTAGTTATTCTCACCCTGAAGAGACAATATGAGAAATCTAGGTGGTTCTCTTTTCTGTGCTTCTGCCATCTCATAGTGTCATTGTGGGCAGGAAGTGGCCATAGGGTAGACATTTTCCACCTCTGTATTTATTAGGGAGGTCAGCATTAGTCCTGGTCAGATGCTTTACTAGTCTGATAGCAGTTTTCCAAAGTGTATGGGGAGAAAGAGAACTTGTATTTTTATAGTATTAAGCTGAGTTACATTTGTCCCACACCATAGGAGGGCTTCCCTTCCCTTGTGGCTCAACTGGTAAAGAATCCTCTTGCAATGCAAGAGACCTGGGTTCGATTCCTGGGTTGGGAAGATCCCCTGGAAGAAGGGAAAGGCTTCCAATATTCTGGCCTGGAGAATTCCATGGACTGTATAGTCCATGGGATCGCAAAGAGTCAGGCATGACTGAGCAACTTTCACTTTTCACTTTCATGGAAGATGGGGGAGGACATTGGTTCAATTTTCTGGCCTCAGTTCTTTTAGTTTGAGCTCCACACAGTCATCCCCCCTCTGCCTACTCACAGGCCCGTAGAGGCTTCAGCGGACTCGGCCCTAAATCTGTTCTCCATCATGTCAGCCAGCTGTCAGGCTTGAACTTGCTGAATGTGTGTGGGTCTTATTTGCTAGATTTTTTTTTTTTTTGGATCATTTTACAGACCAATAAGGTCTTTCAAACTTTATTTTCAATTTTTCTATAAAATAAGCAACAGAAATCAGTTGCATTTGGTCACAAGTCTGCCTCTTCACAGTAGTCAGTGTCTGTTACTGGAAGAGGAGTGTTGAAAACTAGTAGGGCAAATCAAATCCAGTCTATAATACAGGGCAAATGTTATGATCAGTGCCCTACTCCTCCCAAGCTAGATGACATCTTCAGATACAGTCAGAACTAGACAGATTCAAAAAGTGAATCATGCAAAGTTCAAAACAGGCTCTTTTGGTAGCACTGCAAGTGCGATTGCCCAATCAATCAAAAATATGTGCTTCCAAAAAGATAATCATAAATCTGTAAGATGAAAGATATTACATTAAAGAAATAGGCTAGGTCATGTACAGAGTGTTGTCACTTTGTGATTTCTCTTTTAAGTTGTGTATATCTCTACGTAATTCTATACAATTCTAGGATGAAGATTACTTCTGTATCAGCAAAATGGGATAGTTTTTTTTAAAAAACATGTACTGCAAGATCACATAGACTTTTATTAATATAATAATTTTTTTTAATTGAAGTATGGCTAATTTACAATGTTGTGTTAGTTTTAGGTGTACATCAAAGTGATTCAGTTATAGATACATACACATATGTGTGTGTGTGTGTGTATATATATATATATATATATATATTCTTTTTCAGGTTATTACATATAGGTAATAACCATATAGGTTATTACAAGATAATGAATATAATTCCCTGTGATATACAGTAGGTTCTTGTCATTTATTTTATGATATATATAGTACTGTGTATCTGTTAATCCCAAACTCCTAATTCATCACTTCCCATTTCCCCTTCAGTAACTGTAAATTTTCCTTGTCCATGAGACTGTTTTACTTTGTAAATAAGTTTATTTGTATCATTGTTTTGGATTCCATATATTAACTGATTATCATATATTTGTCTTCTTTGACTTACTTCACTTTGTATGGTAATCCCTAGGTCTATCCATTTTCTGCAAATGACATTATTTAATTCTTTTTTATGGCTGAGTAATATTCCTTTGTGTGTGTGTGTATATATATATATATATGTCTGTGTGTGTGTGTCTGTGTGTATCACATCTTCTTTATCCAGTCATCTGTTGATGTGCACTTAGGTTGCTTCCATGCCTTGGGCATTGTAAAAAGCCTTGCTGTAAACATTGGGATGAATGCATCTTTTTGAATTGGAGTTTTCTCTGGATATATGCCCAGGTGAAAGTGAAGAACTGAAGAGCCTCTTGATGAAAGTGAAAGTGGAGAGTGAAAAAGTTGGCTTAAAGCTCAACATTCAGAAAACTAAGATCATGACATCCGGTCTCATCACTTCATGGCAGATAGATGGGGAAACAGTGGAAACAGTGGCTGACTTTATTTTTCTGGGCTCCAAAATCACTGCAGATGGTGACTGCAGCCATGAAATTAAAAGACGCTTACTCCTTGGAAGGAAAGTTATGACCAACCTATATAGCATATTAAAAAGCAGAGACATTACTTTGCCAACAAAGGTCCCTCTAGTCAAGGCTATGGTTTTTCCAGTGGTCATGTATGGATGTGAGAGTTGGACTATAAAGAAAGCTGAGCGCCAAAGAATTGATGCTTTTGAACTGTGGTGTTGGAGAAGACTCTTGAGAGTCCCTTGGACTGCAAGGAGATCCAACCAGTCCATCCTAAAGGAAATCAGTCCTTAGTGTTCATTGGAAGGAGTGATGCTGAAGCTGAAACCCCATACTTTGGCCACCTGAGGCAAAGAGCTGGCTCATTGGAAAAGACCCTGATGCTAGGAAAGATTGAGGGCAGGAGGAGAAGGGGACAACAGAGGATGAGATGGCTGGATGGCATCATCGACTCGATGGACATGGGTTTGGGTGGACTCAGGGAGTTGGTGATGGACAAGGAGGCCTGGCGTGCTGCAGTTCATGGGATTGCAAAGAGTCAGACACGACTGAGTGACTGAACTGAACTGAATTGATGATAGTTCAATTTTTAGTTTTTTGAGGAACATCCATACTGTTCTCCATAGTGGCTGCACCAATATCCATTCCCACTAACAGGGTAGAAGGATTTCTCCTCCTCTACACCCTCTCCAACATTTATTATTTGTAGACTTCTAATGATGGCCGTTGAGACAGTTATGAGGTAATATCTCATTGTAGTTTTAATTTGCATTTCTCTAATAATCAGTAATGCTGAACATCTTTTCATGTACATCTTTTCATGTTGGTCATCTGTATGTCTTCTTTGGAGAAGTGTCTATTTAGGTCTTTTGCTCATTTTTTAATTGGGCCTTTTTTTTGTATTAAGCTGTATCAGCCTGCTCATATATTTTGGAGATTAATCCCTTGCAACTAAACCGGTTGCAATTAATTCGACCCTTTGCAACCCCATGGACTGTAGCCCACCAGGCTCCTCTGTCCATGAGATTCTCCACGCAGGAATACTGGAGTGGGTTGCCATTTCCTACTCCAGGGATTAAGCTGTATGAGCCGTTCATATATTTTGGAGATTAATCCCTTGTCAGTAGAATTGTTTGCAAGTGTTTTCTCTCAGTTTGTAGGCTGTCTTTTCATTTTGTTTATGGTTTCCTTTGCTGTGCAAAAGCTTTTAAGTTTAATTAGGTCCCATTTGTTTATTTTTGTTTTTATTTCCATTACTCTAGGAGACAGAACAAAAAACATATTGCTATGATTTATGTCAAAGAGTGTTCTGCCTATATTTTCCCCTAGGAGTTTAATGGTAACCAGTCTTACTTTTAGGTCTTTAATCCATTTTGAGCTTATTTTTGTATATGGTGTTAGAAAATATTCTAATATCATTCTTTTGCAAGTAGCTATTCAGTTTTCCCAGCACCATTTATTGAAGAGATTGTATTTTCTCTATTGTATATTTTTGCATCCTTTATCATAAATCATTTGACCCTAAGTGTGTGGGTTTATTTCTGGGCTTTTATCCTATGAAATGACAATTCAATTTGGGGTCTTATGAAATTCTGGATTTGAAATCTAGAAATTATCAACTGCAGAAGCACATAATATCTCTTGTTCATTTTTGAAAATTAACACATGTTCTTTGGCTTGGCATCAGGAAGATTTCATTGATCTGACCCATGCTAGTATTTTCTCTCTTCCAATGAAAGAGAAACAGGAGCAAAAGCTCAGTGTATACATTTCGTATGTATACTATATTAAAAGCAAGTTTTTTCTCTGAACATTAGTATTGAATCTATAGAATCTGAGACTTATTAGCTGTTTAATAAATACAGAAAGAAGGGAAGAATGGAAAAGGAAGGGAGGCAGGGAAGAAAGAGTGAGGGAGGTGTATCGATAGGATGTGTTGGTTGTGTCTAATATCCAAAAACATAAATCTTGTTTAAAGTCAGTGGCCGTTTTCTTAAAATCCAACAATGAAAATGTAGCCCTTATATGTGGAAGAGTAAATCGCATTTCAGTAGCTAGCAGTAATATTTTGTAGCTGCCATTAATATATCTCAATTGCATTAACATTTTCTGATCATTAGAAAATTTCTCAAAACATTTGAGATAATTAATCTTGCAGTCTTGTAATCACTGTTTTAAAAACAGCCAATTGTCAATAGGCACATGTTGAAACTGGCCTGAGATCTCAGCAGATGTTGGACACAGTCTCTTAGAAAAGCTTTTTGCATTTATCCTAACGTGGACTACAAACTTTTATAAAATGTACAAAAGGCACTTTCTAAGTGTATTAGGAATATTTTCCTGAAACTAAAAATTTATGTAAAACATGAATAAATAAAAAAGTAGAGTTACATGTTCCTAAAAGACTATTCCTAGAGATCTAAAATTATTATAAAATCCCTAATTCTAACATTATTCCAGTACAAATGTCTCTTCATGAGTTTCTAGCATTTTGTATATGTTCTTTAATTTTTTTTCTTCTTTTGCAAGTACGTAAAGAATTGGTTGATTTATGTCTAACAAGCTTCTAAGAGAGGCAAAATCATCACCATTTTAGCACATTTAATGGTTTTCATATTCACCCACATCACATGAAGTACTCTCTTTTTTAGAAATGTATCTCAAAATTTTCAAGCTGTTCTATATCTACTTATTTTTAATTCAAGTAGTATTAGTCATTCCTGATCATTAAAGAAGATCTTAAAACTTTGAGAGACTTAAGGATGTAGACTTTTAATCACTGGGTTATTTTAAGTTGTTTTTTTTAATGTCTTTAGAGTCTTTTTATTAAGACACTAACGTCTTTAATGTCTTTTAAAGACCATTTTTAAAGTCTTTATTGAATTTTGTTACAATATTGCTTCTGTTTTGTGTTTTGATTTTCAAACCCGCCCACCTCTGCATTGAAAGGTGAAGTCTTAACCCCTGGACCACCAGGGAAGTTCCTAATCACTGTTGTTTTAAAGTGTCATTCATAAACAGGCACATATTGAAACACACTATATACAAAAGACCCTATGAAATATGACTAGGATTAAGGATCCACAGACTTAAAGAGGCATCTGCAGAGCTCACATGAGTAACCTGGGCCCATTGTCAATAGACTCTCCAATCACTGAAATATTTAAAATTTGTGAAATAATAAGAGATAACAAATAAACAAAACCTGTTCATTGTGGAAATTGGTTTAAAAAGATTTTCCATTAATAACAGAGTTAAAGCATATATCACAACAAGCTCTAAGAAATAGGCATATTTACAGTAGTCAGAAGAGTTACTTCCTTTCTACATAACCTAGAGGGCACTGAGTGTTAGGGGTAATATTTATGTATTTTCTCTTAAACCTAGCTTCATTCCTCGATCAAACTAGAATCAGAAGAAATATATAAATTTCTTTAAAAATTCTATTAAAAGGTTAATAGTTTTCCATATACTCAATTCTATAATGACAAACAAATTCATTGTATCAAAATTTAAAATATTTTTCTGCCTATTAACCAATTTGCACAGATATTTTCACTGACATTTCAGCAATCCGCATGAAATCATATCTAGGCTTTCTCTGAATGCCCTATAATAGCAAAACTCCTTTCTTTTCAGTGCTTTTGAGATTTATTCATGTAACTCCCATTAGAGTTAATTGGAGTTACTAACATAAATTCTACTTGCTCCAAATGGAGAGTAGGTTTCTTTAATGTTGTTTTTATTTTTTAATAAGGTTACACTTAAAATAGAATCTTCTATACAATTGTCTCTTTTGCTTTGGGAAATTAAAATGCCTTTAACAACTTTTAGGGCTAGGGAATTGAAGTCTGTTGCAAACTTTTCTTTCTTATTTTAATTCTGTTGCATTACTACATCATCATTACAAATTACAATTGGTAATGAAAGAAATAAGACAGTAAACTATAACAGCATTTTTTTTTTCAATAGGCCACCACTGTTTACATAGTACTTGTGGTTTTATTTGTGGAATTGCTCTGTTAATAGTATATTATTAACACTATTTAGAAAAATTGTGTTTGCTGTTCTTAACAACAAAGAGAAAGAGATACTATTTATTGAGAGGAAAATACAGTTTTCAAAATGAAAGAAAAGCTCACACTTTTTTCATTAATGTTGTTTAAATAATTAAATTACTTATTTTTTGGTATCTTTAATTTTGATGATAAATTATAGTCATTCTAACATTGGATAATTGTATATATGCAGATAATCTTGAATTGTTTCAAATGTTTGAAACCAGTCATTTTTTAAGAAATAGATGCTTTTCAATTTAAAAAGGTACTAATTAATAATAACCAATGAACTTGTTTTCAACTGTATATCCTCTACCCAATATTATAGGAAGACATTTGTCAAACACGTTCTTGAAAAACTGACTGTAATTTAGACGTTTGAAATAGGATGTATAGCAATTAATTAATTTCCCCTTAATTTTTTTTTTCATTTTTAGTTTTAGAGATGTTTCCACAGAAAACAATTTATAACAGAATAATTTAATAAAAATCATACCTGATTTACTCATCTATAACCACTGCCAACATTTTCATTTACCCATCTGAGACAATTTACACACAGTGTAGATGAGATCCAGGCAGTTAAAAAAATTTTTCAAAATGTGAGAACAGACACAGATCCAAAAAGGAGATAAATAGCCTAGTTAACATAAATAGCACACATACACACACACAAACAAAGCAAATTGAGTCATGGATCTTGTGGCAGCCTGAACAAAATAGAAAAAGTAAAGAACTGTATTACTTTCTTTTGCTCAATAAAAGAACAAAATGTATCTAGAAATACAGAGAGAGAAAGTAAAGTAGCATTTGTAAAAGGCCTGACTTGAGCCATGCACTATGTTCAGTGGTTTGTTGTGTCTAAATCACTCAATCCAATATGGTTTTAAGTTACATTCTTATTTACCCTTACAGAAACTGAAACTCAGTGAAGGAATTTCTCCAAGTCTAGATAACTAGTATACGTTTTTAAAACTAACATCCAATGCAAAAAATATCTTCCTAATGTTTAAATTCCATAAGATAGACATCATGAGGGTGAATTTTTTATATATTATTTAAGGTAAAGAATCATGCCTTTAATTATAGTTTGGAATTTATGATATTTATAATTCTAAGATATATACATTAGTCTGGATTTCCTTGGTGGCTCAGATGGTAAAGAATCCGCCTGCAATGTGGGAGACCTGGGTTCGATCCCTGGGTTGGGAAGATCCCCTGGAGGATGGCCTGGCAGCCCACTCCAGTATTTTTGTCTGGAGAATCCGCATGGACAGAGGAGCCTGGTAGGCTACAGTCCATGGGGTAGCAAAGAGTTGGACACGACTGAGCGACTAAGCACACATATATTAGTCAATATGATAGTCAAGGATATGCTTCTAATAAGGTTTTTCCATAAAGAAATAATACTCCCACTTAAAGTTTGAAGTTTCTTTCATTGCTCTGAATTTTGTAACTTTTCTTGGGACATGAATTTTTCCCCGTTGTTTCTTTTGATGACTTCAAAACAAATAAGTCTTCAAATATTTTTAAAGAGAACATATTTCTAGCTAGTGAAGTTACACTTCAAGAAATTGTGTTAATATAATGTAACTGTCCTACATTATAGACGACTGATTTAATGTAGGAACAAAGTTGTAAGGACCTACAGTAATCGATAGTCTAAATGACCTTTACAACTTTCTCTTGAATATTTTTGGATAGAAAATTCATCATCATGAATTAATTCATTCAATAAAACATCAATGGAATAATTTGGAAATATGGCTCCCATTAGCTAAGAGCTCCACACTCAACTCCTCACATAATAGACAGATTTTTATTCCATCTATCAAAGAATATAGCATGCTGAAGTGGAAATAAAAGAATTTGCCCTCCTGCCTGTGCATGCCTCATCCCAACTAAATCAATGTTGAATAAATATTTAAATAAATTTATCTTCAAATTTGAGGGTAGCCAGGGCAAGGAAAAATTTTCATGAATTATATAATTCCTTTTCGTCCAATGAAATGAAGCACATGATTAATTTAGAAAACTGACTGAAAGGGAACAAAGCAATAACCTGCTTAAAGCACTCATGAGTAATATGAAGACCCTAAGAGCAAGTTAATATATTTTTTACAGGTATAATTTTTTTAAAGTGATCCTTCTAAAATATTTGCATTAATCTCCCCATAGTCATTAATTAACACACTTATTTTTATTAGTCTTAATTTCTTTTTGTTTGTACAGTGTAGTGGGTATAAACATGAACTTTGTCAGCAAATACTCCTATTTTTTATCTGAGAATTTAATCCTGAGAATTTGACCTCCAAGGCTCAGTTTCCTCATCTGTAAAATGGTTATAATAATTCTACATATTCATGGATTTTGTAAGGATTAAATGAAACCGTATTTATAATGATTTAGCACAGTGCCTAGCACATAGTAAGGTTGTAGTAAAATTGTGGCAATTTTTTTTGTTTCCTTATAACAAACATCTGAAAAGCTGTATTTTTGTAATATTCTAAGAAAACTAAAATATTACAATAGTTAAATGATATATATTTCAAAAATTACAGTCTGTTATATTTTACAGAGATTTCTAATTTATTTAATTTCATAAACCTCACCAAGACTATCTTAACATTTTATTTTAATCCACCAATTCTCATTCTTCAACAATAACATACATTTCAGTTTACAACTATCTCAACATAAATTCTAAAAAGAAATTTAACTATACTATAGAGTTAAATGTGACATTGCTAAGAGAGTATTAAATGTGAAAGCATTTTCTGTGAGTTATAAAGTCTATATTTAATCCAGAACTGAAATTCTTCATGTACTTCCAAATACCTAAATTGTTGAAAGAGGACTTTTCTCTGAGTTTTGTATTGTGATTTACATTTTAAAATTATTTATATGATAATGTTTCCTGTGAAAGTAATCTCTCGTGCAATGTGAGGAATGAAATATTGAGCAGAAATTAGCTAAAATTTCTGAAATTCAGGAAGACTAAATTTATTATTGCAATTCAATTTTGGTGTCATCTGTTAAAATCATAGCAGCTACCTATAAGAAAAGTGCATTAAGTAGATCACACAATGGTATATTTGCAGAAAATCAACGTATTAGTCTATAGACAAAATTGATGAAATGAAATCTCAGTTCTTCACTTTTTTGTGCTGGAACATTATTATATGGAATTTTTCTAATGGGACCATATCCAAGTTGCAACATTAACAGATGGGATCCTGTTGGGGTTCCACGTTTTTAGTTATTTAGGACTTTAGTAAACAGTGATTTTATCCAGTATGTGATTGGAACAGATGTGATCTTATCAGGGTTCCACTTTTTTTCAAGGGCATAAAATTGCCATGATTTGCTGTACAGTGCTGGAGTTTACTTTTTGTGGTTTTAGAACCAGAGTCCTTTTTAGCCAGAATTTGCCCTTGGGTTCTAAAACATCATAATAGGGAGTTAATGTTTTATTCTCTATTAATCCCATTAAATCCTTTTAATATTAGAGCATGTGTTGCTTTATAGCATTAACTAGTGTCTTGCACTCAACAGTATTTTCACAGTTTATGACACTGCTTAGGGCATTAACAAACAGCTGTTTGAATTAAATGAGCAGTTAAGGACCCTGTTCATTAGCTCAAAAGTTTCATGTATTTTTAATTCCTTAAATCTAATGGTATCATCACCCTCCAAGAAATCTATCTTTGATTATAATTTGCTCTGGCCACTATTGGTTATGGGGGAAAGTATTATTGTCTTTGAATATGAGTCATAGCAGGGTTGGGTATCTCTAATGAATCTTAACTATCTCATAGCGGTTTTCATTCTTATGGGATATAAAACTTTAAAAGTTGTTTACGGCAGTTGTGTTAAGATTTTCTCCAATTTTGGTTACTGATGACTTCATTTAGCTAATGTAAAGAGGCAGTTGGAACAGAATTATTTGCATTTGAAATGGTGCAATCAGAGGTTTGTGACTGAGTCATTTACAAAAAAAGAAGATTGTATTTGGACAGTGACAGATTATGTGATGCAGTCCATGGCACAGAGCAAAACGTTAGTCACTGATTTTCTTCCATGTAGAGAGATCGTGGTTTCCAAGGCTCCACTCAAGACTTTAACCTTCTTTGCGATTGCAGTCATGGACATCTTGAGTCAATACTTTGAAGTGAAGTAAATATGAGGGCAATGTAACATCACTATGTCTAGTATTCTAAATAAGGTGCATGAGACTGGGATTCTTGATTCATTTCCATACCTTGTTGCTCTAATGACACCCAGCCTAGTTAAGGGCCTTAGCAGGAGCTCAGTATTTGGGGAAGAATTGTTGGATGTTTCATTAAGACATTTTTACCTATTGGGTAAAACTTCTCTAGGTTTCCCACAGATCATCATATAAATTGACCTTCAACTCCTTAAATTTTCTCTACGTGGTGTGTGGATCTTTGATAAATGATTTCAGTTCACAGATGTTTACTAATTAATTAGCTTTATAAAAATTATAAGTGGGACATATAATTTTCATAATCCTCTTTATTTTTTTCTCAATTCCAATGCCAAGGGTCAACATTTTCGAAGTACAGAGGAGATGCTATTTGTGTAAGAATGAAAGGAATGGGGTAAATGAATAAGAGTGTCTTGTTAAGAGAAATAGAAAGCTTTCTTTTCCTATTTAATCACCAGAAACTGAATCCACATTCCTCTCATGTTAAGTGTGGGACAGACTTAACGAGGAGTCAGATTCTAGGCTCATTTTTTCTTCATTCCTCTGTATTGACTTGGAATTCAGAATTGCCCTATATTCGTCCATGTTGGAGCCTGTAGGGCACCTTTTAGAAATGCCCTGTGGCTCTCTGGCTTTGCCTCAGGGTGTCTCTGTAGGTCTCAGTCCCTCTCCTCCCAGTCCTCCATCCAGAGCCCATGACTGAGGGTAGTTCAGGCAACATTCAAAGCAGATAGGATAGTTTAGGTGTCGTCCACAACCTTGACTACTCAATTTATACACTGAGTTAGAGATTTCACTTTTCTCCCTACTGTCAAAAATGCAAAGTAATCAGTTAAAAATATCAAGTACTGTGAAGATTTTGCCATTAAGAATAAAAATCTAGAAATGCTTCTGAACTCTAACAGACAATGTAATTGTACTAAACCAGAATCTCTCTCACTGCTTAGATAGGCTGCCATCTGTAAAGTCAGTGTGAGAGGAACGCCCACTATTATTTAAGAAGTTCACAGAGAACCCCATCATTTTAGATAAATGAATGCCAGAAGCATTATTTTTTATATAATTGAAAAGGAAGATTTCAACGTGTAGAGGTAAAGAAGTTTAAAATAAAAACAACTTTACTATATACATATTATCAAATGCATTATACATTTATAAATATATTAGATATGTATTTCATATAGTAGATATTTTACATGCATATATATTATATGTGTGTATGCATGTGTGTGTGCTAAGCTGCTTCAGTTATGTCCGACTGTTTGCGACCCTATGGACTGTAGCCTTCGAGGCTTCTCTGTCCATGGGATTCTCCAGGCAAGAACACTGGTGTGGGTTGACAAACCCTCCTCCAGAGGATCTTCCTGATCCAGGGATTGAACCTGCATCTCTTACACCTCCTGCATTGGCAGAAGGGTTCTTTACCACTAGCGCCACCTGGGAAGCCCATGTCTGTGTATATGTACGTGATAAACAATGCCTAGGAGAGTTTGTTAGTCAGCATTCTAGTCTGTCAGCACCTTTGGGGCTCCATCTATCTCTCCAGCCATCATCCAAGCCAAGCCACCATTATCATTTGCTTGAACTAGTGCACTAACCTCCTGATTGATTGCTGCGTTCATGCTTGTTCCTTGTTGACCGGAGCTGTTTCTTATGAAGTAGTCTGCATGAACTTAAGCCAAAAAATAAAATTCCTATCTCATCTTTCAGTGCTAAACTTATTTCATTGACTTTCATGGGCTTTTAGTAGCATTCTAATAGAATTTTAATCTAAAATTCTTAAAGTGGCCTATCTGATCCAGCCACTTTCCACCTTCTTGTCCATATTGTAAGCCATTATCCATCTAGTTCAGTGAAATCCAGGCATGTTCAGCTTCTTTCAGCTCCTCAGTTGTGTCATAGCATTTATGCCTGCTTGCTGCTCCCTTTCCTGGGGACCTCCTCCTGACCTCGGCTCTCTGCTTTAATGTCAGGCGCTCAAAGAAGCCATCCCAGACTTTTGCCCTAAAGCAGGTGCCTATTTTCAGGTTTCTCTTTTAACTTTTCCCCCATAATGTTCATTGCAATACTGACTATACAATTATTAGAGTAATTTATTCTGCTCTCCCCTCCACTGGAGGTAAGATCCCTTTTCTTCACCACTGCATAAGCAGTACCTAGCAACCAGAGGAGGCCCTCAATAAATAGTTTCAAAGTTTTAACTTAAGGATATAAAATGACATTTTTAAGGAAAGATTTTTACCACGTAATTTTTTGATAAATAATCAGGCATATGTGGGGTAATTTAAATATTTGTTAATAAGATTATAGCCAGCATTCTATTATTATTGTTGAGCTAACCTTTAAAACCCATTAAGTAATGATGATAGTACAGTCTTCTGCTATAAATCTAGTATTCATTAAAAAAATTTTCTTGATGGGTGCTACCTGTGGTTTTATCATTTAAGTATCCCTTATATGTTGTAACACTTATCAGTTTTATTCTGGTCTAAAGTGCTTTATATTATTTCAAGATCTAGGTCAAAATGAGAGACTGCCATGGTTCTGTAGTTTAAAAATACAGGATGAAAAATTGAGGCCTCCCAGCTTGCAAGTGTAAACTGGAAAATAGATGTCCATCCTTGTGCTATACATTGTCAAGAGCAGGAAAAAAAAATCCTTCTGGGCATACACACCAAGGAAATCAGAATTGAAAGAGACACATATACCCCAATGTTCCTTGCAGCACTTTTTACAATAGCTAGGACATGGAAGCAACCTAGATGTCCATCAGCAGATGAATGGATAAGGAAGTTGTGGTACATATATATAATGGAATATTACTCAGCTATAAAAAAGAATGCATTTGAGTCAGTTCTAATGAGGTAGATGAAACTTGAGCCTATTATACAGAGTGAAGTAAGTCAGGAAGAGAAACACCAATATAGTATATTAATGCATATATATGGAATTTAGAAAGACTGTAATGATGACCCTATATACAAGACAGCAAAAGAGACACAGATATAAAGAACAGACTTTTGGACTATGTGGGAGAAGGCGAGGGTGGGATGATTTGAGAGAATAGCATTGAAACATGTATATTACCATATGTGAAATACATGACAAGGGCAAGTTCAATGCATGAAGAAGGGCACTCAAAGCTGATACGGGGACAACATTGAGGGGTAGGGTAGGGAGGGAGGTAGGAGAGGAGTTCACGATGGGGGTACACATGTACACCCATGGCTGATTCATGCCGATGTATGGCAAAAACCACCACAATATTGTAAAGTAATTAGCCTCCAATTAAGTTAAATAATAATAATAATTTAAAAATCCTGACAACAGGTGTTGAACGTTAGTGTCGACACCAGTATAAGGCAAATGTGTTCAGTTGGAGGTAGAAGGCCCAGTTGATTATCAGATATGAACTAAGGCAACCACAAGAACTTACATCAGAATTTGGCAGATCCTGAACCCAATGCAGGTGTGTGTTCATATTCTATTTTATGGTTTTATTTGTTTGCATGAAGCTTTGAATTCATAAACACTAAGTACATTGTGTTGATGCTTTGATGATAAAATAGCAAATTCTGACACAGCCTTCATGGAGAAAACAAGTTGATTGGGTAACCTACCACTTAAGGAAAATGTTTCTTTTGCAAGGATCATGAATTACAGTTGTTTCAGAAATAACTTCCCATGAATCACTACTTGCAAAAGTTGAATTAAATTGAATAAAAAAAAAACCTGTACAATCTGAATATTTTAAAAGAGAGAGGGAAAAGGGAAAAGCTGGAAAGCAGTTAACCTAAAGTTAGGTATCTTCCCGACCCAGGGATGGATCCCAGGTCTCCAGCATTGCAGGCAGATTCTTTACCATCTGAGCCACCATGGAAGCTCAAAGGTTAGTTGCTCAGTTGTGCCTGACTCTTTGCGACCCCATGGATCCCACCAGGCTCCTCTGTTCATGGAATTCTCCAGGCAAAAATATTGGAGAGGGTAGCCATTCTCTTCTCCAGGGGATCTTCCTGACCCAGGGATCGAACCCAGGTCTCCTGCATTGCACGCAGATTCTTTACCATCTGAGCCACTAGGGAAGCCCCCAGGTATAATTAGTCACAAATATTCTTGAAAAACTAGTATTGGAAACCAGAAACGATCATTTAGGAGCCCTTTAGGAAGGACGGTGAGGTGCTAGCTATTTACTGGCACCACAATTACAAGCAGTGTAAAAGCTCATCTTTGGGTTCCCTCACTCATCAGGACCTGTGGGAAAAAGTCCCCATGGCCTAGAGTCAGGACTTGAGGGTCTTGGGCTGTAGGGTTCACCAGCAGCCATCAGACTGACATTTGTTATCAATGAGATGCTGCTGAACTGTAGTTCCAAGGCTGTTGCTGTAAAACCATAGTGCATTGTAGTTTGTTGGAGGTTAGTAGCACTTGTTAATTTGATCAAGGCTGAAGTTTACGGAGGATAAAGTAAACAATGCAAACTGCAGACACCATCAGTTTCCTATGGGCAGTGAAGTGTAGTCTGTTCCATTTACACTTCACAACAACATCTGATGGGCTTTGTCAGTGCTGCACAGAGTAATTAAACCTGAAATCAATAGCAGGCATTTGTCATGTTTACAGCAGCTCTTTCTGCTGGGTTAAACTCATCAGTTTACTGCCGTTCTGTTTTACTGCAGAGACACGCTCCATTATTTCTTCAGGTACAGTTGAGATATTCAGTTACATGCCCAATAGTTTGAATACGACATTAAGATTAAAAGGGACAGGCAAATGGACAGTTTTTGTAATTTATTTCCTGATTTTCTTAACCAGGATTGGATCTCCATTTCCTTCAACACTTTTATGAAACCCTTTGTGGCCCGAGATAATATATTCCCTCAGCTCCCAAACTGGCCAAGTCTTATCTCAAATTTGATAGAATTTGACACCAACTGTAACTATACACAAGGATTGCTGACATGTTTTTATTTGAAAAGAGTGAAGAAAGTCTAAGATTCAAAGTCGTTGCCATATTTGAAGTAAATCGTTCTTTTCCATTTCTAATTAAAGATACTTCAGAAATTTTTCTTTTAGGTCAGATTTTAAATCTTTGTCCTTCATATTTTTGTCACTTTTTCTGTTTTTTTTTAAATGTCTTCATCTTTTAAATAATGTAATTAGACCATGCTCATTTTTATAGTAAGAGAATTTACAGTTAAAAGGTAAACTTGAATTTGATATATATATTTGAAAGAAGCTAAAAAGCATGCCCTGTTTAGGGTAATTCAGTCACTTAGTGAAGATGCTTATAACTTACATTTATTCAAATAAATTTACACATCCTACTTTTTCATAGCAGATTACTCTCTTGGTATATCCAAGAAAATAGATTGTTGTAAGAATGAATCTTATTGTCAATTAGTTATATATGAAATCATTGTACTTTTATGATTTTTACATTAATTTTTAAAATATGTCAATACACCACTTTCCCTCTCAAATGTGTTTACTGAAATTGTATCCAAGTGGACTGATTACATATTTTATGCTAATTTTGAAAAAAATCATGAAACCAGATTGACTCAGATCATCTTGATCTCTAGACAGGATAAAAATAACTGCTACTTGGATTGGAAGTGACTTAAATATGGTAACTCACATTTCAAATTGTTACTTGGATTCTAATCATTTAAATTAAGTGGCACTCTAAATCCTTAAAGGAATACATGTTTTTAGTAAACATAACTAAAAACAGTGAATATATCACTCACCAAAGTATAACATTTAGGGAATTATTATATATATTATTTTCAAACAAAATTGTGAAAATGGAGTGTTTGTGGCTTTCTGTAAGCTACGTAGCAGTCATTCAAGGGTCATGTACCTGGGACAGAATTTAGGAAGTCTATATATATATTTTTGTCTTTAGGTAGGACATAGAATGTCCTCAAGATCCTATTAATCTCCTTTCAGTCTTGGCTTTTTTGGTCATATATATCAGAAATCAGAAATGTCATGGGCACCACCCTCTCTTTCCCACATAGAGTCCTATAGTATGTCACAGCTCAGCAATTTCAAAATCATTTATTTACACATCTCAAAAGAGGGAATGAACTTGCTAAGATCTCTTTCTGGTCAGTGATTTCCTAATACCTTTAAGAAATTAATGTTATTTTTCTCAGCATATTAGTTCAAATTTTTATTTAGTTCATATTTTCCCTGAGAATTCCATTGCCAAATATTTTGAATGAAAATCAAATTAAAATTCCACAAGAATGTAGCAATCAAAAGGATAATAATTCTTGGATATAATTCTGATAATTAGTTGGAAAATTTTGTTCTAGTAATCAAAATTAAGTTTTAATGTAGGTTACAGTAAATTTTCTTAGTTAATCCTTCTAAATGTCAAATATGCTAAAAGTGAAATTTGAGAACTATATTCAAAATAATACTTAAAACTCAAAATTTATACTCTGTGCTACCTTGTGCATTTACAGCTAAATTTTTAAAGAATGGGTTACTTGTACTAGCTTGCATAATATCTGGTTTGCTGAACTCAAATGTTAGCATGTAATTTTAGTTCTCTGTGTTCTGATAAACCTAAAATGGAATTTATTCTTAGAGTTTCTATGAGATATCTAATTAAGAATGTAATACATTGTTTGAAGGACTCATTGTTTGAAGGACTCTTAAAGACAACAAAAAAGTCACCTAAAAACGACCTCAGAATAGTAACATGATTAGGCTTGCAGAAGAGCTACAGATATGCCAGTCATTAGCTATAGTCACTCAGAGGATGTCCACTCAGCTTCTCTGGGTCAATAACAGACACCAGAAATGAGTCAAGTATAAAAAATACAATTTAATCCCAGTTGCAATGCTGCTCACTTATTGTTCATGGCTGTTAGTTTTTAATTCCTCAAAAGAATATGATCTCACATATGAACGAATGAAAGGTTGTCTTTGTGTAGTTTCTCTGAGCAGTGGGAGTATGGGAGTTTTTTTTTTTTTTTCTTGTATATTCTTACCTTCACATAGATGGTCTCATTTTGCTAATGCAGAATTTTGCATATTATGAAGGCAAAATAGATATGAAATGTAATGAAAATTCTGCACCAATAATTTCAGGGTTATCATAGCTTTTGTCTTCCCCCCAAGATCAGATGTCAGTGTTTCTGAACTAAAATTCAAAACCCCAGGGCAACAGTTAATCAATAAAATATTTTTGAGACACCCACGTCCATAACACAGACTTCCTCCAAATTCAGTTCAACTTCTGTTTTAGTCATTCCCAGGGAGCAGAGTAACATGAATAATTCAGGTGTTCTTAGCCAAAATAGAAAAATCTGTACCATTGTACCTCCTCAGTCAGTTCAGTTCAGTCTCTCAGTCATGTCTGACTTTTTGCAACCCCATGGACTGTAGCATGCCAGGCCTCCCTGTCCATCACCAACTCCTGGAGCTCACTCAAACTCATGTCCATTGAGTTGGTGATGCCATCCAACCATCTCATCCTCTGTTGTCCCCTTCTCCTCCTGCCTTCAATCTTTCCCAATATCAGGGTCTTTTCAGATGAGTCAGTTCTTCGCATCAGGTGGCCAAAGTATTGGAGTTTCAGCTTCAGCATCAGTCCTTCCAATGAATATTCGGGACTGATTTCCTTTAGGATTGACTGGTTTGATCTCCTTGCAGTCCAAAGGACTCTCAAGTATCTTCTCCAACACCACAGTTCAGAAGTATCAATTCTTCGGCACTCAGATTTCTTTATAGTCTAACTCTCACATCCATACATGACTACTGGAAAAAACATAGCTTTGACTAGATGGTCTTATGTGGGCAAAGTAATGTCTCTGCTTTTTAATATGCTATCTAGGTTGGTCATAACTTTTCTTCCAAGGAGCAAGTCTTTTAATTTCATGGCTGAAGTCACCATCTGCAATGATTTTGGAGCCCCCCAAAATAAAGTCTCTCACTGTTTCCCCTGTTTCTCTGTCTATATGCCATGAAGTGATAGGACCAGATGCCATGATCTTAGTTTTCTGAATGTTGAGTTTTAAGCTAACTTTTTCACTCTCCTCTTTCACTTTCATCAAGAGGCTCTTTAGTTCTTCTTTATTTTCTGCCTTAAGGGTGATGTCATCTGCATATCTGAGATTATTGATATTTCTCCTGGCAATCTTGATTCCAGCTTATGCTTCCTCCAGCCCAGAGTTTCTCATGATGTACTCTGCACATAAGTTAAAAAATCAGGGTGACAACATACAGCCTTGACATTCTCCTTTCCCTATTTGGGACCAGTCTGTTGTTCCATGTCCAGTTCTAACTGTTGCTTCCTGACCTGCATACAGATTTCTCAAGAGGCAGGTCAGACCATCTGGTATTCCCATCTCTTGAAGAATTTTCCACAGTTTTTGGTGATCCACACAGTCAAAGGCTTTGGCATAGTCACTAAAGCAGAAGTAGATGTTTTTCTGGAACTCTCTTGCTTTTTCAGTGATCCAACGGATGTTGGCAATTTGATCTCTGGTTCCTCTGCCTTTTCTAAAACCAGCATGAACATCTGGAAGTTCATGGTTCACATACTGTTGAAGGCTGGCTTGGAGAATTTTGAGCATTACTGTACTAGCGTGTGAGATGAGTGCAATTGTGTGGTAGTTTGAACATTCTTTGGCATTGCCTTTCTTTGGGATTGGAATGAAAACTGACCTTTCCAGTCCTGTGGCCACTGCTGAGTTTTCCAAATTTGCTGGCATATTGAGTGCAGCACTTTCACAGCATCATCTTTTAGGATTTGAAATATCTCAGCTGGAATTCCATCACCCCCACTAGCTTTGTTCATAGTGATGCTTCTGAAGGCCCACTTGACTTCACATTCTAGGATGTCTGGCTCTAGGTGAGTGATCATACCATTATGATTATCTGGGTGGTGAAGATCTTTTTTGTATAGTTCTTCTGAGTATTCTTGCCACCTCTTCTTAATATCTTCTGCTTCGGTTAGGTCCATACCATTTCTGTCCTTTATCGAGCCCATCTTTGCATGAAATGTTCCCTTGGTATCTCTAATTTTCTTGAAGAGATCTCTGATCTTTCCCATTCTATTGTTTTCCTCTATTTCTTTGCACTGATCACTGAGGAAGGCTTTCTTATCTCTCCTTGCTATTCTTTGGAACTCTGCATTCAAATAGGTATATCTTTCCTTTTCTCCTTTGCTTTTCACTTCTTTTCTTTTCAGAGCTATTTGTAAGGCCTCCTTAGGCAACCATTATGCCTTTTTGCATTTCTTTTTCTTGGGTATGATCTTGATCCCTGCCTCCTGTACAATGTCATGAACCTCTGTCCATAGTTCTTCAGGCACTATGTCTATCAGATCTAATCCCTTTTTAATCTATTTCTCACTTCCAGTTTTTTAATCATAAGATATGTGATTTAGGTCATACCTGAATGGTCTAGTGGTTTTCCCTACTTTCTTCAATTTAAGTCTGAATTTGGCAATAAGGAGTTCATGATCTGAGCCACAGTCAGCTCCTGGTCTTGTTTTGTACCTCCTACACAAGGGGAATTGGTTCCCAAGACCCACCACACGTACCACAATCTGAGGATGTTCAAGACCCATCATGGACCCTTTGCATCCACAGGTTCCACACCTGCAAATTCAACCAACCACAGAACTTGTGGTATTATAGCATTTATTGAAAAAAAATATGCATATAAGTGGACCTGAGCTCTTCAAACCCCTGTTCTTCAAGAGTCAACTGGATAGTACATAAAGTATATGAGATACTTTTGTATTTATTTTTATCATCTGATGCTCCCAACTCTGCAGTGTAGGTTCTTGAACTAAAGAAGGGATGAGATAAGTGAAGTGTATAGAGGTTAAGTGATTTCCCCAGGGTTATGATGCTTCAAGTGGCAGCATCTAGTGTCAGACTTGGGTCTTCCAACTCTGATTCTGGTGATTACTACAGTATGTTGGTATTCCAAAATAACCTAGGGTAGGTAGAATTCTGGGCTTCCCAAGTGGTGCTAATGGTAAAGAACCCACCTTCCAATGCAGGAGACCTAAGAGATATGGGTTTGATCATTTGGTCCAGAAGATCCCCTAGAGGAGGGCATGGCAACCCATTCCAGTATTCTTGCCTGGAGAATATCATGGATAGAGGAGCCTGGTGGGCTACGGTCCTTAGGGTCACAAAGAGTCGGACACAACTGAAGTGACTAAGCACACAAGCAGGCAGAATTCTAAGATAACCCCTATATTAGTTGGGGATTGACCAGAAAAGTCAAACCATTAGGATATCTATATGTATGTCTGTGTCTAAATCTACATATCAGTGTCTATCATCTATCTACGTATATGTATTTATTTGTTCATTTGTTACAAGGAATTGCCTTGTGCTAATATGAGGACTAGCTAAGTAAATCCAAAATTTGTAGGGTGAGAATCAAGAAGGACAAGTTGTGGACGAGCTGGAACCCTAAGGCACAAGCTGAAGCTGTTGTACATGGAAGCGGGGGTGGGGAGGGCTTTCTTCTTTCTATTTGTCTATGTCTGTCTGTCTGTCCTTGTACGCCTGTTGCCTTCTGCCAGTCGTTTCCCACCCCCACCCCCTAGAAGGCCTCACTCGGTTTCCAAGTCCTTTCAAATGAGTAAATCAAACTCACCCAGATTATCTAGGATTATTGCCTGACTCAAAGTCAGCTGATTAAAGGATTTAATCTCATTTTCAAAATCCCTTCACAGCAACACCTAGATTAGCATCTGATTGAATAACTATGGAAAAAAGCATAGCCAAGTTGACAAATCAAAAGAGCTATCACAGTCCACACTTTGACAAATAGGTATCCAGCATATCTCCCTATATTGAGTTTATCTCCCAAGACAAAAATAAATCATATTTCCACCTATAATTATACAGCTATCCTGCATACATCTGAAAATATGCTTACTCCCCAGAAGAGGCTAAAAAGCACTTTGGTTTTATTTACTCTTCTCTGATATCTAGGATATCTTTGAAATACTAGGACAATTATCTATCATGTTAAATGGTTAGAGGATAAGAGAGGGAAGAAACCAAAAATATTTGGGTAATATATATACAGACATATTCATATCCAGATAAGGAGGACAGATTCATCAATTGCAGTTTTCATTTCTGCAAATGATCACTTGGTCATTGATGGGATTTATAGTTGTCTTCTTTCACTACTCATTTCATATTCCTTTGTCCTCTGTAAGCACCTTAGGAGGTCATGGTCCTTTACTTGGTGGTTGACCCAAACCTTCATTTCTGAAGGGCCATTGGCAGTCCTGCCTGAATTGGGTTATGATAATTTTCAGTTAAGGGCTTCCCAGGTAGCTCAGTGATAAAGAATCTGCCTGCCAGTGCAGGAGATGCAGGAGACATGGATTCGATCCCTGGGTTGGAAAGATCCCCTGGAGGAGGAAATAGCAACCCACTCCAGTACTCTTGCCTGGAGAATCCCATGGACAGAGGAGCCTGGCGGGCTACAATCCATAGGGTCGCAAAACAATCGGACATGACTTAGTGACTGAGCACAATTTTCAGTTGACTTTAATTATAGGATATGGGGGTCATAAGTGTTGCCCCCAGCTTCTAGCCAGCAATGAAAAGTCTCCTGTCAAAACCCCTCTTACATTTCAAATCTCCTAGGAAAAGCCCTGTGCCTTGTAAGGAATCACTTAATAAGGTCAGATTTGCACAGGATAATACTAGAGAGGTCTCAAGATATGACCTGGGTCTCAGTCTAGTCACAGCTTAAATGTGAAACACTGAGCAGAGAACCAGCAGGGTTGTGCCTGGACTTCTGGCCTATAGAACTGTGAGGTGATAAATGCGTGTGATTTTAAGTTGCTAAATTTGTGGTGTATATTTGTTGTGTAGCAGTGCAAAACTAATCCAGAGCTACTCTCTTAACCACTCACAGTTAACTTTTACAAGATTAATCTAGATCATATCTATCTTAGACTTTTCAACTGGTCTTTGGATTCTTGATTTTTCCTTTCAAAGCGGAGGATCTTGACAGCATTAGATGAATGGATTTGACCACTAAAGTTATGACCCAAATTTCCCAGAAGCCTCTGGAGGGAAGCTGAGGTTTAGAAAGCTAAAGGCACCTCTGAGGCAGCTCAGCTTTGCAGACACCCCCTGGCTTTGGAAACTGCCCGGCAGAAAACCTAGGTTAATGATTCACAAATCCAGTCACAGTGATAACTAACTTAAATGTGAGAATATTTTCAACAGTAACTATGAGAAAATATTAGGAAAATCATGTGGAAACATTCTCCATTTAAAAACTTTTGAGCTAAAAACCATCTGAAATTTCATTTGCTGTTAGTTTAATCAAATTAAACTAAGAGTTTAGAATTCCTCTCATTTGCAATAATGCCATCATTGATGCTGTGGCTACTTAGACTAGCTTCTCCTATAGGACAGCTGTTAGCAGATTCCTTTAAAGGAAGTCGAGAATGTACCTGAACTGGTGTGGAACCACAGATCCCTTGAAAGTACGTCAAAGTGCAGCAGGAACTTACCTGGGGTCTATGATGAACTGTGAGCTGACCATCAGCAATGAGGGGCTGTTGTAGAGGGAAAAAAAGCCAGAGTAAACAAATGTAGATTTATAGAGATACATGTAGAAAGAAATTCAGCTTCTGTCCAGTCACTACTAAAATTTTAGTCGAAATCCTTTTGTAGGCTCCACAACTGAAGACAAATTCAAGATTGTGGAAGTTTTTCAGAGATTATGGTGATCAGAGTTTGAGAAATAGGAGCTGAAAAGCTCAGTAGTATTTCTAGTGGGAAAAAAAAGCATGTTGAAAACTGACTTTTTCATAGACTTCTTTAGCAAGGTGTATGTTTAGTTGCTAAGTCATATCCAATTTTTTTGTGACTCCCTAGACTGTAGCCCACCAAGCTTCTCTCTGTCCATGGGATTTCCCAGGCAAGAATACTGGAGTGGGTTGCCATTTCCTTCTTCAAGGGATGTTTTCCACCCAGGGTTTAAACCCCCATCTCTTGCATTGCAGGCAGATTCTTTACCACTGAGCCCCAGGAAAGCGCTCTTTCTTGCAATAAAGCTGTAATAAATTCTGGATGTAGTATATGGCAATAAAGAAGATTATAAAAATAGTTAGAACTATATTTGAAACATGAGATTTTTATGCTAGTGTTTGTAAATATTAATGCTTTTGCATTTTCCAGATATAGAGACACTGGAACTAAGTCATTCAGGAGTATCAGGGACTAGGATGAATTGGAAAGATACTATCCTCAAGGCATTTACATTAAATTTAAATATTGTAAAAAGTAACCGTAACCCTATTCCATTTAGCCCACATATTGCCAAGTTTGTGATTCAGTAATTTGATAGAAGATAGTTGAACATAATAAAGAGCTGTTTATCTCAAAATCTGCTTTTTGGATTTTCTGAGAGCTCCTGTAATTTGGAGACATATTAGCAAGTATAGTTATGAACCATTATTTAGTAACTGATTAATAACTACTGACTGATTATTAACCATTAGTAACCATTTCCATGGGGCTTCCCAGATGTTGCCTGTAGTAAAGAACCCGGCTGCCAATGCGGAAGACATAAGGGATGGAGTTTTGATCCCTGGGCTAGGAAGATCTTTTGGAGGAGAGCATGGTAACCCACTCCCGTATTTTTGCCTGGAGAATCCCATGGACAGAGGAAACTGGCAGGCTACGGTCCATAGGATCACAAAGAGTCGGACACGACTGAAGCGACTTAGCTAGCACACAACCATTTCCACATTCACAGCGTCCAATTTTCATGACAGTATTCCCCTTCTCTGATAGCTCAGTTGGTAAAGAATCCACCTGCAATGCAGGAGACCCCAGTTCGGTTCCTGGGTGGAGAAGATCCCCTGGAGAAGGGATAGGCTACCCACTCCAGTATTCTTGGGCTTCCCTTGTGGCTTAGCTGGTAAAGAATCTGCTTGCAATGTGGGAGACCTGGGTTTGATCCCTGGTTTGGAAAGATCCCCTGGAGAAGGGAAAGGCTACCCACTCCAGTATCTGGCTTGGAGAATTCCACGGACTGTATAGTCCATGGAATAAAGTCACAAAGAGTCGGACACGACTGAGCAACTTTCACTGAATTCTCCTTCTCACTTACTGGACTGTCTTCCTTCCAGTTCCCAGACTATTCATTTCTGTGTTTCTGTACTTCTATTTGATGGTTTGGAATACCAGGATCCTTCCTGGACTACATATCCAGGACAGAGGCAGAACCCTGTGCTTCAGACATTCTCAGATATTTGGACTTTTAGTCCCCTTTTCTCCTCCTCACCTCACCTATAAAAAGAAAGAGAATGGATCCTCCAGCCCTTTCCTCATGCAGGTTTACGTCTTTTTTGTCTGAAAGTAAACCAGCCGCTTCTTCATTTGAGTAGCAAAGGCAAGGGTGGGTGGAGAGCTGTCAAAGAACAGCATTTGCTGCACTCATGTCTCTTCTTCGTTAGTCAGCCCTAATAGTTCAAAGTCCATGACCATTCTTTCCCCTCCCCTCGCATTAAAGCTACTAAATACTGCCTGTAATGACGTTGGCTCGGTTTTATGGCAGAGGGACCAACACCAAAATTTGAACTCTTCTGGATTTTTCATATTCTACCTGACATTGGTAATGACCTTTGATCATTAACCTGGGAAGAATTTGAATTGGTGACATTAAGATGAACGATTCAACATTCCTTTAGCAAGCCTTTGAATTTATATATATACACATACATATATATATATGTATGTGTATATATACACACACACACACACATACGTATATATATATATATACACACATACATATACTTCCCTGGTGGCTCAAACGCTAAAGAATCTGCTGCAATGCAGGAAACCGGAGTTCAATCCCTGGGTCAGGAAGATCCCCTGCAGAAGGAAACGGCTACCCACTCCAGTATTCTTGCCTGGAGAATCCCTGGACAGAGGAGCCTAGTGGGCTACAGTCCATGGGGTTGCAAAGAGTCAGATGTGACTGAGTGACTAACATACGCATATATGTTTGTATATGGAACATGCAATTTCTATAACTCAGTCATGTAGTACCCCCTGTTTAGTCCAAAAGGTTCTCAAATAGAAGCCTGTACCAGATGTTTCCAGGGGAGTAAAACATATAATGTACCTAATTTTGCACAACTACACAATAGGTAGACATTTCTTTCTCACCCCAGCTGGTGATCAGTTTATGCCCCGAAGCTTGGAGATTTATAGCCCTTGTAATTTTATCCTAAACAGAGTAATTGCAGATGCTCTTCCATTGCTATTGTTTTAATTAGTGATGAAGACTTTGCCAAGATGTTGAATTTCAAGGTAATGAATTTCATCTGGGTAAGAACTGTAGATACTTATGGCCATTTTAAGATCACTAGTATCCTAACAAATTAATTTCTGATTAATTTCAGAGTTTTTATTTATTTGGGATAATTATCTCAGCTTATTTTAAATTTACTTAAAGAATGTCATGCCACTGATAAATCACTAAGCCTCTTTGTGACAACATCAAAGTCCCACAAAAGAAATATGGACATTGTTACTTCAAAAATAAATGATTTAAACATATCAAGGATTATTAATTTTTAACAGTTTGCACAAAACAAATCAATATTCACAGGAGTATAAAATAATTTTCTTTAAGTTCTTAACATTCAAAGAAACTGAATTATAATTTCATTGTAGTTTCCTTTCAGCAAACTCTTAATCTTGTTGAATGTGGGAATTTTTGTTATTTGATATTCCGTGGGGAATTTAAAAAAAAATGCTTAGGTTGAGTTGGGTTTTAAGGGATTTTGTATAAAGAGAAGTCTCATCAAAGACCATGACCTTAGTTTTGTAAAAGAAAAACAAATAATACCCTTGGTTTTTATGAATAGAAATTGTCCTTTATCTCAGTCAGTTGGCACCATGAGTCATTTCATTTATAGGTGTGCCTTTTAATCAGCACGGGTGTCCTTTGATGTTCGTGTCTTCCCCTCTGTGGAAAATGCAGGAATCCCTCCACCATCTTCTGTTTGTCCTGGCCATAAGTGTGCGTGGAGGGTATAGAATAATCACCAAAACAAATGGAGCGATAATAATAGGGAAGATGTTGGGAGCCCAAATGCTGATCTTGTTCCCCCAATTCATAAGATGAACCCGGCATTAAAGCTAACTGGCTATGAAAGCTAACAAAGTGAAACTTGCAGTAGATGGCCAGTGCAGCTCAGCTGCTGGTGCTCTCCTCCTGCGGAGTGTTTTCACTTTACCGCTTAAGAAAACATAATCTATCCCCAAATTCCATCACCAGGCTACCTCATAAATGAGCAGGAAGTTATACAGCTGGAAAAGACGAGGAAGAAAACTTCAAAGAGAAATTAATTTTTTCATGGGCAATCTAACTTATGAGTATAATTGTTGTTGCTTAGTCTCTCAGTCATGTCCCACTGTTTGAAGCCTCCATGGACTATAGCCCACCAGGCTCCTCTGTCCATGGGATTTCCCAGGCAAGAATACCAGAATGGGTTGCCTTTTCCTTCTCCTGGGGATTTTCCAGACCCAGGGATCGAACCCATATCTCCTGCTTGGCAGGCAGATTCTTTACCACTGAGCCACCTTGACAGCCCATGAATATAATTAGCAGGCTTAAATTGGATACCACTATCAACCTTCTCTTCTGAATTTTATTTCACTCATTCTTTCAGCTTTGGTAGCACAAAGATTGAAAATATGAAATTTAACATATAACATTATCTAACGACGTTGGGCAGAGAATTTGGTTAGCAATTTGTTTTCCTTCTTTGGAAAACTGGAAAGAAACAGACTGTGCTCATGTTTATCTGAATGTGTTTAGGCCAGAGAGTTAATGGAAGCTATATTTAGACTATAGCCATATAAAAATAGTGATTATTTTTCTTATCAAAATATAAGGAGGACCAGGCTTCTTCCATCTTAATTTTTGATATATAATTTATGAATTTATGAAAGCAGAATAAATAATTTATCAGTTTGATAAAGACTTTACAATTCATAACTTTCTCCTTTGTCAGTTTTGGTAAATTTGGATAGCTTTGGGGAAGAAAATCATAGACAAAGCTTGCTTTAATGTTTAAGAAAAATATAAGCAGTAGGGAGGAAGATTCAAATTACGTATCTCATTATTATTTTATTAAACAGAACGATAGTGAACTGTAGTATAGTCATTAATCATTTGACTTATATGTTAATAGTCATTCTTTGTAGTTTACTATGCATTTTCACTTCTGTCAATTTTTTAATCTTTACATTCATTATGTGAGGCAGGCAGGATATTATTCTCATAAATGAAGGATACTCATAATACATAGGTAGTACACAATAGATTTTGACCTGTTATGTTCATTATATCTTACTGCCATTCTCATATTAACTGTGCTTAAATAAATAGTTACTTTAAAAAAATAACCCATGGAGGAAAATAAAATATGAAAAGATAATTACTAACATGCAAAATTGGGTTGGGGAATATTTGATCTACCCCAAATCAAAACAAACAATTTAATTTCCAGCCTTAAAATATTAATACAACTTATTACATTGACAATAAAAGGAAGAAAGGGTTAAGTAATATCAATAGATAAAGAAAAAGGCTTTTGTGAAATTCAGAAGGCATTCATGATATCATTCAGAAAACTAGAAAGAGAAAGTACCTTCCTTAACATGATAAAAGATGGCTTTAGAATCTGTAGTTATTGACAAACATTACTTGTTCTTAGAAAGTTTAAATGACTCTGCAGACAAACTGCTAGAATTTTTTTTAATTTGAATGAGTCAGTGGATATAGCATAAATAAAAATTCATTGTATTTCTATAAAGTGGCCGCAAATAAAATCTTTAAATGAATGCTATTTATAATTGAACAACTAAACATCAAATGCCTAGGTATATATTAACCATAAGATGTATAAGTGTTCTCCACAGAAAGCTGCAAAACATTTTCGAGAGAAATCAAAGTTCTAAATATATGGAATGATCTACTAAGCTTATGAATTGGACATTCAATATGTTGAAGAAGGTGAATTCTCTCCAAGTTGACTTATACATGTATTGGAATCAAAATTAAAAACTTAAATGGAATTTTTGGAAGTTGATGCATGAGTATTTTAAAATGTATAAGGAAATGCTGAGTTAAGCGTAGTGAAGACAGACTTGAAGAGGGCCAAAGTAGGGGAAGCATCCTACCTGGTATCCAGATTTACAACAAGGTCACAGAATTAAGAAAATGTGCTATTAGTAGATCTATAAGCGAAAAATAAGAGGAACAGAGGTTCCTGAAAAACACTAAAAATGCTGTCATGGCCCCCTGATTTATAAGATGCTGCCCTTGAAATAGTGTGAAAATAGTATTGGAAAATAATTGGTGCTGAATCAAAAATAAATGATGCATGATCAATTGAATATCTACAGTAAAAAAGAAAAAAGAACCTTGACCTTTATTTCACAACATATACACAGATCAAATCCACTTATCTTATGGACGTAAATGTGGAAGTTATATAAAGCTTTTAGAGAAAAACATATGAGAAAGTGAAAGTATTAGTCACTCAGTTTCATCCTACCCTTTGCAACCCATGGACTGTAGCCCACCAGACTCCTCTGTCCATAGAATTTTCCAGACAAGAATACTGGAGTAGGTAGCCATTTCCTTCCCCAGGGGATCTTCCTGACTGAGGGATTAAACTCTTATGATCTGAGCCACCAGGGAAGCCCCAAACACAAGAACACCTGAGTTATACTAGTATTGTCAGTGTGCTCAATCGCTTTAGTTGTGTCTGATGATTCTTTGCAATGTATGGACTGTAGCCCACCAGGCTTCTCTGTTCATGGGAGTCTCCAGGCAAGAATACTGGCATGGGTTGCTGTGCCCTCTTCCAGGGGATCTTCCCAACCCAGGAATCAAACCCTGTATCTCCGGTGTCTCCTGAATTGCAAGCAGGTTCTTTACCCCTCAAGTAGAGATGCTTTAAATAGGACACAAGAAAAACCATGAGAGAAAAAGTTCATAAATTCTACTATTAGGAACTTCCATTCATCAAAGGACAGTATTAAAGAATGAAAAGACAAGCTACAGCTTAGGCAAAAGAATACCTGTGATACATGTATCCAGTAAAGTTCTCATCTATAAAAGGGAGGAATTCCTAACAAAATAATAAACTCAGGCAACCTAATAAAGAAAAATTGGCCAAAGACTTGAAAATAGCTTCGCAACAGGGACTATACAATTGAGCAATAAAAATGAAAAGGCATTCAAAAGAATAATCATAGAAATGCAAATTAAAACCACCATGACTCATTTCTACATACTTTTCTAAAGGGTTAACATTTAAAAGTAAGGATAAAAATGTAGACCGATGGGGACTCTCAAATATATCAGATGGGAAGGTAAATTTGTGTATTTTTTAAATATTGACACTTTGAAGTAGAATTGAACATAAGCATATATGATTCCACTTCTAAATGTCAGGAAGTAGTACACATGCACCAAAATATGTTAATACTTTTGTAAAGTATGTTAATAACAGCTTTATTCATAATGGTTTCCCCACAAAAATTCATCAACAGTAGAATAATGAATAAATTGCAGCTTATTCATAGAATGGAGTAATACATAGCAATATAGCAAGTGAACTGTTGCCACAAAATAATATGAATAAATCCAACAAAATTAATATTGAGCAAAATATGCCAGACTCCAGAGAATATATACTTCAGAATTATATTTATATGAAGATAAAAAACAAGAAAAACTTGTATGTTCGGAGTGTTTGTTTTTGACTTGGGATGGACATGAGAGAATCTTCTGATGAGAGGATTGCTGTTGTTCAGTAACTAAGTCATGTCTGACTCTTTTCAACCCCACGGACTGCACATACCAGGCCTCCCTGTTCTTCACTGTCTCCCAAAGTTTGCCCAGGTTCATGTCCATTGAGTCGGTGATCCCATCCAACCACTCCATCTTCTGCCACTCTCTTCTTTTGCCTTCAGTCTTTCCCACCTCAGGATCTTTTCCAGTGAGTTGGCTGTTTGCATCAGGTGGCCAGGTATTGGAGCTTCAGCTTCAGAATCAGTCCTTCCAGTGAGTAATCAGGGTTGATTCCCTTTAGGATTGACTGGTTTTAATTTTTCTATATTTTCATCTAGGTGGTGGTTATATAGGGGTATTCACTTGTAAAAATGTATCAGTTTTTATATAATTATATATGTGTGTTGTACCACAAAAATAAAAATTTTAGAACAAACCAATAGAATTAATATAGATTTTAATGAATATAAAACACATTTACCACAACCATTTTATAAAGAATATATGCCAATTGTAAATTTTTTCCATTTTTTTCACAAGATAGAATTAGGGTGAATATTGAATGTACATTCTGAATTTCAAAGTGTACAATGAAATGTCTTTAAACATTTTATTATTCAGATATTTTAGCAGCTTTGAAAAATGTATTGTACTTGTATCATGTATATAGGTATAAAACAGTATAATTATCTCAGAAACCCAGCAGTCTTTAGATTTGCAATAGTTGGTTAATATTCCTGAAAAAGTTACTCACCAACAATGTCTTAGCCTGTCAAAAGTTATAATAATGTGAGTGTTCTATCAATTGCCGTATTTGGATCATTTGTGGTAACTACACTGACTTGGAAAGAGGGGGCAGACTGGACCTGGCCCCCACTGTAATGAAGAACAAACCCACAATAGTGCCATTAGTACACTAACTTACAGCTCAGAAATTAATGTGCAGAAATAGCCCAGAACAGCATGAAGAATAAAATGAAAATAAAACATAAGTCCTTGATAACAGACAGAGATGTCTTTTTTATTTGCTGTGTTTTGGTTTTGTTTTTTATAATTTTCCCTAGGACAAAATGTTTATGACAGAAGGGATATATACATATATGTGTATGTATACACATATATGTATATATATGTATATATATAATTCTTAATAATTCAACCAGAATTTTTCAAAACATACATTTTTTTCAAAACTATTTGCATAATCAGCTATCAGCAGACAAACTATCATTTAAAAATTATTAACTAGAAAGACTTTTGTACTTAGAACTGAACTTTTATAATATAATCAAGTTTATTTTTAATCTTGAGGGATAAACAAAAACTATCAAAATTTTCTCACTAATATAATGATAGACCTTTAAAATATAACTGAAGAATTATCAAGTGAATCAATAAATTTGTTTCAAAATAAAGATGATAATTTTGTCTATCTGTTACAGCTAACATAAACAGAAATTTAGTTGGGAGCTCATGGCATAGTCTATGTCATGTTTACAAATAATTTTTCAGTTGTTATTGACATGCTATGTTACTTTATATATTGATAGAAAGCAAATGTTTTATACAAGATAGGTGAATTATTTAATAGTTTCTAAATTTTATTAATGAACTTGTTGAAAAGAAACTGCAGTGTTTGATTTTCCATCATTAACCTGTTAGTTTTTATGCAACATAATAACATAATATTAATTTTGATAAAACTAGTGCCTAACATAATATTTGTCACCATTTTAGTTTTATATTGCTGCCATAATAAATAAGCTTCCCAGGTGGCGCAGTGCTAAAGAATCTGTCTGTCAATGCAGGAGATGCAGGAGATGTGAGTTCAATCCCTGAGTCGTGAAGATTCCTTGGAGTAGGAAATAGCAACCCACCCTAGTATTCTTGCCTGGAAAATTCCATGGACAGAGGAACCTGGCAGGCTGCTGTCTTGTGGCCGCAGAGAGTCAGACATGACTCAGCAGGCACACACATGGACATAATAAATAACTGTAAATTTAGAAGCTTAAAATAATGGTAAGTATTAGTTATCCATTAACCCCCAAGGACACATCTTCTGAAGGACTGGAAGAATGGATAGCCTGAAAGAATGGATAGCCTGCATGGAATTCAGAAAGCTTCCATGAATATCGTTTTATTCAAAATCAAGTTCACAAGTTCTATATGTTGGAAGTCTTATGTGAGACCAGCTGGATCAAAATCAAATCATTGGCAGGGCTGCATTCTCTTCTGGAGGCATCTGTTTCAGATTGTTGGCAGGGCTCAGTTCCTTGTGGTTGTGGGAACTTCATCCCTGTTTTCTTTCTGGCTGTGGGCAGAGGGCCATCTCCACCTCCTAGAGGCTGTAAGCACTTCTTGGATTATAGCCTCCTTCTTATGTCTTCACAAGGGGAAAGGAGATGGATCTCAAGTCTCTCTTTCACTTCATCTTCTCCTGCTTCTCCCTTCACGTCCTCTGAACTTCAGCCAGGAAAGATTCTCCACTTCTAAGAATCCATGTGATTAGACAGTCCTAGCTGATATAATCCAGAGTCATCTTTTCATCTCAAGATCTGTGTCCTTAGTTACATCTGCAGAGTCCCCTCTGCCAGGAGGAGTAGCGTATTCAACGTATTCATCGGTTTCCAGGATTGGAGCTGTAAATAGTTATCCATTAACCCCCAAAGACACACCTCCAAATGGACTGACTTGATCACAGATGATTGGAAGAATGGATGGCCTGCAAAGAATTCAGAAAACTTCCATGAATATCATTTTATTCAAAATCAAGCTCATGAGTTTCTCCGTTTGACAAGTGAAACTGAAGTCGCTCAGTCGTGTCCGACTCTTTGCGACCCCATGGGCTGTAGTCCACTAGCCTTCTCTGTCCTTGGAGATTCTCCAGGCAAGAATACTGGAGTGGGTAGCCATTCCCTTCTTCAGGGATCTTCCCAACCCAGGGATTGAACTCAGGTCTCCTGCATTGCAGGTAGATTCTTTACCATTTGAGTCACCAGGGAAGCCCATTTCTCCATTTGGGTGGATCCAGACTTCAGTGCCTAGTTGCATATGAACAGGTGTCCCCATAGTAACTACTTCCAGGTCATTCATTACTCTGAGATCAGAGAAAGGTAAAAACTGGTTGACACTGAAGATTTCTGAAGTGGCTGTAGCATCTGATTCCAGGAGGCTTACTCTTCCTTCCTTCTTTTCTTCCTTTGCTTTTTTGAAAAAAAAAAAAACTGAAAGAGCGAAACTTTGGTGAGGAGGAAAAATTCATCTGACATTGGCAAGTGTATAGGGTTAGGGAATGTCCTTTATTATGACCTGGGACAAAGTAAGGGTGAATCCTACAAAACTGAATAGTTTCGCCTATGTCATCTGAAGAGACCAGTATATAAAGTGTTGTTTTGCTTTACAACAAGTATCACTTTTTCATATTTAAGTCATTGAAATACACAGGAAATTTATTATTGCTTTTTTGAAAACAGTTTGGGGTAAGGTAATCTGAATGCTGCTTTTCTTCTTATTTACTGCTGTTCAGTTTTTGGAAAGTGCAAATATCCATCTGCAACCGTGAAGATTCTCTGTAATTTAAAAAAATCAACTGTGGTTATTTCGTGCGAAACTGTCATACTACTTTTTTTTTATTTTAATCTCCTGAGTTGTGAGAACACAGCTTAGCAAAGTGTATGAAGGCAGCAAAGCAGGTTGTTTAGATTTCTGTTAGTCTTCCAAAGAAAACCTACAAGTAACCTGGAATACAACACAGAGAGATTATACAGTGAAATGCTTTTGCAAACTAGAATTTAAAGAACTGGAAACCTTATTTATTTTTCTCAGTTAATATGTAAATGGGTAATATCCTATATTTTTATGTTGTAAGAATTAACTGTGAAATATTCCTCTACAGAATGAAAAACACATAAAATGCCATCCGTGTATAATACTCTGAAAAGTCCACTCATATGAGAATAGTGGCAGAAATACATACTTTAATGAAAATAAGCACCATTCATGTTCAGTTCACTTTTGTTTTCTGCGTAGATACCTCTGTGTCCAACAAGGCATGAGTATTATGCCATCTGCTTTATTCATTCATTCAGCAATGTTTACTGAGAGACTACCATGTACCAAGCACTGGGGCAAAAATTAAATAAGGCACAAAAAGTTCATAGAAGACAGGAAATTAATACACAGATATTTAAGTATCATAAAACATAGTGATTGCAGTGACAGAGATATACATATTATCAGTCAGTTCAGTCACTCAGTCATGTCCTACTCTTTGCGACCCCATGAATTGCAGCACGCCAGGCCTCTCTGTCCATCACCAACTCCCGGAGTCTACCCAAACCCATGTCCATCGAGTCGGTGATGCCATCCAACCATCTCATCCTCTGTCATCCCCTTCTCCTCCCGCCCCCAATCCTACCCAGCATTAGGGTCTTTTCCAATGAGTCAACTCTTCGCATGAGGTGGCCAAAGTATTGGAGTTTCAGCTTCAATATCAGTCCTTCCAATGAACACCCAGGACTCATCTCTTTTAGGGTGGATTGATTGGATCTCCTTGCAGTCCAAGGGACTCTCAAGAGTCTTCTCCAACACCACAGTTCAAAAGCATCAATTCTACGGCGCTCAGCTTTCTTCACCGTCCAGCTCTCACATCCATACATGACCACTGGAAAAACCATAGCCTTGACTAGACGGACTTTTGTTGGCAAAGTAATGTCTCTGCTTTTAAATATGCTATCTAGGTTGGCCATAACCTTCCTTCCAAGGAGTAAGCGTCTTTTAATTATAGTATTATATGTTATTATTATACTGACAATGCCTTATCCAATCCCAATTTTCCAAGAAAAGTTGAAAATTCTAATCTTCACCACATAAGAGAATATACACGAAGTATTTACTATTAATGAACTAGGAATTATTTCCCAATAACAAATACTTTATTATAAATGCCAGGTTTATTGCTTCTCTGTATTACACCTCTCCTGAAGAGGTTCCAGCTAGTTCTACCTTTTTTCATTCTCTGGCTTTTTATATCTGTCAAATGTTTCAAAATATAAAACTATTTATGTATATCCCTGTGCTTATAAGAATATGTGTATTTGTCTTATAATTTACTTACACAAACTTATCACACAGTGGGAATGTACATCTTGTTTTTCTTTTTTGAGACACTTCTATTTCCATCCCATGTTGTAGAAAAAGGTGGGTTGGAAAGAATAATAAGTTGAGGAAATGATGAAAAGGAGAGATGGTGTTTTCAGGAGAAAATGTGATAACAGGAAGACCTTAGTTGAATGAATTCATGCTTGACAAAGCTAACAAGCAGGAAGCAGAAAGAAGACAAGAGGAATAAATAAACTGAGAAAAAGAAAAAACAAAAGGAAAAGAAGGTATAGAGAGAAACAACCATGAACTTGGCACATAATTATAATGACAGATTTCTTTTTTAAACTATATTTTTATAGATTTTGTGTGTGTGTTTGGACCATTTTTTAAGTCTTTATTGAATTTGTTTCAATTTGCTTCCATTATTTACATTCTGGTTTTTTGGCTGTGAGGCATGTGGGATCCTAGCTCCCTGACCAGGAATCAAACCCCCACCCTCTTCGTTGGAAGGTGAAGTCCTGACCACTGGACCACCAGGGAAGTCCCTGACAGATTTCTTTATGCCTTAATTTACTTTGGCCATCATTAGATCATATGTAGAATAAATCTTAGGATTGTGGCCCCTGGGGAAACTGTTGTTTCAGAGGTGTTATTTTCAGAGTTGTTCAATGTTTGATTTATCTTATTTTAAGGGCTTTTCATTAACCCCCTGGAAAAACCTGGAAGATATAAGAATGCAAGCACTTAATCATTTTAGGAGTGTTATTGCTGACTATAGAATTTACATGGCATGCCAGCTGCATGGCAGCGAGGAGCATGCCAGCTTCATTCCTCATAGGAAATCAGTCTTGGGAGCTGGGTGCCAGTTCCAGTTTAAGCATCACTATCATGTTGTAAGAGGGAGACATCAAAGCCCATTTTGTGATGTAAAAAATTTTTTAAACTGGAGAAAGAAATGGCAACCGACTCCAGTATTCTTGCCTGAAAAATTCCATGGACAGAGGAGCCTGGCAGGCTACAGTCCATGGGGTCACAAAGAGGCAGACACAACTGAGCAACTAATACTCACTCATTCAAAGTATTAACCCTTCATTTGTTTTGTCTCTCCACTCTTAATTCTTAATTCTTGTTTCTCTCTCCCATTGGTACTTTCCCTCATGAGCTGAGTTATGCAATATTTATCATTCTGTGTCTTCTTCATTTAGCACCATATTTTAAAGATCACTCTGTTGCTATGTTGTGTATCTAGTGCATTTCTTTTGATCACCTTAAAGTCTTTCATGGTAAGTGCCTACCACGTTTTACTTAGCCATTCTGCAAAAAGAATGGCTCCTGCAAAATTAAACTTCCACTTGGCAACATGAAGTTAATCTAGACTCCCAAAACAGAAGTTGCAAGAGTGGAAAAATTAACAGACCTCTAGCTTCCTATAATGCAAGAGTTGCACAAGCCACATTTAATGAAAGAAAGTGTGGGGTAAATAAATCTGGGCATTGTTTATGATATCCCAGTAGATCTGACAACTCTCTACAAAGTTGCTCTGTTTTGAGAGTACTTAAAAAGCTTACGAGCATCTCATTATTTTTTAAGACTTGGAGACATATTTGAACTATTAATTGGCTGTCTCCTTAATATGTGCCTCTGCTGGAAAAATAAAGAAAATGGTTGTCAGCAGTCTTTCTCTATGCATGGGCATAAGTATAGCCTAAGTAGATCTTGAGTGAGAGGTCTAAATTGGAACTTTGTTTTGCATGACACTTATGTATTAATTTGGGCTTCCCTGGGCTCAGACAGTACAGAACCTGCCTGCAATGCAGTATTCGATCCTTGGGTGGAGAAGATCCCCTGGAGAAGGAAATGGCAACCCATTCCAGAATTCTAGCCTGAAGAATTCCATGGACAGAGGGGCCTGGAGGACTACAGTCCATGGGGCTGCAAAAAATCACACAACTGGGAGACTAACACTTATATATTAATCTAAGGTCTAAAGCAGGGGTCAGCAAATATTTTTGTGAAAAAGGAAAGTGAATAGTTTAAGCTTTAGGGTCCACTTAGTCTGTATTACAGGTACTTAATTCTGCCAGTGCAGTGCAGAAGCAGCCATAAACAACGTATAAATGGATGAATGTGATGGCGCTCCAATAACATTTATTTACAAAAGCAGGCAGTAGGCTGGATTTGGCAACACAGTCATAGTTTCATGATCCCTGTTTCAGCATATGATTTTTCCCATACTAGAATGCATTTACTTGGGGGAAGTAGACATATCTCAAGATGAGCCTCTTTAGAAAATTGCCTTAGGTGTTTAAATCCTCTTTCTATTCTAGAATCTTTGCAATTTTGGGACAGTGCCCCAATGTGGACCACATCAGGTGGTTAGAGATGCTCGTGATTTTTCTTTCTCAGTAAAGTAAATATCTGAGAGGGACAAAAGAGAAAAGAAAGAAAAGAGAAAAAGCATTGATGATAATTCTATCCATAGGATATTTTTATTATACTGCAGCTTATTGCTGTATTTCTTATATTTAGCATCTCTGCGTCAATAGTCCTAATGTTTTCTGACCCTGTATTCCCAAGGAAAAAGACCCTGAGTTTTATATTTTTTTAAACAACCCTTTCTCTGTGAGCATCTAGTTTATTTTGAAAGACTGGTGTAATTCTATAGAGTTGTCAGAAATTAGAGGGCTTCCCTAGTGGTCCAGTGGTTAAGACTCTACCTTGCAATGCAAGGGACACACATTCAGTCCCTGATCTGGAAAGATCCCACATGCTGCGGAGCAACTAAGCCCAAGTGCCACAACCACTGAGACTGCACCCTAGAGCCCTCAAGCAGCAAGTACAGAGCATGGGCACCTAGAGCCTATGCTCCACAACAAGAGAAGCCAGCACAGCAAGAAGCCTGGGCACCATAGCAAAGAATAACCCCCGCTCTCCTCAAGCAGAGGAAGCCCGCATGCAGCAAAGGAGACCCAACACAGCCAGAAATAAATAGATAAGAAATTAGACCGTTTACACACATGAATCTAAAATCTTAAGGGCCCTATAATTGACATTCATGATTAAGAAGTGAGGCAGTCCCAGAGCAGGAGTTGGGCTGAAATCATACTTTCTTCTTATGTAAACTTGGGTAAGAAACTGACTTTTCTTGCCTCCATTTCCTCATTGTCAGTGTAAGAATTTTTTTTTTTTAACTTTTATTCCTTAAGGACTTACACCAAATTGTTAATACTGTCTCTGGAGTATAAAAATGCCTGTGCTTATTTCAAAGAGGGGCTTTAATTTTCTACTTCACGTACCTCTCTATTATTTGTGTGTGATATAATCAGCATGCATTGTTTTATGACAAATGGATTTTTAAAAGAAATATTTAAATTCTACCAGAATTTATACCATAACATGGATGTGACAAAGAATTTGGCATTGAATATAAAAAGGACTTTCAATATTAAACATTTTCTACAAATGTGTCAGGTGAGATCAGGTCACCTGACTATATCACTAGGAATTTATGAAATATCATATATTTTAATTTCTCAATGAGTTGACTTAATTTATGCCATAATATATGTCCTAGAACCTCTTAGATCAGTCTTTCTCTCATTTGTAATAAAGTTTCAAGGTACTGTTCTTATAGTTTCTGCCTTTATGTAGTACATTATTACTTTAGGATAAAGTTAGTTGATAATCCCTTAACTCTTTTTGCTGATGACCTTTTAAAGCTGCATAATTAGAATAAGTTGTGGTTATTGTATTGGAATCTGTATCCCATGGGCCGACAAGGCAGCACATTAATTCTCTGCATCACCCGCTCCATGTGCAGTGCCATCAGCACAGAGATATTATTCTTTGTAATTACATAAAGAAAGGGTCTGTTTAGTGGTAACTGACCTTTCTGGGACTGATCAGCCTTTTCCACTAGTGAAGTAGAAATGTATATCATTAAAATGTGAGTAAATAGGAAACCTTTCTAAATCTTAAACCATTCACATCAGGAGGTGCACATGAAGAGGAAATTGTTCAATCTTTCACATGAAACGGTGAAAAGGGTACTAGATGTTAAAAGCGTATTTTAAAATATTGATACTTGAAATGGAATTAAATTATGATAATATGTAGGGATGTTTAAAAAGGAAACTTTGCAAATACATTTCTGTTTAACAATCTTAAACAGTATTAGAGGACACATTGTTAAATTCATATATGTTCAGGATTAGATTTTTAAAGTCTTTTTAGTAAAGTAAAAATAAATTTAAGGAGATGATTAGTGCTGTGACTATCACTTACTGAAGGCATACATGTCATGTATTTGTTTAAATCATATATTTTAGCTTGGAAAACTATATTGGGATATAGATTAGATGACACTGATTTTTACTTTCTTTTTCATGTTATATAATTTGTTTCACAAATCAGTTATACTATATATTTTGAGGAGACTAATATGATGAAACTGGAGCAAATATAAATTTAATAGCTGATATAAGTGGTGTTTGTACTTAGCGATCCCTAAAGTCATTGAGTAGTTATAGGAGAAAAGCTACAGCCAACATGGCGATAAATGTTCCTTTTTAAAACACACACACACGCACGCGTGTGCACGTGCATGCACGTGCACCCATATTAATCAGGTGCTTTTTAATATTTAACAAGCATCTGTGTTTCTCAGCCAGATTTTTCCCTGAAAGAGCATATAGAGCCTCCTGTATATGAAATATCTTCAGAATCTATTCAAAAACTGACTCTTCCTTCAAGCTTTGCTCCTCGTTGTCACTGGACTGCTCTCTCATGGAATTAGTCTCATTATTCGGATACATCTTCCATCCTTCTTCACGTTTAATGTATTCTAATGTAGTTAGCTTTGTGAATGCCTCAATTCCCCTATCTGATTGCAAGCTCCTTCGGCCCTGAAATTGTGTATTTTTTTCACGCTGGTGTCAATAATTCCTGGTCAAATATATACACTGAACAGAGTCAAATCGTAATAAGGAAAAGCTAAGCTAATACAAAATACTCATAAATTCCCGATGGATGTTCTCTGAGTTCTGAGAGGTAATGTTGTAGTGTCCGTTAGTAAACTGTTGAGTGACTCAGTGGTAGCTAAGTGTGTCAGCCAATCAGGGAGCTCAGAGGTGGAATCCAGTGTATGGTCACCCGTGTGGGGTGCTGGGGTGGGAGAGCTGAGGGAACTTTCGCTGAGGTCTAGTGGTGATAGTTCGACTGGTCTGCTGGCACATGGCAGGCTTTTATCCAACAGGGTCCTAAAGGTACTTTGACCTCTCACCTTCTCCTTCCATGGTATTTCGTGTACACCAGTTGCTCGATAGGTATTTTTAAAGAAATGAGTGAATAGAGAGCATTTTGTCAAACAGAGTAATATGCAGCGTTTGAGGTATGTAACAACCCTGATGCAGGGGACTGATTTATTCATTTAAAAATCAGGAATGTTCAAGACTAATTATCGGAGAACTCGAGTTGGACAAGAGACTGGTTTCCATGGCAGCACATACAAGGAAGTGGGTCCTGGGAGAGTTAAAACAGTTTGTGCTCCTCTGAGGCTTCAGGGTATTGACACATATCATTCTCACAGACTTGTTCCTTGGAAACACTGGGGAGAGCTCTCGTTTTCTGTAGTAATTGGTGTATAGATTTTTAAGGAAGCAGCGATACAATCATGCCTCTATGCACACAGTAGGTGAGACACCTGAGAAATAGGCATTTTCTCCATGTATGTTCTATTTTTAGAGAATTGGCATGTATTTTAAGCATTTGTGTTCACCAGGCTAATTCTCAAAAATCAAAGGGAACGCGTTTGAAGCAACGGTGTTCACAGAGAGACTTGGAACCTCCATGTCTCATTTATTCTAAAGTCTGTCCCCTGCACATTCTATGAATCAGTACTGATTCCCAACTTAGTCACATCAAAAGATTTCTGCACACAAAACTACCAATCCAGTGCCCTAAACTGGCAGAGATGTTCCAGAATCAAATGTGGGAACCATGGAGATTTGATGGTGTGATATTAGTTGTATAAGCCATGCGCATCTGAACAGGATCACATACTACTGAAATATTGGTGCTTGGAATGGACAGTTGTGTATGATCCTGTGATTCAATGACACACTAAATATATATGAAATACATATATAGAAAAATATGTTTTATTTCTTGCATAGTAATATTTTGAAGTCAAGAGATAACAGAACATTTAGCAATTTATGAGAGCCCCATTCACAAGTCATAGGAAACAATAAATCAAATAGTCCTAAAGGAGCCAAGAAAACATTGTTCTCAATGGACTCACCCAATTTTGCTCAAATATGAGTTGACCCACATGGCAGGACAGCTTATATCCCTGCCCAATAAAATGGTTGTTCTTAGATTCAGGTCACTGATTATTTCTTCTATGAAGCCTTTTCTGATCTCAGTTTCCCCACCTGTTAGAATTGATTTGGAGTTCTTCATGAAATAATCTCAAAGGGATTTGTTTACACTCTGCCTTCTCCCAGTCTAGCCTGTTCAGTTAAGTTCAGTCACTCAGTCGTGTCTGACTCTTGTGACCTCATGGACTGCAGCATGCCAGGCTTCCCTGTCCATTACCAACTCCTGGAGCTTGTCCATAGAGTCGGTGATGCCATCCAACCATCTCATTATCTGTCGTCCCCTTCTCCTCCTGCCTTCAATCTTTCCCAGCATCAGGGGCTTTTCCAATGAGTCAGTTCTTCGCATCAGGTGACCAAAGTATTGGAGTTTCAGCTTCACCATCAGTCCTTCCACTAAATATTCAAGACTGATTTCCTTTAGGATGGACTGGTTGGATATCCTTGCTGTCCAAGGGACTCTCAAGAGTCTTCTCCAACACCACAATTCAAAAGCTTTAATTCTTCAGCACTCAACTTTCTTTATACTCCAACTCTCATATCCACACATGACTACTGAAAAAAAAACACAGCTTTGACTAGATGGACCTTTGTGGACAAAATAATGTCTCTGCTTTTCAATCTTCTGTTTAGGCTGGTCATAACTTTCCTTCCAAGGAGGAAGCGTCTTTTAATTTCATGGCTGCAGTCACCGTCTGCAATGATTTTGGAGCCCCCCAAAATAAAGTCTATCACTGTTTCCATTGTTTCCCTATCTATTTGCCATGAAGTGATGGGACCAGATGCCACGATCTTAGTTTTCTGAATGTTGAGTTTCAAGCCAACTTTTTCACTCTCCTCTTTCACTTTCATCAAGCGGCTCTCTAGTTCTTCTTCACTTTCTGCCATAAGGATGGTGTCATCTGCATATCTGAAGTTATTGATATTTCTCCCAGCAATCTTGATTTCAGCTTGTGCTTCCTCCAGCCCAGCATTTCTCATGATGTACTCTGCATATAAGTTAAATAAGCAGGGTGACAATATACAGCCTTGATGTACTCCTTTCCCTCTTTGGAACCAGTCTGTTGTTCCGTGTCCAGTTCTACCTGTTGCTTCTTGACCTGCATACAGATTTCTCAGGAGGCAGGTCAGGTATCTGGTATTCCCATCTCTTGAAGAATTTTCCACAGTTTGTTGTGATCCACACAGTCAAAGGCTTTGGTGTAGTCAATAAAGCAGAAGTAGATGTTTTTCTGGAACATTTTTGCTTTTTCAATGATCCAGTGGATGTTGGCAATTTGATCTCTGGTTCCTCTGCCCTTTCTAGCCTGTAATCCCTGGTAAAAGTTATTTTTTAAAAAGTGATAGGGGAGTCATATCCTACCCTTCTCATTGACCCTCAGGTAGCTGGAGAGCTGGACTTATAAGATAAAGGGCTTTCTTTGTGACTTCGATGATAGAGAATCTGCCTGCAATGCAGGAGACCTGGGTTCAATCCAGGGATTGGGAAGATCCCCTGGAGAAGGGAATTGTTACCCACTCTAGTATTCTTGCCTGGGTTTGCTAAACAAATGATTTAAAGAACAAATGAATAAATGAATGAAAGCTAGAAGTGAGGCTGCTCTAGAGTAACACTGAACAATAAATATCAGCAATACAACTTTTGCTTTCTAGTGGTTCTGGCAGGAGGTCTATTCTTTCCAACCACAAGACTAAAGTGAGTGTGGTGCAGTCTGTGTCAGGACACAGACATGGCAGCAGCAGCCATCAGAGTGCTGGCAAGATGCAAAAAAGTAAGGAAAACTATTAACAGAAAACTATTAACAACCAAGAATCAGGAGATGACAAACAGATCATCAGAAAATATCATCTGAGTCCACCACACATAAGCACATTAGAATCAGACAGAATTAAAATTTGGTCAAAAGATGACAGCTCTCTTACAATGAATGCATAATTGAGAGAGAGACCTAGCCCTTCCCTCTGCCTGGTGACCTGGATCCAAAAGCCTGAATTAAGAGTAACTAAGGGTATCGATGACATGATAAATTTAGTCATAGACGCTAGGGCTATGTTAATAACACTAAAATGTTTGTAAACATGATGTAGGTTTTCTATACATACATGTACCATGCAAATATTTGGGTCATAGCCTTCTCTCTAGAATATTTAGATCAAGTAATTTTTTTCTTGTATTCTTCTTTGCCATTAGTTCATTTTAAATTAAAAACAAGTTAATCCGCCCCCCGCCCCCAGCTCAAAAAAGAAATATATAGTTCAAATGGATTTAGATTTTCTCCAAAGTGTGTCTGGCTGGACCTCCAGATTTCTCAAAGTGTAGCACTACTCTGCTGCAGTTACTATAGTCCAGAGTTGTGCAGGCATCAGCTGTAAAGTTCTGTGCACTTGGACTCTTGGCCTTGCATCATGTAATATGGTGAAAATATAGAGCAAACAACACCAGGCTGGTTATGGGTAACCAGCGTGCCCACAGTAACTTACAACAAAATGTAGCTTCCAAGGGGGCCAAGTTCTAATTTCCTTTAGCAGCTCAATCTATCTATTAATATGTCGACAAGTTACTTGTTAACTAGAGCTATGAAAAGAGATTGATGGAAATAGGCTCAGAACAAGGTACTTCTGTTACTTGATCTGATTATTTAATATCAGGTTTTCAAAGGTGGCACTGTGTAATGCAAAAGAGTGCTGGCTTCTATTTATGAAGGAAGTATGTATAGTGGATAGAGAAGAGTATGGGATGTGGAACCAGTCGGCTTGGATGCAAAGCTTAGATCCTCCACTTAATACATATGTAACCTTGCCTGGTGTTTCGACGGTTGTAGTTGCACAATAAGTATCCCCGAACTTCATGGAGCAGGAGTCTATGTGTCAGAAATTTGGGCAGGACACAGCAGGCCATGTTGTCTCTTCTCACACATTCTGAACTGTCAGCTGGATGACTTGAAGACTTGCATTGGAGTTGTCTTCAGATGATGCACTCCCTCACAGTTGATGCTGTCACCTGACACCTGAGCTAGCTTGCTTGCTGGAACACCTACACATAACCTCTCCTTGTGGCCTGGGTTCCTCACAACATGGTGGCTGGTCCAAGAATAAATGTCTCCAAAGAGAGATCCAGGCAGAAACTTCATGCTTTTTTTTTTTAATCTAACTTTTTAAAATAAAATAGCCTGGGAAGGCACACAACATCATTTCTACCATACTCTGTTGGCTGCAGAAGCCACTACTCTACCCAGGTTCAAGGGACAGAGAAATCAACTGTGCTTCTTGATAGGAGTGACAAAGAGAACATGTGGAAATGAAAATATTTCTATGGCCATTTTTGGAAACTACAAGTTACCTGACCTGACTTTTCATTGGCTTACCTTCCCTATCTGTAAGTCTAACAACTAGGGCAGTAGCAGTTCCAGTATGTGTGGAATTCATAAGTTAACATTCAAATGCAACCTCATTTCTACCTTCTTGTCCGTATATCACTAGGTGAAACATAAATAGATGATATAGATGATACATGCTCAGTACTTTGTCCTAAAAGGACTCATTTTTCCTTATAATTCCCTATTCCCTACTTACCCAGTGGGAGAAAGAAAGGAGAAGGGGAAGAGTCAGAAAAAGAAGCCAAAGATGGAGAAAACTGAGGGAAAATCCAAGATGAAGTACATAGCTTAAAGAATAATAAAAGTCAAGTGGGAACAAGGTATAATTACTATTTGGATATCTTGGGATCTCAATCTACCTTCATTTATCAGCATTTTTGGTAACAAAAGAAAAAGCCAGGTCTTTGTTTAGCAATGGTTTCTCAGTATTTTTAGGACTTTCAGCAATAGGCATTGAATTGGTAAATCCCTCTATACATTCATTACTGGAAAATGATAATGTAAGATATCATGACTGACGTAACAAGGTTTTGAAGATTCATTGGCATAACTATACAATTTGATTTCTCAGTATCTACTCTAGTCATGGCATATAAAACAATGAGAACTGGTGTCATATAGAAATTGAAAGTATATGCATTTGAAAATACAACTGTTCATTACACAATGAACAAAACATAAAGTAACAAATACATCCCCAATTAAGTTCCATTAAATAAGTTTAAAACAAATCCTACAACTTATGTAGGACTCCTCTATATTCAATGTTTATAATATCCATTTAGATCTTGAAAGAAATGTGATTGAAAGGTAGAATATCTCAGGCATCAGAATTGTATTTATGTTAAATCAAACAACAAACAAACAAAAACCTCAAAATGATTACTTCTCATGCCTCCAGTAGAACATGTATCAAATTTCCAAGTTAACCATTTGAGGATTAGATTTCAGTATTAGTGTTAAGATATCAAAAACAATTATAACCACCTTTTCAAAGGTACCTTCATCAAAGAAAAATATTCGTAGACACTTTGTCCTCATGTCAAAGGATAATTTTGTGATTTTAAGCAAGTCTATTATATAGAAGTGTCTAAAGTTTCAAATTACTGTTCCAGAATTAGGACAAAAACACTTAAAATTGCTCTCAGTTCATCATTTTGGCTTTTTGAAGAACACCTATGACATAGCATTAATCATTAGGGATCAATATGGATACCAAGCTTTCATGAGAAATATGTTTGTTGACCTTAATAAATCTTCTAGTGTGGAAATATAGAAATATTTGTACAGGCAATTTTCTGCTGAATTACATTTCCTCTGTGCACATTTTCATCCTGCAATATATTTTTTTTAACAACTTATACTAAAGGTTTAATGGGATAGCAGTTTTCCCAAAGAGACATTTTTAATTGCTTCACAATGGTTATTTTCATATCTAGTTATTTAATCATCATTATCATCATCATGATTAATCTGCATTTATGTGTTTTGAAAACTTTTTACTGTTATAAATAACATTGCAACAGATAAAGTTTTTTGATTAGGGTAAATTTTCATGAGATGATTTACTAGATTTACAGGTTTGAAAATACTTAAGGCTGTCGATAAATTCCACATTTTTTTGAAGCAGCCAAAGAAAGTTTTCTGTGTTAGAAATCAGCAACTAAACTGAATCATACATCTAACTTAAAATGATAGGCAGAGCTTAATTTGCCAGTGGGTCATGTTGGCAAAAGGTACATACTGAGCGGTTTGTATTAGATTTGACATATATTTATTTAGTCATGGGGAATGTTCTATAGTTCTCGACTGCTCACAGAAGCAGATTTAGGTTTTTACATAGCTGAGGTATGTGCTTTGTCACTCAGTTGTGTCCAATTCTTTGTGACCCCATGAACTGCCAGACTCCTCTGTCCATGGGGATTCTCCAGGCAAGAATACTGGAGTGGGTTACCATTCCCTCCTCCAGGGGATTTTCCCAACCCAAGGATCGAACCCAGGTGTCCTGCATTGCAGGCAGATTCTGGTATACTAGTAACAAATAGTGACTTTCTCTGGGTGCTCCAAACATTGAGTTCCTTGCTCCTCATCTTTTTTAACTCTTCGCTTCTCTGTATTTTGAATTTTTTCTGTTTGTGCCACCATTCTGAACCTCTTGCAAATAGGATTCTAAGCTTCTAAATGTCTTTTCTCTACTTGAGCCCCGGGACTTGAGAAAAGAAAGAGGAAAGGGAATACTGGAGGAAGTTTCCTAGAATGCTGGGTGAAGCCTTAGGACTGGATCCTTCCCAAGGCATTGTGGATGGAGGTCTGGGAAAGGGGAACAAAAATCAGATAGCCTCTAATGAATCAATGTTTAACACAAACCCACCTGCATCAAGAAAGAAAACTACTAACATTCAAGGAGGATGTTAGTGTCATGGGAAGCATCTTTTTGGTTTTATTTTTGTATGATATATAAGTAGTACTTTTAGATAATTCAAATGATGTAAAACACAATCATAAATTAAAATGATTTAATTGAGTATATGTGTATATTTATCTTCTAGAAAATACAAGACGACTCACTGGAAGAAAATCTACGTTTAGCTCAAGAGTATCAGAGATTACAGAATGTATTCATAACAGTAAAGGACAATTATTTCAGCCAGTATGAAAGACAACTATCATTTGATGGTTCAGTTAGAGATAAGAAACAGGTACGTTTTACTCATTTTTCTAAAATAATGATTTACTTAACATATATACACAAAAAGTAACAAGTAGACAGTCATTCATGAGGTTGCCAGTCTTATGGTGGTTCTTTATATGCCACCAAATGGCACATTTTCTTTTTTAAAGTATTCTTGTATATTTTATCAGTGTTTTGGAGTTGAATTTTGAAAGGCTATTTGAGAAATGAAAAAGCATACTTTTAATCTACTATTTTATACTAATTTACTTTTAAATATTATGGCCTGAAGTACCAAATATTTATAGTTCATAGATTTAAGTATATTATCATATACTTCAAATTTCAATTCTGTCTGTAGGTAACTTTTCATGATATACCTCTAATTCTTCCTCATGATTTATGAGCTCCATGTTTTGATTTCTATGTTCTTATTAAATATGAGGCTTAATTAGAAACTTGGAGAAATGGTTGACATCTCTGGTTATTGGAAATCATTGGAAGTTCTAATACATTTTGTAAATCCTTCCATAATACTACAAGCAGAAAAGTAAAACATGCAATATGCCACAAATCCAAAAGTAAAGAGAAAGCTCTGTTCTTATTAGAGTGTCAAGATACAGCCACTTCCTCTATATTCTTCTCCACTTACTCTTCACAAGAAAAGTTATTTTCCTTTGAGTCTTTGTGTCTTCCCAGAATTTAAATTTCAAAAACTAGAGGCATGATTAATTTCTAACAATTCACCTACCTATAAAAACCAGTAGGGGGCTTCTCTGGTGGCACAGTGGTAAAGAATCCACCTGCTAATGTAGGAGATTCAAGAGACATGGGTTTGATCCCCGGGTCAGGAAGATCCTCTGGAGAAGGAAATGGCAACCCACTCTAGTATTCTTGCCTGTAGAATCCCCATGGACAGAGGAGCCTGGTGGGCTACAGTCCATGGGATCACAAAGAGTCAGACATGACTGAGAGACTAACACACACACACACACACACACACACACACACACAACTGTGAGTGACTATTAACATTACATTCATGTGCTACGCTGCTTATAAACATGCTTTGTTTCCTATCCACCTACTCTCATGTGAGTTAAAGCTTCCAAATATATTGGGAGAGAGGGTGTGTCTTCTTCTCCTAAAAATTTGTATTGAAGTGGTATTAAGATGAAGGTGGATCAAGAAATGTGTTTGCGAAAGAATTGAGAACACAATTATATGCTAAAATCTTCCTCAAACTATTGTGCCGGATTCAAAGAAAGGATATCAGTGTATCCATGGAGCTTTTGTCCAGTCACTTCATGCATTAGACATTGTTATTTAAACATGTTTTGTTGCTGATGATTGAGAAGGATAAAAAAAAAAAATCAATGTTAGTACTGTATTTCCTTTTCTAACCAGAAGGAAAACAAAAATAAATCCTGTGTATGTTTTTACCAGTTTGTGTGGAATCCTTCGGTGGCAAATGACAAATAAATTAGACACCTGCATGAATAGCGAAGAACGTGCATTTAAGAGAGATCTCTAACATAGTATTTACATAGTAAGAACCAACTTGTCTTGATGTCATTTTTGGAATTAAAGTACATCGATTCAGAATCCAAGGAGTGAGACTCTTGGATGACAGACAGTGGGGCATGCTAGGAGACTGGGTTTATGTTTCTGATGATCCCTCAAACGAATCACTTTTAGCACACCTGTTTCAGGGAAACTTTCAGAGATTTATTTGTACTTCCAATCATTTTTCATTTCCATCCTTCAGCGATGGAGGTCATTAAGTGCAGGCTGCCCTTGTCGGTGTCATGTAGGATCAATTTGCTGCAATGGACAGAGAGGCCTTATTGATGCTGTTAAATCTGTCAGTGAGAAATCGTATGTCATTAGCGTCTAATGCACCACTTACAGGATGGAATTTGGCCATCAAAACTGAGAAAACCCTTTAATATTTTGGTCCATTTTCTTGATATTGAAGCATTTCCCTTGACCAGTTTAGTTTTGGGTACACAAAAGCAGTGCTCAACCTCTGATTCCCTTGTTGAATTTCCTGTTAGATAAAATGGAATTCTTTGTGTCTTTCTCCTGCTTTAGAATAATTTCATTGCTTCTGAACATACATTCCTTTTGGCAGAGTAAATAATTATATTTTAATTATCATACTTCTTAGGGAGTATTATTTTTTCTACACAGAGATGATTATACACTGTTCAACTTCTCAGTACTTTTAGAACAAAAGTAGCAAGGAAAGCTTAATGGAAGAGTAAAAAAATTAAATATTAAAAAATATGAAATATGACCCCATCCTTAACAACATTTTATATGCAGGTGACTCAAATTTTATAATATTATAGTTTTACTTTTGGTGATAGAATTATGTCTGCTTCTTTTGCACATGTTTCTTGATACTTTCCTGTATGTTTAAAATTTGCAGTGATGGATATTTTATGCTTTAAAAATCAGAAACAAACAAAAACAATTATGAAAAATTCTTACTATCCCTGTTCATAGGTAATTATAGAGTACAATCTATTCTAAAACTTTTCAGATCTCAAATTTTAAAATAACACTAGGGAGGAATGAGGGAAAAATCATTGAAAAACAGCTTGTATTTCTGTTTTGAAAGCTTTCAAATATAGTTTTCATATTTTCTTTTTCTAAAAAAAGCCATGGATATGTTGATCAAATCACTGTAGGTTTGTTTTAATTGCTATCTCAAGCTCTTCAGGCCTACGAAGAAAAGTAAGCTAAGCAAGCATGCAAATATTGATGGTTTTGTTGGCTGAAAATAAGGTCTCTTCCAAAACTGGTTATAATATATTTTAATTCTTTTATAAATGGCTTATAAAGCTTAAAATTTTGGACTTCTCTAGTTCTCAATGCTTTCATACTAAGGGAATACAAATTATTATAGAATCAGTCAATTCTTAACAAGCACTTATGTGAACCAGGAATATGTGCCATACAATTTTCAAACATTATCTCTGAAACATCCCTCAGTAATCCTGGAAATTTTTCCGTTATGATTTTCATCATCTCCTGTGTAAGTATGGAACTGAGTTTTGAATGTGTTGCATGGTCACTCTAGTAGAGGAAGACTGACTGAGATGGGAATCAAACTCAGAATTTTCCTACATCCAACCATTTCATAATTCTACTATAGCATTGCTAAACAAAACCCAGTATGTTGGGTTAAAAGCATATGAAAACCATATAACTTATGGATTATGTCTCTAGTATCCAGCTGAAACATTACTTGATTCACTAATTATTTTTGTAATTTCATCTCATTGAAACTACTTTTTCAGTGATGATTTTCTGGTGGGGAAAGGACTACCTACTTAATTAGAAGCTATTTAATTTCCATTAGGATTATAGGTAGGTTTCACGACTCTCAAACTGTAAAACTAGGAGTGCCTTTAGAAGTATACACATCTCCTTAGAAGATTGTTTTGAAAATGAGAAATCTTAGGACAAGAGTGACTCAGGGATTTAACATAGATAAAGTTAATTAAATAAAATTGGGTCCAGGACACGGTTGCCTTAACTTAGGTTCAAGTATCATCTCCAAGAGACTATGGATGAACATCTGTTGTGATATTTTCCCAAGGTTTCAATGGACCAATAGCTGAGAAGTAAAGAGTAACTGCTATGGATGTGCTCAGTTTGGAGCATCATCTTAAAGTGACCTGAGCTTGTGAAGGAATCATGTAGGGACATGAGTCAGAAGACTACTCTGTGTTCCAAGGGACGCTTCTGGGTCTCACGGAATGCAAACATTTCATCATTCATGATTTAATTTATTAAATCATCATTCATTTAATTATTCAGAATAAATGATTAATCATCCCTTGTACTGACAAAGATACAATTAAGGGCACAGGATTATGCTACCTCATTTCAGCTTCCAGGCTGACTGCTGTGATCTCCAGAATCCAAGGGATTCTTTCCTAGAAATGACCATAGATTCAAAGCCCAACAACATCCTCTCTTCACTCAACCAATGGACTTTTGCTATTTAATCTGAATCACCTCAACCTCAATGGATGGTTTCCATCATAAAACCTCAAAAATATTGTATCATTCAGGTATCTCATTAGCATGTTTTTGCTTCCCTCTTTTAGTTTTCAAATGTAGGTTTCCTCTAAAGTTCACTTTACATTGATTTGGTGAGGAGTCAAAGTCAGTGCCAGCAATGGAAAAACAAAAGATTTTCCTAAAGAAAATGTGAAAGCTGTTTTAGTTCTTATTTTTATAAGTATTTCATATTGTTATTTTGCATGTATTAAAAATAGGCTTCAGGTGGTGATTTGTATGTGCTAGTTTCAATGTGGATAGAAATTCATTTCTTTGCCAGGAAAAGCGTAGTTTTTAGATAGCTTTTGCCTATGACAACTATGTAATCTCCTCCTCCTTCTCTTAGAACACAGGTAGAAAAGCCTGTGTGTGTGCACACACACACACAGTCTAAAGGAGTTACCACACTTCATAGACTGATGAGCTTGCATTAAATTCCTACTATCCCTTTCTCTGAAGACCTCTCAGGAGACCTCTGATGAATGAATCTCCGTGATTCCTGAGACTGAAGACTGTTGGTCAGTTTTGTTTTATCTTAATGAATCTCCCTTCTGCTGTCCAGACTCCATGAGAGAAACACCAAAGACTAAGTATATATTTCTGAATAATACTTTAGAAAAGTCAGCTTGGCTTAAATCAAACCAATTCTTCAGTCTAGTGCCATTTTTGAGTGAATTGTAGACTTATGTATCTTTTATGCAATTTTGAGAAGATGATCTTCTGGTAGAATTACTTGACAATAAACAGCATTTAAATGATAGCAACACCTGAAAAGTGATATACAATAGGTCCCCTCTATATGAATCAATTCCATCCTGAGAGTGTGTTTGTAAGTCCAATTTTTTCATAAGTCCAACAAAATTAGCCTAGGTACCCAGCTAACACAGTTGACTGGTACTGTACTATGATACATTTATAATACTTTCCACACAAATAATACATAAAAAAACAAACAAACACAAAAAATAAACAAAACCTTTTTTAAGTTTATAGTAGAGTACAATAGCTGACATACAGGGACTGGCATCGAGCAGACAGGTAAGAAGAGTCACTGACTGGAAGAGGGAGAGGAGGTGAGAGACGTTAGAACTGAAGGATTGTCAGCAATAGGAAACGGAGGGCAAGCTGCAGTTTCACTCATGTCTGACGCTGATGGCACAAGTTCTGGTTCCTTGCTGGATTAAATTGTATATACCCTCTTGAAACATGATCCAGTGATGCCTGGGTGGTACTGTACCAGCTACATCATCATTACTTTTATGCTTGCTTCTGGACATCCATGGTTTGAAGTAAAGATATTGTGCTACTGTACTCTATACAGTGCTGTACAGTAAAGTACACAAAAGCACAACCACTTGTAGAGGATGCACACATGTGACAATGTATACCAGGCATGTGACCTAACTGACATGATTGAACATGCAAAAGCACATTCACATCTTTGAAAATTAGCAGCTTGAAGCTTTGTATGTAGGGGACTTACCATGTTGAGTGTGATGTGGTCCTTGATATATCAAAGACACTCTAGAGGTGTGTGTGTGTGTGTGTGTGTGTGTATATATATATATAGATAGATAGATAGATAGATAGATAGATAGATAGATAGATAGATAGATATAGATATATATATATATAGAGATATATATATATATAATCCCTCCACTTGGAACACCATCAGGTCTTGGCACACCATCAGCAGTGGGGACCTATCAAGAATAAATCAGGTTGCTTAGAAAATCACAAAGGTTTGAGAAACAACCAGGAACATATGGCAAGGTGAACAATAAGTTTCAATTACACATGGTTACTTCTTCAAGACTAGGAGAGGTAATATATATAAAAGGTTTTGCTTAATACATAGGGAAAAAATATGGAGGGTCAGACACAGTGAAGAAGTAAAGTAATACTTTCCAAATCAAAGGACAAAGTAAACCCTTAGCAGAGAACCAAATTCTTTACTTGATAAAGAATTCAAAATAATGGTCATAATGATGCTCACCAAACGTGGGAGAAGAATGGATGAACACAGTGAGAACTTCAACAAAAAGAAAACATAAGAAAGTACTGAAGACAAGTCACAGAGCTGTAGAATACAATAAATAAAAAAATATACTAGAGGGGTTCACAGCAGACCAGAAGAAGCAGCAGAAAGGGTCAGGAACTGAAAGAGAATGAATCTCACCCAAACAGAGCAGCAAAATGAAGAGATTTTTAAAAAGTGAAGATAGTTTAAGGGACCTGTGGGATAACAGCACCAGAATAATATTCACCATTGTAAAGGTTCCGGAAGAGAAAAGAGAGGAAGGAGCAGAAAATACATATGAAGACTTTTCTAACCTGTGGAAGGAAGCAGTCATCCAGGTTCAAGAAGCCCAGAGAGGTCAAAATAAGAGGAACCCAAAGAGAAACACAGAGACATATTATAATTAAATGTCAAATATTAGAGAATTTTAAAAGCAATGAAAGAAAAATAGCCATTGTTACCTACAAAGAAGACTTAAGTCCAACAGCAGATTTTTTCAATAGAAACTTTGTAGGTCAAAAGGGAGTGAAACAATATATTCAAGGGACTGAAAGGAAAATAATTCCCACCCAAGAACACACTACCCAACAAAAGCTAAGTGATTTAGTTACCACTAAATCAGCCTTACCAAAAATGTTAAAAGACACTTAAGCTAAAAATAAATGGTACTAATTAATAACAAGGAAACAGATAAAAGTAAAAATCTCACTGTTAAAGCTAAATATATAGTAAAGGTAATGAATTAATCATTAACAAAGCTAGTATAAGGGCTTTCCAGGTGGTACAGTGATAAAGAATCCACCTGGCAATGCAAGAGAGGTAGCAGATTCAGGTTTGATCCTTGGGTTGGGAAGATCCCCTAGAATAGGAAATGGCAACTCACCCCAGTATTCTCGCCTGGGAGATCCCGTGGATATAGGAGCTTGGCGGGCTACAGTCCATGTAGTCACAGAGTCAGACTGAGCAACCGAGCACACATGCAAAGCTAGCATAAAGGTTTAAAGACAAAAGTAGTAAAATCAACTAAAACTACAACAATTAGTTAAGGGATATAGAAAATAAAAAATATAAAATGTGTCATCAAAAATCTAAAATGGGATGGAGTAAAAATGTAGTGTTTTGGCATGAATTCAATTTTAACTTGTTATCAGCTATGCTATATACATAGAATGTTATATGTGAACTCATATTTTGGGTATTGATCATATCTACCATGGTAGTTACCCAAAAGATAATGAGAAAAGAATCTAAACAAAAGATTATAGAAAGTCATCAATCACCAGGAAAGAAAAAAGCAGAAGAAAAGTGGAACAGAGGAAAACTGCAAAACAGCCAGAAAACAATTAATAAAATGACAAAGAGGACTTTAGCAACACATTTATATCAATGGATAGATCATGCTCATGGATTGGAAGAGTTAATATTGTTTAAATGTTTATATTACCCAAAGCAGTATACAGATTCAAGGCAATCCCTATCAAAATTCTAATGACATTTTTCACAGAACTAGAACAAGCAATCCTAAAATTTGTATGGAAACACAAAAGACACTATATAGCCAAAGTAATCTTGAGTAAGAAAAACAAATTTGCATGCATCATGTTCTCTGACTTCAAACTCTATTACAAACCTGTGTTAATCAAAACAGTATGGCATTTGCATAAAACAGACACATTGGTCAATGAAACAGAATAGAGATCCCAGAAATTAACTCACACCTATACGTTCAAGGAGCTAAGAATATACAATGAGGAAAGGGTAGCCTTTTAAATAAATGGTATTGGGAAAACTGGAAAGCCACATGCCAGAGAGTGAAGCTAGAGCACCATCTTACATTGTGTTATACACAAAGGTTAATTCAGAGTGACTTAGGCCTGGATGTATGGCTTGAAGCCATAATCCTCCTACAGTAGAACATAAGTAGTAAGCTATATGACATTGGTCTTGGTGCAAAAGTTTGGATCTGGGTCCAAAAACAAAGACAACAAAAGCAAAAACAAGCAATGGGGCTACATCAAACTAAAACTCTTCTCTACAACAAAGGAAACCATAAATAAAATGAAAAGACAAGCTACTGAATGAGAGAAAATATTTGCAAATCATATATCCAGTTCAATTCAGTTCAGTTCAGTTGCTCAGTCTGAGTCTTTGTGACCCGATGGTCTGCAGCACACCAGGCTTCCCTTTCCATCACCAACTCCTGGAGCTCACTCAAACTCATGTCCATTGAGTCGGTGATGCCATCCAACCATCTCATCCTCTGTCATCCCCTTCTCCTCCTGTCTTCAATCTTTCCCAGCATCAGGGCCTTTTCCAGTGAGTCAGTTCTTCACATCAGGTGGCCAAAGGATTGGAGTTTCAGCTTCAACATCAGTCCTCCCAATGAATATTCAAGACTGATTTTCTTTAGGATGGACTGGTTGGATATCCTTGCAGTCCAAGGGGCTCTCAAGAGTCTTCTCCAATACCACAGTACAAAAGCATTAATTCTTTGGCACTCAGCCTTCTTTATAGTCAAACCCTCACATGCATACATGACTACTGGAAAAACCATAGCATTGAATAGACAGACCTTTGTTGGCAAAGTAATGTCTCTGTTTTTTAATATGCTCTCTAGGTTGGTTATAGCTTTTCTTCCAACGAGCGTCTTTTAATTTCATGGCTGCAGTCACCATCTGTAGTGACAAAATAAAGTCTCTCACTGTTTCCATTGTTTCCCTATCTATTTGCCATGAAGTGATGGGACCAGATGCCATGATCTTGGTTTTCTGAATGTTGAGTTTTAAGCCAACTTTTTCACTCTCTTCTTTCACTTTCATCAAGATGCTCTTTAGTTCTTCACTTTCTGCCACAAGGATGGTGTCATCTGCATATCTGAGGTTACAGATATTTTCCCTAGCAATCTTGATTCCAGCTTGTGCTTCATCCATCCCAGTGTTTCTCATGATGTACTCTGCATATGAGTTAAATAAGCAGGGTGACAATATACAGCCTTGACGTACTCCTTTCCTGATTTGGAAACAGTCTATATTTCCATGTCCATTTCTAACTGTTGCTTCTTGACCTGCATACATATTTCCAGTAATGGATTAATATCCAAAATATATAAAGAACTCATAAAACACAGTAACAATTTGATTTTAAAATGGGCAGAAGATCTGAATGGACCTTTTTCCAAAGAAGACATTAGATGGCCAAGAGGCACATGAAATGATTCTTAACATCACTAATCATCAGGAAAAAGCACATCAAAACCACAGGGAGATACTACCTCACACCTGTTAGATTGGCTTTTATCAAAAGTAACCAGTGTTAATGAGGATGTGGGAAAAAAGGAACCTTTGGGCATTATTGGTAGGAAAGTAAATTGCTGCATTCACTGCAGTAGGGAAAAGCAGTATGGAGGATCCTCAGAAAATTAAAAATAAAACTACCATATGATCCAACAATTTCACTTCGGGGTATTTATCCAAAGAAAATGGAAATACTCATTTGAAAAGATGCATGCACCCCTTTCTTCATAGCAGCGCTTTTAAAATAGCCAACATATAGAAACAACCTAAGTGGATTTCCACCAACAGATGAATGTATAAAGAAGATATGATATTGATACACAATTTAATCTTACTCAGCTATGTAAAAGAATGAAATATTGTCATTTGTAACAAGATTATGGGCCTTGAGGGAATTATTCTAAGTGAAACAAGTCAGACAGAGAAAGATAAATACCATATAGACTTATATCAGAAATCTAAAATACAAAACAAAACTAAAACCATAGATACAGAGAACAGAATGTTTGTTGCTAGAGGGGAGGGGAGTTGGCAAGTTAGCAAAACAGGTGAAAGACATCAAGAGGTACAAAAATCCAGTTACGAATTAATCACGGGATGTAATGTACAACATGTTGACTATAGTCAATAGTAATGTAGAGCATACTTGGCAGTTGCAAGACAGAAAATACTAAAACTGTGGTGCTAGATAGTGACTAGATTTACTGTGTTGATCATTTTGCTGTGTACACAGATATCAAATCATTATTTTGTATACCTGAAATATGTATGATATTATATGTCAATTATATCTCAAATTAAAAAAATTAATTTAAATTAAAAAAAATAAGTAACTATTAAAAAATGAACAAGTAGATGTTAAAAATATTTCCCTTTGTCAGCTGGGTAATTCTCACGCTTTTCTATAAAAGTCATTCTGAATAATATAGATGTCCCTTTTTAAATTTTGTACTATCTAATCACAGTAAAACACTGATTAAAAAAAAAAAACTATACCCACAGCTAACACATTATCTAAAGAAGGGAAATACAACACCACAGTGAATAATATAGGTTTAGAATTTTTGAAGTTGTTTCAGATATAAAATCATTTTCAAATTATTTCCTATGGTGCTGGTAATCAGAATTGTGTTGTTTTTCTAGGAAAAATCCTCATTTTAAAGAAATATATGCAATATACTCATAGGTTATTGAGAAAAGTATATAAAACAAAGCTACCATCTGCATGATGTACATAGAAAAAGAGCAAAAATGTTATCTGTAAAAGCAGAAAAGAATTTGGCTTGCTTGACTTTTTGTATCAAGCATGCTACAGCAATCTTTTGATTCTAATATGAAACTATAGTAAGGATCATTGCACTAATGCATGAGGATTTGTGATAATGTTGCAGAAATTTTACTGTCAAAACTGAACTGCAGTGTAATGACTTTTGTTATCATGGTTTCTAATAACTATTCAGCATGAATTGACCCTACATATGTTTTGCTGCAATAATGTGTCAGTAACTTAAAAAGCTAAAAAGGAAATAAAAAAACAGTCAATACAATCCTATGTATGACTTCATGATAACCTTTCTCCATTCTCACTATTAATATTACAACACAGGTGCTATGTGAACTAAAAGAACACATGGAAATGAAAGCTTAGATACATTGTGACAGTTTTAGCTAAATATACCTAAAAAGTGCTTTAGAAGAAAACTGCCTTCTCCTGTGTTAGCCCTGAGAACTATTAATAGTTCCTGATTGGTCCCTTGCTACTTCAGAGCCTGTTGCTCTCTGGTGTAGAAACCTTTCCATATGTTTCCTTTCTTCCCCCTACAGAGTGTTAGTTTCTTCTTTTTATGAGATCTCTCTCTCTCTTTTCTTTTTTCCTTTATCTTTGCCTCTTTCCTTCTTCATCGCAGTATATTTTCACTTTAGTATCCCTTTATTGCATTAGATAAGAGAAGATAAATATGGCCACTGTCTACTACACATCTCCATTGGTCACGAAGCTGCGCTTTTATAACATGTGTGAAGCACTGAATGCTGCACCTAAATATATAGTGAAGTCGCTCAGTCGTGTCCAACTCTTTGTGACCCCATCGACTGTAGCCTACCAGGCTCCTCCATCCATGGAATTTTCCAGGCAAGAGTACTGGAGTGGGTTGTCATTTCCTTCTCCAGAATGCTGCACCTACCCTATCATAATTGGTTACAGATAGCCTTATCAGTAGCGTTCTCTTCTTATTATTAGCTTGTACAAACTCTGTGAAACAACTGGAAATATTCACATTTTTCCTCAGAAAGCAAAGTACCTGACTGGGTAGCATAAACCAAAATATTTTTCAATATATCTCTGGAGGCTAGATGTCCAAGACCCTGGTGTCCGCAGGACTGTTTCCTGAGAGCTGTGAAGGAAGGAGCCATTCAAGGGCTCTCTCCCTGGCTTGTAGATGTCTTCTCCTCATGTATTCACATTGTCTTCCCTCTATATGTGTCTGTCCAAATTTCTTATTCTGGTACTAACACCAGTAACATTGAATTAGGAACTACCATTTTGACCCCATTTTAACTCACTTATCTCTGTAAAGAGCTTATTTCCAATCACAGTCATATGCTGAATTTCTGGGGGCTAGGACTTTAACATCTGATTTAAGGGGAAGGGATACAATAAAACCCATAACGTGTGCTTTGTTATGAACTTAAGGCCATACTACTTGTAAGTACAAAAAAGTGCTGGAATCCAAACCTAGGCCATGGACTCAAACCCACAGATTTTCTGCTACTGCACAGTTTCTCTTATATTTTCTTCTCTACTCCATTCAACCTATTATTCACATACCATGTATCATTATCTCTCTTCAAATGGAGAGGTATTTCAGTTACAAATACTTTGTAACACCTCTTGTACTGGGGCATGAGTATGATTAAGCAATGCCTAAGAATGAAATACCTTTTTTATGTCTTTACACAGGAAGTGCCAGTTGATTTATGTCTCTGAACAACAGTCAGAGATCCAAGCAGAAATGTTCCTTTGCCACTAAAGGATCTTTAAAATTCCTCTCCTATTGCCCCACACTGGAGAACATGTGCTTGCCAAAATGGATGATCCTAATTCCATAGGAATTACATTAGGAACTAAGATGAAGACACAGGGTATACATGTTAGAAAAAGAGCAGCTCCAAGCAGCAGCTAGTATTTGCAAAGAATACAGAGGGAAGTAAGCCTTCGGTGGAAATTTGATGATAGAGTCCCAGACATAGTAGCATGACTAAAGTTAGACACACACACACCCCAAAGTGCCAGGAAATAATATCATAAAGAATATTATAATAATCAATGCTGGAACGATAAATACAAATAGCGTGCATGTGTCCTAAATCACTTCAGACATGTCCGACTCTTTGCGACCCCATGGACTGTAGCCCTCCAGGCTCCTCTATCCATGAGATTATCCAGGCATGAAAACTGGAGTGGGTTGCCATTTCCTTCTCCAGGGGTCTTCCAAACCCAGGAATTGAACCCACATCTCTTATGTCTAACCTGCATTGGCAGGTGGGTTCTTTACTACTGGCGCCACCTGGGAAGCCCTTAGTAAAACAGAATTTCTCCCAAACACAACAGAGTTTTTGGGAAAAAATAAGAAAGATTCTAAGTGCTGGAAAATAGACACTTCCATCCCTTAAAGAGGATTGGAATGTGACAACAAGGAAAGAGAGAAATTGTGGCAACCTTGCTCCCTAAGCCCCCACATAGCCCACCCTGTTGGAAGCTTGGAAGTGTGTGGGCTGACGTAAGGACTACCACAGGGAATCCTCTCTCAGACCTGAAGATCTAGCTTCTTAAGAGCAATGCTTGCTAACCTGGATGGAATGTTTCTTACGCGGGGATGCGAGGACTGAACACCTGTGGACAGTCCATCTGATGTCGCTATCGCGACTGTGCACCGTGATAGTAGCAGCTTGTCATGCTTACATGAGAGAAAGGTCTGGGCTGCCCCAAATTAAAAACCAACAGCTGCTCTTGGGCTTATTATCTCTAGTGATGCCTCACCCAGTTTTCAATGTCAAGGATACAGAAATAATTCCAGAATGGATCCATTTAAAAGAAATATAGTGCCTACAAAGGAAAATAATATCACACTGACTTCAGACTTAACATCCTCAGTTTTTTATGATGGAACACAGAAAAGTATCTACATAAATTTATAGAAAAAATTAGGGCACTCAGGAATGCTGAATCTGGGCAAATTATTGTCTATGTGATGGAAACAGGTATTTTTGAATGAGCAAACAAGCAACAAATACAGCAAGTTTTAAAAATCCAGATGGCCAGTAAACATAGGAAAAATGTTTCCACCTCTCTGAAAATTGTGTATATACAAATTAAAATGAGGTACATGTTTTCAACTCTGTTTTTAAAGCATCGTTAAGATTGAGTATGCACAGTGATGGTAGGGCAGAGCATGGGAAAAGAGACATTCATAAAAGATGAGGTTGTTTGTCTGTCCGTAACCAAATTCACCAGCCTACCTGTATCTACTCCATAGCTGCAGTCATTCTTCCTAATAAAATGGTAGTACTTCAGCTTATAACACAATTAAGGCCTTTCACCTTGCCCTGAATCCCATCCACTTTCACCTTCTCACAGCCTTCATTCTTACAATTTTATATCCTTCTGTGTCCTCAGAGTTTTTCCTGCTGACTGGATTATTCCCATCATCATAAAAACATGGGCTAGTGTCCACCATCTCAGAAACTGTCTTTTGATTCCACATTCTGTAGAGCCATTTATTTTTTATTAAATCTTGCAGGAGACCCCAGTTTGATTCCTGGGTTGGGAAGATTCCCTGGAGAAGGGAAACGCTACCCACTCCAGTATTCTGGCCTGGAGAATTCCATGGACTGTTTAGACAATGGAGTCGCGAAGAGTCAGACATGACTGAGCGACTTTCACTTTGGAATTATCTGCATTTACAGTCCTTATGCATTCTTTTCTCCTTTGAAGTAGCACTTCAATGATGTCCATCATGTCAAATCTAAGTATATATCTGGCCTCATCTTGCTCAATAGCTCACCAATATTCAATCACTGTTAATCATTCTTCCTGAAGCATCTTTGGCCATGGACATGGCACCATGGTCTCCTCCCACCTTACTGGATACTCTGTTTATCTTACATTAGGAATTCTTACTTTGCTCAACCTTCACATGCTGGGATACTCTGTGCTCAGCAGTAGGATCCATCATTCACTTTTTAATCAACATCTTCACTTTAGGTAGATTCCTAAATATGGATCAATTGCACAAGCATAATTTTAAGTAAAAGAAGACAAAGCACATGCTGTATGGCTGTTTTTGTCTTGTGTTGTTGTGCTTTGTCTGTATAAACAGGCCAAACTGAGCTATGCTGTTAGAAGTCAGGAGAGTAGCAATCCTGGTGGAAAGTAGGGGTGGGAAGAAGACAGCAACGGAGTTTGGGGGATGCAGTTGATATTTTCTTTCCTGATCTGAGGGATGTATTCAGTTTGTGAACAACTTGTTGAGCTATACACTTATGGTACATATGCTTTAATGCCTGTGTGTCATAATTAAATTAAAACTTAAAATCATCTAGTGACTTACCATCCTACTCATTCAGTTGTTGTTCAGTCGCTCAGTCGTGTCTGACTCTTTGCAACCCCGTGGACTGCAGCACACCAAGCTTCCTGTCCTTCACTGTGTCCCAGGGTTTGTTCAAACTCATGTTCATTGAGTCAGTGATGCCATCCAACCATTTCATCCTCTGTCGTCCCCTTCTCTTCCTTCCTCCAGTCTTTCCCAGCATCAGGGTCTTTTCCAACGAGTCGGCTCTTCTCATCAGGTGGCCAAAATATTGGGGCTTCAGCTTCAGCATCATTCCTTCCGATGAATATTCAGGGTTGATTTCCTTCTTGCCCTGGCCTCCCAGACTTCATAGCACACTCTCTCCCTCCCTCACATCTTTCTGTCACTCACCCCACTCTGCTCTAGCAACAGGCTATTTTTTGATCCTGGATCGCTGGACTCATTCTCAGTGTAAGGTCCTTGAAATTTCAGATCCTTCCAGCTGTACATTTCTCCCCAAATTCCTTATATGTGTTTCCTTCTTACAGTTTAGCTATCTCATTAAAGATCCCTTCCACATGCAGCTCTCACAGAGCCCCTGAAGTTGTCCTTCACCTGCCCACTCTTGTGTCACCCTGTTTTATTTTCTTCATAACACTTAAAACACTAATGTTTTATATTCATTTGTTCATGGTCTCTTTCTGCCAAATGAATGAAAGCTCAGTAAGGGCGAGAAGCTGATTATCTTATTCACAGCCATAACTCTAGCATCTAGCAAATTGCCTAGGCAAATATTCTTTCACTTCCTGGATGATCCTTCCCAATGGGGTATCTAACAAAATGTTTATGCATACCCACTGAGATGGCCTTTCTACTTCTGGGCATTTATAAGAAAATAATCTGTGAAAGTCGGCAAAGATATATATAATGATGTTGATCATAGTGCAGTTTCTAAAAGAAAATTGTCATCACTTTCCTTGTATGGCAATAGAACTGGCATAGAGTGGAAACTTTATACAGACTTTAAAAGGGATAAATATCCATGGTACATATTTGATTGAAAAACCAACCTATAATTCAGCATGTACTGTATGATTCCTACTTTGTATTCTCACATGTATTGGATTTTATTACATTTATGTCTAGTGGTTTATCTTGAAAACTATCTTCCAAAAGTTAGCAGTAATGAGGATGTGGAAAAGTTTCACACTTTTCCCCATTCCTTTGTTTTGTTTTTATGTTGAACATTTATTATTTCATGAGATAAAATGTAAAACAATTTTATGTCATAAAATAAAAGAAAAAATTAATACGGGCCTTGAAACAAGAATGGCAACTCACTCCAGTTCTTGCCTGGGAATTCCCATGAACAGAGGAGTCATGGACGGGGTCACAAAGGGTCAGACACGACTGAGTGACTAACACTTTGAAACAAGACGTGTGCATTCCATAGAAAATATCATGGGACTTTGAAAAATATAGGACAGCCAGAAGAGGGCACAGCAACGCACTCCAGCATTCTCTCCTGGAGAATCCCATGGACAGAGGAGCTTGCAAGGCTGAAGTCTATAGGATCACACAGCCGGACACAGCTGAAGCGACGTGGCACACATGCACTCAAGGTGTATCCTAGAGGACGGTTTAAACCAATGTTGAAAGAAAGAACAGGAAAAAAACATACTGCATCCCTTAAAATATATGCTTACACATTTTAAATGATTTTATTATTCTGTAGTGATGCCAAACATATACTTAAGAAATAAGGAAACATTTTAATCTACTTTCAGTTAGATACACCAAAAGTCATTACAGCTTTGAGGGTGAATTCTGTCTCTGATAAAAACTGGGCAGAGTCATCCAGCCAGTCTGTTTCCTCCAATTCTCTTTCCTTTTTCACTGTATAGATGTTACTGTGAAGATGATGCATGAAGATGTATGTGATAGTCTAGTATAGGGGTTATTGAACAGTATAGTCTCTTAAATATTTATTGATCATGGGCTAAATAAGTCTCCTCATTTTGTGATTGCCATCAGTCAGTTTGGTTCAGTCACCCAGTCGTGTCCGACTCTTTCCAACCCCGTGGACTGAGGAATGCCAGGCCTCCCTGTCTATCACTAGCTTCTGGAGCTTGCTCAGACTCCACGTCCATTGAGTTGGTGATGCCATCCAACCATCTTATCCTCTATTGTCACCTTCTCTTCCTGCCTTCAATCTTTCCCAGCATCAGGGTCTTTTCTAAGGAGTCAATTCTTCACATCAGGTACCCAAAGTATGGGAGCTTCAGCTTCAGCATCAGTCCTTCCAGTGAATATTCAGGACTGATTTCCTTTAAGATTGACTGGTTGGATCTCTTTGCAGTCCAAGGGACTCTCAAGAGTCTTTTCCAACACCACAGTTCAAAAGCATCAATTCTTCGGTGCTCAGCTTTCTTTATAGTCCAACTCTCACACCCATACATGACTAATGGAAGAACCATAGCTTTGAATAGACGGACTTTTGTTGGCAAAATAATGTCTCAGGTTTTTAATATGCTTCAAATTTGTCATTGCTTTTCTTCCAAGGAGCAAGCATCTTTTAATTTCATGGCTGAAGTCACCATCTGCAGTGATTTTGGAGCCCAAGAAAATAAAGTGTCTCACTGTTTCCATTGTTTTCCCACCTATTTGCCATGAAATGATGGGACCAGATGCCATGATCTTAGTTTTCTGAATGTTGAGTTTTAAGCTATCTTTTTCACTGTCTTCTTTCACTTTCATCAAGAGCCTCTTTAGTTCCTCTTTGCTTTCTGCCATAAGAGAGGTGTCATCTGCACATCTGAGGTTATTGATATATCTCCCAGCAATCTTGATTCCAGCTTATGCTTCATCCAGCTTGGCATATCACATGATGTGATTGCCTTATGGGGACTATATGGGCCCCATCTTCAATTTCTTTTATTGCCCAAAACACTTTCAAAGGAGATATCCTCATATTCTCTCTATATTACTTGTGTTCACTTGCTTATAACCATGTTTTTTTTTTTAGCATAGCTTGCCTCTACAAAAGTATCTATCTATTATTTACCTTTGAATTCATTAAAAAGTCTGGTTACCATTGACTAAAACTGAAAACAAGTATCTTGATGGTTAACTAAAGCAAAGAAAGGGCAAAAGTTTTTTCTGTTTTGTTTTTTTAAAGCCTTGCATGTCTTACTCCTTTTAAGCTTTTAAGATTTTTCTGCAGAGTGCTGGTAATTTTTACAGTAGCATCACATTGTTAATATTCTAATAAGACAGATTTATTTGAGGTATATGCTTTGTATATTTACACTATTCCATCCTTTCAATTTTTATCTCCTATATATACTGATTAAGTGAATGTATAATTATCCAGAGATTGGTGAGAGCACTCTAAATTACTTAATCTAGGTCATCTAATAGCAGTTGACAAGATGGTCCCCAGGACCAGTTCCTGGGAGCTGCATCAAAATGTTCATGCAACTTGAAATTGAAATTTCAATTATCCTTTAATTGAACATTCAAGCATGTTGTGCATCCACCCACCTAAAAATAATGTGGTTAAAGTCATATTTTCCCAAGTTTGTCAATGAAAATGTGACAAAGAGCAGATTCTAAGACCTCCTGAAAATAAGATGGATTGTCACTATCAATTTTCCTTGTCTCTGCGGCTTGTTAATGCTATCACAGAGCAAGATTAAATGAGTCTGGCATGATTTGCTATTCAGAAAACCATGTTGGTGTTTCAGAGAACCCATACTTTTCCAGGTGATTAAAATTTGATGGATTGCTTCTCCTGGTATCCTCCCAGGTAACCTAGTAATCAGGTTCAAGCCTTTTACCTCTTTAAAAATACTTAAGATTTTGTCTTTTCCAAATTATTGTTATTTGAAATTCTAAAAGACCTTAAAATACTACAAAGACTTGTATTATCCAGATTTTCATACAAGTGGGTGATTTCGGCTGATTTTCCTATTCTGGTGATTCTTATAGACAGCTCTGTTCGCTTTCCTGTTAAATGTCTACATGGCTGACTATTCTCTTCCAGGGTCTCTCCTTTCATCATGGGTATTTCACTCTGATCAACAGTTTACAACTAAATGCTTTCTCCAAATGGACTTCCCAGGGGGCTAAGTGGTAAAAACTCCGCCTGCAAATGCAGGAGATGCAGATTCGATCCCTGGGTCAAGAAGAACCCTGGAGGAGGAGATGGCAACCCACTCTAACATTTTTGCCTGGAGAATCCCATGAACAGAGGAGCCTGGTGGGCTACAGTCCATGGGATCGCAAAGAGTCAGACACAACTGAGTGACTGAGCACACGCTCACACAATTTCTCCTAAAAGGCAGTGGTGAACAAGTCATTAACTCCAGCCTGTTTGCTGCTCACTGTATAAACCTCCCCATTCAATAATTCACTATAATTAAACAAATATTGATGGAGCACATACTATTGTTCCTTCTCCATCTTTCAATATAGCAGTTTATTTTCTAATTCTCTTCCCTAATTGATTTGAAGATTTATTTCCATACTTGTGGTTCTTTGCTCATGGAACTCCTGTTCCATGTTTATAATGTGTCTGTAAGAATCTGTGCCATATTTTTTTTAGCATTTGTCTTTATTATTCAGAATTAATTTAAATCTGAAGCACTTTCCCTTTGTCTTTAATACCATATAGATTTCTGAGTTTAACCAATTTAGTCTCTTGCTGTTTTCACTGCCCTTCCAGTATATATCCAGATTACATATCTTATATGGTTTTTTTCCAGGACCCTAACTTAGCTAATTTGTAAATTCCTAAAGGATTTGTTGTAATCTTCATTACTTCATTTTGGAGCATCTGCTGTGCTAGAGGGAGGGATAAAAGAGATGAAAGATATTCATAGTGTCCACACATAAAGGACTGGCTAGTAGACTTTTGAAAATCTTCCTTTACCTTTGAATTTATTTCATTAAGTCATTAGAATATGATTCAGGATTTATGTCTACAGTCATTTCCTCAACTATTTCATGGCAACGAAAGTCAATGCAAGATAAATCCAATCACTTTTACACTAAAAATATTTTCCGCAGTGATAATGTTTCTGAATTACTTTTCCAAAAGAGAGCTGGGTAAAATTCCCCCATTAATATGTGATCTGAATCAGAAATCTCCACTAAACTAAGGCATAATATTATGATATAGTCATCTGTAGACTTCCACCTTGGTAGATCTTGAATATCTGCAAAGAAATACATCAGCAGTATCGATAATCTACAATTTATAGGTAATCTGAAATAAACCTTTTATTTGGTTATACATCTGAACATCTATTCATATAATCTAGCAGTTTACTTCAAACACTTTTGAAAACCTGGCTAAGCTGTTTTCTAATTCCAAGTCCCACTTGCCTCATCTACAGTGTAATCTACACTAAGACTTGGTATTTAAAATTTTCCATCTAGAGAGTTTCTCTGTAGTAGTAGAATGAATGGTTATAGAAGCCTTTTTGAAATTAGATAAGAAAATACCCTGGGACTTCCCTGGTTTCTCAGAAGGTAAAGAATCTGCCTGCAGTTCATGCAGGAGACTGGTGTTCAATCCCTGAGTCAGGAACATTCCCCTGAAGAAGGGAATGACTACCCACTCTAGTATTCTTGCCTGGAGAATTCCATAGACAGAGGAGCCTGGTGGGCTACAATCCATGGGGTTGCAAAGAGTGAGGACATGCTCAGGACACAACTGAGTGACTAACACTTTAATTTTATCAAGAAAATAACAGAAATAGATTTTCAGATTCTCTCCTATGTCCAGTATCAAAATAAGTGATCAAGCAGAGTATTTAGACATAGTAAATTTAAAGTAAAATTTATAGATTATATATTATTTATTCAGTAAAAAATTTAAGACTATATTTGCTTTTATTTACTATTTCTATGTATTTCATCAAGGGGAGAATAGTATAATATTTTAAGATAATGAGTTAAATAATCATTAAACTGATATATTTATGTATTTTCTTAATGTCCATGTTTTAGCATTAAAAATTATAATTCCAGAATCTATCTAGCTTGGAGTTAATATGGGAATGGTTAAGACACTAAATTTATCATATAATTAAATTATGAAAATGTAGATTAAGAAGGTAACCATGTCATTCAAACTGAAGGAAGCCTGATAACATAGTTGAAATATTTTCATGTTTTAATGGGCTGGAAACCATGTTAAATAAATGTGTGACTGTTCTTGATTTTAGGACATATAATTTTCTGTTAGCAAATATAAAATTTTTCTTCAGCACAAAAGTCAAAAATATGCCAAAATATTGATATATATTGATAGTAGAATAGGCCATTTTTATATCCCTTGGTTGTGGGTTTAATTAAAGAAAGGTTTGACTCCTGTTACTTGTTGGGTTTTGACTTGTTTTGGGTGGCAGTGCCATTAAATTTTCCACATTTTTCAAGTTCATGTAAACATCAGAGTAAACCCATATTGAGAGAAATATTCTATTTTTATAAAACTCCCCATAACATGTGCATCACATATTTTCTCCAACAGACTTCAAATTAACAAACCTTATACAATGAGAAAGTTTGAAGTACATTCATCATAACAGTGTTTTTCATTAAGCATCAGATTCAGTGTCTCCACCAGTGGTGGGAAAGTTATGGCTGAGTCCAGATGTCAAAGCTCAGCAAGGCAGATCAAAGACCTGGAGGCTGAATGAGGCAAATCAGGAAGAATCTTATGTGCTGGGCCTGAAGCTTTGGATTTATTCCTCAAGCAATGGAAAGCCATTGAAACATTTTAAGCCTGACCTGGCCATGGCATGACCACATGTATGTTTTAGAAAAATCACCCTTGAAATAAAGTGTAGATGGACCTATAGCATTTGGATTGGAGGCAGAAAAGTCTACTGAGGAAGTCGTAAAATATTTCAGGTGAAAGGCAGGGACAGGCTCTACTGACACAATGGCAACATGAGGAAAGTGAATGTATAGTCTGGGAAAATTTTTAAGAGGTAACAACAAAAAGATGAGGAGGTGAGAAGAAAATAAAATGAGTCTAAAACACTCATTAAACATATTTGTATGACTTCTTCTGTGTTTAAGGCACTGTGCCAGTCACCATAGGCATTAAAATATCTTTGGTTTGAGTGATTGTGTAAATCCTGGGGCAAGTTCCTGAGACAGTTTATAAGGTTGAGGAGCAGGTTTCAGATAAAAACAAAAAACAAAAAAACACAAAACCAATGTATTCTTGCTTGTGTTGAGTTTGAAAAGCTGATGATGCAGGGTGAGTAGCTGCTAATACCAAATCAGAATACTCAGGCTCCTCCATCCATGGGGTTCTCCAGGCAAGAATACTGGAGTGGGTTGCCATTTCCTCCTCCAGGGGATCTTCCCAACCCAGGGATTGAACCCATGTCTCCTGTGTCTCCTTCAATGCAGGCAGATGCTTTACCACTGAGCCACCAAGGAAGCCCCAAATACTGAAGATTGAGAATAAATCTGCGAGGGAGTTTGGAATTGCATTTATTTGATTCTGCCTTTGAATTATTTTTACCAGAATTTATAAATATCATACTTATGATAAAAAATTCAAACATTTATATATCATCCTTTTAAGCTTTGCACATGTGTTATCACAGTTAATCTCCAAAATTCTGTGATATAGGAATTATTATACCCCTTAAACAAATAATTGTGCCAAGCTCAGGATCACTCTGGCTATTAATGTAAATTTTATACAGATCCTTTTTATTGAACACTATACCAAATCCTTGTTTAATCATTTCCTTCCATAATAAACATTCAAGTTCTTAGTGCTTCCAGTTGTAATATTTTCTCTTTCTTTCCAGTTTTTTCCTTTCTCTTTCCTCCTCACCCTCTTCCACTTCTCCTCCCTCCCAGCTTCCCTCCCTCTTTCCCTTCCTCCCTTCCTCTTTCTTCTTCCTTTGTTTATCCCCATGATAGATATTTAGTAGGTGTTTACTATCCAAATTGTACAGTTGCAGTAAAAATTCAACTTTCTTTTTGTTGCCACAAAATATCCTGATTAATATTTTCTTTGTCTTCACATATCTTTTTTGAAACTTTTGATAAAATTTGAGCATGATCTCACTAGCTCCTCTTTAAACCTAGGAACTTGGGCAGGCTAAAGAACGTTAACCAGCTACTGTTCTAAAACAAACAAAAATCCCTAAATTATTAGGTAAGATTCAAAATTCTAACATTGCCTCTTGGAATAATGTAAAATGAAATGATAGTAACCAGGAATAACAGCCACATGTTGGTGAAGAAATTTTAAGTTGGTAATTGCTTTCTTTCAAATGCTTTTTCGTTCAAAATAGAGGAAAACAATAGAATGGGAAAGACTAGAAATCTCTTCAAGAAAATTAGAGATACCAAGGGAACATTTCATGCAAAGATAGGTATAATAAAGGACAGAAATGGTATGGACCTAAGAGAAGCAGAAGATACTAAGAAGATACTAAGAATACACAGAGGAACTATACAAAAAAGTTCTTCATGACCCAGATAACCACGATGGTGTGATCACTCACCTACAGCCAGACAGCCTGGACTGTGAAGTCAAGTAGGCCTTAGAAAGCATCACTATGAACAAAACTAGTGGAGGTAAAGGAATTCCATCTGAGCTATTTCAAATCCTAAAAGATGATGCTGATAGAGTGCTGCACTCAATGTGCCAGCAAATTTGGAAAAACTTAGCAGTGGCCACAGAACTAGAAAAGGTCAGTTTTCATTCCAGTCCCAAAGAGGGGCAATACAGAAAAATGTTCAAACTACCACACATTTGCACTCATTTCACATGCTAAGCAAGGTCATGCTCAAAGTCCTCCAAGCTAGGCTTCAACAGTATGTGAACCATGAACTTCCAAGCTGGATTTAGAAAAGGCAGAGGAACCAGAGGTCAAATTGCCAGCATCTGTTGGATCGTAGAAAAAGGAAGAGAATTTCAGGAAAACATCTACTTCTCTCATTGACTATGCCAAAACCTCTGTCTGTGTGGATCACAATAAACTGTGGAAAATTCTTAAAGAGATGGGGATACCAGACCACTTTACCTGCCTCCTGAGAAACCTGTATGCAGGTCAAGAACCAACAGTTAGAACAAAACATGAAACAACACATTGGTTCCAAATTGGGAAAGGAGTGCATCGAGGCTGTATATTGTTACCCTGTTTATTTAACTTCTATACAGAGTGCATCATGCAAAATGCTGGGCTGGATGAAGCCAAAGCTAGAGTCAAGATTACCAGAAGAAATATCAATAATAATATCAACACTGATTCCATTTTTTTAAAAAATCAATAAATTTTGATATTTATTGATATTTTTATTGAAATATCAAAAAATGGAAACAGTGACAAATTTTATTTTCTTGGGCTCCAAAATCACTGTGGAAGGTAACTGCAGCTATGAAATTAAAAATACACTTGCTCCTTGGAAGAAGAGCTATGACAAACCTGGACAGCATATTAAAAAGCAGAGACGTTACTTTGCCGACAAAGGTCCACACAGTCAAACCTATGGTTTTTCCAGAAATAGTGTATGGATGTGAAAGATGGACCATAAAGAAGGTAGAGCATCGAAGAACTGATGCTTTCGATCTATGGTGTTGGAGAAGACTCGTGAGAGTCCGTTGGACTGCAAGGTCAAACCAGTCAATCCTAGAGCAAATCAATCTTAAATATTCATTGGAAGGACTGATGCTGAAGCTGAAGCTGCACTACTTACTTTGGTCACCTGATGGAAAGAGCTGCCTCACTGGAAAAGACTCTGATGCTGGGAAAGATAGAAGGCTGGAGGAGAGGGGAACGACACAGGACGAGATAGTTGGATGGCATCACTGACTCAATGGAAATAAGTTTGAGCACGCTCCAGGAAATGGTAAAGTACAGGGAAGCCTGGCATGCTTCAGGCAATGGGATTGCAAAGAGTCAGACATGACTAAAGGACAGAACAACAACGACCATCTTTCTAAAACTGTAGTTAGAACGTATTTTATTCAGTTTTTTAATAATTTTTCCAGTTTTATAAAAAAAAGAGAAAATGTGTTCTATTTTTTTGAGGTGAGACCAAGCCTATAGATAGGTAACATTTTTCTGGAGAAAAGTTCTTCTTTTATAAAATAACAGGGTACACTCAGCATATGTGCGCCTGACCGGAACAACCTCACAAAGTAACTCTTTTTGTTTTTAATAATAGCTTTATGAAGACATGGTTCACATATGGTTCACATATTCTAAAATGTATACTTTTAAAGTATACTTAGTGGGTTTTTATATATTCACATGGTTGTGTAACCATCACCACTATTTAATTTTAAATCATTTTTATCACCCACCGAAAAACCCCTATACTCATCAGTGGTATTCCCCATTTCCCCCAGCCCAGCCCCTAGCAACCTTCAATCTGTCTATGAGTCAAGCTTGCTGTCTCTGTGAGTTTCCCTATCTGGACATCTCGTTTAAATTGAATTATATGGGACTTCCATGGTAGTCCAGTGGATAAGACTCCATGCTCCCGATGCAGGGGACCCAGGTTCAGTCCCTGATCAGGGAACTAAGATCCCCACGCCACAACTAAGCTCATACACTGCAACTACTTGGCCCATGTGCTGCAATGAAGATGCAGTAGAGCCAAAATAAATAACGAAAAAATTAAAATGAAAGACATTCTTAAAAAAATAAGTAAATGGAATCATATCATATATGATTTTTCACAACTAGCTTATTTGACTTAGTATAATATTCTCAAGAATCTGAATCATATTTCTCTACTGCATTCCTTTTAATTGTTGAATTATATTTCATCATATCAGTTGATGAACATTTGGACTATTTCCACTTTTCAGCTCGCCTAAATAATGCTTTTATCAACATTCATGACTTTTCATTTCTATGGGATCTATAGCTAGGAATGGAAATCAACAAAGCAATTATTTAAATATACTATATGGATCACAATTTTTGGTATTCAGGTACAGTGTGCCATTTTATATTCTCTCATTATTTACCATTTCATTTATAAATGCTGGTTAGGTCCCTCTAAACTGATATAGCTTTAAATTAGTTACAACCCATAGTTTGGAAACCCCTCGGCTAGATGATTCATAGTGTTTTTCCAGATTTAACAGAACAGAGCTTTATATGGTCTTATTGTTGCAGGTGCTTCATAAATGGTTTTCATTTAGTATTTGTAACAACCCATAGAAACAAGTGTAATTAGCCCCATTTTATGTAGGTGTAAACTGATAATCAAATAAATAAAATAACTTTGATTTTTAAGGCCTGTGCTGTTGTGTGCTTTATTGAAATGAAATACAGCTGTGTTCAATTTATCCCTTGAGTCTCACTGAGTCTTCTCCTAGTCCTTCCAGTCAGTCCTTTGAATGTCCTTGGCTCCTAAGTTTTATTCCCCGGCTGAATGAGAAATGACTTTCAGCCTGCTTACTTATTTACTTATTTATTTACTATAAAGTTTACATTTTTCTTTTTTTCTGTCTGTATTGTTAATGTATACTTATTACAGAAAATATGGAAAACAGCGAAATAAAATCACAAGCAATCTTTCTAAACACCTGCAATCCCAACATGAAGGCATTTTTAGCTTCATAGTGTAAAAGCAAAAAAGTGAAAGTTGTGTCTGACTCTTTGCGACCCCATGGACTATACAGCCCATGGAATTCTCCAGGCCAGAAGACTTGAGTATGTAACCTTTCACTTCTTCAGGGGATCTTCCCAACCCAGGGATTGGATCCAGGTCTCCCACATTGCAGGCAGATTTTTTACCAGCTGAGCCAGGAGGGAAGCCCAAGAATACTGGAGTGGGTAGCCTATCCCTTCTCCAGTGGATCTTTCCCCCCCAAGAATTGAACTGGGGTCTTCTGCATTGTAGGCAGATTCTTTACCAGCTGAGCCGCAAATCTCTTTTTAGTAAAACTGGACACATCCTACACATAATGTTCTACAAACTGGAAAAGTATTCGTAAAACATAACTGAACACATTTGCTTTTTACTTTATCCTGAGTCTGTCCTTCATCAACAATGGACTTCCCTCGACTACTGAATTTATAAACTCTTATGCCTGACTCTCTTTCGTTTCCTTCCCCAAATTAGAATGAAATTAGATTTTCCAACTTTTAAATATTGGGAGTTTCTGGATCTCTGCCAGTTTCCTCTCAGGAAAAACTCCCAAGATTCTACAATCTTCTTACTTTTAGATAATTCATTACTTTTCCCACAATCTATTCTGATTATTTCCAACTTTGCCCCACTTTCCAAGCTTCTCTGTTTTTTTCAGAGAGGGATTATAAAAAATAATTCTTACTATTTAATTCCTCTGCCCATTTCAAAATTTTTTTTTCACCAGTGCCAGTTGGAAACTTTCTAGATACATTGCCAACCCCAGTTCATAAGTTTGAAGCCACATTTGATGACCACCTCAGAGACAAACTGATTTAAAGTTTAATTGTTGTGTCAGAGGAAAGTAGAATCCAAACAGTGTGTAGTAATTCCTAAAAGCTAAGGAAGTCCCTGCATTCATTTTACTTTATAAATTCTTGAGAACAAGCATGCTTTTAACTCAGGGTCTTTCCTAGAATGCGGGTGGTGCATATATCTTTGCTTGATGACTGTAAATGTGTGCGTGCTATGTCGCATCAGTCATGTCCATCTCTTTGCAACCCCATGTACTGTAGCCAGCCGGGCTCCTCTGTCTGTGGAATTCTCCAGGCCGATGATACTGGAGTGGATAGCCAAGCCTTCCTCCAAGGATCAATTGTAAGTGAACTGACCCCATTTTATCCCTTCCCCCTCCACTGAAATAAAGGCAGAAGACAGAGAGTGGTAGTATTCACATTAAAATCATCAGTAGTTAGTAGAACGGCCATGTGTACCCATGGAGGCAATTTCTTTTTTCTCTTTATTTAATGAGCCTTCTTGGGTTCTTGTGGTAAAACTGTCTCTATCATAGGTGCTCATAAATTGATGGTAGGAGAAATTCAAGATGACTAGATGTTTATGTCCTTCATTGAACTTATAATTTCCTTGTGTAGACAGAACCTTTCCATGTTAAGCCTTAGAGAACAAAGAATCAGAAGTGAAAAATAAGACTGGGATTTTTTTTAACGTGAAAAATATTCAATGCTTGTCATATTTGTTTGATTTGAAGACGTAGGTCATGGGAATACTCAGTGCACAGTGGATTCAGCTCAGGATGACTCATCTAGATGTGAAAGGGAGAAATAAGTAATAATCATAGAAAGGACTGTATTTTCACTGGGATAGACAATGTGAATAGACAATGGGATGGACACATAGAGGTTGAGAAAAAGCATCAAATGCCTTGCTCTGATGATCTCACTTTCAAGGAGACATTCTGGAATGATATTTTAACTTTTAGAACCAAAATAGCATATTAAAATTAGAATTTTAATTTAAAATCACATTTTCATGAAGTCAGCTCAAAGATTTCTTATATTAGTTATCTTATATACCAGTAAAGTATTTTTCTAAAGAAACAATATAATTTTAAAACTAATGGTTGTTAAAAAATGTTACCCAAATAAGTTAAAAGACTAACTCGTATTTTAAATTATTACATAATTTGAAGTACAAATACTTTTTAGAACAATAAGCATTATTTTACTTTTGGGGCACTGCTTTGACTCTATACACAGATTATTTCACTTGTGTATTTCTTTGCTCTTCTTGAGTCTTTAATCTCTGAAGGCAGAGATCCTATAACCTATGTTTTATATATACTTACAACTTAGATATTCTCATTAAATGTTGATTGAATGGAAATCTCCCTTGAATGTTATTTCTATCCCTGAATGTTTATTGTTACCATTTCAGAGTTACTAACCTTTCTTACAAGGCATAGACTATGTTCTTAATTTGTTTTTGTTTTATCATAAAGAAGAAAATATGGTTTTAATCACAAAATCATCCATACTAGTCTGTCATTTCAGTCTGTTCCTGTCTCTGAGAATGGAACCCTCAACCGTTTGAATCACTGTAATACATGTGCCCCATAAATGAAATAAAAAGTGTTCCTTTACTGTTATTTAAGTGACATTAGACCTTTCCACAGGTTACAGGGACTGATTTGGGATAATGGAACAAGTCCATGGGGAAAGCCCTCTCTGCATGTGGACCATGTGAATGGATTATCTTATGGATCGAAGCCTGTGATTTTCAGGCTGATGTCCAGACACCAGATGGCTTTAAAACCTCCTCATCCAGAACACTAGCAGCCTGCCATAGTCACATTGCTCTTGCTAATATTTGTAGAGCATCTATTTGGTCCCCAGTGCATGCACTTATTATTCTATTAGGCAGACATTATTCCTTTTGAAGCTGGATCACATGGCTCCTGGGCTATGTTGTAATCATTGACCTTAATCACTATTTGTGCAGCCTTAGGCTGTGAAGTATCTACATATGATATGTACGTCTTCTAGGAAAGGACTTTTCTGCAACCTGTTCATAAAAATGAAGAAAAGAAACAACTTACCATTATCAGATATTTCAAAATTAAGTGGTATGTTTTCCTACCCAAATACAAGTTAATAAAAATTCAGGTTTCTAAGAAGCCTAAAGATGGATAAGAAAACTAGTTTATGAGGGGCTAGAACAAAAACTTCCTTGTCATTTTTCAAAACCACACAGGCTAATTTTGAATTTGGAGAAATGGTTTTATGAGGGCTATTCATTTCAAGAGTTCCGAATATTCCTTAAACACTACATGTGTGTTTTTATCCTCCTCTCAGCTTTTGTGTCCTCTTGATCAATAGGAATGAGAATCTCCCAGCTGTATAATGGTGTGTGGTTGGACTCTGAGTACTTCTCTTTCCTGATCCATAAAATGTATAGATATAATGACAAGGACCTCGTTGCTTTGGATGCAAACTTTCTGCAGTAAAAATCATTATTGTATAACTTAAATTTGTAATCTTGTCACCTTCTTATGTACCAGGGTTCTGCATTTATCTAGGGTGACAAAGAAGTGAAATTTTGCAGCTTTTGTCTGACATGCACACTGTTTATGATTTTAGGGATTATATTCATTTTTTGGCATTAAATTCACAGAATAAGCAAAATGTCAAACTTTGTTTACTAATTTTATACTTATCTGTTCTTTTAATATCCTGTCTTGGTTCTCTAGTTATAACATAGATGAACCTAAAGTTTGCTAGAAACATTTGCCATTAGCTTCTTCTAAAAAAAAAAAAATTAAATTTGAGGATAATCCTACCTCCAGAGCTTATTCTGTTCCTGGCCATTGACTGTGACAGTGGAAGGCTCATCTGAAAGCACCGGAGCGTTCCATCTAAAAGCATAAAACATATTACATTTCATGAAAAAGCTAATTCAGATTGTTTAATTCTGGTAATATTGCCTCTGTCACCTTCAAAATCAAAATGTTCTTTCCTGTTATTATAAGGAAAACAACCAAATTGCTAAAAAACCCATTTGAATACACAGCTGCCTTATGTTGCATACTAATTTGATTAAAAACGCTTGTGCCTCACCAGCGTTTTTACATAAAGCACAATGGTGAATTTAACAAAGACTATTTTTAAAAGATATCTGTGGCCATCTCGATGACCCAGTGTCCACAGGAGCTGACCACTGGCCCCTCTGGACTGAACAAAAATCTTTCTGGCAGTCTTGGAAGGCATGAAACAATTGTCGAGCTATATTTGTTTGCTCACTGCTTTGGGCACTGAGCCAACCTCATTGCAAATAACTGCATTAGTCAAGTGTATCCAAATTATTACAACACAGCGTCCATCCAAGTTATTGCTGTTGAAGCATTTTCTGAAGCTTCATGTCACTAGAAAACATTTATTTGAAGGGTGAGCATCCCATAAATTCAGGTCCACTTGGATTTATAGAAAAGTGGCAAAACTACCTTCACAAGTTGCTTTATATTTTCCTCTCTACAAGGAGCCTTTGAAGAGCTTGTTGTTAAGATCTTATTAAGTCAGAAGAGTTTTCAATCCTCCTGGGGATATTTTCCACCCTGTATTTTTTTCTTCCATTTCTTCATTTCTTTCTTGAGGTGATTTTTTTACTTAGTATTAATATCAGTCTGCATGTTACCAGACCTGAAGTTTGTTTCTAATAATGAGAAATGTAAGGGGTAAAATCAATGGGAACCAGTAGAAGCCAAGCTACCAAAATCTGCGATGAAATACCCTGACTTTAGAAATCTTACTCGCTGACTTACAGGTGAGCCACAAATGAGGTCTGCAAACACAAAAAGAAATTCCAGGTCTTTCTTAAGACTGTTCTGGTGAATTCATACATCAATGAGCATATTCTCCAAATGCCTCGTTACTCTCTAACAATAAGATATGTTTTTTCTGAAGACACATTAGCTCCTTCATCCACAGGGTTGCTAATTAGGTAGCATAAAAATTTATCTGACATAAACCATCTTGACTAGGTTTCCAAGTTAATGCTGCATTGAATAATGTTTGGTTTTTGTTTTTTGGTTTTGGTTTTTTGAGTTGCCTGCCCTACTTTCTTACTCATTTCCTTTATCTTATGTAGAAACTGTTTTTACCCATATATAATCCAGGCCACTGAGTGACTCAAGTTGCTTCTTAAAGTCTTGGACTAATAATTTCATTATCTGTCAATGAAAATAATGGCATCTACCACTTATCTTTCAAGACTATTAGAAGGCTAATGAAAAAGTAGGTATAAGCTATTTCAAATTCAAGAAAATTTCTATCATAAATTCAATGTTCAGTGTCATTTTGCCATTTGACCTCCAAAATTAAACACTCCCTGGAAAAATATTTATGAACTCTTGGGGAAATCAGCCTAGCTAAATTTCTCTGAAAAATTATAATGAGTGAAATATGTTTCCATCTAGTCTTTATTTCCTTAAATTTCCTTAAAAGCTGTTTGGTATGAAGTATGAATTAAACACAAAATGTAATCTTAGTTTTCTTCTTATGCAAAAATCCTCCAGGAAAGTAATTCTGAAAGGAATTAATAGAATTAGAAGTTCTCTGATTCTTCTCTTACTGTCTTCTGTAAAAAGTACCTCTATTTAAGTTGAAAATAATAGTAAGTTTACCTCTCAAAAGTGTTTGTCAAGCACTCACCTGTTATGGCTCAGTTGGTAAAGAATCTGCCTGCAATGCAGGAGACCCAGGTTCAATCCCTGGGTTGGAAAGATCTCCTGGAGAAGATTTGGAGAAGGGCACAGCAACCCATTCCAGTATTCTTGCCTGGAAAATCCCATGAACAGAGGCGGCCGGTGGGCTACAGTCCATGGGATTGCAAAGAGTTGAACATGACAGCAACTAGCACATACTTATTACACCCTGTCAAGTACTCTGAGAATTCTAGAGTTTTTAAGAATGTGTCCAAACAATTGGAAGATGGTTAAGTAACAGATAAGGCAAAAATAAAATAATTAATTTAAACTATAAATTCTAAGTTAACAAATGCCATTGAAATTACATTGATATAATATAAAGTGGTAAAAGTTTATGTGCAACAACATAAAAGTATGATAGTAATGGGGTTAGTTATACACTAGTTGTAATTATACTAAATCACATATATATGTTTGATACATATGTGTATTTGATAGGAAGTTTTAAGTTAAGTTTATCATTGAGTGGTAGGGTATTTATTGATGATTTTATTTATATCTTTATAATTTCTTCTATTTTTAGAATATTGTTTCACAACTGGGCATTTCTTTAAGTTTAACACCTAAATGTTAGTTTTTAAACAGTGTTATTATAATGTTTTACAAAAAGTTAATATAGTATCTTTGAAGCAGGTGATTTATCCTGTGATAAACCTTGCATTTAATTAGTCCTCAACATTTTTTGGTCTGTTTCATAGTAAATTACTATTAAGTTTGTGGTAAGATACTTATTCAAATAGTTATCTTTTTGTCAGTTTATTAGAAACCAATGTGATTAAAGTTTTAAATTTGATCTCTGAAGATTGCATTATACTTACTAAATTTCTTCACTATCACTATGATGTTAGTTTAGAGATAGAGTACGTGTTCTTATAATATTTTAGGAAATGCCTCTAATGTTAAAGAGTACACTAGAGACCATATAAAGGATGGAAAGAACACCACTGAAATTGTAATATATTATTTTTAGGCCTCTTTCTTTTTCATTTTCTATTTTTACTCTTTTCCCTTGACAAAAATGAAGGTATCCTTAAATGTTTATTTGATAATTTCACTTAGGACATAAACAGAGAAAAGTAACAGTTCACAGGTAAGATACAGGACAAACATTCCCAGAGCTCTGTTATACAATGGTTTGCTTTAAAGCCTCCAGAAATCTTTTGTGTCTAAAATTACCTGTAAATAAAAACACAGTTATGAAACAAATAAGCTGGAAAATTGCTATTTGCATTATAAATATTTTTATATCATGGTTCATTTCATAATTATGTAAAATATTTTTTCAAGAATGGCCCTATTTCATAATGCAAAGAAATTATTCTACTGTGAGAGCCTCTGTTTCTAGAAACTTCTATGATCACAATATAGTTATCCCAAGATATTACTAGAAAACTGAGTCCAAATGTTTAGAGCATAGTATTTTCATTTCCTAGGGACCCCATAACAAAGTACCACAAACTCAGTAGCTCAGAAAAACAAAAATTGATTGTTTTACAGTTCTGGAGAACAGAAATCCAAGATTAAGATGTCAGCAGAGCCATATTCTCTCCAAAGCCTTTAGAGAAGGGTCTGTCTCAGGCCTCTTGCCTAGCCTCTGGTAGCTTCAAGCGTTTCCTGACTTGTAGATGGCAATCTTCGTATCATCTTCCCTCTATGTGTGTCTGCATCTGTGTCCAAATTTCCCCTTTTTGAAAGATCATTGGATTAGAGCCCACCCTATAGACCTAATTTTAACTTAATTACATCTGTAAAGATATTCTTTCCAAACAGGCTACATTCTCAAGTACTGGGGAAAGGACTCTCCTATATATTTTTAGGGAGACAGAATTCAACTGTGAACATCTGATCTACCATTCTTAACTAACTCTAAGCTTCAGTATTGATCTTTTATACTAAGAAGGGTTACAGCTACTTTTCAATAAAAAGTAAGTTGATAGCCAGTATTTAAGAAAGTGCTTTTGTTGAAAACAAATCCCTCGATCGAGAGCACCTTTGAAGAGTTATAAATACTGAAAAACAGCAAGCCCAGCTCATGGTTAGGCCTTCACTGCAGAGAGTTAAAGCTATGTGTGCATTCAGAGTGCTGTGTTCTTTGCTGCTTAGTCTCTAAGTCTGTAGAAAGATTTTTAAACTTACAAGGGGACATGAAGATCAAGGCATTTTAGGTTGGAAGTACCTCTTTTCATTTCACAGATGAAGAAACACTTGAAGGCCCTGAGCAATATTTGGCCAGAAGAAAAGAACTTGCTGGCAGATGGATTAAGCAGACAAAGTTTCATCCATAAAGAATATTTTATGCCCTAAAATACACAAAATTAGAGACATCAATTGGGAAGCTAATAGTTGCATACATAACAAACATAGCTGGTCAAATGCATACATATTACAGAAATGAAACTCCCCAAATAAGCTAGTGCTTTGTAACATATTAGTTACATGATGAGACACAGAAACTATGGAAGGAAAGGAATGAACTTAAAGAAAGAGCAGCCATTAATATCTGCCCTGGGACATCATAAGCCTGAGGTTTGAATTCACTTTTTCGTTATTGTACTATTTTTTCTCCTAATTCAGCTCTGATTATTTAGCTGACCAAAGCAACTGCAGTAGGATACATTGTGACATCTTTGCTTTTTCAGTTGATTTTTTTTAAGTTACATAAAGACATGATGTGCCATCATGCAGTGCTTATAAAATATATGGATTTCTTGGAATTGGCAAAAGTGTCTGAATACAAAAGAAAGCACATTCCTATTTCTAATACAATGTTTTGACTATACACAATGAGACTGAGTTAAAGCAAGGAATCATTTACTTTGAGAAATATTCGTGGTATAAAACATGTCTATATTTCTATATATACAGCCTTTTATTTAGGAATAAAAGTTTAAATTATCTTTGACACAGATGTTCCTGAGTGTTAGACTCTGTTTCTTATAATAAGAGACAAAATTGAATGCATCACTTACTTCCTCATGCATTCTGCATAGGACCTGGCAGAATCACTTTCAATAACTCTTCAGTTAGCAAATATTTACTTAGCACCTACTATCTGCCCAGGACTATGTGCAGACTCAGTGTGGCTACAGAAATTAAAATATAGGCATAGGTCTTAAACTTCCATTTGTTGATAATTTACTATGACATTAAAAACAGTAGATCATTTATTTATTAAGTGCTATAGGCATCAGACATTCTCTGTGTATTACACAAGTTGGATAAATATATGTCTTAATCCTCATGTGATCCTATACCAAAGTATTGTTATAGACATTTTACATAAGAGGAAATTTAGACTTAGGGAGATTAAATAATTTATTTCCCCAAGTAATATATGTAATTAAAGCAGGCTAATCTAGAAAATTCAGCATCCAATTCCAAATTCTCAATTATTATCTGAAACACCTGTAAATATAATTTTTGCTTTCTTCTAGTGTATTGTACAGTACTATATGATTTTGATACTTACATGTTTAACTAAACTGAAATAATATAATGTTAAGAAATCGAGGGATAGGACAGAACATGCAGAATGTGACCAGAGTATGTAATTTGCTTTTAGAAAAAGTGAGTTTGAGCAGGCTCTGGGAGTTGGTGATGGAGAGGGAAGCCTGGTGTGCCTGTTCAGTCCTTGGGGTCGCAAAGAGTCAGACATGACTAAGCAACTGAACTGAACTGATGTATCACATAATTGCTAGAAATCAGAGCGTTGGTATTATGCTAGGTTTCTATGTTTACCTTCTCTTCACATGTACTCTTGGCTTGGCTTTGAAGTGAAGTGAAGTGAAGTCACTCAGTCGTGTCTGACTCTTTGCGACCCCATGGACTGTAGCCTACCAGGCTCCTCAGTCCGTGGGATTTTCCAGGCAAGAGTACTGGAGTGGGTTGCCATTTCCTTCTCCAAAGGATCTTCCCCACCCAGGGATCAAACCCAGGTCTCCCTCAGTGTAGGCAGACGCTTTACCGTCTGAGCCACCAGGTAAGTCTTGGTATTATGCTATAATTTCTTTTTTAATCTGATTAAATTTCTTTTTTAATCCAGAGGTTTCATTACTCCTCAGAAATCTTTTTCCAGATAAAGAAAATGTACTAGAAAGTTTGGCAACTTTTGAATTATACCCTGACAATTTAATTTATATGAAATTATTTTGGTTTTAAGATAAAAAAAAATACTAATTAGCATCCAAACCTGGGGGTTCAATTATATTAGATTTAGTTTTACAAGTGCTAAAATAGGACTTAAAATATGCCATATAGTGTTCTAACCACTTGACAAAGATCGATTCATTTAATCTTTACAACAGCGTAGTAATATAGATGCCTTTTTCAGAGGCAGAATAATAAGCAAGAATCACAATCTAGGTGGTATGACTCCAGACTTCATGCTTTTCACCATTACTCTAGGTAGCCAATTGTTTCTTAGGCTAAATACATTATTCCACAATAATTCTTGGTAGAATTTTAATCTCTGTATGATGTTCTCAATGACAACGTTTGCTTAAATATTTGTAGTTTTATACAGTTTACTGAAATAAAAGACATCTGTTTATTACTTGATCTTTCTTTTTTATACTCTTTTTCACTATTTACCATTGTGATATACCATGTTTTTAAACAAGATTAATATCTGTATACACATTTATAACCTGATCGTAGTGTTCTTCTACTTTACATTGCAATATTAATCAAATATTTTCTCCAAATGAAATTTTTATGTTTTAAAAACTAGATGATAAGTTCTAGTACTTTAGTTACTGTCTTCTTTTTTCTTTCACTTTTATGTCCCTTTTTAAAATATTTATCTCTGTTCTTTACTAATGAAACCTGATTCTCTGTAGTCCTTCATAAGTTTCTCTTTTTTTGACAATTACTGCTCACTCTTTTTTGAATCTGTAAATCATGTATTTTGTTAACTATGGAAAATTCTCCACCATTATTTTTCCATTTTTTTAAACTTTTGAAATGTGCAGAAAAGTACAACGAGCATACAACTTTCACCTTAATTCAAAAATTACTGATGATTTTCATAGGCCAATTTTTACTAAACCATTTGAAAATAAGTTGCAGATACAATTTTCAGAGCCTGTCTCTGAAAAATAATGACATTAACCTAAGTAACCACAATATCATTATCGCACCAAGGAAAATCAAGACCGATTTCCAGCTAATATTAATATATCTCCATTGTGCACAAATATCTTCCAAAATGGGTTTACTCTGCCAACAAAAGTCCGTCTAGTCAAGGCTATGGTTTTTCCAGTAGTCATGTATGGATGTGAGAGTTGGACGGTGAAGAAAGCTGAGCGCCGTAGAATTGATGCTTTTGAACTGTGGTATTGGAGAAGACTCTTGAGAGTTCCTTGGACTGCAAGGAGATCCAATCAATCCATCCTAAAGGAGATCAATCCTGGGTGTTCATTGGAAGGACTGATGTTGAAGCTGAAACTCCAATACTTTGGCCACCTCATGTGAAGAGTTGACTCATTGGAAAAGACCCAGTGCTGGGTAGGATTGGGGGCAGGAGGAGAAGGGGACGATAGAGGATGAGATGGTTGGATGGCATCACCAACTCGATGGACACGAGTTTGGGTAGACTCCGGGAGTTGGTGATGGACAGAGAGGCCTGGCGTGCTGCGATTCATGGGGTCGCAAAGAGTTGGACACGACTGAGTGACTGAACTGAACTGAACTGAATCAAGATGCATATTATTTTTGCTTCTTGATCTCTCTAATGTACTGTGGACTCTACCCATATTATATATATACATATGTAAACATTGACTTTTTGAAAAGAGTAAGCCAGTATTCTTTGAAACAGTTGCCTTCTGAATTTGATTGTTTTCTTGTGACTTGACTTGCTCCTCTATCTCCTGTATTTTCTAAATATTCAAATATATGTATCTAAAAGTTTGAGTATAACCAGAGTAAATTTTTGGCAGGAACACCTCCTCATAGATGATGCATTCTATTAAGGGATTATAATTTCATTATTGATGATGCTAACTTTGATCACTTTTTTAAGGTGGTGACTGGCAATTTCCTCCATCATTAGTAGGTATTAGGTTGGTGCAGAAGTAATTGTGGTTATGCATTGTTGAAATTTGCTCTTTGATATTAGAATATATTCTTAAATAAATGTGGTTATGTTATACGTATTTTAATGTGCATTTCTTGCTTTATGTTTTTTAATTTGCTAAAGACTTTTTCAGTTCAGTTTAGTTCAGTCACTCAGTCATATCTGACTCTTTGCAACCCCATGGACTGCAGCATGCCAAACTTCACTGTTCATCACCAACTCACAGAGCTTGCTCAAATTCATGTCCATTGAATCAGTGATGCCATCCAACCATTCATCCTCTGTCGTCCCCTTCTCCTCTTGCCTTCAATCTTGCCCAGCATCAGGGTCTTTTCTAATGAGTCAATTCTTCGCATCAGGTGGCCAAAGTATTGGAGTTTCAGCTTCAGCATCAGTCCTTCCAATGAATATTCAGGACTGATTTCCTTTAGGATTGACTGGTTTGATCTCCTTGCAGTCCAAGGGACTCTCAAGAGTCTTCTCCAACACCACAGTTCAAAAACATCAATTCTTCAGCTTTTTCTTTTTACTTGCTGCTTATTTTATATTTATTTTAGACTCTAGAAATGACATTAGACAAAAATCAAATTCAAACGATTTTCTTACTCAAGTTCAAAATGGGTCACAAACCAGCAGACAACTCACAACATAAACAATGCATTTGGCCCAGGAACTGCTAACAAGTGTACAGTACAGTGGTGGTTCAAGAAGTTTTGCAAAGGAGAGAAGACTTGAAGATGAGGAGTGCAGTGGCCAGCCATCAGGAGTTGACAATGACAGATTGAAAGGATCATCGAAGCCGATCCTCTTACAGCTACATAAGAATTTGCCCAAGAACTCAAGGTCGAACATTCTACAGTCATTTGACATTTGATGAAAATTGGAAATGTGAACATCTTTTTGGGGGGGTGTTAGTTCTAGAAGGTCTGTGGGTCTTCATAGACCTGTTCAACTTCAGCTTCTTCAGCATTACTGGTCGGGGCGTAGACTTGGATTACTGTGATATTGAATGGTTTGCCTTGGAAACGAACAGAGATCATTGTATCATTGCACAGATTGCATCCAAGTACTGCATTTTGGAGTCTTTTGTTTACTATGAGGGCTACTCCATTTCTTCTAAGGGATTCTTGCCCACAGTGGTAGATATAATGGTCATCTGAATTAAATTCACCCATTCCAGTCCATTTTAGTTCACTGATTCCTAAAGTGTTGATGTTCACTCTTGCCATCTCCTATTTGACCACTTCCAATTTGCCTTGATTCATGGACCTAACATTTCAGGTTCCTATGCAATATAGCTATTTACAGCATCGGACTTTACTTCCATTACCGGTCACATCCACAATTGGGTGTTGTTTTTGCTTTGGCTCTGTCTCTTCATTCTTTCTGGAGTTATTTCTCCACTGATCTCCAGTAGCATATTGGGCACCTATTGACCTGGGGAGTTCATCTTTAAGTGTCCTATCTTTTTGCCTTTTCATACTGTTCATGGGATTCTCAAGGCAAGAATACTGAAGTGGTTTGTCATTCCCTTCTCCAGTGGACCATGTTTTGTCAGAACTCTCCACCATGACCTGTCCGTCTTGGGTGGCCCTACATTGCATGGCTCATTGTTTCATTGAGTTAGACAAGGCTGTGGTCCATGTGATCAGATTGGTTAGTTTTCTGTGACTGTGGTTTTCATTCTGTCTGCCCTCTGATAAGAGGCTTACAGAAGATTCCTGATGGGAGAGACTGACTGAGGGGGAAACTGGGTTGTTCTGGTGGGCAGGGCCATGCTCAGTAAATCTTTAATCCAATTTTCTGTTGATGGGCGGGGTTGTGTTCCCTCCCTGTTGTTTGACCTGAGGCCAAACTATGGTGGAGGTAAGAAGATAATAGAGACCTCCTTCAAAAGGTCCCGTGCACATGCTGCACTCAGTGCCCCCAACCCTGCAGCAGGCCACCATCAACCCACGCCTCTGCCAGAGACTCCTGGACACTCACAGGCAAGTCTGGGTCAGTCTCTTGTGGGGTCTCTGCTCCTTTCTCCTGGGTCCTGGTGCACACAAGGTTCTGTTTGTGCCCTCCTAGAGTCTGCTACCACAGTCCTGTGTAAGTTCTGGTGGCGCTATGGTGGGGTTAATGGCCACCTCCTCCAAGAGGGCTTATGCCATACCCAGGTCAGCTGCACCCAGAGCCCCTACCCCTGTGGCAGGCCACTGCTTACCTGTACTTCCACAGGAGACACTCAAACACAGTTCTGGCTCAGTCTCTGTGGGGTCTCTGGGTCCTGGTGCACACAAGGTTTGTTTGAACCCTCTGCGTGTCTCTGGTGGGTAAAGGGTTTGATTCTAAACTCAATTTCACCCCTCCTACCATCTTCCTGGGGCTTCTCCTTTGCCTTTGGAAATGGGTATTGTTTTTTGGTGGGATCCAACATTTCTCCAGTCGATGGTTATTCAGCAGTGAGCTGTAGTTTTGGAGTTCTCACAGGAGAAGATGAGTGCAGGAACTTCTACTTGGCCATCTTATGCCATATCGATTTGTTACTCCACTTACCTGGAGTAACAAGCAAATTTGGCCTTGGAGTACAAAACGAAGCAGTTTAACAGAGTTTTGCCAAGAGAACACACTGGTCATAGCAAGCACCCTCTTCCAACAACACAAGAGAAGACTCTACACATGGACATCACCAGATGATCAGTACCGAAATCAGACTGATCATACTCTTTGCAGCCAAAGATGGAGAAACGCTATACAGTCAGCAAAAACAACACTGGGAGCTGACTGTGGCTCAGATCTTGAACTCTTTATTGTCAAATTTAGACTGAAATTGAATAAAGTAGGGAAAACCACTAGCCCAATCAGGTATGACCTATATCAAATTCCTTACAATTATACAGTGGAAGTGACAAGTAGATTCAAAGGGTTAGATCTGATAGAGTACTTGAAGAACTATAAACAGAGGTTCATGACATTGTGCAAGAGGCATTGATCAAGACCATCCCCAAGAAAAAGAAAAGCAAAAAGGCAAAATGGTTGTCTGAGGAGGCCTTACAAATAGCTGAGAAAAGAAGAGAAGCTAAAGGCAAAGGAGGAAAGGAAAGATATACCCATCTGAATGCACAGTTCCAAAGAATAGCAAGGAGAGATAAGAAAGCCTTCCTCACTGATCAATGCAAAGAAATAGAGGAAAACAATAGAATGAAAAAGACTAGAGATCTCTTCAAGAAAATTAGAGATACCAAGGGAACATTTCATGCAAAGGTGGGCTCAATAAAGGACAGAAACGGTACAGACCTAACAGAAGCAGAGGTGGCAAGAACACACAGAAGAACTATACAAAAAATATCTTCATGACCCAGATAACCATGATGGTGTGATCACTCACCTAGAGCCAGACATCCTGGAGTCCAAAGTCAAGTGGACCTTAGGAAACATCACCATGAACAAAGCTAGTGGAAGTGAACAAAAAAGCTCCAGTTGAGGTATTTCAAATCCTAAAAGACGATGCTGTGAAAGTGCTGCACTCAATATGTCAGCAAATTTGGAAAACTCAGCAGTGGCCACAGGACTGGAAAAGATCCATTTTCATTCCAATCCTGAAGAAAGGCAATGCCAAAGAATGCTCAAACTACCACATAATTTCACTCATCTCACACTCTAGCAAAGTATAACTCAAAATTCTCCAAGCCAGGCTTCAACAGTATGTGAACTGTGAACTTCCAAATGTTCAAGCTGGTTTTAGAAAAGGCAGAGGAACCAGAGATCAAATTGTCAACATCCATTGGATCATCAAAAAATCAAGAGAGTTCCAGAAAAACATCTACTTCTGCTTTATTGACTGCACCAAAGCCTTCGACTGTGTGGATCACAACAAACTGTGGAAAATTCTGAAAGAGGTGGGAATACCAGACCACCTGACCTGCCTCTTGAGAAATCTGTATGCAGGTCAAGAAGCAATAGTTAGAATTGGACATCGAACAACAGACTGGTTCCAAATCGGGAAAAGAGTACATAAAGGCTGTATATTGTCACCCTGGTTATTTAACTTATATGGAGAGTACATCATGCAAAATGCTGAACTGGATGAAGCACAAGCTGGAATCAAGTTTGCTGGGGGAAGTGTCAATAACCTCAGATATGCAGATGACACCACTCTTATGGCAGAAAGCAAAGAGCAACTAAGGAGCCTCTTGATGAAAGTGAAAGAGGAGAGTGAAAAAGTTGGTTTAAAACTCAATATTCAGAAAACTAAGATCATGGCATCCCGTCCCATCACTTCATGGCAAATAGAAGGGGAAACAGTGGAAACAGTGACACACTTTACCTTTTGGCTCCAAAATCACTGCAGATGGTGACTTCAGCCATGAAGTTAAATGACGCTTGCTCCTTGGAAGAAAAGCTATGGCCAACCCAGACAGCATGTTAAAAAGCAGAGACATTACTTTGCCCACAAAGGTCTGTCTAGTCAAAACTATGGTTTTTCCATTAGTCATGTACAGATGTGAGAGCTGAACTATAAAGAAAGCTGGGCACTGAAGAATTGATGCTTTTGAACTGTGGTGTTGGATAAGACTCTTGAGAGTCTCTTGGAATTCAAGGAGATCCAACCAGTCAATCCTAAATGAAATCAGTCCTAAATATTCATTGGAAGGACTGATGTTGAAGCTGAAACTCCAATATTTGGCCACCTGATGCGAAGAACTGACTCATTGGAAAAGACCCTGATGCTGGGAAAGATTGAAGGTGGGAGGAGAAGGGGATGACAGAGCATGAGATAGTTTGATGGCATCATCGACTCAATGGACATGAGTTTGAGTAAGCTCCGGGAGTGATGGACAGGGAATCCTGGCATGCTGCAGTCCATGGGGTTGCAAAGACTTGGACACGACTGAGCAAGTGAACTGAACTGGAAAGGTGAAAACGCTCAGTAAGTGGGTGCCTCATGAGTGGTCCACAAATCAAAAAAAATCATTGTTTTGAAGTGTCCTCTTTTTCTATGCAACAACAATGAACCATTCCTTGATCAGATTGTGCCATGAGATGAAAAGTGGATTGTATACAGCAACCAGCAATGCCCAGCTCAGGGGCTGGACCAAGAAAAAACTCCAAAGCACTTCCCAAAGCCAAAATCGCACTTAAAAAGGTCATGGTCACTGTTTGGAGGTCTGCTGTTGGTCTGATCCACTACAGTTTTCTGAATCCCAGTGAAACCATTAACTCTGAGAAGTATGCTCAGCAAATCAGCAAGATGCATCAAAAACTGCAATGCCTGCATCTGGCATTGGTCAAAAGAAGGGCCTAATTCTTTTCCACAGCAAGAATTGTTACACAATCAAGTCTTCAAAAGTTGAATAACTTGGGTGATGAAGTTTTGCCTCATCTGCCATATTCAACTTACCTCTCACCAACTAACTACCACTTCTTCAAGCATCTCAACAACTTTTTGCAGGGAAAATCTTTCCACAACCAGCAGGAGGAAGAAAATGGTTTCCAAGAGTTCGTCGAATCCCGAAGCATGGATTTTTACATGACAAGAATAAACAGACTTATTTCTCATTGGCAAAAAACTGTTGATTGTAATGGTTCCTATTTTGAATAATAAAGACATGTTTGAGCCTAGTTATAATGATATAAAATTCTAGATCCAAAATTACAATGACTTTTTCATCAACCTAATATCTTCCACTGGTAATTAGTACATAATTTATGGGGTGGTGTTTGCCATCATATCTTGTACTCTCTCAAAATAGTGATTTTTTAATTCTAATGCTCCTTTAATAAGTCGGCATTCTTCTCTTAAAAGTTAAAAAAAAATCCAAATGAACAACGTCAATAACAAAGACATGACTCACCAGATGATCATGAACTGTAGTTTCCCTTTCCTTAAAGGACAAGGTACAGACTTTCTTTCTGTTTACAAATTTCAGTTTAAGTATTTGGTAGAAATGTTAGGATCTTTTATTCTGTGTTAGTATTGCTGTGGACTTACGTATTTCATCGAATCATTGTTCTTGTTCCAAATCTGTCTAGTAGGAACCCTTCAAGCCAGCTCTTATGACCTTCTGATATGCCCCTTTTGGTCTCTTACTATTTATGGCATAACAGAATTTCTCAGTCTCATGTTACACTTTTTATCCTTAGACCTTCAATCATACATTTCTCCAAAGTATCCTAGGTCTTTTTATTCAAAGTTGGTATTTAGACATGAATAACTGGGTGTTGCTAGCTCATGGCTATTGGAAAGTTATTGACTTTTAAGTCCTTGCTTTGAACGTATCTAGGAAATATATATATTAATATATATTTTTAATTAAAAATCATATGCCTGTATTGATATGTATAGTTCAAATTCACCATTATAAGATTTTACTTATTTCTTTGATACTGTATGTTTATATTTTCCACTTGCACTGCAGATCCTGGCTCCTAATAATATTAATGTAATTACTTATTAATGCAATTACTTTTTGCTTTATCCTACAAATTATTCATCAAATTGTTGAAAAATACAGTATTGCTATTAAAAAGAAAACTATTGACTAAAGTTTATAATTTGTACATTCTTTAAAAATCTTGCATCATTTCCTACTATGATGGATGTACGGATTCAATGTATAGACTGTACAAATGCCTCTTGAATTAGTTATTTTCTCTGTATGACTTATGTTGCCAATTTGATATGCAGTTAGAGTTATATGTTTTATTTTCAATTTTTGGTTTGAAAAATCTTGATTTTTTTCTTTTTGTGTTATGCTTTTAATATGAAAGATATTAATAAAAGATATTCTTAGGAAATCTCCCTTCCATTTCTATTCCTTTCTGTCATTTTCTCCCTATCCCAACTAATAGTCAGTTTCATTCATTTCTGATTTATTCCCCCATAATTTGTTTAGTTTTGAAAAATGAATTCTTCTTCTTCTCTCTTAATAAGTGATAGCATACCAAAAATACTGGTTTACGCCTTGCTTGTTTCAGTTGTCAGTGTCCTGATAAACACTTCATGTAACTCCGTAACAACCATTTTTTTCCTTGTATTATAGTTTATTTAACTATTCCTGATTAATGGATATATAGAATGTATCCAGTCTTTTGCTGTTACTAATAATATCACAGTTATTAACTTTGTTTTATACTTACTAAGGAACATCTTCAACATAGGAACCTAAAATTGGAAATGCTTTATTAGAGAGTAAATGCATTTGGAACATTTTTGGACATGGTTAAATTTTTCTACATAGAAAAAATTTATCATTTTGCATATAACCTGTAATTATTTCTGCAGCCTTATTAAGAGTGTATGGTATAAATTTTTAGAGTTTAACAACCTGATTACTAAGAAATGCTACCTCAGTGCAACTTTTATATCTTTTATTATGAATACCTTCTCATATACTTAAGAAGTATTTTTATAAGTTAAGAAACATTTTACATGTATAAAAACCACTTTTTCTTTTAAAGTTTTTTTATTGATGTATAGTTGATTTATAGTATTACATTAGTTTCAGATATACAACATAGTGATTCAGTATTTTTATAGATTACATTCCATTTATAGTTGTAAAACTTATTGACTAATTTATATATTTTATATTCCTGTGCTGTACAATATATCCTTGTACCTTATTTATTTTATGCATAATAGTTTGTACCTACAAGCCTCCATCCCTACCTCCCACCTCTCCTTCTGTCTCCCTACTAGTAACCGCTAGTTTGTTCTCTATGTCTGTGAGTCTGTTTCTTTTTTGTAATATACAGTGCATTAGAGGCCACCACCAAGCGCCTGTTTTACTTTTTCATAAAGTCACTGCTCAGTGTTTTACTCCAATGCTTGCTCTAATGGTTTTAGAAAATATATTTCCCTTCTTTTGTGTAAATTGGCGTTTTTGCTCTCTCTGTTTCTTAATTACAGTGTAGGCATGAGCTTTATGTGATTTGTTTGCTCAACTTTTTGATATGTGAGTATGTGGGGAGTTTGAAATTAAGTTGATTTCCATCATGCTCTTATTATCTCTTTCTTTTGTTCTAATTTCTTTATGCCAATGAGAGATGACTTAACCTTTCTTTCAGTCTAACTACAAGCTTTCCTGATACATTTAATGCTTTTGAGATATGACATTTCTTGCCCAGTTTTGCAATTCTATCCTTAATTCTGTCTGATTCTGTAGACTCTAAGTTAACCATATTGAATCTTGAGTAGTTTAGATCTTGTTGTAAAAACAAAATCCTTAGAAATAAAACACCTATAATTGTTTGCTCTGTAATATGGTCTGATTTTTCTTTGCTAGCTATAGGAACCTGAAATGGTCACACTTTTTTTCAAAAAATAGAGAGCTGTGTTTTTGTGATCAATTCTGTTCCTGTATAGTTTGCAATAAAGTTAAAGTACCACTGGCACTGAACAGAGAAATAAGAGAAATTCAAATGATTAAACAAAGGACATAGACTCCTATTTAATGTAAAGATTGCATTCCACTATAAAAAGTTTCCATTGTGGTAATAATACTTCTGCCTCTTACTTCCATCTCTAGTCTATTTCAAATAATTGTTCTGCATCTTTAAAAATGAGTAAAACTTATTATTTCCATGAATGATCACTCATGGTTTCATGAAGGGGCTAGACTAGTTTTCTTATTGAATATTTTAAAAACTAATATAAACATAACTAAAGAGGCTTAAAGTATAGCTGTACTATTGGTCCCTAACTTGGATCCATGAGGGAGCAAAGAGAATTGAATATCCGATTTATCAGCAAGAGTTAAATGTTTTCATAAGCTTCGTGAGAATGGAGATGGCATCCACATTCCTAGACGGGATCATTGAGAGTAAGTCCAGAATTCTCCATTGTCAAGGAGACAGGAAAAACATTTTAATGAAAGGAATACTTATTACCAGGCATGGTAGAAAAACAAACAAAAAAACACTTGAATTCTGTGATTTAAATCACTTTGAATTCTGTAGTCAGACTCTTCATACCTGACCACTGGACATCTCCAACTTGAAATGTTACAAGCACCTGAAACACAAAGGTCCAACCCTGACTTTTTCTGTTAATTCCAGTGGCTGCTGTGGTTATTTTTTTCTTTTATTTGGCTGTGCCATCATGGACCCAATTGTCACAGTAGAGAGCTTGTTATCATCCTTTACTCTTTGCTCTCCTCTATGCCACATTATAGCTGACTCCCTGGAAAAGACCCTGATGCTGGGAAAGATGGAAGGCAAAAGAAAGGGAGCATGGAAGAGGATGAGATGGTTAGATAGCATCACCGACTCAATGGACATGAACTTGGGCAAACTCCGGGAGATAGAAACAGAGAGTCCTGGCGTGCTGCAGTTCATGGGGTTTCAAAGAGTTGGACATGACTTAACAACAGTGCCATGTACAATTCCACATCCTTAAATTTTACATGCTAAACAAAATTTGAATTTTTTGTCTTTCTTCTCTATCACTGTTATCACTGTCCTGGCTTATACATTTATCATTTTTCATCAGATTACCCCAACAGCCTCCTATTTTGTTTCCCTGTGGCTAGACTTACCTTCTTCAGAACCTTCCTCCTCACAGATGTTTAAAGCCTTTTAATGAATCCCCAGAGTTCAGACTCTCAGTAATCTGACCTCTATCAGACTCCCATCCTTACTTTTAGCTCTTATCATCCATTTTTACACTACTCCAGCACTACTAAATTGTGTGTAGTTCTCTTCATATGTCATGCTGTCTCTGAGTCTAGACAATTGCTTACATCATTCCTTTTCTAGAATGCCTCTCCCTAATCAGATATTTATAGTCCCTATTGTCCTTTAAGTCTCAGTGCAAATGCCTTCTCCTCCATAAAGCTTTTCCTGGTTCTCTCCTCTCACTGACATGCACATGGACTAGGTCTGGTGTTCTTATCATCATGTGGTATTTTATTGATAAGATTAAAGGTACATGTCTTGGTCACTGTGCCTAGCACCAGGGTCTGGCAAAGGGTGGTATATAATAAATAATTGAATATATTAATTAAAGAAATAATCAGTAGATTTAAAAATAAGGCACAAGGTGAAATTGCAAGTACTTGATTTTTTATAAAATATTATTCCTTTTATATGTATCTTTACTTATGTGCTGTACTATACTGCATTTTACATATTTAATAAATGTCAGTGATACAGGAATCATGAAAAATATAATCGATCACTTGGGTATCCCATTAAGTTACTAGGTGAGTTTAGGTCTGTTTCTGCTATGTTTGTAATTCTTGTGCTTGTTTCCAATTGGAATGATATTTAGTGTCTTGGAAAATAAATATAAAATACCACATAACTATTCAGCAAATAGATCTCTGCATGTGTGCATGCTAAGTCATTTCAGTCATGTCCAACTGTTTGCAACCCTATGGACTGTAGCCTGCCAGGCTCCTCTGTCCATGGGATTTCCCAGGCAAGAATACTGGAGTGGGTTGCCATGCCCTTCTCCAGGGACTCTTCCCAACCCAGAGATTGAACTAGTGTCTCTTATGTCTCCTGCATTGGCAGGTGGGTTCTTTACCACTAGCGATCTGTAGGATATGTAAAGATTCTTGAAATTCCCCTTTGTTGCTGCAGTGCTGCTTGTAAGCAAAGTGAACTAAAGTGAATCTTTAAAAAATTCTACTTTTAGTCAACTTAGAAAAATGACAGAATATATATATTTCCTGTTTTTTAAAACCCTTCCTTTAATTTTTCTCCGGCTTGTGGTTCAACCTAATTCTTGAGTTTGATCACTCTTTCTCCTTACTCTCCCTTCTCTTTGGCCAGACCATTGAACTGGCTGCACTCTGGGCTTCATGCTTTACTGTCCATTTGCAGAAGGTCAGCCTGTTCACATTGACTCAGGTAACATTTCCCTCCACCTGCATATCTACCCTGTCATCAAGGCTGGGGTCAAAGTCTACTTCCTCTTCCTTTTAAACCTTCTCCCCTGCACATTAGGTGAAATGATCTCCCCTCTCTTGAAGTCAGAGACTTGTACCTCTTAGGAGTTCTGTATCATTTTCAATGCTATATTCCCGAACAGCTGACCTTAAATAAACACATATTATGGTCCACATCCTCATTTAAGTAACTGCCCTTTTCTTGAGGTTTAGCAAGAATAATATGCCTTTCATTTTTATGTTCAAGTACTCACAACAGAATGTTCTTTATAATAAAGTTATTATTCAAAAAATATAAGTTGAATGAGTAAATATGTAATGGACAGATGGCTACATAATAAATCATTCTTTACTAGGGGAAATACAGTATAATTAATTCAACTTATATGTATTTGAGCAGCTGCTGTATGCCACCCACCCTGCCTTGTAAGAGGAATACAAAAATCCTCAAGATTTGAGGTTTGTCAAGGATCTAGACATATAGTGCAACAATTTAAATACTGTGCAGTAATTTTATACACAATGAAGAAGCTGTGAGAGCAAAGAGGGAATATCTAAGTCACTCTGAGGAGGCAATAAAGACCGGTTGAGAAAGATGACAGCTTACCTAAGTCTTGAGGGGCTAATCAGGGTTAGTAAGGACTAATCTACCTGCATAAAGTTGGAATAAGTATTCAAAAGAAAATGAATTGAGTGCATTTAATATTATGTGCTGGTTTTTAGCCTCCAGGTGGCAGTGGCTTTATTACAGTGGCTTTTGTGACGCCAATAGTCTTGAAATCCAATGTGAGAAATCATAAAATCATTCTTACGCTGTTTGCTTTGCAGTAGAACCTCACAAACATGTCTCCTGCATTGGCAGGCAGGTTCTTTACCACTAGTGCCACCTGGTAAGCCCAGATGTGTGGACATCCTTGTCTTTTTCCTGACCGTAGGGGAAAAACTCAGTCTTTCACCATTAAGGATAATGTTAGCTGTGGCAACTTTTCTGGATGGCCCTTACCAAATAGAGGAATTTCCCTCTTAACTTTATTTTCATTAGGGAGGCTGGTTTTTGTCAAAGACTTTTCCTGCATCTTTATTTTGCTATGTGTGTGTGTTGTGTGTTAGTCACTCAGTTGTGTACAATTCTTTGTGACCCCGTGGACTGTAGCCCACCAGGCTTTTTTGTCCATGGATCTCTTCTTAAATGTTTTATTTCTTTTTGTTATTCCACTCTACCATCACTGCATTGTTCTTTGTTAAACAGATATTATCTAGTGTGCTATTGAAATTCTTTTGCTATTTCTTTGTATATATTGCTGAGTTATTTTGTTAGTGGTTATGCTGTGAATTGCAATTAATATTTTTACTTATCATAATCTAACCTTGATTAACTCTAACTTTATATCTATATTATACAAAAACTTTGCTCCAATAAAGCTCTGTTCCCCCTCCCTCCTCCATTTTCTAATTATTGTGCAAAAGACATTTCTCTAGATTATAAGCCCATCAACCCAATTTAATATTTTTCCTTTATGCAGTTGCTTTTTAAATACATGAGAAACAAGAAAAATGCTACAAACAAATATACACTTATGGCAATTGATGTTTATCTAAATAGTTACCTTTATTGATGCTCATTATTCCTTCCTTTGAATTTGAGTTACTGTCCAGTGATTATATTTTTTTTTTCAGTCTGAAAGACACTCTTCAAAACAAGTCTGCTGGAAAATGTTTTTCAAAACCTCTTGACTTTTCCTCATGTGGGACTGTCTTAATTTCCTCATACTTGAAGGCTAGTTTTACTGAATATAGAATTCTTGGTTTAGAATCTTCTTTCAGCACTTTGAATATGTCATTCTTCTGTCTTCCATGGTTTCTGATGGTAAGTCAACTGGGAATTATTTTGAGGATCCTTTGTATATGATGAGTTATTTTCCTCAGTTTTTTTCAAATTTCTCTTTTTGTCTTTGTCTTTCAAAAATTTGACTGTGATGTGCCTAGGTATGGATATCTGAGGTTATCTTCCTTGGAATTTGCCCAGCTTCTTGGATGTATAGTTTATTTTTCCTCAGAGTTTGGAATTTTTGTCCATTATTTCTTCAAATATTATTTTCACCCTTTTCTGACTTCTCATTCTACGGTTTCTGTTATGCATACATCACTGTACTTTGTGGTTTCTCTCAGATCTCTGAAATTCAGTTCACTTTTATTTCAATCTTCTCTCTGTTTTTAAGACTGAATAATCTCAGTTGATCTGTCTTCAAGTTTGCTTGGTTCTTTGTTTTGCCTCTTCAAATCTGTGCTGAGCTCCTCTAGTTAATTTTTCATTTCAGTTATGCTTTTCAAGTCCAGAATTTCTATTTTGTTATTTTTCATAATTCTTTTTTATTTATGGTCTCAATTTGGTTTGACATAATTCTCTTACATTCCTTTAATTCTTTAAGTATGATTTCTTTTAGTTCTTTGAGTATACTTATAAGAGCTGACTTAAAATTTTTGCCTAGGAAATCCAACATCTGAGATTTCCTTAAATTTTTTTTTTTCTAATAACTGCTTATTATTGCCTTATGGGTCATACCTTCCTGTTTCAATTCCTATCTTATAATTTTTTGTTGAGAACTGGACATTTTATATTATATGACAACTCTGGGAATCAAATTCTCCCTCCCCAGAGTTTACTGTTGTTACTATGTGCTATTTGTTGTTGTGGTTGCTGCTGTAGCTGCTACTGTTTGTTTGTTTTGTGATTTTCCTAGACTAATTCTGTAAAGTCTGTGTTCTTTGTCATGTGCAGCCATTGAAGCTGCCGCTCAGTTAGTGGTCCTCTAATGATTTGACAGAGATTTCTTTAAATTCTTTGAACCAATGAACAATAATTGCCAAGGGACTCTGTAAGTGTGTTGGGCATGCATTCAACAATCTGGTAGTTTTCAACTCTTTCTTACCTTCACTCTCTGCTTTTGCAGAGCCTCAACAGAAGATAGAGTTAGGAAACTGGAGCCTTGTTATATCTCCTGGATATGTACACAACCCCGCACATATATGTGACTTTCTAAATTCTGCTACTACATCAGAATTTTCAAAAACCTCCAAAGATACCTCTTTTCCCACCATTCCCCTTTTAAGATTTTTGGTCAGCCTCTTGCTAATTCCAACAGGTATCCTCACTTCACTGGGATGTTAAATAGTTATCACTGATTGTTTTAGACAAATATCCTGGGACTAGGCTTGTTCACACTGATTAAGCTGTGAGTCATGTCAAACAAAGATAAGCTCTGAATATGGGACTTTTCCTAGAAGTTGCCAGACAGGTCAAATTGTGACATTGTCTGGGCGTGGGACTTCTAGGGGAGCTTCAAACGCATTATGCCTTCATTGTGTAATAATAACTGGTTCTCACAGTTGCTGTGGTTTCAAGGCTGTTATTTTTCCAGGATTGTGAAGAGCTGTACATGGGAGAATGGGAAAAGAGCAAGTCAAAGTGCCTCAAAGCTTGATGGTCTTACAGAAATTCAGCCATTTTCCTTTAATGGATTCTTTGATTGTTGGAAGATTTACTTAATTTTCAGAGTTCTTGAAAAGTTGTTTTTGACAGATTTCACTTTCACAGACGAGTATATATTCACAGGTCCTTACTCCACCACTGCAGAACTACTTCTCCACAAACACTAATTTTTTAAAACAATTGTGCTCTCTTATACAGTAAGACTTTGATGCAGATAACCATATATAAAAGACAAGATATTTGCATGTGTATAAATATTCTTCCCTGGGTTTTTTTCTTGAAAAAGTATTGGCATTTAAGTGAAATAGCTTATTTTTCATCTATTTCTGTGCTTCTGGAGTATGGTCATCTCTTTCAAAGCTCACACTCTTATTTTCACACTGATGGTGGATCAGATGATGTTGTTTTCTCGGTTACAGCAAGCAGAGATTTATCTTATAACTTATAATTTAAAATTAACATAAAACTAACAATATCATTTTGTTATTAGGTATATATTCAGCATAGCCATTTTATTATAAAACAGAATGTATTTTAAAATGAAACAATGGTTCGTATGATCCAACCACTCTGAGAGCACCAAGCCAACAATAAACAATAGCAAAAATCCAATGAACCTTTATTCTCTTTCAGTCTACCTCACCAAAAATATTAATCATAAAATTAGAAAGAGTAAATAGACTTGAGAGAGTCCAGATCTCATGAAGAAACAGATATTTTCGAGACCTAGTATAGTATTCCTGAGTCCTGAAAGAATGTGCCCATGTGTTCAAGGAACCAGTGCCAGTGACCGATAAGAAGCTGTGGAGCAGGTGGGGAAAATACCAGAAACCCGAAGCCAGGAAATTAGTCTCATTTTTCAAAAGAAAAAGAAACTAAAGTGGGAATGAAAATTTAGAAGTATTCTAGATTGGTTTATTCAGGAGGTTACTGGCATTTACCCATACCACCATTTAGAGCATATGTTTTTTGTATTTCATGGCATCCTTGTTGACAAGATAGTTGTGTAACCATGCATGCATACATGCTAAGTTGCTTCAGTCGTGTCTGACTCTTTGTGACTCTATGGACTGTAGGCTGCCAGGCTCCTTTGTCCATGGGATCTCCCAGACAAGAATACTGGAGTGGGTTGCCATTTCCTCCTCCAGGGGATCTTCCTGACTCAGGGATTGAACCCGCATCTCTTGTGTCTCCTGCTTTGGCAGGCGGGTTCTTTACCACATGCGCCACCAGGGAAGCCATAACCAAAGACAACTGATGAATGGTTTGATGTCTTCCTTGATATTTGCATTGGACTGCTACTGAACTCTGTCATTTTTGTCCTCTGCTAAAGGCAAACTTATGAACTGCATAGTTTCCAGTATTACAGGGAAAATTGTCCTATATCAAATGGCAGCAAAGGACTGAAGACTATCTTGGCCATAGGGGGGAAAATAAAAAACAAGAACATGAAATATTAAAGAGCAATTATGCAAACCTCTGACATTTAAGTCCTGATGTTAAATTGGAAGAAAATAATAAGAGAGAATAATATTAAAAGAATGTTACTAATATTAAGAGAATAATATTAATAAAAATTTTTTTTTTTAAATTTTTGTTTTGGGGTTTTGTTTTTGTTCTTTTGTGAGTACCCTAGAATGAAGCACTGCATGAAATGAAATGGCATATTTTATGATTTTTGGCTTTTCTTCCAATGCTAAGATTTAGGGATTATATATATGGATGGTTTATTTGAAGAAAAGTTAAAATATTTTAATAACTGACAGGAACAGCATTTAAGTGTGAAATACATTTAATCCTAGTATCCCAAGGTGAAGCATTTGTTTTTACCTGTTTCATTCTCTGCAGTAATTCTTCCTTTAGCCTGGTGACTGGTATCAGTAAGACCTGATATTGGATGGGAGAATCACTCCTGAAACAATTAGTATGCATGTATATATAGATTCCAGAATACTCCTCCGATGCTGAAGTGCAAAAGCCTATGCTAAAAATAAAAGAAAAATAATTTAATGTTGCTTTGCAGAAATAACTTTTAAGTATTCAAATTGAACCGTCACTATCTTAAATTGTAGCTATGTGATTTCACCTAATGAAAGAAACTAAATGAATCCATGCTAATGCATTATTGGTATGTGCAGAACAAGAAGAACAAATCACACAAATTTTCCCACTTAATTATTGTGCTAGAAATTCATTGTCATATTATTGACCTATTTGGTCATGCCCAAGTTAATCATGTCTGAACCTTTCCCAGTGGGAAATAAGCTTGTTCACTTCCTGTCTTGCAAGAATATCAACTAAAACTCAGTCGCATATGCCTATAGCCCTATCGTTGCAGCCCACCGTAACCATCATCTCCAACAGCGAGACTGCAGTCTGCAGTGAGCCCAGGAGACTTAGTGTCAGAAACTCATCACTTCCTGTGTCCTTTTTTTTTTTTTCCCATTCTGCTCCATCATTTGCCACATTAAATTAAACCTAACTCTGTTTGCCAAAGCCGTTCCTGACTTCTCTTTGCAAGGACCTGTTTTGAAATACAGAGTTTACATGCAGTAACAGACTAGTAAACCAGCAACTTTAGTCGCTTATTAAAGTCAAGCATGTGTCTTTGTTTCATGTTGCTAATGATGTGGAACTATGGAGGCCCGAGTATATCTCGCCTGGACGGTGTGGGAGCGAATGCTGAGAGCTCATTACTCGGCTCCCCATTGGAATCCTGCAGGCTTCCGCTCATTGAGGAGACTGTGGGGGCTTTGACAGAATTATTATACTGAATATTTTTAGACTCATTAACTATATCACCAAAGCAAAACATCTCTTCCTTAGATGCAAATGGCTGCAGCTACTGTGGCTTTGCTTTAGTTATTGCAGAAAAAAGGATGAAGCTTGAAAACAACTTAAGAAAAAGACTTTTCATGCCTGAATGTTTGATTTTGCAACTTCTATTGGGACTGTCTGTGGCTGTTTTGCCACGTTTGAACCACTTGTATAGAAGAGCTGTTTACAAAGATAAACATATACCCATATTAAGCAATAATCCAAATCTTTTTTTAATTATCTGTGTGTCCTAGAATGCATTTCTGGATGTGAAGCTTTGACAATTATACTTTGGGCTGAGGGTTATGATGTTCATTCCCAAGATTATAGAGTAACTTTTGGTGCCTGACCTAAATCTAAACTGAGAATGACTGTGTAGTTAAAATAATAATTTGGGGGAATAGCTATTCTCTAATTCGGAAATTGTAACATATGCTGGTGGGCATGAAAGATGACACACTGTCTCAGATCATTACAATACCTTAACACAGCAGTCTGATTTAAGGTTGACGAGCAAGAAAGGAATTTTAACCTACCTCCAAATTGTCTTGCTCTTGTGGATTTCAGTTCAATTTTAATACTACTTTATTGAGGCTATTTAATTTAGACTTAAGAAGCTCTTAAAGGAAAAAAACTGTGCATACCTTAAAATTAATTCCTTAGAGCAAAGGACAGAGAACTACCTTTATGGTGGCATTTGCTATGGAAGTTTGGTTGGATCTGTACAGAATTCCAGAAAGAAATTAAATTTCAGTTCTTTGATGGAGAGCCTTTAATGTCTTGTATTTATTGCTGTTTACTAGTGTGTCAAAAACTTGCCACCTCCAGCACCTAGGCTTAGATATGTTTTCTGGATATTAAACATTAAGATTTTATCTGAAATATTTTGTACATTAACAGAAAAAAAATTGTTGTTTGTGCGCTAATATTCAATGCTTTGGAAGAAATACCCTTTGATTTTATTTGCAGTTCATTTCCCACACTACAGTGCTTTGACAATGGTGACAGTGACTTCATACATCAAGAATTTCTCCTGCTTTCCATGACCGCCAGGGAATCTGAGGGGAATACTTTACATCTGAAACATGTTTTCCTTTGGGATTCCACCATTAGAATAACAGGTCTGATCAGTAGCCCATTATGAAATGGAACTTCTACAATGGAAGAGAGAAAGGAGAAGGAAAAAATCCTAAAAATCAAATGCATAATAATAACACTGGGATTTTTACATCATGTTAAATGTATGCCATACCTTTTAGAACTCCATTACCTTTTCATAAGAAATTTCAAGAAAAATTTATTTTCTTCCATTATCAAACATATAAAAAACATTGAATAGTGAGAAGTAGGAATTATTTAACTTGGATAATTAGAAGACAGTGATAACATGGTCAAAGTCATGGAATAGTTTTGTGGCAGAGTTCACTTCACCTGAAGTTCCAGGGGGATGATTCAGAGTTATTCTCACTGGTTCTAAAACAGATCATAAGACAGGGTATACATCAATTCTCAAATGTTTTGCACTCCTTGCAAATAAGAATTTAAAATCTAAATACTACTGCTGATGAATCTGAAGCAGCATCATTTATTCAAAAATGTATTGTGAATCCATTGGGGGGCAAGCACTGTTCTAGATATTAGACTTGCAGTAGTGAACAAAACAAACATTTATGTCCTAGTGAAGGAGACAGATAGCAAACCAGATAAATCAATTATGAAGTGTGTTAAGAAGTAGATCCAGATTGGGGATAGGAAACATAGGGGTGGAGTGGGATTCTACATAGGGGGTGCACTTTAGAATTAGCTCAGATGGATTCTTCTTAGTAAAGATGTGAAAGAGCTGAGAGAGCCAGCTGTGTGGATATTTGAGGGAAGAGTATTACAGTAACAACAGGGCTTCCCAGGTGGCTCAGTGGTAAAGAATCCGCCTGCCAAGCAGGAGACACGGGTTCAATCCCTGAGTCGGGAAGATCCCCTGGAGAAGGAAATGGCTACCTGCTCCAGTGTTCTTGCCTGGAAAATCCCATAGACAGAGGAACCTGGTGGGCTACAGTCCATGGGGTCGCAAAGAGTTCAACACAACTTAGGGACTGAACACCAACAATAGCCTAACATAATCATGGGAGTGACACCCCATCACCCTTCTACTGGCCAGAAGTAAGTCACAGGTTCTGTCCCACTCAAAGGGAGGGACTCCTCAAGGATATGACCCTTTGGGAATCATCTTAGAATTGTGTTTTAAAGTGAAAGTGAAAGTTGCTCATTTGTATCCTACCCTTTGTGACCCCATGGACTATACAGTCCATAGAATTCTGCAGGCCAGAATACTGGAGTGGGTAGCCTTTCCCTTCTCCAGGTCATCTCCCCAGCCCAGGGATCAAACCCAGGTCTCACACATTGTGCTTACTACGGTGGAGTAGGGAGTACCTGTTGAGATGATGCATCTATATCTAAAACACTTGACTTATGAAAAGCACTTGCTAAGTGTAAACTGTTGCAACTGCTATTGTTTACAAAAAATCTAAACACAAGCAAATAGTTGTAGCTTTAAGATGAAATTTAGGGGGGAAAGTCATTAAATTGGGAATTAAAAATTAGCATTGCCATCAAAGAACATTTATCAGACATTTATTTGTACATTCCTCTCCAGTGGATTGTGACCTTGTAGGTAAATTAGCTCATGTAATGCATTGAGGCATTAGGAATTTTTCCCTCTTAAAACAGTGCCTCTTAATAAACATTTGAGATTAGAAATGAAACCAAAACAATTCAATCTTAAATAAGTTATCTTAGCCTACTACAACGGATGAGGGATGAGCAGTAATCAACAGTTTTATCCTAAAGATGACTTGTTCTAAAAATATATTAATGCAGTCAACCAGTTGAGTCTCACAGATCTTTATATATGATAACTAGTAATTAGATTGTAAATTAATCTCATGTTGAAAGAGGAACGTGCTTATTTATTTCTCCTTTTGAAACATAATCTTCTGTTAAAGAAAATATATAATTTTCTTTCTGAACTTTAGTGAACGGCAACAAAATAAATGGAAAATATGGCATAATTGCATTCAGTACGATACTTTAGTTCTAGTTCTGATTCTTTCCGATTTTCACTAATGTTTGAAATTGTATAGCAAAAGATTGCTACTTTCTCTTTGATAAACAAAGTATCATCTATTGTTTTGGATAGTATAAAATAAACAAAACGATCGATTTTTCTGAAAGGCTTCAAATATAAAAATTGCTACTACTTGAAGCTACCATATTTGCCTTTCTTAGATAGCTGTCGTATTAGTCAAGGTGTGGGGTTCTCCATAGAAAGAGTCTGTGTGTACGTGTATTTGTATGTGTGTATATCTGTGTTTGTGCTCAGTCACTTTAGTTGTGTCCGACTCTGCCACCCTAGGAACTGTAGCAGAGAGTTGGATGAGATAGTTAGATGGCATCACCAACTCAAAGGACTTGAGTCTGAGCAAATTCCAGGAGATGGTGAAGAACAGGGAAGCCTGGTGTGCTGTAGTCCATGGGGTTGCAAAGAGTCGGACATGACCGAGCGATTGAAGAGCAACTATATATATATATATATATATATATATATATATATATATATATATATATATATAATGAGATGAGATCCACCGATTTTATGGAAAGCAGTCTGCTTTACAAAAAGTCTACTGATAAAGGTTGAAAGTTAAAAGTGTTAGTCGCTCAGTCATGTCCAACTCTTTGTGACCCTGTGGACTATAGCCTGCCAGGCCCCTCTGTGCATGGAATTGTTTAGGCAAGAATACTGGAGTAGGTAGTCATTCCCTTCTCCAGGGGACCTTTCTGATCCAGGGATCAAACTCGGGTCTCCTGAATTGCAGGCAGAATCTTTACTTTCTGAACCACCAAGAAATACTTTGATGAAAGCATCTAAAATAGTTTTTAACCAAATATCTAGGCACCATGGTCTAGCCAAATTGACGTATAGGCACATGGCCTGGCCAAGGTGACATTTACCTTCCCTGTCACCCCCTTATCCCCCAGAAACACACACACACACACACACACACACACACACACGCACACAAAGAGGCCAAATAGTAATGGCTTATGAGATCCTTTAAAGAAATTTAATATGAATTCCCAACTCAGAAAGCTTATCATAAAAATTAGAATATTGAATTACTCTTTTAGATCTTTGTAAATTGAATTATGGGGTGAGGGCTGCTATTAATAAATTCGTTTAATATTCCTTTTTTATACATAACAATGGATATTCTTTCAGTTCAGTTCAGTCGCTCAGTCGTGTCCGACTCTTTGTGACCCCATGAATTGCAGCATGCCAGGCCTCCCTGTCCATCACCAACTCTCGGAGTCCACCAAAACCCATGTCCATCGAGTCGGTGATGCCATCCAACCATCTCATCCTCTGTCGTCCCCTTCTCCTCCTGCCCCCAATCCTACCCAGAATTAGGGCCTTTTCCAATGAGTCAACTCTTCACATGAGGTGGCCAAAGTACTGGAGTTTCAGCTTCAACATCAGCCCTTCCAAAGAACACCCAGGATTGATCTCCTTTAGGATGGATTGATTGGATCTCCTTGCAGTCCAAGGGACTCTCAAGAGTCTTCTCCAACACCACATTTCAAAAGCATCAATTCTTCGGCGCTCAGCTTTCTTCACTGTCCAACTCTCACATCCATACATGACCACTGTTAAAACTGTAGCCTTGACTAGACGGACCTTTGTTGGCAAAGTAATGTCTCTGCTTTTAAATATGCTATCTAGGTTGGCCATAACCTTCCTTCCAAGGAGTAAGCGTCTTTTAATTTCATGGCTGCAGTCACCATCAGCAGTGATTTTGGAGCCCAAAAAAATAAAGTCTGACACTGTTTCCACTGTTTCCCCATCGATTTCCCATGAAGTGATGGGACCAGATGCCATGATCTTAGTTTTCTGAACGTTGAGCTTTAAGCCAACTTTTTCACTCTCCTCTTTCACTTTCATCAAGAGGCTCTTTAGTTCTTCTTCACTTTCTGCCATAAGGGTGGTGTCATCTGCATATCTGAGGTTATTGATATTTCCCCCACCAATCTTGATTCCAGCTGGATATTCTTTAACTTGTGTATTAATTAATTTCTAACATGTTCCTGATCTTTGCTCATTTTTTCCTAGTAAGGTATTATTCTTTTTTTTCCTTATTGATTTGTCTGTTCTCTTTATAATGCATTTTTTACTTTTTTGCTTCAGTATTTTTTAGATGCAAAGTTTGAGAATTTACACAGCATTTTAAGGTTTTTTTGCAGTCAAATGCATCCAGTTCTTTCTTTTTTGTTACATTGTTTTTTTCGTAGAAAGTATGTGTCCATCTCATGATCAATTGAAAAATGATATGAATTTTCTTCTGATTTCTATGGTTTGTAGTTAACTCTTCGATTCATATTTTACCTGTTTGAAATTACATTATACTTGCAGTGGGTTTTTTTTTAATTAATTATTTTTGGCTGTGCTGGGTTTTCTTTGCTGTGCACGGTGCTACTGTATAGTTGTGGTATGCAAGCTTCTCATTGTAGTGGCTTTTCTTATTGCAAATCACCAGCTTTAAGGTGCACAGGCTCAGTAGCTGTTATACACAGGCATAGTTGCCCCACTGCCTGTGGAATCTTCCTGGAAGAGGGATTGAACCAATGTCCCCTGCATTGGCAGGTGAATTCTTAACCACTGGACCACCAGGGAAGTCCTATACTTGCAGTTTTATATCCTATTTTATTCATATAACTTTATATAGTGAGCATTTTCCATAAAATGAAATATTATTTGATATGCAACTTGAACTGAGGATATGACATATAGTTTTTCAAATTTCCAGGTTTTTTCAACATTGTTGATATGTTCTGCTTTCATTAAGTTAAATTTCTTGTATACTCTACTTGACCAAATTTACTTAATATTTATGTGCTTGCTTCTTTGTATATAATATAGTTATATTAATAGTATCTCAGATTTGTTGAAAAGAAAAAAACAATAATCCTATAAAATAATTGGAACAGTGCCTGACAATATTAATATATCTTTAATGTTAAATATTAGCGTTATTGTATTTATTTCACAATTATTAGCTTAGATTCATTGATCTGTTAATCCTCTCACAGATTCCAGATTTTGATTTTTTTTTGTGTGTGTGTGTGTGTGATACATGATTCATGTTTATTTTTTATTTTTATTGAAATATAGTTGATTTACAATGTTGTATTAGTTTCAGGTATACAGCAAAGTGACTCAGTTATATATAGATAGATAGATAAATATATTCTTTTTGGATTCTTTTCTAATACATTATTACAAGATATTGAGTATAGTTTTCTGTGCTAAACAGTAGGACCTTATTGGTTACTGGTTATTTGTTTTATGTATAGTAATGTGTATATTTTAATCCCAAATTCCTAATGTATCCCTCCCTTCTTTGGTAACCATAAGTTTGTTTTCTATGTCTGTGAATCTGTTTCTGTTTTGTAAATAAGTTCATTTGTATCTTTTTTTTTAGATTCCACATAAAAGCAATATCATATAGTATTTGGCTTTCTCTGCCTTCCCTGTCTTACTTCACTTAGTATGGTAATCTTTGGGTCCATTTATGTTTTTGCAAATGATATTATTTCATTCTTTTTTATGGCTAATATTCCATTGTGTATATATACCACATCTTTATATACTTGTCTATTTATGAGCACTTCTCCAAAGAAGATGTGCAACTGGCTAACAGGCACTTGAAAAGATGTTCATCACTGGTAATCGTTAGAGAAATGCAAATCAAAACTAAGGTATCTGTCAGAATGGCCATCATCAAAGGTCTACAGATAATAAATGCTGGAGAAGGTGTAGAGACAAAGAACCCTCCTACACAGCTGGTGGAATGTGAATTAGTACAGCCACTATGAAGAACAGGTTCCTTTAAAAAGTAAAACTGGAATAGCACCTGATCCAGCAATCCCACTCCTGGATATATATTCGGAGAAAAGTGTAATTTGAAAAAACACATGCACCCCAATGTTCATAGCTTGACTCTTTTTCTTTGGTATAACTTGTAATATATAGTATGATAGAACCTTCCCTTTTAACGTTTCTTTGTCAAAAATATTTTTAAACCGTACACTCTTTGCATAAATTTAAGAGTCACAATTAAATACCTCCCTCCCCAAAATTTTCATTGATATTTTGTTTTGAATTGGGTTCACTATCATATTTAATAGAAGAAAAATTTATGAGAAGATTGGGAGGACATCGTGTGGTTAAGTAACTTGTCCAATAGTACAGTAATAACAATAGAAAAGTGAAAGTGCTAGTCACTCAGCTGTGTCTGACTCTTGCCACCCCATGGACTGTAGCCTGCCATGCTCCTCTGTCCATGGGATTCTCCAGGCAAAAATACTGGGGTGGGTAGCTATTCCCTTCTCCAGGGGATCTTCCTGACCCAGGGGTAGAACCTGGGTCTTCCACATTGCAGGCAGATTCTTTACCATCTGAGCAACCAGGGAAGCCCAATAATAAGAGAGGGTGCCATGATTTAACCAAAGGTACTCTTTAATATATACTTATACAATATTTTTAAATTACTCTTTGAGCAATCACATTCAGTGTACATACTTAAATAGCAGTTGTTTTTTTGTAAAATGGATAAATCCATTAAAAATAATCCTTCTGCCACAGAGTTGAACCCTGATTCTTACCTGCAGATTTAATTATGCACCATGCACCAAAAGATATCCTTCCACTGATAACCAGTCTCATTTATTTGAAATGCAGTACCACATGTAGATTAATAAAATGCTATTCCCAGTGACTATGCCCCACGCCTATGAAAGGGAGTACAGAGTCATTACCAAATGTTATTCTGAGCTTTTTTGCATAACTTTTGCATAACTGTCTTCAAACTGGCTAATAAAATACAAATTTTTCAAGTAAACTATTAAACAAAAAAATGAACCTGTTGGTATTAAACCATGAATTAGGGACTTTAGAAATATTGCATAATATTGTAGTCACTAAAACTACAGTCCACCCTTAATCTCATTTTTTTCCCTTTCACACCCGCAGAAGACATGGATAATCATCACTGAGTTATCCTTTTTGTTTTGTACAGACTAATCTTCACAACCATCTACACACAATGCTCCAGGTGGCCATAACCAATTAAACTGGACACTTGAAGAGAAACATATTTACCTACTTGCTAACTCACAACTTCTGTTGAACAAAGTAATGAATTTTGTGATTATTCTCAGTCAATTTTAATCTTAGAAGCTTTTCTATTCGGTTTTATATAAATGAACTGCTGTGTGTCAACCTCTGTCTTCTGTTTGGGTTTCATTACATAAAATTGTAGATACAGTATTAATGGAAACAAATATTTCAGAGGCAAAATGGAATTGGGGTTCGGTGATGCAGGCCCAAATTCATTCACTGCTTGCCTGGAGAAGGAGTTCAACAAAGGGTTAAAATTATTTTTTCCACATGAGGAAAATTTCCACATGATGAGTCTCTTATTCTTGAAATTTTTGACGCTTTTACTTTTGTGTCTGCATTTTCCTGGCTTTCTTTCTGTGTGTCTGACCACCTTTCTGTCTTGTGAAACAATTCATCAAAATATCTTGTTTTGTTTACTTTTAGCTTATTTTGTAGAACTAAAAAAAAAACTATGACAATATGCTTAGAGAAAAAGAATGGAACCCAGACAAATTTTGGACTTAGTATTTAAGATATTTAGCAGCCAATTGGAGGCGTGCTGGAGGAATGGCACCCCACTCCAGTACTCTTGCCTGGAAAATCCCATGGACGGAGGAGCCTGGCGAGCTGCAGTCCTTGGGGTCGCTAAGAGTCGGACACGACTGAGCGACTTCACTTTCACTTTTCACTTTCATGCATTGGAGAAGGAAATGGCAACCCACTCCAGTGTTCTTGCCTGGAGAATCCCAGGGACGGGGGAGCCTGGTGGGCTGCCATCTATGGGGTCGCACAGAGTCGGACACGACTGACGTGACTTAGCAGCAGCAGCAGCAGCAGCTGGAGGAAAGCAAAGTTCATGGGTTAACACTGAGGTTACTCAGGGTCGCGCTAGGTAATAGGATCTGTAAGACTGCCAGTAACTGAAAGAGGCTAAACAAAATTGAACAGACTTGAGAAAGAAGAAGCTGCTTTGTTTTATATTTATTGTACTCCTTGGTCATAGAAGCAAGTACTGTAACTCTAGGGTGCAGTTCTAACCCTGCACTTAGTATTCAGCTTGCTCTACTTTCTCACCCTTCACCTGCTACCAACCTCTTTTCCCCCCATCTTCTCCTTTCTTCTGCTCTACTCTGGCCATTTTTGCTCACTAAAGTCAAAGTACACTAATTCCTTTCCAACAGCTTTTTTTGCTTGTGTTTCTCTCTCTTATTAGAATGACCTTTTTTATGCCTCAGTGTGGAAGTTTCTTGAAACTTACTTCCTCAAGAAAGTTGTCCCAGCTCCTGGCAACTCGAGTGATTTCCATCCATTTTGAACTCCTCTAATGCTTTGCACTTTCACTTGGTATTTATCAAATATTCCTTTATGTTGCTGGTCTCTGGTCACATTTTTATATGCATGTGCCTGGCCTTTGCAGGTTTCTACTGTCTGAAATGCACATCATGTCTCATACAGAGCTGCATATCCCATGCCTCCTACTGTAGTTTAGGCAAGTAGCAGGTTGTCAGTTAATATTTATTAAAGGGGAAGAGAAGACTGTGCCTCCTTAAACTTAGGTGAAAAGAAACTGCATATTTCCTGGTAGTAGAAATAATGGAAGCTTAGTAACTGAAACATCACAGGTTTCTCATGGTTCTGGGAGTCAGAAGTCCAAAATCAGTCTCACTGAGCTGAAGCTAAAGTGTAGGTAGAGCTAGTTTCTCCTAAAGGTTCTAAGAATGCAGCCTCATCTTCTCCAGCTTTTAGAGGCGACTTGAATTCATTAGCTCATGCCCCCTTTCTCACAGCGACATCAGGATTTTGTCATCACATCTTCACTGACTCGTTGTGTCTTCATATAGCTTCTTCTGCCTTTGTGCCCCTGTCTCCTTCTTATAATGGTTCTTTTGATGCTGGGCTCATCTGGATAATCCAGGATAATCTCCCCATCTGGAAATCTTTAACTTAATTATATCTGCAAAATCCCTTTTGCCATATAAAGTAGCAGAGTCATAGGATCCAAGGATTAGAATGTGGACATCTTGGGAGAATGTGATTTATGCTTCCATGGTATGCCTTCTCTTACCTTCATGCAACAGATGTTGTTGAGGTCCTACTATGGTGCTAAACAACATGGTGATACAATTGGAAGCAAAGCAAATATATCTTCCCAATAAGCTCAGAGTCTACTGGCAAAATTTGCATGTTAAAAAAGGCTTGTAATTCAATGTGACATGCTTTATTAGAGATAATATTAGACCTCCATGGGAGCATGTCTTTCTGCCTGGGGCAGGGAGATGCCCCAGTGAAGCCTCCCTCATGGAGTAGTAATCTCTGTTGTTAATATAGGCCTATATTGTACAGTGTTAACCTGTGGTGTTGGTTCAACAGGCATAAGAGCTAATAAAATTTTACAATGTACAATTTGTTGTAATTGAAGTGAAAATAACCCAGCTTCCTTGGCACTCATTAAAGGCCTGATATTTATTAATTAAGTCATTCAAGTAATATTTATTGAGAAATTTCCATGCACCTGACCTTGAATGAGGTACAAGAACACAAAAATGAATATCACAATGAACCATACCCTCAGGGACCTAATTGCATAGCAGAAAAAGCAGGTAACAGCTTCCATTGGTTGGTCCTTCTCATTTTGTAAATAATTTTATCTTTTCTGTTTCTCAGAAGTCTCCTAATATTTTCACAGTGTTCATATACCTTTCTCTCTCATTTACTCTAAGGTTGCAAAATTTTCCCAGCTATCATCTTGTGTCTTTTTTTTTTTTTAACTTACTTCCAAAACAACTACTGAATATCCATGAGCCATGGCCTAGAGACACCATCATGAATAGTTTTCTGTGTCAGCCTCTATGTTTTAAATTTCACCTTCTGACTTTACATTTGACTTGAAACTTGTCTTAAGAAATATTCAGGAAGTTTACCCCATTATATAATGTATTTCAGAAACAGCAAAATCTTATTGATTTGATAATCCCACATATCATGTAATGAGCAGAACAAGCTGTCAAAAGAACAAAGGAGTGACTAGATCTCTGCAAAGCTCATTTACTCAAAGTGAAAGGGAAAAAAAGGAACCAATTGCTTGATTTGACAGTACTTAAACTAACATGACAGAAAACCTAATAAAATTGGTTCAACTATTACACTTTCATTTGTTCCAAAGACTATGACTAAGTGTCTACATATTAAATTTATAGAATATGTAGCCACATTTGAGGTAGAATTTGGGAAGACCTAGAAGTTCCCATTATTTCTGTACTATCTACCATGAACACCGTACAATATCTAAAATTCCTATCATTTGATTTACTCCCTTGGGTAAAGCAATGTGCAGAGGTCCTTCTTAAATGCTCAGGGTAATTAACGCAAATCTCTTTGGGAGCATTGATATATGAAACAGAATTTGGTTAATTGGATTACTTACAGTTTATGTAGGGTGTATCTTGAGATAGAAATTCAGAGGGGAGAGGGCCAACCATAGAAAAGTTTTGTTATGTGTGTAGAAAGGAGATCATAAGACTTCACTACACAGACTTTAAAGAACCAAATTGGAAAGCAGTCAGATCATAGCTTGAAGATGCAAGATGCTGCTTCTCTTTTTAGTTAAAACATTATTAATTTTTACTTTCTATTTCATTATGTCAATCCTGGTGGAAGTTTGTATATTTTACTGGTCTTTTCTAATAACCAACACTGCCTTTGTGGATTTTCTTTGTTATATGTTTAATTTCCATTTCGCTAAATTCTTTCCCAACATTTTTGCACAGAGAATTCTGTTCTACATTAATGATTTTATTTTTATGACATCTCTTTAATCTCTGCCTTTCTTCTTACTGCATCTTTTTATTTTGCAACTTTATTGAGCAATAATTGCCAAAAATTATGTATATTAAAATGTGCTACAGAATGGTTCTAACATAAGAATAGATGTTCTTCTAGGTATCATCCTGTTGTAGCCTACACATTTGATATTTGTTTAACTATCATTCAATATTCAGTACTTAGAAATTTATTATGATTTATTTTGATTCATCTTTTATTTAGAATTCTACTCAAATTTATAAAGCTGTATTAAGATATTTATTTTGTCTTTTTTTGACTTCTAATTTATTTCCTTTAATCTTAAGAACATAGTTTGTACTATACCAGTTCCTCGAAAAAATAAGACTTGTTTTATAATCTCATAGAATTGGATATGATTGATGCTTTAATTTATGCAAGTTTCAAGTATTAGAGTTTTATGTATGCTTAAGAAGACTGTGCAGTTTATAATTTGGGGCATGTGTGAGACAATATTTTTTATATACATATTTGCTAGATCAAGGTTGTTAACCCTGTTAATCATCATTATTTTAATTTTTGACTTGTTAAAATAGACGACTATGTTGAAGTCTCTTATATGTTGATGCATTTATGGATTTCCATTATTAGTCATTACTGCCATACGAATGTTTGATTGATATATGTTTCTCATTAATTGAGCAACTGTTTTCCATTATATATATATATTGATCATCTCTATGTCTAAAAATGCTGTTTGTCTTAAAAGTCTCTTTTACTTTGTATACCCAAGATTTCACTGGACTACTATCTGCCTACTATGCTACTTTTGTTTATTTAGTTCCAGTTTTTTATAGATTTTAGTATGCTTTTGGAAAAGTATGTATAAGCACAGTTTTTAAATCTAATCTCTTGTCATAAGTGATTAGAATAATTCCTATACAGTTATTATTATAAATTATGTATTTGTACTTCATTCTATTATCTTTTGGTTTCCTAATTGTCTTGCTTTTTCTATTGCTTCCATTTTCTCCCTGCTTGGCTTTTTTAATTAATTGAGGATTCTTGTTTCTTTTTTAATTCCATTTTCTCCTTTAACTTGACAGTCAAACACTATTTCTAACATTTTATTTGAAATTTTATTTTTGTTAATATACTTTCAATTTTCCCATGAATATCTGATAACAAAATGTGCCTCATATTTTATTTTAGTACAGTATGTTTTTTAAGTACATTATGAGAGCATTTTAATTCGTATTTCTAACATTCAGACATATATACTTTTGTTATAAAACATTTTGGTGTCTCTCTTTTAGATTCTCAAGTTAGATATTATAATTTTTACTGCCATTGCTTATAATATTGTTACTTTGTACTGACCATGTTTGACTTTATCTACATATTTACCTTTTTTTGTTATTGTTCATCATTTCTCCTTGCAATTATATCCTCTCTCTGAAATCATTTTCCTTCTCCCTGAATTGCATCCTTTCTGGTAGGAACATAGGACATAAACCCAGTTTTACTTTATCTAAAATATTTCTTCATTACAATTGTTCTGGACCAGCAAATGAGACTGAAAAGGAAGTGTAGAACGGTACAGCAAAACCAAGAATAAAATCAAAGTAAAGACTTTGAAAGAGTGATAAAGGATTTAGCCATATCAGATGCCACAGATGACTTTGCTTAGAGCCATTTTAGTGAAGTGGTAGAAGTCTGAAGGGTGAAGGAGATAAAGAAATGGGAAGGGAAGAGGTGGCCAGAGGTTTTCAAATTCCTCTGAAGAAATGGAAAGCCAAGTGGCCACATGGCCTCCTTACAATCCAGTTTATATCTATTACACTCGTTTGTTTGATGAGTCAGTTAAGGTTCAAGTAACGCTGCCACACAAAGTCACAGAGCATGCTAGTACCTAGATCTGCTTGCGCTTTCAAATATCCAATGATACATTCAGTGCTATCACCAGGAATTTCCAGAATGTGGCAGAACAGTTGTAATTTCCTTACTATGAGTTACTGTCATTCCATATACATTAATCATCAAACATCATTTTACTTTTCAGATTCTGTGAGTCTCCTGGAATTTAGTTCATAATGTTTGTTGAGAAAATGCGATTAGTTACACATACTTGAAAGACATTGTTTTATTATTATACACATCTTTGGTAGTATCTATTGTCACATGGATTAATTTAGATACTTTGGTTCAAGCCAACAAATGGTTTAGTAAATTTTTGGCATCCATGGTAATTTGCACTATTTTGCAGATTTTCTTCTGATTGTTGAAATCTTTCTAGCCCCAGAGCAATTCTATATCAGTAACAAGAAGCTAAGACAAAAATAAGGTCATAAGATTTTTGCATTCTAGATGTAATTCATAAAGAAGTTCATCTGTTTCTGACCCTTGATTTCTTATAGCTGCAAACTGGTTTCTTTCTGTCTCCAGGCTCACCCCTATTTGCATGATTGTGTTGTCTGTTTTCTTTACACTTGCAGTTGAAACTTGCAAATAGTTTCAAAAAAATAATTTCAGAAAAAATTATGTTTATTTGTGTGTAAATGAAATAAAGCTACTGGCGGTATTTATAATGGAACTGGATGTCTTTAAAGTAAAAAATATTGTATATCTTCTTGAAGATTCAAAATAAATCAGTGAGCTCTATAATTAATCATTTTTGATATAATGTTTTTATTGTGAATTGATTTTAGGGAAATGTTATTTTAAAGTATCCCCTTGACTCATTTGCATCAAAACAAGTGGGTCTCATAAAACTGTAAAGATATACTGTGAATAGTCATCAAAGAAAATTTTTCAGCCACAGTTCATAAATGAACACCAAACAGGCCTGTGTAGGGCATTCATTTGGCCACATTTTTAAAATCAAAGGATTTAATTACTCTTGGACAGATGACTGACAGGCAAAGAAATGGAAACTTTAAGATTATGTTCATCTCTAAAATATAGTGATGGCTTAACCTTCTATTTTTTAGCCTTCATGTAATTCCATTTTCAACTTTTTAAAAAGAATTAGTTTTCATTTGCACAGTGTTAGATCTTTTGTCTTGTGAGGATAATTTCTATTACAGAATTTTAAAAATTGTTTTATTCTTAACATCTTTCTTTTAAATCACAGAGATTAGTAGTTTCAGAATTAAGATAATGCTTTTATTTCTCTGTTTCTATTTAAACTGTTCAAGAGAACTGTGTGTGAAATTTAGCAACTTAGGTAAACAAAATATCTAAATTATTATCTTTATAATTTGTAAGTCAAATATCCATCAGAACGCAGTTATTTTATTCCAGAACCAGTTATATCTTCTATGAAACTAATAAGTTGGTAAGGTTTGAAGTTTATTTATACTATTATGTATGTAAAAAAGATTAGTTATTTGTTATATCCAATAGCATGTTTTATGATTGTAATGTATACAAAAGATATACATATGCATTTTCAAATAAAGGAATAGACTCGATCTTTTAACTATGAACTATTAGATTTCATAGTATCTGTTACTAATCAGCTTGGTTTCTCCCATGTCATCAGAGTTTTTATATATTAGCAGAGTTCCAAATACAGAATCTTGAAACATATTACTATTTATATAATTAGAGTAACAGAGTAGTCCTTTATTAATTTCCTTAAAGGCTGGCTCCAAATTTGTGAATGCATGTGAGTTTTATTAAGTATACCTAAGCAGTTGACAAAGGAGATTTCCAGAAATGAGCTATGTGATCTTTAACACCAGTCTGTGGAACAGATTTGATAATAAAGAAATATCTCATTACTTTTGAGATTTGTGTATTGTACATGTGCGGCTTGGTAACTGAGTACTACAAAAAGACCAGCATTAGCTAAATTTTGTAGATCTGTCATTCCTGCCATGCCAAAAATCTGTGGAGTAGTTTGTAATTGCCATTGTTTTGGTTATTACAATAAACAGAACTGATAGGGTTTATACTATTTGCCTTGTGAGCTGCACTTCACATCACTCTGTTGAATTAAAATTGCATGCACATATCTTTGCTTATCAGTTTTATTTATGTCAGAAATAGAGAAAGGCAGTATGCTTTCAGTATATGGAACCTTGTAACAAGCAGGTCAGAAATTATAATCATTATTTTAATAGTCTCGTGCAAATGAATGACTGTATGTGTGCTCCTATTATCTATCACCTAAAATATGTTCCTATAGGAAAATACTCTTATTTCCCTTATCATATTTTGTCAGAGCTTTAAATATGATTTTAATTGGATTACCTAAGGTACAAATGCACATCTGCAGAATACAGGATTTTTTTTCTCTTCTTTGTCAAATACGCATCTTTTTTTCTTTGAGCTGCTTCTACTGTTGTTGGAATATTTGTTATAGGTGAGAAACACAAGGAGGTTATCTGAAATGCTTTACCTTTCTTTCACAGTAAAAATCTCTATAATATTTCCACTCTTAGGCTGAAGGCTTCTCACCTATGAAATTCTCAAGCTCACTAGCAGTCACATCAGATGTACTTGCAAATTTTCAGATACTTATGATGAGTTAATCCATGCATGCATACACAGATACGTCTCTCAGAAATCCTGTACCCCCTAACAATTGTCACACATGGCCAGCACCACATACTCATACCCAGTTCCCACCCTAGTGTACTGGGAAGTGGTTTTTACTTCGAGAATGTGAAATGTTCCACACCTCTCATATTTGTCCTGCATGTTGCATTGATGAGATTTGTTTCTTGCAGCGATTCTATTAATTTCCTGTTTGAATGTCTTTTCTTGTGTATGGATTTTTAATGGATTTTTCTTGTGTATGCAGAAAATTTTTGTGCTCTCTTAAACTACCATCCACTTTTCAGAAGGATACTTTTCTTCCAAAATGTATAAATGAGATATTTTTTAATAATCTGTCTCATAGAGTCAAATCTTCAGCAGTTGCATTGAAAATAAGTCCAATAATGGACAAATTATTGTTCACGAAGAACTGAGTGCTGTCCATGAACTATCAGTCCTGCCAAGTATTACCTTTGTATTTCAAGGGACTTCTGTTTTTTCAGTATTGACTGGTCTTTGTTTTCTGGCAAAACAATTTATAGTTCATTTTCAGATAACTATACATATGGTATTTGTATTTTAATTAAAAAGACTGTTGTTATGTCTGATTCTTATAAGCAGAAATTCATTATAAGGACACTTCTCATTTCCTTGAAATGTTCCCTTTATTTTTTTCCAGGGTTCCTAAATTGCGAAAGCCAGTTAAATTATGTCTTTGGGGAGTTAATTTTTGGCACCATATGTCTCTAAAAATGATTTAATTTTATCTAAAGCATGTTTGCAAAGATATTTATGTTCTGTAATGCACAGAGACAAGTTAAGGAATTTTCTTAAAGAAAAAACGCACTGGTCTGCTATTATTCCCAACACAATAACATACATTGTATGTTTAAGCTTGCAAAGAATTCTGTTTATCTAGATTAATATGTTGTTAATATCTGTTGTTGCCTTTTAAAACTTTGAATTAGCACAGTCTTTATGATATCAACATGATTGACATAAAACTGTTATTGCTGTCATTCCTATTAGGAATAATTTTAGAAAACTTGAATCACAAAAAATCAATTGTAGTCTAAGGATTAATTTGAGGGGTTATAAGACAACTTTCTCCAAAGCTCCATTAATCAGTATATATACCCTTATACTTTTTCCAGCGGATGTGCCACCAACCCTCCTCTAATACTAGCAAATTCGAATTCTCATAAAAATGGATTACATATGTCTTTCAATTTAATATGAAATAAATTATAAAGTGACTGTTCAACAACTGTATTTATATGTGAACAGGGTTGGGAGAATACAAAATTTTTTAGCAATTTAAAAAGTGCCTAGAAGTAGTGATTCTTTCCATATTGATGTAAACTCCTATACCTTGGGTAATTCTTTTATTATGTTTACAATCACATTGAGGGGATATATAACAAAAATCTTGTTTTACAAAAGAACACAAGTATTTTATGTTAGCCAATGGTCAAGTGTAATAGGATATTTTTTAAACTCAGATTTTAATATTGGGTTGACCAAAACATTTGTTCAGCTTCTGAATCTCAATAGATTCTCCAAAAGTAATCCCACATCACAATGTATAGAAGATACCCTTCTTACAGAGATGTCAACTTAGCCTATGGGCTTATTTTTTTTTTTAGAAACAACCAAACATATAGTAATTTACAGTTATGTGTAAGCTATAAGTGAATAAATAAATTTTAATAATAGAACATTGTGTACCTTTACCAGTTTTGTAAACCTTGATATTTGACATACTTGCTTTGGATGATAAAACCAGTATAGACAGTTCTACACCAAACCCTGTATCTGCCTACTCCTAATACTATTGTTTTCTTATTTTCTCAGAGTTAATTACTAGCCTCTTCTTAGTGTTCTTCATTTCATCTGTGTTTTTAATACTATGTTTACATACTGATTAATTTCCCTAGTGGCTGAGACGATAAAGAATCTGCCTGCAATGCAGGAAACGCAGGTTCGAGCTGTGGGTCAGGAAAATCCCTTGGAGAAGGGAATGGCTATACACTCCAGTATTCTTACCTGAGAATCCCATAGACAGAGGAGCCTGGTGGGCTTCAGTCCACAGGGTTGCAAAGAGTCAGATGTGACTGAGTGACTTTCACTTCACTTCCTCCTTTCTCAGAATTAACTACTAGCCTTTTTTTAGTGTTTATCATTTCATCTGTGATTTCAATACTATGTTTATGTAGTAGTTACTTTAAAATAACTATTGTTTTCTTATTTTCTTTTTGACTGTGCTGGGTCTTCATTGCTTTGCATGGGCTTGCTCTAGTTACAGCAACTGGGAGCTACGCTCTAGTGACGGTGCAGGGGCTTCTCATAGCAATGGCATCTCTTTTTGCAGAGCTCAGGCTCTAGGGCACAAGGGCTTCGGTAGTTGCAGCTTGTGGGCTCAGTAGCTGTGGTTCCTGAGCTCTAGAGCACAGACTCAATAGTTGTGATGCAGGGGCTTAGCTGCTCTGCAGCATGTCGGATCTTCCAGGACGAGTGATTGAACCCATGCCCCCTGCATTGGCAGATGTATTCTTATCCACTGTGCCACCAGAGAAGTCCTAGTTTTCTTTTTTATTTATATATGATACCGGAGATCAGTGGATAAATAACTTAAGAAAGAATGACAGGATGGTGCCAAAGCAAACAACACCCGGTTGTGGATGTGACAGGTGATAGAAGCAAGGTCCGATGCTGTAAAGAGCAATATTGCACAGGAACCTGGAATGTTAGGTCCATGAATCAAGGCAAACTGGAAGTGGTCAAACAGGAGATGGCAAGAGTGAACGTCGACATTCTAGGAATCAGCGAACTAAAATGGACTGGAATGGGTAAATTTAAATCAGATGAACATTATATCTACTACTGTGGGCAGGAATCCCTTAGAAGAAATGGAGTAGCCATCATAGACAACAGAAGAGTCCGAAATGCAGTACTTGGATGTAATCTCAAAAACGACAGAATGATCTCCGTTCGTTTCCAAGGCAAACCATTCAATATCACGGTAATCCAAGTCTATGCCCCGACCAGTAACGCTGAAGAAGCTGAAGTTGAACGATTCTGTGAAGACCTACAAGACCTTTTAGAACTAACACCCCCAAAAGATGTCCTTTTCATTATAGGGGACTGGAATACAAAAGTAGGAAGTCAGGAAACACCTGGAATAACAGGCAATTTTGGCCTTGGAAAGAATGAAGCAGGGCAAAGGCTAATAGAATTTTGCCAAGAGAATGCACTGGTCATAGCAAACACCCTCTTCGAACAACACAGGAGAAGACTCTACACATGGACATCACCAGATAGCCAACACCGAAATCAGATTGATTATATTATTTGAAGCCAAAGATGGAGAAGCTCTATACAGTCAGCAAAAACAAGACCAGGAGCTGACTGGCTCAGATCATGAACTCCTTATTGCCAATTCAGACTGAAATTGAAGAAAGTGGGGAACACCACTAACCATTCAGGTATGACCTAAATCAAATCCCTTATGATTATACAGTGTAAGTGATAAATAGATTTAAGGGACTAGATCTGATAGACAGAGTGCCTGATGAACTATGGACAGAGGTTCGTGACATTGTCCAGGACACAGGGATCAAGACCATCCCCAGGAAAAAGAAATGCAAAAAAGCAAAATGGCTGTCAGAGGAGGCCTTACAAATAGCTGTGAAAAGACGGGAAGTGAAAAGCATAGGAGAAAAGGAAAGATATACCCATTTGAATGCAGAGTTCCAAAGAATAGCAAGGAGAGATAAGAAAGCCTTTCTCAGCAATCAATGCAAAGAAATAGAGGAAAACAATAGAATGGGAAAGACTAGAGATCTCTTCAAGAAAATTAGAGATACCAAGGGAACATGCAAAGATGGGCTCAATAAAGGACAGGAATGGTATGGACCTAACAGAAGCAGAAGATATTAATAAGAGGTGGCAAGAATACACAGAAGAACTGTACAAAAAAGAACTTCATGACCCAGTTAATTACGATGGTGTGATCACTCACCTAGAGCCAGACATCCTGGAATGTGAAGTTAAGTGGGCCTTAGGAAGCATCACTACAAACAAAGCTAGTGGAGGTGATGGAATTCCAGTTGAGCTATTTCAAATCCTAAAAGATGATGCTGTGAAAGTGCTGCACTCAATATGTCAGCAAATTTGGAAAACTCAGCAGTGGCCACAGGACTGGAAAAGGTCAGTTTTCATTCCAATCACAAAGAAAGACAATGCCAAAGAATGCTCAAACTACTTCACAATTGCACTCATCTCACACGCTAGTTCAGTAATGCTGAAAATTCTCCAAGCCAGGCTTGAGCAATACATGAACCGTGAACTTCCAGATGTTCAAGCTGGTTTTAGAAAAGGCAGAGGAACAAGAGATCAAATTGCCAACATCTGCTGGATCTTCAAAAAAGCAAGAGAGTTCTAGTAAAACATCTATTTCTGCTTTATTGTCTATGCCAAAGCCTTTGACTGTGTGGATCACAATAAACTGTGGAAAATTCTGAAAGAGATGGGAATACCAGACCACCTGACCTGCCTCTTGAGAAACCTGTATGCAGGTCAGGAAGCAACAGTTATAACTGGACATGGAACAACAGACTGGTTCCAAATGGGAAAAGGAGTATGTCAAGGCTGTATATTATCACCCTGCTTATTTAACTTATATGCAGAGTACATCATGAGAAATGCTGGGCTGGATGAAGCACAAGCTGGAATCAAGATTGTCAGGAGAAATATCAATAACCTCTGATATGCAGATGACACCACCCTTATGGTGGAAAGTGAAGAAGAACAAAAGAGCCTCTTGATGAAAGTGAAAGAGGAGAATGAAAAAGTTGGCTTAAAGCTCAACATTCAGAAAATGAAGATCATGGCACCTGGTCCCGTCACTTCATGGCAAATAGATGGAGAAACATGGAAATAGTGTCTGACTTTATTTTTTGGGGGCTCCAAAATCATTACAGATGGTGATTGCAGCCATGAAATTAAAAGACGCTTACTCCTTGCAAGAAAAGTTATGACCAACCTAGATAGCATATTTAAAAGCAGAGACATCACTTTGCCAACAAAGGTCCGTCTAGTCAAGGCTATGGTTTTTCCAGTGGTTGTGTACGTATGTGAGAGTTTGACTATAAAGAAAGCTGAGGGCTGAAGAATTGATGCTTTTGAACTGTGGTGTTGGAGAAGACTCTTGAGAGTCCCTTGGACTGCAAGGAGATCCAACCAGTCCATCCTAAAGGAGATCAGTCCTGGGTGTTCATTGTAAGGTCTGATGTTGAAGCTGAAACTCCAATACTTTGGCCACATGATGCGAAGATCTGACTCATTTGAAAAGACCCTGGTGCTAGGAAAGATTGAGGGCAGGAGGAGAAGGGGAAGACAGAGGATGAGACGATTGGATGGCATCACCAACTCAATGGACATGAGTTTGGGTAGACCCTGGGAATTGGAGTTAGACAGGGAGGCCTGTGGTGCTGCAGCTCATGGATTCAGAAAGATTTGGACACGACTGAGCGACTGAATTGAACTGAACTGAACTGAGTGTTATACTAGGTGTATCACTTGCAATTTTAGGGTATTTATTTTAAATGCTAGGATTTAGGGTATGAACATACCACAGTGTATATTTTTTCATTCCGCAAGGGTAGACAGATTTCCAAATTTTCATTTTTGCAAGTTATGCTATACATGAACTTTATTTTGTTTCCTTGATAATATATTGTGACCATTTCAAAAGCATTATCTCTCAGACTTTAGCATGTGTTACATCACTTGTAGGTCTGGTTAAGACACAAGTTGCTAAGTCTCATAGTTTCTAATTCAGTGAGTCTGAATACCTGTTTCCTAACAAGCTCTGGGTTGATACTAATCCTTCTGGTCTTGAGAATCACTCATCTAGAATTTGTAGATTTAAATACAATTTCTGGACCAAAGGGAAAATATGCCTGTAACTTCAATAGGTAATGGCAAATTGCTGTTTAAAGTCTTTGTATAAGGGACTTCCCTTGCAGTCCAATGATTAAGACTTACCTTCTAGCTCAGGGGGTGTGGGTTTGATCCCTGTTTGGGGAGCTAAGATCCCACATGCTTTGTGGCCATAAAAGCAAAACAAAAACAGAAAGCAAAATAGTAGTGTAACAAATTCAGTGAAGACTTTAAAAATTGTCTGCATCAAAAATTGAATAAAGTCTTTGTATCGAATTATGAACAAATTTGAACAGTATAAGAATTTCAGGTTTTCCTACATCTTTACCAATGACTGGTATGGATAGTTTTTTTTTTAAGTAATTGCCAGCCTTATGAATATGAAGTATGTTTGATTCTGCTGGAGATTGAATATGTTTCCAAATGTTTATTGACCAAATAACTCTCCTTTTCTGTGAGTTGCCTTTTTGTATTATTTGCTCATTTTTCTGGTGGATTGCTGGTATTGTTTCTCTTATTGATTTCTCAGAGTTCTTTATTTATAAAGAAATTAATCCTTATCAGCTGTGTGTTATTAATATCGTCTCTAAGCCTGTGGCTTGTTTTCACTCTAAATTTAAGTTTTTAAAAAATTTTAATGTAATTAAATTTGTCATTTCTTTCCATTTGTTATTTTAATATTTAGTTTTAAAAAATCGTTCCCCTCTTAAAAGTCATAAAATTAGCCTGTCATATTTCCATACAAAAATCTTAAAGTTTAGCTTTTCTTATTTTAATCTATCTTGCTTTTGTTCTAATGTATATCATGAGTTAAGGATCTAATTTTGTGTTGTATCTTTGTGCAGGGAAAACCAATTGTACCATCCTTTCTCCACTGACTTACATGCTATCTTTATTGTATTTTGAATTTCTGTGTTTTATATGAATGTTTCTGTTGTTCAGCTGTCTTCTTTGATCAGCTGTTTTTTATCCATTCCAATGCTGATACTGCTTTTAGTAAAGCTTTAAGACAAATTTTATCTGCTACATGGAAAATCATTTGAGCTTATTCTGTTTAACGGTCACCTTAGGTGTTCCCAGTCTTTTGTTCATCCATACGAACTTTAGGTTAAGTCCCATGAACCCTGATGAGATTATAGACTACCTTGTGAAAAACTGATATGCCCATGATCCTCTCCTCACATATCTGGACATGTTATATCTCCATTCATTCAATCTTTATTTTATATTTTTCAAAAAATGTTTTAAAATTTACTTTATAAACTTCTACATATTCTTTAATAGATTAAAACCTAGGTATCTTACACTTTGGAGAAGGAAATGGCAACCCACTCCAGTATTCTTGCTTGGGAAATCCCATGGACAGAGGAGCCTGGAGGGCTACAGTCCATGGGGTTGCAAAGAGTCAGACACAACTGACGCAATTGAGCACAGCACAAACAGCACCACCACCAACTTACATTTTACATTGTGATTATGAATGGAATTTTTAAATTACAATTCAGATTTGGTTATAACTAATTTTTTAATGCTACTGATCTTTTTCTATGCTACTCTTGTAGGAAAAAAATGATCCCTAAACTCTCATTACCTCCTATTATTGATTTATAGAGTTTCTTGAATTTTCAATGTAGATATTCTTCCTCTTATATCTGTCTTTTTTTCTTTTATTATTGCTTCAGCCAATAAAATTTTAAAGGTATTGATTCCTGATATCCTTACTTATTTTTCCTTGGCATTCTTGGGAATGTTTCTAAAGTATCTCTCTTTAGTAAACTGTTTGTCAGAAGTTTTTGGTTTATACCCTTTAACAAGTTAAAGAAATTTTCTCTGTTCCTTTCTATTTTGCCACAATAATTTTTTCATTGTTGATTTTGTTCAGTGTTAACTCATATCAACTTCTTTTGGGAATGATTCTTTTCCTTTAATATATTTATGTATTACATGAAAATATTGTTGATAATGAATCATTTTTAAATTTCTGGTGTTATTAAATCATAGTTCCTCTGTACTGTCTTCAGTTAAAATAATGAGCTCCTAGATGGTACAAACCATTCCATCAATCAATAAGTATTTATTAATCACCCTCTTATTACCAATAAATCAACTTCAGTCTTAAAACAAGCAACAAATTAGGAGAACACTTTTACTTTGCATTCAGAAAATACAGATGGTAAATTATTTCCTTGCTCGGCAAAGAGGAGAGAAGAATTAAGAACCCATTGTTAACTACTTCTGCATAAGAAATTGGGCCAAAACATAACAGCTTAAACCAACATAGCTTCACTTTCTCACAAAGTTTCTGAGGGTCAAGAATGAAGAAGTGCTTAGCTGGTTGATGGTGGCTCAAGGTCTCCCACAAGATTGCAATCAAGGTATTGGTTGGAGTGGCAGTCATCTGAACAGGCTGGAGAATCTGCTTCCAATATCACTCACAGGGCTGTTGTTCATTTCCTCACCATGTGAGTCTTTCCACAGAGCTGCTCACACAACATGGGAGCTGGCTCCCCCCAGATCAAATGATCTGAGAGAATGAGAGAGAAAACCCAGGATATAAGTCACAGCTTTGTGTGTGTGTGTGTGTGTGTGTGTGTGTGTGTGTGTGTGTGTGTTGGAAGTAGCATACTATCTTCTACCATATTCTATTCAGTACAAGAGAGTCACTAAGTCCAGTCCACACTCAAAGGGAAGAGAATTCTGCTTAATTTCTTAAAGGGAAGAACTAGCAAATAACTCGAGGGCTTATTTTAAAAATCACACTTATGAATACCGTTTTTTTTTTCCCTTGACAGTAAATAACAGATCCTTCAACACTATTTCAGTCTCTTTCACAATGTATCCCAGTTGTCCCCTTTGAGCTAGGCAGAGCAAGGCTTTCCTTTATTCTCGTGTCAACCATAATGTAAACCAGACCATTTTATGCTCCACCCTAGCCCTGGAGAAGGAAAAGGCAACCCACTGACCACTCCAGTATTCTGACAGCAGGATTCTTGCTTGAGAAATGCCATGGATAGAGGAGCCTGGCAGGATACAGTGCATGGGAGTACAAGAATCTATTATGACTTAGCAACTAGACAACAACAACAACTAGCCCTAATAACTGAAAAGGTGGTGCTCTGAAATTTTGAATTCTACACTACGCTAAGAACACAAGAATGGTATAAGATGATATTTTGGTGCTGATTTGATTAATGTTTTTTTGAAACCTGTAACTGGAATATCAAATAGTGTTACTTTATTCTTAGTATATTGTATTTTTACACACATGTAAACCCATTTAGAGGATTTGTGTGGTATGATATATGTATTATAGCATTTAATACTAAAGCCAGGTTTATGTGATATATAGGAGTTAGCAGCTATCATCAATTTATGTAGGCAGACAAAGTAACTTGGATTAAAAAAATTCATATAATTTAGTGTATTAAAACAAAAAAATTAAGAATCTCTCATTCTTATAAGAATCGAGCCGGGAAGCCCAGAATACTAGAGGAATCGAACTGGAGTCTCCTGCGTTGCAGGCAGATTCTTTACCAACTGAGCTATCAGGGAAGCCCCATTCTTATAAGAGACAATATTAATTTATTCTGTTTTACTGTCAAAAAGTATCTAGCTTTAAAGTGTAAATAAATGTCAAGAACCTAGTTAAATTTAATCAGAATTATATTTTACCAAACGTGTAAATGAGTATTGTACATTGTATGCAGTACTCACAAGGGTACACAGTGCTCACGTTGACACAAAAGCACCAGCTCTATCTCAATACATCATGTCCAAATGGACATTGACTCGTTTTCCTCCTCATAAATAGGTACATACACAGTGATCGTTATCTCAAAAGAAGTATCAGTGAATTCCAACTTTGAGCTTCCTTCAGCAAAGAGTTCACAAAGCAGGTATTAGAGGCAAGCTACTAAGTGTGCTACACATTTGAACTGGTCAGAAACTGTTGTCAGGAAACTCTTTCTTCCTCTTTGCCACTTTAAATGGTTCAAAGTACATACCAGCTGTTTCCTGATTCCGCTTTCCTGACATCGTTGATTCCTCACTTCCTCTTTTCGTATACAAAATCAAGGGCAACGAAGTTGAGGTTCTTTTCCCAAAATGACTCTTCCTGCACTAATATTGCTCCTTCTTAGTCTCTTTAAGAATATTCCATTCTCTCCCAAAATTCTCGAAATCCTTGCTTAGGGCTTATCAGTAGGCCAGTCCATCTGGCAGTGACTTCCCATTCTTTCTTCTGAGTACACGGCAAGTCCTCGGAGTGCTCTTGCCAACCTCCCACCTAGTGTGTTTGTGTCCCTCTCTGTCCTTTTTTTGTTTCTTCTATCACTTACTTCCTCATCCCATCTCACCTTCCCTAAAATCTGAATGAGAGGGCAGGCATGTAATCATTTCAGGAAATGACTATGCTTCAGTAATGTAATCATTGGCATGCTTCATTCCAAAAACACTGGGTTAATTGAAGTTGCTGAGATCAAAAACTGTTTCAGTTACTTTGGTTCCAATCTGAATTCTGCATCCACCTGAAGGACTTTTCCACTCACAACTTAACTCTCTCTCTCTCTCTTTCTTTTGTTGTTCAATCGCTCAGTCATGTCTGACTCTTTGTGACCCCATGGACTGCAGCACGCCAGGCTTCCCTGTCCTTCACTATTTGTTGGAGTTAGCTCGATCTCATGTCCTCTGGGAGAAGGCAATGGCACCCCACTCCAGTACTCTTGCCTGGAAAATCCCATGGGCGGAGGAGCCTGGTAGGCTACAGTCCTTGGGGTCGCTAAGAGTCGGACACGACTGGGAGACTTCCCTTTCACTTTTCCCGTTCATGCACTGGAGAAGGAAATGGCAACCCATTCCAGTATTCTTGCCTGGAGAATCCCAGGGATGGCGGAGCCTGGTGGGCTGCCGTCTGCGGGGGTCGCACAGAGTCGGACACAACTGAAGCGACTTAGCAGCAGCATGTCCACTGAGTCAATGATGCCATCCAACCATCTTAACCTCTGTCATCCCCTTCTCCTCCCGATTCAATCTTTCCCAGCATCAGGGTCTTTTCCAATGAGTCGGCTCTTTGCATCAGGTGGCCAAAATATTGGAGCTTCAGGATCAGTCCTTCCAATGAATATTCAGGACTAATTTCCTTTAGGATTGACTGGTTTTATCTCCTTGTTGTCCAAGGGACTCTCAAGAGTCTTCTCCAACACCACAATTCAAAAGCATCAGTTCTTTGGCACTCAGCCTTCTTTGCAGTCCAACTTTCACATCCATACATGACTACTGGAAAAGCCATAGCTTTCACTATATGGACCTTTTTTAGGCAAAGTAATGTCTCTTCTTTTCAATATGCTGTCTAGGTTTTTCATAGCTTTTCTTCCAAGGAGTAAGCGTCTCTTAATTTCATGGCTGCAGTCACCCTCCACAGTGATTTTGGAGCCCAGGCTCTGTTTCTATAATTTTTCCTTTATGTATTTTTGTGAGTCTTGCATTTACTTGATTTATTTTTTTTCTCTTCTTCCATTATTTTGTAAGATCCTGAACGTCTTATTCACTTCTTCACTTTTGATACTAAAATTTTACCATTTCACTTTATTGGGTTAGTATCAGTAAGTATTTATTGAGTGATCACTGTTGGCTAACATCTTACAATTGGGCTTTTATCATAACCACTTTCCTAAAAGGGTGTCATCATGACCAACTCTTAATCAACTGTCCTCCCCAGGTCTTAAATATTTTTCCATCTATATATATATATATGTTTATATAGATATAGTTGATCATTATGTTGTCTTTAATGTGCATGTGTATGCATATATATGTGACTTTTATTGGAGTCTGATTCTTCTTTAAGAATGCCTTCAGTTATTCTCTTCCTGGTTTATCTTTTTGTAGAGGCTTATTAGCTATAGATTTTTGAGGTATTGCTCTTTCTTGGTTGATACTTAAAGAACGTCTCTACTTAAGTAGCTTCAGTTACCACTTAAAGTGCTAATTTAAGACCTTTGTGGCTACCTTAAGCTAGAGCACAGAAGAGTAAATAAAATTGACTTACTATTTACAGCAGCTTCTCCTCATTTAAGATGTGGGTGTGGGAAACATTACCATCCAGTTTGCGTTGGTTGATAAGCTCCCACTTGGAAAATCTTCCACACATTGAAGAATGTCCACTTGTAAAAAAAAACTGACCTTCACTTTTAGGAAATCTTCTAAAATTCATCTTCCTTTTATTTGCCTTCTGTCATATTTGTATATATCGTAATAATAGAATAATACTTTGAGTGAAGTGTTCTAGTGTCTTAATGAATATATAGACACAGCATACCCTCAACCCCACTGGCTGTCAGAGTTGGCAGAAAATTTTCAATATTATATTAAAATTATTAAAATATTTATTTAAATAAATATTGAAATATTACAGAAAAATTAATATTGACAGATTTTCCTCTTCAAAAAGTGATTTACCATTTAGTTCAATAGCCTAAATTATCTGAAATGCCCAGACACTAATCTCAAGTAATGTATTTCAGCATTTACCAAGATAAAATAGCTTTAGAGTCAAGGTTACTTTTTCATCCTAAATTAACCAATTAACCAAGAAAAGAGACTTTGTTTTTCTGTGGATTTACCTAGATACCTATGTGTGGCTTTTTTCAATGCAAAATGAAGATCATAAAGATAAAGAATTCACAGGTAGCAGCATGTAACTACTTTAAAGATGGTGATTTTTAAGTAAACCGTTTTATTGAAATATGCACACAGGAAGCTCCACAAGTCATATGGGCACTGCTTGATGAAGTTTTGCAAGCCTCCCTTAAATGTAACCAGTACCCAAAATAATAAATAGAACATAAAATGGCCATTTTATTGATGTTTTCATTCTTTTATAAAGAACCATTTGATATGAAATTTTTAGTATTTATTTCTTTGTTCTGGAAAACACATCTAAAAAGAAAGCAACATAAACAGTTATTCATATTACCAAAAATAAGAGCATTTTCAATCATAAAAACTTATGAGTAAATTTTTAAATATATTTTTTTGGTTAATTTTTATGAAGCTTATTTTTTTGAAAATAATTATAACAATTCTGTATGGCACAGCTATGCTAGCTGTTGCAGGACAAGTGTAGATTGCCTTGGTAACACTTCTACTGTGGTTTTTTGTTTGTTTGTTTTTATATTAAATTTCCAAAAGATGGAGAATGCCTCACAGGAGAAATCTTTCTTTCTCTGTATAGTTTCCCTATTTTAAGTCACTTGTAAACATCACGTCCACTGTACTTGAGTGCAGTGAGATGTTCCTATGTCACATAGTCAGAGGGAGGTAGATTAATAGGGAATTCTAGCTGGAAATTTCTTCCCTGTTATTGTTCTCCCTCAGCAGTTGATGGCCAAGTTAATTCTCTTTAGTTTTGTCATGCTCTAAAGCACACATTGCCAGGCCATTGTAAGGCTTTATGAGGAGAAAAAAAGAAGTTGACGGTATCCATCAAAGTCTTCAAGTTGCATTTTTAAACTTTGGCCTGACCTGATGTGCCATTCAAAGAAGCTTCAAAAGATTATTTTTAAAGAAAGGTTCAATATGTCCCGAGGCTATCGGTTTTGAGTTAAACTGGGTGAAGTAGAAATATTTTACTCATCAGCTTTGCAGTCACAGAGTTTGCTTCAGCTAGAACAAAACTGCTGAGGCATTTAGAGAAAATTAACCCCCCTTCCTGGCGGCCAGATGTGACTGGTTTCTGATGAATGCACATGAGTGGGCTGAAAAATCAAGAGACTGTGAAATGCTTGTCAGGCCCGTACAGTGCAGAATGGGCTATTGACTGCTCTCTATATTTCCCTCCATCATTCTTCTTGAACACTGCCATTAATTTCCTCTCCCGCTCTGACTTGTGTTTTTGCCCCCCTCCCTCTCCCCTGTAGTTCTGTCAGCTGCAAAGGATGATACACAAGTTGTGGCAGAAGCACTTTGAGCTGGTGGTCTTCTACAGCCAGATGAGGCTGGCCAAGTTCCAGACAGACTCTCAAGAGAGTATTCAGCAAATATTAGCTGTGCAGGTAGGTGACTGCTGGGAAAGTGATCTAGATTGAAAATATAGACATATACCCCATATATAATAGAGAAGGAAATGGCAGCCCACTCCAGTATTCTTGCCTAGCGAATCCCATGGACAGAGGAGCCTGGTGGCTGCTGTCCATAGGGTCACACAGAGTCGGACACAACTGAAGCGACTTAACATGCATGCGTGCTTTGGAGAAGGAAATGGCAACCCACTCCAGTATCCCTGCCTGGAGAATCCCAGGAGCAGAGAAGCCTGGTGGGCTGCTCACAGAGTCGGACACGACTGAAGTGACCTAGCAGCAGCAGCAGCAGCAACAACCCTATATATAAAGTATGAAAGTTGAAAAAGTGTCAGTTGCTCAGTCTGTCCAAATCTTTGCAACCCATGGATTGTAGCCCACCAGGCTCCTCTGTTCATAGTATTTCCCAGGAAAAAATACTGGAGTGGGTAGCCATTCCCTTTGCCAGGAGATCTTCCCGACCCAGGTTCAAACCCAGGTCTCCTGCACTGCAGGTAGGTTCTTTACCTTCCGAACCACCAGGGAAGTCCATAAAAAGAATATATGTACTTTAACCAATATATGTACTTTATATATATGCTTTATTTATGTACTTTATATAAGAGTTCTATTGATAATGGATTACAACAAAGATTTTAAATAAGCAGAGAAATTTTTGGAAAGGCAGGGCTTAAAATGTGTAGGTTTAATAGAAATTCATATGCAAATTTGAGTATAAACTATAATTTCAGTATTTTAGAAATCAAAAGCATATTTCTTTCCTTAAAAATGCCCATTAACATTTAGTATATTAAAAATTAGAGTGGCTTAACCGACGATTTTCTTTTAAACATTCAAAGGTGATCTGCATGTTCTAATTATTGTCTTCAAAATATCCTATATTTCTGCTCAAATGTAATCATTCTTAAGAATCTTACCAATGATAAATTTGCATTGTGAATTATGGTGTATTTTGAAACATTGATAATGTCAATAGAAATTATTTGAATATGGGTAAAATGAATTCTAAATCCATAATCTTCAGTAGTCCTTATTCTAATTTTGCATTAGAAATTCACCAATACTTTCTTTACCAAACTTGATTTTAAATTACTTATCTTTATGACTATTACATCCCAGCTGAAGTGAAAGGACAGAAATGATAGGACCATGTCAGTAGGAAAATTCAACTACTCAATACCCAGAGATACAGCAGCAAGACTGGGTTGTATTGAGGGAACTTGAGGAGCATAACATAGTAGATTCTCTTCGTATCTACTGGAGATACCTTCCATTTAGAAAATCTCAAGTTTGGCTTTTAATCAAAATTTGAAAATATCATTTTCAGGATCTTGCCATAAAACTATAGAAACACGTGCAATCCTCTGGAAAAATTCAAGTCCAAACCCCTCAACATGGTATACGGTTCCCAGCTCCTGCTAACCTTTCCAGCTTCATCCATCTCCACACAAGTTCCTTCAGACAATTTTAGCCACTCCAAAATTCCTACTAATCAGGACATCTATTTATTCCTTCTTCTACTCCTTTTTCTGCAATACTCTTTCTTACCTTTCCTGTTAAAGAACACCTGACTCAAATCAAACATCTCCTTTGCAAAATCCTTCCCATGTTCTTCCCCCTCCTTCCTCTTCCAGATGAATTAATTTCGACCTTCATTGATCTCCTACTGTACTCTGTGCACACCACTATAACCCAGTGATATTTTCAGCAGCTAATGCTTCCTACCTGTTGGTAAGCCTCCCTTCCTAGAGGACTCTAAATTCCCTTGGGGCTTTGCACCATCAGTGAAATTAGCTCAATTCTTGTTCCATTTTTAAGGGTGTATGGTAGCAAGGCCACCAAGGGGACAGAAAGTACTCCATGCTCATCTTGTTTTCACCTATTATGTGTGCTCAGTTGCTCAGTCGTGTCTGACTCTGAGACCCCATGGACTGCAGCCCACCAGGCTTCTCTATCCGTGGGCTTGTCCAGGGAAGAATACCAGGGTGAGTTGACATTTCCTACTCCAGGGGATCTTCTCAACCCAGGGATTGAACTCATATCTCCTGCATTGAGAGGTGGATTCTTTACCACTGAGCCACCTGGAAAGCCCTTTTCACTTACTATATCTAGTCTTTAAAAAGAAAGACAGGACATTGTAAATCAACTATACTTCAATAAAAACTATCTAGAAAAGAAAAGTAAAAGAAACACATGGTAGAGTGACTGGATATGTTTGCAGAGTCAAACATATGGATATGTAAGTATGGATATGTAAAGTATCCTTACTGTAACTTACTGGATATGTAAGTCAGTGTTGACAGTTTGACTCAACATGGCTAAAAATTGCTTAACAGACCAGATGCCATTGCTCTCTGTTTTTATGATTTAGTAGTGTATCCATGTTGGGCACTCTAATGTTTAAATTTTGAAAGTAGTATTGTAATCGTGCCATTAGGCATTAGTGAACTATTTGACAAGAAAATCATCTGATGAACCTTCTGAAAAGTAAACTGTATGTGTAACTGATACTGAGCAAAAGTAATTCAAAATACATGTTGAACATAAAAGGGCAACTTTGTTTCATCCTTGAACTTGGAGCAGTTCCTTGCAAGACCATCAAAATGCATAACTGGCAGCTCTTGCAGATGGCAGAAACCCAGGTGAGCCGATAAGCTTTTGAATTACACGATCAAGCAGGAACCGATAAAATGAACTATATCTGGAATGAAGAATCTGCATATTTAATATTGAAGCCACTTATATCAATGTACATATAGGGATTTTAGTTCACCACAATTTTAATATGAGCCAAAACAAGCTACTACAGATTTAGAGCCAACGCCACGATTCAGCTCTAGCCAGCAAGTAAGACATCTTAACTCCGACCATATGCAGTATACAATCCTAACGTCACATATGATCCCACATAAAGTAAGTACTGTGATTTCATTTTAACATATCATTGTTTTTTCTCTTTTTACTTTTAATGTATTTAATGTTGTGATCACATTAACATGTTGTAGCAAGCCTGGCGCGCTACATTTCGTGGGGTCACAAGGAGTCGGACACGACTTAATGACTGAACAGCAACAACAATGCTGTGATATTTTATACCTCTTTGGTAACTTATTTGGAAAAAAAGACTCATCATAGACTCATCGTTTAAGTTAAAGAATGTGATGCAGCTACACCATGTTGACGTGACCTTAGGCTGTAAAGCACAGGTGTTTTGTTTGCTTAAAGGATATAATAACTCTCATTGCTCTTTTTCAAAAGTTGAGCACTTCTGCAATATTTTATACAGGTTTGGAAAGTTTAGTTTATGGGTCATATTGATTCACTTGAGAGTGAGCCAATTACGCAGTTTAAAGTAACATGTTTACAGATTGGTCATAAAAGCAAAATCCATCTTATTTAGAAGATATATACTTCAGACAAATAGAAACAGAATGAAGAGCTTCAAAAAAAGAATAAGAAGTTCTCATTTAAAAGGGGGCTTCACAGGTGGCACTAGAATCCACCGGCCAATACCAATTTAAGAGAGATGAGAAAGAAGTAAAATTTAGAATGCATTAAGTATAGAAGACTTTGGCATGCAAACATCTAAATGACCGCTAAATGAAGGTCTATGCGTGAATATGTTGAAGAGCTCCAGAGGGCAACATCTGGACCAGTGATGGCAGAGTCTGGAAGATGGGTTTGGGCCCAGTAGGAATACATTTTTCTAACAAGTGATGCTGTCCAAACATGCGCTGCTGATACTCAAGCAGAAGTTCCTGCAGTGGTAGAGGGAAAGCAAATGGTCTAAGAGGCAGCCAGAGAGAACCTCCCAGGGCTTCTCCTGGAATACTCTCCTGACCCCCTTACACAACATCTGTTTGTGTGTCCATATCTCTACCCACTAGAATGTCAGTCTTCTCAGTTGTAAAGCATATCCTGGCACCAACTATAATTCTCAAAACATAGTAAGTACTCAAAATATTTGTTGAGTGAATTTATTATTAAGTGAACTAGTTTATTAAGATTGAATGTGATAACCTCAAAGGTTCTTATTCAGCTCTTGGTGCCTACAGTTGTGTAGTTAATAAAAAGAAGCATTCTTGAGGTGCTTTGCCAGAAATTTTGATGGCACAGAAGTAAGGTGTTTAATCATTTCACATACACACATGCATGTATGCACACACAAAAACACACACAATACATATAGGGACAGCCCAATTTCCTATTTCTGAAAAAGAACTGTACCAGTGAAAAGAAGTCAGAAAAAAAAAAACACGCTGCAGGGTAGAAATCTAAAATAACTTAATAATGTGAGATAAGAGAGAATCTCTGAGGCCATATGATCTCTTTAAAGACAAAAGAGATTATAGAAAGTTGGATTTTTAAAATAAATTCATTTAGAGATATTATGATTGAGGAATAACATTAAATTGCTAATCTTTACTGAAAACTCTAGATAGAAGTAGAAGATATTAAAATATAGTTGCCAGTAGTAAGACTATCTACTAGAAGTTCTAGAAATGAGATTTGTCACTCCCAAACTACTGGCGAAACAAAGTGTCATAAAAGGTTGAATAATTCAAAATGCAGGAAAGAGGACAGAAAAAGTATAATAATGAACAAAATAAGTCCAAACATATTAGTAACCATAATAGCTAAATGATTTCATTACACAGTTTAAAGTAACAGGTTTACAGATTGGTCATAAAAGCAAAATCCATCTCACTTAGAAGTTATGTACTTCAGACAAATAGAAATGGAATGATGAGCTTAGAAAAAAAATGAAGTTCTAATTTAAACAGGAGCTTCCCAGGTGGTGCTAGTGATAAAGAATCCACCTACCAATGTCAGAGACATAAGACACAAGGGTACGGTCCCTAGGTTGGGAAGATCCCCTTGAGAAGGAAATGACAACCCACTCCAGTATCTTTGCCTAAAAATTCCATAGACAGAGGAACCTGGCGTGCTACAGTCAATGGAGTCACAAAGAGCTGGAGAGGACTGAGCACATAAACACAATTTACAAAGAGAGAGAGACTTAAAAGCAAAATGAATTAGAACACTAAAATATGGATATTTCACATTGATAGAATATAAATATAACTTATTAAGGCACACAATAATGAATGTAACGCACATGACAAAATAAGTTCAGAATATATAATGTAAGAACTGACTGAAAACCAGAGAAAAGAAATTTACAGTCACAATAGACAATATTAGCACATCTCCTTGAACTTTATAAAATTAAAAGAAAATGAGGGTTTCACATAACAAAACCTGTAAGTTTTGGTTCAACTGTAGAGAAATTCAACTTTAGAAAATCAGTTCAGTTCAGTTCAGTCGCTCAGTCGTGTTCGACTCTTTGCAACCCCATGGACCACAGCACGCCAGGCCTCCTTGTCCATCACCAACTCCCGGAGTTTACCCAAACTCATGTCCATTGAATCGGTGATGCCATCCAACCATCTCATTCTCTGTCGTCCCCTTCTCCTCCTGCCCTCATGTTACTGTAATTTAATTTAATGACAGGTTAAAAGAGATATATATTTTATATTCCTAAGTATTATATTACTAAATATATGCTGAAAACACTTAATATCAAGGCAACATATACTTACTCTAATAAAAGTCACAAAAAGAATTTATAAGAAAATTCTCTTAACTTAGTAAAATGTACTAAGCGATACATTACTGGAAACATCTTATTTAAATCAGGAAAAAAGTAATGATTCCTGGCTATCATCATTATTGTGCATCACTACTCTGAAGCGTTAGTAGTAAGTCAAGAAAAATAGGAGATACACTGTGTGGGAAAAGGGCAAAACTATCATTATGGTCTGATAATATGGTGTTTCTTTTAGAAAATCTAGGAGAATCAGCCAGAAATGCATTAGAGTTAATAAGACATTTTTTAAAATGGCAGCCTGAGGTATAGAGTTCCTAAGAATAAACCTAACAATAAATGGTGTGTGTGCTCAGTTGTGTCTGAATCTTTGCAACCCTGTGGACTGTAGCCCTCCAGGCTCCTCTGTCTGAAATTTCCCAGGCAAGAATACTGGAGGGGTTTGTCATTCCCTTCTCCAGGAGGTCTTCCCCACCCAGGGATCAAACCCACGTCCCTGCTGTCTCCTATATTAGCAGGTGGAGTCTTACCACTGATACACATGGGAAGCCCTAACAAAAAGTTTGCTTAAACCGGTAAAAGATATAAATAAAGACTTAAATAAAAAATTAAATACATATTATTTTCATGGATAAGAATATTATACATATTGGGAAAATGCCAATTTTAAAAGAAAATTTCACATTTGAAAAATCTATAAATTAAATACAGTCATACTCGAAATGAATATTTTTTAGTGAAGCTTGAGAAAGTGATTCTAAATGCCTTTGGAAGATAAAAATCCACAAAACTAGCTCTGACCTTTTTTTTAAAAGAACGATTATTGCAGAAGTCATGAATTTATGTCTTTGGATAGCAACATATATTTTTTAAAAGCTGTATCAATTGAATTAAACAGCATAACATTGATTTAGAAGTAGATCAAAAGCTCTGTAAAACAGAAGAGCAATTGGTAAACTTTTTCTTTCAAGGATCAGTTAGTAAATATTATAAGCTTTGCAGGACATTCAGTCTTTGTTGCAATTACTCAATCCTTGTAGCAGGAAAGCAGCCTTAGAAGATAGTATATGAATAGATGGAACTGTGTTCCAATAAAATTTCATTTACAAAACAGGCAGCAAGCCTGAGGCTATGCCCTGAAATAGAGCATCCAGGAATGCCCCAGGATTATTAGAAATTTAGAATACAATAAAAGTAGGGTTTCAAATTGTATAAGATGAGGGTGGATTATTCACTTTTCAGCTATCTGAGGGATGAAAGTAAATATCTGAGGGATAAAGTAAAATAGATTAATTTACGTTTATATAAATTTTAGAATAAGCATTAGAAATTTTATAGTATCTTTTTTAAAATACAGCCTACTGAGTAGTATTGAAGCAACAAAGGCCTTCTTCTCTAGAGAACAAATGTATGGTTATGGGGGGAAGGAATAGTTAGGGGGTTTGGCTATGGCGTGTACACACTGCTATATTTAAATGGATAATGAACAAGGACCTACTGTGTAGCACAAGGATCTCTGCTCAATATTATATAACAACCTAAATGAGAAAAGAATTTGAAAATAGGTACATGTTTATGTATAACTGAATCACTTTGCTGTGCACCTGAAGCTAACACAACATTGGTAATCAACTATGCTCTAGTAGAAAATAAAAAGTTATTTTCTAAAAAAAAAAGAGGCCTTCTTAAATGAGGGAAGAAAATCACTAAGAAAAATGTTAAGTTTGCCTACCAAAAACTAAAAATATTTTCATTAACAAAGATACAATAATAGAAAAACAGATAAAATTTCTTATCCTTATGAACTTACATTTCAATGGGGAAAACAAGACAGTAAACAGGTTAAAGTTATAGTGAAGCTGTGTACTAACAAAAAATTAAAACAGATAAAGGGCATATGAAATGACAGGAGAGGTACTGAAACACTGCATTTTAACAGTGCATTTTGACTTATTACTTGTGTAAATAAATAGCTCAAAATAGTTTAAAGAGTAACCATTTTTATTTGTTGAATCTCTCTCTGTGTTGAACTGGAAATATCGACTTAATTGCTTGAATATAAGAGTTTGTTTTAGGGTAGGTGGGTCGGTGAGTTGTTTGACTGCTCCTTTGGTGGTATCACCTGAGATGTGAAAAACATATAAACAGCATATGCCCAAGGGTGGCTGTGGGAATTGGATGAGATGATGTATGCAACATGCTCCGTACACAGTCAACAATTTACAACTTTAACTCACTTTCTTCTTTTTTGTCCCTGGTACTGCTGTAAGGTGATTCCAAAAATGCAACAAATTCCTACAAAAATTTGCCAAAATCAATTCATAACAGAAGCAGACTTTCTAGTCTTTCCACCTTCAGAACTTACAACTCCACATGACATCATTCCAAATGCAGGAATTCGAGAAAATATTGATATATATAGGCACACAACACATCTAGTCATGTAATGTGTCAAAAGAAATTCTTGGTTGACTTCACACCCTTTCATGATTCTTGCCTCAATCATTAAAGTATGCATAAGCACATAAACTAAAAAGAGAATTAATATTCTAAATTAAAACGTTCAGATAATGAGCTATTAATACATTTTAACCAGTATCTTCTGTTAAATGTAAAATCAGCATTCCACCCTCATCCAAGGCTTACTGTAGCTAAGAAATAAATGCCTGTTGCCAAAAGTCAATTCAAAGCTAGAAAACTGTGGGTGAAAGAGAACTTATGAGTTCACTTCTTCTATATCCCTACATTTGGGGTGGATTTTTTCGCTTTCTTTCTATGCTGAAAGTATACTTTATATTTTTTGTTTTTTTTCTAATTTTTTTTGAAATATAGTTGGTTTACAATGTTGAGTTAATTTCAGGTACACAGCAAGGTGATTCAGTTATATATACATATGTATGTGTGTGTGTGTGTGTGTGTATATATAATATATATATATATATATACACACACACACACACATATATATATGTCTGTATTCCTTTTTAGATTCTTTCCCATTATAGATTATTATACAATATTGAGTATAGTTGCCTGTGCTATACAGTAGGTCCTTGTTGGCTAACTATTCTATATAGAGTAGCATGTATATTTTAATCCCAAGCTCTTAATTTAACCCACCCTGCCCTTTCCCCTTTGTTAAGCACAAGTTTCTTTTCTTTGTCTGTGAGTCTACTGCTGTTTTTGTCAATAAGTTCATTTGTGTCATATTTTTAGATTCCACATATAAGTGATATCATACGATATCAGTCTTTGACATATTTCACTTAGTATGATAATCTCTAGGTCCATCCATATTGCTGCAAATGGCATTATTTCATTCTTTTTAATGGCCAAGTGATATTCCATTGTGGATACACACCACATCTTCTCTATCCATTCATCTGTCAGTGGACAGTTAGGTTGCTTCCATGTCTTGGCTACTGTAAATAGTGCTGCTGTTTACATTGGGGTGCATGTATGTTTTTGAATTATATTTTCTCCAGATGTATACCCAGGACTGGGATCACTGGATCATATGCCATCTACATTTTTAGTTTTTTAAGGAACCACCATACTGTTCTTCATAGTGACTGCACCAATTTACAACCCCACCAACTGTGCAGGAGGGTTCCTTTTCCTGCACATACTCTCCAGCATTTAATTTTTGTAACTTTTTGATGAACCCCATACCCGCCAGAGACACTCAGAGTGCTCAAACAAACCTTGTGCACACCAGGACCTAGAGACCCTACAGAGACTGAGCTAGAATTGTGTTTGAGTGTCTCCTGCGGAGGTACGGATCAGCAATGGACTGCTGCAGGGGCAGGGGCTCTGGGTGCAGCAGACATGGGTATGGCATAAGCCCTCTTGGAGGAGGTCGTCATTAACCCCACCATAGAGCCACCAAAACTTACACAAGACTGGGAAACAGATTCTTGGAGGGCACAAAAAAAAACTTATGCACACCGGAACCCAGGAGAAAGATGCAGTGACCCCACAAGAGACTGACCCAGACTTGCACGTGAGTGTCCAAGAGTCTCTGGTGGAGGCGTGGGTCAGCAGAGGCCTGCTGCAGGGTTGGGGGCACTGAGTGCAGCAGTGCATGCATGGGACCTTTTGAAGTAGGTCACCATAATCTTCATTATCTCCATCATAGTTTGGCCTCAGGTCAAACAATAGGGAGGGAACACAACCCCGCCCATCAACAGAAAATGGGATTAAAGATTTACTGAGCATGGCCCAGTAAACAACCCAGTTTCCCCCTCAGTCAGTCTCTCCCATCAAGAAGCTTCCATAAGCCTCTTATCCTTCTCCATCAGAGGGGAGACAGACTGAAAACCACAATCAGAAAACTAACCAATCTGATTACATGAACCACAGCCCTGTCTAACTCAATGAAGCTATGAGCCATGATGTGTAGGGCCACCCAAATCGACATGTCACGGTGGAGAGTTCCAACAAAACGTGGTCCACTGGAGAAGGGAATGGCAAACCACTTCAGTATTCTTGCCTTGAGAACCCCATGAACAATATGAAAAGGCAAGAAGATAGGACAATGAAAGATGAACTCCCCAGGTCAGTAGGTACCCAGTATGCTACTTGAGATCAGTGGAGAAATAACTCCAGAAAGAATGAAAAGAAGGACCAAAGAAAAACAACACCTAATTGTGGATGTGACTGGTGATGGAAATCAAGCCCAATGCTATAAAGAGCAATATTGCATAGGAACCTGGAATGTTAAGTCCATGAATCAAGGCAAATTGGAAGTGGTCAAACAGGAGATGGCAATAGTGAACATCAAAATTTTAGGAATCAGCGAACTAAAATGGACTGGAATGGGTGAGTTTAGCTCAGATGACATTATATCTACTACTGTGGGCAAGAATCCCTTAGAAGAAATGGAGTAGCCATCATGGCCAACAAAAGAGTCCGAAATGTAGTACTTGGATGCAAACTCAAAAATGACACCATGATCTCTGTTCACTTCCAAGGCAAAGCATTCAATATCACAGTAATCCAAGTCTATGCCATGACCAGTAATGCTGAAGAAGCTGAAGCTGAATGGCTCTGTGAAGACCTACAAGACCTTCTAGAATGAACACCCAAAAAAGATATCCTTTCCGTTATACGGGACTGGAATGCAAAAGTAGGAAGTCAAGAGATACCTGGAGTAACAGGCAAATTTGGCCTTGGACTACAAAAAAAAAAACAGGTCAAAGGCTAATAGAGTTTTGCCAAGAGAATGCACTGGTCATAGCAAACAGCCTCTTCCAACAACACAAGAGAAGACTCTACACGTGGACATCACCAGATGGTCAATACAAAAATCAGATTGATTATATTCTTTACAGCCAAAGATGGAGAAACTCTATACAGTCAGCAAAAACAAGACCAGGAGCTGACTGTGGCTCAGATCATGAACACCTTATTAACAAATTGAGACTTAAATTGAAGAAAGTAGGGAAAACCACTAGAACATTCAGGTATGACCTAAATTAAATCCCTTACGATTATATAGTGGAAGTGCTAAGTAGATTTAAGGGACTAGATCTGATAGACAGAGACCCTGATGAAATATGGACGGAGGTTTGTGATGTTGTACAGGAGGCGGGGATCAAGACCATACCCAAGAAACAGAAATGCAAAGAGGCAAAATGGTTGTCTGAGGAGGTCTTACAAATAGCCGTGAAAAGAAGAGACACGAAGGGCAAAGGAGAAAAGGAAGGATATACCCATTTGAATGCAGAGTTCCAAAGAAGAGCAAGGAGAGATAAGAAAGCCTTCCTCAGTGATCAATGGAAAGAAATAGAGGAAAACAATAGAATGGGAAGGACTAGAGATCTCTTCAAGAAAATTAGAGATAGCAAAAGAAAATTTCATGCAAAGATGGGCTCAATAAAGGACAAAAATGTTATGGAACTAACAGAAGCAGAAGATATTAAGAAGAGGTGACAAAAATACACAGAAGAACTATACAAAGAAGATATTCATGACCTAGATAACTGCGATGGTGTGACCACTAACCTAGTGCCAGACATCCTGAAATGTGAAGTCAAGTGGGCCTTAGGAAGCATCACTACGAACAAAGTTAGTGGAGGTGATGGAATTCCAGTTGAGCTATTTCAAATCCTAAAAGATGATGCTGTGAAAGTGCTGCACTCAATATGCCAGCAAATTTGGAAAACTCAGCAGTGGCCACAGGACTGGAAAAGGTCTGTTTTCATTCCAATCCCAAAGAAAGGCAATGCCAAAGAATGCTCAAACTACCGCACAATTTCACTCATCTCACACGCTAGCAAAGTGTAGCTCAAAATTCTCCAAGCCAGGCTTCAACAGTATGTGAACTGTGAACTTCCAGATGTTCAAGATGGATTTGGAAAAGGCAGAGGAACCAGAGGTCAAATTCCCAACATCTGCTGGATTATCGAAAAAGCAAGAGAGTTCCAGAAAAATATCTACTTCTGCTTTATTGACTATGCCAAAGGCTTTGACTGTGTGAATCACAACAAACTGTGGAAAGTTCAAGAGATGGGACTACCAGACCACCTGACCTGCCTCCTGAGAAATCTGTATGCAGGTCAAGAAGGAACAGTTAGAACTGGACATGGAACAAAAGACTGGTTCCAAATAGGGAAAGGAGTATGTCAAGGCTGTATATTGTCACCCTGCTTATTTAACTTATATGCAGAGTACAACAGGAGAAATGCTGGGCTGGAGGAAGCACAAGCTGGAATCAAGATTGCCAGGAGAAATATCAATAACCTCAGATATGCAGATGACACCACCCATATGATGGAAAGAAGAAGAACTAAAGAGCCTCCTGATGAAAGTGAAAGGAGAGAGTGAAAAAGCTGACTTAAACTCACCATTAAGAAAATTAAGATCATGGCATCTGGTCCCATCTCTTCATGACTAATAATGGGGAAACAGTGGAAACAGTAACAGACTTTATTTATTTCGGCTCCAAAATGACTGCAGATGGTGACTGCAGCCATGAAATTAAAAAACGTTTGCTCCTTGGAAGAATAGTTATGACCAACCTAGACAGCATGTTAAGAAGCAGAGACATTACTTTGCCAAAAAAGGCAAAGTAGTCAAATGTATGGTTTTCCCAGTGGTCATGTATGGATGTGAGAGTTGGACTATAAAGAAAGCTGAGAGCTGAATAATTGATGCTTTTGAACTGTGGTGTTGGAGAAGACTCTTGATAGTCCCTTGGACTGCAAGGAGATCCAACCAGTCCATCCTAAAGGAAATCAGTCCTGTATATTCATTGGAAGGACTGATCCTGTAGCTGAAACTCCAATACCTGGCCACCTGATGCAAAGAACTGACTCATTTGAAAAGACCCTCATGTTGTGCAAGACTGAAAGCTGGAGGAGAAGGGGATAACAGAGGATGAGATGGTTGGATGGCATCACTGACTCAATGGATGTCAGTTTGAGTAAATTCCGGGAGTTGGTGATGGACATGGAGGCCTGGCTTGCTGCAGTCCATGGGGTTGCAAAGAGTCAGACTTGTCTGAGAGAATGAACTGTATTGAATCATAGTCTCTCCATTTTATGAAAGAGAAAACTGAAGCATGTAGAGGTTATAATTTTGCCCATGATCACACAGCTGATAGGAGAGACAGGATTGAAACCCACACTGTTTCCCTCAGAGTACCTACTCTTAACCACCCTACTGTGGCAATTATCTGTGTCTGTTACTGAGATCATCTGAGAGGAAGACAATGAAAGATAAGAAAGAAAATAAGGTCTTAAATAAGGCTGAAAATAACAGACTATGTAATTTAGATGTTATATTCCAAGAATGTATTGAATATTCAGTAAATAACTCTTGACCAAGTTCTAAAATTTCAGCAGGTACTTCTTGGGTATTTCTCTCATGGTGTTAGTTTAACACCAGTTGGGGGTGCACTCGAGCTATAAAAAAGTATAATAATAATGTCATTTTGGTGAAAAAATGAATTACGGAGCCAAATAAACTCAAAGAACCACCCCACAAAAGATATGTGCATAAAAGTCATACCTAGGTACATTGTAGTCAGTGTCTAAAAACCAAAAATAAAACTAATGATACAGATAAAATTCAAAAGCAGCTAAATAAAAGGAAATTTAAAAATTACATCTAACATCTTATCAGAAACAATGGAGACCAGAAAACATAGGAGAATATGTTTAAATTGGTGAAAGAAAAAAAAATGAATCCAATTCTCTATCCAGTAAAAATAACAATTCTGTACACCTAAGTCTAGCATATTAAATTTATATTAAATATAAATGGACTAAAAAACCAATTAAAAACAGATGCATCACATTAAGTAAAAATACAAGACTCACATGTAATTATCTGTAAATGATACACTTTAAATATAAAGTCACTGATAGGTTAAAATATAAGCATGGAAAAAGACATGCAGTGCAACACCAAACATAATGCGATTGAGAGGCTACATTAATATTAAAGATAAATTTAACTTCACAACTAGAAATATTACCAGGTACCAAGAAGGTCATTTCATTAAGAGAAAGAATCAAGCACATATAAAAATCATAAATGGGTATGTAGATCTAATAAGAAAATTTCAAATACGTAAGGCAAATATTTAAAAGAAAACTTAGACATAAAAAGGTGCCTAACCGTAGTTAATTTCAATGCTTCTCTCTTGGGAATTGATAGAACATACAGACAGAAAATCAGTAAGAATATGGAAAAATTGAACAATGCTGTCAACCAATTTGACCAAATTGACATTTATAAAACAATCTATTCAACAAGAGCTGGAATATGCATTGTTTTAAAGTACAAAGGAGTATTTCACATTTAGACTATATACTGATATACTGTGTCATAGAACAAGTATTAATAAATTTAAAAGGATTGAAATAGTGTAAAAAGTGTTGACCTATCATAATGAAATTATTAGAAGTCAATCCTTAAAAGATACAGGAAAAATGCCCCCAATATTTGGAAATTAATTCACATAATTTTAATCATGTGGGTCAAAAAATGAATTACAAAAAAAAAAAGTAGAGAGTATTTTGAACAGAGTTTTAAAAGTTCACAGAAACTTGCCCTATATGGTGTAACTGGCAATTCAAAGGCATGAAGCTTGACTAGTTCCCTTCAGGTAAAATCAGAAGAATAGTTTGGTGGATCATAGGGCTCTGATAGAGAAGAGTACAGAAGGAGGTCAGAGAAGGATCAGGGCCACATCTCCAGTGGGCCCAACTCAGGGAGTATTTCTATTGTTTGTTGTTGTTGTTCATTTGCCCAGTCATGTCTGACCCTTTGGGACCCCAGGGACTGCAGTACACCAGGTCTCCCTGACCCTCACCATCTCCCAGAGTTTGCCCAAGTTCATGCCCATTGCATCGGTGATGCCATCCAGCCATCTAATCCTCTGTCACCCTCTTCTGCTTCTGCCCTCAAAGTTTCCAAGTGCCAGGGACTTTTCCAATGAGTTGGCTGTTTGCATCAGGTGACCATAATACTGGAGCTTCAGCTTCAGCATCAGTCCTTCCAGTGAGTATTCAGGGTTGATTTACTTGACTGGTTTGATCTCCTTGCTGTCCAAAGGACTCTGAGGAGTCTTCTCCAGCACTACAGTTCAAAGGCATCAACTCTTTTGTGCTCTGCCTTCTTTACGGTTCAGCTCTCACAATCCTACCTGACCACAGGGAAGACCATAGCCTTGACTATATGGACCTTTGTCAGCAGCATGATGTCTCTGCTTTTAAACACACTGTCTAGGTTTGTCATAACTTTTCCTGCCAAGAAGCAATTGTCTTCTGATTTCATGTCTGCAGTCACCATCCGCAGGGATTTTAGAGCCCAAGAAAAGAAAATCTGTAATGGCTTCCACCTTTTCCCCTTCTATTTGCCATGAAGCAATGGGGATGGATGCCATGATTTTAGTTTTTTATTAATGTTTTAAATCAGCTTTTTAACTCTTCTCCTTCACACTCATCAAGAGATTATTTAGTTCCTCTTCGATCTCTGCCATTAGAGTGGTGTTACCTGCATATCTCAGGCTGATGATGTTTCTCCCACCTATCTTGATTCCAGCTTGTAACTCATCCAGCCTGATATTTCACATGATATGCTCAGCATATAGTTTAAACAAACAGGGTGTCAGCAGACAGCCCTGTCATAATCCTTTCTCAATCCTGAACCAAGCAGTAGCTTCATACAGGGTTCTAACTGTTGCTTCTTGACACAAATACAGGTTTCTCAGGAGACAGGTAAGATGGTCTGGTATTCTTGTCTTTTTATAAGCTTTCTGAGGTTTGTTATGATCCACACAGTCAAATGCTTTAGTGTAGTCAATGAAACAGGGGCAGATGTTTTTCTGGAATTCCCTTGCTTTCTCCTAAGATCCAGTGAATGCTGGCAATTTGATCTCTGGTTCCTCTGCCTTTTCTAAACCCCTCTTGGATGTCTGGAAGTCCTTGGTTTGCATAATGCTGAAACCTAGCATGCAAGGTTTTAAGCATGACTTTACTAGCATGGGAGATGAGTGTAATTGTTTAATTAGCATCTAAACTTAGCCTTCAGTTTACAGAACATAGGACAGTACCTGGGAGCATTCTAATAAAGAAGAGGAATAAATTAATAAGTAAAATTCTTCTTGACCATTAACATAACCAAGTCAACTTTGTTCTTGTCTCGTGTTGACGTGGCTGCCAAGTGATTGGTCTGAGTGTGTCTAAGAGCTCCTTTATTCTCCCTAGACTCTATACTCCTGTTTCGCTCCAAGTGGTTTCCACTCACTCTGTTCATAACTTTTTGCCCTTTAATTTGGGGTGTTTTGTTTGTTACATATGGGCTTCCCTGTTGACTCAGACAGTAAAGATTCTGCCTGCAACGCAGGAGACAACAGAGATGTGAGTTCAACCTCTGGGTTGCTAAGATCCCCTGGAGAAAGAAATGGTAACCCACTCCAGTATTCTTGCCTGGGAAATCCCATAGACAGAGAAGCCTGGACTACTACAGTCCACGGGGTTGCACTGAGTCACACATGCCTGAGTGACTAACACTTTGTTACATATAGTATTGGCCTTATGACCCTTTCATCTCTGAAAATACTTGGAAGATTCTCTCTGACAACATCCACTGGTGCCTGTGGAAAACAATGATAGTTGATCTTCCTTCTATTTGAAGATAAACAAAGGAAAACCTCAATTCAAATATTGATATCAAAATGAAAATTCATTCATTTCACACGTATATCAGTATGATATAGATTCAGGAAGTCAATAAAGTATTTGTTAATGTTGAAGCAACTTAGCAGCAGCAGTAGCAGCAGCAATGCTGACTTCTATGAAATTAAATTATCTACTCCCTTTATTTTAAATAATGCTAAAGCCAAAACGTATTCTTTATTTTAAAGTAAAATAGCATATTCGTGATTGTTTATGTTAAAAGACATACATTTTTATGTGTTCTGATTTTTTCATGGACTTACACAAAATAATACCCAGAGTTTGTATTTTTTTTTAAATTCACTTTATACAGGCAGTACATTTTTCAAGTGGAAGAGTCATGTCAGTAATGTGGAGGAGAGGAGTTTTTCAAAGACAGAACTTTAAGTTTGAAAATTAGTGACTAATGGAGCATATCCAGTAGGTATTTTTCATACAACTTAGCATCATCATTATATAATGATGCTACTTTGATGTGAGATTAACCCAGACACATGATTTTTCATCCAAAAGTATCACGATTATAGAACAATGAACAGAGCAGTTATAATGAGAGGAAAATACTAGGATTAAAAAATTTTAATGCAAAAAAAGGTAAAATTTATAGTAGATTTGTTATTTACAAATAGTGCCAAGTCCATCATAGATAAAGAGGAAACTATGAGTATGAAGAAAATGACTCAGAAACCTTTCAGGTGGGAATAAGATGTTATAGAATTAAGATAAACAAGTCACACTTTTTAAAATTTCATATAAAGTATACATAAGTGAGAACTAAAGTACACTGCACTGTATCTCCTACCTCAATCCAACATGATGAGAGAAGTATTATTAATTCCTTTGGGTTTTTATCTTTGTGACGATCTACAGGTCTTATGGTAACAGGATAATAGTCCAGATGTTGACCAAACCTTGACTTGAAAACTCTCCTAATCCCGTTCCCTGTGTCATATCCTTCAGTTGGTAAACGAAATAGTCTCCCAATTAGTTCTGGTGAGTCTCTAAAATGAGTCACCAAGCAAACATGGGCTTAAAACATGAGGAAGTAAAACCTTACCTCATGTTTACAAGTAGGTTTCTGTTTCACAGCATACCTAATCTGGGAATTACCATAGCCTTCACTGATTGGAGAGGAGGACCTGTGGCTCTATTTAGGGCTTTGGTAACTGAGATGGCAGAGAAGCTGAGGGACTTGTCCACAGATTCATGAGCAGCGTGTGATGACTCTTTGAACTAACACCTCGTCAACTATAATCTCTGCCTCGCATGTCTCTTGATTAAAAATCAGTCTCAGGTCTCGCTGGCTTCCCAGGTGGTTCAGCAGTAAAAAAAATCTGCCTGCCAAGCAGGAGACATGGGTTCAATCCCTGGGTTGGGAAGATTCCCTGGAGGAGGAAACGGCAACCGACTCCAGTATTCTTGCCTAGAGAATTCCAAAGACAAAGGAGCCTGGCGGGCTACAGTCCATGGGGTCATAAAGAGTCAGACACAACTAAGTGACTAAACAAGATCTCTTCAAATTGAGACTTTGTCTGAGTCATTCACCAGAAAGAAGCATGATCACAGATCCATGCAGTTAAGTCTGAGACAGTTAGGTCTGGGACAGTTAAGTCATGAGGAAATACTAAAGGACACTGTCATTACCTGATGGTAGGTATAGACCTCTGCGTTCCTTATCTGAGTATGAGCCTGCTTTAGTTATTACCATCAGGTTCTGACTGTGTCAAACATCTATCATTTTATAATACATACTTTACTCTATAGCATCTTGTTACTAAAAACAAAGATAACTTCATTACTAAAACAGAGCTGCTTCCTGGAAGTCCCTCCATATTCGTTATTACCTGAAATAATTATGGTATTTCAACACAACTCCAGTAAATGTGCTGATAGACATATCATAGATTGTAAACACATCTATTGAGATGCTAACCATCGCTGCAAAGCAGATTATCTTATTTAAAGACACTGGTTTTAAAATTTAGACATTTAATTTAATTATCTTTTCCCAGAAGTATATAAGGAAATCAGAAACCTAGTGTGAATAACATTATCTTCATAGAAATGAAAACTTGCAAGAGCATTTTTTTGCCACAAACTCAATAATTTTAGTATAATCACTAACTATGTTTTTGTTTTACAGAACCAGTATGATTTGAAAAAAGAATAAAATTGCTTTTAAAGTACAAAAATAATTATGAACCACTTGAAACGTAATGTCTGTGTTTTATTTCTCATCAGAATTCATTAGTGTGTAACATCAATAATTTAGCCCATCATTTGCTAACACTGACTTGGCTCAGTAGTTCAATCATGTAACCCTGTAAACTCACTTTCCATTAAAATGAATGTTGCTGACAAAGGATAACTAAAGAGATACTTCATTTATTAACTAAAGAGGTACTTCATTTATCAACATTTTTAAATTAGGAGTTTGGGGTCCATAGAAGCTTAGCTGGATGATTTATTTGAAGGATCTTTATATTAGACCTAAAGACTTGTTCCAAATCATACGATGCTACCCACAAAGATAATCGCATTTCATTTGTGTAACATGTGACTCTGGGCTCTCTCTTTAGAGGCAGGCGTAGCCACCTGCAGAGAATCAAATGACCTACCAGAATGAAAACTTGACTGCTTAGTATAAAATTATGAAATGTGTGGCATTCTCCTCGATTTACTCCATTGGACATATTTCTTATAAAACCTGTAATGTGGCATCTAATATTCTAATATCTTAATGTTGTTAAAATTGATTTGAGGATTAAGTAAATAGGCTAGAATTAGTCAATGATGAGTGTAAGGCTCCCCAGTATCCAAAAATTGTGCTTAAGTATATTTAAGTTCTTCATTGCTTACCCCTGGCCTACCCCTCCCTGTATACAAATGCCTAGAGATGTTACCGACATTGTTTTAAACAAGAGAGTTTCATTTTCCAGAGTTGATCCCACATCTTGCTGCTAGGTTAGCATCACACCATTTTGGATGCAAAAAAGCAAGCAAACTGAGAAACAAATAAAAAACATCTGCAGTGCAGTGAGCAAGGCATGAAGTCAAAATTCCTTATATATGTCAAAATTTTCATTTTGTAGGCATTTAAACATATAATTTCTAGAAAATACTGTAGGACTGCATGATCAGATCTTTCCTTGCTTGTTCTGTAATAAATTAAATGCATGTTTCTTATTAAAACCTTTTTATAGAACTAGGAGGATCTTTGCATTCAGTCTCTAGACTTGCCAGCTGGCATCTTGCCTTGTTTTGGATCAGAAAGTTCTCAGCCAGCTGATTCATTCAAAAGTCAAAACCAGGGCTGGTGTTGGATTATAAAATGTTATCTTTACTGTATCAAACTGCTTCTTTTTCTTATCTCATCTCTTCTGTTCCCTCTTAGCTTCCCTTTCTTCTTTAGAAAGATTTATCCTGCCAGATTCTGAATAACAGTGATCCTACAGAAAATCTTTCTCATGTCCTTTTCAAACTTCTCTTTATTTTACAAATTTAACAGAGGAAACAACTCTCTTAGACATTCTAAATACGGAGTTATTTGTCTTACAGTGCTGTGTTAGTAGTTAGCATTCTACAGCCTTTTTGTGAAGAAGCAAAGAAAGCTGCACTGCATCAATGCAGATAGCATTGGGGGTAGAGAGTGAGTTTGACATCGTTGCATTAGCTCATGTTTCTGTTGCCCTTTAGGTTTCAAATTTGTGCTTATTTTCGTTTGAATATCGCAAATAACCCTGGATTTTACTATGCCCATTTTACAGATAAATTAGCTCAGAAGACTTAAAAGAACCATCACTGTGACTCAGCATGTATGTGGTAGAGCCAATTTTAGACCCCATGTTTTCTGACTCCCAGTCCATACTGCAGTAAGGGAAACATTCTGCAGAGACAGAGAAGGTGAAGGATGCATTCATATAGTGGATCTGTTGTGGAAGACAGTGAAAGGCAAAGGAGCAAACTGGATGCAGCTAATAGTGAAGAATATCTTTTAAAAATATTTAATTTTGGTTTTGCTGGGTCTTAGTTGCAGCATGTGGGATCTAGTTCTCTGACCAGAGATCGAACCCAGTCCGCCTACACTGGGAACACGGAATCGTAGCCACTGGACCACCAGGGAAGTCCTGTGAAGAGTCATTTTAAGAGACAGTGCCCAAGTGGCATCTTAGAAAGCCAAGTCATCTAGACTGGTCAGTGAAAATATTTGGGAAATGGAGCCAAAAACCTACTATAAAATATGAGGGTTTCCTGCTGTGAGACCTCCTTCCTATTGTGCTAGAGAAGCCAAGGAAATAGAAGAAGGAGGGCAATGGTGGACATTGTTCAGAGGCATGATGGCATGACCTGCTGAAACAGTAGACTCGGGTGAAATAGAAGAGGACAACAACAAAATGAGTCTAAGCCCCGGAGCTGCTGATAACCAGAACAACAAGAAAGGAGACTGCAGGGCTCTTACTTCAAGGGAAATGAAGAGCCCCATTTAGGTTACACACAGCTTCATAACAGAGAGGGGCTCATATGGAGATATTCTCTGAGCATCTGAAATCCTGATTGGGCAATAGGTACTCAAGAAGGGCTATAATAACAAGTTTTGTACACAGACTGTGAAGCCATAAAAGTGGATAAACTTTGAGGAAGTTAACAAAGAGAAAATCGGAGGAACAAAGGCAAGTGGAAAAATCTGAATGAACTTCTTAGCCAACTCAGTATCTTACCAAATGCCTGGGTTCGCCTGGAGAGAAGCATGCCATCCATCCAAGGGGAAGGAGGAAGAGAACAAGAGTTAGGAGGAAAAATAAGGAATTAACCAATTAACAAAAACCCTGAGATTATGTATTTGAAAATTTAGCCTGAAATTTTAATATGCAAATTTAACTTAGAATGTTGTCATATTGCTATACAATGTGTGGTTATTTTTCTTTAAGACTTCCCAATGCTATTAATTTAGAGCTGTAATTTTAGTTGTTTTATTATTAGAGAGAAGAAGAGGAAAATGATTTTTCTGTGATAAACCTGAAGTTTGTGCATTTGATCTTGTATCTTATTGACTTAATTTGGAAAACATGCCAGAATCATGGCATCTGTTAAGCTAAGTGTTTGTTCAACTGTATTATACAATATGACATATTATCCAGACTTAAACCATTATTACCTAAAATGTTTCAAGCTGTATTCTGAGTTTTGAATAAAATTTGTATAATTAGTTTAAAATTTACCCAAAAAAATCCACCAAAAGCATTTAAACTTAACATTCATATGTATAAATATTTTTCATGTAAAGAAATATATGGACGGCCAACATCTGAGCCTTTAAAATCCTCTCCCTCAAATTTGGTATTAAATAGAAGTACTTATGATTGTTCCTTGATCTTTTTTATTTAAAAAAAAGGTTGTGGAAACTAAAAAACAGAAAAGCACAAGGATAAACCTAAGCCAGTTTTCAGTTAAAACAAAAGGGAAATATGTGTCAATTACTGCTAGCTATATAGTCAAATAAATAAAAGACCATTTAAATGTACATCAGGAGAGAAATTAGACCGTCTAATAAATTAAGAAAGAATGGACTCTGATAGCTAGCAAATAGACCAAATAAAGATAGGAAAAATGGTAATATAAGCCTTTGATTAGAAAAGAGAATAAAGACTACATTTGTAGCTAAGTAGCACCTATTACTGAATACCTTGAGATAATGAAAACTTACACAAATTCTTGTTGACCAAAAGACATCATGGAATACTAAGAAAATGAACAAAAAGCAATCAGCAAATTTAAATGACACAAATTGTAACGGCTAAGTGAAATTAGATAATGAATTTACCTAGTTACAGAAAGACAAGCTGTTTCTAAAGACCCTGAAAATGATGAGACATGGCAAAGATCTGGGCAAAGATTTTTCATCTGTGTCTATGAAAAATAGTAGCTTTTACTAATTCAATAAGTATTTATCAAATATCTATGTAGCCTTCATAGATTAAAAAAAAAGATGAACCAGATTCAGTTTGAGCTCTTAGGAAAAATCCAACCTATAGTAGAAAAGATACCTTTAGAAACAATGTCAATATAACATGATAAATGCAATGGCAAGGTGAAAGACAGAGGTGGGAAGGCTTTCCAGACAAAAGACAAAGAAATTACTACAACTAGATATGAAAGAACCTTTCACATTACTGAAATTAGAGTATTCTCAAGCTACAGAGGGGTGTAGAAAGGGAGACAGAAGTCAAATCTTGCAGGTAGTTGTGTGCCGTGAAAAGAAGCTTGGACTTTATCCTGAAGATATTAGGTGGGAGGAGGGTGAGTGATTAATGCATACGGAAGACAGGGAGATGTAAAGCATTTGAGTTTTAGAAAGATTTTGTAGGTTGATACGTGGAAAATAGAAGGTAAGCGGGTAGTGAAGGGAGCGGTAGAATAGAAGTTTCCTGATTAGAGATAAGGAGACTGACTAAGATGATCTTGCAAGGGTTCTATTTGGATATCTAGTGGCCTAAGTATTATGATGCCATTGGAGATAGTAAGTATTTGAGAGATAAGAAAGGAGTGCAAAGAACAAGACTTTTCTTTAACTGGATGTATACTTGGTTTGCAGCAAATCTGTCTTAACCTCTCTATGAATTCTGGTTTCTCCCTGCTCCACCATTCCTTACTTTCTTCTATCCTGAACAAATATTCTTTAAACAGCTGCAGAGCTGTTTGGAAGGGATATAGTAAGAAGCAAGACAGATATGTCTCTTTCCCTCCTAATACTGTTATCTAATACTGTTTCCTATTCCTCTGAAGTCTTTCAGCTCCCGGTTTTCTTCAGTACCCTCAACTACTTTATTTCATAGAGTGTGAATATCCTCCCTGCATGTGTACCTGCTAAGTTGCTTCAGTCATGTCCAGTTCTTTGCGACTCTTTAGACTGTAGCCTGCCGGGCTCCTCTGCCCATGGGATTCACCAGGCGAGAATACCGGAGTGGGTTGTCATGCTATGGGGATCTTCCCAACCCAGGGATCATACCTGCATCTCTTGTGTCTCCTGCATTGTCAGGCAGGTTCTTTACCACTAATGCCACGTGGGAAGCCCCAATAACTTCGCTGCTTCTGTCTAGAAATACTTTTTTCATACCTCTATCATAGTCATTGTTTTTATTCAAGCTTAACAGCTTGAATTTCTTCTGCCAAATAGATCCAAACTCTTGAAAATAATTCCATATTCAACTTTATATTCCCACAGTACCAAACACAATGTAAAATGCATGTTGCTTAACATACAAGTCAAATATGTACCTACAGCATTTATGTGATGTGTGCCTATAACATGTCTATGTGATATACACATATTTTCTTCATAAGTCCCTAAATTTTTGTGTGTGTTCATGATTTATTCAGAATTATACCTTGTAGAATGCTTGGAGGGCATCATTTTAATAGGTTCTGTATAAATATTTGATGAATAAAAGGGGCAGCTTTATCAAAGGAATATCTGAAGTAATATCCAGGAAATAATCGTATACTGAACTAATTAATAGACAGATAAATAGGACAATGTTAAGAACAATATCAGATTCAGTTTTCCCCTACTTGAAGAAATCTTTTAATTTTTTTATAAGATATGCCCTGGAGGCAATAGATTTTTTAAGGCAGGTAGAGGACAATTTGTTTTTTAAAATAATATTTGGGAGGTCTCTTGTGTATTAATTTTCCTGGTTCAAGTCTGCCCTTAAGGCTAGAAAAAGAATCAAGAAATTCTGTAAAATCAAAAAGTCATGAGATATATGTAAAAGGAAGCTTATAAATTAACATTTTTTAGAAATTTAAGTGTAAAGAAAATGTACCAGTTCACATTTATTCATGAGCTCATTATTTACAGTAAATATACAATGGCAAAACTTCAGAGAGTGAAAATAGAAAGCCCAGTGAAATAAGAATTTCAAAGCTGCAAAAATTAAGTGAAGCATTATGAGACTGCAATTTTTTGCAAGACAAGTGAAAATAAAATATCTCAATGTGTACTAGCAATAAAGGAATTCTATTCTTTTGTTATTAAATGTATTTCTAAAAGGGCATTCTCTTTATCATTTTTAAGTCGAACCAGGTGACTGATTATCTTTCTAGGTAACAAAGATGAGTTTAGGAAAGGGATAAATATCTGTCCTATATTATTATTAAATAAAATAGGCTACCGTTTTTCCCAGTGGCAAGGTTCTTAGATTCTTGTGTTTGCAAGACAAATGGCCCAAGGTATTGATGAAGTTTGTTGACATGAGATGGTATTTATTCTATTAGAAATATGACTTCCTGCCTAAAAAGATCAAGCCTGGAGTTTTGGGCTAAAGACATTACCTCTATGCATTTCTGAGCTAAGCCAATTGATAGATGCAGAAAATGTTGAATGCGATCAGTTAAACTGTTAGGATATTACCTCATGATACCCCTAGATTATCCCACAAGGCAGAATAATTTCAATTAGATTATATACCAGCAAAGAGCCTTCAAACAGCCTTCAGGAATAGGTTGACATAGGTATTAACCAAATAAAAGAGAATAAATCGATGACTGAATTGTAGAACAATTGCTATTGGCGATATTAATAAACCTAGTTTCACAGACTATTTTTTCTTTTGATAAAACAAATAAAGCTGTAGTACTTAGACACCCAACTATCCTACAGTAGAAGCAACAAAAAATCTATAAGAAGAAAAAATGACCTTGTTTTACAGTGGTGCTAAAGCAAAGCCATGTACTAAAAACAGCAAAGTATAGTAAATCATTTTATTAAGAGTACATTAGATGGACATCTTTCAGAACTAAGGAACCATTATATTCTGGAAACAATTCTTAAAATTATACTTTCAGACCCTTGACAATACAGCGAAGCATTTTTATTCCCATAATAATTCTAAAATCTTTTAATTAAAATTTGTCAGTGACAATATGCAAGTTTCCTTTAAAATTTAAATTTTTTAAAACAATATTTTAAAAAATGAGTTTTATTATATTTGTAAATAATTTCTGAGGAAGTAAGTTTAAGCCAAGAAATGTAGAGTTGTTAATCATTGTAATATATAAAATTCAGTTCCTCTAACCTCTAACCATGGAAGCTCATGTCTGTTTTCAATTTGCCAGATACTCCATGCAATTTTGAAATTGTAATTCAACGTTTTGGTAGTATTGAGTGTTTTATCAAATGTTTTTGCACATGTTTTACATGTGCAAAATATTGTTATCATTGTTGTTGTTTAGTTGCTAAGTCGTATCCAGCTCTTTTGTGACCCCATGGACTGTAGCCCACCAGGCTCCTCTGTCTATGAGATTTCTCAGGCAAGAATATTGGAGAGGGTTGCCACTTCCTTCTCCAGGGGATATTCCCAGCCCAGAGATTGAACCTGAGTCTGCTGCATTGGCAGAGATATTCTTTGCCGCTGAGCCAACAGGGAAGCCCATGTAAATATCACTAAATCCAAATTATACAGACATAGAACCTAGAACTTTGTAAAGGAATAATACAATTGAAGGACTTAGTACCTAACTTCAAGATCTTTTATAAAGCCACAGTGACTAAAAACAAAAGGGCATTGGATCAAGATGTACCAATAAATCAATGGAATCAAATAGAAAGTGCAGAAATTTGATGAATTTTCTACAACCATTACATTTTCTTTTCTACAACCATTACAATAGACAGATATAAGAAATACTAGCAATAAAAAATACCAAAATACAAAAATACTACCCCACTTAATTATTCAGTAATAATAATGATAACTCAATTCAGAAAATCTGTATTGAGTGCCTACAAACCAAACAGTGGACCAGGTTCTAATATGTTAAGTTGAACAAATGTATTTCCTACCCTCAAGGAACATGTAATCTGTGACTGCTTTGAAGATCAGTACACAGAAACTTTGCTGGAAGAAAAAACAAATTGATAGATTAACCAGAGAAAATCAGTAAGGGAATATTGGACTTAAATGCATGTTATAGCAGATGGGCCTGACAGATATATACATTCTATTCAACAGCAGCAAAATACACATTCTTCTCAAGCAAACACCATTCTCCAAGACAGAACATAATTTGGGTCACAAAATTAGTCTTAACAAATTTAAGAAGATTTAAATCATATCAAGCATTTTCCCTACCACAATGGCATTAAACCAAAATTAAGAGAAAACTAGAAAATTCGCAAATAGGTGCAGGTTAAACAATATGTTGCTGAAAAACCAATGGATCAAAGAAGCAATCAAAAAGTAAATTAAAAAAAATCTTGAGACAAATGAAAATGGAAGCACATATACCAAAATTTATGGGATGCAATAAAAGCAGTACAAAGAAAGAAATTTATATCAATAAATGCCTATATTATGAAAAATAGTCACAAACAATCTAACTTCACACCTCTAGGAGCTAGAAAAAGAATCAAGTAAGTCTAAAGTTAGTAAAGGAAAGAAATGACAAATTCAAAGCAGAAATAAATGAAATACAGACTAAAAAGACAGTAGGAAAGGTCAATGAAACTAAGAGCTGTTATTTTTGAAAAGATACACAAAATCGAACAACCCTTAGCTAGACTCACCAAAAAAAAAAAAAAAAGACGACTCGAATAAAGAAATGAAAGAGAAGATATTACAACTGATACCACAGAAATACATAAGATCATAAGAGATTATATGAAAAATTGTATGCCAATATATTGGACAACCTAGAAGAAATGGGTAAATTCCTAGAAATGTGTGTGTGTGTGTGTGTGTGTGTGTGTGTGTGTGTGTGTGTGTGCACGCGCATGCGCACAGTCATGTCTGACTCTTTGCAACCCCACGGACTATAGCCCGCCAGGTTCCTCTACCCATGGAATTTCCCAGGCAAGTACACTGGAGTGGATTGCCATTTCATACTACAGGAGACCTTCCCAGCCCAGGGATCAAACCTGCATCTCCCACATCTCCTGCATTGGCAAGAGGATTCTTTACCACTGTGCCATCTGGGAAGCCTAGAAATATACAATCTACCAAAACCAAACCATGGAGAAATATAAAATCTGAATAGATTCATTACTAGTAAAGAGAGTGAATCTGTATGTAAAACCTCTCAGCAATGGAAAGTCCAGGACCATATGGCTTCACTGGTGAATTCTACCAAACTTTTAAAGAATGATTAATACCAGTCCTTCTCAAACTCTCAAACTCTTCCAAAAAAGAAAAGGAGGGAGTACTTCCAAATTCATTTTATGAGACCAACATTATTCTAATACCAAACCAGGTAAGTATATTATTATGAAAGAAGACTACAGTGCAATATTCTTGATTATATAGATGCAAAAATTCTCAACAAAATATTAGCAAACCATTACCAAAAAGATAGGGAAAAAATTCTGGAGAAGAGACTTCCCTAGTGGACCAGTGGTTAAGACTCTGAACTTCCACTGCAGAGTTTAATCTCTGGTTGGGGAACTAAGATCCCATATGCCAAAATAAAATAATAATAAATTTTAAAAAAGAAATGCTAGAAAGAATGTGGAGAAAAAGGAACCCTTGTGCACTATTGGTGGAAATGTAAAATGGTACAGCCACTGTGGAAACAATATGGAGATTCCTAAGAAATTAAAAATAGAACTACCATATGATCCAACACTCCTATTTCTGGGTACACATCCAGAGGAAATGAAGCTGTTTTCATCAAGAGATATCTATACTCTCCTGTTCATTGTAGCATTCTTTACAATAGCCAAGGAATGGAAACAACCTAAGTGCCTACTGATGGATGAATGGATGTCAGGTCATGTAATACACAAGATGAAGCACCTGTCCGGCCCATATGGAACTTAACATGCATGCATATGAAGTCGCATCGGGTTGTGTCCAACTCTTTGTGACCCCATGGACTGTAACCCACCAGGCTCCTCTGTCCATGCGATTCTCCAGGTAAGAATACTGGAGTGGGTTGCCATGCCCTTCCTTCTTCAGTAGAATTTAACACCCCTTCACTAATTTAGCCTTGATGTTGCCATTTCCTTGTTGGTAAATTTCAAGAGTTCCCACATTTGCCCTTGAATAAACCTAAGCCTTTCAGTGTACCATTCAAGACCCTCAATAATGTAGCTCCAAACTGAACTCCCCTCAGTTTTATCATCTAGAACTCCCAGGAGTAGTTATTCAATGATCCTTAAGGAGATCCCATGCCCTTCTGTCTCCTGCCTCATCTTTCAAGGTCTAGGTTACAGGGCATCTCTTTCAAGAGATTTCACAGCTAGACGTGTATTATTTCCCTCCTAAAAATGACCACTTTCTTGTGGCCATATCTCATTCTATACTACAATAAACTGTTATTTCCATATTCCTTGAAGCCAAACTGTATTTTATACTTTGACTTAAGAGCTGGAGGGAAGGGTGGTAATGACAAGAACTTTTCCTGAAAAACGTTTGCTACTTTTTTACTTCCAACCACAATATCTGCCTTTGTACCAGAGGGGAGTGCCTCAGACATAACAAGTGCAAGTAAGTGTTTGTTGAGTGAATAAAGAAAGGGAAAGATAATGTACATTGTACTTACAAGGGAGTTCAAATATAAGCGCAAGGTCTCATTTTTTAACTTAATTATTTTCTCATTACCAGTAGTTTTTCCATAATATATCCTTTGTGACCCCAGCTTCCCTGGTGGTTCAGATGGTAAAGAATCTGCCTGCAATGAGGGAGACTGGGTTCAATCCCTGGGTCAGGAAGATGCCCTGAGAAGGGAATGGCAACCCACTCCAGTATTCTTGCATGGAGAATTCCATGGATGGAGGGGCCTGGTGGGCTACAGTTCAAGGAGTCACAAAGAGTTGGACAGGACTGAGTGATGAACACTTCCACACCAGGTAAAAGATCAAATGAACAATAAATTTTTGAAATGCTGGATATTAAAATGTAAAAAGTTTCCTATTTTTAATTGCAATATATCTGAGATCATTTAATATGCTATTGTGCTTTATAACTCTTAAAAAAGTGTGATAGGATATTCAATGTTTACCAAATTTTGGACCACAGGACATTTTGATTTTTCTCAGTATAAAAACGTTGTACTCTTAGAAGAAGAGCACATGTAGGATTAAATTAATGCTAATCTAAATTACCAATATATATGGGAATAGACAAAAATGAAGTAGTATTCAATCTTATTTACAGGAATAATTTGAAGAAAGGTTAATTCTCATGAGTAATTGTAGTTTAAAAAAGCTTTAGAGTCCATGTTTACCCACAGATTTTTGTTTCTTCATGAGCTAGCAAGATCAAAAATCTTAATGATTCTTTCGGTGGGGGATTACATGAATTTTTTTTCCTAACTGGATAGACTTCCAGATGTTCAATCTGGTTTTAAAAAAGGCAGAGGAACCAGAGATCAAATTGCCAACATCCATTGGATCATTGAAAAAGCAAGAGAGTTCCAGAAAAAACATCTATTTCTGCTTTATTGACTATGCCAAAGCCTTTGACTGTGTAGATTACAACAAACTGGAAAGTTCTGAAAGAGACCACCTGACCTGCCTCTTGAGAAATCTGTATGCAGGTCTGGAAGCAACAGTTAGAACTGGACATGGAACAACAGACTGGTTCCAAAAAGGAAAAGGAGTACGTCAAGGCTGTATATTGTCACCCTGCTTATTTAACTTATATGCAGAGCACATCATGAGAAATGCTGGGCTGGAAGAAACACAAGCTGGAATCAAGATTGCTGGGAGAGATATCAATAACCTCAGATATGCAGGTGACACCATCCTTATGGCAGAAAGTGAAGAAGAACTAAAGAGCCTGTTGTTGAAAGTGAAAGAGGAGAGTGAAAAAGTTGGCTTAAAGCTCAACATTCAGGAAACTAAGATCATGGCATCCTGCCCCATCACTTCATGGCAAATAGATGAGGAAACAGTGGAAACAGTGACAGATTTTATTTGGGGGCCTCCCAAATCACTGCAGATGGTGACTGCAGCCATGAAATTAAAAGACGCTTACTCCTTGGAAGAAAAGTTATGACCAACCTAGACAGCATATTAAAAAGCAGAGACATTACTTTGCCAACAAAGGTCCGTCTAGTCAAGGCTATGGTTTTTCCAGTAGTCATGTATGGATGTGAGAGTTGGATTATAAAGAAAGCTGAGCACTGAAGAATTGATGCCTTTGAATTGTGGTGTTGGAGATGACTCTTGAGAGTCCCTTGGATGGCAGGGAGATCCAACCAGTCCATCTTAAAGGAGATAAGTCCTGAGTGTTCATTGGAAGGACTGATGCTAAAGCTGAAACTCCAATACTTTGGCCACCTGATGGGAAGAGTTGACTCATTTGAAAAGACCCTGATGCTGGGAAAGATTGAGGGCAGGAGGAAAAGGCGACAACAGAGGATGAGATAGTTGGATGGCATCACCGACTCAATGGACGTGAGTTTGGGTAAACTCCGGGAGTTGGTGATGGACAGGGAGGCCTGGTGTGCTGCGGTCCATGTTGTCGCAGAAAGTCGGACATGACTGAGCAACTGAACTGAACTGTACTGAAGCTTTCCTCCCTTCGAATATATTGGTTTAGGATTAATAGTCCTCTTTTTAAACTGTTCATACGTTAAATGCAAAATTAAAGCATCACTTTCTCTTCATCATTTGCTATGCTGTCAAAAGTGAAGTTGCTCAGTCGTGTGCTACTCTTTTCGATCCCATGGACTGTAGCCTGCCAGGCTCCTCTGTCCATGGAATTTTCCAGGCAAGAGTACTGGAGAGGGTTGCCATTTCCTTCTCCGGGGGATCTTCCCAACCCAGGGATCGAACCCAGGTCTCCCGTATTTGGGCAGACGCTTTACCATCTGAGCCACCAGGGAAGCCCTCATGCTGTCAAAGATATGCTTATTTTTCTGGTTAATATAAACAAACCACACCACATTTTCTGAGAGGCAGACTGGTTACCCACCAAAGGTTCAGAATTCTCCTCCCAATTTCCTCCATGCCAACACAAAGACCTGCAGCTGCTTTGGTCTCTCAATTTCTAACTTACTTTTTTGGAAATCTGATAATATCCGAAATACTAGTTAAAATCTAGCAATATAATGTTTCTGATGAATGCTTCCCCGCCAAAAATCTAATAACATTGCTTTAAAAAAAAAAGACAAAGTAACAATTTTCTTTCTTCAAAACCACTCAGCTATGCAATCTTTAGTTCTTTTAGACCTTCAGAAGGTATGATCAGTATGCATAGGAAAAGTCATGTCTCTTACTTAACTTTGCAAGAGTGCACTGCAAAGCACTAATAGCTGCATTGCCTTAATAAACTTCAGTCAAAATGCTCTGGGAGATAATTTGATTAAAAAAAAGAATAAAAAACAGCGAAGCTGAAATATTGCTTTTACAAGCTGCAAGATAATTCACCAGGTGCTTTTTTAATCACCTGAAATATATACATTTAAACCCAAAACACAGATGACTTAGCATTCTCCCATATCATGTTAGTGAGCATGACTAGCTCCTGGTAATTTTTTTTTTTCCCTAATACTCTCTTGTGCTCTGAGTTACGGGGGAAAAAACTTTCCATGAAAAATGGGCGCTACATTTCCACTTTTGGCCTTGTGTGTGCTTCTTCTCTGCCTTAATTACAATATAAATCAACTGCAAAAAAGATTTACAGTGATTGCAGCTCACTTAGAGAGCTGTGAAGATTGATCTGGAAGTGGTTGGTATGTTTGTCGAGCCCTGTGTCTATGTCTTATCTTCACTGTCTCTGAAGTGGAGTCCAGGCCACGTGTGGTAGTATTCCAAAAGAAGTCCGTGTGGGAGAAACAAACCTGGTGGATCTCTCTGCTCTTTGTGTTCTCACAAATAAACCTAACACCTTAACTCCTGGGAAACTCCAGGGCAAAAGACTTTTCAAACAGTCATGAGGCTCAAACCATTTACTAAGTTAGGAGAGAAGATCTGCAGACCTACTGAACCCATCCCTGCAGAGTCCCCATTTTCTGTCTGTGCGTCAACTGGGGGCTTCTCAGGTAGCACAGTGGTAAAGAATCCACCCACCAATGCAAGGAGACATTGGAGACATGGGTTCTGATCCCTGAGTGGTGAAGATCCCCTGCAGGAGAAAATAGCAATCCACTCCAGTATTCTTGCCTGGGAAATCCCATGGACAGAAGAGCCTAGCGGGCTACGGGTCCACGGGGTCACAAAGAGCACCCACGCACATGGTCAACCGGATGGGATGGTAATTGGAACAGAAATCTTCCTGTTTTGAGTGGTTTAATTCTTATCAACCCCAATAAGCATTTGTTAAGGACTTACTATATTCAGGTCACTGTAGTAGTTTCTTGGAGAGAGGTTAATTGTTAACCTTTAAGAAGGTTTAAGAGGTTAATCTTTAAGAGGTTAACCTTCAGGCAGTTTGTCTTTTTTCTATGACACATTCATTCATTAATGTGATCACACCAAAGCAAAACAAACATAGCGGACATAGTATGACTTGACTTTCATATTTCTATTTCCTCAAAAGTTTTAGAATGTGCCAAACTTGGGGTTACGTTTTATAGTGTGACCTAACTTTTCAGACCTCTGGAGACATCTGTCCCCGCTACGCAGCTACTATTCAAGCAAGCTGGCCCCACTCTGATCTAAAGGATTGAACAGCTGAAGTAGCAAAGCTTTTATTTTTTTTTTAATTGGAGTGTAAGTGCTTTACAATATTGTGTTAGTTTGTGCTATACAACTAAGTGAATCAGCTCTATGTATACATATATCCCTCTCTTCCCTTCCTGCCCATCCAAATCCTCTAGGATTGGGAGCACGCCTTTTAGAGTTACTTGTGTTGGGTTTCTTGGAAAGGATCTCTTTTTTTAACTTACTGCTTCAGTTAAAAGATGACATCAGTGATTCCTTCTTGATGAAATGTAATAAAGTCTCTAATAAAGATTAGGGCAGCTATTCACTAATTTGCCGGTGCTTTCCTTTTAAAAAATGGGCTCCTCTAGCCAAAAGACATTCTTGAAAAGTCGTATTTTTCTGTTCAACTGTTCCTTACTTTTATTGTTTTCCTATGGCAGAATGATCCCATTGAATTGTCGAGTGACAAAGATTTTCACTGTCAGCCCCTTTGAGGCTTCAGAAAGGAATGTAATCATACTTAAAAACTAACGTATATTCTCAAATCTAGAAATTAGCGAGTAATTGAAATTATCATCGCAGTGTTTTAACTGATGACCATTGAACTCTTTTCTGGCAAACGGCTCATAGAGCATTAATTGCACGTCACATTACAGACCTGCAGAGTTAAGTTCTGTCTTGCCCTTGGGACTGTGAGGTCTAAAGCAACTTTGTAAGTGTCTTTCAAGGGAGAGAAAAAAAAATCATTAAACTGCAGAAGTTCTATTTGGTCTGCAAAGTATGTGCCTCTCTGTCCTTTCAAATGTCATTCCCTGCCCCTCACACCCATGTTCTTGAGTATCTACCACTTGAGAAGCTCCACCTCCTTCTGCTTCTACCCATAGCACCTAAGTATCTTACTAGGAACACTCCAAAAGGTATTTCCATGATGGTCTAGTAGTTAAGACTCTGCCCTCCAGTGGCAGGGGGTATGAATTTGATATCTGGTTGGGTAACTAAGATCCCACATGCTGCAGGGTGTGGTCAAAATTTAAATATGTAAAGTTGTTTAAGAAAAACACTCCAGAAAACCATTTCCTACAGAAAGCAGATTCAAAAGTTTTAGAAAGGAAAATTATTCTGATTTCACTTTTTCTTATCAATGTTTGCATGGGACAACTTAGACTTTTTTTTTTCAGTCTTATATACATTTTAATGTATGAGAAGGCTGAGCGCCAAAGAATTGATTTGTTTGAACTAGGGTGTTGGAGAAGATGCTTGAGAGTCCCTTGGACTGCAAAGAGATCAAACCAGTCAATCCTAAAGGAAATAAATCCTGAATATTCATTGGAGGGACTGATGTTGAAGCTGAAACTCCAATACTTTGGCCACCTCATGTGAAGAACTGACTCATTGGAAAAGACTCTGATGCTGGGAAAGATAAAAGGCAGAGGGAGAAAGGGATGACAGAGGATGAGATGGTTGGATGGCATCACCGACTCAAAGGACATGAGTTTGAGCAAGCTCTGGGAGATGGTGAAGGACAGGGAAGCCTGAAGTGCTGCAGTCCATGGTGTTGCAAAGACCTGGACACGACTGAGGGACTAAACAACAAGTACTTTGAATGGGTTATCTAAAATAGCTCATAATAGGGCTTCCCGGTTGGCTCAGTAGTAAAGAACTGGCTTGCCGATATAGGGGACTCAGGTTCAGTCCCTGGGTGGAGAAGAACCCTGGAGAAGGAAATAGCAATCCACTCCAGTATTGTTGCCTGGGAAATCCCATGGACAGTGGAGTCTGGTGGGCTACAGTCCATGGGTGGCAAAGAGTCAGATACGACTAATGCAACTGAGCACACACACAATACCGGAATAGGATCAAAATTTAGGAACAGACTATAAAATACCTTTTTCTTTCATATCAACCAGGAAATAATAGATACAATATGTGCATTATGAAGTCTGCAAGGTGCAAAAGAAGAAAAGTGGATAAAAATAAATGAAAAGTAGCTTTGAAAGTGTGACCATGTTCAAAATTTATGCAAACATTCACAGAAATATAAATCTTATTTCAAATTTCATTCATTCAAAAGTGTTTGTCTTCTTCTCCTTAATAATTCATATAGGGCTTAGGTTGACAGTGGATAACATCATGAAAAATATTTTGCTTCCCTAACCAATAATGAAAATACAATATGAAAGAAATGTTTACTAAGTTAAGCAGATGGACTCTTTGAGCACCTTAGCAGCACTCCTACAAGTCAGGAATGTAATCGTAATGTTAATTGAAGATTAACAGAATGCAAACTGGTGTTTTATTATGCAAATCACAATTGTAATTAGCTATTTATTAAAGAAAGACTTAGCCTACTTAGATTTATCATACAAAATTAAGGTTTAGATTCATTGTTTCTCCATTTGCCTATTGAATTACAATATTGTGTGTGTTTCTATATATAGATTCACACGTCTCAGATATACTGTACAAGGGCCAATTTTGATTACTGACAAATGTCTGAAATAGGAAACATGGATAGTAAATCCATTGACCTTGCTCCTTTTTG